>CM039721.1:44923713-46181804 GCA_022539455.1 Dendrobium nobile
CCCTAATTAGGGTTTCTGTTTTTGGATAGATCGTCCAGGATGATATAAATATCATCCCGGACGATGTTACCAAAAATAGAAATATTTAGGGAATAATAAAAAATCTTTTAAGTTACAAATCAGCAGGTGCCAAACTAAATACAACAGACTCAAGAAAGAAAAAAGTGTACAAACTCACTCAGACCTAGTTTACCCAATCTTGAGCTGGTTCCAAATTTCAGTCTGATCGTGTGGACCTGAAATATCAGTACAAAAGGCAATCGTAGAGAAATAAGAATGTTTGCTATCATCAAAATCATAAACAATAGATCCGCAACATAATGTAATTATGAAGAATGTTGGCTTAGGTTTAGGTTTTATTGAGCTCTGATAGTTGGGAAGGGCATGAGGGCTTCCAAGAAACCTCTAGGGATGATCTAAGGATGTGCTAGATTGATATGCAATTAGCCAAGTCAATTTCTAGATGCTTTACATAGGGTTCTACTAGACTATGGCATTCTATTGGAAACGAATTCCTATACTTTGTTGTTTTTTTAATGTGGTGAATTTATGTCATATAAAAATTAGGTTAACAGCCACTCTTAGCCAAAGACTTGAGTTTGTTATTCTTAATAAGAGTTTTCTAGGTTTTTTTTTAGTTAAAACCCATGGAGGGGCCTACGTGTTAATAAATAAAAATGATAACAAAATCCTTAAGGGAGACCATCAGCTCACTAATGCTCGAACGAGCTTATAAAAAAAAGCAAAAAGAAAACCAACAAGCAGATATTCTCCACTAAATAAAAATATAGGGCAACCTAGGAACATTCTAAAGATGCAATAGATAAGCATCCAAAAAAGAAAGATAAAAGTAAGGAAATGAAGCACAATCTTTCTACAAAAAAGCTTGATGTTAGCCATAAGCAACTCCACCTGCAATTCAAGCAGCTGCAAAAGCAAAAGCTATAGATAAAAAAAATTATAGGTTATCCAAAAATAATAATCTAAATTTAAGCCAGTACCAAAATAAGAGTAGCAAAATCTGCATAATAATAAGTAATCCAAGCCATGCCACCACATTAAGCCAAAGAGAGAATAAAGAATTATAGAGCTTAGAGTAGAATTAAAATAGGAAGCCTCATTAAGGAAATACACAAGCCTCTCAATCCTACCCTCAAGAGCAATCAAATTAACCTAAAAAGGCAGCAAACAGTAAAGCTTAAAGTCCCCAGAAGAATAACACAAAACCTCCAGATTATCATAAATACCCAGCCCAAAATAAAGCCCCAAACCAATCAACCAAAGCAGGTTGTACAGATACCAAGCCAAAAATCCAATGCTCAAAAGGGGACAATCGACCTCATGCAGGAAACCTCCAAACTAAAAATAGAGCCAACACAGCCCTAAAGCCCAGCTAAACTCTCACGGATACCCCCAGCTAGCCAAAACAGTAACCTAAAGGTAGGAGAGCAACAATGGGATAAACCAACAACAACACAACCTATGTAATCACAGCTCAAGTCTAGATCCAAAAGACATCAGCTAAATTGAGTGCCATAAAGAGATGCTAGCAACAATTCCCCAACAACAGAATAGAATAAAATCAAAATAATAGGAGAAATACAATACAACACATAAAACCTCAAAGAAAGAACCAACTTAGAAGCCAACACAAAAACCACCAGGCCAGGCTACCAAAAAAGAAAAACAAACTAAAGAGAACACCACACACCTACAAGATGAAATGAGAAAGAGTAGCAAAACAACCAACCCGAGAAAAACCCAAGCAACAACTCTATAGATAAACCAACTGCCATAATGATAAATCCCATTAACATAAGATATAATAGAAACACTACTAACTACCAGCAGATAATGCCATGAAGCTAAAAAATATTGGTGGAACATAAAAATAACCCATCAACATAAAATCCATAGGAAACCCTAACACACCACCCAGGATAACCAAAAATGGCCCATGGACAAAGAATACAAAGAAAGCAACTAGAAAAACCACTTAAGTTCTAACATAGGGGAGACCAAGCACATCAAGTTTAATCATACCTCTAAGAGCCACTAGAATTGTGGACCAAATAACATAAAAAAAATAGTCAAGACTACACCCCTAGTTAGCAAGCTAAGAAGAACACGCATTGCCCTCCTTGCAAATATGATGAAATAAATAATTAAAAAAAATCAACATATATTTATTTTCCCTAACTTGATAAAAATATCATGGATGCAACACATATCATCTTCAGCCTATAGGAATTAGAAATCATAATCAGAGTTAACCTCAATAAACAAGTTAGTTAAGTTAAGAGAGATACATAGCTTAATACCGTAAAGAATAGCCCTGGTGATAGCAGCAAAATTATTACCATTCTATAAAGGACCAACAAATGCCATAATAAGGCTACAATTACTATCCCTGATAGCACCACCACATCTCCCAGAAGCTCCATTGCTAGCACCATCCACATTTAACTTAAAAAAATTACTAAGGGGTTTGGTCCAATAATAAATATTAGCCGTTAAAGCAGTAGGATCACCCACAAAATTAAGGCCTAAAGCAGTCCTAACAAAATAATAGATTTTAAAATTCTTTAAAGAGAGCAGTTTAATAGCAGTAAGAGACAAAACCTTATCCTTCACCTTTTGAATAACCTTATGATGATTCATCTGAACATCATTAAAAAGAGAATTATTCCTCTCAAACCATAAGAACCATAAAATGAGAGAATGAATAACATTACAGATGTGTCCTTTAGAATTCATGAACCAAGCATTAAGCAAAGATTTAAGGAATAAATGAACATTAAAGCAATTTAACTGAAATAAATCATCAAAATAAACCCAAGTTTTAACAGCAACAGAGCCAGAAATAAAACATGATGCATATTCTCCATATGGTAACAACATTGACACTTGGAAGGCAACATAAAACCTTTTTTTGGTAAGATTATCATAAGTGGGAATAAATTTATGTAAAATTCTCCAAACAAAGACATCCAAAGTAGTAGGAATGCTCTTATGCCAAATCAAGAAGAATGATTATCAATATTTCTTCTAGATATAAAAATATGCCAAGCACTCTTTATTTGAAAGCCACCATCTTTGGATAAATCACATATGATAATATCCTTACAAGCAGTATTGATAGGAAAATTCAGAATTTGATGAAAAATGCAATCGAGAATAACATGAGACAGTTTCTCATAGTCCCAATAATTGAAAGGAATTAACCTTAAACGAAACAATGGAAGAAGAACTCAAAATAGAATCAATAGAATGTTTACCTAACCACTGATCTTGCCAAAAGAAAGCATTACCTTCATCAAGCCCCCAAGCAATGAAGGGCTCAACATCCCATTTAACCTTGAAAAGGCTTTGCCACACTCTAGAATCACCTTGCTTAAAGAATCAAGCAGTAGAATGCTTGCCAACATAGTATTTGGAAAACATAAAATTAGCCCACATGCTAAATGTCGCATGAAAATTATACCAAAGTTTAAAAGAGAATGCCATAGTTAAATAATTAATATTCTTGCAACCTAAATCTCCTTCAGCCAAAACACCACAACATTTATCCCAAGCAGCCCAAGAAATTTTGGAGTTAGTAAAATTACCTTTCCAAAAAATTTATTGATAAGCTTATGAATTCTATTATAAACAGCTTGAGTTTGAAGAATAGTTTGAAAACTATAAATTGATAAAAAATAGAGAACACTTTTGATAAGATTAACTCTACCCCTAAAGATAATAAAGTTAGAATCACAAGTTAAAAGTTTATTTTGAACAGAAGTAATAAGATCATCAAAAAAAAAGTTTTCCTTCTGCCATTAAAAAGAGGGACACCAAGGTACTTAATGGGTAAAAGAGCATGCATAAGACCAGTTAAATTTAATGGCCAAAATACAATAATTAGAAATCTTCTTAGAAGTAATAAAACAATTTTTATTTTTGCAAAGAGAAAAGCCACTAACCATCTCAAATTGATAAAAAAAAAGTCCATAAGTTTATGAATTATATTAATGAAAGCATTAGTAAAAACAATAAAGTCTGCCACAAAACATAAATGAGATATGGGAAAACCACCCAAAGTTCTAAAATAGAGACTATGGTTATTTTCAAAAAGATTTATAAGACCCCTAGATAAAAATTTAGCAGCAATAATAAAAAGAGCGGGAGAAATATGGTCACCTTATCTTAAACCATGAGAGGATTTAAAAAAACCATTATTAGAACCATTAAAAATAATAGAGAAATATACATCTTCAATACAATTCTTAATAAGCTTAATAAAAATTGAATTAAAGCAAAAAAAACTCCAGAATATGATAAATAAAGTTCCAATCAATATTATCATAAGCCTTGTCAATATCAAGCTTTAAAATCAAATTTCCCCCTCTCACTCTAACATCCAAGTCATGGTAGAATTTTTGAGCCAACAAAATATTATCCGTAATAGCCCTACCTTTAACAAAACTCTTCTGAGATGGAGAGATAATTCTAGGTAAAAGAGAGGTAAGATGATTCATGAGAATTTTAGAAATCAATTTGTTAAAAAAGATATAAAGACTTACAGGTCTAAAATCATTCTTAGTGTTGAAAGAGTTATTTTTGGGAATAGGCATAATAGAGGTAGAAGTAAAAAACTTAGGGATAGAATTACCAGCAAAGAAATCCAAAATATCAGCAAAAATATCATTGTTAATAATGTGCCAAGATTTCTAAAAACATTGAGTGGTAAACCCATCAGGCCCAGCCAGAGAATCACTATTCATATCAAATAGAGTCTCTTTAATTTCCTAAAAAAGAAGAAGGCTTACAGAGATTCACATTCTCCTCTTGGGATATAAGGCTAGGAATAAAAGAATGATCGGTAATTTGAGCAGGGTTAAAAATCTTTTTTTGATGAGTTTGAAAATGTTGAATATCTAAATTAGTAATCTCCACAGTGTTCTTAGGAATAGAACCATCCTCACATTGAATTTTAGTAATACAATTTTTAGCCCTTTTCCTCTTAACCAATGCATGAAATATTTAGTATTGTTATCACCTTCAACCAAGTGCTTAGTTGTAGCTTTTTGCTTCCAAAAAACCTCTTCTTGAGCTTGGAATTTAAAAAGCTCCTCTTTAGTACTATTTAAAAGAGAGAAGTTAGCATCAGAAGGGATAACTTGATAAGAAAGTTCAATATTATCAATAAGTTGCTTAGCTTCTAAAATATTTGAAAAAAGATTTCTAAAAACATTATGGTTCCACCAATTTAAAACTTGCTTAAGCCTTTTCATCTTAAACCAAAGTCACCTCATGCCAAAACTAGAATTATCCGGGTGTAAAGGAGCTTGCCAATTGTTTTGCATAACATCTAAAAAAGAGTTATGAAGTAACCATATGTTTTGAAATCTAAATTGAGAAGAAAAATTCAATTGTTTAAAATTCAAGCTAATAAGCAAAGGAGAATGGTTAGACAAAGTTCTGCTATGATGTCGTACATTAATGGAGTTAAAATAACTAAGCCAATAGTCATTAAAGAGCACACGGTCCAAGTATTGCCATACATGATGCCTATTCCAAGTGAAATTATTACCATAAAAACCAACATTAATTAAATTACAATCCATAATAATATTACTAAAATACTTCATAGATTGATAAGAAGGAGAAGAACCTACTATCCTCTTAGAAGGGTTTGTAATAACATTAAAATCACCACCAACGAGGCAAGGTAAATTGCAAATACTATGAAAATTAATGATTTGTTCCCAAAGCAATTTTCTGATGCAACAAGATGAAGCATCATACACAAAAAAAGCACACCAACAAAAATTAAAAACTTCAACTTGATATTGCAACTCTTGAGTAAAATCATCGATAACATCAATCCACATTCAAAATAGCATAATTAAAACCCAAAAACTGATAGGTGCTAATCAACCTAGAAGAAAAAATAAGGGTTTCAAGCAACACAATAATAGAAATATTGTGAACACGACATAAAATTTTAACACAAATTCTAGAAGAGGGATAGCCAATGCCCCTGACATTCATAATAATAGAATTAAACATAAAAACATAATTAATGTGAAGTATGTGAACAAGTGGTTTTGGAGATTGCAATATAATATGTTTTTCCTTCCTACCTCTTTTACTATGAACCTTAATGTAACTAGTATCATTATCATCCTTAGCAAAATATTTAGCAATAATTCCTATATCCTCAGTATCAATAAAAGCATCACTATTGTAATGAGAAGTTAAATGGAGTCTTACTATCATTTTATTGGACCCCTTGACTAATCTGTTGAGGACATTCATCCTCCATAAACATCCCATCATCCTCCATATTATATTTATTCCTCATAGCAAGGCCTTCAATGCTTTTTCCAAGAGGAGGGTTATTCTCCACTGAAACAAATTCACCTTCCTCCAACTACATATCATTAGCTTCAATCTTATTTTCCTATTCATTCAAGGGATTATAGAGGGTTTGAGAAAGCATATTTCCATTCAATTCTAATAAATTCTTATTAATCATACAAGAACGAATGGAATCAACATTAACATCATTTTGGATATCAATATTAGGCAAAGTTTTCTCCACACTATTCTCACAGTCAGTAGGTGAAGTAAAAGAGATATTAGCAATAACTCCCTGATCATTATTCAAAATATTAACATTGATAAATGTTGGTTCAAGAGCATCATCAGCTAATGCCAAAGGCTCCTCAAAATTTTGAGATGGATTAGAGGTATTTCCCTCTAAAGTGATAGGGTTAGGAGTAGTAACTAGATGAGAAATCACATTGGCTTCATCCCCACGCATTTATTTGGATGAATCCGTCTCTTTACGAAGGTGGGGATGTTTCCAAAAATAATCATTAATACCTTGTCCATGCATCTTACAGTAAGAACAAAAGATAGGAAAATTTTCAAAATCCAATTTTTTGAAATAACCCTTCACCTCCAAGCCAATCCATATCTTATTAGGATGTT
This sequence comes from Dendrobium nobile, assembly GCA_022539455.1. Classification (NCBI taxonomy): domain Eukaryota; kingdom Viridiplantae; phylum Streptophyta; class Magnoliopsida; order Asparagales; family Orchidaceae; genus Dendrobium; species Dendrobium nobile. The sequence goes on from CM039721.1 coordinate 44,930,695, forward strand.
TCTTAGAAACATCCAATTCTACCAAAACTCGAGCCACAAAAGGTCAAGAAATAGAAGAATTGGCTAGGACCATTTGCAAGGGCCTTCCAAAAATTGAAGCCAAACCAAATAAGATTTGATGATTAAAGAAACGAAGTCTCAAATTAGGGAAGGAAATCCAAACCGATGCAATAGGAGATTCCTCCCTAACATCAAAATCCGGAGACCATTTGAGCAAATGCATTTGACACGCTTATATATAGTAAGATCTCCTAAAAATATATGATTGTAATCCAGATCATTAGATAGTTGAATATCAACATGCCTTTGATCCAATAAGCCAATATGAAATGAACCGAAAAGCTTTAGTTTAAGAAAACATTTCCTGAAAACATCAAGATTCGACTGCCTAAGAACAAATTTACACAATAGAGGTAAAGCATAACGAGCCACCAACTATTCAACCATAGAATCCTCAAATAATAAGGCTGGACAACCCTTAAAAGAAGAAAGAACAAACTGAAATTTAGGAGAAGATGCCGAAGAACCAGCCAACACATCTTTAAAAGACCAAGTTTTACCCTCAAGAAGAGAAGTTGTCGACGGGTTAGATGATAAGGGAATCATCTTCTCCCAACACCGAAAAACCAAAAAAAAAAAACTCAGAACCGGTGAAGGAAGACACACGAAAGAAGAAAAGAGAAAGAAAATGAATGAAAATTGCAGAAAAAACCAAGCCAGGAGGGAAAAATCAGTCGCGTGAGAGTTGGATTCCTAAATCACCAAGAAATCAACTTGAATCTAGAGGAGCGGTGATACATTGTGAGAAACTTGATTGTGATAAGAGTTTTGTAGGTTATGTGGCTTTTATGTTTCCTATTAGGGTTTTGCATTATATTTTATACTATTTAAATTTGTTATAGACCAAGGGAAAAATGAATTAGAAATTCATTGTATATTTTATAATTTAATATTTTAAACTTTCATTTTTTTATTAATTTATTTTAAGGATCATTTTAACCAACAAACATAGACTACAATAAGTTCATTAATCAATACGTCATAAGCCCACAAAAATTTGTAAATGTTTTATCCTAAGAGGCAGTAGAATTAACACATAAGGGTACTACTTTATGTAATGTATGTAAAATTTATTAGCTATTTTAGAATATTATTCATATTTCATGCTCCAAGTTTTGTTTTTGTAGATTTTAACATAAATTGTGATTGATAATTTGGATATATTTTGAATATTGCATTATTAATCTTTAAAGGTTACTTATATTGATTTTCTCTTTAACATAGATTTGAATAGGGTTTTGCATTAACTTAAAATATGAATTTTGATCAATTTTTTTCTTGTAATGTTCATGGATTCTTTTAAAATGAAATGCAACTGAGCTCATATTTTTATTAGTTGCTATTATTTTTTTAATAAATTTTCTAATGTCCTTTATCATAAGGGTTACATATAGCCAATTCATGTTAACTCTAAATCTTCAACTGCACACCAATAAGGAGTAAACACAATATAAATTGGGAGGAGAGTGATCTAGTTCAATGGAAGTGGCATGGTGAGGAGGAATGACCGTCATTCTTCTCCCATTCCAATAAGGGGAGCGGTGGTTGGAAAGTGTCTAGACATGGAATTTTTTGTTGGGCTTTGGAATACAAAGATTCAAAGGTTTGACAATAGTTATTGATGGATAATCATGCAAATGTTTTGTCTAAGGATCTTGAGCTGATGCACAATCCCCAAATTAACGACCACCTACCAGATCAATTGGCTGAGGGTTTCAAGCCTTGTGTGCTAGCTGGGGAGGTCACACCAGTCCCATCAGTCTCTGATCAGGTACAGGCATGTCCCTCTACTATGTTTGAACCAAGCGTTTTTGGCCCTTCACTAGAATCTATTGAGGCTTTCGATGTCTCACAATCCATTGATGGATTGGTCAATGGGATTGCAGTGCTAACAAATTTCAGCAATCTCTCCTTTTTTTATGATGACAAGTATTATTGGTTTGAATTTAAATTTGTAAAATTGATTTTAATTTCCCACTAGGTTTTCTCCCTCACTAAATGACATCTTTTCAAAAATAGGGAAAACATTTTTTTTCATTATATATATATATATATTAAAACAACATACATTAACATATTTATTGAAAGCAAAAATTGCACTAATCAAAATGCGAATATAACCAACACTATACATACTCCCCCTTTTGACATTACTAAATAGAGGGAAAGAAAACCAAAAACTATAATATAATAGAATGACTGGAAAATATAATAATAAAAAAAACAAGTTACAAAAAACCTAATCTACTAATCAAATGGACTTTGATCTCGTGGTTGTGGTGGCTGAAAGTATTACTGGAGAGCAGATAAATTATCGTATAACAAAGCACGATCATCCTCGCACTGCTATTTAAACTACTCCCATTACACAATGGACACCTAAATTTAAGTGTCCAATCATAGCTCAAAGTAATCAATTTACTCAATCCATTAGTTAGGAGGTGATGGTGGTTGGAAAGTAGGGACAGGTGATGGTACTCCCCCTTCCTCATCTGAGTTATGCTTCTCTACTATTTGTGCTCAACATTTATTACTATAGAGGAGATAGGAGGAGCAATCCAATGTAGAAAGTAAGAAAGTAATTGACTGGTGTAAGTTAAATTAATTTATACTTGGCATCAAATATAAAAGCTATGATATATCCTAATACTGAGTTCTACCTACAACATGCCCTAGGGTTGTTAATGGTAGACATGTTTTTAATGTATTGAATAAGTATGTTTGCTATCTTAAATTTGATAATGTTCATTAAAACAAGTGTCAATATAGATAATAGAGGTGTAAGTTTATCATATCACCAGCGTTTGGGATAATTTAGGATCTAGTGACATGCTATATAATATGAGAATAAAGATTAAAGTGTTAATTAATAGCTGGAGCTAGTTTATAAGGGTGTTTCTATAAGTAAGGTTGACTTGGGTCTAATCGTTACAGTTAATAGTTGAGATAATTTGGGGTTTGGTGCTAGAGTTGAGAACATATAAAAGATTGTGAAAGTATAGATAAGTGATTTTTATAAAGTACCTACAGACATAAGATTGTAAGGATATGTAGTTGATATTGATTTAATGGCTTGTAAGGAATTCAAAGAGTTGCTTGTTATGAAAAAGAAATGTAAGAGTATGGATCAACTAAAGGGTAGTGCCGATAAATAGAGAATGTACTAGAATTTGGATAACCTCATTATTTAGCATCCTCAAGTTTATGATTTTAGCATCTCAATAGTAAAGGTAAGCTATTGCATCCTCCTCAAATTGGAATTGGTCATCAAGATAGTAACGCGAGGAACTCCCTTGGAAAAGTCGAGCTCTCTTGTTTAGAACAAAAGGTAGGGACAAAGTTTTGAGAGATGGACGCCTTGAAAGAAGGATATTATGAAAGATTGTGTGCTTCAGAAATGTATTTTACCCTTCCTTTTGTAGGCTCTATTTGATCAAATAGTATTATCAAGATAATATAGTATGATAAAATATAACAAGTCACCTTGCCCTAATGATACAAAGACTTAGTCAAATTGTATAGTATGATCAAGCACTACGCAATATGATCTTCATCTTTTTACTCATCCCAAGGGATTGTCTAATAGTCTTTAAATAATTTGATCATGCAGTACAAATGGATATTTGTATAGTATGATGTGTAATAAAGGATTATACAGACCAAATTAAGTTAATTCCATTCATAATTATCAAATCTTTCATATATTATGATAGGTGTTTTATATAATAAGATTTTTAATAATTTGCTTAATTTATGCTATTAGTTGCAAGCAAATTGCTTAAAATGGCTGATCAATGTGTATTATAGAGTATGATGATGTGTAAATAATTTTAGTGTTGTGTGTGGAATGATAAAAAATAATTTATAAGTAAAATGATATGACACAAATTTCCTAAGCACTTATATCTATAAAACCTAGCTAGTCCTAAGTGGGATGAATCTATCATAGTTCAATGGTTTGTAAAAATGTATGTTAATTAATTTTCAATGTCTACATGATGTATCTCTATATCCCCTTTTGCCACGTGATCCCTAATGAAGTGATGTCATATATATTGATAGTCTTGAATTGGATTTTTAATGATACAAATCACACTCGTCTTATCAGAAATGATTGGGATGTTTTTTATGGGCAGCCTAAAATAAAGAAGTTATTGCTTCATCCGAAGGGCTGATAATACAACTTCCAGTACATACACATCTTCAATAGTGGAAAGAGCTAAAGAATTTTGCTTTCTATTGGACAAGGAACCTATAAATTATCTGATGAATGTACATATTCCTTAGGTGCTCTTTGAAATTTTGTTAGGGATGTTAAGCCCTTATGAACTAGCCTAAACTAACCGAGGGGGGGGGGGGGGGGGGGGTGAATTGATATTTTAAAAAATCTTTCAATAAAAAATAAATTCTTAACCAAACAAAAATTCACCACAAAGAAATCGTGCATAAATTAAATTCTGGAAAAAAGTAAAAAAGAACACTAAAATTTATAGTGGTTCGGTCAACTAGACCTACATCCACTCCCCGGAGGCGCCCTCCGAGTATTGTACTAAACTCAGAAACTCTCCTTTTGCTCCCACAATAACATGGAGAAGCCTGTATAAAAATTTCTTTCCACTGACACCGGTGAGGCATAGAACCTAACTCATTTTGCTTCCTCCTAGAGCAGACAGAGAACCTTGATCGATTGCTGAAGTGAACCTCTCTCAAACCTCCAAGAATAAGGGATGATGATTGGAGAAGATAACTTGGATCCTTGCTTGGAGCAACCTTTGTGAAACTTCTCACAAACTCCCCCTCACAAGATTCTCTCTCTCTCTCTCTCTCTCTTCCTCCCTTTCTCTCCCTCTCCTCTAGGTTCTCTTAGGTCAAGAAAGCAATAAAAGATGAGCTCTTGGGTAGAACAAGAGCTCTTAAATAGAAGAGTTTTGGAATAGCTCTTATTTTATACAAACTAATTTTATCATCCATGATGATATGAATATCATCCTGGACGATCAACATAAATTTTGCTCAATTAGCTTAGACGGTTTGGGATGATCAAAGGAATTTTGTTCATATCATCTAGACTGATATAATATTGTCCTGTATAACCAGTACAAATTCTTGAATATTATTCAGACAATCGCACTGAATGGATGTCTGGATGATGAAAAAATAGCTAGATCGTCCTGGCCAGTCTCACGATCATCCCGGATGATTAGTTTAAATCCATGAAAATTTTCTAGACCATCGCCTTGAAGGCAGCTGGCCGATGAAGACCGTCCAGGAATAATTACAGTTTTTTGAACTGATCATCCTGGCCGATCCTGTGATCATTCATGATTATTGGATCGAGTAATCAAAACCTTAATTTCTTTCATTAATAAGTATATTAATTTAGGCATAATTCTATTGCATCGTCCAAGATAATGTCCTAGATGACGTCCAAAAATAAATAATACCTAAATCGATCTGGCGGCTGATTCTTTCGGATTTGAGCCTATCGTCCCGGCCGATATAAATATCATTCAGGATGATATGCTTAATATCGGCTGCCTTAACCAGAATGCCCTAATTAGGGTTTTTGTTTTTAATAGATTGTCCAAGATGATGTTTGGATCATCCCGAATTATGTGATAAAAATAGAGAACCCTAACAGACAAAAATTTTTCCCCATGTGTGTGTGTACAAGGTTACTTAGCATCAGGAACCACATCATTTATAATAGACTCAAGAAAGGAAAAAAATTACAAACTGACTCAGACCTAATCTACCCAATCTTGAGCTGGCTTAAGTTGCACTCGATCTTGTGGACCTAAAAATTAGTAGGCAAGGAAGTCGTAGAAAAACATGAATATTTGTTATAATCAAAATTTTAATCCATAAAATAAAATTTATAATAATCTCCCACTTTTTTATGATGATAAACCAAAAAATATTCTAAATAGTTCAAGGCAGTTTAATGGAAATAGATCAACTATTCAATAACAGAATCAAACTATAGAATCAATAGTACAACTAACTACTCTCCCTTTTGACATAGCAAAAAGGAAGAGGGAAACTATAAAAGAAACAAAGCAGAGACTACCAAATAGAATCAAACTATAATAAAAAAAACATAAAAAAATAAAAGAATGATGACCCCTGATCATCTGAAGGAGGTGGTGGTGGAGATGGATGTGGCTAAAAGTAACTCAAAAGAGTGGAAAACTGCTCTCCAAACTAAGCCATATCCTGGTCATGCTGGTGCTGCAGGCAAATAACGTCCTCAATATGTTGCTTCTCTTATGCAGCAATATAGTTCTCAAACCATGCCTCCCACACGTCGAATCGCTCCACCAATTGATCCAGTTGAAAGTGCTGGTGAAGTGGAACAATTATAGGAACGGGTACAGGAGCCTCCTCCTCCTCTGCTCCCTAAGCTTCCCCATTCCTCAGGTAGAGACAAGTACTTTAAAGAACATGAAAGGAATTTTTTGAGTAGAAGGCAGGTTGATAGTTAGGTGGGGCAAGATATTGGAGGTTGTATTTTGATTCTAGAATATATGCAATGATATGTCCTATGGCAAGATTAGGCTTTCTCCTATATCCTGTATCTCGAGTATTAGTCAATTGCTCGATGTAATGAAAGATCAGGTCAGTGGCATTGAAGTTGCGATAGGTGAAAATGTAGAAGGTGGTGATTGAGAGAAGTGGAGTAATATGAGAAGGCACAAGGGGATTTGAGAAGATTTGAGTAATAAAAAATGTCTGAAAGGCTCGGTTTATAAAGAATCAGCCTAATCATCCAGGAAGATCGCAAAATCATCCAGGATGGTATGGTGCAATAATTGTGTTCAGGATGATTGGTCAAAAAGGCGATAAAATCATTTGGAATGATCAGATATTGTCCGGGATGATAAGAAATAGGAGATCCTTCCGAGGAGTCATTATGAATGACCGTTGAAAAAGAAGATCATCCTGGACAATTAGGTGGATCATCCAAGATGATTCACAATAATTGATTGTACTGGTCGAATTAAAGTTGTGTGCCAAATTTTGCCATGTGGGTCGTCTAAGATGAATAGGTGTATCATTTGGGATGATCACCAATAACTGGGCAGAGGTTTGAAGATTATCTAGGATGAGGAGGATCATCCAGGATGATCATAAATAAATGAAACAGATGATGATTAGATCATCCAGGATGATATTGGATCATCAAGGACGATCAGAAGTAGAAGAGTCAAAAAAAGCTGTTAGATGGAATTCAAAGAGGGAATTAAATAGATCATCCAAGATGATATGTATATCATCTGGGACGATGTGAGCAAAAGGTTAAAACCAAAGAATGGATGGAGATGATCAGAGAAGGCCCAAACATATGAAAAAATCAACTTAAAAGAGAAAATAAAATATGAAAAAGATAAGAACAAAAGCAAAATAAGGTTTTTTATTTTAATCTAAGCCTGAATTTGATAAATTCTCCATGTGATTGAATTAAAAAATTTATAAGAATCAATGAGTTAACATCATCAAAATTCAAGAAAATGGTAGAACAACCGGTCTTGTTAGCCCTAGCTTGGACTTCTCTCAGGGGAATCCGTTTTTTGAAAACAAGGATCTAAATCATAAAAAAACCAATTGGATAAGAAAACAAATCCATTTAAGGCTTGGTTTAAGAAAAATATTTTTAATATATCAAAGTAATTAGTTATAATCATGAATTCTTAAATCAAGCCTTTGAAAAATATCAAGTGACACATAAATTCTTCTATGATTTAAAAATTTTGAAAGAGAAGAAGCTTGCGTTTGGTTGGCTCATTTTATTTCTCTTATCAATTTGATTGGCGCTCTTTGTGCATCTTTTAATTTTTGATACTCTTTATGTATATATTTTTTCAATTTGGCGTCATTGTGCATCTTTTGATTTTGGCACAATTGGCCACTTTTTATTTTTTTTTTTTATTTTTTGCAAGCTCGATCCCTTTTTCAAAATTCTTAAAAGTTCTCAATTGTGATTATATCTTCTAGAGATTAGAGAAAAAAAAACTCACTCTCTAATGTAAGGAAGAATGAATTACAAAAATGAATAAAAAAAATCATATGATAAATTCAAAGAAAAGATTTCAAAACTTTGAAGGTAAAATAATTGAATATTATATATATATATATATATATATATATATATATATATATATATAGCACGATTGAAAAGATCTCAATTTCAAAATCCAATTATTAATGTGAGATAATTTTTTTTTAGAAATGAAAACTTCACCAGTAAAAGAAGTTAGAAGAAGGAAACAATCAACTATGTTTTGCCCTTTAACTGTTTTGGAGAAGTCAATCTTTGACTTACAAATTTCCAAAAATAAAAATAAGGCATAAGATATCAATTCAACAATGATTAGAAAAATAAAATATAACATACAAAAGGAAAATAAAGAAATAAATAAAAAATAGAAAAATGAAATAAATAATGAGAAACTACAGAAATAAAATAATAGAATTAAAAAAAAAGAGATAATAGATCAGAAATCAGTAAGAATCAAGTTCATGCATTTATGTAAATCACACCTAATCTGATCCTTAAAGTGCTGAAAGTGTTGAAGGCAGTGGTTTAGTAAAGATGTCAGCCAGTTGATTCTTAGTTGCCACATGGTGTAACTCAATATCTCCCTTGGTCACATGACCTCTAATAAAGTGATGCCTTATGTAAATGTGCTTGTTCTTTGAATGTTGGATAGGATTCTTAAAAATGCAGATGGCACTAGTGTTGTCACAAAGGATTAAAATTGTGCCTAAAGGTAATCCTAAATCTAGAACTTGCTGCTTCAACTAAAGGACTTGGGCCACACAACTTCCTAAGGCAATGAACTTAGCTTCAGCAGTGGAAAGTGGAAAATAGTTTTGCTTCCTACTAGACCAGGAGACTAAAGACTGTCCTATGAATTGGCAAGTCCCAGAAGTGCTTTTTCTATCCACATTATATCCTATAAAATCAGAATCAGAATATCTAATAATCTCAAAAAAAGTGTTGTATCTAGGATACCATATTCCTAAGTTTTAGGTTCCTAAGAGGTATCTAAAAATTATCTTAACTACAGTTAGGTGGGATTCTTTAGGATCAGCTTGAAATCTAGCATAGAGACAAACACTAAATATTATATCAGGTCGGCTAGCAATCAGGTAAAGTAAAGATCCAATTATCCCTCTGTACTTTTTCTGATCAACAGTATTTCCATTTGGGTCCTTATCCAACTGAACACTAGAGGTCATGAGAGTATTATTTGGTTTGGCTTTATCCATTTCATACTTCTTTAAGATGTCCTTTATATATTTTATTTTGTTTTGAAATGATCCATTATCTAGTTGTCTTATGCTAAACCCCAAAAAGTAGGACAACTCTCCCATCATACTCTTCTTAAACTCCCTACTCATTATTTTAGAAAAATCATCATATAGCCTTTTATCAGAAGATTTAAAAAGAATATCATCGACATAGATCTGAACAATGAGTAAATCATCTTCTACTTTCCTTAAAAAAAGGATGGTGTCTACACTCCCTTTAATAAACTCCCTCTCTAATAAGAATGTGCTAAGCCTCTTATACCAAGCTCTAGGTACCTACTTTAATCTATAGAAGGCCTTTTTTAATTTGAAAACATGATTTGGAAATTGGGAACTCTCAAAACCTGGAGGTTGATCTATAAATACATTATCTTTTATCACCCCATTTAAAAAGGCACTCTTAACATCCATTTGGAAAAGCTTAAATCCCTTATAACAGGAAAAGGCTAATAGCACTCTAATGAATTCCAATCTAGCTATAGGGGCAAAGGTCTCTTCAAAATCAATCACTTCTATTTGGTTGTACTCCTTAGCCACCAATCTTGCCTTATTCCTAACCACCACACCAGAATCATTCATTTTATTCTTAAAGACCCATTTCGTTCCAACTACACTTTATCCCTTTAGTCTTTCTACAAGCTCCCAAACATCATTCCTAACAAATTGGTTTAACTCCTCTTACATGGCTAAGATCTAAAACACATTAGAATTGGCTTGGTTGATGATGGTGGGTTCAGTCATTGAGATAAATGTAGAGTGGTTCACTTCCTTCTAAAGTCCATGCCTATTCCTAACACTTTCAAAAGGGTCTCTTAAGATCAGTTCTTTAGGATGACTTGGAATATCTCCAATCTCTAGGCAAGGTGTGTGTAGATTCAACCCTTTCCTCCAGATCTAAATTTTCAGCTCCTTGGGTAATCTCACCTACTCCTTCAGTGTTTTGGGGCTCTGCCTTTTTCTCCAAATTTTTTACTCTACTGATATTCTCTCCAACTTCATCTTCCTCCTCAACTCTAGACTTCTTAGGATCAGATTCATCAAATACTATATGAGTTGTCTCTTCCACTACCAATGTCCTCTTATTAAATATCCTAAAGGATTTCCTCACGCTAGAATATCCTAAGAATAATCCTTCATTTGATTTTGAGTCAAATTTCCCTAAGTGTGATATCCCATTATTATGAATGAAAACCTTACAACTAAAGACATGGATGTGGAAAAGATTGAGTGTCCTACCCTTAAGGATCTCATAGGGTATCTTATCAAGTTCAGCTCTAACATTTACCCTATTCAATACATAACAAGCTGTGTTTACTACTTCAGCCCAAAAGTATTTTGGAAGTGACTACTTAGCAAGCATGGTTCTAGTAGCTTCAACTAATATCTAGTTCTTCCTTTCTACTATCCCATTTTTCTGAGGGGTCCTAAGAGCTGAGAAGTTGTGACTAATCCCCTTATCCTCACAGAAGTCTCTAAATCTCTTATTTTTAAACTCTCCCCCATAGTTACTATGGATGGTCAAAATCTCACAACCTAGCTTTTTTTGAATCCAAGTGAAGAAGGATCTAAACTCATCAATAAACTCATTCTTACGTGACAAAAATCTAATCCAAGTAAATCTCGAGTAGTCATCGACAATCACAAAACCATAGAATTTCCCTCCTAAGCTGGCAATGCTATGGGTTTAAACAATTCTCTAACTAGGTCTCTCTAGGTCACTCTCCTAAGAGTTTTCATACTAGCATGACATAATCTCCTGTGCCACAACCATGAATCATCAGTAGCTATTTTTAAGCAAAATGAAGCAGTACTTTCAATATTATTTTAGTCAAGTATGTAAATATTATTGATCCACATTCCCTACAAAACAATGTTGTTATTTAAGCTTATAATGTAAGTATTTACAAAGAATTTTATGATGAAGCCCTTATTGCAAAGATGACTGATGCTGAGCAAGTTGTGTTTCAATTCATCTACAACCAAAACATTTCAATCAAAAGGTTCTTGGAGTTACCAATTATACATGCGCTCACTATCTTCCTGGTGGTGTTGTCTCCAAGAGTAACCTTACCTCCTATTCTGGTCTCTAGCAAAATGAATTGATTAGCATCTCCAGTCATTTGTTACGAGCATCCGCTATCTAGGTACCACATGCTCTCATGAGACCTTTTATGAGAGGAAGCCTACAAAGTCATCAAATGTCAGATTTAAGAACCCAAACATGTTTGGGTCCCTTCTTATGGAAAGTAGAATGTAATGCATGTGTGTTATGCTGTGAATCATGCAATTTTGGTCTCAACACCCAATGTGTACTACAGTGAATGGTGCAAGTGTAAGTAATGTGTCCTAACATGACACATAAAAAATATCTAACACCAAACAAAGGATGTACTAATCTACTCAGGTGGTGATACTTCTTTGTAAAGTTATGTGATGCATGCAATGATGATTTGTTATTTTCAAATGCTTTGAGATTTGATAATTTCTTAAACTCCTTTTCTTACTCAGCATGGGATGACTTCAAGGAATCATGTGCATCAGATAATTCAGTATGCTTTTTGTTTAATGCATCAAACTTATCAAGTAATGACATGTGATTGCTATCAATTTTACAATGATCTTTAAGAAGAGTTTTATGCTCTTTTTATAAATTTAAAAAACTCAAATTTTTAACTAGCATGTGATTTCTTAAGTTTTCTATATGATGCATGAATTTGTTCAGAAACTTCAAGTAGTTGCTCATAGGTTAGTTCATATACCTCTTCTTGGTCAATTTGGCTAAGATTTTTGTCTGCCATCAAGCACAAGTTTGTAGTCTCATCTTCAGCTTCAGTCTCAGAGGAGTTAGATGCAGAATCTGCCCATAACACCTTTTGGAACTTCTTCTTATCCTTTTTTAACTTGGTTTTCTCCTCACCCTTTTCCTTGCTAGGATGAGTTTTAAGTGTAGGACAATCATCTTTAACATGTACTAGCTTCCTGCATTCAAAATAAAAAGTATCATTAAAACTCTTAAAATTTTTGTTACCCTTATCTTTATTCCACTTATGATGGTTCTTATGCTTCTTTCTTAGAAATCTCAGACTCAGAAGAGTCAGTATCCGTGTTGTTGGCCTTCAGTGCCACAATTTTCTCCTTCTTTTTCTCACATGCATAAAGATTTCTTTGATTCACCCCTTGCTCATAGGCAATGAGTGATCCAAGTAAGTTATCAATTGAAAAAGTATTCAAATTTTTAGATTCATTGATTACAGTAATCTTAGACTCAAAAGAGGAAGGCAAGCATCTTAAAATTTTATTCACTTTTTCATAATTAGTGAGTTCTCATCCTAAGGCATGCAAAGAGATAACAATTTGAGTAAACCTTGTATACATTTCAGAAATTGATTCAGAAGATTTCATACAAAAAAGTTTGTAATCATGCAATAAAATATTCAATTAAGATTATTTAACTTCATTTGTTTCTTCATAAGTAATACACAATCTATCTCAAATATGTTTACCAGTAGTACAAGTTGAAACACACATGCAGTCTTAAGATTTTAAAGCACAAAAAAAAACTGTTCAAACATTTTGCATTAAGTTGTGCTAAATCCCTATCATCAAAAATCCATTCTGTAAAAAGAAGTTCAATTTTAATGCCATTAATTTCATATGTAGGAGGTGAATATCCTTCTTTTACAAGTATCTACATGCGATAGTCAATTGATTATAAAAATATAGACATGCAAGTTTTCCAAAAATCAAAAGAAATATTGTCAAATAAAGGTGGTCGGGTAATAGAATACCTTTCTACATTATTATAATTTTTAGAGTTAGCCATGGATCAAAATTCAAAAGTTTTCAAAAACACATTTTTATTAATCATGCTCTGATACCACTTGAAAGTTTATTAGGGATATTAAGCCCTTATGAACTAGCCCAAGCTAACCAAGAAGGGGGAGTGAATTGGTTTTTTTAAAAATCTTTCAATCAAAAACAAAATCTTAACCAAACCAAAATTCATAATAAAGAAGTTGTGCAGAAATTAAATGTGAGAAAAAATGTAGAAAAGAATACAAAAGTTTATAGTGATTCGGTCAACTCGACCTACGTCCACTCCCCAGAGGTGCCCTTTGAGTATTGCACTAAACTCATTGACTCTCCTTTTGGTTCCACAACAAGGCGGTGAAGCCTGTATAAAACCTCCTTTCCACCGACACTACGGAGGAAGAGAACCTAAGTCCTTTTGTTTCCTCCTGAACCAGGAAAAGAACCTTAATCGATTGCTGAAGTGAACCTCTCTCAAACCTCCAAGAATAAGAGACGACGAACAGAGAAGACAACTTAGATCCTTGCTTGGAGCAACCTTTATTAAATTTATCACAAACTCTCCCTCACAATATCCTCTCTCTCACTCTCTCTTCCTTTATCTCCCTCTCCTCTAGTCTCTCTCAGGTCAAGATAACAGTGAAAGTTGAGCTCTTGGGTGGAATAAGAGCTCTTAAATAGAAGAGTTTTAAAATAGCTCTTATCTTATACAAACTAACTTTATCATCCAGGATGATATGAATATCATCCTGGACGATTTGCATAAATTTTTCTCAATCAGCTCAGACAGTTTGGGATGATCAGAAGATTTTTGTTCATATCATTAAGGCTGATATAATGTCATCCTATACGATCAGTATAAATCCTTGAATATCATCCAAACAATCAAACTGAATGGATGTCTGAATGATGAAAAAAAAGCTATATCGTCTAGGTCAATCTCATGAGTGTCCTGGATGATTAGTTCAAATCCATAAAAATTGTCCAGACCATCGCCCTGAAGGCAGTTGGCTGATGAAGACTGTCCAAGAATGATTATGGTTTTTCTAACTGACCGTCCCGGCTGATCCTGTAATTGTCTAGGATAATTGGATCGAGTAATCAAAACCTTAATTATTTTCCTTAATAAGCAAATTAGTTTAGGCATAATTGTGTTGCATCATCCAGGATGATGTCTAAAAATAAATAATACCTAAATAGATCTAGCAGCTGATCCTTTCTGATTTGAGCCTATCATCCTGGCCAATACAAATATCATTTAAGATGATGTGCTTAATGTTGGCTAACTTAACCAGGATACCTTAATTAGGGTTTCTATTTTTAACAGATCGTCCATGATGATGTTTGGATCGTCTTGGATGATGTGATCAAAATAGGGAACTTTAACAGATAAAAATTTTTCCTAGGTGTGTGTGTGTGCAAGGTTATTTAGCATCAGAAACCACATCATTTACAAAAGACGCAAGAAAGGGGAAAAATTACAAACTAACTCAGACCTTATCTACCCAATCTTGAGCTGGTTTAAGTTGCACTCAATCTTGTGGACCTGAAATGTTAGTAGGCAAGACAGTCGTAGAAAAACATGAATGCTTGGTATCATCAAAATTCTAATATATAAAATCATATTTGTAACACTCTTCTTATCTACTTTACAACGAACAAAATATGAATCATAGTATCGACCTAAGTCAAAGCTTAAACTATTCCTAGGATACCAGATACCTTATTTTTATATGCCTATGAGATTTCTTAAGATTATTTTAATGGGGGTCATTATTGCAATCTAGGATCCCTAGTATGTGCTTTTGATGATGAAATATAATTTTGATTGAATTATTACTTTCTTCCTTGAATATTTTAGATGTTATTTTTGTATGTAAGCATTAACATTTCAGGTAAAATAAACACCAGTCAAGACTGCTGAAGACTTAAGACTGGGTAGAGTAGGATATGAAAGAGTCTATAATTAGTATTCTTTTTATCATTTTTCATTTCTTGAGGCTAACCATAAAAGAGTATATACAAATTAGACGACCAAGCACACACACATAGGAGGAAATTTTATTTAAAATAATTTTTTTAAAAAGATAAATCATATTGTACAATTTAATATACACATTGTATGATCTAATATCTAAGAATAGGTTTTCCAACAAATTGAAAGATTAGTTTTAGTGAACTAATCATATTGTATGATCTTGATCATACTTTATGATTTATTTTGATATGAAAACCCTAGTTGTAAGATTAATTTATGTAAGATTTTGAATTTTGAGTTTTGAAGTATTTATACTATACGATTACAATTGTACTGTTCAAAATTTTGAAATCTTATTAAAATTAACCCCAATAATTAGGCAATTAAAGTATGGTTAATTAATAATTTTTTATTTGTATTATTCGATCCTTATCATACTGTACAAAGAATAGAGACGGAATTCTATCGTCCCCTAGATTGTACCAAAAATAACTAAGATTTTTATTCTAATCATACAATATGATATTAATATCCTATTGAATGAACTGCTTGAAATTAACTAACTGTATTGTAAGAAGTATACAGTATGGGATGATTGATAAAGATAGCTTTCGGTCATCCCAAAATTTGTCCCATATGTATAAAGGAAATATAATAGATCATACTTGATGATCTCTAGATCATACTATATGATATGTTGAAAATTATAAACTATTCATTCTGCTTTGTACTAGTCAGGATTAGTTTTGAACTTATAGTACTGTATGAACTTGGATCATATTGTACAAACAATGATGGCAAACTTGATTTTTAGGTTTCTTGAAGCCAATTATAAAAGCAATTCTTTGATATGGTTTTATATAGTTATGAAGAGAGGAAAGTGGATAAGGAAGGAACTTTGAGAGGGAGCTTTTGAAGAATATCATGGTTTATGAGAGGAAGGAGAAGGAGAGCTTGAGTGTGAGGGAGAAGGAGTATTAGAGGAATCACACTGTTGCTCCAGGCTAGCTGCACGCTTGCTCCTCCTATGGTTTTGGAGTCTTATGGGAGCTCTCTAGGTAGAGAGGCTTCTTAGTCGGTCCTCAAGGTTCTCTACCATCTTCATGAGAGAGAAAAAGGAGTCAAGGTTCTCTGCCAATAAAACAAGTTTTGGTTCTCTACCGCATCAGGTTGGCATATAGACATCTCTACCTTACTGAGGGAGCAAAAGGAGAATCACTTTGTATTAGTGAAATACTTGAAGTGGAGGACTCCGGGGAGTGGATGTAGGTCGAGGTGTGGCCAAACCACTATAAAATTTAGTGTGTTCATTCTGATTTTAATTACTGCAACTTACTTTTTGCACTTCATCTCAGCTATAACTGCTTGATAAATTTTTGAGATCTATGTTCTATTGTGATAATTAAAATTGCATCATCACTATTTTTCAGAGCATTTTTTTTGTTAGCTTTCGCATACAAAATTAAAATAGCTTATTTCTAACTTTTTTGAAAAAAAAACTCTTGCTTATGATTATTTTCTAAAAGAACCAATTCACCCCCACTTGGAACATCTCGTACATTTAGTCATATGGAATTCTTAAGGGTCAGCTTGAATTCTAGCACATAAATATAACATAAGGTCAACTAGCAGTCAGGTATATAATCCCATTATATTTTTTTTGATAAATTTAGTATTTTTTTATCCTTATCTATTTAGGTGACTGGGCTCATCAATATATTCATACTTTTATAACCTCCAATATAAAATTTTTTAAAATTTGTTTAATATATTAAGTTGTATTCAAATGGATCCATCCTTTCTTTTCTTACCATTAAAACTAAGGAAATATTGTAACTCACCCATTATACTCATCTAGAATACACTACTGATAGTGTAAGAATATTCATCATATAAATCAACATCATCAGATCCAAAAAGAATATTATCAACATAAATATGATTAATAAGTACATCTTCTCAAATTTCTTTAATAAATTGGATGGTGTCTATAATGCCCTTAACAAATGATATTTATAAAAAGAAATTGTGAAGTCTATCATAATATACCCTAGGTACTTGCTTAAGCCTAAATTGTGCTTTCTAAAGTTTATACATGTGATTTAGAAAGGTTGATCTTTAAAAACCAAGGTTGTTTAACATGCACAACTTCCTTAATTACATTAATTAAAAAATATCTTTTGACATCCATTTGATACAACTTAAAGACCATAAAATATAGAAATTATAATAATCCCCTATAACTTCTAGTCTAACTACAGGGGCAAAGGTCTCCTTAAAAAATTTATTCCTTTGATTTGGTTGTACCCCTTTATTACCGACATAGTCTTATTTCTAACATTTGATCAAAAGTTATTTAATTTTTTTATTAAATACCCTTTTAGTTTTAACAACACACTGATCAAAGGGTCTACTCACTAACTTCCACACATCACTTCAAATAAATTAATTCAATTTTTTTAGCATTGCTATAATTTTGAATTCATCTTCAACTGATAGATCTACTTGGTGGGTTTTATCATAGAGATAAAAATTGTGTGGAAAACTTCCTTTTATGAGCATGCATAATCCAATCCCCTTCTAATCACTTAGTTTAAAACCAACAAAAAAATTAGATGAAATACTATTTGAATAAAATGTTTTGGATTGATGGAATATAAATATAATTTGTTTCCTAATGATTCTCTTTTAAAATGATGCTATCCAGACCATATGCATCACCGACCACTCATTCAACTTTGAAGAGATAAAGGACAAATTAAATCCTTTTAACTTCCATACCACTCTATACTCTCATACTCTATCACAATTTTAAAATCTTAGATGAGTAAGTAAAGTATGTACTATTAAAACCCCCTCATTATAATTTATCTCTATAAATTTAGTATATGTTAATCACTATGCCTATGTTGGCATCAAACCAATCCAATATACATGGTTGTGCTTGCTTTCCTATTCCCAGGATTCATATTACAACAAATATTAAATTACATATATGGCCACTTTGTGCATTAAATGAAGACTTGGTATATTGAAAGTATTATTAAATTATTGATGAATATAATTCTTTTGTACTCTACATTCTATTTACACTAATAAAAAACTAAAGAATTTAGCAAGACATGAAGAATAAGTGAAGAAAACTCATTTTTTTTAATTGTACAAAAGAATAAAAAATACAAAAGAAATGATATCTCCAGGTAGGTTCAATGATCTCCTCTACACTCCTTGAACTTACAGAATT
The DNA here is from genome assembly GCA_022539455.1 of Dendrobium nobile. NCBI lineage: Eukaryota > Viridiplantae > Streptophyta > Magnoliopsida > Asparagales > Orchidaceae > Dendrobium > Dendrobium nobile. The sequence continues at coordinate 44,949,102 of CM039721.1, forward strand.
TCTTCCACAAATATTGACCAAACACTCTTATGAAGTGGATATAATGCTCTATGAATTTCCTTAATAGCCACTTCTAAAGAAATTATAGAGAAGGAATGTGAAGACTGGAATTAAATAAGAGATTAAACTTTTTTACTAACATTATAAATGAACTATTTATAGAAAGACACATAAAATGGATTCTGGTAATGCGACACTCAAGGCACTTGCATTATGGTGCCCTTAAAATGAACTAATGCCGCTCGTGGTGACCATAAAATGAACATAACGCCGCATCGTTGAAGGATTTCCTTTGCTGTGATGCTTGCTAATGTGGGCCCATTATTTAGTAAATAGACACATTGCTTCACCGTTAGATCATGTCCTGAACTGTTATAATTGTACCAATATTGCATCCACATTGCACTCCCGTTAGTTTGGTGGTGCTGGATATTGGCATCGCTGAACTATACATATAGAGATTGGGCTTTGAAGTGCTACCACCTCCAACATTGTGGCATCATTAAACATAGACTGAGAGCTGCCACACCTATATTGGGCATTCCAGTGGTGTCAATGATAGTGTCGCGGTGGTGTAGTGTCAAATGTCGTTGCGTTGTACCATACTTGAAATTTTTTCACATTTTTTATATTTTTCTACACAAATCCAACTAAAAGAAAACAGTTTCACTAGTAATTATATATATAATATAATATTATTTACACTCATCAAATCCTCCTCAGCTTAAACTCTTGCTTGTCCTCAAGAAAATAAATTTTTTGTAATTCCGATTTAAGTGATTAACCAAAAATAAAAATATGACAATATAAAATTACTATAATATAGGATAATATATCACTATATAGAATTAGTAAAAAATAATAAGGCTATACTTCAAGTTAAAAAAATACTAATAGTTAAATTAATCAACATTCTAGTTAAAACCTAATTTGAAATTATAAGTTATAGATTTAATCATTAAATTTTAATTATCGAAGTGAATAATTGAGTTTTAATGATTAGATATGATGTTAGTTTAAATTATACTTTCACTAGTTCACCATCCCTTGTATTAACTCTTTCATGTTATCCTTTTAGTTTATGTATAAGATTATATTTCTAATCTTAAGCTTTCACAGATAAATTTTTTGAGTGTACTCATAGTTTTATTTTCATTCTTTTTTTCCTTTTCTTTTCTTTTAAGAACTATTTTATAGTTCATTTTTTCCTTTTATAGAGACATAATTAATGATTTTGAATATCAACTTCTACTTTAGATCTTCATACAATCTAAATAATTTTAATATAAGAATTTGATGAGTACTAATTCCATTTTTAGGTTAGCTATAATTTTAAATTTTAATCAACTCAAATATATTTTTAATACTAATTATTTATCTTTCAATTTGAAAAGTTGATTTCATAAAGAGATAGCTTATAAATACAAATTAGAATAAAAGCTTAAATGATTAAACGAGTTAAGTATTAGTTTTTTCAACCTATGAAGTATAAAGAAAGTTCATTCAAATTAGGTTCTAGGGTCTTATTATTATCCTAATTTTTCAAAAAAATTTAATTATCATTTTTAATGATTAATTAAATAATCAAAATATAAAGTAATTAGAGGATAATAATAATTTATGCATGAAGTGAATTTACTAATATGTAAATAAACACATAAATAAATACTACAAACATGTGCTTTCATAAGAATGATAAAATGCACATAGAATATTTTTTAACACAAACATGACATAACATTCATAACATAGTTTTAAGTCTTCAGTCTTGCATGACATATAAATGGTTACCTCTTTGAAGCACCAAGTTTTAAGTCTTCAGTCAGACTATACCAATCACTAATTTTTAAAATGAACAAATTCACTTATTTCTTGCAATTTATAGTTATCTCGTCCTAAATAAGGTGTTCATCTATGGCTATTTACTTTAAATATATGTAAGCTTTTCTTGTCTTTTATTTCCATAGTCTCAAAAGAAAATATTTTTATGACAGTGAATGGCCCTGACTACTTGGATTTTAATTTTTTTGGGAATAACATAAGTCAAGAATTAAAAATTAAATATCATGAGTAGGAGTGAATTCTTTCTTAAGAATTTTTTTTTATCATGCCATTTCTGGACTTCTTCCTTGTAAGTTCTTGCATTATCATAAGCTTCATGTCCAATTTCATCTAATTGACCCAATTGTAGTATTCTTTTTTCTTTGACACTTCCAAAATCTAAATTCAATTCTTACACTGCCTAGAATGCCTCACGCTCTAATTCCATAAAAATATGATATGCTTTCCAAAAGTAATTTATAATAGGTCATACCAAATAGAGTTTTAAATGCAATTCTATAGGCCAATAATGCATCATCCAATTTAATTGCCCAATCTTTCTTATTAGAAATAATAATTTGTTCCAATATCCTCTTTATTTACCTATTGCTAATTTTAGCTTGCCCACTGGTTTGAGGATGGTATGCAATAGATATCCTATGAAAATCCCAAAGTTCTTAAGGATAGTTTCTTTTCTTTTATTACAAAAATGACTACCTCCATTACTGATTAAAACTCTTGGCATCCGAAATCTTGAAAATTTATTTTTCTTTAAGAAATTAATCACAATTTGAGCATCAACTTTAGAAGTTTCCTCACCTTCAATCTATTTAGAAAAATAATCCATAAAAATGAGAATGTATTGGTTTCCATCAGATGGCATAAAAGGTCCCATACAGTTTAATTCCCAAACATCAAATATTTCTATTTCAAAAACATAATTCATTTGTATTTTATTTCATTTAGTTATATTTCCTAGCCTTTCGCACTGATCACATCTTTCTACATATTCCATTATATCTTTGAATATGTTCGCCCAATAAAATCTATCTTAAAGGATTTCAAAAGCAGTTATGAATCTTCCAAAATCTTCCCCATAGTTTTAGTCATGACACTCACTAATAATAGAATTTATTTCTTCATCAGGAGCACATATTCTATTGATTTAATCATTGTAAGATTTAAATGAATATGATTCATCCCAAAAATAAGATTTGGTATCATGCAAAACTTTTTTTTTTTTTGGAAATGTAAATAATTTATAAAGAAATTTATAATTTCAATATACTATGGAGATTTATTCAACTAGAGAATAAATAATTGTTTATCAGGGAATATTTTATTAATTTCAACATCCACTAATGCATATTGATCAAAATATTAATTTGTTGTACTCTTTCAATCAAATATTTCTATATCAAATTCTTATAACAATAAATCCAACTAGTCTTAGTTTGGGGTCTTTCTTTGTCAAAAGATATTTGATGGCAACATGATCGGTGTAAACAATAACCTTGGTCCCAATCAAATAAGATTTGAATTTGTCAAAAGCAAAAATAATAGCTAATAATTCTTTTTCAGTGGTTGTATAATTAGATTGAGTAGAACTCAAAGTTTTACTAACATAAAAGATAACATGGAATTTCTTGTCTCTTTTACCCTAGAACTGCACCAACAACAACATCAATAGCATCACACATCACTACAACTCCTATTATAATTTGTTGTCTCTCTTTTCTCCAAATTTAGCACTAAATTAGTTTTAACGCATTTCCTTAAAACATCAGTTAGATGTTTTAGACATGAGTTAAATGTAGTGCTAAATATATATAAATCATCCATGAATATTTCAATACCCTGCATAATTAAATTTGAAAAGATAGACATCATGCATATTTGAAAGTAGCAGGAGCATTACATAAACCTAAAGACATTCTTGTAAAAGCAAAAGTTCCACAGGGGCTGATGAAAATAGTCTTATCTTGATCCTCAGGCATAATAATAATGTGATGATAACCAAAATATTCATCTAGAAAGAAATAAAATGAATGCCCTGCCAACCTATCAAGCATTTGATTTAGAAATGACAAAGGAAAATAATTTTTTTAGTTGCTTTATTTAGTTTCTTATAGTCAATAAAAATCCTCAACCTATGATAGTTTAAGATGGTATCAATTCATTATGTTCATTGAATATAACAATCAATCCTCCCTTCTTAGGAACACAATGATTTATAATAACCCAAGAACTATCAGAAATTGGATAAATAATCCAAACATCTAACCATTTAAGAATCTCTTTTTTAACAACATCTTTCATGGATGGATTAAATCTTCTTTGAGGATCAGCTTTAGGTATATAATTTTATTTCATTAAGATTCTATATATATAATTGAAAGGATTAATTTCTTTAATGTTAGTAATAGTCCACCCAAAAGTTTTCTTATTATTACTTAAAACCATACTCAATTTAATCTCTTTTTGTTGTTCTAGATTTGCAGAAATGATGATAGTAAGAATGGAATTTTTACCAAAATATGCATACTTAAGATGACAATTCTAAAGTTGGGGCCCCTTGAATATATGATTTCAGAGTTTTATCTAATGATAATTTTTCCAATAATTCAAAATGTCATTTGACATAATTTTCTTCTCTATATTTTATTTCAATGGGCTTTTTAGATATATTTTGTTCTATGTCATCTTCTTCTTTCTCATTCACTTCTTCCAATAATTTTTCTTGAGATCTTCTACTAATACATCCTCCAAATCCAACCTAAAGCAATCTTCATTCCTTTCTTGAGAGAATTTTATAGATTTCAATACATCGATTGTCTCCTCATGGTCTTGAATTGTCATAATTAATTATCCCTTTTGAACATCAATCATAGCTTTCCCTGTTGCTTAGAAAGTCTTCATAAAATGAGAGGTATTTCCTTATCTTTTTGGATGTCAAAAATAATAAAGCAATAGGGAAAATGAACTTATCAAACTTGATTAAAACATCCTCTATTTCTCCTTTTAGATAAGTAAAATATATATCAGCCAATTGAAGAATAACATAAGTAGGTTGAATCTTTCCTATATCTAACCTTTTAAAGATGGATAGAGGTATGAGGTTAATACTAGATCTTAAGACACATAAAGCTCTCCCATAGAATTTATCTCCAATAGTTAAAGGAATGGCTAAACTCCTAGGATCCTTATGTTTTTCTATAATTTTATTTTGTAAATGACACTACATTCTTCTGTTAATGCCATTATTTCATAATCATAAATCTTCCTTTTCTTAGTCAAAATATCCTTCATGAATTTAGCAAATGTGGGCATTTGTTCTAAATCTTAAGAGAAGGGGATACTAATGGTTAATTTTTTAAACACTTCTACGACATTTTAGAACTATTTGCCAAGATTTATTTTGATCAACCTCTCAGGGAAAGGGGGTGGTGGTATCTCAACAACTTATTTTTAAACATTTTTTTCAAATTCTTTAATAGGTTCAGGTTATTCAAATGAGGACTTATTTTCTTGTTGTTCCTTTATATCATCCTTACTAGGTTGATTTTTCTCTTTATAAGGGTCTCCTAACCCTTTCCCACTTCTAAGTTGGAAATTATGACATTGTTCTACTAAGTTTTGATAATAAATCAACCAATTGCCCTATTTGATCTTCAATGTTTTTTAAGAATATTAGATTGATTATTCATTTTTATTCCTAATTGGATAACAATATTTTCTAAAGATTCCTTTGCTATTCCTTTCATGATATATTTGTTCAAAATTTGTGCGGTAGTGCTGCAGTGATATATATCTTGGCACAAAGGTGTTATATCTCCTAAGATCAGTATTAACCATTAATTCATCCTATTTCTTAGAAATAGCAGCAACTTGAGCAGTCAAAATGGATACAGAATTATTTTTATGGACTCCTGACACTCTCTTAGGATTCATCCTATCAGTAGGCCACTAAAAATTATTTTTTGTCATTTCCACTATTAATTCATAAGCATCATCAAAAGGCTTTGATATCAAAGAACCTCTAGCTGCAGCATCAATTATGGCTCTAAGGGATCCTACCAATCCATTATTAAAAATTTCAATTTTTAGCAAATGAGGTAAGGCATGGTGAGGACACTTTCTAAGGATCTCCTTGTATCTCTCCCAAATCACATAAATAGATTCTCCTTCTATTACATTTGGCAGTCCCCTAAACTGAGAAAAATGTACCATCTAAATGACTACAGGTTTTAATTTAAAAATATTTGCTTGGATGGCAAGTTTATTTATGCTCTGAAGAATTTCATCTTCCATAGGGTTTACAAAATCCTTAAGAGGTGTAGAATAATCTATGTCTTAAACTAGGTCAGCCATTTTCAAAATCTTTTTGGAGGTTCTAATTTTAAAAAAGGTTCACTCAATTAAGGAAACAAAATCTAGCAATGGTTCCCTTTTATGGCTTCTATGCTTGCAACCAAAATTATGTAATTAGTAAAATAAAATAAAGAATAAAAGAATATAGTTTGACTAATTATGCAATTGATTCAATAATATAAAAATCACACAAGTAAAATAAAATCTTCCCTGACAATGGTGCAAAAACCTTGACGGGAGTGGTAGAATAGCCAAAGGATAATGAAAGTGATTTTAGGCTCTATCAATCCCCAAACAATGCTTAAGGTTTCATTGATATAAAAATTATAAAAATCCCACTAAATAAACGTAAGAATACATGGCGAATCAAGTAATATAGTGATAGAGTAGAGTATCAATCTTAGAAGGAAGAATGTTTACTTCCAAATACTAGTACTATGTGCTAAAATTACAATAATTATCCTACTCAATAAAAAAAATTTTTGTTGGAGATTCAATCACTTAGTTTAAAATCAATAAAAGAATTTAAATGAAACACTTTTTAGATAAATTATATTTGATTTATGGAATATAAATACAATATGTTTTCTAATGATTCTCTTTTATATTGATGATATTCTTAGCATATTCATCAATGACCTATTAGTCAAGCGTTAAATTATGTACTGTTAAAACCCCCTCATTATAATTAATCTCTATAAATTTAGTATATATTAAGGACTATGCATATGCTTGTATCATACCAATCTAATATACCTAGTTATGATTGTTTTCCTATTCATTAGGTCCATATTATGCTTGACATCAACTACATATATAACACACTATACTAACTACATATATAACACTATATGCATTAAACGAAGTCTTTGAATATTGAAAACATCATTAAATTATTGATGAAGAGAATTCTTTAGTACTCCATATTTCTTTTGCTCCATCAATCCAAAACTAGATAATTTAGCTAGACATGTATAACAAGTGAAGCAAACTCATTTTAATTAATTATACAAAAAGAAAGAATGTATAGAAGAAAATATTTCACTAGATAGGTTCAATGATCTCACTTACACTCCTCCTTGAACTTACATAATTTCTTCCACAAACATTAACTAAACATTCTTATGAAGTGGATCTAGTGCTCCCTGAATTCCCTCAGTTGTCATTCCTAAGGAAATTATAGAGAAGCATTATTAATACTGAAATTAATTAAGATATTGAAATATCTTACTAACATTACAAATATGCTATACATATATAAATATAGAAAATATATTTAGCATAGCGACACTCTAGACACTTATGTCGTGATGCCCATAAAATAAACTAACACCACAGTGCTAAAAGATTTCCTTTGCTATGATGCTTACTGATGTGGACACACTATTTAGTGAATAGACGCGTCACTTCACTGATAGTTCATTTCTTAAATGTCTATAACTGTAGTGTTATGATTCTGCTGATTGATGAGCATTGTAACATCTATTTGGCACTCCCCTAGGCTTGGAAGCGCTGAAAATTGGTGTCGTAGTACTGTGCAGACAAAGACTATGCTTTGTACACTGACTCTTACTACTCTGTGGCACTGTTAAACAGAGGTTGGGTGCTTCCATGTCCATATTAGGTACTCTGGTAGTATTAATGATGGCATTGCAGTGGTGTAGTGTTAGATGCCGTGTTTTTATACCATACTTATAGTTTTTGCATATTTCCTGCATTTTCCAACACAAATACAACTAAAACAAAATGATTTTCCTGGAAATTTAACATATAAAACACAACATTATTTATACTCTTCATATGCAAATGAGACAAATTTGGTGTTCTACCCTAAAGCAACTCATAAGGAGTCTTATTCAGGTTAAATCTTATATTTACTTAATTAAGAACATTACAGATTATATTCATTGCCTTTACCCAAAAATGCTTGGACTAAACTCATGAAGCTTTTCTCTAATAGCATCTAATAATGTCCTATTATTCCTTTTAGCTATCAAATTTTGTTGTGGGTTCTTGGGGAAAAAAATTATTCTTTATCTCAAACTCTTGATAAAATAATTCAAAAATAGCATTTTCAATTTCATCTTCACGATCATCATAGTATGCTACTAAACATCCTATCTTTCTTTAAATCCAAATGAAAAATGTTATAAACTCTTCAAAGGACTCACTTTTAATTTCTAAGAATTTACTCCACATTAATCTATATTAGTCATAAATAACTATAAATCCAAATGATTTACCTGTTATACTTATTATACTAAAAGGTCCAAATAAATTATTGTGAAGAACTTCTAATTGTCTACTAGTTTCTACATTCTTAGTGGAATGTAATGAGGATTTTGTTTGCTTCACTAGTTATCTTGTATCACAAAGATGTTCTTTGGAAAATTCTAGCTTAGGAATGCCTCTAACCAATTATAAGTGATTTTCCTAAGATTCCTCATATTTGCATGGCATTGTCTCCTATGTCACAATCATGATTCATCAACTGTTAAATTTATGCAACAAACCACACTTATCAACATAATTTAAATCAATCATATAGACAGTGTTAAATGTTAATCCTTCTAAAATAGTTTTTTTTATTTAGTATTATTAAGAATTTTATAGAAATAAATTTTTTATTGAATCCTCTATTAGCTAAATGTTACTTAAAATATTATATTTTAAACCTTCTACTAATAAAACATTTTGAATAAAAAAAATATCTTCTTTATGTATAGTACTTACACCCACTTCCTTTCTAGTTGTGTTATATCAAAGGTAACATTTCAAACACTCCTACCTTCAATTGTGATGAATTATTTTGTATCTCCTATCACGTGTTGTGAGCATCCACTGTCCAGGTACGACATGCTTTCACTAGACCTCTTATGCGAGCACACCTTTAAAATTAATCATAGTTTAATTTTTGGAACCAAAGTGGGTATGGGTCCTACCTTATATGGTACTAAATGTAGGCTGTGTTATGTATATTTTATTTTGCAGCTCTTGACCATATATGATCTTCGGTGGATCCTTTTTGTACAAATTCATGCAATGTACCCAATATACCACAAGAAAAATATTTTGCTCTAGAAAATGGATTCACTAACTTATATGAAGAGTGATGTCTTTTTTTGAGAGATGGTGGTCCATGTTGTGTTATAATGTATGTCTTTTTAGTGTGTGTAGATCCTAATGAGTTTCTTAAAGTGTTATTATCTTTTAAATTAAATTTTTTTTTCTCTTTTATAAATGCCTACTTACACTTGTAATGTATGTTCATCATCTTGCAATTGTAATGCATCTATTTCTAACTCCTAAAAAAATTCTTCTAACTCAAGATGCTCTTTATTAAAGAAGTCATGCAACACATCTAAAATAATATGTTTTTTATTTAAGAAATCAAGCTCTTTTTCTTATGAAATAAAATGATTTTTTCAATTTGTGCAGTTATTCATGACATTGATATGCTCTTAAATAAAGGTGGAATGTTCTCTATTTAAGAAAAAAATCAAGTGCTTTTTCAATTTTCTATATGTATCATGTCATTGTTTAGAATTATAGAATAATTCATCATAAGACTGATCACACACATGTTCACTATCAGAGTCACCAATGATGATTATAAATCAAAAATTGACCAAAAGTAATCTAAACTTTTTATCCCTTTTTTCAACTTTTTTCTCCTCACTCTTTTCTTTCTTTTGTTGGTTCTTTATATTTTAGCATTCAAACCATTTTTAACCTTTTTTACATTCAAAACAAATGATGTTAGTTAAAAACTATTTGAATTGGAATTCTTTCCTCATTGTTTTTTATTAAGATTCTTTTGCTTATGCTTCATAATTCTTTTAAATTGTTTAGTAATCAAAGTAATATCCTCATTTCCATAGGAACTAGATTTGCTACTATGCATATCACCCACTTTAAGCTCTAGTTTCCTCTCCTTTTTCTTTTCATCTTAATCTACATTTCTTTGACTAAAATTTACCTCACAAGAAATTAATTTACCAATTAGAATATAATTAAAAAAATTGATTTCTTTTTCTAAAAAATCACAGTAACCTTGACATCCTAAGATTCAGGTAAATAATTCTAAATTTTGTTATCTTTTTCAAAAATCCAGAATGTCTATACCAAAGGTATTTAATAATGTAATGATTTTGATAAACCTAGTATACATGTTAGAAATAGATCCACTTGGTTGCATTTGAAAAGAGATTATTTACTTCACTAGTACCTTCATAAATTATAAAACATTTATTACATATTTCCTTTCCATTAGTAACTAAAAAATGCATATAATATTCATATTTCAAGGAACCAAAAAAATTAAGACATTTGGAATTAAGCTGTGCAAGATCACCATCATCTATGTTCCATTTAGAAAAAGGTATTTCTACCTTAGCTCCATCCGCAATTTAATAACATATAAAATAACTAGTTTGTGTCAAATGCCATAAAAAAATAGACAATAAACAGGTAAACATATGAATCTTTCAAAAATTAGAAGGGGTATTATCAAAAAGTGGTGATAAGGTAATAGATTACCCTTCTAAGGTGTTTCAAATTATAAAATGTGCCATGTGGATCAACCATCAGTGTGTAAACCAAATAGAGTAAGAACCCTACTCTAAAACCAATTAAAAGTGCATTGATGCCACTTGAAAATTCTTAAGGCACCCCAAGGGGGTGAATTGGTCATCTAAAAATCTTTTGCTTAAAATAAAAAATGCGATACATAAAAATGTTTAAGAGAATAAAAAGTTATAAAAAGATCATAAAGTAAATAAGACTTTTTTATGTTTTTAAACTTTTGGAAAATAAATATTCTTTTTCCGTTTGAATATCAAATCAAAACTTAACCTAAGATTTATCATTAAAAAGTTCTTTCATATCAATAACCAAAAGTAGACTAGAGTGTAAAAATTAAATTCTATGAAATTAAGTACAAAAAAGTAAGAATATGCAAACTAGCTTTATATTTGTTTGTTCAAATTAGCTTTTCTTCACTCCCCAAAGGTCCCTATCTTTGGAAATTGCAATAACTCAGGGTCCTTTGGCACTCAGCTTGGTGGAGAAAAACTTCTCCCTTACAAAGTGGAGTATGAACTTTATATAATCCAAATAATCTCTCCCCTTCTTCCTTCTAACCTGATGAAAATGCCATCCCTCCTTTAATTTATTGCCCTTGCAACGATGTCAATCCCTAATTTGGCATCACGGCCCAGTGGAGATATTGTTTCTCCTTTAGCTCCTCACTCTAGTAGAGATGTCTCTCCCTCCTTTTCTTACCAATCCAATGGATATGTCTATTCCTAACCTCCTTAGCTAGAAAGTATTTTGCCATAAATAGTTTTCTTCTTTGTTCTCCTCTCCACGAGGTCCACCAAAAATAATAAGAAGAACTAATGGTGCATAATATCTTGAGAAATCTTATTATTCTCCTCAAACCCCTTGACTCCCTCAAGGTGAACTCACTCTCTCAACCTCACCTCCTCTCTTTCCATTATGAAGTGGACACTCTCCCAAGCTCACTCCTTGAAAGTCCATATGATTTGGGATCAGAAAGTATGATTTGTTGCCCATTTTTATTTAATCTAATTTATTTAAAACATTGAATTAATTTTTATTTAAATAAATCATACAATATGATTTGGATTGTATAGTATAATTAACAAAAAAATAGATATTTAAATTTCATCCCCTTTTTGTGCAAGTGTACATAATTATTTGTCAAACATACACCTAATATAAAATATGACACAAGAAAACGAAATAGTAATAAATCTTTCAAACCTAAATTGACTTAAACATCAATACTACACAAACTTGAGTCTTGATTCTTAAATTTTCTCATTGTATGCTTGTTTAGTTGATGATAATGTGATTTTCAAATTAGCAATGTTTATACTTTTTTTGCTTAATTTAACATCTAGGGTTCATATTATTATTTTTTTAAAATAATTCATAATTATAATTTTTAAATTCGGTCAATTTAGCTATCAAAGTGTAAGCGCTATAGAGAAGATAATCTCAATAGTTAAGCAATGTAGGAAAATTCACTTATATAAAAATTTTAATTACAGAATAGTAAAATTAATCATAAAAAATAAAATAGCATACATAACTGAAAAAAATAAAATAGCACTACATAACATAATTGAGTTACCTTTATAGCAGTGCTATATTTATAATTTTTAGCCAGACTTGACTAGATATCTCATTTTGGCAGGGTGGTGTCACTACTACTAGTCATATTTTCAAAGCTATGGTCTATCCCTTTATCAATTAAATTAACTTCATTATTACTTAGCAAGGTGCCATAGGGTCTACTACTAAAAGAAATTGCATGGTGTCCGAATTGAATATCCAAGATTTTAATTGATGTGATTTGACTTTTTCAATTGGTTTCTAATTTGAATCTTTAATTCTTTCCAAAGTGTCTTTCTATTTATGAAATGATTATTTTGATTAAAATTTTGGGGATAAGAAGGTCCAAGATTTACTATAGGTTATCGAGGATTTTTCTAATTTTCTCCAGAATCAGATTGACCTATATTCCACTAATTATTTCCACCATTATTATTTTTTGGCTAAAATTAAGGTGGTTCCCCAAACTTGAATTTTTTTATATTAGAAAAAGGATTATTTTGAATTCCAATCAAATTCATATTTTTAATCATTTGAGCACTATTCTCACAAACAAAATTTAAATCATGCTCATCAAAATGCATAGTTTAACTAACTATAAGATTTTCCAACTTCTTAAACATGACCACTACTTGAGCTATTAAAATTGACAAAGCATTTGACTCATAGAAACTTTCTACTCTCTTAAGATTCTCCATATTAGAAGGCTGCTATGAACTATTTTTTTCATCTCCTCTATCAAGGCATAAGCCTTTACAAAAGGCTTTGACATTACAGAACCTTCTGCTACAATATCAATAATTGACCTGAGGAATCTTACTACCCCATTTTAAAGTTTTTAATCAATGAACCAACAAGGAAAAGAATAATGAAGGAACTTTCTTAGCATAGCCTTAAATCTTTTTAAACTCCCATAAATTAACTCTCTTTCAAACTTGGAAGAAGATGTTATATCATTCATAAGCCAAGCAGTTTTAAACGAGGGGAAATACTTAGATAGGAATTTATGTGTCAACTCATTCCTAGTGATTATATAGTCAAGGGATGAGGAATTCAACCACATCTTAGCTTTATCCTTCAGAAAAAAATCAAAACAAATAATATCTAATAGCATCATTAGTAATAGTATTATACTTGAATGTTGCATAGATTTCTAGGAAGCTAAGTGTATGCATGTTGGGATCCTGAACAGGAGTTATCCCAAATTGAGAATTTTAAACTATCTATGTAATGACAAGTTTTAGCTTAATTTTATTGGCTTAGATAGTAGGTCTATTGATACTTTGACGATTCCATCTACAACATGATTGTGATACTCCTAAAGAGGTCTAGGATGGTCTTGATCTAAATTTGGTTCAGCCATTCTAGATGTTATAATCTTATTGCATTTTTTAATTTTTGAAAAGACCCATCCAATCTCTAAATTAAATAATAAGGGCCTCTTATTAGATCTACTACACATACACCAATCACACGTGAATGAAAAGAAAACAAGTTAAATAAAACTTACAAATAAATTAATGCAAAATTTTCTTTTTTTTTTTTTAAATTAAACATAAAACACATAAATGATATACAAGGTATGTGATACTTAAATGATTAAATATGCACCTCTTTTAATAATATAGAACAATTTTACATGATAGTACAAAAACATCTTGGTTATGAAGTCAAAAACTTGATGGGGGCACACGAAACATGGCACATAAATATATATGTATGAAATATAATTTAGTTTTCTTTGATTTAAATGTACCCATAAAATAATGTAAGTGTGTGTGTCAATCAAGTAATGAAAGTGATATAAGAGAATGTTGAACCCATCAAAAATTGATTTGTTATAATATAAATTTGCTAGTATTGTCTATTTAATCCCCAATATTTATCCTATATAATAAAAATTAGGTTTGGATTATGTTATGATTATGAAATGTAGAAGAAAGATAAGATACTTGGCATTATATGAGCAATAAGAATTTCCATTAATTATGATTTCCATTCTTTTATAGATTTTAGTATGAAGAAAACTTGGCATTACATCAAGAATTATAATATTCTCATTATTTGTTTTGCTAGAATTTTTGGAACTCTATTATTCCTCTCAAGTATTCTTAATTTGCTTGGAGAATTCTAAAGGGATTCATTCCAATTGATAGAAGGCTTCAAAAGAAAAGTTTTATTTTAGTTTCCAAATGTCAATGCTACTTTAGTCTTGAAACCATTAATCATGTATTCATTCATGGATCATTGGATGCTAAGGTTTGGAATTCAATCCAAAATTACTTAAATATTTATATTGATTTTTAGGCTAAAGGTATTTTATCTTTTTTAAATGTCATGAGTCAAATCAATAGATTTGATCATTAAATGATGATGATTCCTTTAATCATTTTTTGGTTGCTAAGGGAAGAGAGGAACAATAGCAAGCATGATAGTATTAATATGTGTGATAATAGAATTATACAATCTTTCATTATCAAAATTCAACAGCTATTTTTTGCCCGAGTTCTGCTTCCTAAAAATTTTCATAAAAAGAATCATTGGTGTAATTTTTTTAACATTATCTTTGATGTCTCATTGATGAATATCCATCCCAAGGTATTCTATTAGCTTAATCCTAGGAGTGGGGAGGTTAAGCTCAATATTCATTCTTTTATCCTTGTTAACCATTGTGGGATTGGTGGTCTTATTATGGACGCTGATGGCAAGATTGTTGTTGATTTTGAGTATTCTTAACCGACTCCTGTTGTGAATGCTGCATTTTTTATGGTATTCTTAGAGGAATTTTGAAATGTTAAGCTTTAAACTTTCACTATGTTTGGATTAAAGTTAAAAATAAGATGGTGTTTGACACTATCTTGATGAACATGGCTGTGAATTTGCATTATTTTTATATTATTAATCAAATTAATGTGATGCTCCAAAAGATGATTTATAAGATTTCATACATGAATAAGATGGCCAATAAACATGCTTCTTAGCTCACGATTAATGGCATTTTCTGTTAAACTCCTTGTTTTTATTTTATTTTATAAATGCTTCTATCTTTCTTAAAGGTAATCTTAGGCTGGATGCTTTAGGTATACCTTATGTTTGATTTTTTTTTCGGTGTTTGTCTTTGTTTGTGCTTTTTATCTAGTTCTTGGCCTTGGATCTCTTTATTTTGTGTGGTCGTTTTGTCACTTGTTTGAGTCTCCTCACTTCTTCTTTCGGGTCTTATTTTGGTTTGGCTTGGTTGGGTGGTTGGTCTTTTTTATGTGCTATTCTCAGTCATTCCCTTAATGTTATTAGCAGTGTGATTGAGCTAATTTTTATGTCGAAGGAGTTGCACCTTTAGGGACTGGCTTTGCATCACCTATCTTCAAGAATATATGCTTATTCCACTTTTTTGTTTCATATTTTCTAAATTTTTTTAAGAGGAAACCCACGACGGGGCCTACGTGTTAATTAGAAAAATGATTACATGGTCCTTAAAGGGAACTCAAGCTCACTACTTCTTAGACGAGCTATAAAATTGAAAGAGAAAAAATCTAAGAGCTCGAGTTCCCCACTAAGCAAAAGTATAAAGAATCTTAGGTACATTCTACGGTGCACAAGAGAGAGCACCCAAAAAAAATAGAGAGCTACAAAAAAAAGCAGTCAACTCCAGCATCCCCATTAACAAACCATCATCACGATCATCTGCACTAAGCACATTCTGCAAAAAGGGGTAATAAATAGAAAAATAAAAGCAACAAAAGTAATAGTAGAGATTAGGATAAAAACACCAATAAAAATACCAATAACCTCCAACAGGTAAGCAACTTGAAATAAGGCGGTACCATCCCATAATCCACAAACTCTGATACATGTAATAAGTCAAAAGAATCATAGCACTAATCCCCTGGATCCAGAAAAACTTGAGAACAACAACCACCCTGCTCAAAAGATCACAATAAAACCCAAATAAATCCTTGAGAATAACTACCAACCAAACCCAACTGAGCTAACGAGCCTCAACAGGAAGCACCCAAGAAAAAATGAAAAACACCAAACCAGACAACTCATAGAAACTAAAGACCAACATCCAGCAGGACTTAAAGAGCCAAAAATAAATGTCAAGAACACTACAATAAAAGTAAACACACCCAGACTCTAAGCACTCCAGCTTGGATGAAACAACCATAAAATAATTCCAGGAAGAGGCACAAAGCCCAGCTACTCGAGAAAGGAAAACCAACGGTGCAGGTAATAGAAATGGGGAAGCTGCAAGAAGCACAACTAGGCAACTAACCAAAAACCAACAACCATAGCAATATTAATAAATAACATAAGGTAAACCAATCTTATCCAATCTTAATAGGACTTTGACATGAAGAGAAAGATTAGAAGCCAAGAAATCCGTCATAGAATCCAAACCACAGCTCCACCTAGCAATGGCTTGAGCACAAGCATTTCCCTCCACAAGGATAATAAAAAAAAGAATAGTTTAAAAGACTTAACAAATTCTTAATGTCCCTCATCATGTAAAACAAAAAAGAATAATAAATAGTATCATCCCTCAAGGTAAATGACTGATAACAGTAACGAGAAACAACCTCAACCACAATATTAATGTAATCAAGAGAACAACAAAGTCTTAAACCATAAAAAATTCATAGGTGGTAGCATAATTGACATCAAAATTATAAATAGGACCAACAAAACCCAAAATGCAATTAACATAAGAGTCTCTGATGACACCACCATAGCTCGCAATAGAATTGATGCTAACGTCATCCACATTTAACTTAATGAAGTTGATAGGAGCCTTCATCCAAAAAATACTCCTAGGAACATTATGAATAATATTCACCTCCAACTTATCTCCTAGGTTAACCACAAAAGGGGAATAGTTTTAGAAATTCTTAACATAAAGTAATTTAGTAGATTAAAGAGCCAAAATCTTATCTTTAACATTTTGAATAATTCTATGGTGGTTTGTAGACACACCATTGAAAGAGAATTTTTCCTATCCAACCATGAATAAATGAAATAATAACATTTCTAATGTGATCTTTGGAATTAACAAACCAATTAATAAGTAAAGAGTTAATATAGACAGTAGCATTAAAATAATTTAAATGGAAAATTTCATCAAAATAAGTTTAGGCTTTGACAGCAAAAGGACCATAAACAAAAATATGATGCATATTGTCCATATGATAACAACATTGGCATTTAGAAAGAAGGATAAAACCTCGTTTAATATAATTATCAGCCGTAGGGATAAACTTATGTAAAATACTCCATATAAAAATAGAAATAGTAGAAGGAATAATTTTATTCCATATCATATTAAAAATCTTAGAAGCCTCTTTTTATCTCTAAAGGAATGGCAAGCATCATTTAATCTAAAGTTACCATCTTTAGTCAAAGAACATAATTTAACATCAAAAGAATTAATGTTCAAAGGGATCTTAAGAATTTGTAGAATAAGAAAACTAGGAATCACATTAGAAAGTTTCACAGCATCCCAACCATTATCAGTAAAAAAATATTTAACCTTCATAGTATCATTGGAAGAAGTATTAATAATAGAATCAATAGATTGGCCCCCCCAACCAACGATCCTACAAAAAGAATAGATTACCCTTTCTAAGGCCCCCAATGATAAACGGCTCAACCACCCACTTAACTTTGCACAGAGGATGCCAAACTTCAGAATTATCTTTACTAAAGCAACACGTGGTCGGATGCTTCCCCCATAATATTTGGAAACCATAAAATTTGCCCAAAGGCTCAAATTAGCTTGGAAATTATACCATAACTTAAAAGAGAATGAGTAGGGCAAATCATTTATAGAATTACAACCCAGAGCCCCTTCATCCAAAGTACCACATAATTTATCCCATGAAGACCAGTGGATTTTGGAATTGCTGCAAGCCCCTTTCCAAAACAATTATTAAAAATTTTATCAATCCTGTTATGCACAGCCTGAGTAGGAAGCAAAGTTTAAAAACTATAAATAGGTATAGAACAAAGAACACGCTTGATAAAAATTAATTGTCCACCAAAGCTTAAAAAATTGGAATCCCAAGATAAAAGTGATTTCTGCACAACTGTAATTAAATTATCAAAAAGAAAGGAATTCTTTCTTCCATTATAAAGAGGCCACTAAGGTACTTTAAAGGAAAAAAACCATGATTGAAACCAGTGAAATTCTTAATACCCATAATACAATCAAAAGGTTCTTTCTTAGTAGAAATAAGGTAACACTTATGTTTATTAAGAGCTAGCTCACTCTCCAATTCAAATTGGTGAAAGAGCCTCAAAAGTCTATGAATCTTATTCATCGAGGCATTCGTAAAAATAATAAAACCATCAGCAAAACATAAGTGAGATATATGAAATTTCCTAAAGTTCTAAAAAAAATGCTAGGATAATTCTCAAAAAGATCAGTAAGCCCTATAAAAAGATACACAGCCACAATAATGTAGAGGGCTGGAGAAATGAGATCACCCTATCTAAGCCCATGAGAAACCTTAAAAAAAACATTGGTTTTATCATTAAGAATGATAGAAAAATAGCGGCTTTCAATGCAAAGCTTCATGAGGTTGATAAAATTTAAGTCAAAACGAAAAAACTTCAAAATATCTTAAAGGAAATTTCAATCAATATTATCATAAGCGTTGTCATATATCAAGTTTTAGAATCATATTACCACCTCTAACCTTGACATCCAAATCTTGACAAAATTCTTGAGCCAAAAGTATATTATTAACAATAGCACGCCCATTAACAAAGCCCATTTGGAAAGGCGAAATAACTTTAGGCAGAAAAAATTGTTAAATGATTCATTAAAATATTAGAGAGAAATTAATAAAAAAGAGGTATACAAACTAAAAAGTCTAAAATCATTCAAAGAAGTAACAGAAATATTCTCAGGAATAGGAATAATAGATGTAAAAGTAAAAAAAACATAGGAATAGAATCACCATAAAAAAGTCAATAACAATAGAGAAAAGATTATTATCTAAAATAAGACTAGTTTTCTCAAAAAAAATTTGTCATGAAACCATCTAGCCTAGCAACAGACTCACAATTCATACCAAAAATAGTCTCTTTAACTTCCTCAACAAAAGGGGGTTTATATAAGAAAACATTATCATCATGAGAAATAATAGTAGGTATGATAGTAGGGTTATCAATGATAAAAGGATTAAATAATTTATTAAGATGATTCTGAAAGTGTTGAAAAGCTAAATTAGCAATTTCAACACCATACTTAGTAACAGAGTCATCAACCTGATTAATTTTATAAATATAATTAATAGCTTATTTTCTCTTAACAAAAATATTTAGTATTATTATCACTTTCAATTAGATGTTTAACAGCCACTTTTTACTTCTAAAATATTTCCTCATGAGCTTGTAATTTACAAAGGCTGTCTTTAGCCTCTCTTAATAAACATAAATTAGCTTCAAAAGGCACTAATTGACACTGAATCTCATAAGAATTCACCATATCTTCCACAATTAAAATGTTGGAAAAAGGATTCTTAAAAAATTTGTGATTCCACCATTTTAAAACACGCTTAAGCCTTTTAGCTTAAACCAAAATCTTCTCATGCCAGAGATAGAATTATCCAGATATAAAGGAGCATGCAAATTATCTTTAACCAAATCCATAAATGAATTATAAAGTAACCACTTATTTTTAAAACAAAATTGAGAAGGGAAATCATTCACTTTAGGCTTAATTTTAGTAAGAATAGGAAAATGATCAGAGAGGACTGGTCCTGCTAAGAAGCTCAATATTAGTATACTCAAAAGAATTCAGCCAATAGTCATTAAATAAAACCTAATCTAACCTTTGCCATAAATGCCCACAATGCAAAGTAAAGTTATCACCATAGAAACCAATATTAATAAGGTTACAATCCATAATCATAATATTAAAATCCTCTATAGAATGATAGATAAGGAGAGAGCCCCCTATTCGCTCATATGAGTTAGCTATAGCATTAAAATCACCTCCCATAAGCCAGAGAATGTTACAAATACTATGAAATTGAGTAATTTGATCCCATAAAATCTTTATAGTGTAACGAGAGGAAGCAGGATAAACCAAAAAAGCACAATATTATAAATTAGAACTTTCAATAGTATAATGAATAACTTGAGTAAAATCACCAATAATGTCTACACGAATAAAATCTTTTAAAAAAACCTAAATTTTATTAGCCACATTTGACAAAGCATGTTTAAAACCCAAATATTTAGCAGTACTAAGTAACTTATTAGAGGAGATAAGAAGTTCAAGCTAGACAAGAAGTGAAACATTATGAATACAGCATAAGTTTTTAACTCTAAACTTAGAAGAAGAGCACCCAATGCTCCTAACATTCTAAATAATAATGTTAAACATAATAAACAATATGTTAATAAGAAGTATATGATTGGGTGTTTCTAGGGGATTGAAGAAAAAAATTCTTTGTCTTCCTACCTGTCCTACCACAGCCCTTGGTATAACTAGTATCATTATCATCTCTAGAAAAGCATTTAGCCAACAAATTCATATCCTTAGTGTCAGTAAAAAGCATCACTATGATAATGATCATTCAAAGGAAGCTTAGTTTCATTAATCATACTTGTCTACTTCCTAGAAAGAGGCAATTCTCCTTTCTCATATAAAACATCACCTTTCATATTGGTTTCATTGTTCACAACATTACCACCTATCATCTTCATCATGTCAATTTGGGAAATATCCTAAATAATAATATTAGTTTGATCAATTCCCTTAACCATAATATTATTATTAACCAATCCAACTTCCATGAGAGGCTTAACAGAAAGGGAAACATTATTTAGATTAGTATCAATACTTTGATAATTAATATTATGAGAACCAATAGGTAATGATGAGATAGAATTAAGATTGACTTCCTTGCCCTTATCCAACTCATAATTAATAATAGGATTCAGTTCCACCTGAACAGAATAAAAAATAAATGATTCATTAATAAGATCTTGCACTTGAGGAACAATACCCACATTTCCATCAGGATAAGGAGTAATAGCATCCACTTCATCTAAAATTAAATCATTTTTATGCGAAGGTTCAATAAAATCCTTATTGAATCTTGATTAAGTTGTTAAATCTAAGCTAATGTCTCAAGGCTAACCAAGAGGGGGGGGTGAATTGGTAAATTTTAAAGTACTCTTGGATTTAATTAAAAATGAAAACCTTTAAAGATTCGTACCAAGTTAATTCATGATTTTTAAAATAAAATTTTCAACCCCAATAGAATATAACTTGTTGTAAATAAAATACAAAATTTAAACAACACAAAGATTTATAATGGTTCGGTCAAACACGACCTACATCCACTCTCTAAAGACTCCCTCTTCAGGTATTGAACTATTACCAAAAGTGTCTCTCCTTTTGCCCCCACAGCAAGGTGGAGAAGCCCTTACAAAACTATCTTCCATCAATCCCCAGTGCGGTAGAGAACCATAATCTTTTCACACTCTCTATGTGTCAATAGAGAACTGTCGGCTGTTCACACTCTCCAAGCGTCAACAGAGAACCGTCATTCTTTCACACTCTCCAAGTGTTAGTAGAGAACCAGATCTTCTTCAAAGATCATGACAATCTAGAAAGACAAGAGGAAGTGTGAAAATCATAAATCACACTGAGATCCTTACCTTTGAGTAAACATGTGAATCCTTCACACTCCACTTCCAAGAAATCACTCTCAAACACTCCCTCACACTCTCTCTTTCAATTTCCCTTGAAAAATCAAGAAGACAAGACCTTCTCACATCAGTTTTAGTAGACCTTTTATATCAAAGACATGAAAAACCATCTAGAAAACTGTAAATTTCAAATTTTAAGCGTACATGATCGTATAGTACGATCATATTTCATACTTACAAATAGTTCAAAAATTGTTGCATATGAACCTATTGTGAAAGTGTATGAGATATTTTCGTACATTATCATTGTCCGGAACGAACCAAGATCATCCGGGATGAAGAATTAGAAAATTTTCAAAATTCATCTGTACGAAAAGGAACCCCAATATTTTGTACTCTAATCGATGTATGTATGATGATTACATCATACGGTATGATCAGTTATAAAAATATTAAGTTTGGAGAGATGAAAGGTTGGGATAAAAATGGATCTCATAGTTTTGTACTCTAGAAGGCATGTACAAACCATGTTTGTATAGTATGATCCATACTTAGAAAATTTTATTTTACTCGAACAAAAACCCATCCATTTCATACTTTGGAAGGTATACACGAACCATGTTCGTACAGTATATTCCATACTTAGAAAAATTTATTTTTATGCAACTAGAAACCCATCAATTTCAAAATCTAGAAGGCATGCACGAACTATGTTCATACAGTACGATCCATACTTAGAAATATAATTTTATGCGACTTAAAACCCATCCATTTCATACTCATGAAAGCCTGTACGAATTGTGTTCATACAGTATGATTTATACTTAAAAAATTTTTCATTTCTATTTGTTTCACTCTATAATGGGAAAAATAACAGAACAAATCATCCAGTATAAAGTGAAATCATATAGTACGATTAGTTTTAAAAATTTAAGTTTTAATCTCTCCCCCTGTGTGTGTATAGTTACTCAAATACAATCACACTCTTTTAGACTCATTACAATGAAAAATAAAGACTTCATATATGATAAACTTTTAAACAGATTTGATTTGAAGTCTTCAATAATTCGGAGTATGATTTCCCTGAAATATTAGTACATACAAATAATAAAGCAGTACACATAAAATATGTTAGAAGAAATAATAATTAAAATAATCATATTTGGAATCATAAAAATTAAACATGTTGAAAGAATATAAACAATAAAGAACTAAGTCGCAACAATCTCAATAAACTTTCCCTTTTTGATGATGGCAAAATAAGTATTGTTTGAAATAAAATTGAATATCCTAAATTTCTCCTTAACTCCCCCTGAATGAATAAACATGTGTATCTGAGGGAATTCCTTTAAGAACAAATGAATTTTTTATTTTTAAATTTTAAAACACCCTAAGCCCTGAAAAAAATAAAACAAAAGTAGAATAAAAACAAAATCCTAAATCCTAAACAATAAAAGTAAAAACACAAACACACAAAATAACACTAACACACGAACCAGTCACATACAAAATAATATTTCTCCCCTTTTTGACAACAATCTTTATTTATCCTAATAAATGGGAACAATAAATGGGAACCTAGGACAAACAACACAAACACAAAACTAATTGGGTATTCTTTCGTATGATGAAGTGACATCATACATGAGATTATTTTTATTCATTATACATTAAAACTTTATTTAGCCTAATAAATGGGTAAGTGAGGTAGAGTTATAGGCCTATACATGAGGAGTAGTTGTTATTTAAGTGTGTAAAGGAGGGAGGAGCTGTGGTGATTACAAGTTGATTACACTCGTGGCCCCCAAACCCATTTTTCGTATCTATCATAATTTAAAAAAGTTTCTTTCTTATAATATTTTATCAAATACCTCTAATCATTAAAATGAAGAATTTATTGATATTTTCTGACATAAATAGAAGGAAAATTTCCTTGTCTAAAGCATAGTTGTCAGGCAAATTATACCAAGTTTGGTAAGCTTCTCAAGGACAACTACTTTGATGAGTTTGAGTTCTTGCCAAAATTTAATTTAAGCATTTTTTAGTCTATATTGTGTGTTCATTCCACAGTCCATAAAATTTTAACCCTAAATTTGTAGCAATCTAAACCATCCTTTTAAGGGTTTTGTGAGAATCGACAAAACTAGTTTAGAATTGACCTAATTTTTTGTATGCTTTAAGTTAAATGACCTAAAATTCTTGGAAAAAAAGGAAAATTAAAAACTCCAAATTTATATAAAACATCATCCAATTTAACTTTTATACATTTATTTTGGTTTTTTCCACAAATATTAAAAGTTTTAGAAGCACTAAGTCTAATTGAACTTGTAGTTAGAGGAAAATACTCAAAAAATCTTGGGAAAAATTCAAAAAGAAATTTTAAAGAAAAATTCAACAAAAGACACCATATTCTTCAATTCCATACTAGTCATCTTCTCGATCTATTTGTGTTTTATTTCATATCAGTTGGAATTATAGAAGGAAAGTAACAGTGTGTAGAACCTAGGGCTTTTAATCATGGCAAGTTGCTAGAAATGGATTGGCTGACCACTAACACCTTCAAAACCCTTATTCCTCTAAACATTAAACTCAAAATATATTCTTACCCTCCTAGGAAAATTAAGAGAGCTCTTCCATCCACAAATTTATTGCCTCAGTAATCTAAACACACACCCAACTTCACCAGGTTACTTGTTAACAAGGTCTGATATCATCCATCATCATTTTGTATATAACATTTACTTTAGTAATAAGTATAATGAGTTAAAAATTTTCATTCGAGAACATTATGAAAAGATATTGATGGGTAAAAAAAGGGTTGGTTGGACTTGAGTTCTAGAGAAGTCAAGTTGAACATCTTGAATTTGACCAAAGGGCATCGCGAGAGGAGAAAATTGAAGGAGAGAATGAACACAGTAGATTTCCAATTTTTTTGGAATATGAATCGATATCAAGTATAACTACCTTAATAGGAGCAATCATGAAAGAGAAAAACTAGAACGAGTAATCAATGAAGGAAGAATAACAATCGTTGATTAAATAGCAAAAATAAGCACCTCCATTGATCTAGAACTTATTGTGTAGTGGAAACAACAACTCCCATCCTAACCCGTCGTCTCTGGCGATTTAGGATTTCCGCACTCTCCCTTTGATTCTAGCCAATCCTTTCCATTTTGTTCCTCTCATTTTTGTTATTTTTCCTTGCGTCATAGCGGTTTGAGTTCTCTCGCTGGGCATCTTGCCCTTTTTTGGGCAGGCCATCAAATGGTGAGTGCTTCATCCTCCACCCCTTGGGGAAATGATTCTGAGGCGGTGCTGAATAAGAATAAATGCTTCTTTAATCTGTAGGCTGATAGTCAGAATTCGCCTCCTCGTTCACATTCATTTAAAGAGGTGCTCTCTGGTAAGTCCTCTACATGTGATGTTCTTCCAAACTTAACCCAAATGGTTTTTAATGCTGTTCCTGCAGTTCTTTTATCTGATGATGAAGTTTTGAAACTTGCATTCCCATTTCAATTTACTTTGGTCGGTAAATTTGGGTTGCGTAGACCTAATCTGGATTCAATTTGCCTATTTTTTGCTACTTTAAATCTCATGTGTTTTTTCTAGGTCGGTCTTCTTGATTATCGGCACATTGCTATACAGCTTTCTAACGATCTAGATTACACCAAAATTTTTCTTAGACATCTGTATTTCATATCTAACTATCAAATGTGTATTTTGAAACGGACGCCTTTTTTCGATATTAATGAAGAATCGCCTATTGTTCCTATTTGGATTTCTTTCCCTAATTTATGTTTGCATTTCCTCAATCCAAAAGTTTTACACGCGCTTGGGTCAATTTTTGGGAGGCCTCTCCAAACTGACTAGGTGACTACATCTAGGACTCGGCCGTCTGTGGCCAGAGTCCTAGTTGAGGTCGATATTACCAAAAAGCATGCCAAGAAAATATGGGTAGGATCTAAAGCTTTAGGTTATTTGTAAAAGGTTGAATTTGAGAAAGTCCTTGATTTTTGTTCTCACTGAAAGATTCATGGTCATGCTCAAATTGATTGCTTCAAGATGCATTTGGAATTAAAAAATCTAACTGTTCAGTCGAATGGGAAGCCTGGATCCACCGAAAAAAAAATACGTGCCTATCGTGAATGATAATGAATTGATTCAGGTGGAACCGCTTCCCTCATCTGACAAGTTGGAAAATGATACTAATCTCATTGAGGACCTTCATGGTAACAAATGTAAAGATTTATCCGATAAGGGGGAGAATAATATGGTTGCTGTAAACAAGGATATTGAAAATGGTCCTAATATTTTCATTTTGATCGAATCTATGCTTCATGATTTTGAGAATCCTAATTCATCTTTACCTATTTTGCATTCTGATACCATTAGAAATGTTGAAAAAGATATGGATTTATTGGTGAATGTGGATGACTCAAATGAGGGATGTGAAGAAGGTGAATTCTTCCCTTCTTCTACTTTTGACCATCTCAACGTGAATCATGAAAATACCTTGTGTAATGTTGATACTTTATCTTCCAATCATGATAAAGATGTTCAAAAATGTCTTGATGATGACGGGTTCATGAAGGCTGGTAAAAAGAAAGGTGAAAATCCTAAGAATTCTTTACCTTCTACTCCTCATTCTATTAGAGCTCAAACTTCTTCAAAACATTTTAATTATTAAGGCCCTTATTTGGAATGTGAGGGGTATTAGGGGTAGGGAGTCTAAAGTTAGAGTCAGAAACCTTTGCAGAGTTCATCGTATTCATGTTTTAGTTTTGATTGAGCCTTTTATTTCATGTGATAAGCTAGTTTCTACTGCTACTAGTTTGAGGTTTTCTAAGTACTTTGCTAATTGCTCTAATAAAATCTGGATCATGTGAAATAGTTCCATTGATGTGAATATCATTTCAGATTTTCCTCAAATTGTTAACTCTCAAATCAACTTCTTAAATTATAAGTGTCATGCCTCTTTTGTCTACGCTACTTGCTCTAGAATGATTCGCTTTCCACTTTGGGATAATATACATACTTTTTCTCTCACCATTAATGAACCTTGGTGTGTTTGTGGTGATTTTGATATTATCTCTAATGCTTTTGAAAGAGTGGGGGCTAACCATCCTAATCCGGTTGCTATGGAAGATTTTAATGCTATGATTCATGATTGTAACTTGAATGATATTGGTTTTACTGGTAGTCCTTTCACTTGGAACATATCTACTTTGTGGAAAAGACTTGACATAATTATCTTTAATAATGATTGGCTTATTGAGTTTACTATGTCTAATGTTGAACATTTAAGCAGAACTCTTTCCGATTATTCGCCTTTACGTTTGACTATTAATACTAATAGAAATGTGGGTCATTTTGCTTTTAAATTTTAAAACATATGGATTTCTCATGCTAATTTTATGAATTTGGTTAATCCTAATTGGAATGCTCCTATCTTCCCTGATAATAATATCATTGGCATGTTAAGATTATGGTCTAAATTGAGCATATTAAAACAATCTCTGAGGTGGTGGAATAAAAATGTTTTCAAAAATATTTTTACTAATATTAAGGAAGCTGAGATTAAGGTCATTGAGCTGGAGAAAGCATACTCGAATAATCCTATTTTTGATAATCTTAACAGCCTTAACATTGCCAAGGATTATCTTTTTCAATTACAGCTTCAGGAGGAAACTTTATGGAAGCAAAAGTCTAATGCCAAGTTTGTTTTTGAAGGGGACAGGAACACTAAGTTTTTTCATGCTCTGGCTAATAAAAATAAAATTAAGAACCATATTCATAAATCATTAATAATGATGATAGCATTATTGAGTTGGAGGATTTGATCTGTAAGTCTGTTATGGATCATTTCAAAAATATTTTTAATTCTCAGAGTAGTTATGTTCCTTTAATTAATCCTCAAGTTACCCCTCACATCATCAATGAAAATGACAATAACTTTGTCAATCTCCTTCTGAGTCGAAGATTTACAATGTTATTAATGATATGAATGGTGATTCTGTGGCTGGTCATGAAGGATTCAGTACTAAATTTTTTCCAAAAACCTTATAATATTGTTAAACTGGATATGATTGAAGCGGTGAAGGATTTCTTTTCTGGTAATCCTTATCCTAAATTATTTTCTTCCTCAAATATTATGCTCATTCCTAAAAATGATGGGGCTAATAATTGGAACGACTTTAGACCGATAAGTCTTTGCTCTTTTTTTAACAAAGTCAATTCTAAAATCATATCTAATAGGATGGTGAATATTCTTCCTAGAATTATCTGTTATAATCAAACATGGTTTGTGAAGGGTAGGAGTATCTTTAACAATGTTCTTTTGGCTCAAGAGTTTGCGCATGATATTAATACCAAGGTTAAAGGTGGTAATATTATTTTGAAACTGGATATTTCTAAAGCTTATGATAATCTCAACTGGAATTTCCTTTACAATGTTTTGGCTTTATTTGGCTTTGGTAACTTTTTCATAAAGCTTATCAAGAATAGTATTGAAAATTGTTATTTTTCAGTGATCATTAATGGTAGAAATCATTGTTTTCTTAAATCTTCTAAAGCCTTAAGACAAGGTGATAATATTTCTCCTGCACTCTTCATTATTGCTATGGAGTATCTTTCAAGGGGGTTGGAAGATTTATACTTAAGGCATCCGAAGCTGATTTTTTGTACTACGTGGGGATTTCTGATTTCTCATTTTAGTTTTACTGATGACTTTATTTTGTTTTCTAATGATTCCATTAATAATATCAAAATTTTGAGCAATTTCCTTTTACAATTTCATGATTCAAGTGGTTTGGCCATTAATAAAGAAGAAAGTACTTTTATTGTTGGTAAGTCTATTAATAGGAATAGAACTATTGCTATCCAAAGAATATGTGGTTTCTAGTCTATGCGTTTGCCCATTAAGTATTTGGGTACTCCTATTTATAAAGGTAAAAAGAAAAATAATCTTTTTGAAGATATTTTTACTATCTTTCAGAGAAAATTATCTCATATGTCATCTAATTTTTTATCTTTTGGTGGTAGACTGGTTCTCATCAAATCAGTTTTGAATTCTATTCCCATTTATTTATTTCATACTCTTCAACCTACACTACAGGAAAATCTCTTATTTCCGATGAATTTTCTGGTGGAATATTAAGTAGTTTCCGATGGATTTCTGAAAAAATTTTGTTCGCCAATAAATCGAGCGTTAGAAATTTTTTTCGTCACAAGAAATCCATCAGAATTCTTTTCCCAGCGGACTAATCCAGCCAAAAAAAATTTCTTTAAATTGTTTTTTCTGGCAATAAATAAAACATTTTTAAAAAAAATTCCTTCCCGCCAACCCACACATCAGCATCCTGTTGGAAAACCTGTCCCGCGAATCGCGCCAGCACCCGTCCCACGGGCGAACCCAACGCTACACCCAGTGCGCGAACCTAAGGAACCCGTCTAGCGAACTGTAGTCATCCTACGGGCGAACCCGAGCTCATTCCATGAACCGCGCCTGTGCCCATTTAGCGCTCGAACCCACCCCTGTGCGTGAACCCGCACCCATCCCGCGAACTTGCGCTCGAGCCCGTCAAGTGAGCGAACCCGCCCTTCTGTCCCGCGCTTGAACATTCGCCCGTCTACGCGACGATTTGAACTGAAGATCTGCTCTTCGATTTCAGAGCGTAAACCACTTTGTTGCGGTATATAATAAGTTTATTTTGTAACTATTTTATATTTAAATAAACAAACATTATTAAAATTCAAAAAATAAATTTAAAAGGCAAAAAAAAATATTAATTAATAAAATTACAAATAGTATTAATCTTTTTCAAAATTAATGAATAAGCAATTATATATATATAAAAAAAATAATAATTAATTAAAATAAGTTATTAAATCAATATTTAATTAATTAGTAATTTAAAAAATTATTTAAATTTTTAATTAAGATAAATTATTAAAATTTTAAATTAATAATTAATAAATTAATTATTAGAATAATAATTAAAATAAAATTTTAAATTAATAATTATTTAAAGTAAGCTATAAAATTATTAATTATTTAAATAACGAAAATATAAGTTTCAGAAATTTTTAAAATCCATCGAAAAATCTGTCGGAAAGTCTGCCATAAACAAATCCGTAGGAACTCTGTCAAAAATTCCGTCATAAAATCTGAAAAAAATTGACAGAAATATTTCAATGTAATCTATCAAAATTCTGCAGGAAAGTCCACCGAATAACAGTCTGCTGGAAAGCTGTCAGAAAAATCCTTCAGTAATAGGCAGTTTTCCTATAGTGCTACTGCCTTCATTTGTCTTAGATTAGAGAGAATGATTAATAAGTTTTTTTGGGGCTCAAAATATAATAACAATGGTATTTGCTGGGCCTCTTGGAAAAAATTTTGTGGAGTCTATAATGAAGGGGGTTTAGGGTGCAAAAATTTAACTGATATGGTGCAAGCTTTCTCTCACAAACTTTGAATCTCCTTTAGATCTAAACTCAGTTTATGGGCTCATTTTACGAATGCTAAATATTACAAAGAGTTTCATCCGTTATTAGGTTACTACAAAAATTCTAACTCCATGATATGAAAAAGATTATGCAACATTTAATGGGAGGCTGAACATTTCATTTAATGGGGCTTGGGTAAAGGCGATGTTTTTTTCTGGCAAGACAACTGGCTGGGTCCTTATTCTATAGATAGTTTCTTTAATACTCATTCTATTGATAATGTTAAGGTCTCTAGTTTCATTATTAATGGTCATTGGAATGTCAGTAAACTTTTGGAGGTTATTCCCTCCAGCTTAATTGATATTATTTTGATGATTCCATTAGATTTGCAGTACAAGGATAAGATATTGTTCAATCTTTCTTCATATGGTAAATTTCAGTTGAAGAAGGTTTGGGACACTATCAGAATTAATTATAATTCTTTGCTCATTTATTTTGCTATTTGGCATAACAATATTCCTGTTTCTTATTCCATTCTTTCTTGGAGGTGTCTTAAAGGTTTCATTCTAGTGGATGATTTGATTCAGAAAAAAGGTATTAGTTTTTCCTCCAAATGTCAATATTGTTTTAACATTGAAAATGTTAATCATCTTTTTGTGAATGGGACTATTGCTCAAAGGGTGTGGAATCATTTTATAAATCTCGCTAATAAAAGTAATGTGGTCTTTAATAATGATTTACCTGCTATGGTAGAGGGTTGGATGACTTCTTCTAAAGGCCACATTTTTAACTTATTGCCCATGCTTATTTTGTGGTACATTTGGAAAGCTAGGAATGATGCTAAACATAGTGACATTAAAATGGATGATACTCAAATTATTTCTAATGTTAATCATAAAGTTTTGCAATTTTATTCTAGCAATCTTATCTCTTCTAAGAATTTTTAAAATTGTTTGGATATGGTTGTTAACTTTGGGATTCCCACTGAAGGTGGGAATCCTAATTGCTTAGACGAGGTGGTTAGATGGTTTAAACATAAATTCCCTTATGTCAAACCTAACTCTGATGGTTCTGTTCGAACCACTTGTGCTGGGGCGGGGGGTATCATCTGTGATCATTTGGGTGTTGTTCTAGCAATTTTTGCTGGTCCTTAATTTACAACCGTGTAGTGTTATCTCTGCGGAGCTTATGGGTTTGTCTTATGGTTTGGATATTTGTATTACTTTGGGTATTGAGTATGCTGGATTGAGGTGGATATGCAGCTTGCTATCTAGATCATTAATAACCTTGTTCTTGGTAACCCTCAAAACTTTTATCTGATTAGGAAAATTAAGATTTCCTTTTCTGCTATTAATTACTCCATCTCGCATATTTATCATGAAGCGAATGCGTGTGCTGATTGGCTGGCTAATTATGGTTGTCAACTTGAGAGTTACAAGGATTTGAACACTAGAAATTTACATCATATGCAGAAAGACATGATTATTCTGGACAAAACTGGTTTGCCCTATATCCATAATGTTTGATACTGCTATTTTTTTATTTATGGGCCTTTGTCTTTGGTATCTCTCTGTTTTTGGTTCAGGTGGGGCGTTCTGCTGCGGTTCAAGTTGGAGCTATTGGGCCTTGGCTTATGTTGTTGGGCATAGATGGGTTTGTTTTGTTGTAGTTATTGGGTTTGGGTTAGTAGTTCTTCCTTTACTTTCTTTTTAGGGCTTTGGTGGTTGGAGTTTTCTGCCGGTTGGTTGGTGCAGTTAGAGTGGAATGGGTGCAGTTCTACTGCAATTATGCTTTTTGAGTCTTCTATTGCTAGCAAACAGATTAGCTTTGCTGATTTTTGGAAGATCTTTGGGGTTTGCTGTAGTGGTAATCCTTTTCGGAGTATTATTCAGCAGCATATGCTGGTTTGTTGGTGGTTGCATATTATATCGGTCTATTGAGTTTATGGGTTGTTGCCTTGTTTATCTGTCTTAATTTCTGGAGGCCGTGAGTATGGGTTTAATGCTGGTTGTTTCCCTGTTACTTTAATGAATTTAATTCTGTATAAGGGTGGGAGTTTGCTGATCCCATTAAAGTTCGATGAGGTTTCTCTTGACTTAAATGGTATTGGCAATATGAATGATTTTTGTCCAGTTGAGAAGCTTGACTTCTTATTTCAGTTTGGTAACATCTATCGTAAAATATTATATCTTTATTATTACTGGTTACATCTTCCTCTTATTTTAATCCACCTGCTTTGTAGTTTATTTTTCTGTAGGTCTAGTGCCTGGATGTCTTTTTTTGATGGGACGCCGTCTGGTCTAGACTGTTTTGCTAGATGTGGTTTGATCTAATTTTTTTGCAGGAAGTTCGTTCTGATTGAGATTCTTTTGCACTTCCTTTTTTGGGTGCTATCTTCTTGTAGCCCTAGATTGTTCTTAGGTAATTTTGTAATTGTTAGTATAAGGAACCATCGGCTCGTTGGTTTTCTTTTGTTTTATTTTGTAGCTCTTTCAAGCATTAGTGAGCTTGAGGTTCCTTTTAATGACCTTGTAAACTTTTTTTTATATTATATTAACACATAGGCCTTTTCGTGAGTTTTAACCAAAAAAAGAATCTCCATTGATAAGGAAAAATAGTAAGGAGATGCGGACACTATTTTTTCATGAACAACGGCTAAACTGTGATGAAATGAGGCACAAAACTGACGATTGAAAGAATTAGGGAGGTGGAGAGACCAGCAGCCTATAGCAAATAATCGCCTTACAGAGAACAAATATGTGGTTGGCGCTTGTCCATTGAGACTGAGCTTTTAGACAAAAAAAGGGACCAATGTTTTTTTAGGTTGTATAACAGTTAGAGCTAGTATTCAAAGAAAAATGTTAGTTGAGGAATTTTTGTATGGTTCTTTAATATTTGTGCATAAAATACTCAACAAGTAAAGTTTTATTGACTTATGACAACAAAGATGATTGCGGGTTCTTCTTAGCACAATTTAAGAGTTGTGCTAAGATCTAAATCGATAATGACTAAATAGAAGTTTCTGAAACTATAACTACCACATTGCGACCTTTATTTTATTGCTGGTTGGCACATGACTCGTCCATTAACAAAGCCTTTCAGGATAAGAGTTTTGTCAACCATCCTAAAGAGAATCCTAAACCTAACCATAACAAGTCGGACCTAAAGAAGAAAATATTCCTCATTGAGGTATGATTACACTACAAAAAAGATTTATTCTCCAGAACCAGCAATTTCCGTGGAGAAGGGTGAAAGCGCGTAACCCTGCTTTTGACTTGAGTGCATACGTGCATGGTTTAAATAAGTAACCAATCAATACTAAACAGCTTCAAAGCTATTGCACTTTATGATGACGAAAATAAAATTGTTTTTAGCCAAAAAAAATTAAAAAATAATATTGCGGCTGTATTTTTTAACTGCTCTTATAATTTTTCCTTCCTCGAAGAAAATGTAAAATAACGAAAAGAAACACATTTTTCTTCGAAGTAGTCGATGATATTAACAAATAAGAGGTTAGTTACAGCCCATTTGAGAGAGAGAGAGAGAGAGAGAGAGAGAGAGAGAGAGAGAGAGAGAGAGAATTAACTGAATTTAAAGATTCAATTACTAGCTCACCAAGGTTGAGTTGTGTGTTGAAAGATTATTCTATCATTCTTTTTGGCCAAGCTAGATCTATTAAGTGACCAAATGTATGAACTAGATTCAACGGGTGGCTAACCTTAAAATATCCCGGCACTTATCAAGGATAAAGTCTCCTAAATCCTGAAGTCATCCCAAGCGTTGCCTTACTATATCTCCAGGAGAATGACTCGAGTATCCCATGGACTAAAGAATTGAAGTTGAGAAATTTACTATTACTACGTGTACTGAAATTCAAGTGAATTCGGTAGACGGACACTCCAAATTAACTAATTTACTCGTTCAAAGGACTCTTCAAAAGAATTAGGCAAAATGAGTGCTAAAATGAGGGCTAAATTAACTCGTCTATAGTACGCTTCAATGGAATAACAGAAGGCATAATAACAATTGAGTGTTGATCGGGTTATCATCTGCTTAAAGACTTGATATATCATCAAAAATTTTGTTGATCGGGCATGAATCTCGAAACAAAATCAAGCTTGGAAACTTTAAAAATTAAATCGGAAACCATCTAAACTTCAATTTCACCAAACTTATAGTGGAACTAAACGTCTAGGAAATACGAACCGAAACAACACCAAATTCGACTCAATCCAAGCTCAAATGAGTTCAAATTAAAGATCTGAAGTGTGTTTGGAAGGTTCAAACCATAATTTGGATTACCAAACTATTTCCAAATGTGATATGTATATAGGCAAATCGAGCGACTAAACAAGATGAATCCAACGAGCCCAAGATCGCCAAATTCTGATATCACTAAGACATTCAAATGCCTATTAAATGATCCACAATCGAGAGATTCAACATCGGCCGTCCATTCAAAACACTTTCAGTATACCCTTGGTCTTCTTCCTATTTACAGGCCTTGCTACTCTCAGTAAACTATAAATAAACCCCTCATTTCTCATAGAAAGGGACACCCCAGGGGGGGGGGGGGGGGGGGGGGGTTGAAGGAGGCCAAGTCAATCAGAGAAGGACGAAAAACAAGAGAAGGAAGAGAGCTCTCTTGCCATTATTCTTTTCCTTGGCCACCGCCGAACTTCCAACCGGTAGCCTACCGACGCCGAAGTTCTGCTGAAACGCCAACTAATGCCGGACTTCTCCCCGAATGCAAAATGACGCAAGAGTTCTGCTCGAACGCCAACTAGCGCTGGAGTTTTGCATGAATGCCAACTAACGACGGAGTTCTACCCAGCCGCCGACTAATGCTAGAGTTCCGCTCAAAAGCCGGTCAATGCCGCAGTTCTACCCGTAACCAAACTTCTACCCAATGCTAGACCTCCGCCCGTTGTCAAATTTCAATCTGACGCTAAATTTTCATCGGACTTAAATCTACCCTACGCCAAAGCTTCTTCCAGTCATTGCACTTCTACCCTGAAAGTTCAACAGGGATGTTAAGCCCTAATGAACTAGTCCCAAGGCTAACCAAGAGGAGGGGGTGAATTAGTATTTAAAAATTCTTTAAACAAAAGCACAATCACAATCAAACCAAGATTCACGTACTACAGAAATCAAAGTGCATAAATTTAAATGCGAAGCACAATAAGAAAGAACATACAAGATTTTATAGTGGTTCGGTCAACCAGACCTACGTCCACTCCCTAGAGCCTCTCCTCTGAGAATTGCACTAAACGCAATGTCTCTTATTTTGCTCCCACAGCAAGGCAGAGAAGCCCGTATAAAAACTCCTTTCCACCAACCCAGGTGAGGTAGAGAACTCAACTCCTTTTACTTCCTCCTAAAGCAGGCAAAGGACTTAACTCCCTTTGCTTTCTCCTGAAGCAGGTAGTGAATCTCAATCAGATGCTGAAGTCATCCTCTCTAGAAAACCCAAGGAACCAGGGATGATGACCGAAGAAGATGACAACGAATCCTTGCTTGGAGAAAACTTTTGTGAAACCCCTCATAAACTCACCCTCATAAGATCCTATCTCTCTCTCTCTCTCTCCCTTGCTCTCCCTCTCCTCTTAGCTCTCTCAGGTAAGGACAACAACAAAAGATACTCTTTTGGATAAAATAAAAGGTCTTATATAGAAGAGCTTTAGAATAGCTCTTAATTGCAACAAATCGACTATATCGTCTATGAAGATATAAATATTGTCCTGTATAATTAGTACAAATTTACCTCAATCAACAAGGATGATTTAGGACGATCAGAAAATTTTTTATTCATATCATCCATGATGATAGGATATCGTCCTGTATGATTAATACAAGTAGTTGAATATCGTCCAAACCATCGTCCTGAATGGATGTCTGGACAATATAAAAATAACTTGATCGTCCAGGCCAATCTCACATTCGTCCCGAATGATTAGTTCAATTCAGTACATATCGTTAGGAGCAAAACCCTAAATAGAACAAGGTCAATATTTGATCATCCAGGAACAACTAAGGTTTGTGAAGTTGATCATACCGTCCGATCCTGAGATCGTCCAGAATGATATGATGGAGCAGTCAAACCTTAATTATTTTTCTTAATTACCAAATTAATTTAGGTATAATTACACTACATCATCCAGGATGATGTCATGGACGATGTCTAAAAATAAAAGATACCTAAATAGATCTGGCGGCACATTTTTTCTGATTTGAGTCTATCACCCAGACTGATGATAACATCATCTGGGATGATGTACTTAATGACGGCTGCCTTAACCAAGATGCCTTAATTAGTATTTCTATTTTTAACTGATCGTCCAGGCCAATTTTTGAATTATCATGGATTATGTGATCAAAAATAAAAAACTCTAAAATAGTTAGCAATTTTTCTCAAGTGTGTGTGTGTGTGCAAGGTTACTTAACATCAGGACTCATATTATTACTGTTTGAATAGTTGCTATTTGAATGAGTTATATTTATGCAACTTATGTAGTTTTGATGATTCCAAACATTATTGTTCAAATGTATAGTTATCTCCTAACAATTTCAGAAGATTTGCACTTGCTCTTGTGTGTACTAACATTTCAGGAAAATCAGACTCCAGACTACGAAAAGTTCAATTCAAATTCAACATGAGATATTTTGTTTAATTGATGTTTGTCTTTTCTTTGAATTAATTTTGAAAGGGAGTGATTGTAATTGAGTGAATAAAATCTCACACACACAAATAAGGAGATCTTAAAATTCTATACTGATCGTACAGGACGATATTTATCGTACTGGACGATCTGTCAGTTATCTCCTATAGAGCACTTGGAACGAATAGGAACTTGCTTTGAAAAATTTTCTAAGTCCTATTCGTCCAGGACGAAATTTATTATCGTACCAGGCAATGGGTTCTCTGTAAAATTTTCGTCCAGACGAATTTTACCATCGTACGAGGCGACGAGTCCTCTGGAAAATTTTCGTCCAGACGAAAACAAATTATCGTCCGCGGCGATTGGTTCTCTGGAAAATTTTCGTCCAGACGAAATAAATAATCGTCCAGGACGATCGGCTCTCAGGAAAATTTTTGTCCAGACAATCACATTTTCGTTCAAACGATAAACCGACTTAGAACAGTTTTCAGCAGTTTCTAGAACCGACCTTGTAATAACCGTTCGTACTGGACGAACCAAGTTCGTACAGGACGATGAGCTGTACGAAGTCAGTTCGTACACATATACAAATTGGGTCGTTTCAGATCGTTTAAGTAAAATCGTCCAGGACGATCCAGAATCGTACAGGACGATCCACTGCGTACAGAATTGAAAATTTGCAGTTTTTGGGCGGTTTCACTTGTCTTTTATATAAATAGTCCAAATTAGACTGCCACCCAATCTTTTTGTCATTTGATCTTCGTGCCTCTTGAGAGAATAGCCAAGAAGAGAGTGGAAGAGAGCATTCAAAGGAGGATTCCTACCACTGGAGCGAGAAGGCTTCACTTGGATTGCTAAGGTAAGAGTCTCTACTTGTGGAATTGGATTTCTTCACTCTTTTTCTTTCTTCCTTCTAGATTCTTGTGAGAAGATCATTCAAGAAGGTCCGGTTCTCTGCCGACACTTGGAGAGTGTGAACAGACGAGGGTTCTCTGCCCACACTAGGAGAGTGTGAAAGGAAGAAGGTTCTCTGCCTACACTTGGAGAGTGTAAACAGCCGTAGGGTTCTCTGCCCACACTAGGAGAGTGTGAAAGGACGACGGTTCTCTGCCGCACCGGGTAGTGGTGAAAAGAGTGTTTTGTACAGGCTTCTCCGCCTTGCTGTGGGTGCTAAAGGAGAGTCACTTTGTGGTATTAGTGCAATACTCAGAGGGTGCCTCTGAGGAGTGGATGTAGGTCTGGTTATAGACCGAACCACTATAAATCTGGTGTCATTTACTTTATAGCTTTTACGTTTCCGCACTTTAAATTTCAGTTTTAACAACTCTGTGGTTGAAAAACATTTTTCTACTAACTTTAAAAGAAAATTTTATTTCGGTTCAACTTT
Organism: Dendrobium nobile; assembly: GCA_022539455.1. Taxonomy (NCBI): domain Eukaryota; kingdom Viridiplantae; phylum Streptophyta; class Magnoliopsida; order Asparagales; family Orchidaceae; genus Dendrobium; species Dendrobium nobile. The sequence goes on from CM039721.1 coordinate 44,987,589, forward strand.
ATTATTAAGAGGGTTTAAAATTTTAAAAACTACCAATTCACCCCCCTCTTGGTAGCCTTGGGACACTTACTTAGGCTTAACAACCTAATTACTGGACTCAACAAGTGGTATCAGAGCAGAGTTTCAAAATCATAAGTTTGAACTACTTTTTGATTAACGTAGATGGCTACATTTGGAAACCGAAACACACCTGAGGGTTACTCTATCACTAGACCTCCACTGTTTGATAATATTCCTTTTGATTTTTGGAAAACACGCATGTCTACTTTCTTACAGTCACTTGATTATCGCATGTGGATGCTAGTCTAGGAAGGTTACACAAAACCAACTAGATTAGTTGATGGAATTAGGGTAGATACACCCTATGCAGATTGGACTATAGAAGAACGTGACTTAGCACAATTAAATGCGAAATGTTTAAATAGTTTCTTTTGTGCTTTAAAATCTGAAGACTACATGCGAGTTTCCACTTGTAAAAGCGGAAAAGACATATGGAATAGACTTTGTATTACTTATGAAGGGACAAATGAGGTTAAGCAATCAAGACTCAATATCTTGTTACATGACTACGAGTTATTTCGCATGAAACCTAATGAATCTATATCTGACATGTACACAAGATTCACTCAAATTGTAACCTCTTTGCATGCACTTGGTAGGGAATTAACTAATGCTGAAATGGTTAATAAGATTCTTCGTTGTTTACCTACTGCATACGATGCTAAAATTACTGCAATTATAGAGTCAAAAGATCTGAACATTTATTCTATTGACAATCTTCTTGGTTCACTCATTGCTTACGAGCAAGGAGTAAGTCAAAGAAAGATTGATGCAGGTGAACCAAGAAAGGACAAGAATCTTGCATTAAATGTGGAAGAGTCAGAAAGTGAACACTCACAACCTGAGGATGAAGACGATATAGCACTGATGACTAGACAATTCAGAAGCTTTTTAAAGAGGAAGCAGAAGAGACGCCAGCAATGGAATAGAGGTAAGTATAACAAAAATGGCAGGGTTTCTAATGAAGTGATTTGTTATGAATGCAGGAAACCAGGTCATATAAAAACTGATTGTCCAAAACTTAAAGCCACTCCTAGCAAGGAGAAGGTAGAGGAGAAACCAATGGTAAAAAGGGGCAAGAAGAAGTTTCAAAAGGCTTTTTGGGTGGACTCAGCTTCAGACTCATCTGAGACTGAAAACGAAGAAGAAGTCACCAACCTTTGCTTGATGGCAGATAAAGCTGAACAATCAGATCAAGAAGAGGTATGTGATTTAACCTATGATGAACTGTTTGAAGTTTCTGAACACATGCATGATGCATATAGGAAAACTAAAAAGATGCATTCTAGTTTAGTTTTAGAATTGGAAGAGCTTAATAAGGAACACGAAATCCTTAGAAAAGATCATGCTTTAATTGATAGCAACCACATGAAACTACTTGATGAATATGATGACTTGAATAAAAATTTCGAAAATTTAAAATCATCCTATGCTGAACTTGAAAAAGAATTTAAGAAATTTAAGGATGAATCTGAGCACAAGACATATAGAATCAATTATACAAATCGAATCTTGGAGGATATGAATTCATTTTACAAACTTACTATAAGAGCTCTCGAGGATAATAGGAACCCCCCTAAACTTGAAGATTTTACAAATCCTAAATATTATCCTAAATTCATGAAATCCCTTAGAAGACAATCATATGAAAGAAAACATAGGAATATTTTTCCTAATGTTAAATGTAACAATTGTGGATTTTTGGGACATATATCTCACACCTGCACTTTAAAGATGAAACCTAATTTGGTGTGGAGAACTAAGATGCATAAACCTAGACATATCACACATGCATCTGATTATAAATTTCATAAAGGTGAACCAAAACTAGTTTGGGTTCCCAGGTCTAACATTTGAGAATTTTGCAGGTATACTCTCACACAAGACCTCGTGAGAGTATATGGTACCTGGACAGCGGATGTTCTAAGCACATGACTGGAGATACTGCTCAATTCATAACGCTGGAAGCCAGGAGTGGAGGCAAGGTTACACTTGGAGATAATACCACAAAGAAGGTGGTTGGATCAGGTATGATTGGAAATTTGAAAAACTTTTTCATAGATAATGTTTTATTAGTTGAAGGCTTAAAACATAATTTGCTTAGCATAAGTCAGCTATGTGATAAGGGCTATAATGTAAAATTTTTACCTACTAGCTGCATAATTAGCCTAAATGGGAAAATTGTTTTAAATGGAAAAAGGGTGAACAATGTCTACATGCTAGATTTAAATTGTATTCAATCTCCTACTGCTTTTTGTTTGAAAACTGTTTCTGATGAATCATGGCTTTGGCATAGGAGACTTTGTCATTCTAGTATGAAAAATCTTAGAAGAATTACCCAAAAGAATTTGGTTAGAGGAATACCTAAACTAGACTTTACTAAGGACCACTTATGTGATGCATGTCAATTAGGAAAACAAGTGAAGTCCTCTTTTAAGTCCAATAAAGATCTTAGGACCAGTAAACCTTTAGAAATTCTTCACATGGATCTTTTTGGACCTGTAAGCACGGTTAGTCTAGGAGGAAAGGTATATGGATTTGTAATAGTAGATGATTTTTTAAGATTCACCTGGGTTAAATTTCTTTTTCAAAAGAGTGAATCATTTGAGGAATTCAGAAATTTTTCAACTTGGATACAAAGAAAACTAGGATGTGAAATAATTTCTATACAAAGTGATCATGGAGGAGAATTTGAAAATGAAAGATTTGAAGATTTCTGTAAAGAAAAGGGGATTGATCACAATTTTTCTGCACCTAGAACTCCTCAACAAAATGGAGTAGTTGAAAGAAAGAACAGAACATTAATAGAAGCCGCCCGAGCAATGTTAGCAGAATACTCTCTTCCTAGATATTTTTGGGCTGAGGCGGTTAGCACTGCATGCTATGTTCTGAATAGGGTAAATGTGAGATCAAATTTGAATAAAACGCCCTATGAATTGGTAAAAGGTAGAACACCAAATTTGTCTCACTTACATGTATTTGGTTGCAAGGTGTTCATACATAATAATGGAAAATCTGCCTTAGGAAAATTTGATCCAAAATCAGATGAAGGAATTTTTGTTGGATATTCAAGTGTTGGAAAATCTTATAGAGTATTCAACAAAAGAACTTTAGTCATTGAAGAAACCACACATGTTGTTTTTGATGAAAATGGAAACATAGAAGAGCCAAAAGTTGTTGAAGAAGAAATTGAAGAAAACTCCCAAAAGATTGATAGATTAAATTTGGAAGAAAATGTGGAAGAAATTATAGAAAGAGAAGACCCTTTGCCTAGAGATTTGAGATTCTCTAAAAATCACCCAAAAGAATTAATTATAGGTGAACCAAGTGAGGGTGTTAGAACTAGGCGTGGATTAAACAAGGAAGTCAATCATTCAGCTTTTATTTCAACTATTGAACCCACTAACATTGATCAAGCACTTTCAGATGAATTTTGGATATTGGCCATGCAAGAAGAGTTAAATCAATTTGTAAGAAATAAAGTTTGGGAACTAACTACAAGGCCAAAAGATCAAAGTGTTGTTGGAACCAAGTGGGTGTTCAAAAATAAAATGAATGACTCAGGAGTAGTTATTAGAAATAAGGCTAGATTAGTAGCTAAGGGGTATAATCAAATTGAAGGAATTGATTTTGAGGAAACTTTTGCCCCTGTAGCTAGACTTGAAGCAATTAGGGTTTTACTAGCCTTTGCCTGTTTTAAAGGTTTTAAATTGTTTCAAATGGATGTTAAAAGTGCCTTTTTAAATGGAGTAATTGAAGAAGATGTTTTTGTAGAACAACCTCCAGGTTTTGAAAATTCTAAATTTCCAAATCATGTTTTCAAATTAAAAAAGGCATTATATGGATTGAAACAGGCACCTAGGGCTTGGTATGAGAGGTTAAGCACCTTCCTACTTGAAAGATCTTTTGAAAAAGGAAGTGTGGATACAACTCTCTTTTTAAGAAAAATTGGAAAGGATATACTTATTGTTCAAATTTATGTGGATGACATCATCTTTGGATCTTCAAATAAACATCTTTGTGATGATTTTTCTAAAACAATGAGTAATGAATTCGAAATGAGTCTAATGGGAGATTTAAATTACTTTCTAGGATTTAGCATTAAGCAACTTGAGGAAGGTACTTTTCTTAGTCAAAACAAATATATTAAGGACATCCTCAAAAAATATGAAATGGACAATGCTAAACCTGTTAGTACACCAATGAGTTCTTCAGTTCAGTTGGATAAGGACCTTAAGGGAAAATCTGTTGATCAAAAGAAATTTAGAGGGATAATTGGATCTTTACTTTACTTGACTGCTAGCCGACCAGATATTATGTTTAGTGTTTGCCTATGTGCTAGATTTCAATTAGATCCAAAAGAATCACATTTGACAGCAGTAAAAAGGATTTTAAGATATCTACTAGGAACTCAAAACTTAGGAATTTGGTATCCTAAGTTTAGCTCTTCATTTGAAATTATTGGTTACTCAGATTCTGACTTTGCAGGCTGTAGAGTGGATAGGAAAAGCACTTCTGGAACATGTCAATTCATTGGAAATTCATTAGTTTCATGGTCTAGTAGAAAACAAAATTCAGTGGCACTATCTACTGCAGAAGCAGAATACATTGCATTAGGAAGTTGTGTGGCACAAGTACTTTGGTTAAAACAACAGTTGATTGACTTAGGATTAACTATAGGCACTATTCCAATTTATTGTGACAATACTAGTGCTATTTGTATTTCAAAAAATCCTATTCAACATTCTAGAACCAAACACATCGATATAAGGCATCATTTCATAAGGGATCACGTATCCAAAAGAGAAATTGAACTCATACATGTTTCAACTGAAAATCAACTTGCAGACATTTTTACAAAACCTTTAGCCTTTGATACCTTCAGTACTTTAAGAACAAGGCTTGGTGTTATTGATTTGAATGCTTAACTAAAATGTCTTTGCAACATTGATACTTGTTATGTTTTGTTTTTGAAATTTTGTGAATTTTGTGTTTTTAATGAATTGTTTTTGGATTTATGATTTTGTTTTATGTTTTCTGTGTTTCTGATTGTTTTTGTTGATTTTATTAATTTAAAATTTTAAATTTTTTGGAGGAAATCGTCCAGGACGATTTATTTTCGTACGGGACGATGTGTAAAGGAACAGTTTGCGAAAATTTAAACCGTTTTAGAGCAGTTTTTTATTGGATCGTCTGTACGATCTGTGATCGTCCAGGACGAATTTTTTTTCTCTCAAACGTCGGAACGATTGAATGCAGCGGTTGAGTGGATAAGACAGTTTTTAATACGAACTTCGTCTGTACGAAATTTTAGTTCGTCCAGACGAACATGTGTCGATTCATTGTAGGGGACGGTTTTCAAGAGTCATTAAAACGAAATACTTTTCGATCGTCTGTACGAAATTTTTTCGTCTGTACGATTGGTCAAGTCAAAACGCCTGTACGAAGGGACGCATCGTAAGTTGTGTTGAATACGAAAAGTCGTTACATTTTGGACGAATTGGATCGTCTGTACGAACTTTCTTCGTCCAGACGAACTATTATGTTTCGTCCAGGACGAATATTTTCGTCCAGGACGAAAGTATCGTTTTCCTTTAAATATGAAGGCTTTTCAAACTTGACAATCACACTTTCAAATTTCTTTTTCAATCCCTTTTAACATAAAATCAACAATGGCCTCCTCTAGCAAAAGACAAAAGGTTTTGGTGAAAAAACCAAACAGGAATGCCCCAGACAACTTTCTTTCCAAGGCAAATGAGGAATCTTTTCCTCGTTTTGCCTCCGCAAAAATCACTCCGTCTCGCATTCTTATCCCAACAGAGTTGAAATTTCGGGTAATGCACCTCTTCGCCTCAACCCAATTTCAGTTCATTCTTTCTCTCGTCCACTTCTACAATAAACAAACCTACCATTACTTTCTAGCCAACATGAGTTTCAATTCTGACCACTCTATCATTAGTTCTTTTGTTTTTAAGAAAAAAGTTGAGATCACCAAGCACGATCTTGGTACATTTTTAAAGTTAAGAACTGAGGGATATAGAGCCCACACCATAATGTCAGAAACCTCCTTCAAATGGTTTGAAATCAATAGGGTAATTAGAAAAAATGCGATTGACAATCATGTTGCTAGAGTCTCAGGTATGACCCAAGATGCCCGAATCATCCAGCACATCCTTAGATCCTCAATTATTCCTAAAGCTGGTGATAGGATTAACATTACTCCTCTCCTTTCTTGTCTAACTTTTTTAATCATGTCAAGACATCCTATTGATGAAGCCCAACTCATCATAGATCATATCTATGGGCTTTCAGAAATAGGACATGCTGATCAGAAGAGGAAGAAGAACATTTCATTAGGGCACTTAATTACTTATATTTTGGAGAAGAAGTACAATATAGTGCATCCTGATGAGGAATATGAAGAGCCAGTTTACTATAACAACACATCATTCAGACTGCTCTTCAAGGAAGAAAAAGAAAAAGGGGAAGCACATGACAGTGCTTCAGAAGAAGAAGAAGAAGAAGGAGTGCAAGCTTCTGCTTCTCAATCAGATTACCAGAATCTGATTGAGAGATTTGATAGACTAGAGACTCACATTGATCAAAGGTTTGATCAATTTGATGCTCAACTTACTCAGCAGCAACATGACATTGGTAACATTAAAGATGAAGTTCATGAAATTAATACCAATGTAATGTTGATGGCCTCCTACTTCAACCTCTTTGGCGGCATACCTCCTCCTCCTCCAGAACAGTAAAAATTTTTTTTTGTTTGTTGTTGTGTGTCTGTTGTATTTTTTGTTTTGTTGTTTTGTTTTTATCTTATATGTGTTATTGTGATTGTTTTTATGTTTTTAAGTTCAATGTTTATGTAATCTTTTCTTTTCAATGAAAGTTTGTTTTTGTTAGATTTGTTTTGAAATGTGGCTAATATTTATGAATTTCATTAGTATTTTTTAATCTACATAGTGCTTAAATTCGATTGTAATTTGAGATTATCTATATTAGAAAATCTAGACTTTCTAAATTTATAATTTGTTTATAACTTGTTGTACTTAGAACTTTTAAATTCATGTCTATTCATTTAGACTACATAAAAGTTAATATTGTTATTACAATTTTGATGTTTTCTTAGTTTGTATTTCTATGCTCAAATGATATTTATGCACCTAGAAAAATTTGAAATTTTAGATTATAGATTTTGGAAAGAATTGGTCAAATTACTCTTGAACAGTGTACAAATGTACAAAAATCAAAAGGGATTCACAAAAATTTGTAAAATGGAAAAGAGGCACAAAATAAGCCCAACCAAAGAAAAATGCACAAAAATGTGCTACAAAACTTTGAAAAGATGTGCAAAGCACCACATGAGGTAATTCTCTTCTTTCCAAATTCGTTCAATCTCTTAATTCAAGTTGATCTAATGTTCATTCATATTCTCTTGAACTTTGAAATATAGAATTTTTTTTACATCTGACTTGTAATGATTTTCAATAATCAAAATGTCTAAATTGAATCATGTCTTTGAAAAATTCTTCTTACTTACAATGTTATATCATTTCATAAATTTTATGAATTTCTATGATTGACCTAATATCTTTAGTTTAAAATTGCATACCCTATGTCAATCACCATTTAGATTAAATTTTAACAATGAATTTCATATAATTATTTACATTTCTTGTCTTTTTCTTCTTCACTTTTTGTTGCTGTCAAAAGGGGGAGAAATTATTAGTTTGTGTATGTTTGTGTTAGTTTGTGTATGTTTGTGTTTTCTCTTTTTAGTTGTTCTGTTTGCAAGTTTGTGTAGTTTGTGTTAAAATTTAAAAAAAAAAAAAAACAAAAATTTTGTTCGTTAAATATTGTTCTTTAATGCCTCCTTATTTTAATGTACTCATAAATTCAGGGGGAGTTTAGGAGATAAAAGATGTGTTTTAACTTGAAACCATACTAATAATAATTGTTTTGCCATCATCAAAAAGGGGGAGATTGTTTGAATAGTTGCTATTTGAATGAGTTATATTTATGCAACTTATGTAGTTTTGATGATTCCAAACATTATTGTTCAAATGTATAGTTATCTCCTAACAATTTCAGAAGATTTGCACTTGCTCTTGTGTGTACTAACATTTCAGGAAAATCAGACTCCAGACTACGAAAAGTTCAATTCAAATTCAACATGAGATATTTTGTTTAATTGATGTTTGTCTTTTCTTTGAATTAATTTTGAAAGGGAGTGATTGTAATTGAGTGAATAAAATCTCACACACACAAATAAGGAGATCTTAAAATTCTATACTGATCGTACAGGACGATATTTATCGTACTGGACGATCTGTCAGTTATCTCCTATAGAGCACTTGGAACGAATAGGAACTTGCTTTGAAAAATTTTCTAAGTCCTATTCGTCCAGGACGAAATTTATTATCGTACCAGGCGATGGGTTCTCTGTAAAATTTTCGTCCAGACGAATTTTACCATCGTACGAGGCGACGAGTCCTCTGGAAAATTTTCGTCCAGACGAAAACAAATTATCGTCCGCGGCGATTGGTTCTCTGGAAAATTTTTGTCCAGACGAAATAAATAATCGTCCAGGACGATCGGCTCTCAGGAAAATTTTCGTCCAGACGATCACATTTTCGTTCAAACGATAAACCGACTTAGAACAATTTTCAGCAGTTTCTAGAACCGACCTTGTAATAACCGTTCGTACTGGACGAACCAAGTTCGTACAGGACGATCAGCTGTACGAAGTTTTTCGTACACATATACAAATTGGGTTGTTTCAGATTGTTTAAGTAAAATCGTCCAGGACGATCCAGAATCGTACAGGACGATCCACTGCGTACAGAATTGAAAATTTGCAGTTTTTGGGCGGTTTCACTTGTCTTTTATATAAATAGTCCAAATTAGACTGCCACCCAATCTTTTTGTCATTTGATCTTCGTGCCTCTTGAGAGAATAGCCAAGAAGAGAGTGGAAGAGAGCATTCAAAGGAGGATTCCTACCACTGGAGCGAGAAGGCTTCACTTGGATTGCTAAGGTAAGAGTCTCTACTTGTGGAATTGGATTTCTTCACTCTTTTTCTTTCTTCCTTCTAGATTCTTGTGAGAAGATCATTCAAGAAGGTCCGGTTCTCTGCCGACACTTGGAGAGTGTGAACAGACGAGGGTTCTCTGCCCACACTAGGAGAGTGTGAAAGGAAGAAGGTTCTCTGCCTACACTTGGAGAGTGTAAACAGCCGTAGGGTTCTCTGCCCACACTAGGAGAGTGTGAAAGGACGACGGTTCTCTGCCGCACCGGGTAGTGGTGAAAAGAGTGTTTTGTACAGGCTTCTCCGCCTTGCTGTGGGTGCTAAAGGAGAGTCACTTTGTGGTATTAGTGCAATACTCAGAGGGTGCCTCTGAGGAGTGGATGTAGGTCTGGTTATAGACCGAACCACTATAAATCTGGTGTCATTTACTTTATAGCTTTTACGTTTCCGCACTTTAAATTTCAGTTTTAACAACTCTGTGGTTGAAAAACATTTTTCTACTAACTTTAAAAGAAAATTTTATTTCGGTTCAACTTTATTATTAAGAGGGTTTAAAATTTTAAAAACTACCAATTCACCCCCCTCTTGGTAGCCTTGGGACACTTACTTAGGCTTAACAACCTAATTACTGGACTCAACAATTACAAAGGACCCAAGAAAAGGTAAAAGACACATGTCATATATTATAAACTAATTAAGTTCTAATCTACCCAATCTTGAGCTGGTTCAATTACAGTTTGATCTTATGGGCCTAAAACGTTAGTAGGCAAGAGAGTCGTAGAGAAAAAAAAGTGTTTGCTATCATCAAAATTATATTCCCTGAAAATAGATTCACAATAATCTCCCCCTTATTTATGATGACAAATAATTAAACAATCAAAGTAGTTTAATAAAAATATCATGAATCAAGAAGTTCAAATTTTTCTAAGGGACGAAAATAATACAACTAATCAACATAAAAAGAATGATTATAATACAATGTCAACCTTGGCTCTGACATATAATCTTGGATAGGACATACATCCTTGGTGAATTCTCTCGACCTCTTTCATATAGGTTAACGTCATCGAGTAGGGCTCTAACATACAACTTCGGATAGGTCATACATCTTTGGTGGATTCTCTCGACCTCTTTTATATAGGTTAACATCATCGAGAAATACTCTAACATATAATCTTGGATAAGTTATACATCTTGGTGAATTCTCTTGATATCTTTCACATAGATTAATGTCACCAAGCAATGCTCTGATATACAATCTCAGATAGGTCGTATAAATATATAATTCATGGACCCACCTAATTAAAAAAAAATTATTTAAAATAAATGCAGTTGGCTAACTGCGAGCTGCTCTACCCAAATAACGGCCATAAGGGGCAAGCTTGTTCATGCGTGCTACGCGTGACGTAGGTAGTGGCGGCAATTTACGGCCAGCTAGCTGGCAGCTTGTTTGGCCAGCTGGCGGCCCATTCAGCTGCCTAAACATGTTAGGGCCATAATTTTCATCCTGCATAATCCAAACTAAACTTTTTTGGGATCCTTGAAACCATTTTTAGAAGTTTCAGACTTAATTTGGCATTTTAAGAGCTCTACGAAGTCTCTATAATCAAGTTTGAGCAAATTTAAATTTTTTTGAATAAAAATTTTAGCAATTTTTGTGATTCGACTAATTCCAAATGTTGTGATAGAGATATTTTTGGGCTCTACTAGTTTCGATGTCCAAAAATAAGGGATAATTAATATATCATTAAAAAATTATCTTGATCGCGCACGAATCTTGAAAAAAAAAATTAAGATTGAAAACTTCAAAAAATAAATTAAAAACCATTTAAACTTTGATTTCAAAAAATTATAGTCCAATTGAATGTCTAAGAAATACAAACCCAAAGACACCAAATTTGACTAAGTCCGAGCTCAAATGAGTCCAATTTATAGACCTGATGGGCATTTAAAGTTTTAAACCATAATTTGGATTACCAAACAATTTCCAAATGTGACATGGTTATAGTCAAATTAAGCAGCTCGATGAAACGAATCAAAGAGCCCAAGATAGCCAAATTATGATATCATTAAGACATTAAAATGTCTAGTAAATAATCCATAATTAGGGGATTCAACATCGACCATCCATTCAAACCACTCCCAATTTACCCTTGATCTTTCTCTTATTTACTAGTCATGCCACTCTTAGAAAATTAGAAATAGACCCTCATTTCTCATAAAAAGGGACCACCAAGGGGGGAGTATGAAGGAGGCCCAAGCAAGAAGAGAAGGAAGAGAACTCTCTTGCCACGAGACTCTTCCTTGACCAACACCAGAGTTCTTCCTGAATGCTAATTGACACCAGAGTTCTGCCCGACCACTGACTAATGCCAGAGTTTAGCCTGACACCTGACCGACACCAGAGTTCTAGTTGCCACCGAACTTCTAACTAACACTGGACCTTTGCATGTTGCCAGATTTCTACCTAATGCCAAATTTTCTCTGAATTATAACCAATACCGAACTTCTGTCAGTTACCAAATGTCTACCCATCTCCAAACTTCCACCCATAGTCAAACTTCTACCTGACTCTGGACTTCCACCAATCACTGGACTTCTATTCATCTTCTGACTTTTGCCAGATTTCTATGAAGCGATAGACTTTTACTTGTCGCTAGACTTCTACCAATCATCGGACCTTTGCCCATCATCAGATTTCTACTCATTACAAAACTTTTAGTATATCCGATATTGGACATCTGCCAATCAAATGATTTCTACCTTACACTAGACTTCTTCCCATCATCAAACTTCTGCCCATCATTGGACTTTTATTAGACGTGTACCCGATGCCAAACTTCCATCTGGTGCAAGATTTCTACCCAAGACTGGACTTCTACCCATCACTGGACTTCTACTCATCGTGAAACTTTTGTCAGACTTCTACCCAATGCCAATTTTTTGCCCATCATCAAATTTCTGACCTATGTTGCTAGCCGACTACAGTCCTTCCAACATTCGTTGCCAAATAATGATTTTTCTAGCCAGTATCGTCGATCGATAATGGTCTTTTATGAGCACTATCGCCCACTGACTATGGTCCCTCTGACCATCATCACCAGACTACAATCTTTGTAACCTCCGTTGCTCACTGATTATGGTTGTGTCAACCAAACAGAAGTTTTAATAGTGATTCTTTCAAGCCCCATAATGTAACACACTCTATATGATATATATTTGTTACATCAAGCTAAGGCCTTCTATTCAATGAAGGGCCTCATTTGTAATCAACTGCAAATATGAGTGGTTTCATTCAAGCTAGCCTAGACCTTATGGTTTTTTACTTTTTAGGATTTATTACATAAAAATCTTGGTGTCTCTTACGAATGCTACATCCTCACTATTTTATTTGTATGGTGTTAGATCTTTGTACTAAGCTAAGACGTTAAACTTTATATTTCTCTACCACCGTGAATATTCATGGATGCAACAAGACCATAATTAAGTAGTTTTTAATACTATGGTGTTGATCCCTAAATTCTTCAGAGGGAATGATATTTGGTCCTGTTTTGTCATTTTTGATTTTCATAATTATGATAGGAGCACTAATACAAAAATTGTGATGTTGATTAAACCTCACAAGGAAGAATTTCAACTCAACATTGATAATTTTGTGGTTAATGGTGGTGTTGGTTTAATTCAAAATCATCAAGGTATGTTTATGTATGGTTATACTTCTAATATCTCTAATGGAAATGTTACTTATGAAGAGTTGAGTGTTTTATTTATTGGCCTTACATTATATTTAAAAGGGAATATATTTAATATTTTTATCCATCTACCAAGCTCCTTGTTTCATTAGTTAACTTTAAAAATTCCATAATGCCACATCTTTTATTTGTATAACAAAACTTTGGACTAGCTTGGTAGATTTAATTATAGAATATCTCTTATTTGAAGGCAAGGCAAAGTTTGTATTAATTGGTTGGCTAAAGAAAGGTTCCTTGATTTCTAATATGGTTGGTTTAACGAAGACTCTTGCCACATAATCTTTAATATAATGATCATTCTTGATGCTTTGGGTGTTCCATATTTAAGAATGTAGTCTTTCATGGTTTAAAATTTCGAGGTAGAGCTTGCAATGTTTGTTGTTGGCTTATTTTCTTGTTCTATGATGGATTCTAATTTTATGGGTTATGTACTGGCCTCTTATTTTCACTGTGTTTTGGCTTTCATGGGGTTCTATAGCTTTTTGTTGGATAATGTTATTTTCCTTTTCTTATGCAGGATTGGGCAGTGCTCTTTTCCCACTTCAAATGCGGCCTTTTTAGGTTAGTTATTTCTACCATTGATGATTTTGTTTCTATCATTTTTTGTGTGGTATTCAATCTTTTGTTCATGATTGGGCGTAATTATTATTCAAACTTGGTCCCCACTATTGCTCCTTTTGGAGGTTTTGGTTTTAGCTCTAAGCCTACCTTTTTTTGTCTTATTTCTTATTACTAGTTAGAGATCTCCTTCTCCTTAGATTTTCTTTATATTTTTTTATTTTAGCTTGTTGAACATTTAGTGAGTTTTTGATCCATTTAAGGACTTTGTAACTTTTTTTGTGTTGATAAAAAATTAAATTCCCCTAAAAAAGAGAGTTAATGGGAAAATGAACTTGGCTTTAATGTGAAACTACGTAGAATTAGCTTTGCATTTGACCTCGTGTCATCCACAAAGACTTATTTAATTTGCAAGGATCATTATTAAATCTTTTTATGTCAATTTACTTGATTTAATTGATTTTGACCTTTATTGTAGTGCAAAACACTAACTTCTAATCTATATTTGGAGAGTAAAAAATTGAGCTCAGGTGTTTCTTATGTATTCTTAAACAATTTATAGATTTGTGGTACATCAATTTTATATTCTTTGAAATATAAATCATATAAGATCCTTATACATTTTAATTCTAATTTTCTCTTTATCTTTGATATTGTACACATAGAGGTCAATAAAAATTTATAAATATTTGCACTGCTTCTTATTTCAATTTTGCTCTACCTTTCATTTATCTTCTTCATTATTTCATATATATATATTGTAAACATTAGTTTTCTTTTGAGATGAAAAATAATCTATTAAACCTAAAATATTTTTGTATTATCTTGCAAAGATATGAGAATGCAAACTCTCATAAGAAGTAGGAAGAGATTTAGTCAATGGTGCAACATAATCACCTTGAAGGAATGTAAAAATTGACCCATTAGAGATGAAAAAAAGTGATTAATTAAGATATTTAAGTTTATGCTAACCATTTTCTAGTCTTCCTTATCACCTAGAAATAAAATCTAATAAATTTGATGGAAAGTGAATTAATAAGAAAACTTTATTTGCTTGATTCATTATAGAGGATGAGAATAGCAAGTTGCCTTTGCTTGAATCTAGTAAATTGGATGTGGAATTTACTATGAGTGAGTTATTGGGTAAGTCTCCAGAAGCTAACCTTGTAGAAAATTCTATTATTGAAGGTATGATAAGTACTCATTTATATATTACCAACCCATCTTTATTTTTTAATTTAATAAATATCTTAATGATCCTAAATTTAAGATCTTCAAGAATTATTACCATTAAAAATAGTCACAAACATTCTAAGAGGGTAAAATTATTTCATGATTTTTTATTGAATTATAAACCTAAATTTCATAACAAACTTTACAATGATTTTCTAGAGTCCTTTTATCATTTCTTGATTAGATAAATATATTCCTAATTTAAAATGAATGGTAGCTTATTTAATTTTTATTGAGTTCTAACCTATCCTTGGGTAGTAGTTATTCAGTGCTTTAAATATTTTTTGTAGTGTTTTAAAGATTTAGGATAACACATGAGTTGTTTGATAGTTTAAATTATGTTGGTCGTTTAATAGAATGTTTCAGCTAAGGGGTTGGTGATGGCCAACCTTTGAGCTCCTCTTGATGATTTCAATTTATGGTTTTAAATGTTGGAGTATCCAAAGCAAGGAAACATTTATGAATATATGGTTTATTATTTTAGATATGATCTAGAGTGTTTGATGAAATTCCATATTTAGGGACCAAATGATATGTTAGACATAGATTAAGTTATGGTGACCTAATTCACACATATTTGATTAGTCCTAGGATATTTAATAAATGGAGAGGCTAAACAGTGTATTAAGTGGTTAAATGTTATGAAATTTTAGGGGAATGACTGAAGATTAGATCTACACTATATGTTTTAGATTTAAAATGATTTAGTGTGATGGAGGAGGGACGACCAAAAGTATATCAAGAGAGCTCTCGTGGTATCCAATGGCTGCAAGAAAAGTTATAATTTATTTAATAGCTATAGAATATGTGATAGTACTTTGGGATGATGTTAGGATGATAGAAGAATATATTATAAATGTTATTTAGAAAGACTAGTAAGTATTGTAAAGATATATAGGTCTTCCACTAAGAAGAACCAAAAAAAGGAGTGGTTAGTGATGAGGGCTATTTAGTGAACTTTTGAATTTTATAAAAGTTTAGGATTCTATTACCCCTAGACACTGCTTTTGTTTTCTTTGTTATAAAATTAACAAAACACCACTTAATATACACAATTATACATGCCAAATCAGGTAATACAATTATAGAGTAGAGTATCAAATCTATGAGGAAGTATGCTTACATGCAACAAACTACTTCTAGTTATTTTACTGAAATTAAACTGATAATTATGGATATTCTATCATTGAATAAAAGAGTAAAATAACTTTAAAAAATTTTAATTTAAGTGTTTTGGATTGATAAATGTAAATTTTATATCTTTCCTGATGAGACTCTAAATTATTGATATGATTTAGAGCATCTGCATCCCTCAACCTCTGTTGAGCTTGTAGGGGTGAAAAGGATTCTAGCTAACCTCCTAAAGTCAATGTATCTCTTTAAGAAACCAAAAATATTTTATATCCTATGTCTAGGCATGCAAACAAGTTATCTTAGTATTCATAGTTATTCATGTATTCCTCCATCGAGTCTACACAACACACAATATTTTAACTACACATATAGTCATTATATGTATTAAATTTAGAACATGATAATATTAAAAAAATCATTTAATATTATAGAATAAGAGTCTTCATTAATACTTAATATGTACTTTGTATCATCAATGCAAAATGAAATAATTAGCAAGACATAGAATAAATAATAAGCAAACTCATTTTCATTAAACTCATGAAAGAATGAAAATACAAGAGTGTGTTATACCCTAAATTGAGAATTTTGAGCCATTTAAATCATGAAGGTTTTAATTCAAAATTAATAGCAAGGATGATAGGTGTTTTAATGCTTTAATGAATTCCATCCACTAAAGGGTTAGCATAATCCTTAAGAAGTATAAAATGATTTTTTTATTGTACAAGTTCAGTCATTTTCAGAATGTTTTTTACTTTAAAGTTTTTGAAAGAGTTCTTTCTATTTTACATCAAACAATAAACATTTCATTCTATGTCTATACATCATAAAATCATGAATATGTGTTAAACAAATAAAAAATTTAAAAAAAGATATAAGTAGGTCTAACAATGTAATTAATTTAACATTATAGTTAATAATGTAAAAAGAAAAATACTTCCTTGGTAACAACATAAAAAATTTGATGGGGCCTATGGAGTGAACTTTTGAATTATATAAAAGTCTAGAGCTCTATCACCCCTAACTAATATTTAGGTTTTCTTTGATAAAAAATTAATAAAAACTCACTCAATATATATAAGTGTACATATCAAATCAAATAATAAAGTGATAGTGCAGAGTGTCGAACCCAAGAGGAAGTATGTTTACTTGTAACAAACTAGTACTATTTACTCTAATTGTAATAACTACAGGAAAATTGCTGATTACCGATGGTTTTTCCAACAATTTGTATAGCTTTTTTAGCAATTTTTAAAACTACCAGTGGTTTTTCGGTAGTTTGTAAATTGTCGATATAAAGCACATAGAAAAGAAATTGCTACAATCAATTTTGGGTGGTATAGTTTACCGACAACTTTCTGATGGCATAAATGGCCAGTAAATTTTGAGGGTCATTGTGCCGGCAGCTGACGGTTAATTACCGGTGGCTTACTGGCTATCCCAAATGTCAATTTTACCAACGTCTCGACCGTCGGGTAATCGCTGATTAACCCCAGTTTACCATTGTTAAACCATCGGCATGTATCAGTGGCTAGATTAAAATTCTGGTCATTAAAATAAGCATATGGTATCAAAGTTTCCGATGGACAAACTACCGGTTAGTAGTCATAAACTAATAGCATTTTCAAAAAAAAAAAATTATAGCCCCCCCCTATTTACTCCAATTTCCATAATACCTACACATAATTCAAAAAATATATAATAAATAAGGGCAACACACTATTATAATCAATCCACAATTAGAGTCCAAAATTAACATATATAACATTTAAATGAAATCCACAATAAGCATAACCAAATGTTTAAATAAAGAAATGCATAAGTTCTACAATAAATATAACATATGAAATCTACAATAAGATATCCATAATACACCAAAAAGTTCATCAAACAAATAAGAGCACTAATCATCATCCTTGTCCTCATTGCCTTGTGATTCATGTGTTGGCTCTTGCTCTTTTTTCTTTTGATTTTCATCTCTATAGGATCGTAGCTCTACTTGCATATCATTTTAAACCTTTCTCATCTCTTTTATCACTATAGGAAAGCACGCGAATACCATCGAATGTTCCAACGGAATTTTTTGTGTCGGTAAATATGGCATTTGTACCGGCGCATAATGCAAAGGAATATTAATTGCGTTTATTCTGGTGCATCTTGCGATAGAAAATTCCTGATGTCCATTGCGCCTATAGCAATGTCAGAAATTAGAAGCTTTTCATTATTACTAACGGTGTTTACGGTGGCATATGTCCGACGCATTTACTGGCGAAGAATACATCGACTATTTTAAACTCAATGACTAAGAACTAATGAAATGTGTGCCAAAAAAAGTTTTAGTGTCCGGGACGTCGGAAAGTCCGCCGACAAAAGCCCTATTTCCGAACATGACCCGTCTGGCTGCTCATTTCATTCCGGTCTTTCTCTCGCATCTCCGGTCTCTCTCTCATCGCCCCAGCGTTGCCCAGCCTAGATCTCCATCGCCGAGCTTTTTAGACATTCACAGGATATCTCCGACAATCACCGCCTTCGTCGCCGGCGAAAGGAGACTGGTTTCCCAAAATTAGACCGAAAGTTTCTGCCGCCTCCCGATTTTTTGTCGCCTCCAGATTTTATCGATTGTAAGATTTTTTTTCTTCATGTTATTTCTTATTAGACATGTGCTAGATGATGCACATATTAGATTTTTTTTTTTTTGATAATTTTTTCAAAATCAATTTGAATTCATGCCGGGTAGGTCAACTATGGAAGCCATACTTTTATTGAGAGGTTTGATGGAGAAATATAGAGAGAATAAGGAGGATCTACATATAATTTTTGTTGATTTAGAGAAAGCATATGAAAAAGTTCAAAAAGGAGTGCTATTGAGAGATATTGCAAAAAAAAAGAGAGTTAATAGCGCTTATATTCAAATCATTAAAAATATGTATGCATGAGCTATTACTTGTGTTAAAATACAAGGTGGTTTGACAAAGTAATTTCATATTTTAGTTAGATTACATCAAGGATAAGCCTTAAGTCCATATCTTTTTTACTTTAGTCATAGATGTTCTCCCTAGACATTTACAAAAGGTCCGGTGTAGTTACCGACGTATGTTTTTTGCTGATGATATTCTTCTTGTTCATATGACTAGAGATGGAGTTGAAGGTAAACTTGAATTATGGAGGTCAACCTTAGAGTCTAAAGGTTTTCCCTTAAGTTTGAGGGAGATTTTTCTACCGCATAACAAGCCCGATGCAGTACAAAATATCCCTATCTATTTCCCCATCACTTGGATTCTACTGTTAATATCTCCATATATTTAGTTATAGATTTCGTCAAGCAAAAATTTTTATACAAAATATATATGCATGAGCTATTACTTGTGTTAAAACACAAGGTGGTTTGACAAAGTAATTTCTTATTTCAATTGGATTACATCAATTTTAAGCCTTAAGTCCATATCTTTTTACTTTAGTCGTAGATGTTCTCACTAAATATTTACAAAAGGTCTGGCGTAGTTACCGACTTATGTTTTTTGCTGATGATATTCTTCTTGTTGATAAGACTAGAGATGGAGTTGAAGGTAAACTTGAATTATGGAGGTCAACCTTAGAGTCTAAAGGTTTCACTTAAGTTTGAGGGAGATTTTTCTACCACACAACAAGCCCGCTGCAGTACAAAATATTCTCATCTATTTCACCATCACTTGGATTCTACTGTTAATATCTCCATATATTCAGTTTTAGATCTGCTCAAGTGAAAATCCATTAGTTATCTGCTCTTATATGTAGGTTATGGATATTAGAAATCAAAGAAGTTGAATGTATAACAGATTGTCTCAAGGACGAAAGACATTAACAGATGAATTCATTAATGGGGTGAACATTTTCATTCAGCAAGCGAAACAACTACCCAGCTTCATATCAGATGGAATGTTTTGATATCCATGTTATAAACATAAAAATCTAGTGCACCTAAGACTAGATGATGTAATTGTTGATCTGTATCGCCGATGATTCATGTCATGGTATTGGTATTGGACTTCTTATATTGAGTACGAGCCATATTTTGATTCACAATGCAGTCCTTCTACAAGTACTAATGTAGTTGAGGCTGAAAATATCCGACTAGATCTTGAGGAATTAGTTCATGGTGTATCTGGAATACAATTTGAATAAAACACAGAAGAGTTAGCGAATAAGAAGGCACAAAATTTTTATGATTTGTTGCATGCTGCCCAGCAACCAATCTAGAAAGGGTGCACCACTCACTCAGAGTTATCTGTTGCTGTGAAGATGTTAAGCATCAAGGTAGAATATAATGTTGCTCGTGAATATTTTAATTAATTCATTGGGCTGCTTAAGGAAATCAATCTGACAGATAATTTAATCCTTACAGATTTATATCGAATAAAGAAGTTAGTTTCCAAACTTGGTTTGACATACATAAAGATAGATTGTTGTGTCAATGGATGCATGTTATACTTTAAAGAAGATTTCTCAGAGATTACATGCCGTCATTGCAATGCACCAAGGATTAAACCAAAATCTGGAAATAGAAGAAAGCAGAAGAATGTGCCTGTCAGTAGGAAGTTCTACTTACCAATAATTCCTAGACTACAATGGCTACATGTATCCATAAGATTTGCTGCATATATGAGATGGCATAATAATAACATTCCACAAGAAGGTGTTATCGCACATCCATCAGAAGGAGAGGCATGGAGACTCTTTGATCGTACACATCCCACATTCACGGCAGAACTAAGAAATGTCAGATTAGGTTTATGCACAGATGATTTTACTCCATTCAATCAGTCTGCTACACTGTACTCATGTTGGCTCGTGATACTCACTCCTTACAATCTTCACAGATGATTTTACTCCATTCAGGCATGGAGACTCATAATCCAAAAGTGAAGATTGACGTATTCTTACAACCGTTAATTGATGATTTAAGTTTATTATGTGAAGATGGAGTAAGTATATATGATATCTCCTCCAAACAAAACTTTACACTAAGAGCAGCATTACTTTGGACAATTGGTAACTTTCCTGCATATAGTGTGCTCTCAGGTTGGAACACTTCAGGCAAGTTAGCTTGTCCATATTATATGGTACATATAAAATTATTCACTTTAAAGTATGGTAGGAAGAACACTTGGTTTGATTTTCATCGAATTTTTTTACCTCCAAGTCATCATTTCAGGCGAAATAAAGAAGCTTTTACTAAAAATAAAATGGTGATGTTTCAACCTCCTCCAAGATTAAGTAGTAAGGAAATTTTTGAAAGAGTCAGGTTTATGCCCACCATAATTGATTCTCCAACATTAACTGAGTTCAGATTTCCAGGATATGTTGTCAACCATAATTGGACTAATAAAAGTATTTTTTAGTCATTTCCATATTGGAGAATAAGCCTGATTTGACATAATTTGGATGTTATGCATATAGAGAAATATATTTTTGATAACATTTTCAATACAGTTATGGACATCAAAGATAAATCGAAAGATAATATAAAAGCAAGGATGGACTTAAAGAAGATATGTAGGAGGAAAGCTTTGGAATTGAAGGATGGTGGAGGTGAAAAATTTCTCAAACAAAAAGCTCCATTCACATGAACTTTAGAGAAAAAAAGAGCAATTTGTGAGTGGGTGAAGACTCTACGAGTACCTGATGGATATTCTTCTAATCTAAGCAGGTGTGTTGACATAAGATCAGGGAGATTATTCAGATTGAAAAGTCATGATTGTCACATCTTCATGTAATGTCTACTACCAACTGCTTTTAGTTATTTACTAGATCAAATTTTAAAGCCCTTGATCCAGCTAAGTGTGTTCTTCAAAGATTTATGCTCTTCTAAATTAAATGTAGAGAATTTGATTCTTATAGAGCAATAAATTTCTTTCATTCTGTGTCAACTTAAGAAAATATTTCCTTCGGGATTTTTTGACTTGATGGAGCATCTACAAGTACATTAACCATATGAGGCTATGGTTGGTGGTCCTGTTTAGTATAGGTGGATGTATCCTTTTGAGAGATATTTAAATAAACTTAAGAAGACCGTGAAGAATAAAGCACGACCCGAAGGCTCTATCTGTGAAGCATATTTAACATACAAGACAACTCAGTTTTGCTCATATTACTTTGAAATAATGTCTCAATCAGGCAAAAGTACAACACCTCAAAATGTTAGTAAATCCTCTAATATATATGTATTTAGTGGAAGTCGTGAACCTGTAGGTGCTAGCATCATGTGCTCTTTTACCGATAAGGAGATGACAGTTATCACATTGTATATCTTGCTTAACTGTGATGAAGTTGAGCCGTATCTCGAGTAAGTATGAGTTAATTTGTTCATATTTTCATTATTCTTATAAACTTTGTTTTAAACTCAAAAGTTTGTAGGAGGTTCATTGATGGTTTAAATAATGATGAATCTGATAGTGCTAGAAATATATCATCATATGAAAGTGAATCAACAAATAATGAGTTAACATAAGGTAAATTAAAAATTTTTGTTACTTCGCTGCATTTATTTTATTGCTACTGCACTATATTTTATTTTATTATTATTGCTGTGTTATTTTATATTATATTTTTTTTAAAACTCATGTTTCTAATATTCCTTATTTATTTTTGTGCAGATGGCTTCAGGTGAAGATCCTTGCAGAGGATTGTTTTAATAGGCGCAACAAGAAGATTGCTACAACTGGACCACCTAGGCCAGTACGTACTGAGGGGACCACTTCACCTCAGCCTGCTACATAGTCTCAGCCTGCTACACATACTCAAGCTACCACTCAGCCAACCACTCAGCCTTCACCCACTCCTGGAGCCAGTAGCCCATAATTTTACTTAGCAGACCCCTGACTTCCTTTACTAGGTCCCACACAGATTATTCCTTTCTACCCATACTACCCACCCCCACCTTATGCTGGTGCCCCTCCTACCTATCCATATCCACCATATGTTCCACCAAACTATCCCCCACCATCCCCTCAGCCTGCTATAGGTGGACCTTCGACACCAGCTGAATCAGAGTAGGCGACAGATGGTCGAATGTTGATAGCACCTGATGGTGACACGTACGTACATTCTCTTTTATTTAAGCTAACAAACATATTTATTTTATATTATATATTTTTCTCTACTAACCCTATTTTTGTAGGTTCTACCCATCAAAATAACCGATAAATAAAATACAGGACATTATATGGAGCAGGTTTGACGCTCCTTATATTTCTTGGAAGAAAGTCCCGAAAGAAGTCGGGAAATGTGGTTTACAGAGTTTGAGATATTTTTGGGTATTATTTTTTATGTTATATCTAATTAAATGGTTTATTCTTTTTTACTTAAGATAACAAACATATATATTCTATACTATTTGTATTTGAATGCATAAATATTTTTGTTGGCTCCCCCAACACAATGATAAAATTAAGAAGAATTTTGAGAAGCGTGGGTTCACTTGAATACGCGACATGTTCACAGACATTAAAAAATCTGGTGAGCAACCATTGTGGATTGGAGAGACTATATGGGCTGAGTTGAACACTGCTTGGGGCAGCTTAGAGTATAGCAGGAGGAGGGATCAAAATTGATAGAACAGAGCTTCTGATGTTGGGGGATTGGGTAGTTCCCTTCATACTGGCGGCTCCATTCCACACGCTGAGCATAGGAAACATTTGGTAATGAATTTTAAATATTTTTTTAATTTTTTCTTTAATATAGATATTAATAGAATTCTCTTAATTCTAACATAAAGAGATGCTGGGTAGAGAACCAACTCCTGTGGAATTGCATAGTCACACTTATAAGCGATGGGAGGATCAACAATGGATTGATGAGCGAGCAAGAAAGCCCATATAAATATATGTGTTTAATAATTTATATTTTTAGTTTAATATATATATTTATATTCTACTTTCACAACAGGAGTACACACGACTTCGAGTGAGTTATGCCGCATCAGGTGAGGGCTCTTTTTGCGGCCCTGTGGAGTATTCTGAGTATAGCATTTGGTCGCAAGCTGTTGGAAGAATGCAACATGGTAGAGTTTATGGTTTAGGTTCACAAGCTCAGGCATACAATAGGATGATCTCCTCTACTGCATTCAGCTTCACAGCCAGTTCACATGAGTCCTTATATAGTCAACAAATAACTACCCTTCAAGTAGAGCTAGAACAAGTAAGGAAATCACAAGCAAATATTAAGAGAGTTACTATTTGCATATGTTATATTTTTGCAACTTGTATAATTTTAATTATTTCAAATATTATTATTTTATGAGCAGTTATCTCCTAAATTTTTTTGGAAGAATTATTTTTGCTCTTGTGTGTACCAACATTTCAGGAAAATCAAACTCCAAACTATGAAGACTTCAAATCAAATTCAGCATACAATTCTTTGCAAATTGGAGCTCTAAATTATTTTTTGAATTGAGAGGGAGTGATTGTAATTGAGTGAATAAAAAAACACACACATACACACTTAAGAAGATCTTACAAAATTTGTACTGATCATACAGGATGAACCTAGTTTGTACGGGACGATCAGGTCAGTTTTCTCCCCGTAAGAGCAATGGAACGAATAGGAGTTGGAGGGAATTTTTCTAAGTCCTGATAATCTCGAACGAATTTATTTTCGTCCCAGGATGAGTTAGGCTCTGTAAAAATTTTGTTCAAATGAAATCTATAATCGTGCTAGGACGATTTCTTCTCTGTAAAAATTTCATCCCGACAAAATCCAAATCATCCCAGGATGAATTCTTCTCTGTAAAAATTTTGTTCAGATGAAGTTCATTATCATGCCAGGACGAGTTGCTCTCTAAAAAATTTTTTTTCGGATGAAGTCCTGTTCGTCCCAGGACGATGTGAACCGACTTACCAAAACCGATTACGTGCATGCAGTTATTTGGGAACCGACCTATAGTATAACGGATCGTACCGGATGAACCTAGTTTGTAAGGGGCGATGATCATGTATGAACATAGTTTGTACCAATATACATAAGGATAATTTTTGACATTTTAAGTAAAATCATCCAGGACGATCCACGATCGTATGAGACGATTTATTTTGTGTTAACTTAAAAAATTTATACTTTTGGACGGTTTTTCTTGTCTCTTCTATATGTAGTCCAATTTAGACTGCCACCCAATCTTTTTGCCATTTGATCTTCATGCCTATTGAAAGAAGAGTCAAGGAGAGAGTGTGAGAGAGCATTCAAAGGAGGATTCCTGCCATTGAAGCATGAAGGCTTCACTTGGTGTTCAAGGGTAAGAATCTCTACTTGTAATTTTGGATTACTTAACTCTTTTCTTTCTTCCTTCTAGAATTCTTATGAGAAGATCTATCAAGAAGATCTGGTTCTCTGCCAACACTTGGAGAGTGTGAACAGCCGCAGGTTCTCTGCCCACACTAGGAGAGTGTGAAAGGATGAAGGGTTCTCTGCCCACACTAGGAGAGTGTGAAAGGACAAAGGGTTCTCTGCCCACACTAGGAGAGTGTGAAAGGATGGACGGTTCTCTGCCAACATTGGGGATAAGTGTAAAAGGAAGACGATTCTCTGCCGCACCGGGTAGTTATGGAAAGAGTTTTTGTAAAGGCTTCTCTGCCTTGCTGTGGGTGCTAAAGGAGAGTCACTATTGGTATTAGTGCAATACTCGGAGGGTGTCTCCGGGGAGTGGATGTAGGTCTGGTTTAGACCAAACCACTATAAATCTTGTGTCTTTTATTTTTATTGCTTTTATTTTTTGCGTTTTATTTGTGTTTTAAAAAAAATTGTGGTTGAAAAACTTTTTCTAAAAATTCATTAAAGTTTATTTTCTATTCAACATATTCAAGAGGGTTAATTTTTTTTTTTAAATACAAATTCACCCCCCCCGCCCTCGTGGATAGCCTTGGGACATAAGCTTAGGTTTAACAACCTAATTCATAGTGAACGAATCTCAATAAGTGGTATCAGAGCTTTGTTTCAAAATCATAAGTTTTAAACTACTTTTTGATTAACGTAAATGGCTACATTTGAAAACCAAAACACACCTGAGGGTTACTCTATTACTAGACCTCCACTGTTTGATAATATACCTTTTGATTTTTGAAAAACACGCATGTCTACTTTCTTACAGTCACTTGATTATCGTATGTGGATCTTAGTCCAGGAAGGGTATACAAAACCAACTAGATTAGTTAATGGAGTTAGAGTTGAAACACCTTTTATAGACTGGATAGTAGAAGAACGTGACTTAGCACAACTAAACACCAAATGCTTGAATAGTTTCTTTTGTGCTTTAAAATCTGAAGACTACATGCGTTTTTCCACTTGCAAAAGTAGAAAGGATATATAGGATAGACTTTGTATAACATATGTGGGGACTAAAAAGGTTAAACAATTAAGACACAATATCTTGTTGGATGATTATGAATTATTTTACATGAAACCTAATGAATCCATTTCTAACATGTACACAAGATTCACATAAATTGTCACCTCTTTGCATGCACTTGATAGGGAACTAATGAATGCTGAAATGATTAATAAGATTCTTCATTGTTTATCTACTGCTTATGATGCTAAAATTACTGCAATTACGTAGTCTAAGGATTTAAACATTTATTCTATTGACAATCTTCTTGGTTCGCTTATTGCTTACGAGCAAGGAGTTAGCCAATGAAAGATGGATGCAGGTGAACCACGAAGGGAGAAGAACATAGCACTTAATGTGGAGGAGTTTGAGAGTGAACACTCACAACCTGAGGATGAAGAAGACATCTCTTTGATGACTAGAGAATTCAGAAGCTTTCTAAAAAGGAAGCAGAAGAAATGCCAGCAATGGAATAGAGGTAAATTCAATAGAAATACCAAGGTTTCAAATGATGTTATTTTCTATGAGTGTAGGAAACCTAGACATATAAAGACAGATTGCCCTAAACTCAAAGCCAATCCTAGCAAAGAGAAGGTAAAGGAGAAACCTACTGTAAAGAAGGGTAAAAAGAAGTTTCAAAAAGCTTTCTGGGTGGACTCAGCTTCAGATTCATCAGAGACTGAAAAAGAAGAGGAAGTCACTAATTTGTGCTTAATGGCTGACAATCTTGATCTCTTAGATCAAGAAGAGGTATGTGACTTAACTTATGATAAATTATTTGAAGTTTCTAAACACATGCATGATGCATATAAAAAAATGAAGAAAATACATGCTAGTCTAAGTATAGAATTTGGAGAACTTAAAAAGGAACATGATATCCTTAGGAAGATCATGCTTTGATTGATAACAACCACATGAAATTACTTGATGAGTTTGATGACTTGAATAAAAATTATGAGAATTTAAAATCATCCTATGCAGAACTCGAGAAAGATTTTAAGAATTCTAAGCATGAATTTGAGAGCAAACTTTATAGAAGCAATTATACAAATCAAATTTTGGAAGTTATGAATTCATTTTACAAATTAACGATAAAAGCTCTCGAGGATAATATGATATCACCTAAACTTGAAGATTTTACTAATCCTATTATGTATCCTAAATTTATGCAATCCCTAAAAAGACAGATGAATGTTAAAAGACTTAGAAATCCATTTCCTAAAGTAAAATATAATAATTATGGATTGTTTGGACATATAGCTCACACCTGTACTTTGAAGATAAAAACAAATTTTGTGTGGAAACTTAAGATGCATAAACCTAGACATATCATACATGCATCTGATTATAAATTGCTATAAGGTGAACCCAAACTTATTTAGGTTCCCAGGTTTAACGTTTGATAATTTTGTAGGGATGCTCTCACACAAGATCTCGTGAGAGCATATGGTACTTGGACAACGGATGTTCAAAGCACATGGCTGAACATACTGCTCAATTCATAACGCTGGAAGCTAGGAGTGTTGGCAAGGTTACATTTGGAGATAACACCACAAGGAAGGTGGTTGGGACATGTATGATTGGAAATTTAAAGAATTTTTTCATAGACAATGTATTATTGGTTGAAGGCTTAAAACATAATTTGTTAAGTATAAGTCAGCTATGCGATAAAGGTTACTGTATAAAATTTTTTTCTACTAGCTGCATATTAAGCCTAAATGGTAAAGATGTTTTGAATAGAAAAAGGGTAAACAATTTTTATATGCTAGATTTAAATTGCATTCAAACTCCTACTACTTTTTGTTTGAAAACTGTATCTGATGAGTCATGGCTTTGGCATAGGAGACTTTATCATTCTAGCATGAAAAACCTTAGGAGGATTACCCCAAAGAACTTAGTAAGAGGTATACCAAAACTAGACTTTACTAAGGACCACCTTTGTGATGCATGTCAATTAGGAAAATAGGTGAAGTCCTCTTTTCAGTCCAATAGGGATCTTAGAACAAAGAAACCATTGGAGATTTTGCATATGGATCTTTTTGAACCAACTGGAACTGTGAGTCTAGGAGGGAAGGTATACGATTTTGTAATTGTGGATAATTTCTTAAGATTTACATGGGTTAGATTTCTTTTTCATAAGAGTGAATCATTTGAGGAATTTAGAATTTTTTTGACTTAGATTCAAAGAAAACTAGGTTGTGAAATTATATCAATTCAAAGTGATCACGGAGGAGAATTTGAAAATGAAAAGTTTGAGAATTTTTGTAAGGAGAAAGGAATTGATCACAATTTTTCAGCACCTAGAACTCCTCAGTAGAATGGGGTAGTCAAAAGGAAAAACAGACTCGAGCAATGTTGGCAGAATACTCACTTCCAAAATATTTTTGGGCTTAGGCGGTTAACACTGCATGTTATGTTCTGAATAGGGTGAATGTGATATCTTGTTTAAATAAAACACCCTATGAGTTGCTAAAATGAAGAACACCTAACTTGTCTCATTTGCATGTTTTTGGTTGCAAGGTGTTTATTCATAACAATGAAAAATCTGCCTTATGAAAATTTGATCCAAAATCAGATGAGGGAATTTTTATTGGGTACTCAAGTGTTGGAAAATCTTTTAGAGTATTCAATAAAAGAACTTTGAGAATAGAGGAGACCACACATGTTGTATTCGATGAATCAAGAAATTTGGAAGAGCCAAATATTGTAGATGATGAGATTGAGGATAACTCCCAAAAGATTGAAAGAATAAATTTGGAAGAAAATGTTGAAGAAAATTTGGAGATAGAAAATCCTTTACTTAGAGATATGAGATTTTCTAAAAACCACCCAAAAGAGTTGATAATTGGTGAACCTAGTGTGGGTGTAAGAACTAGGCATGGATTAAATAAAGAAGTCAATCATTCTGCCTTCATTTTAACCATAGAACCCACTAATATTTATCAAGCACTTTCAGATGAATTTTTAATATTGGCCATGCAAAAAGAGTTGAATCAATTTGTAAAAATTAAGTTTGGGAATTAACTACAAGGCCAAAAGATCAAAGTGTAGTTGGAACTAAGTGGGTATTCAAAAACAAAATGAATGACTCAGGAGTAGTCATTAGAAATAAGGCTAGATTAGTTGCAAAGTGGTATAATCAGATTGAAGGAATTGATTTTGAAGAAACTTTTTCCCCTGTAGCTAGACTTGAGGCAATTAGGGTTTTGCTAGCCTTTGCCTATTTTAGAGGATTTAAATTGTATCAAATGGATGTCAAAAGTGCCTTTTTAAATTGGGTAATTCAAGAGAATGTATTTGTAGAACAACCTCCAGGCTTTGAAAATTCTAAATACCCAAATCATATTTTCAAGTTGAAAAAGGCATTATATGGATTAAAACAGGCACCTAGATCTTGGTATGAGAGATTGAGCACTTTCCTACTTGAAAGATCATTTGAAAAAGGAAGTGTGGATACAATTCTCTTTTCGAAAAAATGTGGAAATGATATACTCATTATTCAAATTTATGTGGATGATATTATTTTTGGATCTTTAAATAAAAATCTTTGTGATGATTTTTCTAAAACAATGAGTAGTGAATTTGAGATGAGTCTAATGGGAGAATTAAGTTACTTTTTATGTTTTAGCATTAAGTAAATATTGGAAGGAACATTTCTAAGTCAATCAAAGTATGTTAAGGACATCTTCAAAAAGTATGAAATAGATAATACTAAACCTGTAAGTACACCAATGAGTTCCTCAGTTCAGTTGGATAAGGACCCTAAGGGAAAATCTGTTGATCAAAAGAAATTTAGAGGGATAATTGGATCTTTAGTTTACTTGACTGCTAGCTAGCCCGATATCATGTTTAGTGTTTGCTTATGTGCTAGATTTTAATCAGATCCAAAAGAATCATATTTGACAGCAGTAAAAAGGATTTTAAGATATCTGTTAGAAACTCAGAACTTAAGAATTTGGTATCCTAAGTTTAGCTCTTCATTTGAAATAATTGGTTATTCAGATTCTGACTTTACAGGATGTAAGGTGGATAGGAAAAGCACTTCTGGAACATGTTAATTCATTGGAAATTCTTTAGTCTCTAGGTCCAGTAGAAAACAAAACTCAGTAGCCCTATCTACTGCAGAAGTTGAATACATTGCATTAGGAAATTATGTAGCACAAGTACTTTGGTTGAAACAACAGTTGATTGATTTAGGATTGTCTATTGGCACTATTCCAATTTATTGTGATAACACTAGTGCTATTTGCATTTCTAAAAATTCTATTCAACATTCAAGAACCAAACACATAGACATAAGGCATCATTTCATAAGGAATCATGTATCAAGGGAGAAATTGAACTCATTCATGTTACAACTGAAAATGAACTTGCAGACATTTTTACAAAACCTTTAGCCTTTGATATTTTCAGTGCATTAAGAACAAGGCTTGGTGTGATTTATTTGAATGCTTAAATAAAAATGTTTTCTGCAATATTGATATTTATTTTTTCAAGTAAATGTTTTTGTGTTTGTTATTTTGTTGTTGTTGTGTTTCTTAGTTTTGATTTGTGTGATTGATTTCATTTTGTTTTGTTTTTGAATTGTAGTTTTTGTTTGAGTGCAATAATTTTTTTAAGTCATCATCGTCCGGGACGAAATCATTTCGTACAGGACAATTTGTGTAGTATGACAAACTGTGGGATTTTGAACCGTTTTAAGTGCAATTTTAATGTATTTCATCTGTACGATCGTCACGATCGTCCGGGATGAAATATTTTTGAAATGACGGGATGAATGAATAGAGCAGTTGAATGGATAAGATAGTTTTTAATATGAAATTCATCTGTATGAACCTTTGGTTCGTCTGGACGAATACATGTCGGTTCGATGTAGGGGACGTTTTCAACTGTCATTAAAATGATATAGGTTCTGATCGTCCCGAGACGAACACGTATTCGTCTGTACGATCAGACTGATCAAAAGTCTATACGAAAGGATGCTTCGTAAGTCACGTTGATTATGAAAAGCCATTTCATTCTGGTCATATTAGATCGTCTGTACGAAATATTTTTGTACGGGATGATCGGAATTTTCGTACGGAACAAAAATTTTTTGTCTGGTACGAACATGTCATTTTCAATATATAGGCAGGCTTTTTTAACTCAATAGTCACACACTAAACATCACTTTCAACTCCTTTCTTACTCTAGATCACTTTCAAATGGCCAGTTCAAGCAAGCGTCAAAAGGTCTTCGTCAAGAAGCCTCATAGGAATTCATCCGAAAACTTTCTGTCCAAAGAAAATGAGGATTCTTTTCCTAGATTTCCTTCTGCCAAAATCACTCCTTCCCGAATTTTAATTCAAGAAGATATTACCTTTAAGGTAATGCAATTATTTGCTTCGACTCAGTTTCAATTTATCCTTACTCTGGTCCACCTCTATAACAAAGAAACCTTCCACTATTTTTTAGCAAATATGTCCTTCAATTCTGACCACTCTGTGATTTGCTCCTTTGTTTTCAAACAAAAAGTTGAAATCACTAAACACGACTTAGGAGCTTTTCTATATTTAAGGACTGAGGGGAGTATAGCCAATACCTTAATCACCAATGATACATATAAATGGTATGAAATCAATAGGGTGATTAGAGGAAACGGTTTAATTGAGCATGTGGCTAGGGTATCTGATCTTGTCCGTAATGCTTGCATCATCCAGCATGTTCTTAGAACATCAATCATTTCAAAAGCTGGTGATAGAGTCAATATTACCCCACTTCTTTCCATGCTGACTTTTCTAATCATGACAAATGAGCTTATAGATGAAGCCTAACTTATTCTTGACTACCTTTATGGGCTTTCTGAAATTGGCCATGCAGAACAGAAATGAAAAAGGAATATTTCTTTAGGACACTTAGTTTCGTATGTTCTGCAAAAGAAGTATAACTTGGTTCATCCTGACCAAGAGTATGAATAACCGCTCTATTACAATGACGGATCATTTAGAGCGATCTTCAAGGAGGAATCAGGAAAAGCACATGTCATCAATGATACAAAAGAAGAGCTTGAAGGTGCACCTGCTCCTACAAATGAACCAAATTATCAGAATTTGGTTCAAAGATTTGATCAGTTAGAGACTCATTGATTAAATTGAGACTCATTTACAATAGCAGGCTGCTCAATATCAACATGACATGGGCTATATGAGGGAGGAAATGAATGATATTACTACCAATATACTTATGATGAGTACATATTTTAACCTCTTTGGTGGTGCTCCTCCTCCTCCTCTAGATCAGGGACCATCCGAGTGATTGTTGCACTTTTTATTTTGTGATTGTGTTGTTATGGTTTATGTGTTAGTTGTTGTTTTGTTGTATCTCTTTGGATGGACTTTTAGATGTATTTTCTTTTTTCTCTAGATGGTGTGTATTGATATCGATTGCAGTGACTGTAATATCTTTTTTGATATCAATATAAGTAAACATGTCTTGTCTTTATCTTGTTTCTGAAATGTGTGTTTAACTATGAAAATCTTTGGATTTTATTTTCTTATCAGTGCTATAATTCTTAAAATGCAAATTAAAAATCATACTCATTAGAAAATCTAATTTTTCTAAATGTAAGTTTAGCTTGTAACTTGATAATAATTAAGATTGTCAAATTTCATGTCTCTTATTTAGACTACATTAATTTATTATTGCAATTGTGATGTTTTTCTTATTTTGTATTTCACTCTTCAATTAATATTTATGCACTTAGATTAATTTGAAAACTTTGATTAATGAGTTTGGTAAGAATACAATTACTCTTGACAAATATACAAATATATAAATATCAGAAGGAATGCGCAATGGTTCACAATGTGAAAAAGAGGCACAAAATAAGCCCAATAAATTCAAATATGCACAAAAGTGTGTCACAAATTTGAAAAAGATACGCAAAGCAGCACTTTTGATAGTTATTTCTTTTCAGACTCTTTTAATCTTTTCATTCAAATTGATCTTGTGTTCATTCATGTAATATTGAATTTTAAAATATACAATTTTTTTTTCATCCTCTTTGCAATGATGTCTCTATCTAAATGTCCAAATTGAATCATGTTGTTTGATAAATTTTTTATTATCTAAGTTATGTCTTCTCTTGAATTCTATGAATTATTAAGATTTGTCTAATGTACTAATTTTTATTTGCATAACTTTATTACAATTACTGTTAAGAATTAATTATCAAATGATTTTCATATGTCTACTTACATTTCAAGTTCTTTTTTCTTCTTCACTTTTTGTTGTTGTCAAAAAGGGGGAGAAATAACTGTTTATTGTGATCGTGTCGTTGGTTTTTGTCTGTTTTGTCTTGTTTTGTGTTTTGTTCGTTGTCGTTGTTTTATTAGTTGTTGGGTGTTTTTGAAATTTTTAAAAATAAAAATTTTAAAAAATTTGTGTTCAATGACTCCTTATTTTCACTTGTTCATTAATTCAGGGGGAGTTTAGAATTTTCTTAGAATTTGAAATTCGACAAACAATAATTATTTTGCCATCATCAAAAAAAGGGAGATTATTAAGAGAGTTGCTATTTGCATATGTTACATTCTTGTAACTTGTATAGTTTTGATGATTTCAAATATTATTGTTTTATGTGCAGTTATCTTTTAACATTTTTTGGAAGAATTATTTTTGCTCTTGTGTGTACTAACATATCAGGAAAATCAAACACCAAACTATGAAGACTTCAAATAAAATTCAGCATACAATTCTTTGCAAATTGGAGCTCTAAATTGTTCTTTGAATTGAGAGGGAGTGATTGTAATTGAGTGAATAAAAACACACACACACACTTAAGGAGATCATACAAAATTTGTACTAATCGTACAGGACGAACCTAGTTCATACGGGACGATCAGGTCAGTTTTCTCCCCGTAAGAGTAATGGAACGAACAGGAGTTGGAGGGAATTTTTCTAAATCCTGATCGTCGCGGACGAATTTATTTTCATCCCAGGATGAGTTAGGCTCTTTAAAAATTTTGTTTAAACGAAATGTATAATCGTGCCAGGTTGATTTCTTCTTTGTAAAAATTTTGTCCCAACGAAATCCAAATCGTCACAGGACAAATTATCCTCTATAAAAATTTCGTTCAGACGAAGTTCATTATCATGCCAGGCGAGTTGCTCTCTGAAAAAATTTTGTCCGGACAAAGTCCTATTTGTCCTAGGATGATGTAGTTATTTGGGAACTGATCTATAGTATAACCGATCATACCAGACAAACCTAATTTGTATGGGATGATGATCGTGTATGAATATAGTTCGTACCATTATACATAAGGATCATTTCCGACATTTTAAGTAAAATCGTCCAGGACGATACACGATCGTACGGGACGATTTATTTCGTGTTAACTTAAAAATTTGCAGTTTTGGATGATTTTTCTTATCTCTCATATATATAGTCCAATTTAGACTGCCACCCAATCTTTTTGCCATTTGATCTTCATGCTTATTGAAAGAAGAGTCAAGGAGAGAGTGTGAGAGAGCATTCAAAGGAGGATTCCTGTCACTGAAGCGTGAAGGCTTCGCTTGGTGTTCAAAGGTAAGAATCTCTAATTATGATTTTGGATTACTTCACTCTTTTCTTTCTTCCTTCTAGAATTCTTGTGAAAAGATCTGTCAAGGAGATCCGGTTCTCTGCCGACACTTGGAGAGTGTGAACAGCCGCGGGTTCTCTGCCCACACTAGGATAGTGTGAAAGGATGAAGGGTTCTCTTCCCACACTAGGAGAGTGTGAAAGATGAAGGATTCTCTGCCCACACTAGGAGAGTGTGAAAGGACGGATGGTTCTCTACCAACACTGGGGATATGTGTAAAAGGAAGACGGTTCTCTGCCGCCCCGAGTAGTGGTGGAAAGGGTTTTTGTAAAGGCTTCTCTGCCTTGCTGTGGGTGCTAAAGGAGAGTCACTATTGGTATTAGTGCAATACTTGGAGGGTGCCTCCGAAGAGTGGATGTAGGTCTGGTTTAGACTGAACCACTATAAATCTTGTGTCTTTTATTTTTATTGATTTTAATTTCTGCATTTTATTTTTGTTTAAAAAAATTTGTGGTTGAAAAACTTTTTCTAAAAATTCATTAAAATTTATTTTCGGTTCAACATACTCAAGAGGGTTAAATTTTTTAAAAAAATACTAATTCACCCCCCCCCCCCTCTTGGATAGCCTTGGGACATAAGCTTAGGTTTAACAACCTAATTCATAGTGAACGAATCTCAATAGCTAATTGGCAAGTTCAGTTGCAAATACAGGTTTAAATATCGATATAAGTGCAACACAATCAGTTGTTGGATGAAATGGACAAAATGAGGGAGCAGTTGAGTGGAAAAGAGGTAGCTCCAGCTGAGGATGAGTCCACGGATTCAGAGTAGTTTAGTTTAGTCATATGAATTTGTTTACTTTTTTGAATCTGTGTTATTGAACAATTTGTAATATTTTTAATATTAGTTGGTCGATGCTATTGAACAATCTATTTTAATGGATATTTATGTTTTTAAGTATATTTTGAAGTTCTTGAGATCTGTGATGTGTAGATCTGTGTTGTGGAACTGTTATTATATGTATTAGTATATGTTTGCAGGTGTGGAAATCCTGTTGTTGGCTGGGAAGGCAATTTTTTCTGTTATTGCTACAGGTTTCTGACAGATTTAGCATCAGAAATATGCCCAAAATGATAATACAATGAATTGGTACAATGATGCTGGGGTTTTATTTCCACCGGAAATACCGATAGAAAATGAGCTAGAAATAAGTCATAGCTTTAGTTAAAGCGCACCTTATGGTATCTTATCCTCCAGAATTTTTAGCGGCTAAAGGGCATTGGAAATAAGTGGTAGCTTTAGTTACGGCGAACCTTATGGTGTTTTATCCATAGTTATTTCCGTCGGATATGTACGTCATAAATTCTGGCGTATATAACACCAGAATAATCTGTTAAGAAATGACATTTTGGCTAACACATTTTGCGCCGGTAATGCGTCGGAGAGTGCATCGGAAAGGTTTATGGCATCTTATAAATGTGGGAAGACATTTTACAACGCGCACCAAATCGGCGTATAAAATTCTGACAGAAATGTGCCAAAAACTAAGGATTTTTGTCGTATTTTACGTATTACCGATGGATACTTTCTCTCGGTAATACCGGGTTTTCCTATAGTGTATCTCTCTCAAGAGGACAACAACCCTCTATCTAACAGTTTCTTTAGCTCCCCTAGCACTGAGGTAGATGAACTACCACATAAGCATAGCTTTACAAACCAAAGCCTTATACCCTTCCCCTCTACCTTCCTCAAATAATATCTGACCATATATGATACTCAACATACTAGGTCGATCCTTAAGATGATCCCTCACTAGTAGACTGATAACTTTCCCAAACTCATTCAAAATCATCTTGTAATAATAAATCAATGAAATAATTTGATATTAAAAAATTTATTATATTCTATTATAATTAATCCAAAAATTATACTCACATGAGCATTTTTCACCTTTTCATCAATCCACTAATAGTCAGCTTGATATTGATGAGTCCTCGTATACAACTCCAATAGTGTCAGCTCCCGACCAAGAAACCCTTTTTAAAAATAGAACATATAGTTAAAATTATATATATATATATATATATTAAACTAATTGAAATCTTTCACTAGTCTTCGTCTATGTTCAGTATGAAAAATAGATCCACCAGTATGAAGAGAGCCTTCCTAAACCCCAATATTTAGATGCTCTGTTCTTCTTTTTCTGCTCTTCTAATTTTGTGAACTCAAGGCTCGCCCAAGCTCTACTCAAATCTAACCATACGCCCTCTCCAATTCATAATAGACACTGCCCAAACTTTTTACTGTCCCTAAACATGTCCCTAAGATGGGTTATGCCATGGTCAGGCAACCACCTAAAATCATTCCTTAAAATAATATAGGCATAACAAATAATATTAATATAAATTAAATTATATATTTTAATTCATGTGGAATAAATATACCTAAATTTTTCTAAACCACATATCCCTAATTTCCTTTGGGATCTTCTTTCATGATAAGGAGTATCATATTTGCTCCGTATGATGTCCCGAATCTTATGGGTAGGTGGCATTGAGGGATTGAAGCTGCAAGTTAATTTTTTGTCAATAATATATAATATATCAAATTATAATAACTTTATAAAATAAACTAAACTTACGTATCACACTTAGGCTCAATGTATACGTGCTTATCTTCTACAGCTGCAGAATCCCCATCACCAACCGCTGCTTATGTAGATGGTCTATTATATTCTGGCTGCATAGGATATGGGTAATAATAGAGGTGGGGGTAAGGAGCGAAAGGGATGGTGGATGGACTAGTTTATGATATTGGTGGAGAGTAATATGGATAGAATGGAGCTACATGTGTCTGGTCTGGAGAGGGAAATCAAGGACTCATTGATGTAGGAGGGAAGTTTCTAGGAAAGGGTGGTGGTACACCAACAATAAGTGGATCTGACTATCCCTAACCCTGTTCATTAGGGGAGTGCTACTGACTCCTGGGTGGTGGTGGTTATAGTATCACTGGTGGAACTGATCTCTGCCCCTCATATTCATCACCTTGTCTAGGTCTGCTTGGTCGAGTGCTCAAATATTTTTATAAAAAAACTTTAGGTGAAGGATTTATGTGGAGGATCATCACCTAAAGCCATCTATATTAAAATAAGCAATTAGTAAATCAGTGTAACATATAAAAAATTTAATTAGAAATGTTTCAGAGATTTGCAAAAGTAGAAATAAAAAAATTGAATGTAGATAAATTAGTTATATCAAACATAAAGAATTACATAATACACAATAATAATTAACATATAAATAGGATTTGATAAGAGACATTTAGCAAGATATGTTTATTAACTTGATTTCAAAAAAATAAAATTCAATAAATACATTGCAATAAATTTAGTCACTTAAATTATAAGAGCTATTAAGAATCAAAAAAAATTTATTACTCTCTAGGGTATCTGCACTTTCATCCTTTTTCTCACTTGATGAGCTAGTTAAACTATTTATATCTTCTAACTACATTTCAATATTATAGGTTATAATTAACATCTCCTCAATTTCAACAGACCTATAATGTGAAATCTCATCTTCTTTATGTGCAGTTTCTACGATGTATTATTGATCAATTATCCCCCATGCCTTTATCTTTATGACATCTAGCCAATCTTATTTATCCATACGACCATTAGGATATTTACTGAAATAAAATTGAACAGCTTGACTTACTAACACAAATGGATCAAACTTCTTGTTTTTTCTATTATATTTTACTTCTACTAAACCATATACAAGATAAACCCTTATTCCTCTATTTTATAATGGATTATACCATTGATAATTAAATAAATTTATAACGTTCTCATGTTTTCCTAGGTACTCCAACTCAAAAATCTCATTCCGAATATCTTAATAATCACACTCATCTTCTTCATAAGTATTCCCTTTAACACATACTCCATAATTTTTTTTTTCATTCATTCCACAACTTAGAATGAAATCTGAACTCATTCACTATATATATTGGTCAGGTCTTTACTGTTCGTATTGGGCTCCATGCTAGTGCTTGCTAACCTTTATCGAAGTACTAGTTATTAGCATTATCTACCTAAGAAATTTTTTAAATGTTAGGATTTTTAGGATTAAATATGATGTAATTCAAATAAAAATTTTAAAATTTAAGAGCTCAAATAAAATCTAAACCAAGCTGGAATTTTATTTGCAATAACTTATTTAACATCTATAATATCTGTCAAAGAAAATTACTTACAAAATACCTAGTGACAAATCATCCAAATAAGAATTTAGTATTTTAAATAAATATTATTCCTTATGTACATTATGAAAGAACTTACTCGAAGATTAGTTGGACTTCTTCATAATTCAGTAGAACATATAAAGTCACTATTTTTATTTCTAAATTATTGGGGAATCTTTCAACACATTTGCTACTGGGCTTTCCATGACTTCTGAAGACTAATATTGTAGCCTTTGATTCTTCTTCTACATCAAAATCAATGTTATGAATAATCTATATTCTTGTACTCTTTATATGGGGCTCAAAGTAGTAGGAGCAAAAATGAGTGATTTGTTGAGATAAATATGTTTCACATATTGATCATTCTAGTTATGCTTTATTATTAACATATTTTTTCAACTTGTTCAAATATCTGTTAAATGATTACAATTATCAAGTTAGCAAATATATTTTTTAACTTTTTCAAAAATAGTCAAGATAACTTAATAAAAATATATTTTACCTCGAGAAAGGTTACATCCAATGATATTATACAGGTCCATCAACTCTAGCTTTATGAGGTAGATGGACTAGAAGATGTTCCATAGAAACAAAAAATCCAAGTAAAAAATTTTTTCTAACTTGCATTGGATAATTGGTATGTTCTTCTCACACCTCCGTATAGTATTTTGGCTTAGTTTAGATCAACATATGTCTTTGAAAAAGATACTAAGCTCGATCAACAGATTCGATATGTAATCTTGTAAAATATATACTATGATTGGAAGGAGAACCTCCATAATTATGTGACAATCATGACTTTTTAGTCAAAATAACTTCACAGATTTAAGGTCTACACATCAGCTTAAGATTGATCCATAGCCATCAGGTATTTTTAAACCCTTAAACAACAAACATATTGATCTTTTTACTCTAACGTGAAAGAGCAAGGTACTCTGAGCTTCATTATTTTACCATCGTTGGTTGTTATTAACTCTAGATTTCTTTGCTGACATTACTCATTAATGTACATTCTAGCTTTGGTATTATCCTTGCTCTTATCATTAGCATCCATAATTATATTAAAAATATTGTCTAGGAAGTTCTTCTCAATGTGCATAAAATCCAAATTATGTCTTATCAAATTTGTTCTCCAATATAGTAATGTCCAAAAAATATTTTTTTAATCCAATTATGTTGAACACTATATCTAAAAAATTTAGACTCTGAAAATGATGGAAAATCATTAATTTATAAAAGTTAGAAAGTCTCTATATTACATCATCACCACTTAATTTACATGGAAGAGGTGACCTCTCAACTCTAATTTTAATGAATGCTTCCTTATTCCATATAAATAAATATTTAGCAGGTAAGAACATACAATGACAATCAAACTGAGTATTTTTTCCATTATGTTTTAGTGTGAAAGCTTTAGTATTCTATATTCAGTAAGAGTAAGTTAATTTTCCTATTGTGCTCTAACCAGACAATATACCATAAGATGAAAAATTGTAATGCAGTTCAAAGAAGAAAATTTTGTTTGCTTGAGATGCCATATGTGAGGACACCTCTTCTCATAATAACTTAATGTTATGAATTAATGGTTTTAAAAAAAATATCAATTTTTACTTTTAGATTATATGGTCTAGGTATTATAAGTGTTAAGAACATGTATGGGGTAGTCATGCACATCTCTAGTGGAAGATTATATAGTGTTAGTATAACTATCCAATAAGAGTACGGTGAAGTTGCTTGACTATATAGAGTAAAACCATCAGCACATAATCCCAATCTTATATTACATGGCTCAGTAGCAAATGAATCATGTGCTCGATCAAAATATTTCCATGCTTCAGCATCGAATGGATGAGAAAGAACACCACTGTTTACTAATTTCTCCTTATGCCATCTCATATAGCCTGCTGAACTTATTGATGTACAGAGCCACTAAAATCTTGGAATGATTGGTAAATTAAATAAAAGGGAATATGAAACATCTTTCTTTTAACGATGTTATTTTTCCAAGTTTGATTTAAACCGAGGTGCATTACATGTGTGATAATAAACTTTTATTACATTATTCTTGCAGTATAACATACATCTATTGATATAACAATTAATTTTTATAGCAGTGAGATTTAGCTTGGATAATAAATTTTTTGTTTGATATAAATCTGAGGGAATTAAATTATTCATTTAATTTATTTCCTTGAAAAGAATAATAAAGTAATTAAAATCACCATGAAGAATATTATATTTAATTTTGATACATGGCATTCTTACTGCAAACAATAATTCTGAATGAGTTTTGTAATAATCCAAAATTGATTTTTGAGCTGCATGTAGTAACACAAAGAAATTTTTTGAGTTTTGCATTTGGTGGCTCTTTTGCACTACCCCTTAAATTATGACCTGCTACATTAGAAATAAGTTCTTTATACGGTCTAGTCATTTAGTCTTAATCAAATGTTTTAAAAGTCAAGGATGGACTGGCATGAGTATCTTTGTGTGGCTTGTACTTATCATGTGAGGTCCAAATCTAATAGTTTGGAAAAAATCCCCTATGATATAAATCAACCTTCACATCATCGTGCTTGAGGAATGCTTGATTTTTGTGCTTCAAA
This sequence comes from Dendrobium nobile, assembly GCA_022539455.1. Classification (NCBI taxonomy): domain Eukaryota; kingdom Viridiplantae; phylum Streptophyta; class Magnoliopsida; order Asparagales; family Orchidaceae; genus Dendrobium; species Dendrobium nobile. The sequence continues at coordinate 45,029,129 of CM039721.1, forward strand.
CCTGAACATTTAAATATTCTATTAAACTTAAAGGAAGGTAGTTGAGATGCAACTCCTTATATAAATTTATTTATCAATCCACTTTGACCTGGTAACAATCTGTTATACTTCCAATATCTCTTTTCTTTGATAGTCATCTAGATGTTATTGGAAACATTCACTATATAGTTTTTAAATCAATTATTAAAAGATATATATGCAGTTTGAACAAGTGTGATTTACTTTGCTGAATGAATCCAAATTAATTTTGCAAAATATTAGCATCATGCCATAATCTATGCTCCATAACTCTCTCCCAAAGTATTAAAGTACAACATATTAGTAAAAGAAAAAAATGCAAACCTTCCATTCAGTGCGTTGTCAATTGACATTTTTCAGCGGTAGGATGCGGGCGTGATCGGTGGCCAGAGTGAGGGCGAGATTGACGGCCGGAGAAAGGGTGTTGGTAGCCAGATAGATGGTGTCGGTGGCCAAATTTATATGGAGTCAGTCAGAGGGGCAATTGTGAGGGAGCGTCTGTAGAAATGGATACGTGAAGAAATGAAGAGAAGAGGCTCAATTTCATGAATATTAGGGCAATTTCTGGTGATTTTCCAATGGTTTAGGCAGTCAAAAAAAAATTCTTAAAAAGACACTGGTAAAGGCATCACAAAAAGAGGAAACTAGCAGCCTAGTCGGGGGTTATTATACCACTGCTAATGGCAACGGTGTATTATTAAAGTCCTCTGGATACATCGCCGGTTAATACCGACGGTCAAACAGCCGATTTAACCACCGGTAAAGGATGCCGGTAATCCCTCATTTTCCTGTAATGAATATTTGTCCTACTGAAATAAAAATGATAATTATGAAGATTCTATCATGGAATAAAATAAAGGTTGGATAAAATATTTAATTTAAGTGTTTTTTATTAATGAGTGTAAATTTCATATTTTCTTCTAATAAGACTCTTAATTATAGATCTTATTTAAAGCATATGCATCCTTGGATCCCTATCATGATTGTAGGAGTGAAAAGGATATCATCTGACCTTCTACAGCTATTGTATCTCCTTAAGAAACTTGAACACTTTATATCCTATGTCTAAGAATGTAAACATCATATCTTAATATTCCTAATTATTCATGAATTCCTTTATCAAGCTGATATATCACACTATATTTTAACTACACATATAACCACTATGAATAAAATTTAAAATAACAAAATACTAAAAACATCTTTTAACATTATATAACAAGAGTCTTTATTAGCATTTAACATGTATTATACATCATCAAACAAAAATAAGGGAATTAGCAAGACATAGAGTACATAAAAAGCATGTTCATTTTCATTAAACTCTTAGAATAATGAAAATACAAGAGAGTGATATGACCAAAAAGGATCAAAGTAACTCCTCTACACTCCTTCTCCCTTAACGTATAGAGTTACTTCAAAAAACACAGCCTAAATACTTCAGATAATTGTATCTTGTACTTTCCCAGGCTCCCTTAAATTTCACTCAAATAGGGAAATAGAGAAGTATTCTATGAAATAGTAAAATTTACACAAGCGACTAAATTCCCTTACAAATATAACATCTTAACTATTTATAGGACATCAAAAAAAAGTATCTAGCATTGCAATGCTTCATAGCATGGCATTGCGGCATACTTGAAGTGAATTAACACTTCAGTACTAAGAATTTTACACTGCTGTAATGCTTGCTAATGTGGTTCAGTTACTAAGGGAATAATCATGTATCTTTAGTTGTATAACTTGTTGCTTGGAAGTTAGAACTACAACGCCTTGGTGATGTTGCAATTCAAGCGATATGTGGCTATTTAATATAAAAGATGGAATTTTAAAATAGAAAATATGACTTTGCCAAGTTAACTTGATACTGCGGCATTTGTAATGCTACGACGCTTTCTTTATTGACACTACAACACTGGTAAATAGAGAACTTAGCACTGTGATGTTTGATATGTTGCACCTTAGTGATATCAGAATTAGCATTTTGGTGTTGTTTTAGTCGACAAAGAGGTGTTTTATGCTCATTTGAATTTTCTTCCACTTTTGAGTTTTTTCTAAACAAACATAACTAAAACAATATATTTTCACTTAAAAAAATTATGTAAAAATCTACATAATTTACATTTATTAGTTAGCCACTAATTGATAAACTACACTAATTAGATTTACCAGTTCTTATTAAAATAACCATACATATTTACACTAATTTTTGAAAATTTTTTAATTATTGAATTTTCTTCTATATTTGAAGATTAAAAGGAGGAAAAATTAAACTTAGCAATGTAAATATAGAAATGGGAAGAACCACTTTAATTCCACCCTAAGATTATCTCTAGACATGAGCTGGTTAGTATTATTCCATTTCATTCAAGCTCGAATCTCATTAAACTGATTAGAAAAAAATTCGAAAGTTTTTCATATGAAAATAATTAAGTAATGGATAAAAATTTAAAATGTTTGGAGTAAAATTTAAAATTCCAAACTTTAGCTTTTGTTATAATTTGCATGAGTTCAGTTTGAGAATTTTATTTAAGAATAAGTATTAGGCCATAAAAATTAGCGTGATGATTTACATCAATGCCCATAGTGGAATCAGAACACCACACTAGGGTTGAAGTTCTAATTAACTTTTGTTAGCTTTAGTGCAAGCTTTTGCAATTTCTACTCTATGACCCCATCAATAGTTGGCTTATTTTTCATTTGAATTAAGAATTTTTACTCATTAATTTGGGTATAGGCATTTCTTTTGTAATAATGTGGTCTATTTATATTAATTAGTGTACATTTATTAAGAATTTTTTTCTATTGAGTTAGCTATATTTTTTAAAGGTTAGTTACATTCTTTAATAAAAAATTACCACAAACATTAAAAATGTTAGTATGATAAATGATAAATAAAATGTCATGCATCAGGTTCAAGTATTCTAATATTTTGAAACTGCACCATACCCTTGTTTGTAATTCCATTTTTTTAGATGATAGATATCACTTTAGATGAATATGAGCCAACATGAAATCAAGAAAATGATTATTATTTCAAGAACTTAATTGTACAAAGGAGAAACTCCTTAGACTTATTGTTTACTTATGCAGGTACATCATCTTCTTGCTAGGTATCCTCACGTCGATCTTCCTCTTGAGGATTTTCTTGCATCGTGCCTTGTATTTCATTTCATCGCCAAAATCGAGGGGAGTTTCCTCAACTTTGTTTTCTTCATGGTCTTATGTTTCTCAAATTTTTTACCTTTTGGCACATTTTATATGTTATTTTCTTTCCAATCATTAATTTTTAGCTTTAGATCTTGATGAGCCCTATGGAACCATCATCATCATCAAGAATGGCTTCAACTCCCCTTAAAAAGATGGATCCTAGTTTCTTAGCTTCTAAGAACTAATCTATGACCTTTGAGGCTTTGGGTTGTTCCAAATCCTTTGCATATTTTTCAAACCTTAAGCAAAATAACCATTATGGTCTGTCAGCTCTTTAGTTTTTCGAGGAAGAGATCCAAGCACTAGATGAACCTTTTGAGTTTGTGCTCATTAGGAATTTTCCTCATTTTCATCGAGTTTTGGATTATATTCATAATTTTTTTCTCTCTTAAGTTTTTCAATGATTTTTTTGTTGCCATTCTAGATCCCATACATTTTCTTATCATGCTCTCCATTGATCTTGAATATAGTAGAATTTATGCTCAATGGGCTTATTATTTGAACAATTGCTACATGAAGTTTATTATATGGTCAACTACATTTGATATTTTTGCTAAATCTCCTATAGTTCCTATTTGTATTTTTTTACCTAATTTAGGTTCGTACTTATTTTCTCACCAAATTTTGCATGGTTTAGGATCCTTATAAGGTAGACCTCTCAAAACAAGCAATACTACTTCATCTAGCACTCACCCTTTAGTTTCCCATATTCCAGTTCAACTTGATGTTATAAAAACCAATCTCAATCCTATTTGAGCCAGTCCCAAAATGCTTTGGTATGTGCATAAAGTTTTTTAATGATTTCCCAAAATTTTGTGATCACCATGAATCATTGGATATATAAAGTTCTCTTATTAGTATTTACATCCTCACTTAAGGAATTTGAATGTTTTCAAGAAGAAATAGTTGAACAATGACATTACAAATAAATGTTTTTGTGAAACCAATAATTTTGACCCTAATGTCTAATGCTCTAATTTTGAGAACACTACTTCTAATAATCCTATTATAGTTGGTGTGTGTGTTATTCTATATAATAGTAATGATAACTTTGTGGGATTAAATATTATCATGGATATTCCTCCTATTTCTAAAAACTATTCTGGTGACAACATCCTTGAAAAGGAACATCCAGAGGAAGTGTTAAATATTGTTCCTTCTTATTTTCCTCATCTTCTTGCCTAGACCAGCCGTTCCTAGAAGGGTGGGATGCTCTTTGAAAAAATGCTATTTTATGTTTCAAGTTACTATGAATTATGTTCATGTTTCCTCCGCGGATGTTGTGCTTTTGATATATCTCACTCAAAATGGCATGAAGGTGAAATACAATCTGATGTCAAGCTTATCAATATGCTCATTAATCATCCTAAAATTAACTCTATTCATAGTTCTTTAGAGGATTTCAAGGAGGCTTCTACTAGTAAAAATAGAAAAAGAAATGCTAAAAATAAAAAAAGTTGTTATTGAAAGTTTGTGAAGATAGTTAAACCTCAAAGAACCAGCCCGAGGCTAATAACCAGTCGGCGGGGGGGGGGGGGGGGGGGGTGAATTGAAAATTTATAAATTTCTTTAATAACGAGAACATCTTTTTTAATAACTTTCAAATATATGAAAATAGATAGTTTTATCACCTGATAAAAAAGAAAGTTAATTTTATAAAAAAATGATCAAAGTTTTTTACCACACTATTAATCACAAAAAAATAAAGCAAAAAAAAAAAAAAAAAGAGTAAACACACTAGAATTTATAGTGGTTAAGTCCAATTTGACCTTCATTCACTCCCCAAAAACCTCCATTATAGTTATTAAACTAAAATAAGTATCTCTCCTTCTTCACCCACAAAAAATAGAGAAGCACTTATAAAGTAAGTTTCATCACCCCGATGCGGTGGATAAATAGAAGTTTTTCACACCCTTCAGGTGATGGGAGCATACCTCAAAGCATTTTCTCCTCCAAAAGAATGTAGAATACATTGAATCCTTCACCCTTCATGTGATGGTAGATAACTATGACCTAATACTACAGAATGTCTCCCTGGAGCCACCAAAAAATCAAGATAAAAACTTGAAGAAGACAAGAAAGAACCTTGTTTCGAGTAACCTTTTGAATACCTAACAAATCTCCCTCATAAAAATCTCTCCCTCTATTATCTCAAAAAGTTCTCCTAAAGTCCTCTAAGATCCCTCTCAAGACACTTAGCATCATAAAGCTTTTTGATCAGTTCTAAGTGAGAGTTTAAATAGAGAGCCCTACAAAAAGCCCTAAATTTCATTATGTAGTTTAATTTAGGATAGTACAATCCTACAACCATCCTGTACGATTAGTAAAATAGCCCTTTCAGATAGTATGAGTTGCATTATCATGTATGATCAATTTAAGAGTTTGTACTAATCATCTAGTATGATATATTATCATCCCATGCATCATTCAGTTCATACAGTATAAAATTAGTGGATCATCCTGTACTATTAGTTAAAAAACTATGCTATTTTATCTTGTAAGATAGGAAACGATAAATTATCATCCCATTCATTGCTCGGTTAATACACAATGATCTTCACTAATCATCACGTATAATTTTATTTAACAAATTAACCATAATTATTCCCTTAATAACATGATCAATTTAGGCATGATTGTCACATATCATATAATATAATGCTATCATACGATATGATTAAAATAAAATTTGAATTTTAAAATATGATCTAAATTATGATTAATAGCTATTTTTTTATTATAACTGATCATTATGTATGATAAGTATCATCCAGTACCATCAATTTAATAAATATCAATTAACCAAAGTAACCTAACTGATGAATTTTTTTGTTAACTATTCATCCAGTATGATGTAAATCATACAGTGCGATTAGTTTAGAAAACTCAGCCCCTTAAGTTTGTGTGTGTAAGGTTACTGAGCTTTAGGATCCACCAAAATATGTGATTAATAAAAGAAAGATAAGAAGTACATAAAGATTAAAAATATAAACTTTAATATTAGTCTACCAAATTTTGAGCTGATCAAAGTTATAAGTGAATAATGGACTTAAAATATTAGTGAGTAGGGCAAAATAAATATGAACGAAACTCAGTTATCATGAGATATTATAGTAAGAAATCCAATAATATTTTTTATCATTAAAATTATAAGACTTGGGTCCAAATTTATAATAATGTCTCTCCTTTTTATGATGGTAAACAATATTGGTTTATGTTTCAAAAGTGTTTTGTTATTCCTTAAGCTCCCCCTTCCTAAGTTTTTTTTTTTTAGAAAAGGAGAGGTGTTGGCTTATTTGTTTATTTATTTTTTAAAATGGAAAAATAACACATATTAATAAAACATATAATATTAAAAGACAAATATGAAATTAAATAATTTAGAATAAAATATAATATACCAACAAAATGCTACTCCTCCCTTTTGACATCATAAAAAAGGAGGAAATAATAAAAAAAATAAGAAATAATAAAATATTACATGAGTAAACAATGATCACAAAATAGAACAAACTAAAATAAGGTGGGACCCTTATAAGGTGGAGGTGGTAGATGGAAGTACTAATGGAGTGAGGTAAGCTGATTTCTGATCCAAGCCATATCTTGATCATTCTACTTCCACTACTGTTAGACAATGTAGTGATCAAAGCAAGCTAAATTATTTCATGTTATTGGTGGTGCTCTACTACATAAGAGTTAAAGAGGACCTCCTATTGATTGAATTTTTGGACCAGTAGATTGAACTAAGATGGTTGGTGATAGGGGCAGGTGTTTGAATAGTTCCTCCCTCATCTTCCATGATCTCTTCATCTATTTAGTGAGTATTACAATGATGAGTACTATGAAGGATGTGAAAGTAGCTATTGGAATAGAAGACTAGGAGGTGTATAGGTTATGCAGGTAATTAGAAATTATACTTGGATTCTAGGACAAAATCAATGAGATGCCTTAAAGCAAGATTTGGATTTCTCTTGATTCCAGGATCTCTAATACATTTTAGATTTTTAATATATCAAATTATAAGACCAGTTGCATTAAAATAAATATGAGCAATAATATAATAGGTAGCAAGAGAGAGAATAAGTGTAATGTTTATCCTATCACCAGCTATAGAAATGATGGAGTTATGAAAAATGTGCTAAATAATTTGAGCATCTTAGACTAGAATGTTGGCTTAAGATATGTGGTATCGAACATTGGATTCCCTAAGAGTTGTGTTGGCTGGTGTCCAATCATAGTAAGGATTTGAGGTGACAATCTAAATTTTCTAGCTAGTAGTAGAGAGGTGTAGGAATTCATGAATTCCCTGATAGGTTATCTCTATGGGTTGCCTATTAATAAAGGATTGGAGGGCAATAATCTCATTGTTTATTTTTAGGCTGGTAAAACACTCAAAAAGTAATTCAGTGTTAAAGGGGTATGTAAAAGTGAGAACAAAGGTGAGAGTTGTGTGAGCAAGCAGTAGCAGTACTTGGAAGTTTAAATCTTTCTATTTAATAATTTTTAGGGGGTGATGCTAGCAGTTTTATACCTCTAATAAGCCTCTTCATTAGTGAGCTCATGGAATCTGGGATCTACAAGGCATCGGGATGAACTATCGACTAGTGCATGAGAGCATTTTCCTCTAGCCATTACAAGAAATTTAATCTTAGACGGAAGAAAATGATTAGAAGTTTGAAGATTGTAAAAATAAAATCATTAAAATCACCCTGTTTAAATAGATCGGCATTATCATATAGAACTATCATGGGATCATACTGAACATGATATTCAAATTCATATCGTACAGTACAAAAAGGTGTTTGTCTAATATAATACGTAATAAATATCATATCATCTTAATTGAATTCATTCAATAATTATGCCATGTGGATTGTACAAAATGGTTTAGGCATTCATACAGTATGATCACTAATAATTAATCAATATTAGTCATTGAATGTTTTGTGATCAAATTTATGACGATATTTGTGAAGATAGTACTATATGATGTGGATCGTATAGTATGATGTGAATAAAATTGAGGGATGGATGATTGAAGATTAGGAAAACTCTATAGAGGAAAATATAAAATTGAAAGAAAGAAAATAAAAATAAAAATTAAACAATCAAGCAAAAAGAGAAAAAATATACAAATTTGAATTTATTTTATTTTTATTTTTTAAAGAATCAATCAATTTTAGTAAATGATAATATTACCTCATGATTTGATTTAAAAGCTCAGTATGAAATGCATTGAAAATGCTTAAACCCATAAATGTTAGAGATTCAAATTTTGTTAACCTTAGCTCAAACTCCTTACAGGTTAAAGTAATTTTAAACAAAAAATATAATTCAAAAAACAAATTAAAGAGGAATTCAATCTTTTAAAACTTCATTTCAGAAATATATCTAATAAAATATCATCACAAAGTAATGAATCATGATTCATGATATTCAAATTCAAGTGTAGAAGATATCAATTGGCACATTGATTCTTCTAAGATTTAAATATTTGAAAGAAATGAAAGCTAACTCATTATGGGCTCATTTTATTCCTCTTTATTAGTTTTTTACACACCTTACACATCTTTTGATTTCTGATAAATTTTGTGCATCTTGCAACTATTTGGTAGACTCTGCGTATCTTTTTAGTTTTGGGCTCATGTTATGCTTCTTTCATTTTTGCAAACTTACATCCTTTCTAAATCTTTAAAGAAAAAATCTTCTTAGTTGTGAGATTAACTTCCAAATGTAATAGAAGAAAAACTCACTCTCTTATATAAAAAATATTAAACCTAAAAAGCAATACCCGATCTATATGATAGAGACCAACAACTTGATTAAGAAAAATTTAAGGAGATTCATTGGCTTGAAAAAAAATTCATTTAAGATAGAGGACTATAGGAAGATGAAATGGACCTCTATTTCTAAGTCCAATTTTTAATTTGTACTAGATTATAATTCAAAAAGAAATTACACCACTAAACGAGTTAGAGGAAGAGAGATAATAAAAAAAATTTTGACTTAAATAAAGGGCCCATTTCTTGACTTTTTTTATATATATTAGTTTTTAAATATTTTATACTTTTCATTAATATTAGACCTAGATTTGAGTCCAATGCTTTTGAGTTTGCTCAATTTGAAGTTATTTGGAATTAGTTATGATTTTTATAAGTTTATTGATTTAATGGAATTATTTAATTGTTTAATTAGGGTGCTTTTCTTATTTCTATTCCAAATTTCAAACATCTTCAAATCTTTGCAAATGTCAATAATAACATGATTAAGATGATTTTACAAATTAAAAATTATTTTGATAATTCTTATATTTTTAAATATTTGTTTTAATTAAATAGTAAATTTTATGATTTCTAAAATTTATTTTAATTTTGGTTGAATCTAATTAACATTTTACTTTTTTACGTCTATTTTTATTTTAAGTAAAAAAATTTTGATATATTATTTGTATTTTTGGATTAAAAATCAATTTATTAAATTTTTTTTTCAAAATTATATATTAATTATATAACTGAATCTTGGGTTTACTAAATGATAAACCTAATGACCACCAAATATAGTGAAATTAGAAACATAGGTACTTGAATATATGCGCTTCAAACCCACTAATTTTTAGCTTATAAAACACCCCCTAGGTTGAGATATCAATCACTTAACCTAAGTGTATCTATAGATTTGGTGACTGAATTTAAAAGCTAGACTCATTTAAATAGGTTCAAATTAGGGCCTTACTAACCCTTGCCTAAATATAAACACACCACAAAAAATGAACATCTACTTTTAAGTGTACAAAGAGTTCTTAGTTTGAAAATTTATTGGTCATCCAAAATGGACCAATAAACTTGAAAATTCAATCCACAAAAAATCTTTGGTCAAATTAAGACATAAAAAATTAGGGTAGGTCATGGATACACCCTATTACATGCCACTCAATTTAGAGGTTAATTTGACCATTGCATCTTAAGAAATTTAAGAAAAATAAAAATCTATTATCTCTATTTTACTTAAACTCCACTTATAAAATTTGCTTGAAATTATTTTTAATATAAAGTAGAGCTTAAAAACATTATAACTTGCTCAAGAACGATCAGTTTAGATGAAACATAATTTTTTTATGAATTTTGAAAGTTTATTAGCATTCAAAACATTTTTAATTTACTAAAGGGTCGGAGCCATCATTCCCAATCATTTATAATTATTAGGTTGAGCATTAGTATGGCACAGTAGCACGAAAATACTGTCAAGCCCTAGTACATCACTAAACATGGAAGATATATTGGGTCGTTAAATCAAATTGCAAAAGATCTGATGGCAATGAATCATCTACATAAACTCAAACTATTAGCTAAGGAACTCAGGTATAAATCCCTCTTCCATTGTGCATATTATTTTTATCTAATCAATCTAATAAGCTAATCAGATTGTTCAAGTATTTGAAACTATTTAGTTCAAATATGAATTAAACTTTTAATGCTTATAACTTTCAATCCATTTATCCATATTTGATGAAATTTCAATTAGAGGATCATGGTATCTTAATTTTTTAATTCATGGAGTTTCAAGACTCAATGAATTGAGATTTAGGTGAATTCTATGTTTGATTATAGAACTTAAATGGAGATGACTTTCTAACCTGTTAGTGTTTTTCTTAGACATTGGACTTATTAGAAAGGCCTTGAGAACCTCTTTTACTCTCTAGGAGACTACAAGAGCTAGATTTGGCTTGGTCAAAATATAAATTATAATTATCCTTCTCTCTCTCTCTCTCTCTCTCTCTCTCTCTCTCTCTTTCTTGATGGGTTAAATTTTCTTGAATTATGGAAGGTAGGGAAAGGCTTGTAGAAGGCTAAGAAGGATGTTAGAGAGCTAAGGATATCAATTGATCAACTCTTGGACTATAAGAAGGGGACTATTTCTATAAGAGATAAAATAAACCCGCCCATTAAGTATGCCATATGTATGTCATGTCATTCTTCCAAGGCATCTTGGCACTAACCTATGAGAGCTAATGAATCATTCTAGAAAGTTTTTTTTCACTCTTCCAAGTGGTAAGGGAGGTATTCTTAAACAAATCTTAGGAGAGAAAAATTGAATGATGGTTTGAGATATTCCGACCTAAGCAATGGCCAGTTGCCATTTAAGTTGTGATGGGGATTATAGAGTAACCTATAAAATTATAAAATAATTTAATGATCTATCAATTGCTAATAATACTTAGTTTTTTTTATATTAAAACTCCACATAGTATGTGCAAGTATGTATGCTGAATCAAATAATATAGTGATATATTATAGTATCTATTCCACGAGGAAGATAGCTTACTTATAAACACTAGTACTATCTACTAACATTATAATAATTATTATACATAATAAAAATTGATCAAATAGATATTCATTCACTTAAATAAAATTAGACAAAGATAATGAATATATTATATAGATATAAAGTTGTGATTTAGTTTTCAAACTTATGTTTTATATGTCATAAGAGTTTTTAATGAAACCAAAATATTATTGTGTTAATTATTATTTCTCCTAACACATATTGGAAAAAAGTCATGCTTGTGTTATTTGTATGTAATAATATTTTAGGGAAAACATACTCTATACTACTGAAGACTTTACGACATTTTAGATTAGGGTTTCTTGTAATTGAAGTCTATATCTTCTCTATTTTTCTTAAGTCTAAGATAGTGTAATTATAATTGGGTAGACATGCACACACACACTGAGGGAGTGAGTCAAAACTTGTATTTTTAAAACTAATCATATTATGCGATGTTGTGATTGTACTAGACAATTTATCCTAAGTGTTCCTCCAAAAAGAAGTTAATCGGATCATGCCTTTGAATTTTTTTTTTGTACTAATCATACTATATGAAATAAGTTTTGTACATATAATGTCCATAGTATAAAATGGGTATATACCAGTTCATCCCATATGAACAGGTAAATTTTTTGAACTGTTCGTACTATACTAACTTAAGTTCATACAGATGACGTCAAGAGTATAAAATGAGCTCATCCATATTCATACCTTACAAAGCATGATTTAATTTAAACATTTCATACCGTATGACATAGGGTTTGTATAGATGTCGAACAATGTATGAAATGGGTTCGTACATAATCGTATTGGACGAACCTATTCATTTTTTAATAATTCATATTGTATGATGTAGGGTTCATACAGACGTCGACTAGTGTACAAAATGAGTCTGTACATGATCGTACCAGATGAACCTCTTCATTTTTGAACTATTCATATATATGAAATATGATCATATTGTATGATCCATGATGGCCAACTTAAAATTTTTAGTTTTTTGGACAATTTTTCTTGTCTTATCTATGTAAGGGTTCTAAAAACTAACTTTCCATGCATTTTTTATTTTATTTTATTTTGAGAATGAGAGTGAGAGTATTTAGGAAGAGTGATTGGGAGTGAGGATTGAGAGATCTTGCAAGTAGAAATTATGAAGGGTTTATAAGGTTGCCCAAAGGTGAGGTTCTCTTTGTATGTTCTTCAAATCTCTTAGCTACTTCTTTGAGATATTTAGAGAAGGTCTGGTACTTTATTGACAGCAGGAGGGTGTGAAAGGATGATGATACTCTACTAATACTAGGAGGGTGTGAAAGGATGTCGGTTCTCTGCCATCACCAGGAGGGTGAGAAAGGATGACGGTTCACCACCCCACAAGGGTTTGGTGGAAGAGAGGCCATTATAAGGGCCTTTCCACCATACTGCGGGAGAAAAAAGAGAGTTATTTTTGTATAGAGAAATACCTGAAGAGGGAGTCTTCAGGGAGTGAACATAGGTCTAGTTGGACTAAACCACTATAAATTTTACATTCTTTTGTCTTTATTTGTATTTACTGCATTTTTAAGTTTTCCACTTTTATTTTTATAGGTTGAAAAATTACATTAAGAAAATATATAGTTATTCTAAAAAATCTTTAATCAGTTTTCAAAATTACTAAGTTAATTTTTAAATTATCAATTCACCCCCCTCTTGGTTAGCCTTGGGACAACTATATTAGGTCTAATAACCTAATTCAAACTTTCATCAGAACCTACTTTCAAAAATTATGTTTTAGAAAACTTTTTGACAATGATCATGGCTACTTTTGAAAACTGTAACACACCTGAAGGATATTTCATCATAAGACCCCCATTGTTTGATAACATCCCGTTCCTTTTTTTAAAAACACTATGTCTACTTTTCTTCAATCACTTAAATATCACAATTGTATTTTAGTACAGGAAGACTACACTAGACCAACTAGACTTGTAGATAGCATTATAACTAAAACACTATTTACTAATTGGACATTAGAAGAAAAAGACTTAGCTCAGTTAAACACTAAATATTGAAATAGTTTTTTCTTATGCCCTTAAATCTGAAGACTATATGCATGTCTCAACCTATAGAACTAGAAAAGAAATATGGGATAGACTTTGTATTACTTATAAATGAACTAATGAGGTGAAATAATCTAGATTGAATATTTTATTACACTTTTATGAACTTTTTTGCATGAAATTGAATAAATTAATCACTGACATATATACTCGTTTCACACAAATAGTCACCTCATTGAATGCTTAAGGTAGAAAACTAATGAATGCTAAAAAGTAAATAATATTCTTTATTATTTGCCTACTACTTATGATGCAAAGAAAATTGCTATAACAGAGTCAAAAGACTTAAATGTTTATTCTATTGATAATCATCTTGGATCACTAATTACTTATGAGCAAGGAGAGACTCAAAGAAAGATTGATGCCGGAGAGAAGTGGAAGGAGAAAAATATTATATTAAAAGTGGATGACTCAAATAGTGATCAGTCTCATCTTGAGGATGAAGATGATATTGCCTTAATGATAAGACAATTCAGAAGTTTCCTTAAGAGGAAGCAGTAGAGACATTAGCAGTGGAATAAGGGTATGTTCTATAAAAATGTTAAAGCTTATAAAGATTTAATTTGCTATCAATACAAGATGCCTGGATTTATCAAATATGATTGCTTGAATCTCAATGCTAATCTTAGCAAGGAGAAAGTTGAGGAAAAACCCAATATAAGGAAATGCAAGAAGAGAATGTAGAGAGTATTTTGGGCAGACCCATCTTTAGATTCCTCAAAAATAGAAGAAGAATAGAAAGTCACAAACTTGTATTTAATGGCTAACAAGCTTGATTAGTCAGATCAAGAGGAGGTTTTTGACTTATCCTATAATGAGTTATTCGATGTTTCTAAAAACATTCATACTACATATAGGAAACTTAAAAAGTTCATGCTAAGTTGAACTCAAAATTTTTAAATTTACAAAACAAAAAAATGAAATCCTTAGAAATGATCACATATTAATTGATAGCAATAACATGAAACTATTGGATGAGTTTAATGATTTGAAAATAAAAACTTGAACTATTGAAATTATCACATACTGAACTTGAAAATGATTTTAAAATATTTATGGATGAATCTGATCATAGATTATTTCAAAGTTGATAATTCATTTTTAGAAAGTATAAATTCATATATTAGAGAGAAACTAGAAGCTCTTGAGAAAAATAGAATACCTCCAATACTTGAAGATTTTTATAATCCTTATCAGAAGCCTAAAATATCAAAACTTATGAAAAGATAAAATAATATATAATAGATTAGTAAATCCCTTTCCTAGAGTCAAATGTTTTTCTTATAGAATGATTGGTCATATTTCTCACACTTGTACTATTCATAGTAAATCATATTTAGTATGAAGACTTAAGATATATAAATCACATCATATCAAACATGCATGTAGATTATTATTACCAAGAGGTGAACCTAAACTTTTTTAGGTTCCTAAGTCTAATGTTTGGTCATCTTATAGAAACACTCTCATACACGACCTCGTGAGAGCATTTGGTACGTAGACAGTGGATGTTCGAAGGAAATGCCTGGAGATTCGATACAATTCATATCCCTTGAAGCCAGGAGTGGAGGTTAGATAACATTAGGAGACAATACTACTCAGAAAGTATTATGTATATGTATGATTGACAATAAGAACACTTTTTTCATTAAAAATGTGTTATTGCTTGGAGGCTTAAAACATAATTTACTAAGTATTAGTCAACTTTATGATAAAAGTTACAGTATAATTTTTTCTTACAAACTACATAATAAGCTAAAATGAAACTAATGTATTACATAAAAATAGGATAAATAATGTGTGCATACTTGATTTAAATTTTATTAAATCTTCTAATATTTTTTTCTCAAAATAATTACTGATGAACCATGGTTATAGCATAGAAGAATTTATTATGTGAGCATGAAAAATCTTAGGAAAATTTCTAAAAAGAATTGGTTAGTAGAATATCCAAACTAGACTTCACTAAGGATCACCTGAGTGATGCATGTCAATTAGGGAAATAGGTGAAGATCTCCTTTCATTCAATTAAAGATCTTAGGACTAGCAAACCACTAGAAATCATTCATATGGATCTTTTTGGACCGGTTAGCACTGTAAGTCTAGGAGACGTTATTTTTGGTTTTATTATAGTTGATGATTTTTTGAGATTCACTTGGATTAAATTCGTATTTCATAAGACTGAATCATTTGATGAATTCAAAAATTCTTCTACTTGGATTCAGAGGAAACTAGGGTTAGACTTTTATAAATTCATAGTGATCATGGAGGAGTGTTTGAAAAAGAAAAATTTAAAGATTTTTGTAGAGAAAGGAATTGATCATAATTTTTTAGCACCTAGGTCCTCTCAATAGAATAAGATAGTCAAAAGAAAGAATAGAATAGTAATAGAAGCCGCTAAAGTCATGTTGGCAAAATACTCACTTTCAAAATATTTTTGGGCTGAAGTAGTTAGTATGGTTTATTATATTCTAAATAGGATGAGTATTAGATTCAAATTGAATAAGACACCCTATGAACTTCCTAAGCGGAGAAGAAATAATCTTTCACATTTACATGTTTTTTATGCAAGGTTTTCATTCAAAATAATGGGAAAACTCCTTTAAGAAAATTTGATTCTTAATCTGATGATGAAAATTTTCTAGGATATTGTAGTGTTGGCAATTCCTATAGGTTTTTTAACAAAAGAATTTTAGAAGGTGAGGAGACCACACATGTAGTTTCTAATGAATCTGGCATTTTGGAAGAGCCAAGATTAGAAAAAGATCATATTGAAAATATCTCCCAATGAATTGAAAAGACAAATTTAGAAGAAAATGTTAGAATAGTAAACTCTTTGCCAATAGAATGAAATTTTCTAAGAATCACCCTAATGAATTAATTTTAGGAGAACCTAGTGAGCGTGTTAGAACTAGGCATGAACTTAGAAAATAAGTGAATCATTTTGCATTTTTATCAAAGATTGAACCCACTAATATAAATCAAACAATTTTGGATGAATTTAGAATTTTGGCCATGTAGAAAGAAGTGAATCAATTTGTTAGAAATGATGTTTAGGAATTAATTGAGAGACCAAAGGATCAAAGTATTATTATAACTAAGTAGGTGTTCAAAAATAAAATAAATGATTATGGTGTTATGAATAGAAATAAGGCAAGATTGGTGGCTAAGAGGTATCCTCAAATTGAAGGAATTAAATTTGAAAAAAAAAATCCCTTATAACCAGACTTGAAGTGAATAGTGTTTTACTATCTTTGTCTGTTTTAATGGTTTTAAATTGTATCAAATGGATGTTAAGAGTTTCTTTCTTAATAGCATGATTCAAAAAGATGTTTATATTGAGCAACCTTTAGGTTTTGAAAATTCTAAATTCACTAATCATATATTTAAATTAAAAAATGCATTGTATGGATTAAATTAGGCACTAAGGGCTTAGTATGAGAGGTTAAGTACTTTCTTATTACAAAGGTCATTTGTTAAAGGAAGTGTGGATACAATTCTCTTTATAAAATTGATAGGAGATGACATACTCATTATTTAAATATATATTAATGATATTTTATTTGGACTAACAAATAAAATCTTTGTGATGAATTTTAAAAAATAATGAGTAGTGAATTTGAAATGAGTTTGATGGGAGATTTAAGTTATTTTCTTAGTTTTAGCATAAAAAAAAATAAGGAAGGAACTTTTTTTAGTCAATCGAAATACTTTAAGGATATCCACAATAAATATAAAATAGACAATGCTAAACTAGTGAGTACACCAATGAGTTTCTCAGTACAGTTAAATAAGGACTCTAAGGAAAATCTATTGATCAAAAGAAATTTAGAGGAATAATTAGATATTTGCTTTACTTAATTGCTAGTAGACCAGATATCATATTTAGTGTTTATTTATGTGCTAGATCTTAATCTTAGCCAAAGGAATTATATTTGACAGTAGTAGAAAGAATTCTGAGATATCTTTTAGGAGCTCAAAACTCGGGGATTTGATATCCTAAGCGTAGCTATTCTTTTGAAATAATTAAATATTCTAATTCAGATTTTGTAGGATGTAGGGTTGATTAAAAAGGTACTTCTAGAACTTATAAATTCATAGGAAACTCTTTGGTTTTTTTGCCTAGTAAAAAAATAAAATTTACTAGCCCTTTCTATTACTGAAGTAGAATATATTGTCTTAGGAAGTTATGGGGCACAAGTTCTTTGATTAAAATAACAAATATTTGACTTAAGATTATTATTAGTACTATTCTGATTTTTTATGATAATACTAGTACCATATGCATTTTAAAGAATCATATTCAATATTTTAGAACCAAATATATTGATATTAGATATCACTTCATTAGAGATCATATAGATAAAGGAGAAATTGAATTGCATCATGTTGGTGAAAGTTCATTAGGGTTATTAAGCTCTTATGAACTAGCCCGAGGCTAACCAAAATGCCGGTGAATTGATAGTTTTTAAAAAAATTTAAACATAAAGTAAATTCTTTTTAAAACCTTTTTAAATTTTTTTAAAACAAATACAATTAACCACATAAATTAATATGCGAAGAAATAAAGTGCAAGAATAACATAGAAAGAACACACCAGATTTTATAGTGGTTCGGTTAACTTGACCAACATCCATTATCTGAAGCCTCTCCTCTAAGTATTATACTAAAATTGAGTGGTCTCCTTTTTCTCCCATAATAAGGCAAAGAAGCCTTTACAAACTCATTTTTACTGACCTCAATGAGGCAGAGAACTCAATCTCCTTTTGCTTCCTCCTAAAGCAGGTAGAAAACTTTAATTGATTGCTGACAAAGACATCTCTAGAGCCACCAAAGAGCCAAGGATGATAAATGAAGAAGAAGACTAAAATCCTTGCTTGGAGAAACCTTTATGAACACCTTACAAACTCCCCCTCACAAGATTCTCTCTCTCCCAAGCTCGCCCTCTCCTTCTTTATGCTCTCTCATATCAGGATAAAAGCAAAATATGCTCTCAATAATAATCAAGAGATCTTATAAAGAAAGACTTAAAAATTGCCCTAATTTGTAACTTTATGTTAAAGATCATCTAAGACAATAGACATATTGTCCTATATGATCAGTGTGTTTCAGTCCTTCTAGCCAGAATGATCTGGGTGTTTTGGATGATTAAAAAACATTATTTGTTATATTTGTCTAGGACGATGAGAACATCGTCTTGTATGATTAGTTCATGATCATGCATATCATCCATAACATAGTTTTGAATGTCTAGGAGATACATATTAGATGATGAAGAAAAATAACTGATCATCTAGGATAATGCCTGGATCATCCAGTACGACTAGTTCAAAATTAGTGATTATCATTCAACACATAGTTCGGGTCATCCATTAGAAATATTTGGATGATGAAGAAATATAATTATTCATCCAACATATAGTTCATGACATCCAGCTAATTTAAGAGAAGATTAAAGTGTTTCTAACTGATTGTCCATAATGTTATAATTGAGCATTATAACCTTATTACTTTCCATAATCACCTGACTAATTTAGGCATAATTGTAATGAATTTTCTAGGATGATATGGGATCATCATGTATGATTTTTAAAAATAATATCTTGCCTAAATGAGTTTGGTAGCTGAGTCTTTTTTATTTAAGCTTATCATCCAAGATGATGTAAATATTATTTAGGATGATTTGCTTAATCCAACTGACTTATCACAGATGCCCTAATTAGGATTTTTATTTTTAACTAATCATCCAGGATAATTTTGGATCATCTTATATGATATGATCAAAAATAAAAAATTCTTAAACTTATAAAATTTCTCCTCCTGAGTGTGTGTGTGTATAAGATTACTTAGCCTTAGGATCCACCATATTATATTTGACTCAAGAAACAGTAAAAACAATTAGAATTAAAGTTATATACTAATTCAGTCCTAATCTACCCAATCAAGAGCTGGCATGAATTATAATTAATCTTATGGACCTAAAAAATTAATAGGTAAGGTAACCAAAATAGATGTGTAGTAGTAACAATAGTATATAAATAGGAATTTCAAAAATGATTGTTATAATCAAAATTATAATCCTTAAATCTAGATTTTTAATTATCTCTCTCTTTTTATGATGGAAAATATTTGATAGATAATTTCAAATCAAAAAAATTAATATAAAATGAAATATAAAATAAAAAAGAACAATATAAACAATGCAAAGCAAATTATGCTAAAACAAGCAAACGATACAAGAATAACAACAATAATACTAAACAATAGAACAATAACAACTACCCCCCCTTTTAACATCACAAAAAGAAGGAAACAAAAAATGCAAAATAAGACATCGTAAAAAAAATAACATCAGTACAAACAACACACAAAAAACACCATGCAAACTACAGATACGAGGGACCCTGATCAGGTGAAGGAGGTGGTAGTGGTAGCTAAAAGAAACTATAAATGGAAGAAAACTGCTCCCCAAATAAGGCCTTATCCTGGTCATGCTGCTGCTATTCTTGAACCATATATGCATTGAAGCAATCAATATCTACTACATGCTGCTACTCTTATACAATCACGTAGGAGTCAAACCTGGCCTCCCACTGGTTAAACTTCTCTACCAACTAATTTAGCTGTGATTACTAGCTAATAGGAATGGGTTTAGGAATAACTACTTCCTCAACTCCCTCCACCTCCTCGTGCTCTAAGTGGAGGCGAGTGCTGTGAAGGATGTGGAAGGAGTTGTTGGTGTAGAAGGCAGGTTGGTAGTTTGGGTGGGTAGGATATTGGAGGTTATATTTGGTTTCATGCATAAAAACTATGATATGTCCTAAGATCAGATTAAGTTTCCTTTTATTTCCTGGATCCCTAATACTAGTCAAATACTCAATATAGAGAAAAAGAATATCTAAGGGGTTGAAGTCCCTATGTGCCATTATGTAATAGGTGGTAATGGAGAGTAAGGGAGTTATATGAATACGGTCACCAGCTTTTGGGATCACATAGGTTCTAAGGATATGTTGAATTATCCTAACATCTTTTACTAAAGAGCTTAAGGCAAAATCATGGTAGGTAGTGTTAGTGTTTCTTAGGAATTAATTAACAGGACCCTAGTTAAAATCAGGATATGAATATAAGATATGAAGATTGTCTCTAGTGGTAAAATGTTTGAGAAGTTTGTGATTGTCCTAAAAGAGAGAAGGATTCAAAGAGTTCGGAGTGAAGAAAATCAATTCAAAACATTAATTTATATGGGGTCAGGGACGTCATCAAGGACGATCGTGGAATCATCCAGAATGATCAAGAGAGATAATGATGTCTGAGATGATTAGTCAAAAACGTATTCATATCCTCAAAGATAATCAAACATCATCCAGGATGATTAGACACATGTAATCATCCTAAGGAGTTAGCCAGTATGATCTTTGACTTTAAGGATTGATTAGGATGAACAGGTAAATCATCTAGGATGATTGACAATAATGGATCATTCTAGCCAATTAAAGATGCTTAATCATTTTGGCCGCGTAGATCATCTAGGATGAATAGGTGGATCATCCTGTATGTTCACTAATAATTGAGGCATAATTCAATCAGATCATCCAGGATATAGTGGATCGTCCAGGATGATCTCAAGTAATAGAGTCAGATGAGTCATTAGATGGATAATGTAGTGTGAAGTGATAATATCATCTAGGATGATAGGAATATCATCTAGAATGAAGTGAACAAAAAAAATTAATTGTAAGGATGGAAGGAGTTTATCAAAAGAGGCGCCAAAAAATAAAAAATAATCAAAAATAAAAAAAATAACAAAAATACGAATAAAAGACACTAAAAAGAGAAAAAAAATATTTTTTTTAAATTAATGTTAGACAATCATAAATTTTCCTTATGATTATATTAAAAATTAGAAAAAAAAATAAATTAACATCACCAAAATCAAAAAAATGGTAGAACAACTGATTCTATTAACCCAAGCGTGGACTTCTTACAGGGCAAACCATCTTTTGAAAATAAAGATCTAACTCAAAAAAAGTAATCAAATAAGAAAAGTGATCTGTTCAAAACTTCATTCCAAAAAAATATCTTATAGAATAATATAGCAAAGTAATTAGTTACAATCATGAATTTCAAAATCAAGTCTTTGAAAATATCAAGTAACACAAGAATTCTTCTAAGATTTAAAGGTTTGAAAGAAAAGGAAGCTAGATTTCTTGTGGGCTCATTTTTTGCCTCTTTTCAATTGTTTGATGCACTTTGTGCATCTTTTGATTTTTAATACATTTTTTGTATCTTTCAATTTTTTCGGTGATTATATGAATCTTTTTAATTTTTCTTTTTGGGCTTATTTTATGCCTCTTATCATTTTTATAAGTTTGGTTCCTTTTAAAAATTTTAAATGCTATTAGTTGTGAGAATATCTTTCAGATAATAAAAAAGAAAAATTCATTCTCTAATATGAGTAAACCACAAAGCAGAATCATATTCATATGATAAATATAATAACTTGATAAAGAAAGCTTGAAAGTGATTTAATGACTTTAAACATTATTTATATGAGATAAATTGTTATAAAAAGATAGAAAATATCTTAATTGTAAAGTCTAGTTGTTAATTTGAGATATACTTATACTTAAAAAGAAAATTACATCGCTGAAAAGAGTTAGAGGAAGAGAAATAATCATCTTATGTAATGGAAAGTATAATTGACTTTAATTTTTGCTAGACCAGGAGACTAATGATTATCTTACAAATTAACACATTATAGAGGTACTCTTTTTATCCACCCTACATCCCATAAAGTCAAAATTAGAATTTTATATAATCTTAAAATAAGTGATGTGCCTTAGTTACCATATTCCTATATTTTGGATTCCTAAGAGATATATAAGGATTATCTTAGCTGCAATCAGGTGGCACTCCTTTGGATTAGCTTGAAATTTAGCATAAAGAAAAATACTAAATATTATATCAGGTCTGTTAGTTGTCAAGTAAAGAAGCAATCCAATTATTCCTCTGTATTTCTTTTGATCAATTAATTTTTCATTTGAGTCTTTATCTAATTAAACACTGGAGCTCATGAGAGTATTTATTGGCTTGACTTTATCTATTTCATATTTCTTCAAGATTTCTTTAATATACTTTGATTGATTAAGAAAGGTTCCAACATCTATTTGTCTTATATTAAATCCCAAAAAGTAGGACAATTCTCATATCATACTCATCTCAAATTTCTTACTCATTATTTTAAAAAAACTATCACATAACTTTTTATCAAAAGATCCAAAAAGTATATAATCAACATAGATCTAAACAATGAGTAATTTATCTCCTCCTCTCCTTAGAAAAAATTGGTGTCTACACTACCCTTAACAAACTCTCTTTCTAATAGGAATGTGCTAAGCCTCTTATACCATGCTCTAAGTGCCTATTTTAATCTATACAAAGCCTATTTTAATTTAAAAATATGATTTGGAAGTTGAGAATTCTCAAAATATGGGAGTTTCTTTACAACCACATCTTTTTTTATTATCCCATTTAAAAATTCACTATAAATTCCATTTGGAAAAGTTTAAATCTTATATAATAGGCAAAAGCTTGTAGCACTCTAATTACTTATAATCTAGCTACAGGGACAAAATTCTTCTCAAAATCAGTCCATTCTATTTGATTATACCCCTTAGCCACCAATTTTGTGTTAATCCTAACCACCACACAAGAATCATTCATTTTATTCTTAAAGATCCATTTAGCTCCTACTATATTTTGGTCCTTAGGTCTTTTTACAAGCTCCCAAACATTATTCCTAATAAATTAATTTTATTCTTCTTACATGCTTAAGATCCAAAATTCATTAGAAAGGGCTTGATTGATGTTGGTGAGTTTAATCATTGAGATAAAGGCAGAGTGGTTAACTTCTTTCTAAGTTTATACCTAATTCTAACACCTTCAGAAGAGTCTTATAAGATCATTTTTTTAGGATGAATCAAAGAATATCTCTAATCTCTAGGTAAAGTGTTTTGAGGTTATACCCTTTCCTCCAAATTTATAGATTCTACTCATTATGTAATCTCACTTATTTCATCAGTATTTTGAGATTCTATCCTTTTCTCTAAATTTATAGTTTCAACTCTATAGGTAATCTCACCTACTTCATCTTCTTCCTCAACTCTAAACTTCTCAGAATTAGATTCATCAAATACTACATGAGTAGTTTCCTCCACCACCAAATTCCTCTTACTAAACACTCTAAAGGATTTCCCTACACTTGAATAGCCTAAGAATACTTCATTAGATTTTGGGTCAAATTTTTCTAAGAGTGATTTCTCACTTTTTATAATAAAAACCTTATAACCAAAGACATGGAGGTGAGAAAGATTGGGTGTCCTACCCTTAATAATCTTATAGGGTATCTTATTTTGTTTGGATTTAATATTCATCCTATTTAACACATAACTAGCTGTGTTTACTGCTTCAGCCCAAAAGTATTTTGGAAGTAAATACTCAACAAGTATGCTCTAGTGGCTTCTTCTAAAATCATGTTCTTCCTTTTAGCTACCCCATTCTATTATGGGGTCCTCGAAGATGAGAAGTTATGATTAATTCCTTTCTCCTAACAAAAAGTTCTAAATCTCTAATTTTCAAACTCTCCACCATGGTCACTATGAATGATCAAGATCTCACAATCAAATTTTTTTCTGAATCCAAGTGGAGAAAATTTTAAATTCATTGAAAGACTCATTTTTATGTGATAGAAATATATTCCAAGTGAACCTTGAGTAGTCAATGACTATTACAAATCTAAAGACCTTTCTCCCTAAGCTTGCAGCGCTAATGGGTCTAAATAAATTCATGTGAAAGACTTCTAAAGTTTAGAGGTGCTAATGTCCTTAATCAAATGGAAAAAGGATTTGACTTATTTCCTTAGTTGATAGGTATCACACAGATGATCCTTAGTAAACTTAAGCTTGAGGATTCCTTTTACTAAGCCTTTTTTAATTACTTTTCTAAGTGTTTTTATACTAGCATGACATAACCTCTTTTGCCACAACTAAGACTCATCAATAACAATTTTTGAACAAACGGAAGAAGCACATTCAATAATATTTAAATAAAATATATAAATGTTGTTGATCTTTTTTTCCTACAAAATACTGTTATTATTCAAGCTTATAATGTATGTGTTTAAAAAAAAATTATGATAAAGCCTTTATCATAAAGCTGATTGATGCTAAGAAAGTTATATTTCAGGCCATTAATAAGTAAAATATTTTCAATCAAAATGTTCTTAGATTTTTCAATTATACTTGCACCCACCACTTTCTTGATGGTGTTGTCTCCAAGAGTAACCTTACCTCCAGCCCTAGCTTTCAATGAAATGAATTGATTGATATCTCCAGTCATTTGGCATGAGCATCTATTGTCTAAGTATCACATGCTCTCATGAGATCTTATGAGAGAGCACACCTATAAAATCATCAAATATTAGATTTAGGAACCCAAACAAGTTTGGGTCTCTTCTTATGGAAAGAAGAATGCAATGAATGTGTGTTATTCTATGAATTAAAAAATTTGGGTTTCCACACCAAATGTGTTCTACAATGAATGGTGCATGTGTATAAAATATGTCCTAGCATGCCACATGAAAAACATCTAACACCAAAAAATGGATTTACTAATTTACTCAGGTTATAGTGCCTATTCCTAAGTTTTAAAATTTTTATCTTCTGATCAGGATTAAAAAATTATTTAGGTTTGGGTAGAATCTTATTTTCCTCAAGTGCTTTCAATTCAGCCATAAAAATGAGTTAACACTTTTTAAAACAGCATTGTCGACTTTTAAATAGTGCTCCTTACTATTAGATTCATTCATAAATATTTTACAATTATTTTCAAGTTTAGTGTGGAATGATTTCAAGAGTTCATACTATTTGTTCAATTCATCAAACTCATTTAATAGTTTTATATGATTACTATCAAGTATAGAATGATCTTTAATCAAAACAACATGATCTTTTTGTAAATTCAAAAATTCAAGTTTCAAGCTAGCTTGTAAATTTTTAAGTTTTTTATAAGATGAATGAATTTTCTTAGAAACTTCAAGCAATTCATCATAAGATAGTTCGCATACCTCTTCTTCGTCAAAATGACCAAGATATTCATCCGCCATCAAACACAAGTTTGTTGTCTCAACTTCAGCTTTAGTCTCAGAGGAGTTAGATACAAAAACCACCTAGAAAGCCTTTTGGATCTATTTCTTATCCTTCAAGAACTTGGGTTTCTCCTCACCATTTTCCTTGCTTAGGTGAGCCTTAAGTATAGGACAATCAGTTTTTATATGTCACAGCTTCTTATATTCAAAACAAATCACATCAAAATAAAATTTAGAATTCTTGCTACTCTTACCTTTGTTCAACTTCTGATGATGCTTGTTTCTTTCTCAAAAAGTTTTTGAATTGACTCATAATAAAGGTAATATCATTATTCTTAGAATATGGAGAATCGGTGTCAGTATCCTTAGCCTTTAAAGCTACAATTTTGTCCTTCTTCTTCTCCCCTATATTAAGTTATCTTTATTTTACTCCATGCTCATAAGTAATGAGTGATCCAAGTAAGTTTTCTATAGAGTAAGCATTCAAATCCTTGGACTCAATTATAACAGTAATCTTAGCATCAAAGGAAGAAGGTAAGCATCTCAAAATTTTGTTAACTTTCTCATAGTTAGTTAGCTCTCTTCCTAAGGTATACAAGGAAGTGACAATTTATATAAACATAATATACGTTTTAAATATCGATTCACTAGGTTTTATGCGAAAGAGTTCATAATCATGAAGAAAAATATTTAATCTAGATTGCTTAGCTTCACTTGTTCCTTCATAAGTAATACATAATCTATCTCATATTTCTTTACCAATAACATAAGTTATGATACGAATGAAATATTTAGATTTTAGTGCACAAAAAAAGCAGTTAAAATATTTTACATTAAGTTGTGCAAGATCCCTATCATAAAAAATCCATTCAAAAATGGAAGTTTAGTTTTGATACCAATGATTTCACGTGTTGGTGCAGAATAACCTTTTTCAATAAGCCTCCACATGTGATAATCTATAAATTGTAAAAATATGGACATGCGAGTTTTCCAAAAATCAAAAGATATATTATTAAATAATGGTGATCGAGTAATGGAATACCCTTCCGTAGCATTTCAGTTACCAAAGTTAGCCATTGATCACAATTCAAAAATTTTTAAAAACTTGATTTTATGAATCCTACTATAATACACTTGAAAGTTCATTAGGGTTGTTAAGCCCTTATGAACTAGCTCGAGGCTAACCAAGAGAGATACTAAATTGGTAGTTTTTAAAAATTCTTAAACATAATGTAAATTTTTTTTAAACCTTTTTGAATATTTTTAAAATAAATACAATAAACTACAGAAATTAATATGGGGAAAAATAAAGTGTAAGAACACACCATATTTTATAGTGGTTCAGTTAACTTGACCTACATCCACTCCTTAGAGCCTCTCCTCCAGGTATTGCACTAAAATACTGTGACTCTCCCTTTTCTCCCACAGCAAGGGGGAGAATCCTTTATAAACTCCTTTTCATTGGCCCCGATGAGGCAAAGAACCCAAACTTCTTTTGCTTCCTCCTGAAGTAGGAAGAAAACCTTAATTGATTACTGATGAAGACCTCCCTAAAGCCACCAAGGAGTTAAGGACAATGAATAAAGAAGATAACTTAAATCCTTGCTTGGAGCAACCTTTATGAATACCTCATAAACTCCTCCTTATAAGATTCTCTCTCTCTCTCTCTCCCAAGCTCTCCCTCTCCTTCTCTAAGCTCTCTCAGGTTAGGAAAACAACAAAATATGCTCTTAATAATAATTAAGAGATCTTATAAAGAAGGCTTTAAAAATTGCCTTAATTTGCAACTTGACATCAATGATTATCGAGGATGATCTATAGATTATCCAGGATGATCGATATTGTCTTGTATGATTAGTGTGTTTTAGCCCTTCCAAGCAGGACGATTTGGGAGTTCTAGATGATTAGAACACATTATTTGTTATGATAATCAGGACGATGTGAACATCATCCTATATGATTAGTTCAAGATCATACATATTATCCAACAAACAGTTATGGACGTCAAATAAATCCATATTGGCTGATAAAGATAAATAACTGGTCGTCCAGGATGTTGCTTGGATTGTCCTATACAATTAGTTTAAAATCAATGATTATCATCCAGCAGATAGTTTGGGCCATCTAGCAGAAATGTCTGAACGATGAAGAAATTGTTGCAAATCTATCTTCATGGCTTATATTTTGATGATTAACAAACACTATTTCTCTTGGACTGCTTGTTATTTTTAACTTTTTAGGAATCGAAGATCAGACGAACAGACGAAGCCAGTTCAGGATTGCATAGGTTTAGGGTTGAGTCAGTCTATACTTTTGTTTTTTCTCTTCTTGAGTCTATTTGTAATGGTCAAAGAGACTGATACTAAGTAACCCTACACACACACACACACTTGAGAGACTTAGAATTTCTGTTTTCTCATATCGGCCAGGATGATATTTACATCGTCCTGGACGATCAAGCTTAAAACAGAAAGTCTAAATAAGGATTATTAATTAAGGTAGCCGTCATTAACATATCGGCCTGGACGATACGTATATCGGCCAGGACGATAAGCTCAAAACAGAAAGAAGTTTCCACCATAGACAATTAAGGTATACTATATTTTTAAATTATGGGCCAGGACGATCATTGATCAGCCTGGATGAAATTATCAAATTATGCCTTAATTGATCAGGAAATCAAGGGAGTATATAAGGATGATTGATACGATCATATCGTCCTGGACGATAGTAGGATCGGCTTGGACGATCCATTCGAAAACCTTAAGTTACTTCAGGACGATAAATATCAGCCAGCTCGTATTCACGGCGATGCTCTGGACGATTTTCCTCTAATTTGAACTAATCGGCCAGGATGATCGTGAGATCGGCCTGGATGATCAAGCCAATTTTAAATCATCCAGTTTGCATTCAGGGCGATGCTCTGGCCGATCTTCTGAGATTTGTACTGATCGGCCAGGCCGATGTCCATATCGGCCTGGACGATATTGTCGGCAACTTGCAATTAATGAGCTCCTTTGAAGCTCTTCTATTTAAGAGCTCTTATTCAACATTTTGTAAGGACCTTTTGGCTACTGCCTTGACCTGAGAAGGCCTTGAGGAGAGAAAGAGAGAGAGGGAGAGGATCTTGTGAGGGGGAGCTTGTGAGGGGATTCACAAGGGTTGCTTCAAGGATCGCTCTGCTTCTTCTTCGTCTAGAGTTTCTTGTCCGTGGAAGGGTCAGTAGAGGTAAGAAGTTAGCTTTTTGGTTGTGGTTCTCTGCCAGCTTCAGGAGGAAGCAAAAGGAGATAGGTTCTCTGCCTTGCCGGGGTGGCAAAAAGAAGGTGCTTTGTAAAGACTTCTCCACCTAGCTGTGGGGGCTAAAGGAGAGTCACGTTTGTAGTGCAATACTCGGAGGGTGCCTCCGGGGAGTGGATGTAGGTCAAGTTGACCGAACCACTATAAACCTCTATGTCCTTATTTTCTTGCTTTCGCACTTTAATTTCTGCATTTATTTTTGTGGTGTGATTTTGGTTTATGCGATTTCTATTCTTTGTGAAAAGAAAGTTTTAAAATACCAATTCACCCCCCCCCCCCTCTTGGTTAGCTTGGGCCAGGTCTATAGGGCTTAACATCCCTAACGAACTTTCAAAAATATAATTGATTGTCCAACGCGTAGTTTAGGATATCGT
The DNA here is from genome assembly GCA_022539455.1 of Dendrobium nobile. NCBI lineage: Eukaryota > Viridiplantae > Streptophyta > Magnoliopsida > Asparagales > Orchidaceae > Dendrobium > Dendrobium nobile. The sequence continues at coordinate 45,058,597 of CM039721.1, forward strand.
AGGTTTACTTTGTTAACAAATTCTTTTACTTTTGAATGTGTGCGTTGCTTTTATTTCTTTCTGGTTCTAGTTGATCCTTCTTTGTAGCATCTTTGATTTGCAGCTGATCATGATAAAGTGTGGAATGATATATGATATTGAGATTTTAGTATCACTAACTAAACACGATTGTACTTTTGATTTTGATGCATTGCTCTCTAGAAGAAAGGAGCTTGTATGCCATTTCGTTTAATGAATTTCTTTTCTTATTCAGTTAGTCTTGGATAGTCTGTTGGTTCTTTAAGTTACTGGTTTCATATTGGGCATTTAGAAACTCATCCGCTTTGTGACCATTATATTTGTCAAGATAAGGCCATGCTAATGAGTGAATATTTTGATGTGCCTTTGAGACTTGTTGAAGTTGTGTAGGTCTATTGGGTTTGTTGTGATGACAGAGCTCTTAATTTTATCATAATTTTAACCTAGCTGGAATCGTTTACTTTTTTTTCATATATTTTTGTGTTTTCTTTGTTTCTAGTATTTGACTATCTACCTGTGATGGTATTAATGGAAGTTTGCATGTCTTCAAAATAATTTCACATTGGAATGCTTATTGGCATATCATGTGATTCAAATTTTTATGCTTGCATGATGCTTTTACATCTTATGTACCTTACTGTGCTAATTTAATTATTAGTTTATTCCTGTTATTGAGGAGGAGCAGGAGAAGGAGTTAAGTATCCCAGCTGGAGTCATTATCTAGTTTCTCGTATTCTCTTTTGAGTTTTGTCCCTCATTAAACTATTTGTTAGCATTTGGTTTGGAAAGAGACTTGCTCTTAACCATGCTGCTTTTTAAAGACAAGATATTTTCATCATTAGTTATCTCTTCCCATTGGCACCCAGATGCATTTGAATATAAAGAGGATCTACTACCAATTTGCTACCAATTTGGACATAGAGGATCTTATATAAATTTGCTATATATGTTTGGTCTCTTCCCATTGGCACCCAAACACATCTATATACAAATTTCTTCCTTCTCCTAATTTTCTTACGTAAGTGGGGTACCCTCACCATACTTGCTGCATTTCTCTAGTTAAAAGAGGATCTTCTCCTACTGAGTCCATCAGGTAAAGCTCAAAATTCCATAATCTGAAGCTACCAGGCAGTATAAAAATGTTAAAGCTAATAGAATTGCAGGAGTTTGGTTTTTCCTCTAGTTTCTTCTCCTCACTCACTACAGGAAAACCACTTAGTATCGGCCGCTTGTTCTGGCAATTATCATATGCTTTTCGATATTTTTGTAAAAAACCAATGGCTTTGCAGTGGTTTAAAAGCCATCGGTAAAAACCGTGTAGGAAACCCTTTCCGGTGGTTCATTTCTAGTAGTTTTACACACCGACAGTTTATCGATGGACCATACCGTTGGTAGTTTTCCGGCGATCATAATGCCGGTGACCGTCGGTTATTTACCGGTGGCATACCGACTATTTAACCGCCAGTTTGGTCAGATTTTTCCAGCAGCCAAACTTCCAGAATATCATCGGTAAAACACCGACTATTTACCGATGGTCATAATCGAAGGAATTACCGATGGCACCACCACCGATGTATTACTAGAGAACCGCAAAAAATTGTCGGTAAGCCGCCAAAAACTCTAACATTTTTAGTGATCTTCTGGTGGCTGATATTAGCCATCTGGTATCGAGGTTTTCGGCAGCCAAACCACCAATTGGCCATCAAAAACCTATAGCATTTGAAAAAGAAATTGAAAGCCTCCCCTCTATTTTACTGATTTTTATCCTAAACTCTAAACTTACATAGAAAATACAACAATTTTCATAAATATGGGTAACACGACACTATAATCAATCAAAATAATTATCATAAATATATTTTCATCAAAACAAATCAACTAATAATAAGTTCATAACCAAATAATAAGTCAAACCAAATAAGTTCATCATAAGTTTACACATAAGTTCATCAAACCAAATAAGTTCACAATAAGTTCATCATAAATTCATTAAATAAAAAGGAGTACTATTCCTCCTCTATGTGCTCACTGTCTAGAGATATATGTGGCTGCTCTTGCTCTTTATTCTTTTGATTTCCATCTATGTAGGATTACAGCTCTGCCTACATCTCATTTTGAATCTTTCTCATCTCTTTTGTCTCTCTCATCAGTGCTGCAACCCTCTAGCTTACACTTTTTTCAGCTCCACTAGGATCATAAAATACTGAGGTGGATGAACTACCTTCATAAGTATAGACTTCCAAACCTAAGCCATGTACCCTCTCCCTCTACCTTGCTCCAACAACATATGACCATATATAATACGTAGAATACTGGGTTGATCCTAAAGATAATTCCTCATCAGTGGACTGATGACTTTCCTGAGCTCATACCAAATCATCCTACGAGAATAAAACTTATGTATCACCCTCAGGCTCAATGTATTGACGCATATCTGCTGCAACTGCATGATCCCCAACACTAACCTCTACTATTCTAGATGTCCACCGTGTTATAGTTGCACCAGATATGGGTACTAATATGGGTGTGGCTAAGGAGGGTAAGGGCTGGTGGATAGACTAGTTTGTTATGACGGTGGGGGGTAATATGGATAGAATGGAGCTGCATGTGTTTGATCTGGAGAGGAAAATTGAGGACTCATCAACGGAGGAGGAAAATACCTAGGAAAAGGTAGTTGTACAATAGCAGGTGGATCTGACTGACCCTGACCCTACTCACTAGGGGACTGCTACTGACATCTGGGTGGTGGTGATGATGATATAACTGGTGGAACTAATCTCTACCCAACACTTTCATTAAACTATCTAGGTCTTTTAGGATTAACAGTCAACTTTATTTTAGAAAACTTTGAGGTAAAGGATCTATGAGGAGGATCATCACCTGAAGCCATCTGTATTAAAAAAAGTAATTAGTAAAGTATTATAATATATAAAAAATAAAGAATACATAATACATAAAGCATATTTGCTTGGTTTAAACATAGGTCTTCGAAGAAAATACTAAGCTCAGTCAACATATTTGATATGTAATCTGGTAACATACATACTATGATTGGAAGAAGAACCTCCATAATTATATGATAATCATGACTTTTAGTCCAAATAACCTCATAGATTTCATGTCAACACATCAGCTTATGTTTGATTCATAATCATCAGACATTTTTAAACCTTTAAACCATTAAAATATTAATCTTTTTCGCTCTAACATGAAATAGTAAGATGCTTTGAGATTCATTATTTTGCCATCAATGGTTGTTACTAACTCCAAATTTTTTCATTGGCAGTAGTACTCTTTAATGTCCATCCTTGCTTTGACATTATCTTTTCACTTATCTTTAATATCCAAAATTGTATCAAAAATGTTATTCAAGAAGTTCTTCTTAATGTGCATAACATCTAGTTTATCTTTTATCAAATTAGTTCTCCAATATGATAATATCCAAAAATAACTTTTTTTAATCTAATTATATTGAACATCATATCCTGGATATTTAGACTCTGATAATATTTAAAAAATAATAATTATAAAAAAGTCAGCAAGTCTCTATAGTATATCATAACCACTTAATATAGGTGGAGGAGGTGACCTCTTAACTCTATTTTTAATGAATTTTTTCTTATTACTTTAAAATTGATGATCAGTAGGTAGGAACATATGATGACAATCAAACTAAGTATTTTTTCCTCCATATTTTAGTGTGAAAACTTTAGTATTTTCCTGCTCTGCTCCAACCAGACAATATATCATAAGCTGGAAAATTGCCAATGATCCAAAGCAATACAGTTCGAGGGAGTAATTTTATTTTGCTGATATGTCATATATAAGAACACATTCTTCCTATAATAACATGAGATCATCAATTAATGATTGCAAAAAAAATATCAATTTTTTACTTTTGAATTATGTGGTCAAGGTAAGAACATGTACGGAGTAGTCATATACATTTATGGTAGAAGGTTGTATGATGTTAATATAATGGGCCAACAAGAGTATGGTATCTGCTTGACTATATGGGGTAAAACAATCAGTACATAATCCTAATCTTATGTTGCGGGGTGCAGCAGTAAATGAAGCATGCACTCGATCAAAATATTTCAATGCTTCAGAATCTGATGGATGAGAAAGTACACCACTATTTGTTAATTTCTTTTTATGTCATCTCATATAGCCTGCTGAACTCATTGATGCATAGAGTCATTGAGTCTTGGAATAATCGGTAAATAAAATAAATGGGAATATATAAAATCTTTCTTTTGACGATATTGTTTTCCCTAGTTTGGCTTAAATCGAGGTGCATTACATGTGCGATAATAAACTTATGTTGCATCATCCTTATAGTATAACATATATCCATTGATATAACAATCAATTTTTGTAGCAGTAAGACCTAACTTGGATACTAATTTCTTCATTCGATATAAATTTGAGGGAATTAAATTGTCTGTTGGATTAGTTTTCTTAAGAAGACCAATGAAGTCATTAAAATAATCATGAGAAATATTATATTTAGTTTTAATACTTAGCATCCTCACTAGAATTGATAATTCTAAATGAGTTTTGCAATCGTCCTAAATTAGTTTTTGAGTTGCATGTAGTAACTCAAAGAATTTTTTTGGTTTGTGCATTTGGTGGATCTTCCACATTAGTCCTTAAATTAGGATATGCTATATTAAAATAAGTTCTTCATATGATCTAGTCATTTGTTCTTCATCAAATATTTTAAAAGTTGTAGATGGACGATCATGAGTATCTCTGTATGGCTCATACTTGCCATGTGATGTCCAAATCCAGTAGTCTGGAAGAAATCCCTTATGATATAAATCAAGCTTCACATCATCGAGCATGAGGAATGCTTAATTTTTTTGCTTTAAATATGGACATCTAAATATTTTATCAAACTTAAAGGAAGGCAATTCAGATGCAACTTGAATAAAAGTCTTAACTCCCTATATAAATTCATCTGTCAATCCTCTTCGATCCGGTAACAATTTATTATAAATCTTATATCTCTCTTCTTGGATAGTCATTTGGACGTTGAAGAAAACACCCCCCTACATAATTATAAAATCAACTATTAGAAGATATGCACCATGAATAAGTGTACGTGCTATACTTTCGAACAAGTGTACTTTATTTGAATTGAAATGCATTGTAGGCCTCACAATAAAGCATTATAGGTCTCACATCCATCTTATAGAAATTCATATAGAACTCTTTAAATTGGAGAAGAACCTTCCATCGAAAACTATTTCATGTTTAACCATTATGAATAGCCATAAGGAGTTAAACATATTCTTCATTCTATTGAGACTTGACCGAGGGAATGAAAAATATTGTTCGTAAAACTACAATGTCAAGAAAGGCTACAACCTATGAAGTTGTGTAAGACTATATTTGTGTGATATCATAGGATGCAAAAAGCATATGAGAGCATATCAGGGCAATTGAGCTTTTAGGTGAAGGCTTTGCTATCAAAACAATAATGAGTTAGTGCAATTAGGAAAGGAGGGGAAGAGAAACTAATTTATTTGCATTGAAAAATAAATTTTACAAAAGTTATTTCAGACAAAAGTTGTTGTAGGAAACAGTATAATTTCCTAACACAAAAATTTCTTAAAAACAATGAAAAAAATGTGGTCAAATAAAAATATAAAACAAAAGCACGAACTGAGAAGATATGGAAGCAATCAAAATATAAAGGGTGGAGAGAAGAATAAAATAGGGTGGAGCATTAAAGGTTCATTCCTTATTCTTTCATTCTCAAACTTCCTCTGAATCGAATGTTGATCCTGATTTGAGAAGATGCCTCCTCATTTGCTTAATTTTAAAACACTAACTTAATTAATTTTTTTTATCTTTCAAACTCATTTCTCATGAATCCACTATATGGTAACATCCTCTTTGTTATGGACTAATATTGTAGATGTATTTTATTCCTCATGATGTGTGGTGTTTTAAGAAGAAGATCGAGGAAGAAGTTGCAATTGGTCTAGAGGTGCAAGGATAAGAGGAAGTCGAGATTGGAACACAATTTCTTAAATCTAGTAAAAATAGCATATAAAATAAAGTGGGGGAGAAACAAGATTTTATCTAACCTTTTTTTAACCAACAAGCCAAGCTAGTCAAGTTTGAATGCAAACTTGTATATTATTTGAACTATTGTTTGAGCTTGAACTCAAGCTTAAAACACACTACTTTATGAGCTTGACTCGTGAGCATCTTAACGAATGGATATATAGGTACCTCACGAGTTGGCTTGAATCACTTAAAACCCTAATCATGATAACCATCTACGAAAAACTGTTGATGGTAATATATACTTTAGACTAATGGATCATAATGACATCACTCTCTACTATGTAATCCATTGGTAAATTTTTGATGATTTGAACTTATTGAATTCATTAAAACCTTTTTAAGTGGCAAAAGCATGATGTATTTATAAAATTGGATTACTCCCTAGAATAAGAACATTTCACAAGAAAAATGATAAAATGTGGGTGTGTGTGGATGAACACTCTTGGAATTATTTAAATTATATAAATCTTGTTCTTCTAAAATTTAGGTAGATTATTTCACATCCTCAAATTCGAAATCTCAATTAAGTTATTGAGTTAAGATTTATATTTGAAAATGACTTGGAGAACTTACATACCAAGCCAACTTTAGACCTCATTTGGTTTTAAACTCCTCTTATGATTCTAGGTTAGCACTAGCAGCATATAGCATATGATTCGAGGGTGAAAATTAAAAAAAAAAATGCAAACCTACGGGACTCGGACGATGGATTCACGCAAGAGTTGGGGTGAGATCTTCAACCTTGCTTTGATGTCGGAGCGCAGTCGAGATCTTCGACTGGAGGGGACGGGGCAACTGTCGGAAGGGAGAGAATGGACGGAGGAGATGGGAGAGGGCGGAGGAGATGGGGCGACTGTCAGAAGGGAGAGAGAGGATGATGCAAGAAAATGAAATGGAAGGCTGGGGATTGCTAATTAATTTTAAGGCTTTTTCCAGCAGCATTCCTGCAGCTCAGACCGTCGAAAAAAAATCACTTAACACCGGCGATTTAAAATGCCGGTAAAGCACCGTTAAGAACTAATACTGGCAGACTAACCGACGGTTATTTGACCGCCGCTAATTCTGGTGGCGGTCAATTAAATAACCGCCGATTAGATCTCCGGTAAACACCGGCAGTCTAACCATTGATTAAACTTCCGTTAGTACCGGCATTTACATAACAGCCAGTCAGGACTATCAGAAATTCATGAATTTCCCGTAGTGACTGTGAAATATTTGTTGCAAAAGGAAGCTCAAACCTAGATTCTAGATTATGTTCCTGCAACTATCACTACGCTTGGAGAAGTAATTTTTGATCTCGATTCTCGATCTCTCAAATTTTTTTCACTTCAACGATTATAGATTAATGAAAACTTCTTAATATGACGAAATTTGATTAGCAATCCATATGACGAAGAGAGAGATCTAACATGAAATATTGCTTTCGATAATCATTTTTTTCCTAGGCTAAATTCAGGTTGTCAACGCTACTCAGGTTCGAATTCCTGTGTTCTTAGATGGCAGTGCTCGTAGCGGTAATGATGTCTTCAAAGCACTAGTTTTGGGAGCCTCCTGTGTTTTTGTTATTGACTATCATATCGGCTATTAAGTCATATGAGAGTATTGATTTGTTAAAATATAAAGTTTTTTGACCCGCACTCATAGGCTTAAATTATTTCTGGTTAATCAAATTCAACCTTGACCTCCTTTATTTCTTCATTCTCCACAAAATAGACAAAAATGCATCATCGAAATCTGCTTAAAAAATTTTGTTCTTCATTTATCAGTTTTTCCTGTTGAAAATGATTTTTTTTCTTTAAATACACTTTTTTTATGATACTGATGATTTAAGAGCAATCTCAGATATGAAGTCCGTTGGTATTTTCATTGGTTACTGAGGGAGAAGCCATATCATTACACCATCTGAGATAAAATACTCCATTTCTTGTTTGTAACATTTAATAAACTTTAATGCTGGATGATTATAATATATTCATAAGATTTGATATAAGTTTTAGCTGCCTCTATTGTATTTCCTTATCGTTGTTACAATTATATTGAAAACAAATGATGATATACTAATTAGTTTGTTTATGATGATATACTTGCAAAATTAATTTCAAATGTTCACTAAATTTTATTATTTTAAATTTTTATTCATGTTGACTTTGTTCATATGAAAATAAGAATTAGTGTTAGTAATTACTAATAATAATATATTTAATATTTATTTTCATCTTAACAATGATAATATAATTAAAATATTTATAATATAAATTTTTATTTTAAAATTTTTAATTGCACCGACATTTTTACTAGTATGTTGAAATATCCATGTGACATTGCTTATGTATTATTATATCATAAAAAATGATTTTTTGCATTTTAATTTTTTTAATCAGTCTTACATTTTAGTAGTGGTTTTAATGCTAAAACGCGCTGCTAAAGCTCCCCTACAGCAGCAGTTTTAGAACCATTGCTAAAGCCATTCTAGTGAACGCTGATATGGCGGATTAGGAGTGTCAATATTTGACATGACACGAAAACCCGACTCGAATCTGACCGGAAAAATTTGGGTTGGACCAAACCCGATTTAAAAATGGGTTGGGTTCGGGCTGACCTGATGGGTTACCGGATCAACCTGAAAATCCATTTAAATTGATCCGATGGGTTGCGGTTCGCGAGGCGCGTGCCTGAGGTTGCCCAGTTGCTACTTGTTCGCAACTCACAGCTGTCCGCTCTCGCCCCGCTGTTGCACGCTCGCACGTGTTCTCGTGAACTATGCCAGTGTCTACTGGCGGCTTACAGCCCACACACGTCCATAACAGCCCGCAACCCGCAGCCGGCTGTCCAACAAGCTCGATGCTCGCCGTCCCGCCACCAGATGCGAAACTTGTGTCGGGTCGAGTCAACCCGCCAACCCGACGAGTTGGGTTTGAGTCCGAGTTTCCGACCCATTTGCATGCCCTGGTTGGGTTAGGGTCGACCCGTTTGAACCAGAGTCAGCTCCGGGTTCGACCCAAACCCGATCCGAAACCCAGTTTTGACGCTCCTATGGTGGATGTATAACGGATTTTAAACCGCTGCAAATAATTTCGTAGGTGTTTAAACCGTTGTTGTAGGTTAGAAAAAGCGTTGCGAAAGCCTTAATTATTAGTAGTGTTGTTGAATGATATGAATTTTTAGATGATGTATCAAATTTTATTTAATTCTCATAATTTTATTTTTTTATTTTTTAACTTACTTCATGCCTTTGGGTGGTGTTTCACAATTATGTGTTATCCTATAACTTGAAATTATTTGCACTTGTGTAGCGGATTTGTTTACCTTTTTTTTTTTAATAGATTTATAAACTCATTTGCATCTATTTTTTATTTTTAATTTCAACTTGGACTAATCTGATAATGTTCATTTTCGACTAACTTGATCAGACAAAATCTTTTATCTTGAAAGCACTAATGGCAAGGTAGAGTCCATATCAACCATTGCTTTTCAAAAATGTCAACTTCGACTGAGAAATGTGATATGCCAACCATGACATCTCTTGGTCCACCCAAAACATGTCAAACTGATCTTGCCAATGGATCACCGTACCATTAATTTTGTTAAAGCCATGCATCTTTTTAACCAATATTTTTATCACAGTAAATATAAATGATCATTAATATATATTTAATTGAAATTTGAGTGCATAAAATTTTAATTTCTGATTTATGTATGTTGAAGAATTAGATGAGATGAAAGGATATGCAACTCAATGATTTGAAATGGTTATTCTTTTTTTAATTATGAATTCTAGTCATACATTTTATCACTTATTTAAAAAAAGGTGAGAAAAATATTTACCGATTAGTTATATACAATGAGAGAAAATGATTAGATTGTATATATTGATTGATGTAGGTTATATGGTTAAAAAAAATCTTACTAATATATATATGTATATATATGTATGTATGTATATATATGTATGTATGTATATATATGTATGTATGTATATATATGTATGTATGTATATATATGTATATATATATATATATATATATATATATATATATATATATATATATATATATATATATATATATATATATATATATATATATATATATATATATATATATATATATATATATTGGTGACAAGGAAGCACTCTCTACTGTCTATAGGCCCGTGAAAATTCCGGTCGACCTAGCATACAACCCATACCAATTTACACGTGCCAACAATTAAGGCTTTCATTATTTTCCATAATAAAGTTTATATTCAAAAAGTAATCTTAGCTCGTGTGGGAGAGAATTGGTTGGGCAAAGCTCAGGTCTCGGGTTCAATCCCCATGGACGGCAGCGAAAGTTATAAGTGTTGGCCCGAGCTAATGGTGTGGGTAGACTTCTGGGTCGATCGGAATTTTCAATCTGCAATGCGGATTGGTTCCTACACAAATAATAATAATAATAAATAATCTTTTCACCGTATAAATTTTCTTGTTGTAAGGCATTCAGCAATCCCATCCCACTTTTGTTGAAGATTGTTTTTTTTTTTTGGGACGGTTAGGGCTGTTGAAGATTGCTATCTAATCAACGAGCCAATGGCGTGAGGAAGTAAAGCGATGTGACGTCCTTAAAGTTACGTACCAAAGGCTCCCACGTGATCCGATTGGTAAGGGCACTCTCACTAGTCGACCAAAGAACAAAGCAAACTCGCCACAGGTAATGACCCGAGGTCCTTGACAGTCTGTGTCCTATTAAATTTGATGTTGATAGGTTGCGGGTAATTTTAAAATATTAATACTTTTAAAATTTTGAGCTCTATTTTTTTTTTTTTTTTGAAAAATTTGGGCATCACATTTGAGCTCTAATTGGGATAATATATTGTTTAAATTAATGTCTAAAAAAAATTCTACCATTATTAGGTGATAAATCTTTTTATCATAGATAGATGTTATTTTTAAAATCCTTTGATCATATTTGTTTCATTTTGATTCAAATTTATAATAATTTTTTTTTTATTCTTATGTCCCATAGTATTCATGGTGATAATGTGATAGAGAGTTTAACATTCAAGCACAAAAATATAGGACACATAGATGAGAGAACAGCGCAAAAATTATAAGAGATAAGTACTTTTACATAAAAAATCTTAGAAAGAGAAAAAAATGTGACGACTTTATTTTTTCTTTTTTTCCTATATAACTAAATAAAAATTATTATACTAGGACTTGTAATAGATTACAAATGGTGTCCTCCTTCGAGGGTACACACCGATACAAAACATATGACTTGGTGAAAGTAGGACGTGCCCGATGGCTGGGGAGCCATCTCTAATAGGTCAGAAACTATGAAAGGTAAATCCTAATGCTAAAGTTAGAAGTGAAAATTGATATTGATAGTGTGCACCGATCATCTAATTGATGGTCTATGTTGGCATTATTGGTGATGATATATGATGAAGTTAGTATGCGTCATAATAGCCAGGCGATCCTTGCCAAAAGATTGTAGTTAGAAGCAATGTAATCGGGAAGCGACAGAGATAAAAAGACAATAGTCGATGAATAATGGCGGTCAAAAGAATCATAGTTGTGTGACGGTGGTCCAAGGACCATAGTAGGGTGATGATGGTTTGTATAATGTAGTCGATGTGCGACGGAGGTCAGAGGGCTATAATTGGCGAGCAATTGAGGTTAGAATGATCTTTTGACAACAATGGTGGTACGAGAATCATAGGTAGGCGATGGTGGTCCAAATATTATAATAGTTATGAAATAAAGGTTGGAAAGATCGTAATCAGTAATAATTAATAAAGGACAAATAGGTAGCATGACCAAAGGATCATTGTAAGAAGGCAATAAGGTCAAAGGAACATAAAGGGGTGATCTGCGTATGATAGCCAAATAATGGCAATTCGAGGATCGAAATTGGCGAGCGATACATGTCTGATAAATGAAATCGACATGCAACAACGTTTAGAATAAGTATAGTCAAAGAGATGGTGGTTGAAATATCATAGTTAATGAGCCAACGATAGTCAGGACAGTGACCCAATGATATTGCTTTTGTGTTGCTTTAGGATTCTTAGAGCATTTAAGGCATTTATTCAGCATTTTTGTGCCTTAAAGATACTAGAATTATGATCATAAATGAATATTTTTACTTGCTTATGGTAAGAAATTACTGCATTGGGATATATCTTTATTGGAATCGATTGTTGTTTTTTATGTCAAAAACATTATTCAATATTGGATGGTTCATAAGAAATGTATTGTTATTGAAGGTGGTAATGTTAATATTATCAATTTGTTGAAGGATATGTTTTGAAGGCAAGGGGATTTAAGAAAGGAATTCATTGTTTGGATTTTTCTTTTTTAGAAGTTTTTAATAATGTAATTATTCATTTTGATTCTAGTGATAGCAATAATGTAGCTGATTTTTGTTCTCATCCCCTTTAAGTGATTTTTTTTTGTATGAATTAGTTGTTAGTGAACTTCGTACAAGTTTTGTAAACTTAATTAGAAATGATTGTGACAGTTTGACTATGTCATAGTATCTTGTATCTTATTCTTTTATGTTGTAATGCAATTTGCATATCTTAATAAATAAATAAATATATCAGAATTAAGCAATCTTTGGCTCATTAGGTTTTTTTCGTTGAGCCACTCGATTCGACTATAAACATGCTAAATTTCTAAATTATTTGGTCATCCAATTAATATTCTAAAAAATTTAATTATTCTTAGGCCCTTTATTTGGGATCATCCGAATTCTCATCAACCCATTTTTGTGTTGTTAGGCTCATCTCATCAAGATGTTTAGTTCAACTATAAGTTTGGGGGAGAGAAACTCTGGAATTCTAGTGAGAGAAATAACCCCCGTTGTTTTTTGAATTTGCATTTCCCGCAAATCCCATTCCACTTTGATGGCGGTGGAGGTCCGTTGGCCTCCACCCTCCGACGCCACTGATGGTCGCGCCAAAAAAACAACTAGATCATACTGGAAAAGAAAAGAAGGTCCTTATGGAATTGCTTGATGAATCGCTCAAAATATCTATTTTGTAGAAAGAATCAAAAATTGGTTTCAAATCTATGGTCACTGATTCAGATGTTTCAAAAACCAATATGAAAACAACAGCGATTTATGTTATTTCTGACTCTGTTCAACCTGTCATGGCTTAGAACAAAAGGAATGTTGATAAGGTTAATGAAGGAATGATGGAAGTGCGAAGATTTGATGGTGATTCAGGAAAGGTCTGCGAATGTATCTCAGTTGATCTGGGAAACTACAGTAAACTGATAGAAAATTCAAAGATCCATCCCAACAACGGAGAGTAATGGTTCTTCTGAAATTAAATCAGTTATTTCAAATAGCATTCTTGAACGCAATCCAAAAAATTGCATTCAACAGAATAACTGCTTGGAGGTGCTGGAGATAAATAGGACTGTTGGGAATGCCTGGAGGAAGAAATCAAATATTCTGGTAGCTGACTTGAAGCTTGGAGAAGATTTCATTACTGATAGTTTGGTTGTCAAATTTAATGTTGACAAGGAATTGGAGAATTCTAATAAGCTAAAGAAGTCTATGGTTATTAAAGTTTTTGGGGATAACATCCCATTTCATATTATTAGTATTGAACTGAGAAGACAGTGGAGCATTTTTGGGAAGTTTCACTTAACTTTACTTGGATTAGGTTGGGTTCTATGTGCATTTGAAGAACCTGAACCGTTGGAAAAAGTCTTAACTTCAGGACCTTGGTATGTTAATGGCAACATTGTTGGGATGGACAAATGGTCTCCATCATTCAATCCTTCTTCATTCAAAGGTCTTACGGCTCCCATATGGATTCGTATGCCAAATCTTCCTCTTCATTGTTGGGACGAAATTAATGTTTGTAGAATTGCATCCATGGTTGGATCTCCTTACCTGATTGATGGAAACATATTCTAGTGGAGTAGGAGAGAATTTGAAAGAATTTGTGTACGTATGAAGCTTGATGAAAAACTTCCTCTTGGAGTTTGGGTAGAAGGAAGTTTGGGCAAGTTCTATCAAAACATTGAGTACAAGAAGCTTCCAACATTTTGCTTCAAGTGTGGGAAGTTAGGACATTTGCAAGAAGACTGCCTGGGGAACAGTCAATTTCCAACTCAAAGTCCTGTTCAAAAAGTTAGTCAAGCTATGGAGAAATCTTCTGTTGCAATTGATAAAGAAGCAAATGCTGGAATTCCGGATGAGGATAGATATGGACCTTGGTTCCATGTCAGACATGGAAAGAAAAACTTTAAAAATACATGGTCCAAGCAAATAGGTCTTAGCATTAAGCCTGTTTTAAAAGCTACTGCTAGCATTAGACTTGGGAACGTTGCTAAGATGAATACCATACAACAGTATGCTGATTTTAATAAAACTACTGTTGGAGATAAGCAAGAAGGAAATCAGAAAACACTATCCTCTCAAACTAATGAAGGTTCAGAAAAATTGGTCAGTAGTTGCTGATGATTTGAAGACCATGAATGCTGAAGAAGATCATAATATTGTGAATATGCAAATAGTTCCAGAACAAGGTATTGTTCCAAAAACTGTTGTAATGTTAAGCTCCAAAAACAAGTTTGAAGCTCGTAATTCATTATTGGAGGAAGGAGAAATTGGTGAGATTGATTCAACACAGAATAATTGTATTAATAAGGAAGACTATGGTGAACCTGGTAATGTGATCCACTTGGATATTGCTTATGGAAAAAAGGATTCTATTGAAGGGAATTCTTCTATAATAAAGAAAAAAGGTGTGAAACAATTAAAGGGACTTGGTCCTATTCATTTGATTTAAAGAAAAAGGATATCAGAAAGTGATGTTAAGGAAAAAGTGGGGAAATCATCCCCTCTTATCCATCAATGACTTCTCTAATTTTTTGGAATTGTAGAGGAGCTAGAAAGAGGAAAGCTTCTCTAAATCTCAAGGAGGTTGTCAAAGATCATGATGCATTTTTTGTGGGAGTGCTTGAATCAAAATTGTCTTCTATGAATATTAAGGACATTGAATCCTTAATAGGATTAAGATGGGATTATTTTCATGTTCCATCGGAGGATTTGTCAGGTGGAATTGTGGTAGTTTGGAAGAGCAGCATTGCTTCGTTCAAAGTTATGGACTTTTCTTCTCAATTCATCTTTGGTGAGTTGGAGATTCCAAACAAAGGTAAATGGAGGATGTTGAGTCTAGAAAATAGGTTGTTAAGCCTAAGTTAATGTCCCAAGGCTACCAAGAGGGGGGGTGAATTGGTAGTTTAAAAATTTTAATCCCTCTTTGAATTTAAGTTGAACCGAAATGAAAATTTTTCTTTTAAGTTTTTCTAGAAAATGTTTTTCAACCACAGAGTTCTTAAAATTAAAAATAAAATGCGGAAACGTAAAAAACAGTAAAGTAAAAGACACCAGATTTATAGTGGTTCGGTTTAAAACCAGACCTACATCCACTCCCTAGAGGCACTCTCTGAGTATTGTACTAATACCAATAGTGACTCTCCTTTTGCACCCACAGCAACGCGGAGAAGCCTTTACAACACAATCTGTTCACCACTATCCGATGCGGCAGAGAACTGTCGTCCTTTTACATAATCCCTAGTGTTGGCAGAGAACCGTCGTCCTTTCACACTTTCCTAGTGTGGGCAGAGAACCCTTCAGCTATTCACACTCTCCAAGTGTAGGCAGCGAACCCTTCGGCTATTCACACTCTCCAAGTGTAGGCAGCGAACCCTTCGGCTATTCACACTCTCCAAGTGTAGGCAGCGAACCCTTCGGCTTTTCACACTCTTCAAGTGTCGGCAGCGAACTGGATCTCCTTGACAGATCTTCTCACAAGAAATCTAGAAGGAAGAAGGAAAAGAGTGAAGTAATCCTAATTCACAAGTAGAGATTCTTACCTTTGAACTCCAAGTGAAGCCTTCACGCTCCAGTGGTAGGAATCCTCCTTTGAATGCACTCTCACACTCTCTCCTTAGCTATTCTCTCAAGAGGCATGAAGATCAAATGACAAAAAGATTGGGTGGCAGTCTAATTTGGACTATTTATACAAAAGACAAGAAAAACCGCCCAAAAACTGCAAGTATTCAATTCTGTTCGCAGTGGATCGTCCCGTACGATCGTGGATCATCCTGGACGATTTTACTTAAACGCTTTGAAACGACCCTATTTGTATATGTGTACGAAATGTCTTCATACACGCTGATCGTCCTGTATAAACTAAGTTCGTCCGGTACGAACGATTATTACTAGGTCGGTTCTTGAAACTGCTGAAAACCGTTCTAAGTCGGTTAATCGTCTGGACGAAAATTGGTTCATCTGGACAAAATTTTTTACAGAGACCAGATCGTCCTAGACGATAATTAACTTCGTCTAGACGAAAATTTTACAGAGAGCAACTCATTTTGTGACGATAATTAATTTCGTCTGGATGAAAATTTTATAGAGACTAGATCGTCCTTGACGATAATTAATTTCATCTAGACAAAAATTTTATAGAGAGCAACTCGTTTTCTGATGATAATTAATTTCGTCTGGATGAAAATTTTATAGAGACCAAGTCGTCCTGGACGATATTTAATTTCGTCCCAGACGAATAGGACTTAGAAAAAATTTTAAGCCAATTCCTATTCGTTCCATGAACTCAATAGGAGATAACTGTCTGATCGTCCCGTATGATCTGATATCGTCCCATATGATCAGTATAAATTTTATATGATCTCCTTATGTGTGTGTGTGTATGTTTTTATTCACTCAATTACAATCACTCCCTTTCAAATTTAATTCAAAGAAAAGTACAAGCTTCAAATTCACAAAGTATTTCATGTTGAATTTGATTTGAAGTCTTCGTAGTCTGGAGTTAGATTTTTCTGAAATGTTAGTACACACAAGAGCAAATACAAATCTTCTAAAATTGTTAGGAGATAACTACACATTTGAACAATAATGTTTGGAATCATCAAAACTACATAAGTTGCAAAAATGTAAAGCATTCAAATAGCAACTATCTTAACAATCTCCCCCTTTTTAATGATGGCAAAACAATTATTATTTGTTTGATTTCAATTTAAACAAATTTCCTAAACTCCCCCTGAATTGAGGAATACATGAAAATAAGGAGGCATTTTGAACCAAAGAACACAATTTTTTGTTTTTCAAAAAAATTTTAACAAAAATAAAAATACAAGACAATAACACTAGCCAAATAACACAAAATCACAAGCTAAATGACACAAAATCAGAATACAATAAAAAACATACAAACACAAATTTCTCCCCCTTTTTGACAGCAATAAAAAGTGAAGAAGAAATAGACGAGAAATGTAAGTAATTATATGAAATTCATTTAAAAATTTAATCTAAATGGTGATTGACATAAGGTATGCAATCTAAAACTAATAACATTAGGTAAATCATAAAAATTCATAGAATTTAAGAAGTGATATAACATTGTAAGTAAGAAGAATTTATCAAAAATATGATTCAATTTAGACATTTGAATATAGAAAATCATTACAAGAGAGATGAATAAAAATTCTATATTTCAAAGTTCAATAGAATATAAATGAACATAAGATCAATTTGAATTAAGAGATTGAAAGAATCTGGAAAGAAGAGAATTACCACATGTGGCGCTTTGCGCATCTTTTTCAAATTTTTAGCACATTTTTGTGCATCTTTTTACATTGGGCTTATTTTGTGCCTCTTTTTCACATTTGCGAACCTTTGCGCATTCCTTTTGATTTTTGTACACTTTGTATAATTTTCAAGAGTAATTGAAACCAATTCTTTCCAAGATCAATAATATAAAATTTCAAATTTTTCTAAGTACATAAATATCACTTGAGCAAAAAAATACAAAATAAGAAAACATCTAATTTGCAATAATAATATTAAAATTAATGTAGTCTAAATGAATAGATATGAAATTAAAAATTCTAATTATAATAAGTTATAAAAAAATTTTAAATTTAGAAAGATTAGATTTTCTAATGAAATTAATCTCAAATTACAATTTAATTAAAGCACAATTAAGATTAAATAAGACTAATGAAATTCATAAAATTTAAGCACATTTCAAAAATTAAACCAAATTTAAATCAACTACAACAGATATTGATACTTATGAAAAAGATTAAAGGATCATTTCATAATATCAATTCAAAATAAAATACACTGAAATTTAAAACAAAGACAAACAAACATAACTAAAACAAACACTAGAACAAACATTAAAATAAACACAAATACAACAAACATAAAAAAAAAATCATCTCTCATTCTCTATTCATCTGGAGGAGGAGGAGGAATGCCACCAAATAGGTTGAAGTAGGAGGCCATCAACATAACATTGGTATTGATTTCATGAACTTCATTTCTGATACTACCAATGTCTTGTTGCTGCTGCAGAAGTTGAGTATCAATTTGATCAAATCTTTGATCAACATGAGTCTCAAGTCTATCAAATTTCTCAATCAAATTCTGATAATCTGATTGAGGTGCAGAAGTTTGCTCTCCTTCTTCTTCTTCTTCAGAAGCACTGGCATGTGCTTTCCCTTTTTCCTCCTTGAAAATTGCTCTGAAGGAAACATCATTATAGTAGATCGGCTCTTCGTATTCATCATCAGGATGCACTAAGTTGTATTTCTTTTCCAAAATGTATGTAACTAAGTGTCCTAATGAGATGTTCCTTTTTCTCTTTTGTCCTGCATGCCCAATTTCTGAAAGCCCATAAATATAGTCTAGGATAAGTTGGGCTTCATCGATAGGCTTACGATCCATAATCAAAAAAGTCACAACAGAAAGGAGTGGGGTAATATTGATCCTTTTACCAGCTTTAGGAATGCTTGAACATCGAAGAATGTGCTGGATGATTCGAGCATTTCTGGTCATTCCTGAAACTCTAGCAACATGATATGTTAGGCCATTTTCTCTAATCACCCTATTGACTTCATACCATTTGAAGGTGTTTTCATTCATAAGGGTGTGGGCTCTATAACCTTCAGTTCTTAAGCTTAGAAAGGCACCTATGTCATACTTGGTGATTTCAACTTTTTGTTTGAAAATAAAAGAACTTATAGAGGAGTGGTCGGAATTAAAACTCATGTTGGCTAGGAAATAGAGAAAGATTTATTTGTTGTAAAGGTGGACGAAAGAAAGAATGAATCCAAATTGGGTGGAAGCAAAAAGGTGCATTACCTTGAAATTTATCTCGCTTTTAATCAAAATGCGAGAAGGTGTAATTTTGGCAGATGCAAAACGAGGAAAGGATTCCTCATTTGCCTTTGAAAGGAAGTTTTCAGAGGAATTTTTGTGGGGTTTCTTTGCCAACACCTTTTGTCTCTTGCTTGAGGAGGCCATTGTCGAT
The DNA here is from genome assembly GCA_022539455.1 of Dendrobium nobile. Classification (NCBI taxonomy): domain Eukaryota; kingdom Viridiplantae; phylum Streptophyta; class Magnoliopsida; order Asparagales; family Orchidaceae; genus Dendrobium; species Dendrobium nobile. Next base: position 45,078,046 of record CM039721.1, read on the forward strand.
TTGAAGTTGAAAGGGATTAAAAGTGAAGTTTGGAGTTGTGATTGTTGAGTTGGAAAGCCTTCTTATTTAAAGAAAAAGATACGTTCGTCCTGGACGAAAACTGTTTGTCCTGAACGAAAATTATCATTTGTCTGGACGAAAACATTTCGTACAGACGATCCAATTCGTCCAAAATGAAACGGCTTTTCATAATCAACATAATTTACGATGCGTTCTTTCGTACAGACTTTTGACTTGAACGATCGTACAGACGAAAAATTTTTGTACAGACGATCAAAAGTTAATTCGTTTTAATGTCAATTGAAAACCGTCCCCTACAATGAAACGACGTCTGTTCGTCTGGACGAACAAAAAATTCGTACAGATGAACTTCACATTTAAAACTATCTTATCCACTCAACCGCTGCATTCAATCGTCCCGACATTTGAGAAAAAAAAATATTTTGTCCTGGACGATCATCAGATCGTACAGACGAACTATATTAAAAACTGCTCTCAAAATATTTCATATCACGCAAACTGAATTTTACACACATCATCCAGTACGAAAAATTTTGTCCCGGATGATTTCTACACATTTTGGATTTTTTTTTGAATTTTTATCAAACTAAAACAAACTAAACATACAAAACACAGAAAACAAAGACAAAATCACAGACTCTTAATTAAACTCATTCAAAACACACAAAAATTACAAAATTCAAAACAAAACAAAAACAAATAAACTAAGAAAACATAAATATCAATGTTGTAAAAATATTTTTATTTAAGCATTCAAATCAATAACACCAAGCTTTGTTCTTAATGTACTGAAGGTATCAAAGGCTAAAGGTTTTGTAAAAATGTCTGCAAGTTGATTTTCAGTTGAAACATGTGTAAGTTCAATTTCTCCCTTGAATACATGATCCCTTATGAAATGATGCCTTATGTCAATGTGTTTGGTTCTAGAATGTTGAATAGGATTTTTGGAAATGCAAATAGCACTAGTATTGTCACAATAAATTGGAATAGTGCCTATAGTTAATCCTAAATCAATCAACTGTTGTTTTAACCAAAGTACTTGTACCACACAACTTCCTAATGCAATGTATTCTGCTTCTGCAGTAGATAGGGCTACTAAATTTTGTTTTCTACTGGACCAAGAAACTAATGAATTTTCAATGAATTGACATGTTCCAGAAGTGCTTTTCCTATCCACTCTACAGTCTGCAAAGTCAGAATCTGAATAACCAACAATTTTAAATGAAGAGCTAAACTTAGGATACCAAATTCCTAAGTTTTGAGTTCCTAGTAAGTATCTTAAAATCCTTTTCACTGCTGTCAAATGTGATTCTTTTAGATCTGATTGAAATCTAGCACATAAGCAAACACTGAATATAATATCTGGTCGGCTAGAAGTCAAGTAAAGCAAAGATCCAATAATCCCTCTATATTTCTTTTGATCAATAGATTTTCCCTTAAGGTCCTTATCCAACTGAACTGAGGAACTCATTGGTGTACTAACAGGTTTAGCATTGTCCATTTCATATTTTTTGAGGATGTCCTTAATATATTTAGTTTGACTAAGAAATGTACCTTCCTCAAGTTGCTTAATGATAAATCCTAGAAAGTAATTTAAATCTCTCATTAGACTCATTTCAAATTCACTACTCATTGTTTTAGAAAAATTATCACAAAGATTTTTATTTGAAGATCCAAAAATGATATCATCCACATAAATTTGAACAATGAGTATATCATTTCCATATTTCTTCAAAAAGAGAGTTGTATCCACACTTCCTTTTTCAAAAGATCTTTCAAGTAGGAAGTTGCTCAACCTCTCATACCAAGCCCTAGGTGCCTGTTTCAATCCATATAATGTCTTTTTTAACTTGAAAACATGATTTGGGTATTTTGAATTTTCAAAGCCTGGAGATTGTTCTACAAAAACATCTTCTTCAATTACCCCATTTAAAAAGGCACTTTTGACATCCATTTGAAACAATTTAAAACCTTTAGAACAGGCAAAGGCAAGTAAAACTCTAATTGCTTCAAGTCTAGCTACAGGGGCAAAAGTCTCCTCAAAATTAATTCCTTCAATTTGATTATACCCCTTAGCAACTAATCTAGCCTTATTTCTAATGATTACTCCTGAGTCATTCATTTTATTTTTGAACACCCACTTGGTTCCAACAACACTTTGATCTTTTGGCCTTGTAGTTAATTCCCAAACTTTATTTCTTACAAATTGATTCAACTCTTCTTGCATGGCCAATATCCAAAATTCATCAGAAAGTGCTTGATCAATATTAGTGGGTTCTATAGTTGAAATAAAGGCTGAATGATTGACTTCCTTGTTTAATCCACGTCTAGTTCTAACACATCACTAGGTTCACCTATAATCATTTCTCTTGGGTGATTTTTAGAAAATCTCAAATCTCTAGGCAAAGGGTTTTCTCTTTCCAAATTCTCTTCCATATTTTCTTCCAAATTTAATCTATCAATCTTTTGGGAGTTTTCTTCAATCTCTTCTTCAACAACATTTGGCTCTTCCAAATTTCCAAATTCATCAAATACAACATGTGTGATTTCTTCAATGACTAAAGTTCTTTTGTTGAATACCCTATAAGATTTTCCAACACTTGAATATCCAACAAAAATTTCTTCATATGATTTTGGATCAAATTTTCTTAAGACAGATTTTTCATTATTATGAATGAACACCTTGCAACCAAAAATATGCAAATGAGACAAGTTAGGTGTTCTACCTTTTAGCAACTCATAGGGTATTTTATTTAAATTTGATCTTACATTCACCCTATTCAGAACATAACATGCAGTGCTAACTGCCTCAGCCCAAAAATATCTAGGAAGTGAGTATTCTGCCAACATTGCTCGGGCGGCTTCTATTAATGTTCTATTTTTCCTTTCAACTACCCATTTTATTGAGGGGTTTTAGGTGCAGAAAAATTGTGATAAATCCTTTTTTCTTTACAAAAATTTTCAAATCTTTCATTTTCAAATTCTCCTCCATAATCACTTTGTAAAGAAATTATTTCACATCCGAGTTTTCTTTGAATCCAAGTTGAAAAATTTCTGAATTCCTCAAATGATTTACTTTTATGAAAAAGAAATCTAACCCAAGTGAATCTTGAGAAATCATCCACTATAACAAATCCATATACCTTCCCTCCTAGACTTATAGTTCCTACTTGTCCAAAAAGATCCATGTGAAGAATTTCCAAAGGTTTACTGGTCCTAAGATCCTTATTGGACTTAAAAGAGGACTTCACTTATTTTCCTAATTGACATGCATCACAAAGGTGGTCCTTAGTAAAGTCTAGATTTAGTATACCTCTCACTAAGTTCTTTTGGGTAATTCTCCTAAGGTTTTTCATACTAGAATGACAAAGTCTCCTATGCCAAAGCCATGATTCATCAGAAACAGTTTTTAAACAAAAAGCAGTAAGAGATTGAATAGAATTCAAATCTAGCATGTAAACATTATTTACCCTTTTTCCATTTAAAACTTCTTTTCCATTTAGGCTTAATATGCAGCTAGTAGGTAAAAATTTTACATTTTATCCCTTGTCACATAGCTGACTTATACTTAACAAATTATGCTTTAAGCCTTTAACTAATAACATATTGTCTATAAAAAAGTTTTTGAAATTTCCAATCATACCAGATCCAACCACTTTCTTTGTGGTATTATCTCCAAGTGTAACCTTGCCTCCATTCCTGGCTTCCAGCGTTATGAATTGAGCAGTATCTCCAGTCATATGCTTTGAATATCCATTGTCCAGGTACCATATGCTCCCACGAGGTCTTGTGTGAGAGCACTCCTGCAAAACTCTCAAATGTTAGACCTGGGAACCCAAACAAATTTGAGTTCACCTTTTAGCAATTTATAATCAGATGCATGTATGATTTATCTAGGTTTATGCATCTTAGGTCTCCACACCAAATTAGATTTCATCTTCAAAGTACAGGTGTGAGCTATATGTCCCAAAAATCCATAATTATTATATTTAACATTAGGAAAAATATTCCTAAGTTTTCTTCCATTTGATTGTCTCCTAAGGGATTTCATAAATTTAGGATAATATTTAGGATTTGTAAAATCTTCAAGTTTAGGGGGATTCCTATTATCCTCGAGAGCTCTTATTATCAATTTATAAAATGAATTCATATCTTCCAAGATTTGATTTGTATAATTGATTCGATATGTTTTGCTCTCAGATTCATCCTTAAAATTTTTAAAATCTTTTTCAAGTTCAGCATAGGATGATTTTAAATTCTCAAAATTTTTATTCAAGTCATCATATTCATCAAGTAATTTCATGTGGTTGTCATCTATTAAAGCATGATCTTTCCTAAGGATTTCGTGTTCCTTCTTAAGCTCTTCCAGTTCTAAACTTAAACTAGCATGCATCTTTTTCATTTTTCTATATGCATCATGCATGTGTTCAGAAATTTCAAACAATTCATCATAGATTAAGTCACATACCTCTTCTTCATCTGATTGTTCAACATTATCTGCCATCAAGCAAAGGTTGGTGACTTCTTCTTCTTTTTCAGTCTCAGATGAGTCTGAAGCTGAGTCCGCCCAGAAAGCTCTTTGAAACTTCTTCTTGCCCTTCTTTACAATTGGTTTCTCCTCTACCTTCTCCTTGCTATGAGTGGCTTTGAGTTTTGGGCATTCTGTCTTGATATGATCTAGTTTCCTGCATTCATAACAAATCACTTCATTAGAAACCTTGCCATTTCTATTAAACTTACCTTTATTCCATTGCTGGCGTTTCTTCTGCTTCCTCTTTAAAAAGCTCCTGAATTGTCTAGTCATCAATGCAATATCGTCTTCATCCTCAGGTTGTGAGTGTTCACTCTCTGACTCTTCCACCTTTAGTGCAATATTCTTCTCCTTTCGTGGTTCACCTGCATCAATCTTTCTTTGACTTACTCCTTGCTCATAAGCAATGAGTGAACCAAGAAGATTGTCAATATAATATATGTTTAGATCTTTAGACTCTGTAATTGTAGTAATTTTAGCATCATAAACAGTAGGTAAATATCGAAGAATTTTATTAACCATTTCAGCATTAGTTAATTTCCTACCAAGTGCATGCAAAGAAGTGACTATTTGTGTGAATCTTGTGTACATGTCAGAAATAGATTCATTAGGTTTCATGCAAAATAATTCATAGTCATGTAACAAGATATTGAGTCTTGATTGCTTAACCTCATTAGTCCCTTCATAAGTTATACAAAGTCTATCCCATATGTCCTTTCCGCTTTTGCAAGTGGAAACCCACATGTAGTCTTCAGATTTTAAAGCACAAAAGAAACTATTTAGACATTTGGCATTTAATTATGCTAAGTCACGTTCTTCTATAGTCCAATCTGCAAAAGGTGTTTCTACCCTAACTCCATCAACTAATCTAGTTGGTTTTGTGTAACCTTCCTGGACTAGCATCCATAAACGATAATCAAGTGACTGTAAGAAAGTAGACATGCATGTTTTCCAAAAATCAAAAGGTATATTGTCAAACACTGGAGGTCTAGTGATAAAGTAACCCTCAGATGTGTTTCAGTTTCCGAAAGTAGCCATCTATGTTAATCAAAAAGTAGTTCAAACTTATGATTTTGAAACGAAGCTCTGATACCACTTGTTGAGTCTAGTAAATAGGTTGTTAAGCCTAAGTTAATGTCCCAAGGCTACCAAGAAGGGGGGTGAATTGGTAGTTTAAAAATTTTAATCCCTCTTTGAATTTAAGTTGAACCGAAATGAAAATTTTTCTTTTGAGTTTTTCTAGAAAATGTTTTTCAACCACAGAGTTCTTAAAATTAAAAATAAAACGCGGAAACATAAAAAATAGTAAAGTAAATAAAACCAGATTTATAGTAGTTCGGTCTAAAACCAGACCTACATCCACTCCCCAGAGGCACCCTCTGAGTATTGCACTAATACCAATTGTGACTCTCCTTTTGCACTCACAGCAAGGCGGAGAAGCCTTTACAACACACTCTTTTCACCACTACCCGATGCGGCAGAGAACCGTCATCCTTTTATACAATCCACAGTGTTGGCAGAGAACCGTTGTCCTTTCACACTCTCCTAATGTGGGCAGAGAACCCTTCAGCTATTCACACTCTCCAAGTGTAGGCAGCGAACCCTTCGGCTATTCACACTCTCCAAGTGTAGGCAGCGAACCCTTCGGCTTTTCACACTCTCCAAGTGTCGGCGGTGAACCGGATCTCCTTGACAGATCTTCTCATAAGAAATCTAGAAGGAAGAAGGAAAAGAGTGAAGTAATCCCAATTCACAAGTAGAGATTCTTACCTTTGAACTCCAAGTGAAGCCTTCAAGCTCCAGTGGTAGGAATCCTCCTTTGAATGCACTCTCACACTCTCTCCTTAGCAATTCTCTCAAGAGGCATGAAGATCAAATGACAAAAAGATTGGTTGGCAGTCTAATTTGGACTATTTATACAAAAGACAAGAAAAACCGCCCAAAAACTGCAAATATTCAATTCTGTAAGCAGTGGATCGTCCCGTACGATCGTGGATCATCCTGGACGATTTTACTTAAATGCTTTGAAACGACCCTATTTTTATATGTGTACGAAATGTCTTCGTACACACTGATCATCCTGTACGAACTAAGTTAGTCCGGTACGAACGGTTATTACTAGGTCGGTTCTAGAAATTGTTGAAAACTGTTCTAAGTCGGTTAATCGTCTGAACGAAAATTGGTTCGTCTGGATGAAATTTTTTATAGAGACCAGATCATCCTGGACGATCATTAATTTCGTCTGGATGAAAATTTTACAGAGAGCAACTCGTTTTCTGATGATAATTAATTTCGTATGGATGAAAATTTTACAGAGACCAGATCGTCTTGGATGATAATTAATTTCGTCTGGACAAAAATTTTACAGAGAGCAACTCGTTTTCTGACGATAATTAATTTCGTCTGGATGAAAATTTTATGGAGACCAAGTTGTCCTGGACGATATTTAATTTCGTCCCGGACGAATAGGACTTAGAAAATTTTTCAAGCCAGTTCCTATTCGTTCCATGTGCTCAATAGGAGATAACTATCTGATCGTCCTGTACGAACTGATACCATCCCGTACGATCAGTATAAATTTTATATGATCTCCTTATGTGTGTGTATGTTTTTATTCACTCAATTACAATCACTCCCTTTCAAATTTAATTCAAAGAAAAGTACAAGCTTCAAATTCATAAAGTATTTCATGTTGAATTTGATTTGAAGTCTTCGTAGTCTGGAGTTAGATTTTCCTGAAATGTTAGTACACACAAGAGCAAATACAAATCTTCTAAAATTGTTAGGAGATAACTACACATTTGAACAATAAGTTTTGGAATCATCAAAACTACATAAGTTGCAAAAATGTAAAGCATTCAAATAACAACTATCTTAACAGAGGATTGCTATAGTTTATGGAAGCACATATCTTTACGGGAGAAGGATGCTCTGAGAGAGATTAGAGTTTCATACAAAAACTGATATGCCTTTATTGATGGGAGGTGACTTCAATTGTTTTCTTTCAAAAGATGATAAAAAGGGTGGAAGAAGATTTTATTTTACTTTAGGCTCCAAAGAAATGAAATCCTTCCTTTCTTGTAATGATTTACATGAAATTGGCTTTGTGGGGCCAAAGTACACTTGGGGTAATAACAAAAATGGTGGAGACCGTATCCTTGAAAGGTTGGATAGGTGCTTTGTAAACTCAATGGCTCTTGGGTTGTCTCAACATTTGGTTGTAAGGCACCTTTCTAGTGTAGCTTCCAATCATTCTCCAATAATGATAAATCTCTTTCAAACTATTTCAAGGGCCAAAAGAACTATTAAATTTGAAGATATTTGGGCTTCATACCACCATCTATCAAAGTTGTGAGGAAGCTTAGAGTAAGAAAGCCTTTGGAAGCGATGCTCAAATTTTGAACCTGAAGTTAAAAAGGGCCATTAAATCTCTGCTTTTTCGGAGTAGACAGAAGATGAAAACTTTGAATAAGCAAAAGGAAATTCTCAAAAAAGAAATTTTAGATCTTCAACTTAAAGAAGGTGAACAAGGCTTTCTCTCGGTGGAGGCACTTTGGTTTCTTAAATCCAAAATCAATGAGCTAAATTCTACTCTAGCTCGATTAACTTGTTGGTGGAAACAATGGGCAAAGAACAAATGGTGGATATAGGGAGATTGCAACTCAAACTTCTTCCATTCCTATGCTAGTGCTAGAAGAAATTCTAATTTCATCAATAGCATAAGAGGTGTTGATGGAAGAATGGAAGAAAATCATGATCGTATTGAAGAAATTTTGATGGAATTTTTCAAAGGTAAATGGAAACAAAGAAACTGCAAGCTGGACGGATGGCCAGATCCTACTAACTGCTTGGATGAAGAAGACAGACATTGGCTCAATAATGAATTCACTTTGCTGGAGGTTGAAAATGCAGTCAAGTCTTCAGGAGGTTTCATTGCTCCAGGTATGGATGGCATAACCTATTCTTTAATTAAAAGTTATTGGAACATTATTAAACTTGAGCTGTGGAATGCTCTTCAACAATTCTTTATGACCGCGGTTATGTGTGAGAGCTGGAAGGAAACTCTCATAGTTTTAATTCCAAAAGTGATTAGTCACATTACACCTTCAAACTACAGGCCAATAAGTTTATGTGATACTATTTATAAAATTGCAGCGAAAGTTTTGTTTAATAGAACGGAAGGTATTAACCCAAAACCTATTTCAAGAGAGCAAGCTACATTTATCTCAGGGAAGTCTTTAACTGACCACGTTCTCTTAGCTAAAGAGGTTTTCCACAAGTGTAGGTACTCCAATTCTAATAATGGCCTTGTTTCTTTCAAAATTGACATGGAACAAGCATATGATTCCATGGGGTGGCCGGTTTTGAACAAAGTCTTACATTACTTCGGATTTCCTAAAAATTTTTGTAAGATTTTAATGGAATGTGTTAGAGATCCTACATTCTCCTTGTTAATCAATGGGAATCATTCTACTTGGATTAAAGCTTGTAGTGGATTTCGGCAGGGGTGTCCCCTATCACCTTTCCTCTTCATTCTTTGCTCTCAACTCATGACCAATGTGTTCCAGATGAATGACTCCATTGGTATTCAAATTTCTCCTAATGGTCCAAAAATTTCACATTTACTTTATGCTGATGATATCATAATATTCTCAGATGCTAAGCTTAAAATGGTGAAGAAGATCAAAAGCTTGGTTTCTAAATTTTGTGATTGGACTGGGCAAAGGTGAATGATGGGAAATCTATGATATTGTGTGGAAATTCGGTTAAGCGGAGAAGAAAAAAAGCAATTTCCAAAATCATGGGTTTTAAAGTGGTCAAGGAATTTAATTATCTTGGTATCAAGATAGCTTTGAGAAGATTGAAAAGATTAGACTTTCAATTCATAATTGATAAAGTCCTTAAAATGTCGAGCATTTGGGGAAGCAAGTTTATCTCCTTAGCTGGAGGAATAACGCTTATGAAGACTGTCTTACTTTCTTATCCAACATTCTACTCTACTCTATCCTTGATTCCTAAAGGATTACTTTATGAGATTGAAAAGCACTACAAAAATTTTATCTGGAACAAAAGCAGTGGGGAATTGGGTCTTTATTATGTGAGCTGGATCTCTATGTGTGAACCCGTGTTGTATGGGGGATGTGGATTACAATCCTACACAAAGAAGATTGGTCCTCTTAGAGCCAAATTGGCTTGGAAATACAATAAAGATAAAGAATCTCTGTTGCATAAAATACTTTTCCCAAAATATGGTTTGCTTGGTGATACAAAGACTGGTAGAAGATCTAATTCGTGTTCTTGGAAACTTATTATGGATGGATGGAAATTCCTCAAACCGATTGTTAGATGGGAAATCACAAATGGTGATTCAATTGAATTATTCCAGGACACATGGATTTTAGATAGAAGCTTAAATAATTGGCCCACGTTTGTAGTTCCGGATGATAGTAATAAAGGAACAAGGAGAGTCAATTCTCTTATTTCAGATAATTGCTGGAATATAGATGAATTGAATAAAACCTTTGGAAAGGATCTAGTAGAGCTTATCAATAGTATTCAAATTCACTCTTTCTACAGTGATGATTGAATGGAGTTGATAAAATCTTGCTCTAGAATGACTATTTCAGCTATGGAATTTTCTGAATATAATGGTGATTGAAAAAAACAAATGTACTGGAGTTGGATCAAGGAGGCCAAATTGAATGCTAGAGTAGAAAACTTTTGGTGGAGAATATTTAACAATGCAATTCCATCTTTTCAGCTTCTATCTAATAGAAAACTGCAAACAAAAAACCTCTGTCCTAGAGGTTGTAATGAGCCAGAAGATATGAATCATGTAACTAACAGATATAGAAAACTCTCTGAAGTTTTCATTTATCTAAATGGATGGGGGTTTAGTATTCCGTTTTTCGAAACTATGAAATATAGATGCAAGTGGCTGAATGATCAAAATGCTCTGTTACATAACATTTACTGCAGTTCGTTATATCTATCCTGGAAAGAAAGAAATGAAGGTGTTTATGGAAAGATTGAACGGACTGCAACATTTATTGCTTCGAAAGCAATCAGTTTTGCTGCAGCTTCTACAGGATGGAATTCCTTATGCCCAGGCTAGTTGGATGCTAATCAGCAACTGTTGTTGGAAAAAATTTGGCATCCTCCTCTACCTTGTTGGATCAAGATTAATTTGGATGCTTCTTTGATGAGATCTAACAATGGAGCCATTCGAGGTGTTATCCGAGACTACAGAGGCATATTTCTTCTAGGTTTTGGCAAATCTAGCATTTATTGGGATATAGCATATTTGGAGCTTTTAGCAATTGAGATAATCAAGGATGTCAATCAAGATTGGATGCTTGAGTATAAGGGTATCATTATTGAAGGAGATAATGCAAACATCATGAAGCTCATTCAACACACAATGAAGAAAGGTGAACAAAATCTCCATAATCTCTCTTTTCTTCAAGAATTCAATTTAGTTCTTTTTAATTGTATAGATAGAAACTCTAATAAGTTAGTTGATTTATGTGCTAACTTGATGATTTTTTCTTCTTTTATTTGGGATAACATTGATATGGATAAGATTCATTTTTCATTTTTTAAAATTTTGAAGGAGGAATCGATGGGAGAATCCTTATAGTTGCTTTCCTTCTTTTTTTATAAATGCATTATTTGCTTTCTTCAAAAAAAAAAAAAAACTATAAGTTTGGGGAAATTAGAGTTTGGATGGTAATGAATTTAATTATAAAAGTTTTTACTTCCATTATGCCTGATCAAGATGTTCTTAGATGATATATCAAACATATCAAAATATAAAATTTTTGAACTTGGAGGGCTAGAGATAAGTTTGTAAGTGAGGCAAGATTCATGAGCTAGCTTAGGCTTTCTTCCAAAATGAGCTATATAATATTAATATAAAATATACTAAAAATATATTAGCATCAAGATTTTAAGTAAAAATTTTAAAAATATTTGAAAATTATAATTTGTTTTCCTTATATTAAGTAATTTTTTATTATTTTGCTTTTGATTTCTCATTGTTTTTACCATTTTATTATAATAATTGATTGAATCATAATATTTTTCTTGTGGTATAATTAGAGAACCGGCTCAAAATAATTAAAAAAAAAAAACTGGAGCTCAAGCACTACCTCGAACTTGATTAATTAATCAAACTCAAGCCATAAGTGACTCATGCTCGACTTGACTCGTTTACACCCCTATTAAGAGCTTGGAAGTTTTCTAGTGGGGACATAAATTAATAACCTCTAATATTCCCTCAATATTTTTCATTTATAGTTGAGACCAATATTAGAAGTGTTTAAAAAATATTATTATAAATTTAATGTGAAAGTATATATGCTTAAAATTGTTGAAACACATTTCCATGTAGTTTTGCATTTAATATATTTGTTCAAAGGTTTTACATATATTAGGACATATCAAGGTAGTTAGATATTCTTAAATATTAAAATAATTATTATAGTAATGCTATTCTATCAATATTCTTATTAGAAAATAAGTAATTAAATTTTCATTTAAATTAAAAATATTTACATTATTTTATAATATTTTCTTATTCAATATTTTTAATATTATTGCAGGAGTCATAAACTAAACTAATATTTTGAAAATTATGTGAAAACAACTACAGTATCGGGTGTTTTTTTTAGAAATTCAATAGATAAATTTATAATCTAAAAAAATAGCTTCCGGCATAATATATGCCAAGCTTTCCCAAATATATGTCAAATAATAAACTAATATATATTCTCGCAGCTCATGTTTCATAAATGATAAAACAAACATTAAGAAGTTAACTTCAACAAACAAATAAAAACATTTTTTTCTCATACCTTTCTACTTCTACGAACACAGAAGGAAACCAAGCGTATCTACCTTGCTCCTTCAAAATATGGGCTACAAAACACCAATATTGACTTTGTCAACTAATGACGTCAAACGGTGGCATGCAACAGTCGCAGCATGCTTACATTGTATTAATGATGCAGAATTGGTTTACTTTCAAACTAGATGGGGGATCACTAGTTTGTTGATTTATGGCAATGGCCATATAAAGGATTCTAAGGGTCAATTCCACCCTAGCTGCCTTCACCATCCATCTCCCTTCCACTCTACCGCACAGTACTCATTGGTTTCAGATCTGCATCATCAGGGGCTTACATTTATAGATGTTCTCTTTCCTAGCAGGGGCGAAACCAGCTCTAATTTTTAGGGAGGGAAAACTTCTATGGCATATATGTCAGGGGTCCAAGGGGGCAGCACCCCCTGGCGGTGTTGGACCTACCCGGTCAGGTCGCAGGGTTAAGTGGCAGCGCCCCTGCGGGGGTTTCCGGGTGCAGCGCCCCCGAAATAAATTTTGGTTTGAAGGATATTTTTTGAATTTAATGATGAATTGTCTTTACTATTTATTGGGGGAAATTAATTAAAGACCATAATATTTTAAAATTTTTAGGAGGGGCAATTGCCTAAAAACTCTTGTAATATAGACTAAAAAATGAATGAAGAAGAATAAATTGCCTAAAAAACATCTAATTTTTTTTTTTTAATTTTTTGAGGGGAGGGGGGGGGGGGGGGGGGGGGTGGGATTGTCCCCCTGATCCCAATAGGGTTCCATCCATGCTCCCCAATTACTCGTCCTCGGGTAGGCTAGGGTTCTTTTTGTAGCTTATTTTTCTCGATTTTGCTTTCATTTGTTTCAATAATTCTTCCATAGCTGATAAGCTGATTTGTCGGCTCGAATGATAGTTAATAATATTTTAATTAAAGAACTGTGCTTCTTAGCCTATAAAATTAAATCTAGCACTTTTTTAAGATGCTCTTTCAAGTGCTTCTTTCTTTCTGTTTTTCATTGATCTCAAAGCCACAACCCACCGTGGGTTGCCTTCACTTTAGATTTTAGAAGAAGAGATTAAGGCCCTTGCTGCCCTATTTGATTTTGTGTTGATTGATAAATTTATAACTAACTTAACTAAACTGGAGTATATTCATAATTTAATCTTTACTCTGAAGCTCGGGGTGACTTTCAATTACACTTTTGGATTCTAGGTATGTTTTAAACAAACTATTTAATCATATGAACTACAATAGAGTATTTTATCATAGATTTTATTAAATTAACAACTACTTTATGAGATTGATTATATAGTCATCATTTCTAACATTTATATGGAATCTCTAATCATCCCTACTTAGTGGCACACATTGATCTTAGCATGCTTATATTATATCGAGGTTGTGAAATAGGTTTACTTTGCATCTAGTTGGGGGATAATTGGTTTGTAGATTGGTTATAAGAGCTCCATTAAAGGATACTAAGGACCTATTTGAATGCATGTAGGATTTAATTTAAGTAGAATTTTATAAATCCTTTAAATTCATATTTTAAAAAAATCTTGATAGGGGGGGGGAGGAGGGGTGAATTGGTAGCTTTAAAAAACCTTAAAAAAGTATGAATTTTGAGATATTTAAAAATATTAAATAATACGATCAACCCCAAGAAAATAAGTGCAAAAATTCAAGTGCATAAACGTAATAAGAAAGAACACATGAGATTTTATAGTGGTTCGGTCAACTTGACCTATGTCCACTCCCTAAAGCCACTCCTCTCGGTATTGCACTAAAACATTGTGACTTTCCTTTTGCTCTTACAATAAGGTGGAGAAACCTTTACAAACTCCATTACACTGACCACAATGAGGCAAAGAACCCGAACCCTTTGGCTTCCTCCAGAACCAGGTAGAGAACCTAGACTCCTTTTGCTTCCTCCTGAAGAAGGTAGAGATCCTTGATCGATTGCTAAAGAAGACCCCCCTAGAGCCTCCAAGGAATCAGGGACAATGATTAGAGAAGATGACTCAGAACCTTACTTAGAAAAACCTTTGTGAACCTCTCACAAACTCCCCTTCACAAGATCCTCTCTCTCTTTCTCTCCATAGTTCTCCCTCTCATTCTCTTATCTCTCTCTGGTTAGGATAGCATCAAAAAATTTCCCCTTGAATAAATAAGAGATCTTATAAAGAAGCGCTTAAAAGTTGCCCTAATTTGTAACTTACCGACAATGATCATCCAAGATTATCGACAATCATCCTATATGATTAGTGTATTTTATGCCCTTTTGGCTAGGACATTCTATAAGGGCTGGACGATTAGAACCATTCTTTTTTTTTTTTTTGTCATCTAGGACGATGTGAACATCGTCCTATACGATTAGTTCAAAACCATATATAACATCTAGTACATCATTTTGGTCATCCAGAAGATACATATTGGATGATGAAGAAACATAATGTATCGCCCAGGATGAGTTTTAATCATCTTATACTATTAGTTCAAAAATAGATAGTTTTGTCCAACACATCATTCTAGTCGTCCAGGTAAAACACCTGGACAATGGAAAATTTCAACTAATCGTCCATTATATCATTCTGGTCATTCAGGTGACCTAGGAGAAGATTATCATTTTTCTAACTAATCATCTAGGATGATATGATCAATCAAATCAAACATTAATTACTTTTCTTAATTACCTGGCTAATTCAGTCATGATTGTAAATAAATCATCTAGGATGATATGAAATCATCATGTATGATTTCCAAAAATAATAATATACCTAAAAGAGTTTGGTGGCTAATTCTTTTTGATTTGAGCATATCATTCAGGATGATAATAATATCATTTAGGATGATTTGCTTAATATGGCTGACTTAATGTAGAAGCCCTAATTAGGGTTTTTTTATTTAAATATATCATTTAGGAAGATTTTTGAATCATTCTGTAAGATGTGATCAAAATAGAAAAACTATTAGGCCTATAAAATTCTTCCTCCTTAGTGTGTATTGAAAGTTCATTAAGAATATTAAGCCCTTATGAATTAGCCTAAGGCTAACCAAAAGGGGGAGGGGTGAATTGGTATTTTAAAAAAATCTTTCAATAAAAAATACGAACTCAAACCAAACCAAAATTTACCACAAAGAAATTTAAAATATGGAATTTAAATATGGAAAATGTAGTAATAAAGAACACAGAAATTTATGATTGTTCGATCAAGTCGACCTATATCCACTCCCTGGAGGCGCCCTTCGAGTATTGTACTAAACTCAGTGAGTCTCCTTTTGCTCGCACAGCAAGGCAGAAAAGCTTTTATAAAACCTCCTTTCCACCGACACCGATGAGGCAGAGAACTTGACTCCTTTTGCTTCCTCCTAAAGCAGGCAGAGAAACTTGATCGATTGCTGAAGTGGACCTCTCTCAAACCTCTAAGAATAAGGGATGACGATCAGAGAGTATGACTTGGATCCTTTCTTGGAGCAACCTTTATGAAACCCCTCACAAACTACCCCTCACAAGATCCTCTCTCTCTCCCTTTCTCTCCCTCTCGTCTAGGCTCTCTTAGGTCAAGATAGCAGCAAAAGACGATCTCATGAGCAGAACAACAGGTCTTAAATTGAAGAGCTTTGGAATAGCTCTTAATTGTAAAAAACTGACATTATCATCCTTGATGATATAAATATCGTCATGTACGATCAGTACAAATTAAGCTTAATCAGCTAGGATGATTTGGGATGATCAGAAAGTTTTTGTTCACATCATCAAGGATGATAGTATATCATTCTATATGATTAGTACAAGTCATTGAATTTCATCCAGAACATCGCCCTTAATGGATGTTTAGACGATAGAAAAATAACCTGATCATCCAGGCAGATCTTTCAATTATCCTGGATGATTAGTTTAATTCAGTGGATATCATCCAGAGAATCACACTGAATAGAAGCAGACCTATATTTTATCATCTAGAAACAACTAAGGTTTTTGAATTGATCATCCTAACCAATCATGAGATCGTCTAAGATGATATGATTGAGCAAATAAATTTTAATTGCTTTCCTTAATTACAAGATTAATTTAGGTATACTTGTACTACATTGTCTAGGACGATGTCTAAAAATAAATGCTACCTAAATAGATCTAGCGGCTAATTCTTTTTTATTTTAGCTTATCATTCTGGTCGATACGAATATCATCCAGGACAATGCACTTAATGATGGTTGCCTTAACCAGGATGCTCTAATTAAGGTTTTTATTTTTAACTAATCATTTAGGACTATTTATAAATCATTTCGAATGATGTGACCAAAAATAGAAAACTATAAAATAGTCAGAAATTATCTCCCAAGTGTGTGTGTGTGCAAGGTTACTTAGCATCAGGAACCACTTTGTTTACAATTGACTCAAGAATAGGAAAAGATTACAAACTGACTCAGACCTAGTCTACCCAATTTTGAGCTGGTTCAAATTACAGGTTTGGTCTTGTGGGCTTAAAATGTTAGTAGGCAAGTCAGTCGTAGAGAAATATAAGTGTTTTCATTCATTATAATTCTACTCCCTAAAACCAAATTCCCAATAATCACCCCTTCTTTATGATGGCAAACACAAAAAGAATTAAAGTAGTTCAAAGTAGTTTAATAGAAATAGTATGAAGAAACAAACATTCAACTATCCAACATAAAACACAACATAACAAATAATACAACTACTTCCCCTTTTAACATCATAAAAAGGAGGAGGGAAACTAAAAAAGAAACAAAACAAAGACAACTAAATAGAATCAAACTACAACAAGAAAAGAGAAACAACACTATAAAAATAAACTAAAAGAAGGATGGCTCCTAATAATCTAAAGGCGGAGGTGGTGGTGGTGGTGGCTCTTGAAAGTAATTCGAAAGAGTGGCAAACTACTCTCCAAATCAGGCCATATCTTAGTCATGCTGGTGCTGTTGGAGAGCTATGTAAGAGTCAAAGCGAGCAACATCCTCAGCATGTTGCTGCTTATTTGCAGCAACATAGGTCTTGAACCGTGTCTCCTATTGGTTAAATTGCTCCACCAACTGATCCAGCTAAGAGTACCAGTAGAGCGGAGAAGGTGCAAGAACAAGTGCAAGAGCTATCTCCTCCTCAGCTCACTCAGCTTCTTCGTGCCCCAGTTGGAGACGAGTACTATAAAGAATGTGGAAGAAGTTATTTGAGTAGAAGACATGCTAAAAATTTGGAGGGCCATGATATTGGAGGTTGTATTTGGATTCTAGGACATAGGCAATGATATGTCATAGGGCAAAATTGGGCTTCCTCCTATGCCCTGGATCTCAAATACTAGTCACATACTGAATGTATAAAAAAATCAAATCAAATGTATTAAATTCATGATGGGCGAAAATATATAAAGAAGTGATTGAAAAGAGTGGAGTGATGTGAACGTGACCACCAGCTTTTGGAAGAATAGAGGTATGAAGGATATTTTAGATTGTCCTAGCATCTTTGAGTAAGCTGCTAAATTCTAAAACATGAAAGGAATCATTTATGTTTCTTAGAATATGGTTGGCTAGAGCCCAGTCATAGTCAGGATCTGAACATAGGATATAGAGTTTATTTTCTGTGGTGGACAGTTGCAGGAGTTCTTGATAGTCCTAGTATGTGATTTTGATTGGACGTCTATTCACATAGGACTAAAGAGAAGTAAAAGAGGAATTGATGCAAAGGCTAGTGAAAAACTCAAACAAAAACTCCAAATTAAAAGTGACGGTAAGAGTAAGGAGGAAAGTGAGAGTAGTGTGTGCAAATAAATAATGGATAGGATATGAAAGGATGTGGGGGTTGATGTTTGGAAAACAGTGATCCTAGCTGTCTTGTACCTCTAATAGGTGACTTGATCTGTCGCCTCAGTGAATCAAGGGTCTAGATTTGTCCTCGAGGAGCTTTTAGAAGGCATGTGAGACCTCTTTCCACCAGTCATAATCAGGAAAACAAAAGGGAAGTAAGAGCAAAGAGGTTTGAAGAAAGATTGTGTGAGAAAAATTGATTGAATTCCTTAGTTTTTAAAGAAATGATCCAATCATCTAGGATGATCACAGAATCATCCAGGATGATCGGGTGCAATAATTGCGTCTAAGATGATTGGTCAAAAAGGCAGTAAAGTCATCCAGCATAATCATAGATCATCTAGGATGATAAGACACAGACGATCATCCTGAGGAGAAATTTCAAACGACTGTTGAAAAAGAAGATCATCCTGGCCGATTAGGTGTATCCTCCAGGATGATGCACCATAATGGATCATACCAACTGAATCTAAAATGTTTAAAGCATTGCCATGTGTATCGTCCAAGATGAATAGATGTATTCTCTAAGCTGATTATCAATAATTGTGTAGAAATTGGGAAGATCATCCTGGATTAGGAGGATCGTCCAGGACGATCACAAAAAATTAAAGTAGAAGACGATCAGATCGTCTAGGACGATCAGAAGTAGAAGAGTCAAAATAGTTGTTAGATAGAATTTTAAGAGTGAATTGAATAGATTATCCAGGATGATATAAATATCGTCTGAGATGATGTGATAAAAAGTTTGAAATCAAAGGATGGATGGAGATGATCAAAGAAGGCCCATAAAAATCAATTAAAATGATAAAAATAAAATTAAAAAAAGATAAAAAATATTTAAAGGAATGAAATAACAAAGTTTTTTTTAATCAAAGCCAAAATATAATAAATTTTCCATATAATTGAATTAAAAATTTGTAAGAATTAATTATTTAATATCGTCGAAATCTAGAAAATGGTAAAACAACTAATCCTATTAGCCCTAGCTCGAACTTCTTCCAGGGTAAACCATCTTTTGAAAACAAATGCCTAAATAAGAAAAATTAATTAGATAAGAAAAAGAGATCTGTTCAAAACTTGGTTCAAGAAAAATATTTTATAGAATAATATATCAAAGTAATTAGTCACGATCAAAAATTCTGAAAATCAAGCCTATAAAAAATATCACGTGACACTTGAATTCTTCTAAGATTTAAAAATTTTGAAAGAGAATGAAACTTACTTTTGGTAGACGCATTTTATACCTCTTGTCAATTGATTAGTGCTCTTTATGCATCTTTTGATTTTTGATACTCTTTGTGTATTTTTTTTTTTAATTTTGTATCATTACGTATCTTTTGATTTATTATTTATTAGTATTATTTATTTTTTATAAGGCTATAATTCTTAAATATTCTCAGTTGTGATTATGTCTTCCAGATATTTGAGAAGAAAAACTCACTCTCTAATATAAGGAAGAATGAATCATAAAAAAGAATAAAAAATTATATGATAAATATAATGATAAGATTTAGTATAAAGACTGTGAACATTATATATATAAGATAAATTACTATAGCAAGATTAAAAAAATCTCAATAGCAAAGTCCAGTTGTTAATCTGAGATAAACTTTTATTTAGAAAAAGAAAATTACACCACTAAAAAGAAGTTGAAGGAAAAGAAAATAATCAATGGTGTTTCTCCCATTAACAGATTTAGAGATGTCAATCATTGATTACAAATTTTCAAAAATAAAAATAAGATATAAGATATCAATTCAGCAGTGACTAAAAGAAAAAGAAATTAATAATTAAAATTAAATCAAATGAAGTGAAACAAATGAAAAGTAAAATAAACAATGAAAAACAACAAAAAGAAAATGACAAACAACATATAAAAAATCAAAAATCAGTAAAAATCAAGTTCATGCATTTTTCTCAATCACACCTAATCTGATCCTTAAAGTGCTGAAAGTATCAAAGGCCAGTGGTTTAGTAAAGATGACAGCCAGTTGATTCTAAGTTGCCACATGGTGTAACTCAATATCTCTTTTAGTCACATGGTGTCTAATAAAGTGATGACTTACGTCAATGTGCTTAGTCCTTGAATATTGGATAAGATTCTTAGAAATACATATGGCACTAGTGTTATCAAAAATGATCAAATTATGCTAATAGGTAATCCTAAATCTAAAACTTGTTGCTTCAACCAAAGGACTTGGGCCACACAACTCCCTAAAGCAATGTACTCAACTTCAGCAGTGGAAAGTACAACAGAGTTTTGCTTTTTATTAGACTAGGAGACTAAAGAATGTCCCATGAATTAACAAGTCCTAGAAGTACTATTTCTATCCACCTTACACCGTACAAAATTAGATTCAGAATATCCAATAATCTCAAAAGAAGTGTTGTGCCTAGGATAGCAGATTCCTAAATTTTGGGTCCCTAAGAGATATCTAAGAATTCTCTTAATTGCAATCAAGTGGGATTCTTTAGGATCAGCTTGAAATTTAGCACATAAATAAACACTAAATATTATATCAGGTAGACTAATTATCAAGTAAAATAAAGATCCTATCATCCCTATATACTTTTTTTATGAACTTATTTTCCATTTGGATCCTTATCCAACTGAACACTGGAGGTCATGAGAGTATTAATTGGCTTCGCTTTTTTCATTTCATATTTCTTCAAGATATCCTTTATGTACTTTGATTGATTTAGAAAGGTTACATCATTTAGTTGTCTTATGTTAAATCCCAAAAAGTAGGACAACTCTCCCATTATACTCATCTCAAATTTCTTACTCATTGTTTTAAAAAAATAATCACATAGCCTTTTATAAGAAAATCCAAAAAGTATATCATTGACATAAATATTAATAATGAGTAATTTATCTCCTACTTTCCTTAGAAAAAAGGTGGTATCTACACTCCCCTTAACAAACTCCCTCTCTAGTAAGACTGTGCTAAGCCTCTCATTCCAAGTTCTAGGTGCCTACTTTAATTCATATAAGACCTTTTTTAATTTGAAAATATAATTTGCAAATCAGGAACTCTCAAAACTTAGAGGTTGCTCTATAAACACATCTTCTTTTATTACCCCATTTAAAAAGGTACTCTTAACATCCATTTATAAAAGCTTAAATATCTTATAATAGGAAAGGCTTGTAGCACTCTAATGGCTTCCAATCTAGCTACAGGGATAAAGGTCTCCTCAAAATCAATCCCTTATATTTGCTTATACCCATTATCCACTAATCTTGCTTTATTTCTAACCACCACACTGGAATCATTCAATTTTTTCTTAAAGACCCATTTGGTTCCAATTACACTTTATCCCTTTGGTCTTTTAACAAACTCCCAAACATTATTCCTAATAAATTGGTTTACTTCCTCTTACATGGCTAAGATCCAAAACTCATCAGATAGAGCTTGATTAATATTAGTGGGTTCAGTTATTGAGATAAAGACAGAGTGGTTCACTTCCTTCCTAAGTCCATGCTTAGTCCTAACACCTTTAGAAGGGTCTCCTATGATCAGCTCTTTAGGATGACTTGAAGAAAATCTCCAATCTCTAGGCAATGTATGTGTAGATTTAACCCTTTCCTCCATATTTGTATTTTCTACTCCTTGGATAACCTCACCTAATCCTTGAGTATTTTGGGGCTCTACCCTCCTCTCCAAATTTTTAACTCTAGTGGTAATCTCTCCAACTTCATTGTTATCCTCAACTCTAGACTTCTTAGGATCAGATTCATCAAACAATACATGAGTAGTCTCCTCCACCACCAATGTCCTCTAATTAAACACCCTAACGGATTTCCTCATACTTGAATATCTTAAGAACACTCCATCAGATTTTGGGTCAAATTTTCCTAAGTGTGACTTCACATTATTAAGAATAAAAACCTTGCAGCCAAAGACATGGAGGTGAGAAAGGTTCAATGTCCTACCTTTAAGGATCTCATAGGGTGTCTTGTAAAGTTTAGCTCTAACTTTCACCCTATTCAACACATAATAAACTGTGTTTATCAATTCATCCCAAAAGTACTTTGTAAGTGAATACTCAGCAAGCATGGCATCCATAATCACAAATCCATAGACTTTTCCCCCTCAGCTGGCAGTGCTAATGGATCCAAATAAATTCATGCGAAGGACTTCTAAAGATCTAGAGATGCTAATGTCCTTAATGGAGTGAAAAGAGGATTAGACTTACTTCCCTTGTTGGAAGGCATCACAAAGGTGGTCTTTAGAAAATTTAAGCTTGGGGACACCACTAACTAGGTATTTCTAGGTCACTCTCCTAAGGATTTTTATACTGGCATGATATAACCTCATGTGCCATAATCATGAATCATTAGTAATAGTTTTAAAGCAAAATGAACCAGCACATTCAATATTATTTAAGTCAAGCATGTAAATATTGTTGATCCACTTTTTCTACAAAATAATGTTTTTATTTAAGCTTATAATGCAAGTATTTGACAAGAATTTTATGATGAAGCCCATATCATAAAGCTGACTGATACTAAGCAAGTTGTGTTTCAGTCCATCTGCAAGCAAAATATTTTTGATCAAAAGGTTCTTGGAGTTTTTGATTATAACTGTGCCCCCCACTTTCCTGGTTATGTTGTCTCCAAGAGTAACCTTGCCTCCAACCCTACCCTCTAGCGAAATGAATTGGTTAGCATCTCCAGTCACGTGTCGTAAACATCTGTTGTCTAGGTACCATATGCTCTCACAAGACCTTTTGTGAGAGCAAGCCTATAAAATCATCAAATGTCAGATTTAGGAACCCAAACATGTTTGGTTCCCTTCTTATGGAAAAAGAATATAATGCATGTATGTTATGCTGTGAATTATGCCATTTGAGTCTCCACACCCAATGTGTACTATGGTGAACAGTGTAAGTGTGTGAGATGTGCCCTAATAAGACACATGAAAAACATCTAACCTAAGGAAAGGGTTTACTAATCTACTCAGGTGGTGATACTTCCTTTTAAAGTTATGTTATGTATGCAATGTTGGTTTGTTATTTCCATAAGATTTGAGATTTTCAAATTTCTTAAACTCTTTTTCGAACTAAGCATGAGATGACTTCAAGGAATCATGTGCATTAGATGATTTAATATGTTTTTTGTTTAATGTATCAAACTCATCAAGTAGTGACATGAGATTGCTATCGATTATAGAGTGATCTTTGAGTAAAATTTCATGCTCTTTTTATAAATTTAAAAATTCTAATTTCAAACTAACATGTGATTTCTTAAGTTTCTTATATGATGCATGAATTTGTTCATAAACTTCAAGTAGTTGCTCGTACGTTAGTTCACATACCTCTTCTTGGTCACTTTGACCAAGATGATTGTCAGCCATCAAGCACAAGTTTGTTGTCTCCTCTTCAGCTTCAGTCTCAAAGGAGTCCGATGTAGAATCTACACAGAATGTCTTTTGGAACCTCTTCTTATCCTTTTTGAACTTGGATTTCTTCTCTCCCTTCTCCTTTCTTGAGTGAGCTTTAAGTGTAGGACAATCAGCTTTAACGTGTCCCGACTTCCTTCATTCAAAATAGATCATATCATTAGAATTCTTAAAATTTTTGCTACCCTTACCTTTATTCCACTTTTGATGTTTCTTATGCTTCTTCCTTAGAAATTTTTTGAATTGCCTCATGATTAAGACAACATCATCACTTTCATACCCGAAAGAGTTAGTGTCCGTATCGTTGGCCTTTAGCACCATAATTTCTCCTTCTGTTTCTCATATACATCAAGGTTTCTTTGATTCACCTCTTGCTTGTAAGCAATGAGTGATCCAAGTAAATTATCAATCAAATAGGAATTCAAAATTTTAAATTTAGAAATTACAATAATTTTAGCATCAAAGGAAAAGGCAAATCTCTCAAAACTTTATTCACCTTTTCATAATTTATGAATTCTATTTCTAAAGTATGTAGTGAGGTGATAATTTGAGTAAATCTAGTGCACATATCAAAAATTGATTCATTAGGTTTCATACAAAAAAATTTATAATCATGCAATAAATATTCATTCTTGATTGTTTGACTTCTTGAGTTCCTTCATAAGTGATACACAATTTATCCCAAATTTCTTTACTAGTCAGAGGTGTATAACCTTCTTTAACAAGCATCCATATGCGATAGTCAATCCATTTTAAAAATGCAGACATACGAGTTTTTCAAAAATCAAAGAAATATTATCAAACAAAGGTGGTCGGATAATAGTGTTAAGAGAGTTGCTATTTGTATGTTTTACATTCTTGCAACTTTTATTGTTTTGATGATTTCAAATATTATTATTTTATGTATAGTTATCTCCTAACACTTTTTGGAAAAGTTATTTTTTCTCTTGTGTGTACTAACATTTCAGGAAAATCAAACTCCAGACTACAAAGACTTCAAATCAAATTCAGCATGAGATACTTTATGGATTTAAAACTTGTATTTTTTCTTTGAATTAAGTTTTGAAAGGGAGTGATTGTAATTGAGTGAATACACAAACACACTTAAGGAGATTTTGAGAAATTTGTACTAATTGTAGGGGACGAACATAGTTCATACGGGACGATCAAGTCAGTTATCTCCTCATAAGAGCAATGGAACGAGCAGGAGTCGAAGGAAATTTTTCTAAGTCCTGATCGTCCCGGACGAAGTGTATTCATCCTAGGATGAAATGTTCTCTAGAAAATTTTCATTCAAAAATGAAGTGTTTTCGTTCTAGGACGAGTTGATCTCTGGATTGCTATCATCCAAAACGAAGTGTATTCATCATGGGTTGATTTGCTCTCTGTAAAACTTTCGTCCGGATAAACCTTAACTTCGTACCAGGACGTTGTGAACCGACTCTGAAAATTAAGTGTCATTCTATAGTTTTTAGGAACCGACCTATGGAATAACCATTCATATCGGATGAATCTAGTTTGTACGGGATGATGTGTGTGTACGAAATCATTTCATACCCATATACATTAGGTTCATTTCTAACGCATTTAAGTAAAATCGTCCAGGACGATCCACGATCGCACAGGACGATCCAATTCGTATTGACTTTGATGCATTAGTTTCAAGAAAAAATAATTTGCAGTTTTTGGACGGTTTTTTGTGTCTTTCCTATAAATAGTCCAAACTAAACTACCACATAATCTTTTTGCCCATTGATCTTCATGCCTATTGAAAAAAGAGTCAAGGAGAGAGTGTGAGAGAGTATTTGAAAGAAGAGTCTTACTACTGGAGCGAGAAGGCTTCACTTGGTGATTAAAGGTAAGAGTTTATACTTTTGATTTAGAATTACTTCACTCTTTTCTTTCTTTATTCTAGATTTCTTATGAGAAGATCTGTCAAGGAGATCCGGTTCTCTACCGACACTTAGAGACTTTAAACAGACGAAGGGTTCTCTGCCCACACTAGGAGATTGTGAACAGTAGAAGGGTTCTCTGCCCACACTGAGAGAGTGTGAACAGCCGAAGAGTTCTTTGCCCACACTAGGAGAGTATGAAAGGAAGGTCGGTTCTCTACCAATACTAGGGATAGTGTAAAAGGACGACAATTTCTACCACACCGGGTAGTGGTGAAAAGAGTTTTTTTAAAAGCTTCTCCGCCTTGCTGTGGGTGCTAAAGGAGAGTCACTAGTGGTATTAGTGCAATACTAGGAGGGTGCCTCCGGGGAGTGGATGTAGGTCTGGTTTTGACCGAACCACTATAAATTTGGTGTTCTTTATTTTTTCGTTGTTTTTATTTTAACGTTTACAACTTATGGTTGAAAAATATATTTCTATAAAACTCACTAAAATTATTTTTCATTTCCTAATTTTAAGAGAGTAAATTCTTTTTTTAATTACCAATTCACCGCCCCTCTTGGTTAGCTGTGGGACATAAGCTTAGGTTTAATAATTTAATTCTTAGTGAACAAGTTTCAACAAGTGATATTAGAGCTTTGTTTCAAAATCATAAGTTTAAACTATTTTTTCATTAACGTAGATGGCTACATTCGAAAACCAAAATACACCCGAGGGTTACTCTATAACTAGACATCCACTATTTGACAATATACCATTTGATTTTTGGAAAACACGCATGTCTACATTTTCACAATCACTTGATTATCATATGTGGAACTTAGTTCAGGAAGGGTATATAAAACCAACTAGATTAGTTGATGGAGTCAGAGTTGAAACACATTTTACGGACTGGTCAGTAGAAAAATGTGACTTAGCATAACTAAATGCCAAATGCATGAATAATTTCTTTTGTGCTTTAAAATCAGAAGCCTACATACGGGTTTCCACTTGAAGCAATTAGGGTTTTGCTAGCCTTTGTCTGTTTTAGAGGATTTAAATTATATCAAGTGGATGTTAAAAGTGCCTTTTAAATGGTGTAATTCAAGAGGATATTTTTGTAGAACAACCTCCAGGTTTAGAAAATTCTAAATACCCAAATCATATTTTCAAGTTGAAAAAGGCATTATATGGATTGAAACAGGCACCTAGGGCTTGGTATGAGAGGTCGAGCACCTTCCTACTTGAAAGATCTTTTGAAAAAGGAAGTGTGGATACAACTCTCTTTTTGAAGAAATATGGAAATGATATACTCATTGTTCAAATTTATGTGGATGATATCATTTTTGGATCTTCAAATAAAGATCTTTTTGATGATTTTTTTTAAAATAATGAATAGTGAATTTGAGATGAGTCTAATAGAAGATTTGAGTTACTTTCTAGAATTTAGTATTAAACAAATTGAGGAAGGTATATTTCTTAGTCAATCAAAGTATATTAAGGACATCCTCAAAAAGTATGAAATGGACAATGCTAAACCTATTAGTACACCAATGAGTTCCTCAGTTCAGTTGGATAAGGATCCTAAGGAAAAATCTGTTGATCAAAAGAAATTTAGAGGGATAATTGGATCTTTGCTTTACTTGACAGCTATATGTCCCGATATAATGTTTAGTGTATGTTTGTGTGTTAGATTTCAATCAGATCTAAAAGAATCACATTTGACAGCAGTAAAGAGTATTTTAAGATATCTGTTAGGAACTATGAACTTAGGAATCTGGAATCCTAAGTTTAGCTCTTCATTTGAAATAATTTATTATTCAGATTCTGACTTTACAGGTTATAGGATGGATAGAAAGTGCACTTCTGGAACATGTCAATTTATTGGAAATTCTCTAGTCTCATGGTCCAGTAGAAAACAAAATTCAGTAGCACTATCTACTATAGAAGCTGAATACATTGCATTAGGAAGTTGTGTGGCATAAGTACTTTGGTTGAAATAATAGTTGATTGATTTAGGATTGACTATAGACACTATTCTAGTACATCGTGATAAAACTAATGCTATTTGCTTTTCTAAAAATCCTATTCAACATTCAAGAACCAAACACATAGACATAAGGCATCATATCATAAGGGATCATGTATCCAAAGGAGAAATTGAACTTAATCATGTTTCTACTGAAAATTAACTTGCAGACATTTTTACAAAACCTTTAGCCTTTGATACTTTCAGTGCATTAAGAATAAGGCTTGGTGTGATTGATTTAAATTCTTAAATAAAAATACTTTTGCAACATTGATGTTTGTTTACCAGTTAAATATGTTTGTATTTTTATGTGTTCATGAACTTGTTTGTGTGATTTTGTTTATTTAGATTGTGTTTTTTCATTGTTTTATGTTTTTAGTGTGTTTGTGTTTAAGTTTTTTGGATAAGATCAAAAAAATTTAAAAATTTTGAGTGACAATCATCCGGGACAAAATATTTTCGTACGGGATGATGTATGTAATGTGACAAACTATCTGATTTTGAACCGTTTGAGTGCAGTTTTCAGTGTTTATTGTCACTTCGTCTCTTCGATCGTCACGATCGTCCTGGATGAAATCTATTTGATTGTAGCACTTAGTTTTATGTATTTTCTCTAGTTTGTGTTTTAGATGTGCTTTCAGTAAGTTTGTTGTATTTTCTCTTCTTTAGCTGTTTTGTTTCTGTATTGATATCTTGACCGTAAATTATAATATCTTCATAGTGATATCAATTTATATTCACGTGTTTTGGATTTAATTATATTGAAATGTCTGTTAGCCCTTATGACAATCATTAGATTTTTGATCTTAATAGTGCTATACTTTGAAGTGCAAGTCAAAATTAAATTCATTAGAAAATCAAATTTTTTTAAAATTTAAGTTCTGCTTATAACTTTATATAATTAGAATTTTCAATTTCATGTCTCTTATTTAGACTACATTAATTCTAATATTATTATTGCAACTATGATGTTTTCTTATTTTATATTTCACTTATGAATAAATATTTATGCACTCAGAAAATTTTGAAATTTTTTATTATTAATTTTGGAAAAGATCAAAATTACTCTTGAAAAAATATACAAATGTACAAAAATCAAAAGAAATGCGTAATGATTCGCAAATAGAAAAAGAAGCACAAATAAAACCCAAAAATAAAAAATACGCACAAAAATGTGCTAATAATTTGAAAAAGATGCGCAAAGCGCCACATGTGATAATTATTTCTTTCCATTATCTTTTAAACTCTTAATTTAAATTGATCTATTATACATTTATATTCTGTATTGATATTTAAAATATACAAATTTTTATTCATCCTATTTGCAATGATTTTCTTAAACTTAGTGTCTAAATTGACTTATGCTTTTGATATATTCTTTTTATTATCAATGTTATATCTCTTCTTAAATTCTATGAATTAATATGATTTGCCTAATGTTTTAATTTTAATTGCATAACTTCCTTCAATCACTTTCACGATTGAATTATCAAATGATTTTCATATGTCTGCTTACATTTCAAGTCTTTTTCTTCTTTACAATTTGATGTTGTCAAAAATGGGGAGAAATTGTTTGTATCATGGTTTTTGTTTTTGTTGATTCATATTGTGTATGTGTGTTTGTTTTTTATTTTGTTTAGGGTTTTGTGTATGTTGTATTTTTGTTTTATTTTTGTTTGTTATATATTTTCAAAAAGGCCTCCTTATTTATACGTGTTCGTCAATTCAGGGGGAGTTTAGGAGATTTTTTTTTAATTTGAAAATTATACAAACAATAATTATTTTGCCATCATAAAAAATGAGAAGATTGTTAAGAGAGTTGCTATTTGCATGTTTTACATTCTTGCAACTTTTATAGTTTTGATGATTTCAAATATTATTGTTTTATGTATAGTTATCTCCTAACACTTTTTGGAAAAGTTATTTTTGCTCTTGTGTGTACTAACATTTCAGGAAAATCAAACTTCAGACTACAAAGACTTCAAATCAAATTCAGCATGAGATACTTTGTGGACTTAAAACTTGTATTTTTTCTTTGAATTAAGTTTTGAAAGGGAGTGATTGTAATTGAGTGAATACACACACACTTAAGGAGATCTTGAGAAATTTGTACTGATCGTACGGGACTAACATAGTTCATACGGGACGATCAAGTCAGTTATCTCCTCATAAGAACAATGGAACGAGCAGGAGTTGAAGAAAATTTTTCTAAGTCCAGATCGCCCAGGATGAAGTGTATTCGTCCTAGGATGAAATATTCTCTGAAAAATTTTTGTTCGAAAATGAAGTGTATTCATTCCAGGACAAGTTGCTCTCTAAATTGCTATCGTCCAGGACGAAGTGTATTCATCACTAGATGATTTGCTCTCTGTTAAACTTTCATCCTGACGAACCTTAACTTCATACCAGGATGAAGTGAACCGACTCTAAAAATTAGGTGTCATTCTACCATTTTTTGGAACCGACCTATGGAATAACCGTTCATACCGGACGAACCTAGTTCATACGGGATGATGTGTGTGTACGAAATCATTTCGTACCCATATACATTAGGTTCGTTTCCAACGCATTTAAGTAAAATCATCCAGGATGATCCACGATCGTACGGGACGATCCAATTCATATTGACTTTGATGCATTAGTTTCAAGAAAATAAATTTGCAGTTTTTGGATACTTTTTTGTGTCTTTCCTATAAATAGTCCAAACTAAACTGCCACATAATCTTTTCGCTCATTGATTTTCGTGCCTATTGGAAGAAGAGTCAAGGAGAGAGAGTGAGAGAGCATTCGAAAGAAGATTCTTACTACTGAAGCGAGAAGGCTTCACTTGGTGATTAAAGGTAAAAATCTATACTTTTGATTTGGAATTACTTCACTCTTTTCTTTCTACCTTCTAGATTTCTTGTGAGAAGATATGTAAAGGAGATCCGGTTCTCTGCCGACACTTGGAGAGTGTGAACAGACAAATGGTTCTCTGCCATCACTAGGAGAGTGTGAATAGTCGAAGGGTTCTCTGCCCCATACTGGGAGAGTGTGAACAGCCGAAGGGTTCTCTGCCCACACTAAGAGAGAATGAAAGGAAGTACGGTTCTCTACCAACATTGGGGATAGTGTAAAAGGATGACTGTTCTCTATTGCATCGGGTAGTGGTGGAAAGAGTTTTTGTAAAGGCTTCTCCGCCTTGCTGTCGGTGCTAAAGGAGAGTCACTAGTGGTATTAGTGTAATACTCGGAGGGTGCCTCCGGGGAGTGGATGTAAGTCTGGTTTTGACTGAACCACTATAAATTTTGTGTTCTTTATTTTTCTGTTGTTTTTATTTAAATGTTTACTACTTGTGGTTGAAAAATCTATTTCTATAAAACTTGTTGCAAATCTATTTTTCATGACTTATGTTTTGATGATTGACAAATACTATGTCTCTTGGACTACTTGTTGCTTCTAACTTTTCAGGAATCAAAGATCAGACGATCAAGAAGGAGCCAAGTTCAGGATTGCGAAGGTTTAGGGTTGAGTCAGTCTGTACTTTTGATTTTCACCTTTTGAGTCTACTTGTAATGGTCAAAGAGACTGATGCTAAATAACCCTTCACACACACACACTTGAGGGGCTTAGAATTTCTGTTTTTGCCCACATCGGCCCGGCCGATATTTATATCGTCCGGGACAATCAGCTTAAAACAGAAAGTCTAAGTAAGGATTCTTAATTAAGGCAGCCATCATTAACATATCGGCCTGGACGATACGTGTATCGGCCAGGACGATAAGCTCAAAACAGAAAGAAGTAGCCGCCATAGTTAATTAAGGTATATTGTATTTTTAAATTATCGGCCAGGACGATCCACGTATCGGCCTGGATGAAATTACCAAATTATGCCTTAATTGATCAGGAAATCAAGGGAGTAATTAAGGATGATTGATACGATCATGTCATCCTGAACGATCGCAGGATCGGCCAGGACGATCCATTAAAAAAACCTTAAGTTACTTCAGGACGATAAATATCGGCCAGCTCGTGTTCAGGGCTATTGTTAGGACGATTTTCCTCTGACTTGAATGGATCGACCAGGACGATCGTGAGATCGGCCTGGACATTCAAGCCAGTTTTTAATCGTCCAATTTTGTATCCAGGGCGATGCTCTGGCCGATCTTCTTTGATTTGTACTAATCAGCCCGGCCGATGTCCAGATCGGCCTGGACGATATTGTCGGCAACTTGCAATTAATGAGCTCCTTTGAAGCTCTTCTATTTAAGAGCTCTTGTTCAACATTTCTAAGAACTTTTGGCTGCTGCCTTGACCTGAGAAGAGCTTGAGGAGAGAGAGAGAGAGAGAGGATCTTGTGAGGGGGAGCTAGTGAGGGGATTCACAAGGGTTGCTTCAAGAATCGCTCTGCTTCATCTTCGTCTACAGTTTCTCGTCCATGGAAGGGTTGGTAGAGGTAAGGAGTTTGCTTTTGGTTTTGGTTCTCTGCCAGCTTCAGGGGAAGCAAAAGGAGGTAGGTTCTCTACCTTGCCGGGGTAGCAAAAAGGAGGTTCTTGTAAGGGCTTCTCCGCCTAGCCGTGGGGGCTAAATGAGAGTCACGTTTTGTAGTGCAATACTTGGAGGGTGCCTCCAAGGAGTGGACGTAGGTCGAGTCGACCGAACCACTATAAATTTTTGTGTTCTTTTTCTTGCTTCCGAGCTTTTAAAATTCCGCATTTATTTCTGTGGTGTGATTTAGTTTATGCAATTTTCTTTCTTTGTGAAAAGAGTTTTAAAAATACCAATTCACCCCCCCCCTCCTCTTGGTTATCTTGGGACTAAGTTCATAGGGCTTAACATCCCTAACGAACTTTTAAGTGGTATCAGAGCAGGATTCAAAAATTAAAGTTTGAAAACTTTTTGAATTTGATCCATGGCTAACATTGGGAATCATAACACTACGGAAGGGTATTCCATTACCCGACCTCCCCTGTTCGATAACCTACCTTTTGATTTTTGGAAAACTTGCATGTCAACGTTTTTACAATCTACTGATTATCGCATGTGGATGCTTATTCAAGAAGGTTATTCTCCACATTCTCGTGAAATTAATGGTGTGAAAACTGAAGTTGCTTTTACTGAATGGACTTTTGATGAACGTGATTTAGCTCAATTAAATGCGAAATGTTTGAACTTTTTTTTCTGTGCTTTGAAATCTGAGGATTACATGCGTGTCTCAACTTGCAAAACCGGTAAAGGAATTTGGGATAAATTGTGCATCACATATGAAGGTACCAATGAAGTTAAACATTCTCTTGCATGACTACGAACTTTTTCGTATGAAACCTCATGAATTGATTTCTGACATGTACACTAGGTTTACTCAGATAGTTACTTCATTGCATGCACTAAGAAAGGAACTTTCGAATTATGAAAAAGTTAACAAGATTTTGAGATGTTTGCCTTCGTCTTATGATGCAAAAATTACTGCCATCACTGAATCTAAAGATTTGAACACCTATTCTATTGATAACTTACTTGGCTCACTCATTGCTTACGAGCAAGGGGTGAATCAAAGAAATGTTGATGCAGGTGAAAAGAAAAAGGAGAAAATAATTGCATTGAAGGCACACAAATAGAATTCTGAATCTTCCGGATCTGAAAGCGATGAAATTGCCTTCATCACAAGGCAATTCAAAAGCTTCTAAGGAAGAAACAAAAGCATCATCAAAGTTGGAGAAAAGGTAAGGATCATAAACATGTTAAAGGATCTTCTAATGTTGTTTGTTTTGAATGCAGGAAGCCTGGACATGTGAGAACTGATTGCCCTATGCTTAGAGATCCATCAAGCAAAAGAAAAGATAAGGAGAAAGCTAAGTCTAGGAAGGACAAGAAGAAAAACTAAAGGAGCTTTTGGGCAGAGTCTGGTACTGACTCCTCTGAGACTGAACCAGAGGAAGAAACTACAAACTTATGTTTCATGGGAAAAGATCAAAGTGATCAAGAAGATGTATGTGAACTTTCCTATGATCAACTTCTTGAAGTTTCAGAAAATTTCATGCATCATATAGGAAATTAAAGAAAACTCATGCTAGCTTGAAATTAGAATTCTTAAATCTATAAAAAGAGCATGAAATTTTGATTAAAGACCATCAAACAATTGATTCAAATCACATGACTTTACTCGATGAATTTGATGAGTTAAACAAAAATCATGGTGAGTTAGTTGAAGAGCATGATGCATTAAAAATATCACACTCATCACTTGAATCTGATTTTAAGAAGTCAAAGGAGATAGAGAAAAATTTGAGGATTGAAAATGAAGTTTTAAAAAACACAAATTTGAAGTTTCAAAATGATTTAGAAGCATGTAAGAAAACTAGGATGACTTCTACTTTTAATCAATTGCCAAAACCTAGGAAGAGGCATTATAACTCAAATCACTTAAGAAATCTCTTTCCTGGAGTTAGATGTTTCTCATGTGGCATGCTAGGACACATCTCACACACTTGCACGATTCACCATAATACACATTGGGTGTGGAGACCTAAGGTGCATGATCCACAGCATATCACACATGCATTGCATTCTTCTCTTCATAAGAAGGAACCCAAACCTGCTTGGGTTCCTAAATCTAACATTTGATAATTTTGCAGGAGGGCTCTCACAAAAGATCTCGTGAGAGTATGTGGTACATGGACAGTGGATGCTCTCGACATATGACTGGAGATGCTAGCCAGTTTGTTGTACTAGAGTCTAGGTCTGGAGGCAAGGTTAATCTTGGAGACAACACCACCAGGAAGGTGGTAGGAGCAGGTATAATTGGTAATTCCAAGAACCTTATGATTGAAAATGTTTTGCTTGTAGATGGATTGAAGCACAACTTGCTCAGCATCAGTCAATTATGTGACAAAGGCTTCATCGGGCAATTCTTCACGGATTCATGCATTGTAAGTTTAAGTAACAACACTATTTTGCAGGAAAAGAGGATCAACAACGTCTACATGCTTGATTTAAATAACATTGAATGTGCTGCTTCTTTTTGCTTAAAAACTGTGATTGATGATTCTTGGTTGTGGCACAGGAGGCTTTGTCATGCTAGTATGAAAACCCTTAGGAAAGTGACCCAAAAGGACCTAGTTAGAGGTGTCCCCAAACTTAAGTTTACAAAAGACCACCTTTGTGATGTCTGTCAACTAGGAAAGCAAGTCCACTCCTCTTTTCACCCCATTAAGGACATTAGCACCTCTAGACCTTTAGAAGTCCTTCACATGGATTTGTTTGGACCCATTAGCACAGCGAGTTTAGGAGGGAAAGGCTATGGTTTTGTGATTGTTGATGACTACTCGAGGTTCACTTGGACTAGATTTCTCTCACATAAAAATGAGTCTTTTGAGGAGTTTAAAACTTTTTCTACTTGGATTCAGAAGAAGCTAGGTTGTGAGATTTTGACCATCCATAATGATCATGGGGGAGAGTTTGAAAATGAATGATTTGGAGATTTTTGTGAGGACAAGGGGATTAGCCACACTTTTTTATCCCCTAGGACCCCTCAGCAGAATGGGCTAGCTGAAAGGAAGAACCGGACCTTGGTGGAAGCCGCTAGAGCCATGCTTGCTGAGAATTCACTTCCAAAATACTTTTGGGCTGAAGCGGTTAACACAGCTTGTTATGTGTTGAATAGGGTGAATGTTAGAGCCAAATTAGAGAAGACACCCTATGAGATCCTTAAGGGTAGGACACCCAATCTTTTCCACCTTCATGTCTTTGGTCGTAAGGTTTTCATTCACAACAATGGGAAGTCTCACTTGGGAAAATTTGATCCTAAATCTGATGAAGGAGTATTCTTGGGATATTCTAGTGTTGGGAAGTCTTTTAGGATGTTTAACAAGAGAACTTTGATGGTGGAAGAGACAACCCATGTAGTTTTTGATGAGTTTGATCCTAAGAAACATGGAGTAGAAGATGATGATGTTGGAGAGATTACAACTGGAGTAGAAAATTTGGGGAAGGGGAGTGAGCACCTAAGTAATTGAGGAGTAGAAGGAGTCACCCAAGGAGTAGAGAACTTTGTTGAAAGGGGAGAAACTTCACACACTTTGCCTAGAGATTGGAGATATTCTACAAGTTACCCCAAGGATTTGATCTTAGGAGACCCTTCTAGTGGAGTTAAGACTAGACATGGACTTAGGAAGAAGGTGAACCACTCTGCCTTTATTTCTATGACTGAACCCACCACCATTAACCAAGCCCTTTCTGATGAGTTTTGGATTTTAGCAATGCAAGAAGAGTTGAATCAATTTGTTAGGAATAATGTTTGGGAACTTGTGGAAAGACCTAAGGGACAAAGTGTAGTTGGGACAAAGTGGGTCTTTAAGAATAAAGTGAATGATTCAGGAGTGGTGGTAAGGAATAAAGCAAGATTGGTGGCTAAGGGGTACAATCAAATAGAAGGGATAGAATTTGAGGAGACTTTTGCCCCTGTAGCTAGATTGGAAGCCATTAGAGTGCTATTAGCCTTTGCCTGTTATAAAGGATTTAAGCTTTTTCAAATGGATGTCAAGAGTGCCTTTTTAAATGGGGAGATAAAAGAAGATGTGTTTGTAGAACAACCTCCAGGTTTTGAGAGCTCCCAATTTCCAAATCATGTGTTTAAATTGAAAAAGGCATTGTATGGTTTAAAGCAGGCACCAAGAGCTTGATATGAGAGGCTTAGCACATTCTTACTAGAAAGGAAGTTTGTCAAGGGAAGTGTAGACACCACCCTTTTTATTAGGAGAGTTGGAGAAGATTTACTCATTGTTCAGATTTATGTGGATGATATACTTTTTGGATCTTCTAATAAAAATTTGTGTGATGATTTTTCTAAAACAATGAGTAGAGAGTTTGAGATGAGTTTGATGGGAGAGTTGTCCTACTTTTTGGGGTTTAGCATAAAACAATTGGAAGATGGAACTTTTCTAAATCAAACAAAATACATAAAGGACATTTTGAAGAAATATGAGATGGACAAAGCAAAGCCAATTAACACTCCCATGACTTCTAGTGCTCCATTGGATAAGGACCCAAGTGGTAAGTCTGTTGATCAGAAGAAGTATAGAGGCATGATTGGATCTTTACTTTACTTGACTGCGAGCTGACCTGACATCATGTTTAGTGTTTGCCTTTGTGCTAGGTTTCAAGATGGCCCTAAGGAATCTCACATGACTGCTGTTAAGAGGATTTTTAGATACCTTTTGGGGACACAAGGATTAGGAATTTGGTACCCTAGACATAGCTTTTCTTTTGAGATTATTGGTTTTTCTGACTCTGATTTTGCAGGATGCAAGGTGGATAGAAAGAGCACTTCTGGAACTTATCAATTCATTGAACAATCTTTGGTCTCTTGGTCTAGTAGGAAGCAAAACTCTGTTGCTCTTTCCACTGCTGAAGCTGAATACATTGCTCTTGGAAGTTATGTGGCCCAAGTCCTTTGGTTGAAACAACAGGTATTGGATTTAGGATTACATGTAAGTACCATCTCAATCTTTTGTGACAATACTAGTGCCATATGCATCTCTAAGAATCCTATCCAACATTCAAGGACTAAACACATTGACATTAGGCATCACTTCATTAGAGATCATGTGACTAAGGGAGACATTGAGTTACACCATGTGACAACTGAAAATCAACTGGCAGACATCTATACTAAACCACTGGCCTTCGATACTTTCAGCTCTTTAAGGACCAGGTTGGGTGTGATTGACATTAATGCATGAAACTTTTTTATTTTCGTTTGTTTTTCTTTTGCTTTTTATTTTCTTTTGTTCTTGTTTCCTTTTTGTTGCTTCAGTTTTTTTTTTTTGTATTTTATTTTTCCTTTTGTCTCTCTTTACTTAGTTTTTAAAATCATCACAAATATGATACTATATTCCTTGTACTTGCCTTTGGAAATTTGTAGTCAATATGTTTCTATCTACTCAATCTCTTAGATGGTAGAAATATTTTGTGATTGTGTCTCTTTCTCTATCCTATTTTAGTGGCATAGTTTTCTTTTCTAATCAAAAATCTATCTCAAGTTAAAGATTGGTTATGGAATTGAAATCTTTTCTTAAGCTTGCTTAAACAAATCTATCTTATACTTATAATGTTTAAAGTCTTTTTGTCACATCAAGATTTCTCGTTACTCTTGTCCTTGATTATTAATTCTTCTTGTGGTAACTCTTCCTTATGTTAGAGAGAGTGCTCCTATTCTCTAATATCTGAGAAAATATATTCACAACTTTATTTTTTAAAAGATCATAAAAGAGAATATAGATTGCAAAAACAACTAAATTTGGCCAACGATGCCAACAAAAGATGCGCAAAGACGCCAAAAATTGAAAAAAAATCTATAAAAAGATGCGCAAAGCGTCATGAAATTGACAAGAGGCATAAAATGAGCCCACTCAAAACCAAGCTATTCTCCCTTTTTAAATCTTTTAAAACTTAGAAGTGTTGGTTTTCAAAGGCTTGACTTCGATTATTTTTGCGATTGTGACAAATTTACTTTACTTCATTATTTTATAAAGATGTTTTTTTTAAGCCAAGTAATGGGTGGATTTCTTTTTCTCATATCCAATTAATTTTTTGAGTTAGGTCATTGATTTCAAAACACGATTCTACCCTAAGAGAACGTCTGAGCTAAGGGTAACCATGATCGGATATTCTACTATTCTATAGATTGATGAGCTTATTAACACATTAACTCACAAATTTTTAAATCAATCATATGGAATACTATATCATGTTCATGCCTTGGTTTAAAAAAAAAAAAAAAGAGGGATCTCTTTTGCTCTGCTTTCTTGTACCCTCCTTTTTGATATGTCAAAAGGGGGAGAAGTTTATAAGGTTCTTTTTTCATCAATCTTGAATTTTTGCTATTTTTCGTAGTGTTTTGCCATCATCAAAAAGGGGAAGATTGTTGCAAATCTATTTTTCATGACTTATGTTTTGATGATTGACAAACACTATGTCTCTTGGACTACTTGTTGATTCTAACTTTTCAGGAATCAAAGATCGGACGATCAAGAAGGGGCCAAGTTCAAGATTGCATAGGTTTAGGGTTGAGTCAGTCTGTACTTTTGATTTTCACCTTTTGAGTCTACTTGTAATGGTCAAAGAGACTGATGCTAAATAACCCTTCACACACACACTTGAGGGGCTTAGAATTTCTGTTTTTGCCCACATCGGCCCGGCCGATATTTATATCGTCCGGGACGATCAGCTTAAAACAGAAAGTCTAAGTAAGGATTTTTAATTAAGGCACCCGTCATTAACATATCGGCCTGGACGATACGTGTATCGGCCAGGACGATAAGCTCAAAACAGAAAGAAGTAGCCGCCATAGTCAATTAAGGTATACTGTGTTTTTAAATTATCGGCCAGGACGATCCACGTATCGGCCTGGATGAAATTACCAAATTATGCCTTAATTGATCAGGAAATAAAGGGAGTAATTAAGGATGATTGATACGATCATATCGTCCTGGACGATCGCAGGATCGGCCAGGACGATCCATTCAAAAAACCTTAAGTTACTTAAGGACGATAAATATCGGCCAGCTCGTATTCAGGGCTATTGTCAGGACAATTTTCCTCTGATTTGAACGGATCGGCCAGGACGATCGTGAGATTGGCCAGGACGATCGTGAGATCGGCCAGGACGATCGTGAGATCGGCCTGGACGATCGTGAGATCGGCCTGGACAATCAAGCCAATTTTTAATCGTCCAGTTTTGCATCCAGGGCGATGCTCTGGCCGATCTTCTTTGATTTGTACTAATCGGCCCGGCCGATGTCCAGATCGGCCTGGATGATATTGTCGGCAACTTATAATTATTGAGCTCCTTTGAAGCTCTTCTATTTAAGAGCTCTTGTTCAACGTTTTTAAGAACTTTTGGCTGCTGCCTTGACCTAAGAAAACCTTGAGGAGAGAAAGAGAGAGAGGAGAGAGAGAGGATCTTGTGAGGGGGAGCTTGTGAGGGGATTCACAAGGGTTGCTTCAAGGATCGCTCTGCTTCGTCTTCGTCTAGAGTTTCTCGTCCGTGAAAGGGTCGGTAGAGGTAAGGAGTTTGCTTTTGGTTTTGGTTCTCTGCCAGTTTCAGGAGGAAGCAAAAGGAGGTAGGTTCTCTGCCTTGCCGGGGTAGCAAAAAGGAGGTTTTTGTAAAGGCTTCTCCGCCTAGCCATGGGGGCTAAAGGAGAGTCACATTTTGTAGTGCAATACTTGGAGGGTGCCTCTAAGGAGTGGACGTAGGTCGAGTCGACCGAACCACTATAAATTTCTGTGTTCTTTTTCTTGCTTCTGCGCTTTTAAAATTCTGCATTTATTTCTGTGGTGTGATTTGGTTTATGCAATTTTCTTTCTTTGTTAAAAGAATTTTTAAAATACCAATTCACCCCCCCCCCCTCTTGGTTAGTTTCAGACTAAGTTCATAGGGCTTAACATACCTAACGAACTTTCAAAACTCACTAAAGTTAGTTTTCATTTCCAAATTTGAAGAGGGTAATTTTTTTTAATTACCAATTCATCCCCCCCCCCCCCCCTCTTGGTTAGTCATAGGATATAAGCTTAGGTTTAACAACCTAATTCTTTGTGAATGAGCTTCAACAAATAGAATACCCTTCCATAGGTTTACGATTATTGGAGTTAGCCATGGATCAAAATTTTAAAGTTTTTGAAAACTTGATTTTATGAATCCCGCTTTGATACCACTTAAAAGTTTATTAGGGATGTTAAGCTCTTATGAACTAGCCCAAGGCTAACCAAGAGGTGAGGTGAATTAGAATTTTAAAAAATCAATCAATTAAAAACATAAACTCAAACCAAACCAAAATTCACTGCAAAGAAATTTAAAGTGGAAAAATTAAATGTAGAAAAAGTATAAATAAAGAACATAGAAATTTATAGTGGTTCGGTCAACTCGTCCTACGTCCACTCCCTGGAGGCGCCCTCCAAGTATTGCACTAAACTCAATGACTCTCATTTGGCTCCTATAACAAGGTGGAGAAGACTTTACGAAATCTCATTTCCACCTACACTAGTGAGGCAGAGAACCCAACTCCTTTTGCTTCCTCTTGAAGAGGGTAGAGAATCTTGATCGACTGCTGAAGTTGTCCTCTCTTGAACCTCCAAGAATAAGGGTCTACGATCGGAGAAGATGGCTTGGAGCAACTTTTATGAAACCCCTCATAAAATTCCCCTTATAAGATCCTCTCTCTCTCTCTCTCTCTCTCTCTCTCTCTCTCTCTCTCTCTCTCTCCCATTTTCTCCCTCTCTTCTAGCCTCTTTTAAGTCAAGATAGGAGCAAAAGATGATCTCTTGGGTAGAACAAGAGGTCTCATAATAGCTCTTAATTATAATAAATTGACTTTATTGTCCAAGATGATATAAATATCATCCTGTACAATTAATACAAATTAAGCTCAATCTGCTAGGATGATTTATGACAATCAAAAGATTTTTATTCATATCGTTTAGGATCATAGTATATCATCATATATGATTAGTACAAGTTGTTGAATATAATCCAAAAAATCACCCTAAATGGATGTATGGATGATGGAAAAATAACCTGATCATCAAGGCCGATCTTTCGATCATCCCGGATGATTAATTTAATTCAATGCATATTGTCTAGAGCATCGCCCTTAATAGAAGTTGGTCGATGTTTGATCATCTAGGAACAACTAAGGTTTTTGAACTAATCATCCTGACCGACCCTGAGTTCATCCAAGATGATATGATTGAGCAATCAAACCTTAATTACTTTCCTTAATTACCAGATTAATTTAGGTAGAATTGCACTGTAACTTCCAAGAAGATGTCATGGATGATATACAAAACTTAAATAGATCTAGTGGCAAATTCTTTTTAATTTGAGCCTATCATCCCGTCCGATATGAATATCGTCAAGGACGATGCACTAAATGATGGCTGCCTTAATCAAGATGCCCTAATTATGGTTTCTATTTTTAACTAATTGTCTAGGCTAATTATAGATCATCCCGAAAGATGTGACCAAATATAGTAAACTCTCAAATAGTCATAAATTTTCTCCCAAGTGTGTGTGTGTGTGCAAGGTTATTTAACATGAACCATTTTGTTTATAATTGACTCAAGAAAAGGGAAAGATTACAAACTAACTTAGACCTAGTCTACCCAATCTTGAGCTGGTTCAAATTGTAGTTTTATTCTTTTAAACCTAAAATGTTAGTAGGCAAGGCAATCGTAGAGAAACATAAGTGTTTTCTATCATCAAAATTTTATTCCCTGAAATCATATTCATAATATGTATGTATAAGGTTACTTGACATTATGAATCACATTATTATATTTGACTCAAGAAAAGGTAAAAATATTAGAATTACACTTATAAATTGATTCAGTCTTAATATATTGAATATTAAGCTAGTTTGATTTACAATAGACCTTATGGACCTGAATGTTAGTAGGTAGGAAAATAATCGAGATGTTGCAACCCATGACCCTGAGTTTGAGATTTTGATGATGACAAATAATATCGCATGAACTACTATTCATTGAATATCATTTATTATTTGCTATTGTCCGAAAGTACTAACATTTCAGGAAGATCACAAGCTACTCAAGACAACAGGAAGACTCAAGACTGGCTAGATTAGGAGTATGAGTCTGATAATATAATTTGCTATTTAATTTTTTTTTTCTTGAGTCTGGCCACAAACTGCATGTAAGTCTGAGCAACCATGATTACACACAAGGGGAGAGGGTTTAAAAAGTAAGAAATAGTGGTTTTTCTTTCTTTGGTGAGCGTACTGTATGACTTTATTTCATACTATACAATCTTAGCTTTTAAAATGATTTCTGTGAATAGATCGTACCGTACGAATGAGATCGTACTGTACGATGTGTTCCAAATTGAAAACCCTAGCCGTCAAATTAACTTAAGTTTTCTGAGCCGTTTGTAATGTATGAAGAACTTCGTACTATATGGTTTATTTTAAATACTTACTTAAATTAACCCGTGATTAATGGAATAACTCATGGCTTCATCGCTAATTGAAAATCATACTATACGAATATATTCGTACCATACGATGAATAGAGATGAATTCTGATCGTCCTAGAGATCATCCTAGACGATCCCTTATTTTTGTCTCATCATACTGTACG
The DNA here is from genome assembly GCA_022539455.1 of Dendrobium nobile. NCBI lineage: Eukaryota > Viridiplantae > Streptophyta > Magnoliopsida > Asparagales > Orchidaceae > Dendrobium > Dendrobium nobile. The sequence continues at coordinate 45,120,713 of CM039721.1, forward strand.
ATTTATATCATACCATACGATGAATAGAGATGACATCTAGTCATCCCGGGATTCATCCTGGACGATGCCTTGATTTTGACTATTCATATTGTACAATATAGATAGTACCATACGATGAACAGAGACGACATTTGATCATCCCAACTATCGTCCTGTACGAGCAGTAGTATTGAGGATCGTACCGTATGATTTATTATCGTACTGTACAACAATATTTTGAACTATTTTTACACCTTCGTACCAGGATGAAGCTTGTTTATAGATGTCGCACTGTACGATGTGAAATCATACTATACTACTGTAACAGCTACTTTAAAAATTTTAGAGATTTTGGAGCCCATTTTATGTGTCAAAATTATTATGTTTTGAGAGAGAGATAGAAAGAGGGGAACGTGATTATAGAGGGAATCCTTGGGAGAGAGCTCTTGAGAAGTTTTAGGGTTTGAGAGAGGAAAGAGAAGGTGAGCTTGGTGAGGGAGAAGAGGTGTGAGGGAGATCACACAGTTGCTCCATTCTTGCTGCATCATGCTCCTTCTGTGGCCTGGGAAGAACTAGTTGGAGGCTCTCTGAGGAGGAGACTCTTCTACATCCGTGACCTCGAAAGTACTCTGCCCTCTCCAAGGAGAAAAATGAGAAGGTATTTTGCCATCACTTGGAGGGTGAAAACAGTGCTTGGCATTCCGCCACGCCAGGTTGGTGAAAGGGAGTACTTTAAGGGCTTCTCCACCTTGCCGAGGGGGGCAAAAGGAGAGCTATAGTTTGTAGTGAAATTCCCGGAGTGAAGGACTCCGGGGAGTGGACGTAGGTCATGGTTTGACTGAACCACTATAAAATTTCGGTGTACTTTTTCCTTATCGCTATTTACTTTTACTTGCACTTAATTTTCATAATATCTGCTTGGTGAAATTTGTGGAAGAAAAGGATTCTATTGTTGCACGTTGAGTTCAGTTGTTTGACTACGTAATAATTTAAATTTTCATGTTAAAAATTTAAAAACATAAAAAAAAAAATTAGAACTCCTTAGATTTTAATTATTCCAACAAAGTTTTCACAATTCACCCCCCTCTTGTAGATCTATTTATTTCAATTGGTATCAGAGATAGGTTTTCAAAAATAGTGTTTTAGAAAACCTTCGAAAAATGATCATATCGCATTTTGGAAATCGTAACACCGCAGAGGGTTATTCAATAACCCGTTCACCTCTTTTAGATAACATTCTGTTTGATTTCTAAAAAATAAGAATGTCTACTTTTTTATAGTCTATTGATTTTCGCATGTGGATGTTAGTCAATGATGGATATGTAGCACCTTTTAAAACTGTGAATGGAGTCTAAACTCTAGTACCTTTTAATGAATGGAGCAATGAGGATAGGGATTTAGCCTATTGAATGCTAAGTGTTTAAATTGTTTTTTTTATGCATTAAAGTCTGAGGACTATTTGAGAGTTTCTAACTGTGCTACTGGGAAGGAGATTTGGGATAGACTGTGCATTACATACGAAGGAATAAGTGAAGTAAAATAGTCTAGGCTTAACATTCTGTTGTATGATTATGAACTCTTCCGTATGAAACCTAGCGAAACAATATCTAATATGTACACTAGGTTCACCCAAATTGTGACATCTTTGCATGCATTAGGTAAAGAGATTTCAAATTCTGAGAAAGTTAATAAGATTCTAAGATACTTACCTATTTCTTATGATGCTAAGATAACTACTATCACTAAATCTAAAGATCTTAACATTTATTCTATTGATAATCTCCTTGGGTCACTCATTTCATACGAGCAAGGAGTGAGTTAAAGACAAAGTGATGCAGGTGAAAAGAAGAAGGAGCAAACGGTGGCACTAAAAGCAAACAACTCAGAAAGTGACAGCTTTGTAGGGAAGGAAGAAGACGATATAGAATTGATGACCCGACAGTTCAAGAACTTCCTAAAGAGAAAATAAAAGCGTCATTAGAACGACTTAATAAAGGTAAAAACTCAAAGTTTAATAAAGTTTCATCTGATACAATCTATTTTGAATGCGGGAAGCTAGGTCACCTTCGAGTTGATTTCCCCAACATGAAGAGCCAACCAACTAAGGATAAAGGCGAGGAAAAAGCCAAGTACAAGAATGGAAAGATGAAGCCACAAAAAGCTTTTTGGACCGAGTCTGCCTCAGAATCGTCTGAAGAAGAAGCAGAGGACGAGGTAACAAATTTTTGTCTTATGGCTAATGATAACCTTGATCAATCGAATCAAGATGAGGTATGTCAACTTTCATATGAAGATTTATTACTCATTTCTAAAAAAAATTCATGACTCGTATAGGAATTTGAAAAAGATCAATGCTAGTCTTAATATTGAATTTAGTAGTTTACAAACTGAGCATGCTAACTTAGTTAAAGAAAATTCTGATTTAGAAAGAGATCATATGCTACTTCTTGATGAGTATGATGCATTAAATAAGAAGCATATTAAACTAACTGAAATGCATGAAATCTTGAAAACCACTCATGTTGAACTAGAAGAGGCTTTTCATAGACTAGACAAACTTGCACTAGAAGTAGATCACAGTGAGCATTTGTTAAAAATAAAAGTTCATGGATTGACATATCAAAACAACACTTTTAAAGAAAAAATCAAAGAACTAGAAAAAGAAATTGCGTCACTCATATTAGCCCAACCTAGTCAACCCCCAACATAGCATGCATCACACAACTTTAGGAAGAGGCATCACCATCCACATAGGTTAGTGAATCCATTTCCTGGTGTTAGGTGCTTCTCTTGTGGCATGTTAGGTCACATTGCCCACACTTGCATAATTCACCGTAGGACACACTTAGAATGAAGACCTAAAGGGCATCCATCACAGCATAACATGCATACATTTCATTCATGCAAGCATAAGGAGGAACCCAAACTCACTTGGGTTCCCAAATCTAATCCTTGAATGAAATTGTAGGGATGCTCTCACAAAAGACCTAGTCAGAGCATGTGGTACCTGGATAGTGGTTGCTCGCAACACATGACTGGAGATATGAAGAAGTTCATTCTACTGGAGACCAGAAATGGAGGCAAAGTAACATTGGATGACAACACTACCAGAAAAGTGATAGGCTCAGGTACTGTTAGTAATGCTAGGAACGTTTTAATTGAAAATGTCTTATTAGTTGATGGCTTGAAGCATAATTTACTTAGCATTAGTCAATTGTATGACAAAGGTTTTGATATTAAATTTCTGTGACAAATGCTTGATTAGTTTAAATGATAAACTAGTTTTAGAAGAAAAATGAATGAATAATGTTTACTTGTTACACCTTGATTGCATTGATAGTTCAAATTCATTTTTTTGAAAACAATTATTGATGACTCGTGGCTATGACATAGGAGACTATGCCATGCTAGTATGAAAATACTTAGAAACATCACTCAGAAAAATCTAAATAGAGGCGTACCTAAGTTAGACTTTACTAAGGATTACTTATGTGATGCTTGCCAACTAGGAAAACAAATCAAATCATCCTTTCATTCAATTTGAGATGTGATCACCTCTAGGCCATTAAAAATCGTACACATGCACTTATTTGGACCCGTTAGTACAGCTAGCCTAGGTGGAAAAAATTATGCATTTGTGATTGTAGATGACTTCACTAGGTTCACTTGGGTAAGATTCCTAGCACATAAGAATGAGTCTTTTGAGGAATTTAAGCTATTCTCCACATGGATTCAATAAAAATTAGGTTGTCAAATCTCAACAATCCATAGCGATCATGGTGGAGAGTTTCAAAATGATAGATTTGAATCATTCTGTCAAGAGATAGGAATAGAACACAATTTCTCAACCCCTAAAACACCTCAACAAAATGGTATAGCAGAAAGGAAGAATAGAACTTTGGTAGAAGTCGCTAGGGCAATGTTAGCGGAGTACACCCTTCCTAAATACTTTTGGGCAGAAGCGATTAATATAGCGTGTTATGTATTAAATAGAGTAAACATTAGATCTAAGCTGAATAAAACTCCTTATGAACTCCTTAAGGGTAGGACACCGAATCTTTCACACTTACATGTCTTTGGGTGCAAGTGCTTCATCTTGAATAATGGCAAACATTCCTTAGGAAAATTTGATCCCAAGTTTGATGAAGGTGTCTTCTTAGGTTATTCATCTATAGGAAAGGCCTATAGAATCTTTAATAAGAGAACCCTAGTAGTAGAGGAGTCCACCCATGTAGTATTTGATGAATCAGATAAGCCCTCTGAATATAAAATTGAAGATGATGAAATAGAGGCAATCTAAGGAGTAGAGACTATGACCACAGAAGAAAGGGTAGAACCTCATGAAGATTTGCCTAGAGAATGGAGATATTATTCTAGTCATCCTAAAGATTTAATTTTAGGAGACCCTTCAGAAGGTGTAAGAATTAGGCATGGACTTAGGAAAGAGGTTAGTCATTCAGCATTCATCTCTATGATAAAACCTGCAAGCATAGATCAAGCCTTAGGAGATGAATTCCTAATTCGAGCAATGCAAGAAGAACTAAACCAATTCACCAAAAATGAAGTTTGGAAGTTAGTTAAGAGACCTAAAGAACAAAGTGTTGTTGGAACAAAATGGGTCTTCAAAAATAAAATGAATGATTCAGGCACAATAATAAGAAATAAAGCCAGATTAGTAGCTAAGGGGTACAACCAGATTAAGGGAATAGACTTTGAAGAAGGATTTACCCCGATTGCTAGACTAGAAGCCATTAGAGTGCTCTTAGCTTTTACTTATTTCAAGAACTTCAAACTATATCAAATGGATGTAAAGAGTGCTTTTTTGAACGAGGTAATTAAGGAAGATGTCTATGTTGAGAAACCCCCAGAATTTGAAAGTTTTCAATTTCCAAACCATGTATTCAAATTAAAAAAGACACTTTATGGATTAAAGCAAGCACCTAGAGCATGGTACGAAAAACTTAGCTCATTCCTATTGGATAAAGGATTTGAAAAGGGTATTGTAGATACTACACTCTTTTTACAAAAGATCAAAAATGAAATTCTCATTGTTCAAATATATGTGGATGACATCCTATTTCGATCTTCATATAAAAACTTGTGTGATGAATTCTCAAAAATAATGAGTAATGAGTTTGAAATGAGCTTGATGGGAGAACTTAATTACTTTCTTGGCTTTAATGTAAAACAAATGGATAATGGAACTTTCTTAGCCAAATAAAGTACATTAAGGATATTTTAAAAAAATACAAAATGGATAGTGCTAAACTCATGAACACTTCAATGAGTTCAACAATTCAATTAGATAAAGATCCTAGTGAAAAATTAGTAGATCAGAAAAAGTATAGATGAATGATTGGATCCCTTCTTTACCTGACTGCCAGTAGACGGGACATAATGTTTAGTGTGTGCCTCTATGCCAGTTTTCTAGCCGATCCTAAAGAGTCTCACTTAACTGCGGTCAAGAGAATCCTTAGATATATACTAGGCACCCTGAACTTAGGAATTTAGTATCCAAGGCACTGCACTTCCTTTAAAATTTTAGGGTACTCAGATTCTGATTTTATAGGAAGTAGGATAAATAGAAAAAGCACCTCTAGTACCTGCCAATTCATAGAACAATCATTAGTTTCTTGGTTCAGTAGGAAGCAAAACTCAGTAGCCCTTTCCACGGCCGAGGCATAATATATTGTAGTAAGAAGTTGCGTTGCACAAGTACTATGGTTAAAACAACAAATTCTTGATCTTGGCCTATCTGTAGGAACCATCTCGATCATATGTAATAATACAAGTGCAATTTGTATCTCTAAGAACCCAATTCAGCACTCTCGAACGAAACATATAGACATTAGACACCATTTCATAAGAGATTATGTTGCTAAGGGAGATATAGAATTGCATTACATTGCTACAGGTGATCAATTGGCTGACATATTCACAAAAACCACTAGCATTCGACACCTTTAGCACCTTGAGGACTAGATTAAGTATCATAGACATTAATGCATAAAACACAAAAAAAAATTCTTCTAGGGTTGTTCCTGATCATCACACACTCACCACACGAAACCAAAAAAAATTGACATTTCATTATCGTACTTTATGATCCTCTTTCGTACTGTACGATATATCTAAATCTATACAATACACTACCATGGGAAAATTTTGACTCTTTTGATCATACTGTACGATCTCCATCATACAATATGATACAGCTAGCTGGCATCCAATCCGTCTGGTATGAAATTATTGCTCATCGTACGGTACGATATCTCCTCTTCATACTATACAATCCATGTCAGCAAATAGATTAGGACGAATTAATTCGGTTTGGTACGATATAATTGGTATTCATACTATACGATATCTCCACTTCGTACTATACGTCCACCTCAGCAAAATGAATGAAAACGAAGTAAATATGTATGGTACGATATAATTGCAGTTTGTACTGTATGATACACATGTTCGTACAGTACGAAACTTTTTGTCAAAGGTCCTACCGACGACCCTTGGGATGATCAAAATTCTTCTGATCATACGGTATGATATCCATAATACTGTACAAGTTGACCACCTTTTTCCAAAACGACCCGACAGAACATTTATTACCAATCGTACTGTACGATGTTGGAAAATTCTATAAATTTGCCTCACTTGCAGCTCACTTCACTCACACCTTTTCTTTCTCACCTTTCACTCAGCCTCTCCACAATGTCTAGTTCCAGTAAGAGTACTCGTTTAGTAGCGGGATGTTTGTCTTCCTCTAGCTGTCACAGCACTCAGTTCCTGAGTGCTTAAAATAAGGAAAATTTACCATAAGTATAAAGCCTGCAAAATTACACCTTCCAAAATGCTCAATCATGCTACCCTGAATTTCGAGGTACTGAAACTCTTTGCTTCCATCACCTTTCAGTTCCTCCTCACTTTGGCCTTCCCCTACAACTCTGAACTTCTTTTAGAATTTCTAGCAAATCTAACCTACACCGTCGACAACCTAACCTTCCACTCCTTTGTCTGTTGCAAAAATATCAAAATTACCAAAGCCGACATCGCCCAATACATTGGGCTATCTATTGAATGGTCTAGGGTTCGTTCCTTTCTCCCAAACAAATTTGATTGGAGTGATGTTAATCAAGTCCTTAGGAATGCCGTATTCTATCAACACCAGCCTCTCATCCAATCACTAAATCGAAATGCCAGAATTATTCAACATGTCCTTAGAACCTCTATAATACCCAAAGCTGGCGACCGGATCAACATGACCCCGATTTTATCTATCCCTACCTATCTTATCATGTCCAACACCAAATTCGACGAGGCCGATTTGATTATTGATTACTTTAACCATATGACTTTCATTCTCCTCCCTACTACTCACTGGAAACAAAATCTAGCTCTTGGTCACCTTATAGGATATATCCTTCTGAATAAATACCAACTAACCTATCTTGGTGAACCCGATAATCTTCCAATTTTTTATATAGATGCCTCTTTCCGTATTCTTTTTCATCGGGGACAAGAGCCTGAAGAACCTATCTTTGATGAAGAAGGAGGAGGAGATGCCCCCGCAGCAGCTCCAGCTTGACCACAACGACATGGAGTACCTCGAGCTCCTGCACGAGCTTATCCTCACAACAATTTAGTCAAATGCTTCGAGCAACTTTAGACTTGCCTCGATACGCACATACAAGAGCAACATCAGCAACACGAGGCCGACATGCAATGGTTTAGGGAACGCTTCACCTCTATTAATTAAAGATTTGACACAATCCTTCACTATTTTCAGCCAAACCCCCCTCATCCTCCAAGTGATCAGGATCCTTTCCTTTGAAGTGTATGTTTTGTATTTTTTTTCTTAGTGTTGTTTGATTCTCTTTTTGGTGCTGTCAAAAGAGGGAGAAGATTGTTGTAGTTTGCTTACGTTGTAGTTTCTCTTTTGCATTTTAATAGAATGCATTTCATCTCTTTTCTTATCTTGTCTAGTTCGTATTTTCTTTTTCTATTAACAAATATATATATATATATATATATATATATATATATATATATATATATATATATATATATATATATATATATATATATATATATATATATATATATATGCCTTTCAAACTTGTCTACAACAAAAATTATTTGATATCATTAAAAAGGGGGAGATTGTTGCGACCCAGGACCCCGAGTTTGAGATTTTGATGGTGATAAACAATGTCTCCTAAATTATTATTCATTGAATATCATTTATTGTTTGCTATTGTCTGAAAGTACTAACATTTCAGAAGATCACTAGCTACTCAGAACAACAGGAAGACTCAAGACTGACTAGATTAGGAGTATGAGTCTAACAATATAATTTGTTATTTATTTTATTTTTATTTCTTTTTAGTCTTCCCACAAACTACATGTAAGTCTGAGCAACCATGCAAACACACAGGGGGAGAGGGTTTTAAAAGTAAAAAATATAGTTTTTCTATCTCTAGTGAGCGTACTGTATGACTTTATTTTGTACTGTACGATCTTAGCTTTTAAAATGATTCCTATGAATAGATCGTACCGTATGAATGAGATCGTACTGTACGATGTGTTCCAAATTTAAAACCCTAGCCATCAAATTAACTTAAGTAAGCTTTTCTGAGCCGTTCGTACTGTAAGATTTATTTTAAATACTTACTTAAATTAACCTGTGATTAATGGAATAAATCAAGGCTTAATCACTAATTGAAAATAGTACTGTACGAACATATTCGTGCCATACGATGAACAGAGATAAATTTTGATCGTCCCAGAGATCGTCCCAGAGATCATCCTGGATGATCCCTTGTTTTTATCTCATCGTACTATACGATTTATATCGTACCATATAACGAACAGAACATTTGATCATCCCGAAATTCATCCTTGACGATGCCTTGATTTTGACCATTTGTACTATATGATCTAGATCATACCATACGATGAACTAAGATGACATTTGATCGTCCCGGCTATCATCCTGTACGAGCAGTAGTATTGAGGATCGTACCTATGATTTATTATTATACTGTATAATTAGATTTTGAACTATTCGCACACCTTCGTACCAGGATGAAGCCTATTTATACATATCATATTGTACGATGTGAAATCGTACTATACGATTGTAATGGCTACTTTGAAAATTTCAGGGATTTTGGAGCCCGTTTTATGTGTCAAAATTATTATGTTTTGAGAGACAGATAGAAAGAGGGGAATGTGATTAGAGAGGGAATCCTTGGGAGAGAGCTCTTGAGAAGTTTTAGGATTAAAGAGAGGAAGGAGAAGGTGAGATTGTTAAGGGAGAAGAGGTGTAAGGGAGATCACACGGTTGCTCCGTTCTTGCTGCATCTTACTCCTCCTATGGCCCGGGAAGAACTTGTGGGAGGCTCTTTGAGGAGGAGACTCTTCTACATCTGTGACCTTGAAGGAACTCTACCTTCTCCAGGAGGGAGAAAAATGAGAAAGTACGCTGCCGTCACTAGGAGGATGAAAATAGCGCTTGACACTCTGCCATGTCGGGTTGGTGAAATGGAGTATTGTAAGAGCTTCTCCGCCTTGCCGAGGAGGGAAAAAGAAGAGCTATAGTTTGTAGGGAAATTCCCAAAGCGGAGGACTCTAGGGAGTGGACGTAGGTCATGGTTTGACTGAACCACTATAAAATTCTGGTGTGCTTTTTCCTTATCGTTATTTACTTTTACTTGCACTTAATTTTCATAATATCTGCTTGGTGAAATTTGTGGAAGAAAAGGATTCTATTGTTGCATGTTGAGTTCAATTGTTTGACTATGTAATAGTTTAAATTTTCATGTTAAAAATTTTAAAATATCAAAAAAAATTAGAACTCCTGCTTAGGTTTTAATTATTCCAAAAAAGTTTTCACAATTCACCCCCCTCTTGTAGATCTATTTATTTCACAAGAAACAAAAATGCTATAAATATTTGCTATCATTAAAATTATAATCCTTTAATCTAGGTTTACAACAATTCCTCCCTTTTTGATGATGATAAATATTTGTTTGGAAATTCAACTCAAGTAGATTAATGAAATATAAACTAAAGGAGAATAGTATGAATGTGAACCAAGCAAAATAAATCTTATTAAAAATAAGTAGGTGTTACAAATACTAAATAATAGTGGTTTAAAAAATAATAATACAACGATCCAATACTAATATTATTCCCCCTTTTGACATCATAAAAAAGAGTAGGAAATAAAAACAATACATAAAGCAAAAATACAACACAAAAACTAATTATAGTATAAGAAAAACTTTATATAAAAAACATCAAACAAACTACAAGTATGAGGGACCCTGATCAGGTGAAGGAGGAGGTAGTGGTGGCTGAAAAAGATAGTGGATGGAAGTAAACTACTTCTCAAACCAGGCCATATCCTGATCGTACTACTGCTGTTGGTGTGCCATATATGGATCAAATCTAGCAACATCTTCTATATGCTGCTGTTCTTATGTAGTAACATAAGAGTCAAACCTAGCCTCCCACTGGTCGAACTGCTCCACCAATTAATCCAGTTGTGAGTGCTGGAGCATTGGAACAGGTACAAGAACAAGTGTAGGAGCAGGTGCAGGAGCCGCTTCCTCCTCAGCTCCCGCATCCTCCTCATGCCTTGGATGGAGATGAGTGCTATGAAGAATATGGAAGGAGTTGTTGGTATAGTAAATAAGCTGATAATCTGGAGGGCCAAGATATTAAAGATTTTATTTAATTTTTAGGACAAAAGCTATAATGTGTCTTAAGGCAAGCTTAGGCTTTCTTTTGTGTCCTGGATCCCTAATACTAGTCAGGTGCTTAATATACCAAAAAAGAATATTAATGATAATGAAAACCTTATGGGCCATTATATAAAAGGTAGTAATTAAGAGTAGGGGAGTGATGTTGATATGGTCACCAGCCTTTGGGATTATTGAGGTTCTAAGAATATGCTAGATTATCCTAGCATCTTTGACTAAGGTGCTGGACGCCCCATCATGGTTGGAGACATTTGTGTTTCTTAGCTATTGGTTGATAGAAGCCTAATTAAAATTAGGATATGGATAAAAAGTATGAAGCTTATCTCCACTAGTAGAAAGTTGGAGGAGTTCATGGAAATACTAATAGAGGATCTCTACTAGGCGTCTGTGTACATAGGATTATAGGGAGGTGTAGGTAAAGTTGATCCTGTAACTATCGAAGAAATCATAGAGGAGTTTAAGGTTGAATGCGATAGCCAGAGTTAGAATGAAGGCGAGGGAAGTTTGAGTGAACAAATTCTGGACTGAGTAATTGAGTGTGCGAGGATTGACAATTCTCAAAGGTATGATTCCATCGATTTTATATCAAAGATAGGAAGCTTGGTCAGCCTCCTCAGAGACACAAGGGTTGATAAATACCCTCGAGGAATTGCTGATCACCATTCTAAACCTTTTCCCACCCGCCATTAATAAGGATGTACAGCTTCAAAGAGAATGAAAGATGGATTATAGGATTTGAGGGTGAATAAACATTTGAATTTATCTATTTATAAAGAATTGGCCACATTATCAAGGATGATTACAAGATCATCTAGGATGATCAGGAGAATTTATGACGTCTTGGATAATTGGTCAAAAAGGCAGTCCTATCATCTAGGATGAGCAGACATCATCCAAGTTGATTAGACTCAGGCGATCATTCTAAGGAATCATGTTGGACGATCGTTGAAGAAAAGGATCATTCAAGCTGATTGGTGGATCATTCAGGACAATCATCAATAATGGATCGTATCATCTGAATTTAAAATGTGTAGCCATTTTTATCATGTGGATCGTCTAGGATGAATAGGTGTATTTTCTAGGATGATTACAAATAATTGAGCATAATTCAATCAAATCATCCAGGATAATGTGTATCATCTAGGATGATCTTAGATGATTAAGTCAGATCAGTTGTTAGATGGATGATGAAGGATAATGTCATGGTATCATCAAGGATGATAAAAATATCATCCAAGATGATAAAAATATCATCCAGGATGATGTGATACAAAAATTAAATTTTGATGATGGAGGGAGGTGATTAGAAGGTGCCCTACAATATAAATACCCAATAAAAATAAAATATAAAATTATAAAAAGCTGATAAAAATGACAAAAGGAATGAAAAAAAAGTATTTTTATCAAAGCAAGAATATGATAAAATTTCCATGTGATTCAATTAAAAATTTATAAAGAATGAGTTAATATCATCGAAATCTGAAAAATTGGTAGAAAACCTGATCTTGTTATCCCCATCTCGGATTTCCTATAGGGTAAAGATCTTTGGAAAACAAAAATCTAACTAAAAAAGAAATTAGCCAAAAAAAGTGATCTACTCAACAGTTCCTTCTAGAAAATATATCTAATAGAGTAACATACTAAAGTAATTAGTCAAAATTAAAGGTTTTAAAAATCAAGTGATTGAATATATCAAGTACATGAGGTGGGAAATTCTCGGACCTCTTGGAGAAATTTGAATACCAATATCACCTTCCTTTTGCCTTAAGGAGTTGGATAACAATTGGGAGCACATGATATACAAATAAGGAGAGAGTGGGCATCCTTGTCTAAAATTGCTACAAGCATTCATCCACTTTGAATATTTTCCATTAATAATAATGGAAAATCTTACATTCACCACTCATTAATAATAATGGACAGGGCAAAGTGTCAACATCAATAAATCACAAATTATTTTTGGTAAGAATGTTAACCGCCAAGTGAAGAATAAGCTTACCAAAGTTTTTGGTTTCAAAGTGGTTAAGGAGCTAAACTACCTTGGGATTAAAATTTCTCTTACTAAATTGAAGGTGGCAGATTTTCAAGATCTTCTAGTCAATGCTATGGAAAGACTTAATGTTTGGGGTAAGAAGTCTATTTCTTTGGGAGGTAAAATAACTCTCATCAAAAGCTCATACTTAACCATGGCAAATTTCTTAATTACACATACTTTGGTTCCAAAAAGTGTGTTGTATAATTTGGAGAAATGTTGTAGAAGCTTCATTTGGGATAAAAAAGATGGAGGTCATAGTATTCATTATGTGGCTTGGGAGGAGTTATGCAAACCAAAAAGATTTGGTGGACTTGGTTTGCAATCGCCTATTATGAAGGCTGGTTCATTGAGAGCAAATCTGGCTTGGAACTTCAATCAAAATCCGGATACTTTATTACATAGATCTATGGAGGCTAAATATGGAAGGAATTTTATAAACAACAAAAACAAAAAAGTCTACTTCTAAGGCTTGGAGTATCCTAGTTGATGGAGGCAAATACTTGAGAGATATTACCAGATGGAAAATTGGTAATGGAAGAGTGATAAGTATCCTGGATGATATTTGGGTGCTTGATAGATGCATAAACAGATGGCCAACACTTGTTGATTGTAATTCATTGGAAGGAATGTATGTCCAGCAGCTATTGCAGGAAGACGATCAGTGGAATTGGAATTTTATTCAGAATTTCTTCCATCCAGATTTTATGAAGTTTATTAACCAAATTCAAACTGATCCACATGAAGACGACAGGCTGGAACTGCAGAAGATCTGCTCAGGTATGACTGTTTCTGCATTATCATTTGAACATTTCCTGAAAAGTAGATACAATTATAAAAAAGATGCTTACTGTAAATGGCTTTTTAAACAAAAGCTTAGCAAGAAACTGGAAATGTTTTGGTGGAGAATTTGAAATTCTGCTATACCTACCAATCTTTTTCTCAGCAATTGTGGAATTTCGGTGAATAATACTTGTGCTAGAGGCTGTGTACAAATAGAAAATTATGAGCACATTGTGGTACATTGTAAATTTTTAACTGAGATCATTATGAAAGTTAGAGAATGGGGCATCCACATTCCTATCTTCAACTCTTTGGGTCATTGCATTCACGAATTAAAGAGGCTTTCTGCTACTCATATTGGAATTGTCAAGGTTTATTGCACCATTGTTTATTATTCATGGAGAAATAGAAATGAAGTAAAGCATGGCAAAAATGCCTTACCGTGCTACTTGGTTGCTGCAAATGCATTGTCAGCTGCTCACCACAATTTTTCCCCTTATCTTTCCAACTGGGGTACTAACCTCCCTATGGAGTCTCATGACACTTGGTGCCCCCCACCGAAAGATTGGTTAAAAATTAATGTTGATGCGTCATTACTCTCCTCTGGAATGACTGGTATAGGTGGTATTTTCAGAGACTATAGAGGGAGATTTATTCTTGCTTTTGGAAAGAAATTGATCCATTGGGACATTGCCCAATTGGAGCTGAAGGCGACTTTTACGGTGAAAGATTATGTTAAAGATTGGATGCTTGATTTCAAAGGTGTGATTGTAGAAAGTGACAACATCAATGCCATTACATACCTTCAGAATTCTTTAAAGTCTAATAAGTGCAATTTGGATAACAATTCGTTCAAGGATTCTTTCTTCTTCAACGACTTCAATAAGGTTCTTTTTATACATGCTTATAGAAATTGTAATAAAGTAGCAAATCTTTGTGCTACTTTAGCTTTAGATAATAGTTTCTTCTTTGATAGTTTTTCTTTTGATGATATTCCTTCCTTGTTAGCTAAGTTAATGAAGGAAGAATATCATCCTTTTAACGATTGTACTTAGTTTCTTTGCTTTCTAATGCATTTGGCATTTCTTCAAAAGAAAAAAAGATTGAATATATCAAGTGACATATAAATTCTTCTAAGATTTAAAGATTTGAAAGAGAAGAAAACTTGATTTTTGTGGGTTCATCTTATGCCTCTTGTTAATTGTTTGGGACACTTTATGCATCTTTTGATTTTGATACACATTATTCATCTTTCATTTTTTTTACGATCATTTCACATCTTTTCACTTTTTATTTTTGGGCTCATTTTATGCCTTTTATCATTTTTGTGAACTAGCACTTTTCAAAACTTCTAATGATTCTCAGTTGTGAATTTATTTTCGATAATAGAGAAGAAAACCTCACTATTTAATATAAGGAAGAATAGACCATAAATAAGAATCATATTGATATGATAAATGTAACAACATAATCATGAAAAACTTGAAAGTGATCTAATGACTTTGAACATCATTCATATGAGAAAGATTACTGTAGAAAGATAGAAAAGATCTCAATTTCAAAGTTGTAATTTTAATTTGAAAAGAAACTTACACCTTTATAGGAGTTTGAGAAATGGAAATAATTAACTGAATTTCTTTCTTTAATTGATTTAGGGATGTCAATCATTGATTATAAATTTTTTTTTTTAAAAAAAAAATATTAAATATCATTTTAGTAGTGACAAAAAAAATTAAAAGAAAAATAAAGAGATAGTAGATGAAAATACATAAAACAACAACAAATAAACAAAAATTAACAATATAACCAAAATAAAAGAAATGGTAGAAATAAAAGAATAATCAGAAATAAGAAAAAAATCAAAAAAATATAAAGTTTAGACTTCAGAAATAATCAAGTTCATGCATTTATGTCAATCACACCCAATCTGGTCCTTAAGATGTCGAATGTGTGAAAAGCCAGTGGTTTAGTAAAACGTCAGCTAGTTAGTTTTTAGTTACTACATGGTGTAACTTAATATCTCATTTAGTAATATGGTCCCTAATAAAGTGATGTCTTATGTCAACGAGTTTGGTTATTGAGTGCTGGATATAATTTTTAAAGATGCAAATGGCATTAGTGTTGTCACATAGAATTGTAATTATGCCTACAGGTAATCATAAATTAAAAATTTATTACTTCAACTAATGGACTTGGGCCACACAACTTTCTAAAACAATGAACTTAGATTTAGTAGTGAAAAGTGCAACAGTTTTATTTTCTACTGGATCAGGAGACTAAGGAATGTCTTATGAATTAGAAAGTTTTTGAAGTGCTCTTTTTGTCCACCCTACATCCTACAAAATTAGAATCAGAATATCCAATAATTTCAAAATAACTGTTATGCCTAGGATACAAGATTCCTATGTTTTGGGCTGCTAAAAGATACATAAAAATTCTCTTAAATACATTCAGGTGGGATTCTTTAGGATTAGCTTAAAATCTAGCATAGAGATAAACACTAAACAATATATCAGGTGTAGAGAGAGTTGCTATTTGCATGTTTTACATTCTTGCAACTTGTATTATTTTGATGATTTTAAATATTATTGTTTTTATATATCTCCTAACATTTTTTGGAAGCTTTATTTTTGCTCTAGTGTGTACTAACATTTCATGAAAATCAACTCCAAGCGATAAAGACTTCAAATTATTCTTTTGTAAATTACAAGTTTTTGAAATGAAAGGGAATGATTGTAATTGAGTGAAAAATTGCAACACACACTCTTGGGGGACAAATTTTATGAACTGATCGTACGGGACGAACTTTGTTTGTACGAGACGATCATGTCAATTAACCCTCAGAAGAGCACTGGTTCGAACGGGCGAGGAGAAAATTTTCTAAGTCCTAATCGTCCAGGACGAATTTAATATTCATCCCGGGATGAAACTCTCTAGATTCTCACTCGCAATATTCGTCTAGATGAAAAATAAGGTTCGTACCGGGACGAAACTCTCTGTATGAGATCGTACAGGACGAAATTAATTTTCATACCGGGATGAAACTCTCTATATGAGATCGTACATGACGAAATATATTTTCATCCCTGTTTGAAGCTCTCTGTTTAAAATCATCCCAGGACGAAACCTATTCGTCCCAGAACGAATTGAACCGACTTACGTCAGTTGGTTACGTCCTGAAGAATTTTTGGAAACCGACCTATGAAATAACCATTTCGTATCGGACGAACATAGTTCGTACGGGATGATGAGCGTGTACGAACATAGTTCGTACCAATTTACATTAGGTTCGTTTCCAGCACTTTAAGTAAAACCGTCCAGGACAATCCACGATCGTACGGGACGATCCACTGCGTACAGAATTGAAAACCTGCAGTTTTTGGGCGGTTTTTCTTATCTTTTGTATAAATAGTCCAAATTAGATTGTCACCCAATCTTTTTGCCATTTGATCTTCGTGCCTATTGAAAGAAAAGTCAAGGAGAGAGTGTGAGAGAGCATTTAAAGGAGGAATCCTACCATTAGAGCATGAAGGCTTCACTTATTGTTTAAAGGTAAGAATCTCTACTTGTGAATTAGGATTACTTCACTCTTTTCTTCCTTCTTTCTAGATTTCTTGTGAGAATATCTATCAAGGAGATCCGGTTCTCTGCCGACACTTGGAGAGTGTGAACAGCCGAAGGGTTCTCTGCCCACACTTGGAGAGTGTGAATAGCTGAAGGGTTCTCTGCCCACACTAGGAGAGTGTGAAAGGATGAAGTGTTCTCTGCCCACACTAGGAGAATGTGAAAGGACGGATGGTTCTCTGCCAACACTGGGGATTGTGTAAAAGGACGACGGTTCTCTACCACACCGGGTAGTGGTGAAAAGAGTGTTTATAAAGGCTTCTCCGCCTTGCTGTGGGTGCAAAAGGAGAGACACTATTGATATTAGTGCAATACTCAGAGGGTGCCTCTGGGGAGTGGATGTAGGTCTGGTTTAGACCGAACCACTATAAATCTTATGTCGTTTACTTTACTGCTTTTTATTTTCTGCATTTTTCTTTTGTTTTAAAAATTTGTGGTTGAAAAACTTTTCTATAAAAATTTTATTAAAAGTTTAATTTTGGTACAACTAAAATTTAAAAAGAGGGTTAAAATTTAAAATACCAATTCACCCCCCTCTTGGTAGCCTTGGGACATTAACTTAGGTTTAACAACCTATTCACTAGACTCAACAAGTGGTATCAGAGCTTCGTTTCAAAATCATAAGTTTAAACTACTTTTTGATTAACGTAGATGGCTACATTTGGAAACCGAAATACACCTGAGGGTTACTCTATTACTAGACCTCCACTGTTTGACAATATACCTTTTAATTTTTGGAAAACACGCATGTCTACTTTCTTACAATCACTTGATTATCGTATGTGGATCCTAGTCCAGGAAGATTATACAAAACCAACTAGATTAGTTGATGGAGTTAGGACTATAGAAGAATGTGACTTAGCTCAACTAAATGACAAATGTTTAAATAGCTTCTTTTGTGCTTTAAAATATGAAGACTACATTCGGGTTTCCACTTGCAAAAGTGGAAAGGACATATAGGATAGACTTTGTATAACTTATGAAGGGACTAATGAGGTTAAACAATCAAGACTTAATATCTTGTTACATGATTGTGAATTGTTTCATATGAAACCAAATGAATCTATTTCTGGCATGTACATAAAATTCACACATATTATCACTTCTTTGCATGCACTTGGTAGGGAATTAACTAATGTTGAAATGGTTAATATGATTCTTTGTTGTTTACCTACTGCATATGATGCTAAAATTACTACAATTACAGAGTCTAAAGATCTAAACATTTATTCTATTGACAATCTTCTTGGTTCACTCATTGCTTACGAGCAAGAGGTTAGTCAAAGAAAGATTGATGCAGGTGAACCACGAAAGGAGAAGAATATAGCACTAAAAGTGGAAGAGTCTGAGAGTGAACACTCAGAACCTGAGGATGAAGATGATATTGCACTAATGACTAGACAATTCAGAAGCTTTCTGAAGAGGAAGTAGAAGAGACGCCAGCAATAGAATAGAGGTAAGTATAACTGAAATAGAAAGGTTTCTAATGAAGTAATTTGTTATGAATGCAGGAAACCAGGTCATATCAAGTCTGATTTCCCAAAACTCAAAGCCACTCCTAGCAAGGAGAAGGTAGAGGAGAAACCAATTATAAAGAAGGGCAAGAAGAAGTTTTAAAGAGATTTTTGGGTGGACTCAGCTTCAGATTCATCAGAGACTGAAAAGGAAGAAGAAGTCACCAATCTTTGCTTGATGGCAGATAGCATAGATCAATCAGATCAAGAAGAGGTATTGACTTAAGTTATGATGAAATTATTTAATGTTTCTGAACACATGCTTGATGCATATAGGAAAATGAAAAAGATGCATGCTAGTGTAATTCTAGAATTGGAAGAACTTAAGAAAGAACATGAAATCCTTAGGAAAGATCATGCTTTAATAGATGATAACCACATGAAATTACTTGATGAATATGATGATCTGAATTAAAATCATGAGATTTTGAAATCATCCTATGCTGAATTTGAAAAAGTTTTTAAAATATTTAAGGATGAATCTGAGAGCAAAACATATCGAATTAATTATATAAATCGAATCTTGGAAGATATGAATTCATTTTATAAATTGAAAATAAGAGCTCTTGAGGATAATAGGATACACCCCAAACTTGAAAATTTTAAAAATCCTAAATATATGGAATCCCTTAGAAGACAAATAAATGGTTGAAAACTTAAGAATACTTTTCCTAATATCAAATGTAATAATTGGGGATTATTTGGACATATAGCTCACACCTGTACTTTGAAGATGAAATCTAATTTGGTGTGGAAACCTAAGATGCATAAACCTAGACATATCATACTTGCATCTGATTATAAATTGCTAAAAAGTGAACCCAAACTTGTTTGGGTTCCCAGGTATAATATTTGATATTTTTGTAGGAATGCTCTCACACAAGACCTCATGGGAGCATATGGTACCTGGACAGCAGATGTTCAAAGCATATGACTGGAGATACTGCTCAATTCATAACGCTGGAAGTCAGGAGTGGAGGCAAGGTTACACTTGGAGATAATACCACAAAGAAAATGGTTGGATCAGGTATGATTAGAAATTTGAATAACTTTTTTATAGGCAATGTGTTATTGGTTGAAGGCGTAAAACATAATTTGCTAAGTATAAGTCAGCTATGTGATAAGGGTTATAGTGTAAAATTTTTACCTTCTAGCTCCATATTAAGCCTAAATGGGAAAGATGTTTTAAATGAAAAAAGAGTAAACAATATTTATATGCTAGATTTAAATTGGATTCAATCTCCTACTGCTTTTTGTTTGAAAACTATTTCTGATAAATCATGGCTTTGGCATAGGAGACTTTGTCATTCTAGTATGAAAAACCTTAGGAGAATTACCCAAAAGAACTTAGTAAGAGGTATACTAAAACTAGACTTTACTAAGGATCACCTTTGTGATGCATGTCAATTAGGAAAACAAGTGAAGTCTTCTTTTAAGTCCAATAAGGATCTTAGGACTAGTAAACTATTGGAAATTTTACACATGGATCTTTTTGGACCAGTAGGAACTATAAGTCTAGGAGGGAAGGTATACGGATTTGTTATAGTGGATGATTTCTCAAGATTCACTTGGGTTAGATTTCTATTTCATAAGAGTTAATCATTTGAGGAATTTAGAAATTTTTTGACTTGGATTCAAAGGAAATTAGGGTGTGAAATAATTTCTATACAAAGTGATCATGGAGGAGAATTTGAAAATGAAAGATTTGAAAATTTTTGTAAAGAAAAAGGAATTGATCACAATTTTTCTGCACTTAGAACCCGTCAACAAAATGGGATAGTCAAAAGGAAAAATAGAATATTAATAGAAGCCGCCCGATAAATGTTGGCAGAATACTCACTTCCTAGATATTTTTGGGCTGAGGCGGTTAGCACTGCATGTTATGTTCTGAATAGGGTGAATGTGAGATCGAATTTAAATAAAACACCCTATGAGTTGCTAAAGGTAGAACACCTAATTTGTCTCATTTTACATGTTTTTGGTTGCAAGGAGTTCATTCATAATAATAGAAAATCTGCCTTAGGAAAATTTGATCCGAAATCAGATGAAGGAATTTTTGTTGGATATTTAAGTGTTGGAAAATCTTATAGGGTATTCAATAAAAGAACTTTGGTAATTGAAGAAAACACATGTTGTATTTGATGAATCTGAAAATTTGGAAGAGCCAAATGTTGTTGAAGATGAGATTGAGGAAAACTCCCAAAAAATTGATAGAATAAATTTGAAAGAAAATATGGAAGAAAATTTGGAATTAGCAAACCCTTTGCCTAGAGATTTGAGATTTTCTAAAAACCACCCAAGGGAATTGATTATAGGTGAACCTAGTGAGGGTGTTAGAACTAGGCGTGGATTAAACAAAGAAGTCAATCATTCAGCCTTTATTTCAACTATAGAACCCACTAATATTAATCAAGCACTTTTTGATGAATTTTGGATATTGGTAATGCAAGAAGAGTTGAATCAATTTGTAAGAAATAAAGTTTGGGAATTAACTTCAAGACCAAAAGATCAAAGTGTTGTTGGAACCAAGTGGGTGTTCAAAAATAAAATGAATGACTCAGGAGTATTCATTAGAAATAAGGCTTGATTAGTTGCTAAGGGGTATAATCAAATTGAAGGAATTGATTTTGAAGAGACTTTTGCCCCTGTAGCTAGACTTGAAGCAATTAGGGTTTTACTAGCCTTTTCTTGTTTTAAAGGATTTAAATTATTTCAAATGGATGTGAAAAGTGCCTTTTTAAATGGGGTAATTGAAGAAGATGTTTTTTCAGAACAACCTCTAGGTTTTAAAAATTCTAAATACCCAAATCATATTTTCAAGTTAAAAAAGGCATTATATAGATTGAAACAGGCACCTAGGGCTTGGTATGAGAGGTTGAGCACCTTCCTACTTGAAAGATCTTTTGAAAAAGGAAGTATGGATACAACTTTCTTTTTAATGAAATTTGGAAAGGAAATACTCATTGTTCAAATTTATGTGGATGATATCATTTTAGGATTTTCAAATAAAAATCTTTGTGATGATTTTTCTAAAATAATGAGTAGTGAATTTGAAATGAGTCTAATGGGAGAATTAAATTACTTTATAGGTTTTAGTATTAAGCAATTTGAGGAAGGTACATTTCTTAGTCAAACTAAATATGTTAAGGACATCCTCAAAAAATTTGAAATGGACAATGCTAAACCTGTTAGTACACCAATGAGTTCCTCAGTTCAGTTGGATAAGGAGCTTAAGGGAAAATCTGTTGATAAAAAGAAATATAGAGGGATTATTGAATCTTTACTTTACTTGACTGCTAGCCGACCAGATATTATGTTCAGTGTTTGCTTATGTGCTAGATTTCAATCAGATCCAATAGAATCACATTTGACAGCAGTGAAAAGGATTTTAAGATAATTACTAGGAACTCAGAACTTAGGAATTTGGTTAGCTCTTCATTTGAAATGATTGGTTATTCAGATTTTGACTTTGCAGGCTGTAGGGTGGATAGGAAAAGCACTTTTGGAACATGTCAATTCATTGGAAATTTATTAGTTTCATGGTCTAGTAGAAAATAAAATTCAGTGGCCCTATCTACTGTAGAAGCAGAATACATTGCATTAGGAAGTTGTGTGGCACAAGTACTTTGGTTAAAATAATAGTTGATTGATTTAGGATTAACTATAGGCATTATTCCAATTTATTGTGATAATACTAGTGCTATTTGCATTTCCAAAAATCCTATTCAACATTCAAGAACCAAACACATTGACATAAGGCATCATTTCAAAAGGGATCATGTATCCAAGGGAGAAATTGAACTTATCCATGTTTCAACTGAAAATCAACTTGCAGATATTTTTACAAAACCTTTAGCCTTTGATACTTTCAGTGCATTAAAAACAAGGCTTGGTGTAATTGATTTAAATGCTTAAATAAAAATATTTTTGCAACATTGATGTTTTTGTTTTCGTAGTTTATGTTTTTATGATTTTGTTTTTGTGATTTTTGTTTGTTTTTGAGTGATTTTTATTTAGAGTCTGTATATTTGTCGTTCTTTATTGTGTTCTGTGTGTTCATTTAGTTTTATTTGATAAAAAATACAAAAATTCAAAAATTTGTGTTAATTGTCCGGGATAAAAATTTTTTGTACAGGACGATGTGTGTAAAATGCCAATCTGCGTGATTTCAAACCATCTTAAGAGCAGTTTTTTTAATGTTGTTCGTCTGTACGATCGTCCGGGACAAATTTTTTTTTCTGTCAAACGACGAAATGATTGAATACAGCAGTTGAACGGATAAGACAGTTTTTATTATGAACTTCGTCCGTACAAACCTTTGGTTCGTACAGATGAACAGATGTCGGTTCATAGCGGGGGACGGTTTTCAACTGCCATTAAAACGAAGTAACTTTTGATCGTCTGTATGAATACGTGTTCGTCTGTACGATCGTCTTGGTCAAAAGTCTGTATGAATGGATGCTTTGTAAATTGTGTGATTACGAAAAGCCGTTATATTTTTAACTCACTCGTTCGTCCATACGAAATATTTTCGTACGGGGACGAATTGAATTCGTACGGGATGAACCAAAATTTCATCTGGTACGAACAGTCATTTTTCTTTAAATTCACGGCAATTTTTACTGAACAGTCACTCTCACACATCACTTTCAAAGACTTCATCTTTTCAAATTTTTCAATGGCAAGTTTTAGCAAGCATAAAAAGACTTTGGATAAGGGCCCTCCTAGGAATACATCCGAAAACTTTCTATCTAGAGCCAATGAAGAATCTTTTCCTACGTTTGTCTCTGCAAAAATCACTCCATCCAGAGTTCTCCTACAGGATCATTTAACCTTCAAGGTAATGCACTTGTTTGCCCATACTCAATTTGGTTTCATCCTCACTTTAGAACACTTCTACAATAAAGAAACCTTTCACTATTTTCTGGCAAACATGTCATTCAACTCCGACCACTCTGTTATCAGTTCTTTTGTTTTCAAAAAGAAAGTTGAAATCACCAAAGATGACTTTGGTATTTTTCTAAACTTAAGGACTGAAGGCTTAAGAGCACACACTTTAACAAACTCAAGTTTTGACTGGACTGAAGTCAATAGGCTGATTAGAGATAGGAGAATTAAGGATCATTTGCCTAAAGTTTCAACCTTAGTGCGTGATGCCCGTATCATTCAGCATGTGTTAAGAACTTCCATTATCCCTAAAGTTGGTGATAGAATCAACATCACTCCTCTTCTTTCAACTATTACCTACTTGATTATGACTAGACAACCTATAGATGAGGCTCAACTCTTAATTGACTACATTTATAGTCTCTCTGAAATCAGTCATGTTGATCATAAAAGGAAGAAGAACATAGCCCTAGTACATCTGATTGCATATATTCTGGAGAAGAAGTATAATTTAACTCATCTTGAACAAGACTTTGAAGAACCGCTCTACTACAACGATGCATACTTTAGAGCTATCTTCAATAAGGACGAGCCCAATAGAACTCATGTAGTTCTAAGTGAAATAGAAGAAGAAGCCAGACCTTCACATGCTGCTGGACCAAATTATGAGGATTTGGTTCAAAGGTTTGAAAATTTAGAGGCTCATTTTGATCAAAGATTTGATCAAATTGAAACTTATCTACAGCAGCAAGATTTTTAACATAATCAGGATATGGGATATATGCGTGAACAAATAAATGCCATTAATACCAACATGTTCATGATGAATAGTTACTTCAGCTTTTTTGGAGCAGCACCACCTCCTCCTCCAGATCAGGGACCATCTGAGTGATTTGTTCAGTGTTTGTTCTATGTTTGTTCAGTGTTTGCTCTATGTCTGTTCTGTACTTCAGTATTGTTCTTGTGTTAGTGATTTTCTTTTATGTGTTATCTTTCCATATTTTAGTTGTGTTAATGTTGATATCAAAGAGTTTAAATTGTAATAGTTTTTATCCGATATCAATATAAGTTTCAATGTTTTGTTATTAAATGTTTTAGAAATGTGTGTTAGATTTTTTGTCATGCATTTTATTTTAATCTTAATAGTGCTTTATTTAACTTGTAAATTTAAATTAATTTCATTAGAAAATATGATTTTTTAAAATTTAAGACATGCTTATAACTTGATATTCTTAGATTTTTCAATTCCATGTCTCTTATTTAGACTACATTATCTTAGTATTATTATTGCAATTTCGATGCTTTCTTATTTTGTATTTCTCTTTTCAATTAATATTTATGCACTTAGAAAATTTTGAAATTTTAGATTATTGATTTTGGAAAGAATTCAAATACTCTTGCAAAATTTTATAAATATACAAAATTCAAAAGAAGTGTGCAAAAAAATTTTGCAATGACAAAAAGAGGCACAAAATAAGCCCAAATCAAAAAGATGCACAAAAATGTACTGGTATAAAAATAGAAAAAGATGCGCAAAGCACCACATGTGATAATTATTTCTTTCCAAACTCTTTTAATCTCTTAATTCAAATTGATCTAATGTTTATTCATAATTTATATTGAAATTTGAAATATAAAATTTTTTACTCATCCTTAGTGCAATGATTCTCTTATCTTCATGTCTAAATTGACACATGCCCTTGAAAAACTCTTTTTATTTTCTAAGTTATATCATTTCTTAAATTATATGAAATTTTATGTTTTTCTAATGTTTTTCAATTTTATTTGCATACTTTATTTCAATCACTTTCAAGATTAAAATATCAAATAAATTTCATATTTCTGCCTATATTTCTAACATTATTTTCTTCTTCACCTTTTGATGTTGTCAAAAAGGGGGAGAAATTGTTTGTTGTTGAGCACTGTTTGATTTTCATAGTGTTTGATTTCCGTATGTGTTGTATTTGTAGTATTTGATTGTTGTTTTGTGTTGTTTCTTTATTTTATCTTGTGTGTTGTTTTGTGTTGTATAAAATTTTTGAAAAATAAATTTTTTTTAAGTAATTCAAATGCCTCCTTATTTTTATGAGTTCATAAATTCAGGGAGAGTTTAGGAGATACTTAAAATTTGAAATCCTACAAACAATAATTGTTTTGCCATCATCAAAAAGGGGGAGATTATAGAGAGAGTTGCTATTTAAATGTTTTACATTCTTGCAACTTCTATTTTTTTGATGATTTCAAATATTATTGTTTTTATATATCTCCTAACATTTTTTGGAAGCTTTATTTTTGCTCTAGTGTGTACTAACATTTTAGGAAAATCAACTCCAAGCGATGAAGACTTCAAATTATTCTTTTTGTAAATTACAAGTTTTTGAAATGAAAGGGAATGATTGTAATTGAGTGAAAAATCACAACACACACTCTTGGGGGACAAAATTTATGAACTGATCATACGGGATGAACTTTGTTCGTATGGGACGATCATGTCAATTAACCCTCAGAAGAGCATTGGTTCGAACGGGCGAGGAGAAAATTTTCTAAGTCCTAATCATCCAGGACGAATTTAATATTTGTACCGGGACGAAACTCTCTGGATTCTCACTCGCAATGTTCGTCCAGATGAAAAATAAGGTTCATACCGAAACGAAACTCTCTGTATGAGATCATACAGGAAGAAATTAATTTTCGTACCGGGACAAAACTCTCTGTATGAGATCGTACAGGATGAAATATATTTTTGTCCCTGGACGAAGCTCTCTGTTTAAAATTGTCCTAGGACGAAACCTGTTCGTCCCAGAAAAAATTAAACCGACTTACGTCAGTTAGTTACGTCCTGAAGAATTTTTGGAAACCGACCTATGAAATAACCGTTTCGTACCGGACGAACATAGTTCGTACGGGACGAGGAGCGTGTACGAACATAGTTCGTACCAATTTACATTAGGTTCGTTTCCAGCACTTTAAGTAAAATCGTCTAGGACGATCCACGATCGTACTGGATGATCCACTGCATACAGAATTGAAAACTTGCAGTTTTTGGGCAATTTTTCTTATCTTTTTTATAAGTAGTCCAAATTAGACTGCCATCCGATCTTTTTGCCATTTGATCTTCGTTCCTATTGAAAGAAAAGTCAAGGAGAGAGTGTGAGAGAGCATTCAAAGGAGGATTCCTACCCTTGGAGCTTGAAGGCTTCACTTGTTGTTTATAGGTAAGAATCTCTACTTGTGAATTTGGATTACTTCACTCTTTTCTTCCTTCTTTCTAGATTTCTTGTGAGAAGATCTGTCAAGGAGATCCGGTTCTCTGCCGACACTTGAAGAGTGTGAAAAGCCGAAGGGTTCTCTGCCCACACTTGGAGAGTGTGAACAGCCGAAGGGTTCTCGGCCCACACTAGGAGAGTGTGAAAAGACGAAGGGTTCTCTGCCCACACTAGGAGAGTGTGAAAGGACGGACGGTTCTCTGCCAACACTGGGGATTGTGTAAAAGGATGACGGTTCTCTGCCGCACCGAGTAGTGGTGAAAAGAGTGTTTGTAAAGGCTTCTCCACCTTGCTGTGGGTGAAAAAGGAGACCCACTATTGGTATTAGTGCAATACTCAGAGGTGCCTCTGGGGAGTGGATGTAGGTCTAGTTTAGACCGAACCACTATAAATCTTGTGTCGTTTACTTTACTGCTTTTTATTTTTCGTATTTTTCTTTTTTTTTTTAAATTTGTGGTTGAAAAACTTTTCTAAAAAAATTTCATTAAAAGTTTAATTTCGGTACAACTAAAATTTAAAAAGTGGGTTAAAATTTAAAATACCAATTCACCCCCCTCTTGGTAGCCTTGGGACATTAACTTAGGTTTAACAACCTATTCACTAGACTCAACATCAAGTCGGCTAGTAGTCAAGTAAAGCAGATATCCAATAATTCCTTAGTACTTCTTTTGATCAACTGATTTTCCTTTTAAGTCCTTATCTAACTGAACATTGGAGCTCATGGGAATTTTTATTGGCTTGGTTTTATCCATTTTATAATTCTTCAAAATGTCCTTAATATACTTTAATTGATTAAAAAAGGTTCCATTATCTAATTATCTTATACTAAATCCTAAAAAGTAGGATAATTCTCCCATCATACTCATCTCAAATTTCTTTTTATTTTAGAAAATTCATCACATAATGTTTTATTAGAAGATCCAAAAAGTATATCATCAACATAGATCTAAACAATGAGTAACTCATCTCCTACTTTCCTCAAAAAAAGGGTGGTTTTATGCTCCCCTTAACAAACTCCCTCCCTAATAGGAATGTGCTAAGCCTATCATACCAAGTTCTAGGTGCCTGTTTTAATCCATATAAGGCCTTTTTTAATTTGTAAATATTATTTAGAAATTGGGAACTATCAAAACCTTGGTGTTGCTATACAAACACATCTTATTTTTTTACCCTATTTAAAGATACTCTTGATTTCCATTTGGAAAAGTTTAAATCTCTTATAACAATCAAAGGTTCGTAGCACTCTAATGGCTTCCAATATAGCTATAGGGGCAAAGATCCCTTCTATTTGGTTGTACCCCTTAGCCACCAATATTGACTTATTCCTAACCACCACACCAAAACTGTTCATTTTATTCTTAAAGACCCATTTGGTTCCTAGTACACTTTAATTCGTAGGTCTTTCTATTAACTCCTAAATATTATTCCTCACAAATTAGTAAGTTCTTCTTGTATAGTTAAGATTCAAAATTCATTATAAAGGGCTTAATTGATGTTGGTGGGTTCAATCATTGAGATGAAAGGAGAGAAGTTTACTTCCTTCCTAAGTCTATGCCTAGTTCTATCACCTTCAGAAGGATATCCTAAGATCAATTCTTTAGGATTGTTGCAAATCTGAGATTATGGATTAGTCTTTTGATGATAGTAAACATTTATGATTTTCTACGACTGCCTTGCCTACTAACCTTTCAGGTCCACAAGATCGAATGCAACTCAAGCCAGCTCAAGATCGGGTAGATTTAGGTTTAGTCAAGTCTGTATTTTTTCCTTTCTTGAGTCAATTATAAAATTGGTTCCTGATACTAAGTAACTCTGCACACACACACTTGAGGGATTTTCTGAGTTTTTCTATTTTAAGTACATCGGCTTGGACGATATTCCTATCGGCCAGGACGATCCGAGTAAAAATAGAAACCCTAATTAAGGCATCCTGGTTAAGTAGCTGTCATTAAATAAATCATCCTGGATGATACTTGTATCAGCCAGGACGATAGACTCAAATCAGAAAGAATCAGCCGCAATGATCAATTTAGGTATTCTTTATTTTAAAACATCATCCAGGATGAACTCAACTTTGGCCTGGATGACGCAACACAATTATGCCTAAATTAATCTATCAATTATGGAAAGCAATTAAGACTGATTGATACGATCAAATTAGCTGGGCCATTTGCAGAATTGGCCGGGACGATGTCCTGAATGATGTCCTGGACGATTGACATCGGCTAGACTCTGTTTAGGGCTATGTTTAGGATGATTGTACTCGAATTTGAACTAATCATCCAAGATAATATGGTATTGGCATGGATGATGTATCTAATTTTCTTCTGATCTTCCCAAATCATCTCGGCTGATTGAGCTTACTTTGTACTGATCGGCTAGGATGATATTCCTATCGTCCTGGACGATAATGTCAGTTCTTGAAATTCTATTTAAAGGACCCAAATTTTCTCATGAAATAAGATCTTTTATTGCTGTCTTAACCTGAGAGAGCCTAGAGGAGAGGGAGAGAGAGGGAGAGAGAGAGGATTTTGTGAGGGGGAGCTTATGTGGGGAATTCACAAGGGTTACTAAAGCATTGTTCCACTTCCTCTTCCACTAAAATCTCTTATCATTGGAAGGACTAAGAGAGGTGAGCTTCAGCAATCAATCGAGGTTCTCTACCTAATTCAGGAAGAAGCAAAAGGAGTTGGATTCTCTGCCTGCTTCAGGAGGAAGCAAAAGGAGTTGGATTATTTGCCTCGCTGGGGTTAGCATAAAGGAGGTTTTGTAAGGGCTTCTCCTTCTTGCTGTGGGAGCAAAAGGAGAGTCACTTTTATAGTGCAATACTTGTAAGGTGCTTTCGAGGAGTGGACATAGGTCGAGTTAACCGAACCACTATAAATCTTTGTGTTCTATTTCTACTGCTTTCGCATTTTTGTATTTTTCTGCACTTTGATTTCTATGGTGATTTTAGTTTATGATTGTTAAGCTTTGCTTAAAGAATTTTTAAAATACAAATTCAACCCCCCCCCCCCCCCCCCCCCTCTTGGTTAGCATTGGGCCAGTTCATAAGGGCTTAACATCTCTAATGAACTTTCAAGGATGACTCAAAGAATATTTCTAATCTCTAGGCAAAGTGTGTTTAGGTTCTAACCTTTCCTCTAGATTTATAAGTTCTACTTCTTGGGTAATCTTACACACTACATCAGTGTTTTGAGGCTCTACCATTTTCTCTAGAATTTTAGTTTCTACTTCTTGACTAATCTATCTAATTACATCTTCTTTCTCAACTCTAGACTTCTTAGGATCAAATTCATCAAACACTATATGAGTAGTCTTCTTCACCACTAATGTCCTCTTGTTAAACACTATAAAGGATTTTACCACACTTGAATATCCTAAGAATACTCCTTTATCAGATTTTGGGTCAAATTTTTCAAAGAGTGATTCCCATTATTAAGAATGAAAACCTTACAGCCAAAAATATGGATGTGTGAAAGGTTGGGTGTCCTACCTTTAATGATCTTATAGGATGTCTTATTTAGTTTGGATCTAACATTCACCATTTTCAACACATAACAAGCTATGTTTACCACTTCAATCCAAAAGTATTTTGGAAGTGTACACTTAGCTAGCATGGCTCTAGCTGCTTCCACTAAGATCCTGTTCTTCCTTTCAGCTACGTCGTTCTACTGAGGGGTCCTAGGAGTGAAGAAGTTGTGACAAATCCGTTGATTCTCACAAAAAGTTTTAAATCTCATTTTTTAAAAATGTCCACCATGGTCACTTTGAATGATCAAAATCTCACAACCTAACTTTTCTGAATCCAAGTGGAGAAGGATTTAAATTCATCAAAAGACTCACTTTTATGTAACAAAAATTTAATTCAAGTAAACCTCTAGTAGTCATTGACCATCATAAAGCCATAGACTTTGCCCCCTAAATGGGAAGTGTTAATGGGTTCAAAAAATGCATGTGAAGAACTTCTAAAGGATTAGATGTGTTAATGTCCTTAATGGAATGGAAAAAGTATTGGACTTGTTTCCCTAGTTAACATATATCACACTTGTGGTCCTTAATGAACTTAAGCTTATGGACACCTCTAAATAGATCATTTTGGGTTACTCTCCAAAAGGTTTTCATGCTGGCATGTTATAACCTCATATGCCACAACCAAGACTCATCAATAGTAATTTTTAAGCAAAATGAAGCAACACATTCAATGTTATTTAAATAAAGCTTGTAAATATTGTTAATTTTTTTTCCATGCAAAATAATATTATTATTCAAGTTTTTTCTAATACAAGTGTTTGACAAAAAATTTATTATAAATCCTTTATCGCAAAGCTGACTGATACTAAGTAAGTTGTGTTTCAAGCCATCAACAATTAAAACATTTTCAATCAAAAGGTTCTAGGAGTTTTCGATTATACCTGCACCCACCACTTTCCTGGTGGTGTTATCTCCAAGGGCGACCTAGCCTCCAGCCCTGGCCACTTGCGAGATGAATTGATTGGTATCTCCAGTCATATGTCGGGAGCATCCGCTATCTAGGTACCATATGCTCTCATGATGTCTTTGTTGCAAATCTATTTTTTCATGTCTTATGTTTTGATGATTGACAAACACTGCTTTTCTTGGACAGCTTGTTGCTTCTAACTTTTCAGGAATCGACGATCGGACAATCAAAAAGGAGTCAAGTTCAGGAATGCGTAGGGTTAGGGTTGAGTCAGTCTGTACTTTTATTTTTACCTTTTGAGTCCACTTGTAATAGTCAAAAAGACTGATACTTTGTAACCCTTCACACACACACTTGAGAGAATTAGAAATTCTGTTTTTACTCATATCGTCCAGGACGATATCTTATATCGGCCTGGACGATCAGCTTAAAACAGAAAGTCTAATTAAGGGTTCTTGATTAAGGCAGCCAACGTTAACCGATCGGCCTGGACGATACGTGTATCGGCCAGGACGATAAGCTCAAAACAGAAAGAAGTAGCCGCCATGGACAAGTATGGTATAACATATCTTTAAATTATCGGCCAGGACGATCCTCGGATCGGCCTGGACGATATTAACAGATTATGCCATAATTGTTCAGGAAATCAAGGAAGTAATTAAGGATGATTGATACGATCATATCGTCCTGGACGATCGCAGGATCGGCCAGGACGATCTAGTCAAAAACCTTAAGTTACTTCAGGACGATCAATATCGGCCAGACCATATTCAGAGCTATTGTCAGGACGATTTTCGTCTTATTTGAACTGATCGGCCAGGACGATCGTGAGATCGGCCTGGACTATCAAGCTAATTTTCAATCGTCCACTCTGGCATCCAGGGCTATGCTCTGGCCGATCTTCATTAATTTGTACTGATCGGCCAGGCCGATGTCCATATCGGCCTGGACGATAAAGTCGGCAACTTGCAATTAATGAGCTCTTTTGAAGCTCTTCTATTTAAAGAGCTCTTGTTCAACGTTTTTCAGAGACCTTTGGCTGCTGCCTTGACCTAAGAAGACCTTGAGGAGAGAAAGAGAGAGAGAAGAGAGAGAGAGGATCTTGTGAGGGGGAGCTTGTGAGGGGTTTCACAAGGGTTGCTTCAAGGATCTCTTTGCGTCGTCTTCGTCTAGAGTTTCTCGTCCGTGGAAGGGTCGGTAGAGGTAAGGAGTTGTGCTTTTGGTTCTGGTTCTCTGCCAGCTTCAGGAGGAAGCAAAAGGAGAGAGGTTCTCTGCCTTGCCGGGGTGGCAAAAAGGAGGTTCTTGTAAGGGTTTCTCCACCTAGCCGTGGGGGCTAAAGGAGAGTCACTTTTTGTGTAGTGCAATACTTGGAGGGTGCCTCCAAGGAGTGGACGTAGGTCGAGTCGACCGAACCACTATAAATCTCTGTGTTTCTTTTCTTGCTTCCGCACGTTTAAAATTCCGCATTATTTCCGTTGTGTGATTTGGTTTATGCAACTTTATTTCTTTGTTTAAAAAACGAAGTTTTTAAAATACCAATTCACCCCCCCTCTTGGTTAGTTTGGGACTAAGTTCATAGGGCTTAACATCCCCATCGAACTTTCAAGTGGTATCAGAGCTTGATTCGAAAATTAAAGTTTAAAAACTTTTTGAATTTGATCCATGTCTAACTTTGGGAATCGCAACACTACGGAAGGGTATTCTATTACCCGACCTCCTCTGTTCGATAACCTACCTTTTGATTTCTGGAAAACTCGCATGTCAACTTTTTTACAATCTACTGATTATCGCATGTGGATGCTTATACAAGAAGGGTATTCTCCACCTTCTCGTGAAATTAACGGTTTTAAAACGGAAGTTGCTTTTACCGAATGGACTTTTGATGAACGAGATTTAGCTCAACTAAATGCTAAATGTTTGAATTGTTTTTTCTGTGCATTAAAATCTGAGGATTACATGCGTGTTTCAACTTGCAAAACTGGTAAAGAAATTTGGGATAAATTGTGCATTACTTATGAAGGCACTAATGAAGTCAAACAATCCCGTTTAAACATTCTCTTGCATGACTACGAACTTTTTCGTATGAAACCTCATGAATCGATTTCTGACATGTACACTAGGTTTACTCAGATTGCTACCTCATTACATGCACTAGGAAAAGAGCTTTCGAACTATGAAAAAGTTAACAAGATTTTGAGATGCTTGCCTTCAACCTATGATGCAAAAATTACTGCAATTACTGAATCTAAAGATTTAAACACCTATTCTATTGACAACTTGCTTGGCTCACTCATTGCTTACGAGCAAGGGGTGAATCAAAGAAATCTTGATACAGGTGAAAAGAAAAAGGAGAAAACAATTGCATTGAAGGCACACAAATCGGATTCTGAATCTTCTGGGTCTGAAAGCGATGGAGTTGCCTTCATCACAAGGCAATTCAAAAGCTTTCTAAGGAAGAAACAAAAGCATCATCAAAGTTGGAGAAAAGGTAAGGATCATAAACATATTAAAGGATCTTCTGATGTTGTTTGTTTTGAATGCAGGAAACCTGGACATGTAAGAGCCGATTGTCCTACACTTCAAGATCATTCAAGCAAAGAAAAGGAAAAAGGTGATGAGAAAGCAAAGTCTAGGAAGGACAAGAAGAAAATCCAAAGAAGCTTCTGGGCAGAATCTGGCACTGATTCCTCTGAGACTGAACCAGAGGAAGAAACAACAAACTTGTGTTTCATGGGAGAAAACCAAAGTGATGAGGAAGAGGTATGTAAACCAACATATGATGAATTGTTTGAAATATGTGAAAAAATCCATACATCATACAAAAAACTTAAGAAAACTCATTCTAGCCTAAAATTAGAACATTCAAATCTACAAAAAGAGCATGAAGTTTTTCTCAAAGATCATGCAACGATTGATTCAAATCACATGGCTCTACTCGATGAATTTGATGAATTAAACAAGACGCATTTGGAATTAATTGATAAAAGTAATGCATTAAAAGCTTCACACACCTCACTTAATGATGATCTTAAGAAATCTAAAGAGATTGAGAAAAATCTGAGGATTGAGAATGATGCATTAAAGAGAACTAACTTGAGAATTCAAAATAATTTGGAAACATGTAAGAAAGCTAGGATGACACCAATGTTTAATCAAAGGCCAGAACCTAGGAAGAGGCATTTTTACTCAAACCATTTAAGAAAACCTTTTCCTGGAATTCAATGTTTTTCTTGTGGCATGTTAGGACACATCTCACACACTTGCACAGTTCACCGCAGTACACATTGGGTATGGAGACCTAAGATGCATGATTCAATACATACCACATCTGCATTGCACTCTACATTTCCTAAGAAGGAGCCCAAATCTGTTTGGGTTCCTAAAACTAACTGTTGTTGAAATTTTGCAGGAGTGCTCTCACCAAAGACCTCGTGGGAGCATAGGATAACTGAACATAAGGAGGCTTACAGCTCAATTGCTAAAATCTGTTGTTTTATCACTTGCTTGATATCTTTAGTTTTTGTGTGACTTTTATTTTTAGTTTTTGTGTTTATTTTTTGTTGTCTTTTAGTTTGCTTATTGTTTGTTTTTGTTTTTCATTTTGGTCTTTATTTATTTTTTGGGCTTCCATATGATAAAACTTCTCAAGCTTTTAAATATTAGAGTTTTTTTCTTTTGATAGGGTTTAGCTTT
Source organism: Dendrobium nobile (assembly GCA_022539455.1). NCBI lineage: Eukaryota > Viridiplantae > Streptophyta > Magnoliopsida > Asparagales > Orchidaceae > Dendrobium > Dendrobium nobile. The sequence continues at coordinate 45,155,701 of CM039721.1, forward strand.
TCTAAATTGGTTAAAGAGAGTAAACTGGTGATGTTTTTCCTCTTCTGACTTTGTTTAGTGGCATGATTTTTCTTTTATAAAACAAAAAGTCTAAACTCAGTTTAACCAATGGCTTTTTAAGATATCCTTCTAATCTTGCTACATTAAGTCATCTTATGCATAATAGTCAAAATTCTTTGATATCATTCAAGCTTTTGAAATCTTACCATTGCTGTCATCACGTGATCTTGATTTTGTGTTGTGGATTGTTCTTCCCTATGTTAGAGAGAGAGCCCCTATTCTCTAATATTTGGAGGATATACTCACAACTAAGTATTTTCCTTAAGGGTATATTAAAAGAGTTATTAGCTTGCAAAAGATAAAAAGGAAAGAGGCCAATGAAGCCAAATTGAAAAGAAAAATACACAAAAGTGTATCAAAAATCAAAAGATACTCAAAGAGCCAATAAAAGTGAAAAGAGGCATAAAATTAGCCCACTAATTGCAAGCTATCATCTCTTTGATAAAACTCTTAAAACTTAGAAAACTCATTGATTAGGTGATACGTTCAAAGATTTGATTTCAAATTCCATGATTGAGAAAAACTATTTTGGTTTATTATTTATAAGATTCTTTAGTTGTTAACAAGTCTTGATTGGATCTTCTTAAAACCTCTTGTGTTATTCCATGTTAGGACTCTGTTGTTTTTAAAAGATTTTTGTACCCTGAAGAATGTCCGATCTAGGGTTAATAGAATCAGTTTTTCAATCTTCTTCTAATTAGATTTTGTTAAACCTCTTGATCTCCTAAAAACCTTAAATGTTTAAATTCATGAAAAGAATTCTCATATGATGCCTTCATAAAACAAAAAAAATAGAAAAATTAAAATCCAAAAATATTCGATGTTTGTTTTATTTTTGTGTCTTTGACTGTCTTTTCTTTTGTTTTATTTTTGAGGGTCTTGATCATCACCATTCCTTTCTTGATTTCAATTTCTAGTCAGATCGGCCTGGCCGATATTTATATCGTCCTGGCCGATAGGACAAATTCTTTCCAAAATCCATCTGCTGACCTTTTCTGTGCTTAATGAAAATCATCGTCCTGGACGATACATTATCGTCCTGGACGATTTGATCAAAACTCATGATAATAGTCCTGGCCGATAGTATATTTGTCTGGCCGATGCATTCTATGTGCATCGTCCTGGCCGATACACTGGACCGTCCCGGACGATCCACGTGTCAGTACGTTTTGATCTTTAAATTCGGCCCCGGACGATCCATTATTGGACCATCGGCCGGGCCGATCCACTGTTCGTCCCGGACGATACACGTGGCAAGCATTTAAAACGTTTTAACTTCGGCCGGTACAATCAATTATTGTGCATCGTCCTGGACGATACACCTAATCGGCCCGGACGATCTGCTTTTTCAACGGTCGTCCGGACTGACTCCTCGGGCCGATAGCCTGTGTCTAATCGGCCTGGCCGATATCTGATCGGCCCGGACGATTGGACCGCCTTTTTGACCAATCGGCCTGTACGTAATTATTGACACATATCGGCCTGGACGATTCTGCGATCGGCCAGGACGATATGAATGTTTCTTTAAATTCAGGCCGATCCAGCCATGTTTTCTCACACCTTATCCTTTCTCCTTTGATTTTCTGCTTAAAGTTCTCTCATATGGCTGGTGGGAAGCGCGTCCGTCAGACCTCTGGAAGTTCCTCGAGGGCAAGGGTTGACCCTCGGTTCCGTGAAGCAGAAGATGAAGCTGCTTATCATCGCTATAAGGATTGTGGAATTACGGTCTCCAGAATTATCAATCCGACCCACATTTCCTACCCGGTAATGGATCTCTTCGCACACACTTCTTTTTGTTTCATTCTATCACTTGTTTTTCCTTTCAATTCTGAGTTCCTGTTAGAATTCTTTGCAAACCTCCGCATAAACTCTACCTTCACAGCCCTGTCCTCCTATGTGAATCGACGCCCTGTCGAAATCACATATCAGGACTGTGTTGAACTTTTACAGCTATCCACCACCGGAGATAAGCTGCACCTTATTGCCTCTGACCCTGATTTTGACTGGTCCACGGCAAACCACTTTCTTCGCCAGACCAATGCCCGTTACCATGTTGGAGAGACTAGCTCTTTAGTCAGAGATGCTAGGACAATCCAACATGTCCTTCGCACATCTGTCATTCCAAAAGCCGGCGACCGTGTCCACATTACCCCTCTACTTTCCCTCACTACCTTCTACATCATGGCACATAGGGAGTTTAACACTGCAGATCTATTTTTTCGTTACATTGATCACCTCACAACAATTCGCAACCCAGGCCACAGAAGAAAGCCAAATCTAGCCTTAGGACATATCATAGCCTATGTTCTAGAAACCAAATACCAAATTCAATATCCCAATCCACCAGATTTACCAACTCTCTTCTACTCAAACAATTCCTTCAGCACCCTGCACAGTACTCGTCTCCACCCGGATGAACCACGGGAGGCTAGAGAGGAGGAGGCTCCCGCTCCAGCTCCCTTTCCTGACCCTGTCCCTCTTCACCAACATTCACCGGTAGATCAGTTGATTGCAAGATTTGATCGTTGGGAGACCAGGTTTGATGCATATGTTGCTGCCCAAGAACAACAACACTCTGAGGACATCGCCCGCTACGAGCATCACCGCGCTGAGGACCTAGCTCGTTTTGACAGTTTTCTCACTCAGCAGCAGCAGCAGCATGACCAGGACATCGCCTGGTTCACTGCTCAGTTTACTACCCTTGCCAGTCACTTTCAGCAGCCACCTCCACCTCCTCCATCTGATGATCAGGATCCCTCGTTCTTTTAGTTTGTACTTTGAGTTATTGTTTCTTGTCTTTCTGTAGTAGTCTTTCGTGATGTTTGTTTTTTTTTTTTCTGTTTTCTGGACTCTCTTTTTGTGATGACAAAAAGGGGGAGTAGGATAGATGTGGTAAGGAAAAGATGATGTTGTAACCTTGTTTTTTTTTAATGTTTTTTTCTCTACTTGTGTTTTGTCATCATCAAAAAGGGGGAGATTGTTGCAAATCTATTTTTTCATGTCTTATGTTTTGATGATTGACAAACACTGCTTTTCTTGGACAGCTTGTTGCTTCTAACTTTTCAGGAATCGACGATCGGACAATCAAAAAGGAGTCAAGTTCAGGAATGCGTAGGGTTAGGGTTGAGTCAGTCTGTACTTTTATTTTTACCTTTTGAGTCCACTTGTAATAGTCAAAAAGACTGATACTTTGTAACCCTTCACACACACACTTGAGAGAATTAGAAATTCTGTTTTTACTCATATCGTCCAGGACGATATCTTATATCGGCCTGGACGATCAGCTTAAAACAGAAAGTCTAATTAAGGGTTCTTGATTAAGGCAGCCAACGTTAACCGATCGGCCTGGACGATACGTGTATCGGCCAGGACGATAAGCTCAAAACAGAAAGAAGTAGCCGCCATGGACAAGTATGGTATAACATATCTTTAAATTATCGGCCAGGACGATCCTCGGATCGGCCTGGACGATATTAACAGATTATGCCATAATTGTTCAGGAAATCAAGGAAGTAATTAAGGATGATTGATACGATCATATCGTCCTGGACGATCGCAGGATCGGCCAGGACGATCTAGTCAAAAACCTTAAGTTACTTCAGGACGATCAATATCGGCCAGACCATATTCAGAGCTATTGTCAGGACGATTTTCGTCTTATTTGAACTAATCGGCCAGGACGATCGTGAGATCGGCCTGGACTATCAAGCTAATTTTCAATCGTCCACTCTGGCATCCAGGGCTATGCTCTGGCCGATCTTCATTAATTTGTACTGATCGGCCAGGCCGATGTCCATATCGGCCTGGACGATAAAGTCGGCAACTTGCAATTAATGAGCTCTTTTGAAGCTCTTCTATTTAAAGAGCTCTTGTTCAACGTTTTTCAGAGACCTTTGGCTGCTGCCTTGACCTAAGAAGACCTTGAGGAGAGAAAGAGAGAGAGAAGAGAGAGAGAGGATCTTGTGAGGGGGAGCTTGTGAGGGGTTTCACAAGGGTTGCTTCAAGGATCTCTTTGCGTCGTCTTCGTCTAGAGTTTCTCGTCCGTGGAAGGGTCGGTAGAGGTAAGGAGTTGTGCTTTTGGTTCTGGTTCTCTGCCAGCTTCAGGAGGAAGCAAAAGGAGAGAGGTTCTCTGCCTTGCCGGGGTGGCAAAAAGGAGGTTCTTGTAAGGGTTTCTCCACCTAGCCGTGGGGGCTAAAGGAGAGTCACTTTTTGTGTAGTGCAATACTTGGAGGGTGCCTCCAAGGAGTGGACGTAGGTCGAGTCGACCGAACCACTATAAATCTCTGTGTTTCTTTTCTTGCTTCCGCACGTTTAAAATTCCGCATTATTTCCGTTGTGTGATTTGGTTTATGCAACTTTATTTCTTTGTTTAAAAAACGAAGTTTTTAAAATACCAATTCACCCCCCCTCTTGGTTAGTTTGGGACTAAGTTCATAGGGCTTAACATCCCCATCGAACTTTCAAGTGGTATCAGAGCTTGATTCGAAAATTAAAGTTTAAAAACTTTTTGAATTTGATCCATGTCTAACTTTGGGAATCGCAACACTACGGAAGGGTATTCTATTACCCGACCTCCTCTGTTCGATAACCTACCTTTTGATTTCTGGAAAACTCGCATGTCAACTTTTTTACAATCTACTGATTATCGCATGTGGATGCTTATACAAGAAGGGTATTCTCCACCTTCTCGTGAAATTAACGGTTTTAAAACGGAAGTTGCTTTTACCGAATGGACTTTTGATGAACGAGATTTAGCTCAACTAAATGCTAAATGTTTGAATTGTTTTTTCTGTGCATTAAAATCTGAGGATTACATGCGTGTTTCAACTTGCAAAACTGGTAAAGAAATTTGGGATAAATTGTGCATTACTTATGAAGGCACTAATGAAGTCAAACAATCCCGTTTAAACATTCTCTTGCATGACTACGAACTTTTTCGTATGAAACCTCATGAATCGATTTCTGACATGTACACTAGGTTTACTCAGATTGCTACCTCATTACATGCACTAGGAAAAGAGCTTTCGAACTATGAAAAAGTTAACAAGATTTTGAGATGCTTGCCTTCAACCTATGATGCAAAAATTACTGCAATTACTGAATCTAAAGATTTAAACACCTATTCTATTGACAACTTGCTTGGCTCACTCATTGCTTACGAGCAAGGGGTGAATCAAAGAAATCTTGATACAGGTGAAAAGAAAAAGGAGAAAACAATTGCATTGAAGGCACACAAATCGGATTCTGAATCTTCTGGGTCTGAAAGCGATGGAGTTGCCTTCATCACAAGGCAATTCAAAAGCTTTCTAAGGAAGAAACAAAAGCATCATCAAAGTTGGAGAAAAGGTAAGGATCATAAACATATTAAAGGATCTTCTGATGTTGTTTGTTTTGAATGCAGGAAACCTGGACATGTAAGAGCCGATTGTCCTACACTTCAAGATCATTCAAGCAAAGAAAAGGAAAAAGGTGATGAGAAAGCAAAGTCTAGGAAGGACAAGAAGAAAATCCAAAGAAGCTTCTGGGCAGAATCTGGCACTGATTCCTCTGAGACTGAACCAGAGGAAGAAACAACAAACTTGTGTTTCATGGGAGAAAACCAAAGTGATGAGGAAGAGGTATGTAAACCAACATATGATGAATTGTTTGAAATATGTGAAAAAATCCATACATCATACAAAAAACTTAAGAAAACTCATTCTAGCCTAAAATTAGAACATTCAAATCTACAAAAAGAGCATGAAGTTTTTCTCAAAGATCATGCAACGATTGATTCAAATCACATGGCTCTACTCGATGAATTTGATGAATTAAACAAGACGCATTTGGAATTAATTGATAAAAGTAATGCATTAAAAGCTTCACACACCTCACTTAATGATGATCTTAAGAAATCTAAAGAGATTGAGAAAAATCTGAGGATTGAGAATGATGCATTAAAGAGAACTAACTTGAGAATTCAAAATAATTTGGAAACATGTAAGAAAGCTAGGATGACACCAATGTTTAATCAAAGGCCAGAACCTAGGAAGAGGCATTTTTACTCAAACCATTTAAGAAAACCTTTTCCTGGAATTCAATGTTTTTCTTGTGGCATGTTAGGACACATCTCACACACTTGCACAGTTCACCGCAGTACACATTGGGTATGGAGACCTAAGATGCATGATTCAATACATACCACATCTGCATTGCACTCTACATTTCCTAAGAAGGAGCCCAAATCTGTTTGGGTTCCTAAAACTAACTGTTGTTGAAATTTTGCAGGAGTGCTCTCACCAAAGACCTCGTGGGAGCATAGGATAACTGAACATAAGGAGGCTTACAGCTCAATTGCTAAAATCTGTTGTTTTATCACTTGCTTGATATCTTTAGTTTTTGTGTGACTTTTATTTTTAGTTTTTGTGTTTATTTTTTGTTGTCTTTTAGTTTGCTTATTGTTTGTTTTTGTTTTTCATTTTGGTCTTTATTTATTTTTTGGGCTTCCATATGATAAAACTTCTCAAGCTTTTAAATATTAGAGTTTTTTTCTTTTGATAGGGTTTAGCTTTTCTAAATTGGTTAAAGAGAGTAAACTGGTGATGTTTTTCCTCTTCTGACTTTGTTTAGTGGCATGATTTTTCTTTTATAAAACAAAAAGTCTAAACTCAGTTTAACCAATGGCTTTTTAAGATATCCTTCTAATCTTGCTACATTAAGTCATCTTATGCATAATAGTCAAAATTCTTTGATATCATTCAAGCTTTTGAAATCTTACCATTGCTGTCATCACGTGATCTTGATTTTGTGTTGTGGATTGTTCTTCCCTATGTTAGAGAGAGAGCCCCTATTCTCTAATATTTGGAGGATATACTCACAACTAAGTATTTTCCTTAAGGGTATATTAAAAGAGTTATTAGCTTGCAAAAGATAAAAAGGAAAGAGGCCAATGAAGCCAAATTGAAAAGAAAAATACACAAAAGTGTATCAAAAATCAAAAGATACTCAAAGAGCCAATAAAAGTGAAAAGAGGCATAAAATTAGCCCACTAATTGCAAGCTATCATCTCTTTGATAAAACTCTTAAAACTTAGAAAACTCATTGATTAGGTGATACGTTCAAAGATTTGATTTCAAATTCCATGATTGAGAAAAACTATTTTGGTTTATTATTTATAAGATTCTTTAGTTGTTAACAAGTCTTGATTGGATCTTCTTAAAACCTCTTGTGTTATTCCATGTTAGGACTCTGTTGTTTTTAAAAGATTTTTGTACCCTGAAGAATGTCCGATCTAGGGTTAATAGAATCAGTTTTTCAATCTTCTTCTAATTAGATTTTGTTAAACCTCTTGATCTCCTAAAAACCTTAAATGTTTAAATTCATGAAAAGAATTCTCATATGATGCCTTCATAAAACAAAAAAAATAGAAAAATTAAAATCCAAAAATATTCGATGTTTGTTTTATTTTTGTGTCTTTGACTGTCTTTTCTTTTGTTTTATTTTTGAGGGTCTTGATCATCACCATTCCTTTCTTGATTTCAATTTCTAGTCAGATCGGCCTGGCCGATATTTATATCGTCCTGGCCGATAGGACAAATTCTTTCCAAAATCCATCTGCTGACCTTTTCTGTGCTTAATGAAAATCATCGTCCTGGACGATACATTATCGTCCTGGACGATTTGATCAAAACTCATGATAATAGTCCTGGCCGATAGTATATTTGTCTGGCCGATGCATTCTATGTGCATCGTCCTGGCCGATACACTGGACCGTCCCGGACGATCCACGTGTCAGTACGTTTTGATCTTTAAATTCGGCCCCGGACGATCCATTATTGGACCATCGGCCGGGCCGATCCACTGTTCGTCCCGGACGATACACGTGGCAAGCATTTAAAACGTTTTAACTTCGGCCGGTACAATCAATTATTGTGCATCGTCCTGGACGATACACCTAATCGGCCCGGACGATCTGCTTTTTCAACGGTCGTCCGGACTGACTCCTCGGGCCGATAGCCTGTGTCTAATCGGCCTGGCCGATATCTGATCGGCCCGGACGATTGGACCGCCTTTTTGACCAATCGGCCTGTACGTAATTATTGACACATATCGGCCTGGACGATTCTGCGATCGGCCAGGACGATATGAATGTTTCTTTAAATTCAGGCCGATCCAGCCATGTTTTCTCACACCTTATCCTTTCTCCTTTGATTTTCTGCTTAAAGTTCTCTCATATGGCTGGTGGGAAGCGCGTCCGTCAGACCTCTGGAAGTTCCTCGAGGGCAAGGGTTGACCCTCGGTTCCGTGAAGCAGAAGATGAAGCTGCTTATCATCGCTATAAGGATTGTGGAATTACGGTCTCCAGAATTATCAATCCGACCCACATTTCCTACCCGGTAATGGATCTCTTCGCACACACTTCTTTTTGTTTCATTCTATCACTTGTTTTTCCTTTCAATTCTGAGTTCCTGTTAGAATTCTTTGCAAACCTCCGCATAAACTCTACCTTCACAGCCCTGTCCTCCTATGTGAATCGACGCCCTGTCGAAATCACATATCAGGACTGTGTTGAACTTTTACAGCTATCCACCACCGGAGATAAGCTGCACCTTATTGCCTCTGACCCTGATTTTGACTGGTCCACGGCAAACCACTTTCTTCGCCAGACCAATGCCCGTTACCATGTTGGAGAGACTAGCTCTTTAGTCAGAGATGCTAGGACAATCCAACATGTCCTTCGCACATCTGTCATTCCAAAAGCCGGCGACCGTGTCCACATTACCCCTCTACTTTCCCTCACTACCTTCTACATCATGGCACATAGGGAGTTTAACACTGCAGATCTATTTTTTCGTTACATTGATCACCTCACAACAATTCGCAACCCAGGCCACAGAAGAAAGCCAAATCTAGCCTTAGGACATATCATAGCCTATGTTCTAGAAACCAAATACCAAATTCAATATCCCAATCCACCAGATTTACCAACTCTCTTCTACTCAAACAATTCCTTCAGCACCCTGCACAGTACTCGTCTCCACCCGGATGAACCACGGGAGGCTAGAGAGGAGGAGGCTCCCGCTCCAGCTCCCTTTCCTGACCCTGTCCCTCTTCACCAACATTCACCGGTAGATCAGTTGATTGCAAGATTTGATCGTTGGGAGACCAGGTTTGATGCATATGTTGCTGCCCAAGAACAACAACACTCTGAGGACATCGCCCGCTACGAGCATCACCGCGCTGAGGACCTAGCTCGTTTTGACAGTTTTCTCACTCAGCAGCAGCAGCAGCATGACCAGGACATCGCCTGGTTCACTGCTCAGTTTACTACCCTTGCCAGTCACTTTCAGCAGCCACCTCCACCTCCTCCATCTGATGATCAGGATCCCTCGTTCTTTTAGTTTGTACTTTGAGTTATTGTTTCTTGTCTTTCTGTAGTAGTCTTTCGTGATGTTTGTTTTTTTTTTTTCTGTTTTCTGGACTCTCTTTTTGTGATGACAAAAAGGGGGAGTAGGATAGATGTGGTAAGGAAAAGATGATGTTGTAACCTTGTTTTTTTTTAATGTTTTTTTCTCTACTTGTGTTTTGTCATCATCAAAAAGGGGGAGATTGTTGCAAATCTATTTTTTCATGTCTTATGTTTTGATGATTGACAAACACTGCTTTTCTTGGACAGCTTGTTGCTTCTAACTTTTCAGGAATCGACGATCGGACAATCAAAAAGGAGTCAAGTTCAGGAATGCGTAGGGTTAGGGTTGAGTCAGTCTGTACTTTTATTTTTACCTTTTGAGTCCACTTGTAATAGTCAAAAAGACTGATACTTTGTAACCCTTCACACACACACTTGAGAGAATTAGAAATTCTGTTTTTACTCATATCGTCCAGGACGATATCTTATATCGGCCTGGACGATCAGCTTAAAACAGAAAGTCTAATTAAGGGTTCTTGATTAAGGCAGCCAACGTTAACCGATCGGCCTGGACGATACGTGTATCGGCCAGGACGATAAGCTCAAAACAGAAAGAAGTAGCCGCCATGGACAAGTATGGTATAACATATCTTTAAATTATCGGCCAGGACGATCCTCGGATCGGCCTGGACGATATTAACAGATTATGCCATAATTGTTCAGGAAATCAAGGAAGTAATTAAGGATGATTGATACGATCATATCGTCCTGGACGATCGCAGGATCGGCCAGGACGATCTAGTCAAAAACCTTAAGTTACTTCAGGACGATCAATATCGGCCAGACCATATTCAGAGCTATTGTCAGGACGATTTTCGTCTTATTTGAACTGATCGGCCAGGACGATCGTGAGATCGGCCTGGACTATCAAGCTAATTTTCAATCGTCCACTCTGGCATCCAGGGCTATGCTCTGGCCGATCTTCATTAATTTGTACTGATCGGCCAGGCCGATGTCCATATCGGCCTGGACGATAAAGTCGGCAACTTGCAATTAATGAGCTCTTTTGAAGCTCTTCTATTTAAAGAGCTCTTGTTCAACGTTTTTCAGAGACCTTTGGCTGCTGCCTTGACCTAAGAAGACCTTGAGGAGAGAAAGAGAGAGAGAAGAGAGAGAGAGGATCTTGTGAGGGGGAGCTTGTGAGGGGTTTCACAAGGGTTGCTTCAAGGATCTCTTTGCGTCGTCTTCGTCTAGAGTTTCTCGTCCGTGGAAGGGTCGGTAGAGGTAAGGAGTTGTGCTTTTGGTTCTGGTTCTCTGCCAGCTTCAGGAGGAAGCAAAAGGAGAGAGGTTCTCTGCCTTGCCGGGGTGGCAAAAAGGAGGTTCTTGTAAGGGTTTCTCCACCTAGCCGTGGGGGCTAAAGGAGAGTCACTTTTTGTGTAGTGCAATACTTGGAGGGTGCCTCCAAGGAGTGGACGTAGGTCGAGTCGACCGAACCACTATAAATCTCTGTGTTTCTTTTCTTGCTTCCGCACGTTTAAAATTCCGCATTATTTCCGTTGTGTGATTTGGTTTATGCAACTTTATTTCTTTGTTTAAAAAACAAAGTTTTTAAAATACCAATTCACCCCCCCTCTTGGTTAGTTTGGGACTAAGTTCATAGGGCTTAACATCCCCATCGAACTTTCAGTCTTGAGTGAGAGCACTCTTACAAAATCATCAAATATCATATTTAGGAATTCAAACAAGTTTGGGTCAGGTTCATTCTTATGGAAAAGAAGAATGTAATACATGTGTGTTATGCTATTGATTATGCAATTTGGGTCTCCAAACCTAATGTGTACTACGGTGAATAGTGCAAGTGTGTGAGATGTGTCCTAATATGCCACATGAAAAACAACTAACCCCAGGAAAAGGGTTTACTAATCTACTCGGGTGGTGATGCTTCCTTTTAAAGTTATGTGATGCATGTAATATTGGTTTATTATTTCCAAAAGCTTTTAGATTTTTTAACTTCTTAAACTCATTTTCTAACTCAGCATGAGATGACTTCAAGGAATCATGTGCATCAGATAATTCAATATATTTTTTATTTAATGCTTGAAACTCCTCAAGTAGTGATATATGATTTCTATCAATTGTAGAATGATCTTTAAGTAAAATTTTATGCTCTTTTTGCAAATTTAAAAATTCTACTTTCAAACTAGCATGTGATTTCTTAAGTTTCCTATATGATGCATGAATTTGTTCCGAAATTTCAAATAGTTGCTTAAAGCTTAGTTCACATGCCTCTTCTTGGTCACTTTGACCAAGATGATCATCAGCCATCAAGCACAAGTTTGTTGTCTCCTCTTCAGCTTCAATCTTAGCGGAGTCCGATGTAGAATCCACCCAGAATGCCTTTTGGAACCTCTTCTTATCCTTTTTAAACATGGATATCTCCTCACCCTTCTCCTTTCTTGAGTATGGAATTACAAGATGGACAGGGGGGGTGAATTGTGAAAACTATTTGACAATAGTTAAAACCTAAGCAGGAGTTCTAATATTTTTGATGTTTTAAAATTTTAACATGAAAATTTAAATAACCTTTTTTCACAAATTTTCCCAAGCAAATATTGAAAAATAAAATGCACACAAAAATAAAAGATAATAAGGAAAAAGCACACCGAGATTTTTATAGTGGTTCGGTCAAACCATGACCTACGTCCACTCCCCGGAGTCCTCCACTCCGGGTATTTCACTACAAACAATAGCTCTCCTTTTGCCTCCCTTGGCAAGGAGGAGAAGCCCTTACAATACTCCCTTTCACCAACCTGGCGTGGCGGAGTGCCAAACTCTATTTTCACCCTCATGGCGATGGCAGAGAACCTTCTCATTTTTCTCCCTCCTGGAGAAGGTAGAGTACCTCGAGGTCACGGATGTAGAAGAGCCTTTCCCCTTGGAGATCCTCCCACAAATTCTTCTAGGGCCACAGGAGGAGCAAGATGTAGCAAGTTCGGAGCAACCGTGTGATCTCCCTCACACCTCTTCTCCCTCACAATGCTCACCTTCTCCTTCCTCTCTCAAGCCCTAAAGAACTTCTCAAGAGCTCTCTCCCTCGGAATCCCTCTCTAACTACGTTCTCCTCTCTGATTCACCCCATCAAAATATGACAAATTTTACACATAAAAACGGGCTCCAAAATCCCTGAGATTTCAAAAGTAGCCATTACTATAGTATAGTATGATTTCTAATCGTACAGTACGATATGTATAAATAGACTTCGTCATGGTACGAAGTGGTATGAACAATTCAAAAACATTCGTACAGTACGATAATAAATCGTGCGGTACGATCCACAATAATTCTATTCGTACAGGACGATAGTCAGGACAATCAAACATCGTCTCTATTGATCGTATGTTATGATGTACATCGTACAGTACGATGAGACAAAATCCAAGAGATCATCCAGGATGATCCTTGGGATGATTATAATTCATCTCTGTTCATAGTATTGTACAAACTGATTCATACAGTATGATGTTCAAATTATAATTAAGCCCAAATTTCTTGCACTAATCACGGGTTAAATTAAGTAAGTATTTAAAATAAATCATACAGTACGAACGTGTTCGTACAGTACGAGCGGTGCAAAATAACTTATTTAAGTTAAAATGACAGTTACGGTTTTGGATTTGAACATATCGTACAGTATGATTACATTTGTATGGTACGATCTATTCACAGAATCGTTCTACAAAGCTCTGATCATACGGTATGAAATAACATCGTACAATATGATCTACAGAGAAAGAAAAACCCTAAATTTTTCATTTAAAAATACTCTCCCCCTGTGTGTGTGCATGTTTGCTCAGGCTTTTATGCATTTTGTGGCCAGACTCAAGAAAATAAAAATAAAATAAACAATAAAATACATTGCAGACTCATACTCCTAATCTACCCATTCTTGAGTCTTCCTGTCGTCTTGAGTAGCTTTTGATCTTTCCTGAAATGTTAGTACTCATGGACAATAGCAAATAATATTTAATGAATCTAAAGATAATTCAAATGGCATTATTTGTCATCATCAAAATCTCAAACTCGGGGTCATGGGTTGCAACAATCTTCCCCTTTTTGATGATGTCAAATAATGTTTGTTGTAAGTAAGTGTTAAAGGCATTTTTTTAAATTTAATTTAAATATAAGAACAAGAAGAAAAGAAATAAAAGAATATGCAGTACGAGAAAAAAAATATGCATTTAACCATAGAAAAAAATACAACAGCCTTCTCCCCCTTTTGACAGCACCAAAAAGAGGAGCAAACACTAAGATGAAAAGAAGCTACTATACAAAGATAATCTAAAGTAGAGGATCCTGATCAGATGGTGGTGGAGGTGGGTGTGGTTGGAAGTACTGAAAGAGAGCTTCAAAGCGCTGATCAATAGTAGTAAAGTATTCTCCAAACCATTGCATATCTGTCTCATGTTGCTGATGTTGTTCTTGAATGTGAGTGTCGAGACGAGTCTGAAGTTGGTCGAAGCATTCGACCAAATAATCTTATGCTGGTGCAGGTACATGGGGTGGTGCATGTCGTCGTGGACGTACTTGAGCTGCGGCCGGGACATCTTCCCCTTCTTCTTCATCAAAAACAGGTTCTTTCAGCTCGTGTCCCCGTTGGAAAAGAATATGGAAAGAGGCATCCGTATAAAAAATAGGAAGATTATCAGGTTCACCAGGATAGGTCATTTAATATTTATTTTGGAGAATATATCCTATAATGTGACCAAGAGCTATATTTTATTTTTGGTGAGTGGTAGGGAGACGAATGAAGGTCATATGTCGAATGCAGTCAATAATTAGATCGGCCTCATCAAATTTTGTGTTGTTTGTGATAAAGTAGGAAGTGATAGATAGGGTCGGGGTCATGTTGACATGGTCACCACCTTTTGGTATTATGGAGGTATGAAGGACATGTTGAATTATGCAAGCATTTCTATTTAGTGATGAAAGGAGAGGTTGGTGTTCATAGAATGCGGCGTTCCTAAGGACCCTATTAACATCACTCTAGTCAAAATCATTTGTAAGAAAAGAACGAACCATAGGCCCTTCAGTAGATAGCCCAAAGTATTGGGCGATGTCAGCTTTAGTTATTTCAACATTTTGATGACAAATGAAAGAGTGGAAGGTGAGGTTGTCGACAGTATATGTTAGATTAGCTAGGAATTCTAGAAGGAGTTTAGAATTGTACGGGAAGGACTGCATGAGAAGAAATTGGAGGGTGGTGGAAGCAAAGAGGTTTAGTACCTCGAAGTTCAGAGCCTCCTGATTTAGCAGTTGAAAGGGTGTGATTTTGTAGGCTTTGAACTTGTGGTATGCATCCTCGTTTTCGGCATTCAAGAATCGAGCGCTATGGCGGCGAGAGGAAGAAGAACATCCTGATACCAAATAACCTCTCTTGCTGGAACTAGACATTGTGTACAGGTGGAGTGAGAAGTGAGAAGAACCAAGTGGATTGATTAGTGTAGTGCAAGTGAAGAGGTCTGCCTACCCACCCAATTTATATAGTTTTTTACACATCATACAGTACGATAGTACATCGTACAATACGATATAGCAATAATTACTCTGACGGTTCGTACAGGGAAAAGGTGGTCAAATCATACATTATGCGGCATATCGTACAGTACGATCAGATGAATACCTATCGTCCCGAGGGTTGTTAGTATTACTTTTGACCAAAAGTATCGTACAATATGAATGACATTAATATCGTACAAAACCCCTTTATTTCGTTTTCATCCGTTTGCTAATGTGGATCGTATAGTACGATGTGTGTATATCGTACAATACTAACGTACCAGCACGCTTAAATTCGTCCCAATCTGTTCGCTGATGTGGAGCGTACAGTACGAAGAGGAGATATCGTACAGTACGATGACCAATAATTTATCGTACAGTACGATGTTAGTCATACAGTATGATTAACAAAGACAAAATTTATCGTTTAGATGTGTTCTATGTAGATTATAGTATACCGTATAGTATGATCGGTGTATCATACTATATGATATTATAGAATCAAGGTTAGTGCTTTTTGTATAGTGAGTGTGTGATGATCAGGAGCAGCCCTTTTTTTTTTTGAGTTGTTTTTTTTATGCAGTTATATCTATGACACCTAATCTAGTCCTCAAGGTGCTAAAGGTGTCGAAAGTTAGAGGCTTTGTGAATATGTCAGCTAATTGATCTTCTGTAGCGATGTGATGCAATTCTATATCTCCCTTAGCAACGTGATCTCTAATGAAATGGTGTCTAATATCTATGTGTTTTGTTCGAGAGTGCTGAATTGGGTTCTTAGAGATGCAAATTACACTTGTGTTATCACACTTGATTGAAATGGTTCCTACAGGTAGGCCAAGATACAGAATTTGTTGTTTTAGCTATAGTACTTGTGCAACACAACTTCTTATTACAATATATTCTACCTCAGTTGTGGAAAGTGCTACTGAGTTTTGCTTCCTACTGGACCAAGAAACTAATGATTGTCTTATGAATTGGCAGGTACCAGAGGTGCTTTTTCTATCTATCCTACATCCTGTAAAGTCAGAATCTGATTACCCTAAGATTTCAAAGGAAGTGATGTGCCTAGGATACCAAATTCCTAAGTTTGGGGTGCCTGGTAGATATCTAAGAATTCTCTTGACAGCAGTTAAGTGAGACTCTTTAGGATCAGCTTGAAAACGGGCACAGAGGCACACAATAAACATTATGTCCGGTCTACTAGCAGTCAGGTAATGAAGGGACCCAATCATTCGTCTATATTTTTTCTGATCTACTTATTTTCCACTAGGATCTTTGTCTAATTGAATTGTTGAGCTCATTGGAGTGTTCATGGGTTTAGCACTATCCATTTCATATTTTTTCAAGATATCCTTAATGTACTTTGTTTGGCTAAGAAAAGTTTCATTATCAATTTATTTTATACTAAAGCCAAGAAAGTAACTAAGTTCTCCCATCATGCTCATTTCAAACTCATTACTCATTATTTTTGAAAATTCATCACATAACATTTTATCTGAAGATCCAAATAGAATGTCATCCATGTATATCTGAATAATGAGAATTTCTTCTTTGTCCTTTTGTAAAAAGAGTGTAGTATCTACACTACCCTTTTTAAATCCTCTATCCAATAGAAATGAGCTAAGTCTTTCGTACCATGCTCTAGGTGCTTGCTTTAATCCATAAAGTGCCTTCTTTAATTTGAATAAATGGTTTGGAAATTGTGAACTTTCAAATTCGAGGGGTTGCTCAACATAGACATCTTCTTTAATACCCCGTTCAAAAATGCACTCTTTACATCCATTTGATATAACTTAAAGTTCTTGAAGCAAGAAAAAGCTAAGAACACTCTTATGGCTTCTAGTCTAACAACAGGGGCAAAGATTTCTTCAAAGTCTATTCCCTCAATTTGGTTGTACCCCTTAGCTACTAGTCTGGCTTTATTCCTTATTATTTTTTTTGAATCATTCACCTTATTCTTGAAGACCCATTTTGTTCCAACAACACTTTATTCTTTAGGTCTCTTGACTAACTCCCAAACATCATTCCTGGTGAATTGGTTCAGCTCTTCTTGCATTGCTAGAATCCAAAATTCATCTCCTAAGGCTTGATCTATATTTGTAGGTTCTATCATAAAGATGAATGCTGAATGACTAACCTCCTTCCTAAGTCCATGCCTAGTTCTTACACCTTCTGAAGGGTCTCCTAAAATTAACTCTTTAGGATGACTAGAAGAATATCTCCATTCTCTAGGCAAATCTTCTTGAGGTTCTACCCTTTCTCCTAAGGTCATAGTCTCTACTCCTTGAATTGCCTCTATTTCATCATCTTCAATTTTAGATTCAGAGGGCTTATCTTATTCATCAAATACCACATGGGTGGACTCTTCTACTACTAGGGTTCTCTTATTAAAGATTCTATAGGCTTTACCTACAGATGAATAACCTAAGAAGACACCCTCATCAGACATGGGATCAAATTTTCCTAAGGGATGTTTACCATTATTCAAGATGGAGCACTTGCACCCAAAGACATGTAAGTGTGAAAGGTTTGGTGTCATACCCTTAAGGAGTTCATACGGAGTTTTGTTCAGCTTAGATCTAATGTTCACCCTATTTAAAACATAACACGCTGTATTGAATGCTTCTTCCCAAAAGTATCTAGGAAGGGTGTACTCCGCTAACATTGCCCTAGCGGCTTCTACCAAGGTTCTATTCTTCCTTTCTGTTATACCATTTTGCTGAGGTGTTCTAGGGGCTGAAAAATTATGTTCTATTCCTAGCTCTTGACAGAATGATTCAAATATATCATTTTGAAATTCTCCACCATGATCGGTATGAATTATTGAGATTTCACAACCTAACTTCTGTTGAATTCATGTGGAGAAAACCTTAAATTCCTAAAAAAAACTCATTTTTATGAGCTAAGAATTTTATCGAAGTGAATCTAGTGAAGTAATCTACAATCACAAATCCATAACTTTTCCCACCTAGGCTGGCTGTACTAACAGGTCCAAATAAGTCCATATGTAGGACTTCTAGTGGCCTAGCGGTGATCACTTCTCTAATTGAATGAAAAGATGATTTGACTTATTTTCCTAGTTGGTAAGTATCACGTAAATGATCCTTTGTGAAATCTAACTTAGGTACGCCTCTAACTAGGTTTTTCTGAGTGATGTTTCTATGAGTTTTCATACTAGCATGGCATAGTCTCCTATGCCATAGCCACGAGTCATCAACTATTATTTTCAAACAAAATGAATTTGAACTATCAATGCAATCAAGGTCTAACATGTAAACATTGTTCATTCGTTTTCCTTCTAAAACTAGTTTATCAAATAAACTAATCAGGCATTTATCAGATAGAAATTTAATATCAAAACGTTTGTCACACAGTTGACTAATGCTAAGTAAATTATGCTTCAAACCATCAACTAGTAAGACATTTTTCAATTAAAAATTTTTTGGCATTACCAACAATACCTGAGTCTATCACTTTCCTGGTAGTGTTGTCTCCCAACGTTACTTTGCCTCCAATTTTGGTCTCCAATAGGATGAACTTCTTCATATCTCCAGTCATGTGTCGCAAGCAGCAACTATCCAGGTACCACATGCTCTCACTAGGTCTTTTGTGAGAGCACCGCTACAATTTCATTCAAAGATTAGATTTGGGAACCCAAGTGAGTTTGGGTTCCACCTTATGCTTGCATGAATAAGATGTATGCATGCTATGCTGTGATGGATGCAGTTTAGGTCTCCATACTAAGTGTGTCCTATGATGAATTGTGCCTGTGCGGGCTATGTGACCTAACATGCCACAAGAGAAACACCTAACACTAGGAAATGGGTTTACTAATCTATGTGGGTGATAGTGCCTCTTCCTAAAGTTGTTTGATGCATGCTGTGTTGGGGGTTTGCTAGGATGGCCTAATATGAGTGATGCAAGTTCATTTTCAAGTTCTTTTATTCTTTCACTGAATGTTTTATTTTGAGCTATCAATCCATCAACTTCTATTAATAGCAAGTGCTCACTATGAGCTACTTCTAATACAAGTTTGTTTAGTTTATTAAAGGCTTCTTCTAGTTCAACATGAGTGGTTTTCAAGGATTCATACACTTTAATTAGTTCAATATGCTTCTTATGTCATGCATCATACTCATCAAGAAGTAGCATATGATCTCTATCTAAATCAGAATTTTCTTTAAACAAGTTAGCATGCTCAAATTGTAGAGAACTAAATTCAACATTAAGCTTAGCGTGCATCCTTTTCAACTTTCTATACGAGTCATGGATATTTTCAAAAATAAGAAATAATTCTTCATATGAAAGTTGACATACCTCATCTTGATCCAATTGATCAAGATTATCATTAGCCATAAGACACAAATTTATTACTTCCTCCTCTGCTTCTTCTTCTGACGATTTTGAGGTAGAGTCGGCCCAAAAAGCTTTTTGTGTCTTTAACTTTCCTTTCTTATATTTTTCTTTGTCATCTCCTTTCTCCTTAGCTGGTTGACTCTTCAGATTGGGGCAATCGACTCGAAGGTGACCTGGCTTCCTGCATTCAAAACAGATTGTATCAGATGAAACCTTATTGGACCTTGAACTCTTACCTTTATTCCAGCTATTCTGATAACACTTCTGTTTTCTCTTCAGGAAATTTTTGAACTTTCGGGTCATCAGTGCTATCTCATCCTCTTCCTCGCCTATAGAGCTTTCATTTTCTGAGTTGCTTACTTTTAATGCCACCGTTCGTTCCTTCTTCTTTTCACCTCCATCACTTTATCTCTGACTCACTCCTTGCTCTTATGCAATGAGTGACCCAAGGATATTATCAATAGAGTAAATGTTAAGGTCTTTAGATTCAGTGATAGCAGTTATCTTTGCATCATAGGAACTAGGTAAGCATCTAAGAATTTTATTTACTTTCTCAGAATTTGAAATCTCTCTACCTAATGCATGCAAGGATGTCACGATTTGGGTGAACCTAGTGTACATGTCATTATTGTTTCACTATGTTTCATGCGGAAGAGTTCATAATTGTGCAGTAAAATATTAAGCCTAGACTATTTTACTTCGTTTGTTCCTTCGTATGTAATGCACAGTCTATCCCAAATCTCCTTACCAGTGGAACAGGTAGATACTCTCATATAATCCTCAGACTTTAATGCACAGAAAAAATAATTTAAACATTTAGCATTCAATTGGGCTAATTCCCTATCCTCATTGCTCCATTCATTAAAAGGTATAGGAGTTTTCAAACCATTAACAGTTTTAAACGGTGCAACATATCCATCATTCACTAACATCAACATGCGGTAGTCAATAGATTGTAAAAAGGTAGACATTCTAAATTTCCAAAAATCAAATAGAATGTTATCAAAAAGCGGTGGACGGGTTATTGAATAACCCTCCGCAGTATTGCGATTACCTAAATGTGACATGATCGTTTTTTCAAGGTTTTCTAAAATACTATTTTTGAAAACTAGCTCTGATACCAATTGAAATTACTAGATGGACAAGAGGGGGGTGAATTGTGAAAACTGTTTGACAATAGTTAAACCTAAGCAGGAGTTCTAATATTTTTTATGTTTTAAAATTTTAACATGAAAATTTAAATAACCTTTTTTCATAAATTTTCCCAAGCAAATATTGAAAAATAAAATGCACACAGTAATAAAAGACAATAAGGAAAAAGCACACCGAGATTTTTATAGTGGTTCGGTCAAACCATGACCTACGTCCACTCCCCGGAGTCCTCTGCTCCGGGTATTTCACTATAAGCAATAGCTCTCCTTTTGCCCCCCTTGGCAAGGCGGAGAAGCCCTTACAATACTCCCTTTCACAAACCCGGCATGGCGGAGTGCCAAACTCTATTTTCACCCTCCTGGCACGGTAGAGAACCTTCTCGTTTTTCTCCCTCCTGGGGAAGGCAGAGTACCTCGAGGTCACGGATGTAGAAGAGCCTTTCCCCTTGGAGATCCTCCCACAAATTCTTCTAGGGCCACAGGAAAAGCAAGATGCAGTAAGTTTAGAGCAACCGTGTGATCTCCCTCACACCTCTTCTTCCTCGCAATACTCACCTTCTCCTTTCTCTCTCAAACCCTAAAGAACTTCTCAAGAGCTCTCTCCCCAAAATCCCTCTCTAACCACATTCTCCTCTCTGATTCACCCCATCAAAATATGATAAGTTTTACACATAATAATGGGCTCCAAAATCCTTGAGATTTCAAAAGTAGCCGTTACTATCGTACAGTACGGTTTCTAATCGTATAGTACGATATGTATAAATAGACTTCATCCTGTTACGAAGTGGTACGAATAATTCAAAAACATTCGTACAGTACGATATTAAATCGTACGGTACGATCCACAATAATTATGTTCGTACAAGACGATAGTCAGGATGTTCAAAGATCATCTCTGTTCATCGTATGGTACGATGTACATTGTACAGTACAATTAGACAAAATCCAAGAGATCATCCAGGACGATATTTGGGATCATTATAATTTGTCTCTGTTCATCGTATTGTACGAACTGATACATACAGTATGGTGTTCAAATTATAATTAAGGCTGGATTTGTTGCACTAATCATGGGTTAAATTAAGTAAGTATTTAAAATAAATCGTACAGTACGAATGTGTTCGTACAGTACGAGCGGCACAAAATAACTTATTTAAGTTAAAATGATGGCTAGGGTTTTGGATTTGAACATATCATACAATATGATTACATTCGTACGGTATGATCTATTCACAGAATCGTCCTACAAAGCTCTGATCGTATGGTACAAAATAACATCACAGTACGATCTACAGAGAAAGAAAAACTCTAAATTTTTCATTTAAAAACACTCTCCCCCTGTGTGTGTGCATGGTTGCTCAGGCTTTTATGCATTTTGTGGCCAGACTCAAGAAAATAAAAATAAAATAAACAATAAAATACATTACAGACTCATACTCCTAATCTACCCATTCTTGAGTCTTCCTGTCGTCCTAAGTAGCTTTTGATCTTTCCTGAAATGTTAGTAATCATGGACAATAGGAAATAATATTCAATGAATCTCAAGATAATTCAAATGACATTATTTGTCATCATCAAAATCTCAAACTCGGGGTCATGGGTTGCAATAGAGTGAGCTTTAAGTGTTGGACAATCAGTTTTAATGTGTCTCGACTTCCTGTCTTCTAAACAAATTATATCATTATAATTCTTAAAATTTTTGCTACCCTTACCTTTATTCTACTTCTGATTTTTCCTATGCTTCTTTCTTTGAAAGCTTTTGAATTGCCTCATGATTAAGGCAACATCATTGCTTTCAAACCCAGAAGAGTCAGTATCTGTATCATTGGCCTTTAGCACAACAATTTTCTCCTTCTTTTTCTCACATGCATCTAGGTTTCTTTGATTCACCCCTTACTTGTAAGCAATGAGTGATCTAAGTTATCAATTTAATAGGTATTCAAATCTTTAAATTCAAAAATTGCAATAATTTTAGCATCAAAGGAAGAAGGCAAACATCTCAAAATTTTATAAACATTTTCCTAATTTGTGAGTTCTCTTCTTAAAACATGCAGTGAGGTGACAATTTGAGTAAATCTAGTATATATATATCAAAAATTGATTCTTTAGGTTTCATACAAAAAAGTTCATAATCATGCAATAAAATATTCATCCTTGATTATTTGATATCTTTGGTTCCTTCTTAAGTGATACATAATTTATCCCAAATTTTTTTACCAGTTGGAGGTGTATACCCATCTTTAACAAGCATTCACATGCTATAGTCAATTGATTATAAAAATATAGTCATGCAAGTTTTCCAAAAATTAAAAGGAATATTATTAAACAAAGGTGGTTGGGTAATAAAATACCCTTCCGCTGTATTACGATTATCGAAGTTAGCCATGGATCAAAATTTAAAATTTTTTAAAACCTCGATTTTTTGAATCCTCCTCTTATACCACTTGAAAGTTTGTTAGGGATGTTAAGGCCTTATAAACTAGTCCAAGGCTAACTAAGAGGGGGGTGGCGGGGGGGGGGGGGGGGGGGGGGGGTGAATTGGTTTTTTTTTAAAAAATCATTCAATTAAAAATACAAACTATAACTAAATCAAAATTCACCATAAAGAAATTTAAAGTTCAGAAATTAAATATGGAAAAAGCAGTAATAAAGAACACATAAAATTATAATGGTTCTTTCAACTCGACCTACATCCACTCCCCGGAGGGACCCACCGAGTATTACACTAAACTTAGTGACTCTCCTTTTGCTCCCATAGAAAGACAGAGAAGCATTTATAAAACCTCCTTTCCCCTAACACTAGTGAGGCAGAGAACCCGACTCCTTTTGCTTCCTCCTAAAGCAGGCAGAAAACCTTGATCGATTGTTGAAGTGGACCTCTCTCGAACCTCCAAGAATAAGGGACGATGATCAAAGAAGATGACTTGGATCCTTTCTTGGAGCAGCCTTTATGAAATCCCTCATAAACTCCCCCTCATAAGATCCTCTCTCTCTCTCTCCCTTTCTCTCCCTCTCCTCTAGGCTCTTTCAAGTCAAGACAATATTAAAAGATGATCTCTTGGGTATAACTAGAGGTCTTAAATAAAAGAGCTTCAGAATAGCTCTTAATTGCAACAAACTGACATTATCGTCTAGGAAGATATAAATATCTTCCTGTATGATCAATAAAAATTAATCTCAATCAGCCAAGATGATTTAGGACAATCAGAAGATTTTTGTTCATATCATCTAGGATGATAGTATAGCATTCTATCTGATTAATACAAGTTGTTGAATATTATCCAGAACATCAGCCTGAATGGATGTCTTTTTTTTTTTTTGAAGGATGCAAAATTGCATAAAAGATAAAAGAAGCCTAGATACAATCTAATATGAGAACACTAAACTGTCACATTCTTCTTTTACTAACTCAATAAAAGAAAAAGGAAGATTGTTCTCACAAAACAAGTCCCAACAAAAATCATAAGAACAAGCTAAGTTAGCATAGTAATCCGCTAACTTATTACATTTATGATTGACCCAATGAAAGAAAACATTATTGAACTTACTAAAAAAAGATAAATCTTCTTCTTCCAAGCTCCAATCCTTCTTCTTTGGTAAGCTATACAGTTTTTCAAGAAAAATGAGAACATTATTACTGTCACCTTCCACAATAATGCCTTTAACATCAAGAAGTCTATCATGTAAGATTTCTTTGAGAGCTGAAAAAGCTAAGAGCTCAAGTTGAGCAATGTCCCAATGTACTTTTCCTTTACGAAAAGCTAAAATAAATCTTCCTTTACAATCTCTCACGATACCACCAATGCCTGCTACATAATTACTTTTTATAGAAGCATCAAAGTTTATTTTAACCCACTCGGGTGGAGGGGTTGCCATTTATCTATACATAGTCAAAAGGACTGATTAGCAACCCAGTGATCTAATAGGGTTAGACTCTATTTAGTAGAGCCAAGAAAATTGAGAGTAGAAACTAAAATCATCACGTTGTTGTCTTCAGGTTTGCCATGGTTCATCTTGTTTCTACTATTCCAAACAAACCATAGTAGAGTGACATAGATCCTCACCAACATCATATTAGAATTCTTCAATCTCATAAGATTAAGCAAGTAGTCCTCCCAACTCCTATAATCAAGAATCTCGAATCCCTAACTCCTCAGAACATCAATTACCTTCAAAAGCTTAAAACATCTAGTAAAAACATGGTTCACATCTTCAACTTCACCATAACCCAATGGACATAAGTTATTATCCACAGCCTTCTTCTGTATAAAAAATATTCAGTTGGCATAGCATCTTTTCAAAGCCTCCAAATGAAAACTTCCACCCGAGCATTTAGTTTCAGTTTGAATATCCATGAAACCAGAACATCTTCCTGCATATCTTTGTAGTCATCGACCAATAGTAAAGCTGATAAGGATTTCCCTGTAATCTATAATTTCAGATCCATCCTATCTTCTTAATAATTCTGAATAATCTACACATCAAGAATTATCTTCAGCAAATCTTCATCGAAGTACAAGCTTAATTTATCATAGTCCCATCTCCCATCGTGAATGAAGTAGTCAAGGGTTGTATTTTCATCATCCAAATTCCCAACAAACGTTGGCCATTTGATTAAACTCATGTCCAAAATCCAAGTATCCTTCAAAACATTAATCTTGGATCCATCCCCAGCCTTCCATCTAACAAAATTACTAAGAGCTTTCCATCCACTATATATGATCTTCCAAGAATAATATCTACCTCTAGAATTCACATTATTCCACCATTTATCTCCAAACTTGCCCAGCAAATTTTTGCTCAATAAAGTATTTGGTTTATCAATAAGTTTCCAAGCAAACTTTGCCCTCAAAGCATCTCTTCTAGAAATTGCTAATTGAATTCCGCAGCCACCAAACTATTTCGATTTACAAAGTAAATTCGAGGCCACATAATGTATCCCACAGCTTCCATCACTTCTATTCCAAATGAAATCTCTACACAATTTTTCAAATTCTTTCAAAGTTCTCAAAGGGACAAGAGAATGTGACATGAGAAAAATGGGAAGAGAAAGGTAAACAGTTTTTACCAAAACCAGTCTACCTGCAAGATAGATGTATCTATTTCCCCAAGCATTAAGCTTTTTAATAGATCTATCCAATAACATTTGGAAATCCAGCTTCTTTAATCTCCTCAACGCCATCTTGATTCCCAAGTAATCAAATTCAAACACCAATCTAACTCCTGGAATCTTAGAGAAATGATTTCTCTTCCTTTTTAATACTGAATTACCGCACATCAAGGAGAATTTTTGAAATATGATTTTCTGGCCGGTCCAAGAATAGTAATCTTCAACAATGTCTTTAGCCTTCTTCACACTTCTCATTTTATCTTCAAGAAAAAGCAAGATATAATCTTTAAAAAGGAGATGAGAAATCTTTTGTGATTTAGAAGAAATTTTAATACCCACCTCCGAACCTCTACTGGAGAAGCAATTTGATAAAAGTGGTGAGCACAAGATAAATAAGAATGGAGAGAGTGGACACCCTTGCCTGAATCCACTCCTCCTTTCAATCCAATTGGAACTAGATCCATTAATCATAATGGAAAATTTGAGATCTAATACACACTCCATTACCAATTTGAAAAACTTGAATGGGAATCCCAAGTCTAACATTATTTTCTGAAGGGTTGCCCAACTCATACTATCATATGCCTGCTCCATGTCTACTTTAATGGCTAAGAACCCATTGCTTGCTTTGGAATGCCTTAACTTGACAAACACCTCTTGGGCCAAAATAATGTGATCTGAGATCGACCTCCCCTTAACAAAATTCACCTTTTCTTCAGACATAATTTTTGGAATGATCCCTACCATTCTATTCAACAATACTGTAGCCACAATTTTGTAGATTGAAGTACATAAACTGATTGGACGATAAGCAGCATGAGAAAGTGGGTTTGAAGATTTGGGAATCAAAACAATCATTGTATCCTTCCAATCTTTGCACAACCTACCTGTAGAAAAAAAATAGTTTAACCGCTCAAATAACATCCTCCCTTATGATGCTCCAAAAAGCTTTAAAGAAGGAGTATGTAATCCCATCACAACCTGGAGCTTTATTATTATCCAACTTCATAAAAACCTCCTCTATCTCAAGCACAGAAAGCTCCCTATCCAACTAGAGTGTATCTTCTGGACTTGAAACCTGCCACGGTTTAGGCCATTCTTCCAAACATCACAATATATTTTTCCATTTATTCTGGAAAAAATTTAAAGAATACCTCTTCCACCTCCTTCGGTTCTTCAGTCAAAATTGCGTCTGCATTCCTAATCTGGGAAATCCAGTTGGCGTTCCTCCTTGCATTGGCAAAAGTATGAAAAAACTTTGTGTTAGAGTCACCATCTTCAATCCACTTTACTTTTGCTCTTTCCCTCCACCATGTATTCAAGTAATTGAGGATGACATTCAGTTCTTTAACTTTACCTCTAAGAAACCATAATTTTTCATCATCTAACTAGCCCTAGCTTTTTCCTCTTGAATTTGAGAAATTTCATCCTTCAATCTATCTTTCTCTTTTGAGAATTCTTGCAACTTGAACTTACTGCAATAGAACAAGTCCTTCAAGGTTCTTTTGCATTTTTTATTAAGGATCTCCATATCATCCCCCATGTAATTTTTCCTCCATCCATTAGAAATAATGTGAGCTGATGTCTTGAAAGTTAGCCAAGCATCTTCAAACTTTATACACCTTTTCCCTCTTGAGACCAAATCAAATAGCTTCAAGACTATAAGACTATGGTCTGAATCCACTCTGGCTAGGTGCTTCACAACAGCAATTTGAGTCTTGTTAATGGCCAATGAATTGAGAATACATCGATCCAATCATTCAAGAATCATCCCTCCTCCAACTTTGTTGTTGCTCCAAGTATACCTGGGGCCAAAAAATCCAACTTCATGAAAATCATTATCATTCATAAACTTTAACATCTCCATGGGACCTTATGAGAAAACAAACTTTCTCCTGCCCTTCTTATCTTCCTGGCCCAAAATACAGATGAAGTCCCCTCCAATAACAGAAGGAATTTTCCTCTGAGAAAGCTCCTAAACACACTCCCAAAGAAGCCTTCTCTTATGAGCCTCCTAACTACCATAGACAGTGATGATCCTCCACACTCCCTTATTGAAGACATTAAGATCCCCAATAACACATTGATCTAATGTAATCAAAAAAGAAAAAGATGCCATATCCGATCTCCAAATAATCATAATACCACCAGAAAGCCCTTTTGAAGGAAGAAGGAAAAAATCCCAAGTAGGTCCATTAATCTAACAAAAGAGACTCTATCAAAAGAATTGATCTTAGTCTCAACCATCCCACAAAAATGATTTTAAAATCTTTAATAAATTCCTTCATATAGAGAGAGGCCTCTCTCTTCTTGGCCCCTCTACAATTCCAAAAAGTTATAGATTCCATTTAAAGAACCTTGGGGGAAGAGCCCCCGCCTCTTCTCTTGTTACTCCCCTAGAAAATTCTACCACGTGGAATGTTTTTAATAGACCCTAAGGACCTTAAGCTCCTTATCAAGCTTACATTTGATCGTTTCCCCATTATACCAATGTCCCTCTCCTTCTCCACACCACACACTTTCCCCTCAAAGCCCTTTTTCCCTTTATTATTATCAGAAACTCACCAACCGCCATCCACCTTCTCTTCACCTTTACTATCACAAACATTCGAATTAGAGTTAATCAATTCAACTCCCTACCCTACTATATCATCCTTATTCAACATTTCAAACATGTTTATACTAACAGGGATAAAAGATTTATCAATAGAAGAAGACAAACCAATCTTTTGAGCTGCATTATCTGTTTTATCCGAGCTCTTCACAGCAACATCCTCAATAGAATCTGGTTGTATCCCGTGAGAAAGTACTTCCTGTTCCACTCCTATTTCCCCTTCTTCCAGGATATTATTTTCAGCATTAGATTCCATCTCCAGAAATGCATCCACATTCTGTACAGTTTCTTTAACTGCAACATTCTCACCATGAATTTCTTTAGCCTTTTTCCACTATTTTTTAGTAACCTTCATTTTTTCCTTCAACATAATAGATCCTCTAATACTCCTCCTATTAACTATGATCCATGGTCCACTGGTAGATTCAGTATCCATCTCTTGAGTCTTCTCCACCTCCTTGATGTGTTTAGAAATCTCTTCACCAACAATCTGATCCATAGCACCAGCTTTCCTAATCTTGCAATCAGATTTCTCATAACCAATTAATACATAGTCATAACAAAACGAGGATATTTTCTCATACTCAAACCTTTAAGAAAACCTCCCAGAAATGCTCTCCACCCAAACTCCTAGTGGAAGATGTTGATCAAGCTTTACTCTTACACACACCCTTGCAAATTCCCTTTTCCCCCACTGAAACATTTTCCCATCCGTCCTTAGAGGTTTGCCAATCATTGCAGTTATTCTTGCCACATTCACTTCATCCCAACATTAAAAGGGTAAGTGAGGCATCCTAATCCAAATAGGAGAGGATAATCCCTTTAATGATAATGTTGAAAATTCCAACGTCCACTTTTCCTACCCACAATGTGCCTATTGACAAAACAAGGTCCTCCTGACAAAACACCTTCAATCATTTCCATAGAATCAAAGGAACATAAAAACCAACCTTTGCCAAGGGTTGTGAAATAAAAATTCCCAAATTGTTTCTATTGTCGTCTTACTTCCCAAGCTACAATATGTGATGGAATTTCATTCCCAAATACCTTGACCACTAAGGAGTTCTTCAGCTTGCTGGAATTCAGAATCTCAACATCTTCCTTCATTTTAACTGCTTTTCCGTCTTTCATTAATACCAAATCCTCTTCTTTGAAATCCAATTTGATGTAAGGCTTCTTTTTCCACGGGTTGCTTTCCACCTTCTTCTCAACCCTTACAAGCATTTCCACATTTACCTTATCCACAACATCCATTTCCTTAGCAACCAAACAACTATTGAAATGAAAATTTGTGTTAATAGGAATATGAGAATTCGTATTTATCCCAACGACAAGACCTAAGATTGCATTTGAATTACCAAACTAGTTAATATATATTTCATTTTAGACGACAATGTCGACGGATCAACCAAATCTCGTTCAAAGAATTCTTTGCTAGCCGAGGAGTTACAGAACATTCCTCTTCAGTAGTGGCCTTTACCTTGCCTTCCACATAAAACTTCTTCTCAGGGACCTCCTTTATGTTTTCCTTAATCAGCAATGGCCCTCCTGCATTTTTGAATGCATGATCCAAGTTACTCTCTTTTAAATTAACATTCCAGCAATTGAATTCTTTCAGTTTTTGATTAAGCAATCCTCCATCTATAGTACACCTCCTTGCCGCCACCAAAGATGGATGGCAACCCTCCTCCATCATCTCCCACATCAATTCCTCTGATAAAGGAGCAAAAATTGGTAACAAAAAATTTAAAATTTCAGAACCTTTCTCTCTCTAGAAAACCAGAGTTTCTCTCTCTACTTTTGAATGGATATCTGGACAATGGAAAAACAACCTGATCATCCAGGCCAATCTTTCGAATGTCCCGAATGATTAGTTTAATTCAGAATATATCATCTAGAGCATCGCCCTGAATAGAAGTTGGTCAATGTTAGATCATCCAAAAATAACTATGGTTTTTGAACTGATCATCCCAACCGATCCTAAGATCATCTAGGATGATATGATTGAGCAATCAAACCTTAATTACTTTCTTAATTACCATATTAATTTAGGAATAATTGTACTACATCTTTCAGGATGATGTCTTAGATGATATCCAAAAAATAAAAGCTACCTAAATAGATCTGGTGGATGATTCTTTTTTAATTGAGCCTATCGTCCCGGTTCATATGAATATCATCCAGGACATTACGCTTAATGATGATTACCTTAACCAGGATGCCCTAATTAGGATTTCTATTTTTAACTGATCGTTCAGGACGATTATGGATCATCCTGAATGATGTGACTGAAAATAGTAAACTCTAAAAATAGTTAGAAATTTTCTCCCAAGAGTGTGCGTGCAAGGTTACTTAGCATCAGGAACCACTTTGTTTATAATTGATTTAAGAGAAGAAAAAGATTACAAACTGACTCTAACCTATTCTACCCAATCTTGAGCTGGTTCAAATTACAGTTTTGGTCTTTTAAACCTAAAATATTAGTAGGCAAGGTAGTCATAGAGAAACGAAAGTGTTTGCTATCATCAAAATTTTATTCCCTGAAATCAGATTCACAACATATATTTGTAAGGTTACTTGACATCAGCAACCACATTATTATATTTGACTCAACAAAAGATAAAAATATTAGAATTACACTTATAAATTGATTCAGTCCTAATCTATTGAATATTGAGCTAGTTTGATTTACAATTGACCTTATGGACCTGAATGTTAGTAGGTAGGGAAATAATGGAGAAACACAAATACCAGAAATATTTGCTATCATTAAAATTATAATCCTTAAATCCAGATTTATAACAATCTTTCCTTTTTGATGATGACAAAAATTTGTTAGAAAATTCAACTCAAGTATATTAATGAAATATAAAGTAAAGGAGAACAATATGAATATGAATCAAGTAATATAAATTTTACTAAAAAAAAGTATGTGGTACAAACACTAAATAATAGTAATATGAAAAATAATAATACAATGAACCAACACTAATACTACTCCCCCTTTTGACATCATAAAAAAGAGTAGGAAATAAAAACAAAACATAAAGCAAAGAATACAACACAAAAACTAATAATAGTATAAGAAAAACATCACATAAAAAACATCAAAGAAATTACAAGTACGAGGGACCCTGATCAAGTGAAGGAGGAGGTGGTAGTGGCTAAAAAAGATAGTGGATGGAAGTAAACTATTTCCCAAACTAGGCCACATCCTGGTAATACTACTGCTGTTGGTGTTCCATATATGCATCAAATCTAGCAACATCCGTTGTATGCTGCTGTTCTTATGTAGCTACATAAGAGTCAAACATAGCCTCCGACTCGTCGAACTGATCCACTAGCTAATCCAGCTGTGAGTGCTGGTAGATCAGAATAGGTGTAGGAATAAGTGTAGGAGCAGGTGCAGGAGTAGCATCCTCCTCAGGTCCCTCAGCCTCCTCATGCCCAAGATGGAGACGAGTGCTATAAAGAACATGGAAGGTGCTGTTGGTGATAATCTGGAGGGGAAAAATGTTGAGGATTGTATTTAGTTTTTAGGATAAAAGCTATGATGTGTCCTAAGGCAAGGTTAGGTTTTCTTTTGTGCCCTAGATCCCTAATACTAGTCAGGTGCTCAATATACCAAAAAAGAATATTAGTGGTATTGAACACCTTATGGGACGTTATATAAAAGTTGGTAATTGAGAGTAGGGGTGATGTTGATACAGTCACCATCCTTTGGGATTATTGAGGTTCTAAGAATATGCTAGATTATCCTAGCATCTTTGACTAAGGTGCTGGATGCCTCATCATGGTGGGAGACATTTATATTTCTTAGGTATTGGTTTATAGGACCCTAATTATAATCAAGATCTGGATAAAATGTATGAAGCTTAACTCTAGTAGTAGAAAGTTGGAGGAGTTCATGGAAATCCTAATAGATGATCTCTATTGGCATCTGTGTATATAGGATTATAGGGAGGTGTTGGTAAAACGGATCCTATAACTGGTGAAGAAATCATAGAGGAGTTTAAAGTTGAATGCAATAGCCATCGTTAGAATGAAGGTGAGGGAGGTGTGAGTGAACAGATTTCAGACTGAGTAAGTGAGTGTGCGAGGAATGATAATCCTCAAAGGTATGATTCAAGCAGTTTTGTATCAAAGATAGGTGGCTTGGTTAGCCTCCTCAGTGACACAATGGTCGACAGGTGCCCTCGAGGATTTGCTAGTCGCCATTATAGACCTTTTTCCACCCGCCATTAATAAGGATGTAGTGCTTCAAAGAGAATGAAAGATGGATTAAAGGATATGAGGGTGAAAAAACATTTGAATTCATCTATTTATAAAGAATTAGCCACATCATTAAGGATAATTGCAAGATCATCCAAGATGATCACAAGATCATTTAGGATGATCATGAGAATTTATGATTTCTTAGACAATTATTCAAAAAGGCAGTTCTATCATCCAGGATGATCAGACATCATCCAGGTTGATTAGACTTAGGCAATTGTTTTGAGGAGTCATGCTGGACGATCGTTGACAAAAAGGGTCATTCAGATTGATTAGGTGGATCATTCAAGACAATCATCAATAATGGATTGTATTGACCAATTTTAAATTATGTAACCATTTTTATCATGTGGATCATCTATAATGAATAGGTGTATAATCTAGGATGGTTAAAAATAATTGAGCATAATTCAATCTGACCATCCAAGATGATGTAGTTCATCTAGGACGATCTTAGATGATTGAGTCATATCAGCCATTAGATGGATGATGAAGGATGATGTGATAATATCATCTAGAATGATATAAATATCGTCCAAGATGATAGAATATCATCCAAGATGATGTGATACAAAAATTGGAATTTTGATGACGGAGGGAGGTGATTAGAAGGTGCCCCACAACATAAAAACCTAATAAAAATAAAATATAAAACTATAAAAAGCTGATAAAAATGACAAAAAATAACAACAAACAAAGTTTTTTTTATCAAAGCAAGAATATGATAAAATTTCCATGTGATTCAATTAAAAATTTATAAAGAATGAGTTATCATTGAAATATAAAAATTGATAGAAAAACTAATCTTGTTATCCCCAGCTCAGATTTCCTATAGGGTAACGATCTTTGGAAAACAAAAATTAACTAAAAAAGAAATTAGCCAAAAAAAGTGATCTATTCAACACTTCATTCCAAAAAATATATCTGATAGAGCAATGTACTAGAGTAATTAGTCAAAATCAAGGGTTTTAAAAATCAAGTGATTGAAGATATCAAGTGACATATAAATTCTTCTAAGATTTAAAGATTTGAAAGAGAAGGAAGCTTGATTTTTGTGGGCTCATTTTATACCTTTTGTTAATTGTTTGACACACTTTCTACATCTTTTGATTTTGATGCACATTATTTATCTTTTTATTTTTTTGACGATCATTGCTCATCTTTTCACTTTTTATTTTTGGGCTCATTTTATGCCTCTTATCATTTTTGCGAATTAGCTGTTTTCATAACTTTTAAAGATTCTCAGTTGTGAGAATATATTTTAGATAATAGAGAAGAAAACCTCACTGACTAATATAAGGAATAATAGACCTCAAATAAGAATATTATTGATATGATAAATACAACAACATGATCATGAAAAGTATGAAAGTGATTTAATGTCTTTGAACATCATTCATATGAGAAAGATTACTATAGAAAGATATAAAAGATCTCAATTTCAAAGTACTATTTTTAATTTGAAAAGATTTTTTCTTTGAAAAGAAACTTACACCTCTAAAGGAGTTAGATAAAGGGAAATAATCAACAAAATTTCTTCCTTTAACTGATTTAAGGATGTCAATCATTGATTATAAATTTTTAAAAAATAAAAAAGACATTAAATATCATTTCAGTAGTGGCCAAATGAAAATTAAAAGTAAAATAAAGACATAAGAGATGAAAATACTGAAAATATCAACAACTAAGCAAAAAATCAACTATCTAACCAAAATAAAAGAAATGACAGAAATAAAAGAACAATAAGAAAACAAAAATAAGAAAAACAATTAGAAAAATATAAAGCTCAGAGTTCAGTAATCATCAAGGTCATGTATTTATATAAACCACACCCGATCTGGTCCTTAAGATGCTGAATGTGTCAAAGGTCCAGTGGTTTAGTAAAGATGTCAGCAAGTTAGTTTTTAGTTACTACATGGTGTAACTTAATATCTAATTTGGTCATATGGTCCCTAATAAAGTAATGCCTCATGTCAGCTTGGAAATTGAGTGCTGGATAGGATTTTTAAAGATGCAAATGGAACTAGTGTTATCATATATAATTGAAATTATGCCTACAGGTAATCCTAAATCCAAAATTTGTTACTTCAACTAATGGACTTGGGCCACACAACTTTCTAAAATAATGTACTCTGATTTAGCAGTGAAAAGTGCAATAGAAATTTATTTTCTACTAGATCAAGAGACTAAGTAATGTCCTATGAATTAGAAAGTTTTTGAAGTGCCTTTCTATCCACCCTACACCCTATAAAATCAGAATCAAAATATCCAATATTTTCAAAAGAAGTGCTACGCCTAGGATACCAGATTTCTAAGTTTTGGGTCCCTAAAAGATCTATAAGAATTCTCTTAAATGCATTCAGGTGGGATTCTTTAGGATTAGCTTAAAATCTAGCATAGAGATAAAAACTAAACACTATATCAGGTCAGCTAGCAGTCAAGTAAAGCAGATATCCAATCATTCCTCTATACTTCTTTTGATCAACTGATTTTCATTTTAAGTCCTTATCTAACTGAACACTGGAGCTCATGGAAGTGTTTATTGACTTGGCTTTATCCATTTTATATTTCTTCAAGATGTCCTTAATGTACTTTAATTGATTAAGAAATATTCCATCATCTAATTATCTTATGTTAAATCCCAAAAAGTAGGATAATTCTCCCATAATACTCATCTCAAATTTCTTACTTATTATTTTAGAAAAATTATCACATAACTTTTTATCAGAATATCCAAAAAGTATATCATCAATATAGATCTAAATAATGAGTAACTCATCTCCTACTTTCCTAAAAAAAAGGTGGTATCTATGCTCGCCTTAGCAAACTCCCTCTCTAGTAGGAATGTGCTAAGCCTCTCATACCAAGCTCTAGGTGCCTATTTTTATCCATATAAGGCCTTTTTTAATTTGTAAATATTATTTAGAAATTGGGAACTATTAAATCTTGGGGTTGCTCTATAAACACATCTTCTTTTAGTACCCCATTTAAAAGGATACTCTTGATATCCATTTGAAAAAGCTTAAATCCCTTATAACAATCAATGGCTAATAGCACTCTAACGACTTCCTATCTAGCTACAAGGGCAAAGATCCCTTCTATTCGGTTGTACACCTTAGATACCATTCTTGCCTTATTCCTAATCACCACTCCAAATTGTTCATTTTATTCTTAAAGTCCCATTTGATTCCTACTACACTTTAATTCTTAGGTCTTTTTTTAAACTCCCAAACATTACTCATCATAAATTAGTTAAGTTCTTCTTATATACTTAAGATTCAAAATTCATCAGAAAGTGCTTGATTGATGTTGGTGGGTTCAGTCATTGAGATAAAAGAAGAGTGGTTTACTTCCTTCCTACGCCAATGCCTAGTTCTAAAACGTTCAAAAGGGTATCTTAAGATCAGTTCTTTAGGATGACTCAAAGAATATTTATAATCTCTAGGCAAAGTGTGTTCAGGTTCTACCCTTTTTTCCAGATTTATAAGTTCTACTTCTTGGTTAATCTTAACTACTACATCAGTATTTTGAGGCTCTACCATTTTCTCTAGAATTTTAGTTTCTACTTCTTTGGTAATATCTCCAATTTCATCTTCTTTCTCAACTCTAGACTTTTTATAATCAAATTCATCAAACACTACATGAGTAGTCTCCTTTACCACTAATGTCCTTTTGTTAAACACTATAAAAGATTTCTCTACACTTAAAAATCCTAAGAATACTCCTTAATCATATTTTGGGTCAAATTTTTCTAATAGTGATTTCTTATTATTAAGAATGAAAACCTTCCAGCCAAAAACATGGAGGTGTGAAAGGTTGGGTGTCCAACCCTTAATGATCTTATAGGGTTTCTTATTTAGTTTGGATCTAACATTCACCACTTTCAACACATAACAAGCTATGTTTACTGCTTCATCTCAAAAGTATTTTGGAAGTGAATACTTAGCTAGCATGGCTATAACACTTCGACTAAGATCTTGTTCTTCCTTTCAGCTACCTCATTCTACTGAGAGGTCCTAAGAGCGGAGAAGTTGTGACTAATCCCTTGATCCTCACAAAAATTTTTAAACCTCACATTTTAAAACTCTCCATCACGGTCACTATGAATGGTCAAGACTCACAAACTATTTTTTCTGAATCCAAGTGGAGAAGGATTTAAATTCATCAAAAGACTCACTTTTTTATGACAGAAATTTAATCCAATAGTAGTCATCGACCATCACAAATCCATAAACTTTTCCCCCCAAGTTGGAAGTGCTAATGGGTCCAAACAAATTCATGTGAAGAACTTTTAAAGGTCTAGAGGTGCTAATGTCCTTAATGGAATATAAAAAGTATTAGACTTATTTCCGTAGTTAATAGACATCACACATATGGTCCTTAGTAAACTTAAGCTTGGGGACACCTCCTTTTGGGTTACTCTCTAAAGGGTTTTCATGCTGGCATGATATTAGCTCCTATGCCACAACCAAGACTCAACAGTAGTAGTTTTTAAGCAAAATGAAGCAACACATTCAATGTTATTTAAATCAAGCTTGTAAATGTTATAATTTTTTTTCCTGCAAAATAATGTTGCTATTCAAGCTAATAATGCATGTGTTTGACAAAAAAATTATGATAAAGCCCTTATCCCAAAGCTGACTGATGCTGAGAAAGTTGTGTTTCAAGCCATCAACGAATAAAATATTTTCAATCAAAAGGTTCTTGGAGTTTTTGATTATACCTACACCCACCACTTTCCTAGTGGTGTTATCTCCAAGAGTGACCTAGCCTCCAGCCCTGGCCACTTATGAGATGAATTGATTGGTATCTCCAGTCATGTGTCGTGAGCATCCGCTATCTAGGTACCACATGCTCTCTTGAGGTCTTGTGTGAGAGCACTCATACAAAATCATCAAACATCAGATTTAAGATCCCAAACAAGTTTGGGTTAGGTTCATTCTTATGGAAAAAAGAATATAATACATGTGTGTTATGCTATGAATCATGCAATTTGGGTCTCCATACTTAATTTGTACTATTCTGAACAGTGTAAATATGGGAGACGTGTCCTAGCATGCCACATGAAAAATATCTAACAATAGAAAAAATGTTTACTAATCTACTCCGGTTATATTGCCTCTTCTTATGTTTCAAAACTTTTGGCTTTGGATCTGGATTAAAAAATTATTCAGGTGTGGGTTAAATCTTATTCTTCTCAAGTGCTTTTAATTCAGCTTTAAAAAATGAGTTAGCACTTTCTAAAATAGCCTTATTAACTTTCAAATAGTGCTCCATACTCTTAGATTCATCAATAAATGTTTTAAAATTTTTTCAAGTTCAGTGTGGGATGCTTTCAACATTTCATGCTACTTATTCAATTAATCAAACTCATCCAGTAGTTTCATGTGATTGGTTTCAAGTGTTGAGTGATCTTTAAGCAAAACTTCATGCTCTTTTTATAAGTTTAAAAATTCTAATTTTGGCTAGCATGCAATTTCTTAAATTTTTTATATGATGAATGAATTTTCTTAGAAATCTCAACTAATTAATCATAGGTTAGTTCACATACCTCTTCTTTGTCAAACTAACCAAGATGATTGTCTACTATCAAATTCAACATTGTTATCACCTCCTCAGCTTTAATCTCAAAGGAATCAAATACATAATTTGCCCAAAAATCTTTTGAAGCAGCTTTTGTCCTTCATGAACTGGAGTTTTTTCCCACCTATCTCCTTACTGGGTGAGCCTTAAGTTTAGGATAATCACCTTTAACATATCTTGGCTTCCTGCATTCAAAGCAACCCATATCAGAAGAACCTTTAAAATTAGTGCTACTCTTACCTTTATTCCATTTCTGATAATATTTTTAATTATTTCTTAGAAATCTTTTGAATTTCCTAGTGATTAAGAAAACATCATCACTTTCAAACCAGAAAGAATTAGTATCCGTATCGTTAGCCTTCAATGCCATAGTTTTCTCCTTCTTTTTTTAGCTACATCAACTTGTCTTTGGTTCACTCCTTTCTCATAAGCAATGAGTGATCCAAGTAAATTATCAATAGAATAAGTATTTAAATCTTTGGATTCAGTGATAACATATATATTAACATCATTGGAAGAGGGTAAACTTCTCAGGATTTTATTAACTTTCTCATAGTTAGTGAGTTCTCTTCCTAAGGCACATAGGGAGGTGACAATTTATGTAAACCTAATATACATTTCAGATATTGAATCACTAGGTTTCATGGGAAAGAGTTCATAATCATGAAAAAAAATATAATCCAGATTGCTTAACCTCAGTTGTGCCTCCATAAGTGATACATAATTTATCCCAGATTTCTTTACTAGTTGTACAAGTTGAGACATATATGTAATCTTTAGATTTCAGTGCACAGAAAAAATAGTTTAAACATCTTACATTAAGTTGTGCTAAATTCCTATCATCAAGAGTCCATTCAGTAAACAGAAGTTCAATTTTGAGGAAATTAACCTCATGTATTGGTGCAGAATAACCTTCTTTAACAAGCATCAACATGCGATAATAAATAGATTGTAAAAACATGGACATGCGAGTTTTCCAGAAATTAAAAGGTATATTATCGAACTAGAGTGATCGAGTAATATAATGGAATACCCTTCCCTAGTATTTCGGTTGCCAAAGTTAGCCATGGATTTAAATTCAAAAGTTTTAAAAAATTAGATTTTATGAATCCCTGATACCACTTGAAAGTTTGTTAGGGTTGTTAAGCCCTTATGAACTAGCTCAAGGCTAACCAAGAGGGGGAGGTTAATTAGTAGTTTTAAAAAACCTTAAATAAAATGTATGATTTTTAAGATAATTTAAAACATTAAATCATATGATCACCTAGAAGAAAATAAAGTGCGGAAATATAATAAGAAAAAACACAATAAATTTTATAGTGGTTTAATCAATTTGACCTACGTCCACTCCTCGGAGCCTCTCCTCTAGGTATTACACTGAAATATAGTGACTCTCCTTTTTCTCCCATAACAAGGAATAGAAGCCTTTACAAACTCCTTTCCACTAACCTCAATGAGGTAGAGAACCCAACTTCTTTCGCTTCTTACTAAAGCATGTAGAGAACCCAGACTCCTTTTATTTCCTCCTAAAGTAGGCTAAGAAACATGATCTATTTTTAAAAAAGACCTCCCTAGAGCCTCCAAGGAATCATGGATGATGACTAGAGAAGATGACTCAGATCC
The DNA here is from genome assembly GCA_022539455.1 of Dendrobium nobile. Lineage (NCBI taxonomy): Eukaryota > Viridiplantae > Streptophyta > Magnoliopsida > Asparagales > Orchidaceae > Dendrobium > Dendrobium nobile. The sequence continues at coordinate 45,195,417 of CM039721.1, forward strand.
TTGGTTGGATGAACCTTTATGAACCCCTCAAACACTCTCCTTATAAGATCGTCTCTCTCTCTCTCTCTCTCTCTCTCTCTCTCTCTCTCTCTCTCTCTCTCCCTAGCTCGCTCTCTCTCTCTCTCCCAAGCTCTCCTTCTCATTCTCTTGGCTCTCTCAGGTTAGAACAGTTAAAAAAGATCTCTCCTTTAATAAATAAGAGATCTTATAAAGAAGGGCTTAAAATTTACTCTACTTTGCAACTTGCTGACAAAGATCGTCTAGGACGATCGAATGTATGATTAGTGTATTTTTAGCCCTTTAGGCTAGGATGATCTAGAAGGGCTAGATGATTAGAACCCTTCTTTTTCTGATTGTCCAGGATGATGTGAATATCATCCTATATGATTAGTTCAAAAACATACATATAGTCCAGAATATCATACTGGTCGTCCAGAAAATACATATTAGATGATGAAGAAACATAATGTATCATCGAGGATGATTCTTTAATTGTCACATATAATTAGTTCAATATATATATATATAGCAATCAAAAACACAGATTTTTTCCCAACATATTATTCTGATCGTCAAGATGAAACACCTAGAAGATGGAGAATTTTAATTGATTATCCAGCATATCATTCCAGTCGTCTAGGTAATCTAGGAAAAGACTAAGATTTTTCTAACTGATCATCTAGGATGATCCTGTGATTGTCCAGGATAATAGATTGATCAAATAAAACCTTAATTACTTTCCTTAATCACCTTACAAATTTTGGATTATTATAATTGAATCATCTAAAATGATATGGGATCATCCTGTATATTTTTTAAAAATAATAACATACCTAATAGAGTTTGGTGGCTGATTCTTTTTTATTTGAGCATATCGTCTAGGAAGATATTAATATCATCCAAGATGATTTGCTTAATGCGACTGACTTAACATAGAAACCATAATTAATGTTTATGATTTTAACACATTGTCCAGGATGATTTTTGGATAGTCTTGTATGATGTGATCAAAATAAAAAAACTCTTAGGCCTATAGAATTTCTCCCCCTAAGTGTTTGTGTGCAAGGTTACTTAGCATCAGGAATCACTTTCTTACATTTGACTCAAGAAAAGATAAAAATACTAGAATTATACTTACAAACTGACTCAGTCCTAATCTACCCAACTTGAGCTAGTTTGATTTGTAATTAACCTTATGGACCTAAAACAGAAATGCTAGAAATGTTTGTTATCATCAAAATTATAATCCTTGAATCCAAGTTTGCAAAAATATATTTAAATTTTTCTTTTAATAAATATTTTATTTATAACTTATTTTGGAGTTTTTTTAATAAACACATCAATGCTAATTATCATCACTCATGCTCTCTATTTTCAGCTATGCTAAGGTTTCCACATAAGCTACCTCCACCATCCATCTCCCTTCCACTCTGCCTCTTAGTCCTCACTGGTTTCAGATCTACCTTCTCATGGTGTTTTCTTACATAAATAAATATCCTCCTTCCTACTTATCCTCAGGTCAGATTTGGATTTTCTTTAGCTCATTTCCTAATTTTTTTTCCTTTTTCCATGATTCTTTAACCTTTGACTGATTTGTCAAAATGAATGGTGACTAATCATATTTTGGTGAAAGATTAAGGCTTCCTAACCGATAAAATTTTGTATCACTCTTTTAATGATGCTATGTTGGGTGCTTCTTTCTATGTGGTTTTTCCTTGTCTCAAATCCATAACCCACTATGGGTTGCCTTTGCTTTGGATTTTGGAAGAATAAATTGTGGCCCTTAAAGCCCCATTTGAATTTGGGTTGATTGATAAATTGACCACTCAAATGCATTAAATGGACTCTATTCAAAAGTTTTTCTTTACTGTGAAGCTTGGTGATGATTTTTTCAGTTATACTTATGGATCCTAAGTATATTTTGATCAAACTATTGTATGAAATTAATTAATTGATCATTATTTTTGACATTTCAGTGGAATCCCTATTCATCCCTATTTGGGTTTCCATCCTTGATCTTCGATGCAATTTATTTTCTTTAATTATTTAGAATGGTTTAGATTCTTTATTTGGTCACCCTTTTAAAACTAATAATGCTACAATAGATGGTTCTCCACTGTTAGTTTATCGTGTTTTTGTAGAGTTAGATAGTAAAAAGTAATATACTAATACTGTTTGGCTAGGGAAAAATAAAGGTATATTCAGAAGTTGTGATGGAGGATTTTCCACCATTTTGTGAAAATTATTAAACTCTTAGTCATAAAAAAGATGACTATTATTTTCTTCACCTTCATTTAAGAAGAAAAAGGATGCTTAATCCTAAATAAGTTGTTGTTTGTATGATGGAGAATATATCCTTAGCCCTCATGCTGCTGACATTCTTATTTATATTATTTCTTATATTGAGGAAAACATTGCCGTAAGGAGGTTGGTGAAAGAAATCTTTCTCTAACTATTCATAACAAGGATTCAATGGACGTGTGACTAATTTTAACCCTAATTTACTAAATGGTGATTTCAATAATGTGATACATTCCCTTCTTCTTTTATCAAGAATACTATGTGAAGTATGAGTGGTCATATCCTTTTGGAAACTAATGTTAAGAGTAATATAAAAAAAGGAAGCTATCCCCTTTCAAAATACTAACTCTCTTGCCTGTAATAAACTCCTGCGTTGTATTGATATTTCTAATCCATTACCCATTATAACTATCCCCAAAGCTCCTAAATGTGACCTTTAGTCTAGAGATAATTTTGAGGGACTTTCTCCCTCTATAGAAATGGTTTTGAATTGTGAGGAAGGGAAATCAACACCTTTAAGGAATCTATAATTCAATGGAAACATGAATGATGTGCATTCCAATAGTTTACATGAATCACTTGACAATTTTAATCTTGTTGCTAAAATGAAAAAAAAATAAAAAATTTTAGGGCCCTACTTTTGCTTTAAGAGTCACTAAATCTTAAGCTTCAACCAAGATTAATTTTATGATTAGTGTTGCTATTTAGAATATTAGAGGATTTGGTAAATTGGATACATGTTATCATTTAAGTAATTTATGTAGAGTTCATAATATTTTTTTCTTAGCAGTTCTTCAACCAATGGATGATGCATCCAAACTATTACTTGGTCAAGGGCAATTGGTTTTTGACTATTCATATGTTAACATTTCTGGAAAGATTTTATTATTTTGGAAATTTTTTTTAACTTTTTATTATAAGAGAATTTGATAAAAAAATTTCCAATTTTAATGTTTATATTATTGGTTTTATTATTTATTCTAAATGATCAAAAACTGGGAGATTGAACTTGTGACAGATGTTATAGGATTTGGCAAATTTTATAATGGCCCTTGGTTTGTTGGAAGAGATTTTAACATTATTTCCTTTGCTTCTAAAAAATTTGGTGGTTCTTCTCCAAATTTTATTGTTATTAACGATTTTAATAATATGATTCATGAATGTAGCTTATATGATTTCATTGGTCCTATTTTTACTAGTTTTAATGGTGAAATCTGAGAAAGGTTAGATATCATATTATTCAAGAATAACTAGTTAGCTAGGTTCTCTAATACTTCTATTGAACAGACCAGTATTGTTGACCTTGATTTTATCAAGCCCCTAGGTCCCATGAGTCAGACCAAGTTCTTTGAGCTCAGACCCATGCCCTAGGTCAACCTGGTTGACCAGGTCAACCCAGATTGACCCAATTAGCCTTAATAGGTTATTTTTGAGCCAAATCAAATATAAACCCTTGCATGGCTCAATCTCTCACTCCCTTTGACTCACTTGATTGATTTGACCAAGTCAAATGTTGACTTGGTCAAACCAAGTCTTAAATAGGTTAAAATAACCTATTTAGAGCCCATTAAGACCCCATTCAATGGAATTAATGCCTCCTTAACGGCTCAAATTCAAAATCTCGTGGTTTTCAACCTATTTTCCCTTTCAATTGTGCTTGGATCGAATCATGGCCGTTGGTATTAGGTCTAAGGCTTTAAGTATTAAAAATTTGGTCTAATTTTAGACTTTTGCAAATTACTCTCCCTAGAGACCCTTAGCCCGAAAAACTTTGTGTGAGAGCTCTAGAGAGATTCCCCGACCTTTCCCAAGTCAAACCCCAGCATCCCAAGCCACCGCCGGCATGATCTCTGGTGAACCGAGGCCAAGGGACGTCCAGAGCTTCTTCCATCCGATCGAGGTTTTTTCTGAGCTCGATTTCAAGAGGAGGATTGTTCGTGCGGATCGCACGAGTTCAACATGCCCAAGTATTTTGGCGCGTAATCCCTTGAATATTTTAGAAAAATATCTACTTTATTTTAAAATTATTTATAAAATTTAGTTTTCACTGTTTGGATAGATTTCTGTTTTTTGCTATTATTTTAAGTATTTTGGCATTATTCATATAATAATTATTACAATTATTTTAAAATTAAAAATTTATTTTCAAAATGTTTTGAAACCCCGATTGGGTGGTTAGTGAGTCTCCCATATATTTATCTTTTACAAATTGACTTTTTTTTAATTATTTATTCTCCAAAAATTTATTTATTTATAAATATTTTGAATTACTTTAAAACTATCTATACCTTAAATCATAATCTTGGGAGACTCATTACATGAAATTTTAAACATAGGCTTTTCACATGAAGAGCAATCATGGGGGTGTGGATTAGTAGATGGTTGAGTTCTAATCATGCACTATTCCCTTCATTATTTGTACTTACTTTTCGTTTGTCATAGATTGCATGTGTAGGTTGCACCACGAGCACTTAGTTTAGGCTCTCCTAGATCTATGGACATGGTGTGTTTACTGATTTTGTATATTTCCCATGCATTATTACCTTGAGTGTTAGTTCAAAACACAATTTAAACCCATAGATTTACAACTTTTCATTTGATGTAATATTTGTAACACTTTTTAAGATTTGTGAAAATGACTCTGAGTTGGGATATCCTTATCCAACTCGAGTTTCAAAAGAAGAAGGCATCCTCATAGGGGAGAGCCTTCTTCCATTTGGAAGATCGAGCTGGATGGCTTTAGATATCCAAAGAGAATAGGCAATACCCCCTACAAAGAGGAATTGTCTCTTCATTTGGATATTCAAGCCATGAAGGATCCAAGGAGTCCAAGGAGGAGAGATCCAAGGAGTCCAAGGAAGAGAGATCCAAGGAGTCCAAGGAGGGGAAATCCAAGGAGTCCAAGGAGGGGAGATCCAAGGAGTCCAAGGAGAAGTGATCCAAAGAAGACTGAAGACCTGAAGACCAATATCCCACTCAAAGTCATTTGCGTCTGTCATAGGCTTAAAATTTGGGTTGTTAGCAGTAGTGCCTGGCCACTTTATTTTCTGCATATCTAGGTTGTAATAAGGGCAGTTTGCCTGTGGACATTTAGTTGATTATTTTTCTAGATTTATATTGATGTGCTTACCTCATTGCACAGTAGAAATTATCTGCTTTTTCTAGATTTTTTCTTGCATGACAATTTTAATTTAGTTTGGATTACGTTAGGCTCCTTTAAGGATTATAAAATTTTTCTACTCATAACCCAAAACCTAATATTTAAGACTTAAATAATCTAGAAACCTAATGAACCTAAGAAATTACCGGAGCCGTCCAGGGTCGTATGTATATTATTACATTTTCTCTTTCCTTCTTAAAATACATCTGCATGCCTGCGGGTAGAGTCCAGATAAGCTGGCCTATGAGGATGAAGTGCCGGACTTAGGGAGACCTAGTTTTTTCTAAAAATTTATTTTTTATAAACCTATTTTTAATGTTCTGAAGCATACATGATTTAAGACCTTTGAACTGGCATGCATTGCATTAGTAACTAACTAAATAAAATTTAATTGCATTAGTTAGGGGCATTCACCCTACATAAGTCCAGGACCAATTAAAAAACTCTCTAGATGTCATTCCTATTTCAGAAAACTATACCATCCACCCATCTTTCATAAATGACTAGTTTACAGAGTTTTGAAGCGATTAGGTGGTTAGCTGTCTCCCTAATCCAGGCTGGGTTATGTCCAGGTTTTGCACTGCATTAGTTAGGATATGGGCTCTTAGTAATGTTTAGATCACTAAAACCAACCTAGATTTAGAATTCAAGGCTACTACACTCGGTCTTGTAGTACGCCTAAATAGTGGATAGATCCCCGTGCTTTATATGTATCTTATAATAAGAATGATTCTGGTGAAGAGTCTGAGTCTGAGTATGAAGATGAACCAGTATTTACCATACCAGAGGGTGGATGTTACATGGATTCAGAAGAAGAATCTGAGAACCCACTCCTAGTACTTTCCTTAGAGCCAACATCTGCCACCACCACTGAACTAGAGGAATCTCCTGTTGAGGATGACTCAATACAGGAAGTTTACCCACATTCAGGGAAGGTCCTTCCACCTAGGTTGGCTAAGAATATTAAAGATAAGAATATCATTACCCAGCAGGATGATCCTATCCCTTCCTCCCAGGAGCAGTCTAAGGAGAAAGGGAAAGACTCTCAGCTGGAGGTTGATTACAATGTGTTGGCTCATCTAAGGAAGATTCCTTCCCTTTTTAGTGTCTATAATGCTCTGATGATGTCCCCTGACTTGAGAGAGACACTGGTGAAAGCCTTGCTTGAACCAGAGTCCTATCAAGCCTTCTTTTCTTCTGACTCCATTGATGAGGCATGGCATTTGTACAATACACCATGCATTACCTTTTCTAGTCGTGATCTCCTTTTAGGGACTACTAAGCATAACCATCCCTTGTATGTCACTATTGAAGTTAATGGTTACGAGTTGAACAAGATACTCATAGACCAAGGGGCTTCAGTAAACATCCTAACTCATGAAACTTTGAAGAGCCTATCCCTAAGTCATTTGAGGCTCACTTTCGACAAGATTATGTTGAAAGGCTTCAATGACCAAGGCCAGAGAGCTCTAGGATCTATCACACTACCTCTAAAGTTTGGGAATTTTCTAATTAAGGCAAAGTTTCATGTAATTAAGGCTGACACTTCATATAAGGCTCTCTTAGGAAGGCCTTGGATCCATGAGTATGGAATGGTGCCCTCTACCTTGCACCAATGTATGAAGTATTTGAGGAATGATGTTGAGTATACCATTCCTAGAGATACCTAGCCCTTCTCCGTGTATGAGATTTCTATCTACGATGACGTCGAGTATTATGTACCTCAGAAGGCTTGTAGAGCTCCACCTGCCCAATCACTAGTGATACCAGCTACTGCTGTACAGGGTCTTACGCAGTCACCTACACAGGAGTTTATACAATCACCAGTACAGGGTCCATCACAAGTTAGTATCTAGCCAGGTGTTTCCATTGCCCATTTTGATAGAGATACCTCTCAATTTGCAGAGAGGCACGATGTTCTCCCTAGTAGAGGTAGGGGAGGTAGAGGTAGAGGGAGAGATGGAGTTGCGATCCATGAGCCGCAGAACCATGACACTCGTATACCTCTTCCCCCTAACCTTTACACTTCTTCTCTGACTGTAGAGTCCGACTCTTTCGATGATGAAATGATCGATATCCTTCAGCGTCCAGTCACTTCACCACCTCCATATTCTGCTGGTTATGATTCACTGCCTACTTTTTGTAGCCATTTGATACCTGAAGGTGGATTGGTTATTAATATTAGCTCAGACGAGAAAGAGGACTTCCAATGTTAGACTACTACCAGACAACCTTCACCCCATCAGAAATGCGTGATAGGTGTTGGGGATTCCAGTCAAAGATCTTCTGACACTCCTATAATTGATGATGATAGTCCAATATGGCGTAGTAAAAATCTCATATCTCACTTGTACGAGACTTTTTTGTCGGTACGATCTGAGTGTCCCTCTGTACCCCGTAGTATAGGTGCACCACTAAGTTCTTTGAACCAGGGTCCAGAGGAGACCGCTATGGATATAGAGGTTAGGAGCGCCCCTCGTTACTTTTCACATACTATAGAGAGATTGTTTAGGAAGGTCTCATTCGTTCCACTTGGCCCAACGAACAAGCTCTACGGCTAGCCCGAGTCTGGCAGACTGATTTCCCTTAGGGTCTAGAAGGTGTAGGTTACATGGGATTAAATCAGTCCAATAATATCAACATTCGTGCTATTTCCCATGCTTATCCGGTTATTTCTCTTGTCGATGAAGAAGACCCAGATAGTGAGGAAGATGGAATACTTGATGCTCCAAAAGAGTTTGAAGATGCAATCACTTCAGTCATGGACAAACTGTGTGAGGTAAACTTAGACACTGAGCCAGATCCTAGGCCTATTTTCCATAGTGCCTTACTATCTTATTCAAAGGATTAAGAATACATCGAGTTACTATCAGAGTTTAGAGACTATTTTGCCTGGAACTACACCGAGATTCTTGGTCTAACTCCAGAGGTAGCAGTTCATAAGATAGCCATTAAGCCTGATACAGTCCCTGTTAAACAAGCACCTCGTAGGATGAGGTTGGAAATTAAACAACAGTTGATCGCTGAATTCAAGAAGCTTATAGAAGCTGGTTTCAATAGGGAAGAAAAGTATCCTACTTGGCATGCCAACATTGTTCCAGTCCAAAAGATGAGCAGACAGATTCGTATCTGTATTGACTTCCGTGATCTAAATAAGGCATGTCCTAAGGACGATTTTCCTCTTCCCATTCCTAAGCTTATGGTGGATATTACATCATCCCATAGCATCTTCTCATTCATGGATGGTTCATCTGGTTATAATCAGATAAAGATGGACCACGAGGATGAGAAATTCACTGCATTTCAAATATCTATAGGTGTATTTTGCTACTAGGTGATGCCCTTCGGTCTTAAGAACACCGGGGCCACCTATTAACGAGCCATGACTATCATCTTTGATGAGATGATACATGAGTAAGTTGAGTGCTATGTGGATGATTTGGTCGTCAAAAGCAAGGTCCGTGGAGATCACCTTCGAGATCTACGAACCATTTTTGAATGCCTGTGCAAGTTTGATTTAAAGATGAATCCTTTGAAATGCTCATTTGGAGTTAGTGTAGGAAAGTTCTTAGGGTTTTTAGTTCGCTATCATGGCATTGAGATAGACCCTCTATGATCAAAGCCATAGTAGATTTAAAACCCCCTAAGAGTCTTACCCAGTTGAGATCCTTTTAGGGTAAACTCGCTTTCTTGTAGAGATTTATCTCCAATCTTTCTGATAGGTGTCATCCCTTCTCTGCACTGGTGAAGAAGGATGCCCAATTCCACTGGGATGAGAGTTATCAGGAGGCCTTTGAGAGTATAAAGTACTACTTGATGAACCCCCTTGTTTTAGCTACACCTAACTGAGGTAGGCCATTAATTCTCTACACTACGGCCCTGGATGAGTCCTTAGGTGCATTAGTGGCTCAAGAGAATGAGGAAGGCAAGGAGAATGCCTTTTACTACCTCAGCAGGGGACTAATATCTACAGAGCTTAAGTACCCAGCGATAGAAAAGCAATGTTTAGCTTGATCATTGCGGTATAGAAGCTTAGGAATTACATGCTTTCACATAAGATCAATCTGATCTCTTGAGTCAACCCATTGCAGTACTTGATGACCCATCTGACCCTTTCAGGTTATGTAGAACGATGGTCTATGATACTGCTGTAATTTGATATCACTTTTTTTCCTCAGTGGGCCGTCAAATGATAGGCTCTAGCTGATTTTCTGGCCGATCACCCGATCCATGTTGATTCACCACTCAATGATAATCTACCTGATGAATTAATCTTGAGTGTGGATGAATAGGAGTCCCCTACTTGGAAGTTTTACTTTGACGGGGTGTTATCTGTTAAAGCTTTAAGTCCAAATGAAACTCTTATAATGAGGGTAGTAGGATTAGGCTTGATTTTTGTGTCTCTTGAGGGTCATACTCTACGGTACTTCTATAGTTTATCAGAATCTCATACTAATAATAAAGCTGAGCATGAAGCTCTGATTTTGGGGTTAGAGTTGGCAATTCAGATGAATCTTATGCATGTGAAGATCATTGGAGACTCCCAACTAATAATCAATCAAGTAGTTGGAGTCTACAAAGTACTTAGGCCTGAGCTCTTTTCATGTCATAATAAAGAAGTGGAGCTCTTGTACTTAATACTAGAAGTAACTTTGGCCAAGGTCCCTAGATCTAAAAATGAAAAAGCAGATGCATTGGCCAAGTTAGCAAAAGAATTAGCTGACCCTACTAGAAACCCTATATCTATTATTGTCCAGTATCGTCAAGCACTGTGCCCCTCAAACTTGTCTTCTCCCAATCAGACCCTTATAGTATTTTCTATTGATGAGGAGTCATATTGGAGAGAGCCCTTCATAGAATATTTAAAGTATGGTAGGCTTCCAGATGATAAGTCTCTCGCTTCTCAAATTAGAAAGAGAGCTCTATCATTCGCCTATGTAAATGAAACCTTATATCGATGCTCTTTTGACCAAATATGGTTAAGATGCCTTAATAAAGAAGAGGCTAGTAGAGTCATGAGTGAGATACATGAAGGGATTTGTGGTGCCCATAGATCTGGACCTAAAATAAAAGGCAGGATTAAATGCCTTGGCTACTACTGGCTGACTATGATCCACGATTATATGGAGCACGCTAAGAGGTGCAATTAGTGCTAGAATCATGGCACGGTGATTCACCAACCCCCTAATTCGTTGCACCCTACTGTTTTATCCTGGCCATTTGAGGACTGGGGTACGGATGTGGTGGGTCCTATAGACCCTCCTTCTTCTAAGGGTCATAGGTTCATTTTAGTTGCCACTGATTACTTCTATAAGTGGGCAGAAGCTGTCCCACTTAAGAAAGTTAAATCAAAAGATGTGATGTGTTTCTTTCGATATAACATTGTTTATCGCTTTGGTGTTCCGCGTCGTATAATCTCTGATAACAGCCTGTCCTTTAGAAGCACCAAAATTTCCATATTTGCCGGTCACCATAATATCAATTGGTGATACTCCTCGATTTACTACCCCAAATCCAATGGCTTGGCAAAGGCATTTAATAAGACTCTTGTGCAACTAATAAGGAAATCCTTATTGCAAATAAGAAAGAATGGCATGATAAGTTACCCGAAGCATTATGGGTATATAGAACTATGTACCATACTCCAACTCAGTCCACCCTATATACTTTAGCTTTTGGGGTTGAAGTAGTCCTCACACTTGAGGTCGAGCTCCCCTCACTACGTGTAGCAGTTAGTTACAATCTATCTATTGATGATAATGCCCGACTAAGGTTGTAAGAGCTTGAGGTTTAGATAAGCTTCGCTTATGAGCTTATCAGTACCTTAAGCTAAGCCAGGATCGAATGGCCCGGCACTACGAGCACCTTATTAAACACCGTGCTTTTCGAGTAGGCGAGTTAGTTCTTATTTTGCGTAGGCCTATCATCTCACATCAGTGCCGAGGTAGTAAGTTTGAGCTTATTTGGGAAGGCCCCTTCGCTATAGAGCAAGTTTATGAAGGTGGTGCATACATACTTATTGATGCAAATGGCGTTCACCCAATGCCTATCATTAATGGGCAGTACCTGAAAAAGTATTATGCCTGAGTCTAGTACTATACATGGGAGCCTCTTTACCGCCTATAGATATCCCTCTGTATATGTAGCTCCTAGAAGGATCCCTCTTACTTTTCAACAGTCTGTATGGCCACGATGTTTGCTTTGAAGAGTATAAGGTTATCCTTAAAGGTGATATGCTAATATGCCGTAGGGATTTTTTGTACTTTTGTCTGTGAGTACTAATCACATTCGTACTATCGCATAGAATTTTTAGTTTGTTCTCCCCCTTGCAGGGCTTAGTCCCCTAATTTCACCTACCACCCTAGGTGTGGTGTTGAATATCAAAACAAATAGTCCAAATTTTGTTTGAGAAGTGATACTGGGTCCACACCTACCTATGTTAGTTAGGTGTGATGATAGAGATCCACTATCCTTACTCGAGTTTCTTTTTGCTATCAGCCCTATTCAAATAGATGTTGCCCTTAGTCCATTCATATGATTTGAATGTGATCAGGGATGTCAGAATCATTTGTTTAGACTCTTTCGGAGATAGGATACTAGGCCATACCATCCTATGCTAGTCAAATGTGGTAGTGTTGATCCTCTATCCTGATTGTGATTTCAATTATCCATCAATTTCAATATGATCGTGTTCCCCAGTTCATCCACATGAGTTGAATGTGGTCTGGATTATCAAAACCAAATGTTTAATTCTTTATAAGATCCTGTTTGATCTGTTTCTCTAATTTTATTCATGTGGTAAATATGATCTGGGTTATCAAAACCATTCATAATCCCCATTTAAAAAAAAATATACATGTGATACAAAGAGGGAAGCTCTTAGTAGAGCAAAACCGGTTGCCCTTGTCATTGGAGGAACCCAGTAAAACTCTCTAAGTGCCCAAATTCCCCAAAATTTCTCTTTCTTCTCCCTTGAGAGCACTTTGGTGGTCTCTTCAAGGTTGAGTTCCCATTTAGTTGGTTGATTATTCTATATGATTCTAAATGCATTTCTTCGCTAGTGATGTAGTACATTGTGTTTTAGATGTCACCATCACTACCTTTTGGGCTTATATCTTTTTGAGGAATGATCGTCCCCCCTACTGCCTTTTTTTGGCAGCCTACTCTCCCATTCATACGCTGCTCTGAGTTGCCATAGTGATTCTATGAATGTTATAGTGTTACTTTCACTTCACACAGGATCCTACTTGATTAGGGTAGGTGTTACCACAGTGATCTTCTAATAATCATAGATCTCACTCATGATTATCGTACTAAGTGTCAGGTGTGCTCCCTTGTCACCTCAAAATTATTTTCTTAGTTGTGATGTAATACATCTATTCTCAGGTGTTGGCATCACAATTTTAAGAGCTCTGATTTTCCATTGGAGGTTCGACTCTTTAGTTTCTTTCACTGACCTACTTCAACATTCGTACCATACTCTTAGCTGCTAGAGTAGCTCTATGAATGTTATTTTGTTATTTTAGCTTCTCATAGGGTCCTACCCAGTTAGGGTAGGTATTACCATTGTGACCCTTTGGGTAATCACTGATTTCATTCATGATTACTATCCTCGGTAGTGAGGATGACCCCTTATTACCTAGAGTTGTTTCTTAGTTGTGATGTGGTATATCTTTTCATAAGTGTTAGCATCACGATTTCAGGAGCCTTGATTTTTCAGTAGAAGATCCTTGGTTTCTGTACCTACTTTAACATTCATACCCTACTCTTAGCTGCTAGAGTAGCTCTATGAATGTTATTTTGTTGTTTTTGCTCCCCACAGGGTCCTACTCAATCAGTGTAGGTGTTACCACTGTAACCCTTTGATCCTTATTTAATCTTATTCATGATTGTTATCCTCAAGTAGTGAGTGTGTTCTCTTTCTACCTAGAGCTACTTTACTTGTAGTGATGTAGTAAACCTTGCCTCGGATATTAACATCACTACTTTGAGAACTTTGATCTTCTGACATAAGATCAGTTCTTTTACTCCTTTTTGTGACCTATCTTACCATTCATACACTAGGCTGAGTTGCCAGATTAGTCCTATGAATGTGTTGAGGTCACTTTCACTTCCCACAGGATCCCACTAGTTTATATGGGTGTTACCACCGTGAGCTTTTTCTCATTCAGAGTTGTTGTCCTTAGTAGCGAGTGTGCTCATTCATTACTTCTATTCTTTTTCTCTTGCTTGGTGATATGGGGCATCGTGCCTTAGGTTCCACCATCACCTTTTTCTTAAGCCTTAATTTTCTAGAAGAGAGTCAGTTCTTCCAGATCTTTACCACTTGTTTCTCCATTGAGATCCGATTCCTAGCTGCTGGAGAGCTCCTTTAGATATTTTGATACTATTTCCACTTCTTACAGGGTCCCCATCAATTATTATGGGTTTACCACTGTAGTCCCCTTGAGGGTTATTTTTACTAGGCTTAGTCCTACCTTTTGTAGTAGGGGTGCCCCCTCACTACTTCAGTTCTTTTTACTCCTTTGGAATGAGATTACCCCTTTGCACATTCTACTAAGGGTGTATCTCTTCCAGCTTTGTTTGGGAGATGTCTTTCTTATGCCCTCCTTCCCTTTGGTGTAGGGTTAGGGTTCCCTAAGAGATCCTGACGGCATTTGGATACTCATGGTCATGATGATTTGTCCTCTACCATATGGTTACGAAAGTGCTAGAAGGGGTTCCCTAGGTGGCTCTACCCTTAAAATTATCCCAATTACTTGCTCTTTTCTCCCTCACATCCCTACACAGGTCCATGTCAGGCTGAGGTTGAGGTGACTTTTACCTCCTAACCTGCTATTTGAAATGAACATATAGGTAGTTGGTCTTACTTGATAGAGAGGATCTGATAGAGCACGTGGTAGGTACTCCTCGTCACTCTTTTCTGATTGTCCTCTTGTGATCAGGCAGGCATCAGAGCCCAACTATTTATTCACTCAGTGGTATTGAGCCCTTCTTCATTTGCAAGGCCGAGCTGGTTGAGTAGATGTTGAAGCTTACCTGGTTAATGTGAAGCCTTACCATAGCACTTGGAAGGTGTCTCTCCACCTCTCTTTACTTCGGATGTCTTGTTATAGACTAAGTAGGCTTCCATTTCATGGATGATGAGCTTCTTGCTGAGGTTAAGTAGAAGTAGTTCCCAATCCACTGTTCCGAAAGAAGCAGGAGGGGCGGGATCCTTTTCACCTTCTAGCCGCTATCCAGATACAGCCAGACTGGTAGTTGATCATACATACCCGGTTGTGAGAGCCCGATAGAGTCCTTGGGAGGCATTTCTCACCAACCTTTTACCCCGGATGTCCTGTAAAAGACTAATCAAGCTTCCATTTTATGGCTCATGAGCTTCTTACTGAGGTCAGGCAGAAGTAGTGGGTCACCCCAATCCACTGTTCCGAAAGGAGCAGGAGGGGTGGGATCCTTTTCACCTCATATCATGCTATTTGAAATGAACAGACAGGTAGTTAGTTTTACTTACCTTGTTAAGAGAGCCCGACAGAGTCCTTAGGAGGCATTCCATAACACCCCTTTGCTCTGGAAGTTCTGTAAAAGACTAAGCAGGCTTCCATTTCGTGGCTCATGAGCTTCTTGCTGAGGACAGGCAGAAATAGTGGGTCACCCCAATCCATTATTTCGGAAGGAGTAGGAGGAGCGGGATCCTTTTCACCTTCTACCCTGCTGCCCAGATACGACCAGATAGGTAGTTGGTTTTACTTACCTGGTTGAGCGAGCCCGATAGAGTCCCTGTAAGGCCTTCCTCAACGCCTTTTTACTTTGGATGTCCTGTAAAAGACTAAACAGGCTTTTATTTCGTGTCTTCTTTACTTTTACTGAGGTCAGGAAGAAGTATAGAGTCACCCCAATCCATTGTTCTGAGATGAGCAGGAGAGGCAGGATCTTTTCACCGTCTACACTACTGTTTCGACACAATCAGGCAAGTAGTTGGCTTTACTTGGTAGAGAGGGCCTGACAGAGCACCTGATAGGAACTCCTCATCTCTTTCCCTGAGTGTCCTGTTCTGATCAAATAGGCACTAGATTTTGTGACTCCTTTATTTATTGTCTTGAGTTGGTTAGGCAAATATTGAGTCACCCCAAGCCACTATTCTAAGATGAGCAGGAGGAGACAGGTTCTTTTCACCTCCTACCTTGCTGTTTCGATACGGTCTGGCAGGTAGCTGGTCTTACTTACCTAGAAGAGAGGGCCTGGTAGAACACCTACCAGGAACCCCTCGCCACCTTTTTCTCCCTAAGTGTCTTGTTCTGATTAGGCAGACATCAGGTTTCGTGACTCCTTTATTTGTTGACTTGTTTTGATCATACAAATACTGAGTCACCCCAATCCACTTGTGGGTCTTCGAAAAGATTCTACTTATGTGATTCGAATGCAAAGAGTATGATCACACTATCCCGTAGGACAAAGTGGTCATAGACCTTTACAATCGACACAAGCAGGCCAATGGAAGAGCAAATAGAGTTATAGATACGATTAGCCATGGAGGATAGCGGCTTTCACCTACCAACCTCGATGGATAATAATATATATATAACCCTAAATTCACAAGATTTCCCCTATTCAATACATCGGCTCGAATAGGGTTTATTTAATTATGGGGATCGGTTTCCTACGGGCGCAAGCCCCCGTAGTTAATTACATCTTAGACCTCGGTCTAAGAAAACTCTCGATTAAGAATGTTAGATTATCTTCTCTAATGGACTTAGTGCAATAGGATTTCTAGGTTTTCCTAATCAAAGGAGAAGGTCCCAACTTGGTTCAATCAATCATACGTGGTTCAGTCAATATTCGGTCGGCTCGAAGAAGTGGAAACTGAAGAAAAAGAAGAGAGGCAAAGCATCTCAAGCAAGCATGAGAGAAAGAAGGAGGTGGCGTCATCTGTGTGACGCGGATGGGTAGGATTTATAGCTTCCAAAAGAATGGAGAACTTACCCACCAATAAGGTGTATAGGGGTACACTCGTACCACTCACCTTTAGATCCTAAATCTATAAAAGATGTAGTGTCGTACACACAACACTAGCATCTACGACCTAACTAATGCAATCTGGACTAATTCCTTGTCTGAAAAAGGAAGCCAACTAAAATCCTAATCACAACCAATCGTCCTATATGTATGCAAGATGGGAAGGGTCTATCCTAAGGAATCAAGGATTTGCAGTTCAAAAGAGTTAAATCAGGGACTCTACAATATGCAAACGAACATATCTAGCGTTGTTAATAATGCATGAAACAAATGCACAAGTGATGTCCTTAGATCCACTAATGTAATGCATGCATGTAAGTGCATTGTGGAGAAAAGTGTGTAAGAACGTATGCATGACATCCAGAGTACAGAAAAAAATAAATAAAATCACCCTAGGGGTACCCTCCAGGCAAGGTACCCGCATAGAAAATCATTCAAACGGTGCCCACTGGCACAAATATGTGGCCTACTCTACAGGCCTAAATGACACTAATGGTCTCTAAGGCTCATAGAGAAAAAAAGGGGGAGGGGGTATCGTATCCAAAACCGGAAAAGGCCAAAATCCTAGCAGAAAAAACAACGATGCCCACTTCGTGTGGGAAAATAACGATGTCAATCGGCATAATAGGTGGCCTACTCTACAGGCCTAAATGACCCTAATGGTCTCTAGGGCTCACAGAAGGGGGCAAGCTTTGACCTATAGGGCCAAAGCTTCGTTAGTGAACTACCCTATGGCTGGCTACCTACACATGCTAGAATACCTATTAACAAGTCGTGTGTGATGTGTAGCAATTCCGATATATAATTAAAAAAAAAATCTACTTTACAAATTGAAGAAATTATACCTGACTGTATGTGGCGCTGCCACTTAAAAGCTTATAAGCAAGCGGTCCCGTTTAGTTCCCGATCATTAAGCTCCAATGTACCTCGTAAGAAAAGATAACAGAGAAATATATATATGAGCGTAGATGCCATTCGAAAAATAAATGCATGTAAGTAAGAATGTAACAAATAGGAAATCTAATAATAGCAATTATAAAGCATGTGTATGTAATAAATACTGAATAACGAAAGAAAATGTCAGCCTAACCTAGGGCTAGAAGTCGTGTCCTAACCAAACAAGTCTAAGATGTGTGTAACGGTGTATAGTTTTAGATAGGTCCTATGTGTGATGATTAGTTCAAATTTCTTGCATTTGATTTGTTAAAGGGCCAAAAGAGATATTTTAATTAAAGTTTAAATATTAGTAGCTTAGGATTGATTTTAAAGTTTTCATTTTAATATTTGATTGATTACCACCTTTGTTTCACACCGAGGCCGTGAGGTTTATTTCACCCTCCTTCGGGCTAACTTAATAGCCTCGTAGGCCTGGGTTACCCAGTGGCAACCAATTTTTGTTGAATTATTAATTGGTTATAAATTAGAAAGAAAAATAGATTAGGCGATTTATTAATCAAATTGGTTAATTGATTTTAAAAAAAAAATTGATCTAAAGTTTGATATTTTAGGAGTCTCTTATCCTAATGAATTTTAACTTATGATTTGATTTTCTAATTAAAGTCTACCTCTTTTAAATTTTAGGTTGGTTAGGAGATTATTATTAGTTTAGTTGAACTTGATTTAGATTTGGTATTTTTAATAGTTATGAAATATTAATTATGATTAGAATAAAAATTAAGTGTTTTAGTACATTTTGGAGGATTGAATTACGGTTGATTTCCATTGGTTGATTATTAAGAGATTAAGGGGAATTAAACCTAGGAGAACGTGTCACTAAGTTTTTGTTTTAATGTTTCTACCCTATAGGGAGCATGCATCCTAAGTCTATGTTTTCTAAGACTCGGTCCTTAATTTTTGTCCTTAAATGTCACTAGAGTTGTAGGAAACGAAATGAAGTTTTGTTTTCTAACCCTTAGGATTTTCGTACGTGTGTTACTAGACTTAGAGATCTATGCATGAAAGTTAAATAATAAGTAGCAATGCAGTAGAAAGAAAAGAATGAAAATTACAAATAAAAGGAATGTAGGCATTGTTGTTTTGGACACACTTCTTTGAAGTCAAGTGTACCCTAAATCAACATTAACAATGCCCTTTAATGTCCCCACAATCCAAATAAGGCACTTGATATGTTTGGAACATCTACTTACGACACATTCTAAACAAATCTTATAACAACTAAGGGGATACAAACCTCCACAACTAAACTTAAAATTAAATTCTCTTTGGTTTTATATTCATCCAAAATTCTATATATATTTTTTTTAGTTAACATTAAAGCAAGCTAACTCAAACAAGGAAAGACTGTTTTACTCTAAAAAGACACTAACAACTTCTAACCCAAAGCTACCTAAAGCTTTAAACCCCAAATCTCATCCTTTAAAAACTAATGCGATTCAATAGGAAATCAATTCATGCACTAATCATTAGCTTGCTCTAAGAAAAACTACTAAGGGACTTTACTACACTAAGCAAATCACCAAGTTATAAGCTTCCAAATACTTCACAAAAATCTCGAAATTTAGTACCACACAAAACCTTACACAAATTACTTACCAAAATTCTTCATTTGTTTTCGACGCAAAACCCTACAAAAAAAGACTAACAATCAAGCGCCTCATTTTTTTTTATTTGGTGTGGGGCAAAAACAAAGCTCTCCAACAAAAAAGTTGTATAAAACCTCTCGTTGTAAAGCCCTTACCATAAAACATTCACAGACATCAATCGAAAATCTTTCGACGCAAATCAGCTTACAAAACTTTCATAAAGCTTTTTAACCATAAAACCATTCATAAAATCTTTCAATACAAAAACAATTCATAAAACCTCCAAACCATCTTCATTCTTCCAACAAAGAATCACAAACAAAGAGGAGGAAAAGACTACTCAATATCTCCAACACAAATTCGATAGAAACATTGAAATTCACAAATGTGAGTTACACTAAATGCTAACGGAAGAAAATCCATTTGTAACAACATAAACTAGCCTCCAACAATAGACATCGGTCACATAAGAAAAGTTGCATGCAATTGACGTTAGCCCGTATCATTTCATTAGTATGCAAAGAAACTATAAAACCAATGAAGATTGTAGAAAATTCGTCAAAGAGAAAGCTCATCTCAAGCACACTTTAATGTCTTTTAATTTAGTGCAAGAAATTATACATCTCATGTGTCAAAATGAATATCAATTCTTTTCAACCAAAGATTTAAAAGATAGCATATGTAAAGACTACAAAAAGGCAAAGATCGACATATTATTATACGCATAATTCAAGTAGCAAGATACTCACGCAAATAGATGAATTATTTCAAATACCCTCCACTTCGTTGCCTTATATAGAACAATGCATAAAGGTATCTAATGCAGCATGAATTTAAAGAAGAAAATCCCCCAACATTCTTACTTCACAACATTCTTACTTCTTTTCCATTGGAGAGAATAAGATCCATCCACAAGTATTGAACCAAAGAGAAACGAACATACATTAAGAAAAATTCTTTAGCAAGTTTTCTACCTTCAACCACCAAGTGTAAAACCCACTACTATTCAAAATCAACACCAGAATATTGGAAAGAAGAAAACAATCACATCTCACTTAGTAAATCAAGGCTTAAATCACATGTCTTCCTTCTACCAAACGTAGCCTAAGAGATTAAGAATCATGATATGCATTCATTTCCAACTTCCAAAAAAAAAAAAAAAAAAAAACTGTAAAAGGAGAGCCAAGACTTTCAAATTTAATGAAACTGAGGTAGATCAAGAGAGGCGGTAAAGCTTCTATATTTCCATTGCAATTGATATTCAACATGAGAAGCATAAATCGAACTGCAGAGTGCTTCTATTTAATTGATATTCCACATATCTTTCAACTAATTTATTCATGAAAGGCAATATTGGTGGCATAAACAATTTCTAACAAACATTCATAAATCGATAGCATGGAATATACGCAATATCAAAATTTACATACACTATAACATTTCTAACGTTAATGAAACTCAATAAATGCTAGAGCACAATCTTACGTACAAATTTCTCTAAGTGTCAAGCTTCAATAGCCATACTCGCATCAATGCAATTATGAAGGAAGGGTCCATCCAATAATGTAAAACAAGGAGGTATGCTTCTCAATTAAAATATAAAATAAATAAGGTCATCTAGCATGGTTATGAGCCCATTCGTCACATGACATCAAACATGAAATTACAAAGATTTATAGAACCCCTCCATATGAGAAATCATGCTTTATGCCTTAACCGAGAGAGAATCTATACTTATCCACATGCTTATTTAGCCTCACAACAAAACACTCTCCATTCATTTCTCTAAGAATCTTAAAATGAAAGAATATATCATTAAATCATAGCCTTTTGAGTAGACTTATTAAAGCATAATCATGGCATTTTGAATCAAGTTATCCAATACAATCCACATGAGGTATGCCCATTCATATATCCGCAAGGCATTTGCCTAATGACCATAAAGCGTAACGATCTTTCATAAGCAATAATAATGTAAACATTTTCATAAGACACCATGTGTGAAACATTTCCCAATCCGATTAAGCAAGAGTGGAAGGTACCAAACATAGAGAAGAAATATCAAATGGCATTGCAATCTCTCCAACAAAACAATCTATACTCATGAAAGTCCTTGACTTGAAAGCATGAAACTCTTGTGTAGCCATGAACTTTATGAGATACTACCAATATAAGACTTCAACTTAAACCAAAACATCATGATTCTCTTTCGATGAAATTTCACTAAACATCTCGTATGCATGCTTTGATAGAAGACATAAATGGCCTCTAAAGGGTAGGAATAAATATGACCAAAAACATAACACATGTTTATGAGAGAAATTAAAAAAAAACAACTATTCCATGATCCTAAAGGAAAAGCACTCACAAGCCATTGTCATTTCATTCTCAATCAGAAGGTCATAAGGGAATAAAAATTAAAATCTTCTCTTTGCTTGCTTTTATTTTTTAAAATAAGATAAGAAAGAAAACACATGCGTCTTTACCTCTAAAAGAAAGAAATGACAAGGCCTCATAAACATAAAGAAATACCAATGATGTTGAAATCCGTAGAGAGCAAGGTCCAAAATAACCCACATAAATTGTGACAAAATTGTGTCGAAAGGAATGTATCGATTTAACATGTTCGTAACACAAATCCATGAAATAAAATCTCATACTTTAACAAAAGATTCTTTTTTTTTTTAGCCGGAAAATAACCTTTCTTATAAAAAAAAAAGAAAAAGTCGAAGAGCACAAGAAGGTCATTAGAAGAAAATGATTCATTGATTACTCATACATCTCTTCAAAAAAAAACTACACAGGTTTTCTCAAAAGAAATTTTAAATGCATTATAGATCACTCACAAGAAATCTATTCTGTAAGAGACTCATTCAAAAATGGTGGCAATGTAAAAAGAAAAGTTTTCAACCTTAAGCCATCTCAAGAGCACATAAGCAGAATTCTTTTTCTATAAAAATGAATTTCTAAATCAAAGGATCGGCATCCTTATGGGAGACAATATCCCATCCAGACGATCATGTATCATGATAGTTTTAATCTTATCATCAATCCCAAGCTTGAGAGGACTCGACAAGCATGGTGATGCCTAAACTTATAAAGGTTGAGTGACCTCATATGCTTCATGAGTCTCCAACCAAATATCACAATTTTTTTTTCTTAAAGACATTTCACCAAACACTTGGTGTGCAATAGTTGTAAGTTTATACAAAACAAATCATCATAAAAGCCATGACTTATACACATATTCGATCGACATTGAATAAACAACCAACAAGAAACTTTCCATGATCCACGCCATAACCAACTTAGAGAAGATACACATGTATGCGTGTAGGAAGGAAAACCAAATGACTATTAAGTTCAGATTTTTTTTTTTTAAATCAGAAACATACAAAACGCATATGAGGAGATATATATATGAGCATATTTCCTCACGTGATGCTAGTCCTGATGCTTAGCAGACATTGATATTATCTTAAATGGACATCTCGGGTAAGGAAACCCATTCAAGATTCTACTAAAATGTCACTCAAACAATAAATTTAGATCCATACCTGGGAACAAGCGTCGAGCCCGAGCCAGAGATATCGGGGGTCCGTGAGAATGACCTAGCCGGAGGCTTCGTCCCTGCCTTCTAACGTCTCTTTGCCTTTTGCTTCGCTCGAAAAACCCCGAAAAAGGCCCTGCGGGCTGCGGCCACAGGCAACGGCTTCTGGCCAGCGACCATTTAATTCGAGCCCCTCGATTCAATTTCCTGATTTGATAAGCAATTCAAATTGATAAAAAAAACTTTGGGATTTAGTCAGAATCGATCTAAGCTGGTTTGAGTACGAATTTGATTCAGGTTTGCTTGATTTAAAATTAGGATTAGGCTTAATCAATTAAATTAAAATTAGACTCGAATTAAGATAAATTTGGGTCGAATTGGGTTTGTCGCAGTAGAAGCGGACTATCCGGACGTGATTAAACATGATTGAGTCTAACTTGACTCGATTCGAATCGACTCGAGCTCAAACTGAACTCGACGAGGCTTAATTAGATCGATCGACTGTGCTCGAGGGTACTCGAGCAAAAAATGAGGTCAACACCACTATTCTAAGATGAGCAGGAGGAGACGGGACCCCCTTCACCTTCTATTCTGCTATTTGATACAGTCAGGCAGATAGTCGATCTACTTTTGCTACCATAATTTTGGTTCTTCCCTTGGCTCTGTCCCTACTACAGGGCAAGGCTAGGGGAGAACCCACCCTTACTTTTTCACCTTCGTGATAACCCTTACTTTTGGTTCTTCTCTTGGCTCTGCCCCTGCTACAGGGTAAGGCTAGGGGAGAACTCCTCTACCTTTTTCACCCTTAAGGTGACCTTTTACTCTCGGTTCTCTCTTTAGATTTGCCCCCCACTATAGGATAAGGCTAGGGGAGAACTCCTTTACCTTGTTTTCACCTTTGTACGTAATCTTTACTTTGGTTCTACCCTTATCGAAGGGTAAGGCCAGGAGAAGGCCCTACTCCTGGTTCACCATCTTGGTGATACCTTACTTTTGCACTGCTTCTTCTCACTCTATCCTAGGCTCTGCCCTCGTTATAGGGTAATGCCAGAAGGAGAGCTTTCTACTCTTTCTTCTACCTCTTTGATACTCACACATTCATATTTTCCACTCTACTTTCTTTGGCATAGTCGGTCAACGCCAATGCGAGCGATTCACTACTTATTCGCCACTCCTATTGGGGGTCTGTTTGTTGACCTTAATTTTTTCAAGCCCCTGGGTCCCATGAGTCAAACAAAGTTCTTTGAGCTCAGACCCATGCCCTGGGTCAACCTGGTTGACTAGGTCAACCCAGGTTGACCCAATTAGCCTTAATAGGTTATTTTTTAGCCAAATCAAATCTAAACCCTTGCATGGCTCAATCTCTCATTCCCTTTGACTCACTTGACTGATTTGACCAAGTCAAATGTTGACTTGGTCAAACCAAGTCTTAAATAGGTTAAAATAACCTATTTAGAGCCCATTTAGACCCCATTCAATGGAATTAATGCCTCCTTAATGGATAAAATTCAAAATCTTGTGGTTTTGAACCTATTTTCCCTCCTAATCATGCTTGGATCTTATCATGGCCGTTGATATTAGGTCTAAGGCTTTAAGTATTGAAAATTTGGTCTAATTTTGGACTTTTGGCAATTACTCTCTCCCTAAAGCACTTTAGCCTAAAAAACTTCGTGTGAGAGCTCTAGAGAGATTCCCCGACCTTTCCCAAGTCGAATCCCACCGTCCCAAGCTGCCGGCTGCGTGATCTCCGGCGAACCGAGGCCAAGGGACATCCAGAGCTTCTTTCGTCTGATCGAGGCCTTTTTGGAGCTCGATTTCAAGATGAAGATTATTCGTGCAGATCCCACAAGTTTGACAAGTCGAAGATCTCCCAAATCCACAGTGTAGATTGAGGTAAAATCGGAACCCTAGTC
Source organism: Dendrobium nobile (assembly GCA_022539455.1). Lineage (NCBI taxonomy): Eukaryota > Viridiplantae > Streptophyta > Magnoliopsida > Asparagales > Orchidaceae > Dendrobium > Dendrobium nobile. The sequence goes on from CM039721.1 coordinate 45,219,900, forward strand.
TAGGGCACTTAGATCTAAATAGGTTTCTTTACAATGCATTTTAGATCCCGAAAATTAGCCCCACGAATGCTCTTCATGTGTATATGGTATTTCAAAAATTTCATGCGATTTGATCCAGTAGATTGAGAGAATGAGACAAAAATCACTTTAGGGCTTCGGATCAGGCGCTGCATGGGCTACGGGATCCTTGAGCCATTGATCTTAAGATCAATGACTAGGACCACGTCATACCAGGGGCGATCCAAGCCGTGTATTGGGTTCTGATGGACGAAATCTCGTCCGACGGGATCTCATCCGTTAGTCCGGTTTGGCGGGGATCGGACAGCATCTGTGCGTGCTGACTGTTTTACGTAACAGCCGCGCGGACCCCACCGCAGCCTCCGTAGACTGGTCTCCCCTCTCCTCGACTGCCACGTGGCCTTGGCCGCACGTGTTTTTCAATAAGTTCGTAATGATTACGGACAATGATTGCGCCGCTGTCCGCTGTTTGGGGAGCCTATCCTGCATCGCCACGTGGTATCCCGATTGACCACCGCCGATTTTAATTTAAAAAGTTAATTTTAAATCTATTTTTAATCCAGATTTCTTCAAAAAATTATAAAATATTCTTTTATCTCTGTTTTCAACCTATAATATAAAGTTTTGTTCATTTTTTCATCGTCGTTATTTTAAAACTAATTATATTTAAAAATAATTTATATTTATTTAAATATTTTAAAAATAATGAATAATTTTTATTTTATAAATATTTTAATTATTATTATTATTATTATTATTAATTATTACTATTATTATATTACTAAATATTACTATTATACTATTTTACTTTTTTAGCATCATTTTAATTTTATTATCACTATTATTGTTATTATACTTATTATTTAAATATAAAAAGTATTTTTATTGAGGGAATATTATTATAGTTATTTTTAATTATTTAAATTGCTTAAAACATTATTAATAATTAAAATATTATTAGTATACCTTAAATTATTGTTATATTTCATAAAACTTCAATACTTTTTACTTAATTTTATTTGTTAATTAATTTTAAGTATTAAGTATTTTCAAAGTATTTTTAAATTATTTCTAATGGCTTTAAACCTTGTAAATATCATAACTAATTCATTTTAAATCAGATTTCAGCGTGCAACCCCTTGAATTTTTTAGAAAAATATCTAATTTATTTTAAAATTATTTTTAAATATCAATTTTTACTGTTTGGATAGATATCCATTTTATACTATTATTTAAAGTATTTTGACATTACTCATATAATAATTATTATAATTATTTTAAAATTAAAAAATTATTTTCAAAATGTTTTAAAATCTCGATTTGGTGATCAGTCCGTTTCCCATATATTTATCTATTACAAATCAACTTTTTTTTAATTTTTTATTTTTCAAAAATCTATCACTTTATAAATATTTTGAATTACTTTAAAACTATCTATACTTTGAATTATAATCTTGGGAGACTCATTACATGAAATTTTAAACATAGGATTTGTACATGAAGAGAAATCATGGGGGTGTAGATTAGTGGATGGTTGAGTTCCAATCATTCACTAATCCCTTCATTATTTGTACTTACTTTTCGTTTGTCATAGATTGCATGTGTAGGTTGCACCACAAGCACTTAGTTTAGGCTCTCCTAGATCTAAGGACATGGTATGTTTACTGCTTTTGTATATTTCCCATGCTTTATTACTGTGAGGGTTAGTTCAAAACACAATTTAAACCCATATAACATAGTGACACCCTAAGGATAACAATTAAGGACCGGTCTATCAATCGTAGAAAATTTTTAGGAGCTAAGGTAGATCACCAATTGATATGAAAACCTTAACATTTAAACATAAAGACATCTTGAACATCCTAAAATTTTCTAAGAATTTGTAGGGCTTGTTAGACCCCTTAATTAACCAACCCTAATTATCCTGTTAAATAGGGCCCCGAGACCTTCTAAAAATTATAGTAAATCCATTTTATGTTAAAAAAATATCCACCATACCTCAAATTGTCTAGAATATTATCCCTGGTCTTAGATAAATAGGGATCCTTAGTTTGACTTTAGGTTGACCCTTAATTTGACCATAGATAGAAATTACTTTTTTGCCCCTAATAAATTATTAAAAATTATTAAAAACCCAAAATTTTCTAAAACACTTAGGATCCTATTATTAGGTCATCCCTAACCTTTGGGAGTGATTCCAATCTATTTGGAGCTGATTTGGATCAAAACCATCAAAACAGCCCCTAATTAGATATTTAAATAATTCCATAAATACCCTGAACTTAGAAAATTCATAACTTTGCCTATAAGACTCAAAATTCAATGTACTACCTGGCTAACTACTCCTCTTAAGGTCTAGTATCTACCTAAAATTTTAGGAGACCTAAACCTAGCCTATTTTCTATAGTGACTTTTTAGACCCCCTCATCCTAGTACCTAGGAGGATTCAGGACTTTCCAAATTTGGCTAATACAATTTTAACTTCAAATATTATTACCCTAAGTCTTTAAAACTGATCAATGAACTAAATTAACAAAAATGGAATCTAATTCATTAATATTTGAACTTTAATTAAAATTTTATTTTCTGGCCTATAAGAAACCTGAACTGTAGGCAATTTTAACTAACTACTCAAATTGGGATCTATCCAAGCCACACCAGCCATACACACACATAGAATTGTTTGCTAGGGAACCACTTCTAGACTTAGGCTAGGTCGGTGTTTATTTCCTTTTCTACTATGTGAAGGAGCTTTCTGTGGTTTTCATTGCATGATGTTTGAAATTGTTGATGTGTTTGCTTACTTTTCCTGCACTCTATGGATTGATGTGATGAGCGCTAGATCTACCCCTAGGTTAGTAACTATATATATATATATATATATATATATATATATATATATATATATATATATATATATATATATATAGGATTTAGGTGGCCATGCTCATGCTAATAAAAGGGGGGCACTATCATGATTTATAACATTATCTTATGTAGGTGCTTTCTCAACCCCCCTAAATAAATTAGGGCTAAATAAAAATAATTATAACTATTATAGGTGCTACAGGTGGACTGCTTAGCCCTCATAATTAAGAGCATTACTTGGCACAGCTTCAATGGGTTGATTTTTTTTTTATTTTTATATAACTGTTTGGGATGACTTTTATTAGGATAATCTTATAGGGACTTTAGAATTATTTTTGATTTATATTTGATGTAAAATTTGTAATAATAGTTAAGAGTTGTGAAAATGCAATTTGAGTTGGATATTCTTATCCAACTCGAATTCAAAAAGAAGAAGGCATCCTCATAAGGGAGAGTCTTCTTCCATTTGGGAGATCAAGTTGGATGGCTTTAGATATCCAAAGAGAAAAGGCAATACCCCCTACTAAGAAGGAATTATCTCTTCGTTTGGATATTCAAGCCACGACAGATCCAAGGAGTCCAAGGAGGAGAGAGCCCAGGAGTCCAAGGAGGGGAAATCCAAGGAGTCCAACAAGAAGTGATCCAAAGAAGACTGAAGACCTGAAGACCAATATCCCACACAAAGTCATTTGCGTCTGTCATAGGCCTAGAAATCTAAGTTTTTGGCAGTGGTGCCTGTCCACTTTACTTTCTGCATATATGTGTTGTAATAAGGGCAGTTTGCTTATGGATATTTAGTTGATTAGTTTTTTGGATTTATATTGATGTGTTTACCTGATTGCGCAGTAGAAATTACCTACTTTTTTAGGTTTCTTTCTAGCATGCCGATTTTGTTTTTGCCTGGACTTTTATTAGGCTCTCTAAGGACTATAAAAATTTTTCTACTCAATCAAAATTTAATATTTAAGTTTTAAATAATCTAGAAAACTTAACAAACTTAGGGAATTGTTGGAACCGTCCGAGGTCGCATGCATATTACCGTGCCTTCTTTCCTTGCTATAAGACATCTCTCTACCTACAGGTAGAGTCCGGATAATCTGGCCTATGGGGATGAAGTTCCGGACCTAGGGAGACCCAGTCTTTTCTAAAAATTTATTTTCTATAAGCCTATTTTTTAAAATCTTATGCATACCTGATTTGGAAGCTTTAATTATCATGCATTGTATTAGTAACCAACTAATTAAAATATAATTGCATTATTTAGGGGCATTCGCCCCACATAAGTCTAGGACCAATTAGGAAACTCTCTAGATGTCAGTCCTATTTCCAATAACTGTACCACCCACCCACCTTTCATAATTGACTTGATAACATGGTTTTAAAGCGACTAGGTGGTTAGCTGGCTCCCCAATCCAGGCCGAGGTAAGTCCATGTTTTGCACTACATTAGCTAAGACACGGGTCTTATTGTTGCGTAGAACACTAATCCCAATCTAGATTTAGGATTCGAGGCTACTACATTCGATCTCGTAGTATGCCTTAAATAGTAGGTAGGTCACTTCCTTTCAGGGACTATAAATCTTGCTTATCTACGTCACAATATGACGCCACCTCTATCTCTTCTCTCATGCATGTGATTGAATGATTGAATTTACTTTCTCCAGTTTCTTCTATAGTACCCTAGAGCCTCTGAATACTGGTATGAGCCACGCATGTTGATTCATCCCTTCAGACCTTTCTTTCCTTTTGAGTAGGACTTCTTAGTCTACACCTTATACCAATCCCAAATTTGGAAAGGATAATATATGATCCTTAATCGAGAGTTTTCTTGGGCTCCGGCCTGATATGTAATTAACCACGGGGGCTTGTGCCCGTGGAAAACTTGGCCCCACATCTACTATACCCCATTCAAATTGTTGTATCGGGTGGGTTCCCCCGTGAATAGGTTGTGTATATTACTACCCATCAGGGTGTGCTGGTGAGAGCCGCTATCTTCAATGGTTAGGCATATGCACGACCCAATTTATCCCTTCCAATTGAACCATTTGCGCAGTGCTCTTTCGGAGGTCCACAAGTATAGCAGCTTCTAACAATGCTCATCTATTGGCTAAAACTAATTTTCTTTATAGTAATGGTATTCATTCTTTTCATTTTCAAAACATGTTACTTCAAGTTCCTAACTTCCTTAATGTTATGAAAAAAAATTAAATCGCTCTTTTATTTTGCTTGAATTATCCTAATGCTATTATTTCATTTTCATTAAAATTGAAGCTCCTTAAACAAGTGCTTAGATGATGGAATAAACATGTTTTTAGTAATATTTTTTTAACATCCTCAATGGTGAGGAGGAGATTATTCAGCTTGAGAATATTTGTGCATTTGACATGTATTATGAGAATATAGATGCCTTGGGTAATACTAAAAACATTCTTTATTATCTTCATAATAGAGAAGTGATCATTTTGAAACAAAAGGCTACATTTAAACATATATTTGAAGGTTAGAGGGTTTCCAAATACTTTCATGGGACTCTATTACTAGTCCTGATAGTACTATTACTCCTTATAAAAGAATTTTGGCTAAACTTTAAAGATGATTTATGTAAAGTAATAATTGATTTTTTTAATGTCTTTTATTATTCTAAATCTTCTTACTAGTACTGTTTTTGTTATCATTCCTAATTGTGATAATCTATTTAGTTTAAAAAAATAGATCATTTCAAAGATATTGGCTACTAGAATATTATCTTTTTTACTTCCTCAAATTATCTTTCTGAATTAGACTAATTTTGTTAAAGGTTGAGATAATTTATATAATATTTTATTTGCTCAAGAACTTATCCCTGACATTGACAAAAAAGTTCTTGGTCATAATATAATTCTTAATTTTGACATTATTAAGGATTACTATAAAACTTCATGGGCTTTAATGTTTAATATTGCCCACCTCTTTAGTTTTGATAAAAATAACCTGACTCTGATTAAGAATATTTTTAAAAATTCTTAGTTCTCTTTCCTTATTAATGGTAAGTCTTATGGCTTCTTAAAATTCAACTAGGGAGTCATACACACAAATTCTCCATCCCCTACCCCTTTATATTATAGCTACTAAAAATTTATCCTATGGTTTGCACTACATCTCTATTCTTAATGGCTTGTCCTTCAATAATTTTTTGGGCTTAATATATCTCATTTATGTTTCACAGATGATTTCATTTTATTTGAATGTATAAAAAAAAAACATTAATATAATCAAAACTTTCTTAATGCTTTGAAAGGGAAAGTGGTCTTAAGTTTAGTAACAATAAGGGTAATTTTATTCTATGAAAGGGAATGACTAGAGATAAGATCAATTATATTAGTTCTATCACTTGTTTGAAAAAACAATCTTTGCCTATTAATTATCTTGTGACCCCTCTTCATAAGAGTAAAAACTTTTATCTTTGACAAAATGTTTGCTAGTATTCTGAAGAAATTATCTACTTGGGAATTAAAATTTATATCCATGGTAGTTAGATTAATTTTGATTTAAAACATTTTATGATCCATGCCTATTGTTTGTTAGAGACCGTTAAACCTACTTTAGAAGTTTGTTGGAGATTGGATAAGCTCATCAATAAATTCTTTTGGGGTCTACTAATTCTTCCACAAAAAAAATCACTTGTCTTCTTGAAATTCTTGCATCTTCCCTATTAATGAAAAAGGTTTGGGATGTTAATCTATTTTGAAATATTTTTCAAGCTTCTTCATATAAACTATGGTTAAAGTTTAGAGTTAGTAACACAATAGGGGATAATTTCATGAACATAAAATATTGCAAAAATATACATCCTAATACAAGCTTCTTCATGAAGGAACAATCTTCTATTTGGAATAGAATGTGCAAGATTTAATGGCAAGGGGAGAGGACTATTATCTAGGCATTGAGAATAGGTCTTCCCTTTTCCTTTGTCAAGATGATTGGACTTGTTTTGGCTTCCTTGACTCTTACTTTAATAGCCATTTTATTAATTCTTTTAAAGTCTCTAACGATATCTTAAATGTAGATGGTGTCCTAATCATTTTGCTGGATAACTTCCCCATAACCTTGTAAATAGAATTTGTGATATTCCTAAAAATCCCAGCATTAATGATCTCTCTCTTTAAAATTTTTTATGAATGGTGATTTCAATTTCAAGGGGGCTTGGACTTGTTTTAAATCACAATGATATGGTAATATAATTTTTAGTAAAATTTTGAACACTGTTACACCTACTAATAATTTTTACTTAATTGGAGGCTATATTCTTAAAGGATTTATTCCTATGGATAACATATTAACTAGCAAGTGTAGCTTCATCGTATCTAAATGTCAATTTGGTTTTGATATTGAAACTTTGTACCATTTTTCTTTTAAATGAGCATATTGCCTCCAGAGTGTGGGCAATTTTGGAAAATGATAAACATGTCTACTTTAGAAATAACTATAATAATTACTTTATCTTTTTAACCATTTTATTTGATAAGAAACCTTAAGGCCATATTTCACTTTTATTCCTTTTATTATTATTTTTTTTTGGCTTTTGTGGTATGAAGGGATTAATTGCAATCATTAAAGTTTAAAAATGAACTCTGATAGATTTATTACCTGTCTCAAAAATATGATTCATCAATTTTCATTACCAAATCAAAAGAATTGTAAAGGCAATATTTCATCCTCTTCTTACTTTAATATTAATTTTTATCATTCTATATTTGATCCTTCCTACAAGATTACTCACTAGATTAAACCATCTATGGATTAGGTTAAGCTTAATATTAATGGTTCTACTATTAAACTTATTTCCTTTTTTGGTGGTTTAACTAGAAATTTCAAAGGATCTATGTTATATGCTTCTTCATCCCCTCATCCTAAATGCAATGCCATTTTTGTAGAAATAAGTGCTTCATATTTGGGCATTAATTTTTGTATATCCAAAAACATGTCAATTAATTAGATTGAAATGAATTCTAAAGTTCTTGTTTCTTTGATATCTTTCTATTATATTCATGATGCAATACATTTTCACATAATCAATAAAACTATTGTTACTTTAGGCCAGGTTAATTATAACATTACTCATATATGAAGAGAAGGAAATATATGTGCTGATTGGTTAGCTAAGAGAGGCTTGACTATTTTCAATGTTGAATACTTCAAAAGAAATATTCTTTTAGAATGTTGAAAGAGATGACTAGATTAGATGCTCTGGGTATTTCTTATCTCAAAAAATAAATTTCCTCCAAAATTAAGCTCATTTCTATCTTTAGCATTTCTTATTTGGCTTATATATTATAATTATATGTTTCTATCTTCTCTGCCATTTTCTATTTGATTTCTCTAATATTTTATTTTTTCGATTATGTAACTTCCTATTGCTTAGTTCACGTTTGGATCATAAGCCCAACATGTCCCAACTCTTAGAACATGTTTGTTTTTTTCTTACTAATCTTTTGCATTCATCACATGGTGTAGTTCTCTTCTCTTGTTTATGCGAGGCATCCAATTTGTGATTTATGGTTGGCATTTTCCAGTTCATAATTTTGGAGGCATTTGTATTGAATTAATTTTATCTTTGGATTATTCGTTTATCATTTGGATTTCCTTTACAATTTGTTGTCTTTCATTCATAGCTGGTGTTGCACTATTGTCAGATTTATTTGTTGATTCTTGTCATTCCTTCATGGCTTGTTTTGCTATAGCTTGGTATTTAGGCTCTAAGATTTTTCTTTATGTTGACAACTATATTCTTTTTTTCATGGAGTTTTTCCTATAGCTAATAGATTATCAATTCATTTTTTGGGACTAGCTATTGATCAACCATTTGGTTTTCTTGTAATTTTAATCTAGTTTTGGATTACTACTCACAAAGTTTATTTTCTTTATTTTTGATGTCGCTCTTTGAGCATTAGTGAGCTTTGGTCCCTTCTAAGGACTTTGTACCTACTTTTTTGAGGAAATAACAGTTCCCTTTTCAAAAAAAAAAAAAAAACTAGGCAAATTATAATGATAACTATTTAATTATATTTTAAAATAATTAATAATTTAATTAAAGTTTTTTAATATTTCTTTAGTTTTTATAAATTATTTTAATAAATTGTAAATACTAATTATACTTATATTTATTAAATGTTATATTAATAACTAAATATTTAGTTAATATTCAAATTACTAATAATCTCTTTAGTATTTATATTTTAAATTATATTAACTAAACTAATTAAATTAATGCCTAATTAAAAAATTAAGAATTAATCTAATTCTCATATATAAGCGGGATGGCTTTCCCTCTTCGGCTTCTTCGTGGTTGTTCTCGTGAGGTAGAGCATCCTTCTTCGGCTTCACTAGTTCATGAAGGGTCGAGCTTCCAATGAGTTGCTTGCCATTGTTTGTCTAGGGCATGCTTTTCCTCTTCTAAACTTTTTAGTTATTGTTTTGTTTCATGTGAAGTAGAATTATGAAAGAGTCAAAAGTTCTCCACTTCCACCTATGATGTTTTTGCTTTTGGAGCGAACATCGCGTTAGGAGCTCACCAAGAAGGTAACGATATTTCTTTATTTTCACACGCTTCTTTTGTTATATTTATAAATTTGCACCAAAGTCGGATTTATAAAATCAAGGATTTAGTGCAAAAATGGTGAAAATATTGCAAAATAGAGATTTGACTTACTATAAGATTGAACTTTATACTTTTTATCGTTTGGCTGGATTTAGCCAAAATCTTGTCTAAATCTCATCTAAATCCTTTATCCCAACATGGGAAAATTTTTAAACTAGGTATTATTAAAACTTTAATAATATAATTAAGCATTATAAGAAAATTAAAACTAGGCAAAGTTGCCCATCAAACGGGCGACCTATGCTGATTCAGACATACTGAATCATGTGCCAGTTAACGAACCAACGGGCAACGTATTACAAAAAAAAAGTTTATATTGTAAGTTGCCCATTAAATAGGTGACTTGGTATAGTAAATTCTTAAAAATAAGTTAAAAGATTTTTTTTTAAAATATATTAAATAGGTATATTTAAAAATAAGTAAAAAATAGAGACAAAAAAGAAGTTAATGTAAACTATAATTCCTATATTTTAATAGAATTCAATAGTTTAAATATATATATTGATAAAAAAAATTTAAAATAAATATTTATGTTTTTTGGATATTGACAATATTTAAATAATTTAAATTAGTATTTTTCTAACGAATAAGCATTATACTAAAAATTAAAGTGTCATAAAAAATAATGATTTAAGTTTCTCCTTAAACATTGGCTTCGGAAGTAAATATCACATTCGCATATATTTATTGATGTAAATTTTCAAATAATGCATTTTGAATGGGTGGCTTTTTTTCTTAGAATTTTAATGTTATATTAATATAAAAATAAATTGAAAATAAAAAAAGTTATATATATATATATATATATATATATATATATATATATATATATATATATATATATATATATATATATATATATATATATATATATATATATATATATATATAAACTGTTGACTTCTATTAAAATATAAGAATTATAATTTGCACTAACTCTATATTTTTTATTTTTGTCCATTTTTTTTATTTTTTTAAAATATATTTATGTAATGATTTTCTTTCTATTTTATTCTTAAATTATTTTTTAAAATTTACTTTAGTAAGTTTCTCGTTTAACGGGGAACTTACAATAATAATTTTCTTAAAGAAGTTGTTTGTTAGTTCGGCTAGTGGCACATGATTCAGCAAGTTTGAGTCAGCATAAGTCGTCCATTTGCTTTCGATATTTATTAATTTTTTTTTCAATACTTAATTACATTATGAATGTTTTAATCATACATAGTTTGAATAGTTTCCCTCAAAACAGTCCCTAAATCTTAATAAAAAGTTTAGCCTTATCAATTTTATCAAAGTCCCCAGTGCTCCCACTATGCAACCCCTATTTGTAGACTATTCAAGTTCTCTCCCATTACACTTAGATGAGCTATGTTTTGATCATTATTTTATCCTTGCAAAGAAAATCAAATTTTTATATTTTAAAATTTAAATCAAATAAGTTACAAATTCAAATAATATAATGATGGAAGCCAAATTCTTTACACAAGAATGGGTAGAATACTAACTTATGAAATGAACCCAAACAACCAAAATAAAGTAATTTGGTTAATGAAATTATAGAATGTGATACTTAAGCTTCATTTGTGATGGCTTTTTAATGCTTCTTAAAGTAGCTTTCTAGTATAAAAATTTTAATTCTTGTAATAAAAAGCTACTTTTAAAAGTAGTAACAAAGCCATCCCAAATGAAGACTAATACTTATGCTTAATTATTCTAGAAGTAAATATATTTTCACATCCATTCAATTCGTAGCCTCGTTTAATTCAAAAAGTTTATGGATAAAACTGAAGTCTTAAGTTCTTAAGGGGAAGTATTTTAAGTGGCAAGGCAGCATTTTGATGTTTATTTCTGACAAAATTTAGTTATCCTTGTGATATATATTTTTTGTTTATAACTAATAAGTCTATTGGCTTTAATTTAGATTTATTGAATATTCAATTATAAAGTTTTATAAGATCTTCTAGATTGGAAATTAGATTCAAAAGGTGAATAATGAAGGGATGGATTTTCTTAATAAAGTTTACAACTACATTTTAATAATATTATTAATATAGATCAAAAAACTTAGATTACCTATTAAATTCTCTTATGTTATTGATCATATAGTAAAAGCTTGGGATTTTTGGAACAATGGATTGATGGAATTATACCATTTAATTTGCTGCTCATCCATGGGGGGCACCTTATAGTTGTTGGCATTAATTTTACTCTATATTTTCTTTGAAGATACTGGAAATAGCATTTAAAAAAGGAAATTAAAATTACACCCTATGTGATAGAAAACCTATCACACTCTTCATAAACTATCCTAACAAATGATGGAGGTAGATTATTAAAGAATAAAACATCCCAAATAAAGTTCCACCAATAACTAAGGTAGCACAATAATCATCCACCTTATTACAAATTCTATTAATATAATGAAAAATAATAGTTGAAAAATTTAAGAATCAAAAGATCATTCTTTAGAGAATCTTGGCATATATCCTTATTGAAAGATTCTTGGCACGATCTCATAATATTAACAATATCTCCTTCAATAATAATGCCTTAGACATTAAACTTCAAAGCTTGTATGAACTCATGGACAACTATTACTCCAACTTCCTCTAATTGAGAAATATCCCAATGCATTAATTGCCTACCATATGAAAGAAAAAATCACCCACTATAATCATGAATAACACAGCTAATACTAGCTTTATTATTGTTTAGAAGGGATGCATAAATATTAATTTTAGTCCAATCTTGGGTAAGGGGATGCCAATAATTTCCATTCAGCTGTGGCAACTGTTAAACATCACAGGTTTCCTTGATAAGATTATTCAATGTATATTGAGAGTTTGAAAAGTTTGTTAAACCTCATAGAACTTGCTCGAAGCTCACCAAGAGGGGGGTGAATTGGTAAATCTAAAATCTTGAGTAGGATTCTTATTCTTTCTATAAATTTTTTAATACTCTAAAATTAAAAGTTTGATCACCTTATATAGAAGCTAACAATTTAATAGAAATTAAAATACTAATGATGAAATTTTAATTAACATAATAGAATATTAATCTCAGATTTTCACTAAGCAGTTATCATAGAAATTAAGTATAAAAAATAAAGTGTTGAAATGAAAGAACGCTAGAAAATTTTATAGTAGTCAATCAATCTTGACCTACATCCACTCCCTGGAGTCCTATGCATCGAGAATTTCACTAACCAAAAATGATGTCCCTTTTTCTCCAACATTAGAGCAGAGAAGCCTTTACAGACTCACTTTCACCAATCCTGATACTGTAGAGTGCTGGAAGTTATGTCTTCTCCCATGAAACTAAATGAACCTTAAATCATTTTTCTCCCTCCTGATAAAGGTAAAGAACCCTAAATCCTTTTTCTTCCTCCTGAAGATGGTAGAGAACTAGGATTCTTTCATAGGCAGAGAACCTCAAATTTTTTTCTCCCTCTTGGAGAAGGCATAGTACCTCGAATCCTTTTTCTCCCACTTGGAGAAGGTAGAGTACCTTGAGGGCTAACTTAGAAGCCTCTCTCCCAAGAGCCATTAAGAACTCACCAAGGCTATAGGAGGAGCAAGGGTGTAGCTAGCTAGGAGAAATCATGTGATCCCCTCGCACTCCTTCTCCCTCAAGCTCAACCTCATCTTCTCTCTCCTCTCAATTCCTGGATTTCTTTCAAAAGCTTCTCTCTCTTAGCACCTTTAATAGTAACACAATCCACTCTTATTTTAAAGAGATTCTCAAAATATTACTTAAGTAATGGGCTTGAAGATACCCTAAGAATTTTAGTTGGTCATCATTGTTTATATAGTATGATTGGATTTCATAGAGTACGATCGGTTCAAAAACTAGTTTTATCCAATAAGGTGTAAATTAGGGGTGTCAATTTAGGCCGATGGGTCAGTTTGGGTCAAACCCAAGTTGACCTAGCTCTAAATGGGTCAACCCGAACTCAACCCATTTTTATAAATGGGTTGCTATGTTGACACGACCCGACCCAGATTTTTTGAAATTTAATCTCAAATGCACTGGTTATCTGGACTCCGTTTGCTACTCCCAGTGAACCACGATGACAATAGGCTCGAAGCGGGCAGCGGCGACAGTAGGCTCATTCTAGGTGAAGTAGTAGAGCGGGCGCATAGTGACATCATGCGAGGCAAATTGGAGAAGTAGCGGCACGGTGGAAGCACGCAAAGAAAAGCAGCGAGGCTGACATGCGATCGCGACTCGACTCGATGCGTTGGGCAATGCGAAGTGATATTTCGGGTAGGGCAGTCAACAAGCTCTGGCGGTAGTTTCGGGTCATTTTTGGGTCATCTTTGGGTTGCTGGGTTAACTCGAACCCGACCCAAATTTTTAAATGGGTCGGTTTGTTCAACTTAAACCCGACCTGTTTCACAAATGGGTCGACCTAAACCCGAATATTTCTAGGTCGAGCCCGGGTCAGGTTTCGGGTCGTGTCAAAAATTGACACCCCTAGTGTAAATAGTTATTTAGAAGAACTGTTTAACTTTTCAAACATATCATACAATACCATCCAAAGATCTTCCAATATGATCTATTTGCTTTGCCTCTAGTTGTACAGGATTATTCCTGAGAAAATTATGAAAGTTTATAAGGGTTGTTAAACTCCAGAGAACTAGTACCAAGGCTAACAAGGAGGGGGGGGGGGGGGGTGGGGGCAAAATTAGTATTTTAAAAAATATTTAAATACAAAGAAAAATCTTTTTATAACTTGATGCGAAAAAATTAAATTCACATTAAAAAGGAAAATTGGTATTTTTACAAACGCAGTAAATCATAAGAAAAATAAACATAGAAATAATAAAATAAAAGAACTACTACAAAAAAATCATTTATTATCGGTGGAATTTACATGACGAAATTGATCATTTTCTAGTAGTTTTTTAATTTACTGTCAGTTTTTTGGTGGAAAAATTTTTGCCAGTAAAACCTATATAGAAAAAAAAAATTAGTAGCTTTTTCTGATGGGAAATAATTTCAATGACTTTTTGACAAAAATAAGTCATCAAAAAATTAAAAAATAATTAAAAAAAACTTTGTATGCTGCTCAACTATCTTGCCTGGGATGCTGCCCATTGTCCAAGCTTCATGGTTACATGCCCAACCTTCCTTCCCAAGATAAGTGCTGCAGCCTAGGTGCCTACGCTAGCCCCAAAAACCCTTGCCTATGCCAGCCCGACAACCCGACGGATTATGCCCTGGGCTGCTTGAGCAGCCCGTCTGTGCCCACCTTCCTAAGCCTGTGGGCTGCACGCCTAAATACCCATTGGAAAGCCGCCAAAAAATTCCATTGCCATAAACCCTTTGGAAAATTCCATCAAGAAAGTTGTATAATTGTTTTCCATTGGAAAACCACCAGAAAGCCGCAAGAAATTTATCGCCGGAAAGCCGTTGGAAAATTCCACTAGTAATGTGTGCTTTTTCTGTAGTGTACACACTAGATTTATAGTAGTATGGTCTAACTTGACCTACATCCATTCTCTAGAGGCACCCTCCGAGTATTGCACTAAAATTTTTTTGATTCACTTTTTCCCCCCCTTAATAAGGTGCAGAAGCCCTTACAAAATCTTTTTGCTAACCCGATGCAATAGAGGATTGAAACTCCTTTTACAGGCAGAGAACTTTGACTCCTTTTTCTACCTCTAGGAGATGCTATAGAACCATCAATCCCTTTCGCCTTCCCTAGTGTGACTGAGTAGTCATGTTTTTTTAAACCAAAGAGATATTCTTCTACTTCCCTCAAGATAAACGTTGAATCTGATGGCACTAAGGTGCAAGCTTGATAGAGCAACCATATGGAATCCCCTGTAAACTTCCTTGAAACCCCCTCCAAGGATCTTCTCCCTCTCAAACTCCACCCTTTCCTCTCTCACTTTCAAGTTCTCTCTATAAGTTTTCTCTAGAAGAATGAATACATAATGGTTGCAAAAGACACTTATAAAGTGCCTTGAGAAAGCTTAAATAGAGGGCTTTAGAAAACCCTAGAAATTAAATTTTATCTATAAAGTTCATATAGTATGATTGATATATAATTCTGTATGATTATTACAAAATAGCCCTTTCAGCCAGTACAATAAGTATTTCCCTATATGATCTGTTCAAGTATTTGAATAGATTATTTAGTATAATTATGAGATTATCTAGGATGATTAGTTTAATTGAAATGCAATTATCCAAGACAAAACCTGGGATGACCAAAATCATCCTTATTAATCACTAGTATTATCCTATTTCTATAGTATGATTAGAATATCAAAATTAAGCAGATTCAATTAACTAATTATAGGATCAATTTAGGCATGATTTTCATAGATCATCTAGTAAGATGTACATCATCCTCGATGATCATAACGAAATATGAAATTCAATACCTTGCCTAAATTATGATTGACAGCTATTTTTCATGATCATAACTAATCATCTTGGATGATCCAAATCATTCAATAAGATTAATTCAAAGAGTTGAACATATATGATGATATAAATTATACAGTACGATTAGTTCAAAAATTGAATATATAGTATTGACTCAATCTCACTCCCCCTGAATATGTATGTGCATGATCACCAAGCAAGCATACACCCTTATAGGACTTAACTCAAGAATAAAAAAACACATTAATGAATATCACAAAAATTGTTATAATATAACCTATTCTACCCAATCTTAAGCCTTGAATCTTCGTTGGATGGTGCATGGTGTTCCAGAAAAGTTAGTACACATAAAAATAAAAATATATTATAAATACAAGTAGATAATATGATGTTATCCACAATGTTTGTTATTATCAAAAATAAAAACTCGTTAGCTCGAGTTACAATAATCTCCCCTTTTCTATGGTGATAAATATTGCTCATCGAATTCGTAAAATTAAAAATATTTTCTCCTAATCTCCCCCTCACTTAGATAATTATATTAAAAATGGGGGAAATAAAAAAAGTTTTCATTTTCTTTCTTTTTTTTTCATTTTTTAAACATAGAAATGAACAAAAAAAAAACTTTTAGAACCTAAGCAACAAATAAACTAATGTAAATGCAAGATGAACATATATAGCTTAAACACAAATATAACAAGTCAAATACATTCTCTCCCTTTGACATTATTAAAAAGAAAGGGAACACATAAAAAAATAAAATAGAATACATATAATAGACTCTGCTTAGGTGGAGATGATGCTCATGTTTAAGAAAAAATAATTAATTTTAGCAAAGTTTCTCTAAATGAGAAAGTAACTATTGATTTTATTTAAAAATATAATAAGAAATGAATTGACAACACAAAGATTTAGAAAGGTTAGAAATTTAAATTTTATCAACCCTAGCTTAGGCGTATTATAGGTTAAAGTTCTTTTTGAACAAAATCAAATTCAAGAAAAGAATTAGAGAAGAAAAAAATGTCTTTTTCAATCTTCTTACTTTAAATATATCTAATAGAATTTCAATACAAAAGTGGTGAGTCAGAATTCATTATTTTCAAACTCAATTATCAAATGTATCATTTAGACACTTGGGTTTTCTAAGATTTAAAAATACAAGAATGGTAGGCTAACTTATTATGGGCTTATTTTGTGCCACTCTTTATCAATTTTTGGTTCACTTTGTGCATCTTCTGATTTTTAATACCCTTTTATGAATCTTTCAATTTAAGAGTACATTTTACATCATTTTATTTTGCCCTCATTTTATGCCTATTTTCATTTTTTTGTAATTTTACTTCCTTTATTAATCTTTAAAGACTTAAACCAAACCTAATTCAATGATAAAAATGAACAGCCTTATTAAGAAAGTTATGAAGTGGATTCATCAGCTAGAAAATAAATCTTATGAGATAGAAGAAATATTGGATGATAAAAAAGATTTAATTTCAAAAGTCTAATTCTTAAATTGATCTATTTTTTGATTCAAAAGTGTAATAGCTTGATTAAGAAAATGAGAAGGAGAGACAAAATCTTGAATTTCCTTCCTTTAATAATTTAGAAATGTCTATCACCACTTACTAAAAAAAATTTAGGTAAAAAAGTGGTAATATTTTCATTAAAAATTTTGAGAGAAGAGAATTGATTCTTTTATGCAAACACATTGTGAAACGTAATTTGTGTGTGTTGATCAGAGATAAATCATAAAAACATACATAAATAATAAAATAAAATAATTACAAAAAAATAAAAAATATCACATAAAATATTTATAATGATAAAAATATGTATATATATACACATACATTAACTATAATACATAAATAAACAAACAAAACATTTTACCTCATTATATTTCTCCTGATTTGATGATTCAGAAACTAGGTCTGTCTAGGAGATTTTTTACTTTTTATCATTTTCCCTTATTTCATTTTGCTTATTATTTATCATTTTTCTTTGCTGGAAGAGTTTTTGAATTAGGGCATTCCCTTTTTATATGTCTGGGTTTCCTACAACCAAAGAAAATAATGTCAGAAAATATCTTAACATTATTTCAAATTTTACATTTGTTCTACTTTTGTTGATGCTGATATTTAACCTTTAGTAGTTTTTTCAAATTTGTTTGTTATTGAGGATATCTCCTTGTCCTCATTATCTACTAAGCCATTGTTATCCATCTCTTGAGTTTTCATCAATATTATTTCACTTGCATCTAAATAACTTTGGCCCAAAATTTGCTTATAAGCAATGAGCGAGCCAATCAAATTATGAATAAAATATTCATTCAAATTTTTTGATTCACAAATAATAATGACTTTATCATCAAACTTATAAAATAGGCAATATAGAAATTTATTGCCTTTTTTAAAGTTTTAAAGTTCTTTACGTAAGTTGTGTAATGATGTCAATATTTGAATAAATCTAGTATACTTATCTAGAATAGTCTCGTAAGGTTTCATGAAAAATAGTTCATTATTATGCATTAAAATAGTCAACCAAGATTGCTTGACTTCACTAGTACCTTTTTATGTAGCGAGTAATTTATCCTAAATTTCCTTACTAGTAGTACATGTGGATACTAACATATAATCTTTATAATTCAAAGAACAAAAAAATATTTTAAAGATTTAGCATTCAATTGAGCAATGATTTGTTCTACTCAAATCCATTCAATAAAAGGAATATCAGTTTTAACTCCATCAATAATACTTGATGGTACATAATAACACATTTGAATCATATGCCATATTTGATAATCAATTATTTGCAAGAAAGTAAACATGCAAATTTTCTAAAAATAAAAAAAAGTTATTTACAAATAAAGATGGTCGTTTGATTGAATAACTTTCCATAATGTTACGATTTGCAAATTATGTCATTATCATTTTTCTCAAGGTTTTCTAAAACACAATTCCTAAGACTACACTCTGGTCTAGTCCTGAGGCTAATCGAGAGGGGGGAGGCGGGGGGGGGGGGAGAGAAGGGTGAATTTTGAGAGGGAGAATATCCTTGGAGACAAAATGCCTGCCAAAGATACTTACCAAGTGCCTTGAGAACTTGAATAGAGGGCTTTGAAAAACCATAGAAACTAAATATATCAATGAATATTATAAAAATTATTACAGTATAACCTATTTTACCTAATCTTAGCCCTTCAATCTTTATTGGATGGTGCATGATGTTCCTGAAAAGTTAGTATACAAATAAAATAAAATATATTATAAATATAAGTAGAAAATAGGATGCGAGCCAAAATGTTTGTTATAATCAAAAATATAAACTCGTGAGCTTGAGTTGCAACAAATTAGAAATCATTTCTATCAATCTACCATACTATAACCTACTTGAATGAAATTTTTAGGCACTTTTAATTAGATTCTAATATAATGCATGCTGATTGACTCGATGAAATGCATAAATTTGTACGTAGTAGTTTTAAAATTATGCTTAAAAATAATTTTACCTTAGAGATTATGAAAAATATTTTTGATTGAACTGCACCAGAATAGGTCAAATGGCCTGTTAGAACTCGCAAAGAGGTGCCTAACAAGGAAGATAAGGCAAAAATACGCTAGAATGAGAACTCCTGCCATTCCAGGATTACTTCTTAGATTTTTAGAGTTTCTATAAGAGCCTAAAAAAGTTTATTTAGATTTTGAGTAGAAATTATTTTTTATTTGTACCCTTATGAGTCTCCATGTATCTAGGCTAAAACCAGAATGACAAGCAATAGAAAAAAACTAAGAAAAGTAGGCAACCTATGCATAAACAAAGTAAATCAAACAGTCAATATATTAAATTAATTAATTAAAAGAATGTCCATAGGAAAATTCCATTTTAATTACAAACTAGAGTCAGTAGAAATTAAAAAAAGTGGTTGGGTGCTACTAACAACAACCTGGATTCTAATCCTAGGACTAATGCAAGTGACTACTGTAAGTGGGATAATTTTCTATTTTCATTTCTTCATCCTTTTTTGAGCTACTCAGATTCTTTAGGTCTGAATATCCAAATAAAAAGAATCTCTCCCTTAAAGGGTTGTTTTCTTTTCTTTTTGGATATTAAAAATCATCCGAACTTTGGATTGTCCAAATGGAACGAAACTCTCTCTGGAGGGATGTTTCTTCTACTTAGGGCTCCAAGTTGAATGCCTATATCCCAACTCAAAGACTCAGTTTTACAAGTTAAGTCTTAATCAAATTATAATTTATTTCAAAAATTAAAAAAAAAAAGTCTAGACACCCTATAATGTTATCCTACGGAATTAAATAAATATAATTCTACATCCCAAGCAATTATGTATATGCATTAAATTGAAAAGGTAAACAGGCTTGGCCATGCTCTTTTAATTCAAAGGAGGATTAACATTTTTTGCACTTACATAAAGTTTGTCATTTTAAAGCTTTATTTGGCACCCTTTATTTAGCCCTGTATATAAGCATGACCACTAATAGAAAACTTTGAGAGCAACTATAACATTCCTAACCTAATATTAATCTAACACCCATAACACCAATTCAACGATTGTATTTAGTAAATAAGCACACCAATAATAATCACTTTAATAAACCAACATTAAGTGAAAACCTTAAAATACCTGACACACAATAGTAGAAAGTAAACACCAGCCTAACTTAGAACTAGGGTTGGTTGTCTTAACAAATAATTTAAAGTGTGGGTTGAAGGCTGTGTAACTTAGATATATCCTAAGCTAAGTAGTTAGTTTTTTAAAGTTATCTAGTATTTGGATTTGTTAAAAATTAAAAGGAATATTTAGTTTGAGTCTAAATATTAATGTATTAAAGTTTACTTTAAAATGTTTTTTAAAGGTTAATTGCATACTGCATTTTTTGCTTATCGGGGATGTGAAGTTTATTTTACCTTCTTTGGGGCTAATTTTATAGCCTCGTAGGCCCGGGTTACCTAGTAGTAACCGATGTTGATAAAAAGAATTTATTTGTTATGGATTATGGGTAGATAGATTTTAGACCAATTGATTAATTACTTATTTGAATTATTAAATTAGAATTTCTTAGAATTTTAAGTGAATTATTAGATTTTGGAATTATTTGAATTATTTTAACGTGTTAATTAAGGGGTTAAACGCTAAATTTTCAAATTAGAGTAATTTCTAGGTTTTTAGTATTTTTTCTAAATACTAAACCTTATGATGAGTAATTAGACTCCAAGTTTGCTCATTTAGGAATGTTTTATATTAAGTTATAAAGTTTTGAAGTTTTGACCTATACTTGAACTATGGTTAACCGAAGAGTTAACTTTTTGACTTTGATTAATTTTTGAGGTTCGAAATTTTTAGAAAAAACTAGATTTTAATTGGTGTTAACTCGTTTATAAATTTTTGGAATTAATTATGAATTTTTAGAGTTTGGATATTTTTGGAATTTTTAAAGTTGTTTAATTACAGATGATTTGGGGATTTTGATCCAGATGAATCCTAAACTCCTTAAAATATTCCCTATATGTCAGAAATGACCTAAGGGGATAATTCCAAGTATTTAAGGAATTTTTAGAATTTTTAAATATTTTAATTATTTAAATTAATTAAAGGTTAATTTTAATTAAAAATTAGATTAACCTTAAATTATTGATACGATTAAGGGATTTTATTTTTTATGGATTAAGGGCTTAATTATGATCAATTAAAGAACTTATATGAATTTTTAAGATTTAATATGAATTAAATATAATTTAATTAAGGTTATAGGTCAAATATTGGGTATGATTTTCGGTTCTTTAGTTGGTGGACCAAATGGGCTCCACTTTCAGTGAAATTTGGGCCATGAGTTTACCTGAGCTTAAGCCTAGGCCCACTAAAATTGGGAATAATTAAATACCCTAAGGTGATTAACCAATACACTTAAGGTAACCACTAGGTTACCTTCATAACTTCAAATGGGCTATCTAGATCTTAGATTGGGGTGCAATTAGGGGCCATTTAACCCTTACACTATGCATAGTCAACACACCAAACCTTAGCTCCTAATTACCCTTAAAAAATCATTAAGCTAGTTTGAATGTATGGATTAAATCAAGACCCCTATGTTCAAATTGACTCAAACATACTTTTGAACAAATAAAACAAGGGAAAGAAAACTTGGACATCCTTGAGACATGCTCATATTTAATTTTCTAAAGTCTAAAGTTATGATGAGTTCAATTTCATGGAAAAGCCTAAAATAAACCTATGATAGTTATTATAATTAACAAAGTTTCATGTAGAATCAAAACTTGAGACTATAGGGCTTTTGAATATCTCTTTGAAATATTTCTAATGAGTCTAAGAACTTATAACTTGGAGAAGTAGATTGAGAGATATGGATTTTTTAAGATCCTTGCATTTTCTTGATTTAATAAACCCAGCTTTATATAATCTGCTTATGCTTTCCATGCGGGCACCATCTGATTGGCAACCCAATAATTATGACTAATTGTGTAAATGTATAAATAGACACATATGTAAGATCATTGATCAAACATATACAATCAAACAGGCTCTGGGATTAAGGGTTGTAATGAAAAAAGTTGATTTAAATATATGGCTAGGATTATATCTTCAACCTCCCACTCGCATCTATAGCTATGAACCTTCTCCAACATAATTTGGGAGATCTCACAAGTGAAACTTAACCAAACTTCATAGGAAGGATCTAACCAATGTAGACCATTAATCTAAATGTCAAAATCTAGTGGTTTTATGATTTGCTTCACACTTTACTGCTACCCCCTAACTAGGACCTCATGAATGAATTCCCATCTTGTAAAAAGCCCCATTAAATGAGTTTTTTTATCAGGAAGCTTTATGGGATGAAGGAAAGGACTTATCTTTTAGATGTCGCGATTGGAGGACCATTAGAGGTATGACTTTTAGTGGAGGGTGAAGAGATTTCACTAGGTTTTGCTTAGGATTGTAGCTGGAAGGAAACGAGAAGCTGGGGGAATGGAGAGGAATGTTTATGGATCTCTAGAAAGGCTTTCAAAAGCTTGGGATTGAATGTACTCATCTGGATCAAAATGCTATATTTAAATGACCCCTATGGCCATTTACTACGATGATCGATTTGGTAGACTATTAGATGGCCTCCAAGTTAAAGATAACATCTTGGGGAGTCATTTTAAGATTAGAATAATCAAACTCAGGTCATGGGGAAGCTTTGGCTAGATCTAGTGAAAGGGGGACCACCGGAGCTATTTTTTTATTTTCTCCATCCACCACAAACCACTAGTTGGGTTAGGATGAGCTAGAAAGGATGTTGGAGGTCAAGTGAACCTAATTAGGGACTTAATTGGGTAGGAGGCTACCCAATTTGACATAAGGGCTTGGGTTGACCCAAAGTTATATGGTTTGGGTCAGGTTGGGAACAACCTAGGTCAAGCTAGGACTTGAGCTTGATTGGGAACGTAGGTTGGGTTAGTGTGAACACAATTATGGATTGAACTGGCCATGGGATGGCCTAATTCCCCAACATGTCTTGGGTTGACCCCATTTATTGGTAGGTTTGGGTCCATTTGGGTTGGACCCTAGTCAACCCAGATCATGAGATTAATATATGAACTATTTGGGATTAACGGGCATCTAATGCAAGAGAAGGTTGGACCTAAATTCATCTATAGAGAAAATTGGATCAAGTTAATGTGGTTTTAGCCACTTTGAGCAAGCCTAAGTTTTGACCCAAGTCAACCCATGGGTTTGACTAACTAGGCTTGGTGTGTTGGACCTAGGGGTAGCCAATGGAGGTGTTGATTTGGTTTGGTGAGGCCTATGTTAGGTAATGTCTCAATCCATAGTGGTTTTGACCACTTTGGGCTAGCCAAATTCCCAACCTAATTTGACCCAAGGGCTGGGTTAACTTGGGTAATTGCATTGGGTCATGGGGGACCCAATGCCACTTTTAATTTGATCCAATTTGGTCTAGGGTCGATTTTAACTCATAACAGACCCTCTTTGGACACTTGGGTCTGTTGCGGATCTTTGGTTTATGATTTTGATGATAGCAAACATTTATTTCTCTATGATTGCCTTATGTGCTAACGTTTCAGGTCCACACGATCAGACTGCAATTTGGAACCAGCTCAAGATTGGGTAGACTAGGTCTGAGTCAGTTTGTAATCTTTTTTCCTTTCTTGAGTCTGTTGTATTTGGTATGGGACCAGTTGGTTTGTAACTTGGAAGATCTCCTGTTGTTCCCTATAAGATTTCTATTTTTGGTAATATCGTCCGGGACGATATTTATATCGTCCTAGACGATATGTCCAAAATCAGAAACCCTAATTAGGGCATCCTCATTAAGGAAGCCGTCAACAGATCGGCCTGGATGATACCTGTATTGGCCAGGACGATCTGCTCAATTCAGAAAGAATCAACCGCCATAATCAATTTTGGAATTCTTTGTTTTAGGAAATCGGCCAGGACGATATTATTGTCGTCCAGGATGATCTAAATAAATTATGCCTAAATTGATTTGGTATCTTTGGAAAGCATTAATGGTTGATTGATACGATCACATCGTCCGGGACGATCGCATGATCGGCCAGGATGATGGCCTGAACGATCTACATCGGACAGCTTGTATTCAGGGCGATGATCAGGACGATTGAAATTGGTTTTAAACTAATCGGCCTGAACGATCGTGATATCGGCCAGGACGATGTAACCAATTTTCTTTTGATCGTCCCAAATTGTCCCAGGCTGATGAGTTGAATTTGTACTGATCGGCTAGGACGATATACCTATCGTCCTGGACGATAATGTTGGCAACTTGCTTTAATGAGCTCACTTTGAGAGCTTCTATTTAAGCTTGGCATGACACTTTTTAAGTGTCTTTGGCAGCCATTGGACCTTCGTTCTTGTGGGGAAGACTTGAAGAGAGAGCTTGAAAGGGAGAGAGGAAAGGGTGGAGTTTGAGAGGGAGAAGATCCTGTGAGGGGGAGGAACTCAAGGGAGTGTGGTGGGGGATCCACAC
Source organism: Dendrobium nobile (assembly GCA_022539455.1). Taxonomy (NCBI): domain Eukaryota; kingdom Viridiplantae; phylum Streptophyta; class Magnoliopsida; order Asparagales; family Orchidaceae; genus Dendrobium; species Dendrobium nobile. The sequence continues at coordinate 45,244,844 of CM039721.1, forward strand.
GGTTGCTCCGGCGAACTCGCACCTTAGTACCATCGGATTCAAGGCTTGTCTTGAGGGAAGTTCACCAAAGAAGAAGATCTCTTTGGTGTCAAAGGACCCGGCGACTCCGCCGCACCGGGGAAGGTGGAAGTGATTTTGTAAGGGCTTCTCCGCCTAGCTGTGGGGGCTAAAGGAGAGACCCTTTTGTAATGCAATACTTGGAGGGTGCCTCCAAGGAATTGACGTAGGTCAAGGTTTGACCGAACCACTATAAATCCGGTGTGTTCTTTCTTTTCACTGCTTCCGCATTTTAATTTCCGCACTTTGGTTTTTATTTTGGTGATATTGATTTTTGGTTTGTGTTGTGATTTTAAGATTCTTCTTTTCCAATTCACCACTCTCTTTATTTAGCCTTGGGCCAGTTCTATAGGGCTTAACATCCCTAACGAACTTTTAAGTGGTATCATAGCCGTATTTATAAAATAAGTTTTTAAAAGCTTTTGAATTTTGATCCATGGCTAATTTTTTGAATCGTAATGTTGCAGAAGGATATTTAATCACCAGACCTCCTTTATTTGAAAATATATCATTTGATTTTTGGAAAACTCGCATGTCTATTTTCTTGCAATCGATTGATTTTCGCATGTGGCATATGATTTTAACTGGTTATTCATCACCATCACGTATTGTTAATGGAGTTAAAACTGATATTCCTTTTAATCAATGGAATAAGGAAGAACAACTGAATGCTCAACTGAATGCAAAATCTTTAAATTGCTTTTTCTGTGCTTTAAATTCTGAAGATTTTATGTTAGTATCCACGTGCACGACTGGTAAGGAAGTTTGGGATAAATTGCACACCATATATGAAGGCACTAGTGAAATCAAGCAATCCAAGTTGAATTTGTTAATGCATGACTTTGAACTGTTTTCCATGAAACCTTATGAGACGATCTTAGACATGTACACTAGGTTCATTCAAATTGTAACATCATTGCATGCCTTAGGAAAAGAATTTTCAAATTTTGAAAAAGTTAATAAAATTCTTCGTTGTTTACTTGAAAAATTTGATTCCAAAGTAATTGCTATTTGTGAATCAAAAGATTTGAATGATTATTCTATTGATAATTTGATTGGCTCACTCATTGCCTATGAGCAAAGTTTGGGTCAAAGACTTTTGGATGCAGGTGAAACGATTATTCTAAAAGCTGAAGATACAGAAAGAGATAGCTTAGTTGGTGACGAATGCAATGACTTGTCAAGCAAATCATAAAGCTCACCAAAGCATAAGCAAAAGTGGAAAAAAGGTAAAACTGGTAAGGATGTCCATACTTCTTCTGAGTTTATTTGCTTTCGATGTAGGAAGCCTGGACACATGAAAAATCAGTGCCCTAATTTAAGAATTCTTCCTACGAAAGAAAAGGGCAAGGCAAAGCAAAATTTAAACTGGGGAAATAATGAAAGGCAAAAAATCTCATGGGCATATCTGGTCTCTGAAGCATCGGACCAGGAGAGAGATAATGGTTAATAGCCTTTCGTGTTTTTTGTGTTGTGTTTTTGTATTTTTCCTTTTTATTTTTATGTTTTTGTTTTGTTTATTCTTTGAAATTTTTGTTTTCGTGAAAGTTTTTCTCTGATCAACACACACATTCACTTTTCTAAAAATGAGAAATCTACTTCCTATTTTTCTTGAAATCTTTGGTAAGTTGTGTTTGACTTCTCTAAAACAGTCAAAGGAAGGAAACTCATGTTTTTGACTCTCAATCTCTATTTCCTAAAAGAGGTTATTCTACTTTTAATTTAAAATCTTCATCATATTTTAAATTGTATTTTGAAACTGTTTTTTTTTATCTCCCTACATTTTTTCTATCGCATAGAAATCTTTTGCAAGATTGTTGAATCCACCTTAAAATTTTCTTAATCAAGATGTTCGTATTATCAATAATTTAGGTTTACTTTCGTTTTGAAAACATAAGAAAGAAAGCATATTTTTTGAAAATAATAATAATAAAAAAAAGAAGTGGCCAATGATGCCAAACCAAAAGATGCGCAATGACGCCAAATTGAAAAAAATAACACACAAAGTGTATTGAAAATCAAAAGATGCTCAAAGAGCCATTCAAGTGATAAAGGGCATAAAATGAGCCCACAAAAAATATGCTTATTTTTTCTTATACTACTAAAAGCCTAAGAAAATCCTTGATATGTTCGAAACTTGTGCTTGAAAATCTTGGTTTCTGATTCAGCAATTCGTGCATTGATCTTCTATTAGGTATGTTTTAAGAAAGGAGTTTTGAAAAATTAATGTTTCTTCTTCCCATTTATTCCTTGATTTGGATATTGGATTAAAAAGTTTTTGAGCCTTTAAAAGAACTTGAGTTAGGATTATCAATCTCTGAGTTTCTAACCTTTTCTGGATTATGCATTGTCAATCCAATTCTACTAAATTTTTTATTAAAACCAAGAGGTAACTTTCTCATTTTAAGAATATTGTTTTGGTTTTTCCTCTCTTTTTGATAATGTCAAAGGGGGAGAACGTATTGTTGAATTTTTGTATTGTTATCATCTTGTTTTCAAAAAATTAAAAACAACAAAAATATTTTCATCTCCCCTATTTTTTTAAAAGTGTTATTCTAGTGAGGGGGAGATTAGGAGAAATTGCTTTCTTTTGAAAATTCAAATTGAATTATTTGCCATCATAAAAAAGGGGGAGATTGTTGCGGATCTTTGGTTTATGATTTTGATGATAGCAAAAATTTATTTCTCTACGATTGCCTTATGTGCTAACGTTTCAGGTCCACACGATCAGACTGCAATTTGGAACCAGCTCAAGATTTGGTAGACTAGGTCTAAGTTAGTTTGTAATCTTTTTTCCTTTCTTGAGTATGTTGTATTTGGTATGAGACCAGTTGGTTTGTAACTCGGAAGATCTCCTGTTGTTCCCTATAAGATTTCTATTTTTGGTAATATCGGCCGGGATAATATTTATATCATCCTGGACGATATGTCCAAAATCAGAAACCCTAATTAGGCATCCTCATTAAGGCAGCCGTCAACAGATCGGCCTGGACGATACCTGTATCGGCCAGGATGATCTGCTTAATTCAGAAAGAATCAACCGGCATAATCAGTTTTGGAATTCTTTGTTTTAGGAAATTGGCCAGGACGATATTATTGTCGTCCAGGATGATCTAAATCAATTCTGCCTAAACTGATCTGGTATCTTTGGAAAGCATTAATGGTTGATTGATACGATCACATCGTCCAGGACGATCGCATGATCAGCCAGGACGATGGCCTGGATGATCTACATAAGACAGCTTGTATTCAGGGTGATGATCAGGACGATTGAAATCGGTTTTAAACTAATCGGCCTGAACGATCGTGATATCGGCCAGGTGTATGTAACCAATTTTCTTCTGATCGTCCCAAATCGTCCCAGGATGATGAGCTGAATTTGTACTGATCGGCCAGGACGATATACCTATTGTCCTGGACGATAATGTCGGCAACTTGCATTAATGAGCTCGTTTTGAGAGCTTCTATTTAAGCTTGGCATGACACTTTGTAAGTGTCTTTGGCAGCCATTGGGCCTTCGTTCTTATGGGGAAGACTTGAAGAGAGAGCTTGAAAGGGAGAGAGGAAAGGGTGGATTTGAGAGGGAGAAGATCCTGTGAGGGGGAGGAACTCAAGGGAGTGTGGTGGGGGATCCACACGGTTGCTCCGGCGAACTCGCACCTTATTACAATCGGATTCAAGGCTTGTCTTGAGGGAAGTTCACCAAAGAAGAAGATCTCTTTGGTGTCAAAGGACCCGGCGACTCCGCCGCACCGGGGAAGGTGGAAGTGATTTTGTAAGGGCTTCTCCGCCTAACTGTGGGGGCTAAAGGAGAGACACTTTTGTAGTGCAATACTTGGAGGGTGCCTCCAAGGAGTGGACGTAGGTCAAGGTTTGACCGAACCACTATAAATCCGGTGTGTTCTTTCTTTTTACTGCTTCCGCATTTTAATTTCTGCACTTTGGTTTTTATTGTGGTGATATTGATTTTTGGTTTGTGTTGTGATTTTAAGATTCTTCTTTTCCAATTCACCACTCTCTTTATTTAGCCTTGGGCCAGTTCTATAGGGCTTAACATCCCTAACAAACTTTCAGGGTCAAGCTAAATGGCTAACCCAAGTGGGCCCAAGTATTGGGCCTCCAAGAGGACACCCATAAGGACTTAATGGATCATCTTAAAGTTTTGAATTGGCTTGGTAAGCCCTTGGTTAAGAGGTTTGAAGAGGTTAAAAGTGTTTGGGAGGTTTAGTCAAACTTGGTTTACTTGGAAACAAAGTTTACCTAGGGTAAAGAGTTGGGTCCATTAAGTTCAAATTGATCATATCTATGGAGGTGGTTTCAAGTCAAAAGGAGTTCATTTGGTTTGAAATGGCCATTTGAGTCCATAAAAGACATTTTGGTTAACCATGGTTGACTTAGTTAACCAGGTTAAACCAAAGAGTGGGTTTGAGTCTAATTTGTCCCTTATGATATTTAAGGTTCATTGGGATTGGTTTCAAAGATTGATAAGGTTGAGCTATGTTGAGTTTTGGAAAAAAAGTCCAAATTCCCTCTTAAAGGACATTTTAGTCATTTTGATCCCTCATGAACTCTTGGTCAAATTGGGTCTAGAAAAGTGTGGATTAGTGGTTAACATGTCATATTAAAGTCATGGATATGATCAAAGGTTTTGGGAATTTTTCCAATGTCAATTTCTTCCAAATGGTAAGTCTAGTGGCATAGGCTGTATGTATTTGAAGGTTTTATAGTCTTTGGAAATGAATTCAGTTTCTTGGGCTATGGGTCATAGATTGAGCTCAAATTTAGAAGGTTGACATGAGAGACATGCATAATTATTATGTAATTAATAAACAATGATTCAAAAGTCAATTGACTAGAATTCGTGGTGATAGAAAAATCACTTAGAAAGGGTTTTAGGACCTAGGTCCCTAACCCTATGATTTGGTTTTGGAATCCTGGATTTTAGATTCTGAATGATTATGTTTGAATTACCCACATCAATGAAAATCAAATTAATGCTTGGGATTATTTGGATATGATCCTAAGGTTAATTAAAGGTTGGTTGAAAGTTGGACCGGAGTTTAGAAAATAAATATTATATTGAAGATTGATCTGAAAAGTGGAATTGAATTTGACTAGGATTGGATTGGATTTTGACTGGGACTTATCAGAATTAAAAACAAACATCTTCAACTAATTAGGTCACTAAAAAGAAACCCAAGTAGTTCCTAGTTACTTCATATGAAATTAGGTCAACAAATGGGCCCCCGATATGTGTAATAGAACTAAGTTCTATTGCATATATTGGCGTTGACCAAATGGAAGGATGGAATTTGGTAATTTAATTCTAAGGAAAGGATGTAACAAAACTTATGAAAATAAAGTTGAGTTGGTATTAGGGCAATGCCTTAAAAGACATTATATACCACTATTAGATTATTCTGTGGTCAGGTTGAGTCTATCAATAACAGAGGATCAAAACTAGATGATCATGTAATGGGGTCAAAATATGCCCACCATAGAGTATCAAGTCCAAAATATTATGTGGTGGATTAAAACTATGCCCACCATAGAGGATCCAGATCAAAATATCATGTTGTGGGGTCAAAATATGCCTACCACAAAGGATTAAAGCTGGATAAATATGTGATGGGGTCAAGATATGCCCATTATAGATGATCAAAGTTGGAAGATCATGTGCTGGAGTCAAAATTTTCCCATCACAAAGGATGGAAGTTGGAAGATCATGCGATGGGGTTGAAATATGCCTATCAAGAAGGATCAAAGTTGGAAAATCATGTCGTGGGGTCAAAATATTTTAACCCTATAAAATATATCCACCAATGAGTATAAAAGTTGGATGATTATGTGATGAGGTCAAAATATATACATGATAGAGGATCAAGATCTGATGATCATGTGGTGGGGTCAAAATATGCTAACCATAGAGGATTGAGGCTTGAAGATTAGGTGGTGGGGTCAAAATATGCCCTTCACAGAGGAACAAAACTTGATGATTTGTGATTGGGTCAAAATATGCCATCACAAAGGATCAAAGCTTAAGGGAAGTTAACACCTAACCTTAAGGAAAAGAGAATAAATGACGATTGATTGGATTTGATGATGATTATTTTAGAAATTTTTTTAAAATTAAGAATAAAATTGACTGAACATAATTTAGGATATAAAAAATATTTTATTAATTAAAATTGAATTGATCTACAATAAGCATATTATTTTTTAAGGAAATGCCGATTGATAAGTAACATTGGGAACTTTCCTTTACAATCAACTTGTTGATATGAGGCCCATTTATAGACTATTTCTTTGACAATGGGTCCTACCCATGTCAATTCAAACTTCCCACCGATCTTTCATTGAGCTAAGATAGGTCTCAGAAGGGCCAAGACCAAGTCTCATACTTAGAAGGTTCTAGGTTGAAATAACTTTCATGAGCTTGAACAATTCAGGCCTTATATAACTCTAGACTCTATTGAGCTTGGAGATGGTATTCTTTAAGGCCTTCAAGCTCTTTTAGTAGGAGTCATGCATTCTGCTATGTTGTGATTTGATTGTGGATTACAATTCTAAGTGAGGGAATCTATTCTTCTAAGGGGAGTACGTCCTCAGACCAATACACTAGTGTGAATAAAGTGGATTGGGTTGGGGTCATGTAAGTGGTCTGAAAGGCCCACAAGGCTTTTGCCATTCTCTCATTCCATTAACAATTATTATCATCGAGGGTCATTTTGAGGATTTATACTGGGGTCTTATTGAAGGGCTCAGCCAACCCATTAATCTGTTGAGAATAGATTATTGAGTATTTCCAATCAATACCATGACATCTTGAAAAATTATAGATTTTTATAGACTTAAATTTGGACACAATATTGGATGTGATCTCGCAGAGGTCAGCAAATCAATATATGACATGGTCTCGAAACAACTTAATGACTTGGTGTGATGTTACATTTTGTAGGGGGTTGATTCCCCCCACTTTGAGAAATAATCAGTCACTGCAAAAATGAAGTGATGACACTTTGATGAAGGAGGGTCAATCAGCTCCATAATATTCATGCCCCAACTTTTGAATGGCCTTGAAGCAATCATGGGATGCAACATATTAGGCGGTTGATGTAAGACCACACCATGTACTTTGCATTGATGAAAACATTTTGTAATATTCATGCAATCGTCAATCATCACAAGCCAGTAGTATCCAATTCTTTTGATTTCAAATTTTATCTTAGGACCCAATTGATGAGCATTGCATAGTATGGAATGGACCTTGTTAATGATCCTCAAGGCCTCTCATTTTTCTAAATAATATAATCACCTCCAATTGAATGATTGAAGGTATAGTGAATTATTCACAAGTGCATACAATAGGGTGCATTTGTTTATCTTGTTAGTAAGAGACGTGTCTTGAGGAAGTTTGTCCTCTTGAAGGTAGTTGATTAAATGTTATATCTAGTTACCTTCTTTATTATCTGCTAAAGAGGCAGACAAGACCTGGGAAGGCTGATTATTGATGTACTCCAAATCTATAGGAGAATGGACTCGATGATCTTGAATATATATATGAATGGAGTCATCATCTAGACATGTGAATTCCTTCGTGAGCTTTGCTAAGACATCCACTATAAAATTGCTTCAATGGAGAATTCTATTAAATGTTATGATAGGAATCTACTCAAGCAGATGACCGGTGTACTGGTGGTTTTTTAATAGTTTATGATTCAAAACCATAAAGGTTCTTGTAATATGGTTGATTACCATATGAGAATAACCAAATATATTAAACTCTTTAATCTTCATCTAGATTATATATTCTCGGCTAATTATTAGAGTTTTATACTCAGCCTCATTGTTCGTGTAACGATCTAATATGTGATAGGAAAAATGCTTCGCTCACTTCTCTAGTGCTATGATAATGAGGTTAATTCTGAATTTTCAGAGGATTATAGATTTTTGGGTTTTAACCAAATGAGAGGATTTGAATAATCAAAATATAATTCCGATATAAGATTATAAGATTCCTTTAAAATCATGATTTACTTGTCAGGTAAAACATTATTTAAAGTATAATTCATCAGTAATGGATTGTACTATAAGGAAATCAGTAATGGCTCATCCTTTCACAACATACGGGGGAATAAAGGTGATTTCAAATGTCATAAACTACCATGCCAAATGTCTTGACAAAGTCAGCCTGGTTATAATGTATTGCAATGGGTTAACTATGGAAATCAAACTCACTTGATGAGAAAGCAAGTAATGCCTTAGTTTTTGGCATGCTAAAGCTAAGGCAAGACAATGCTTCTCGATATAAGGGTAGTGGATTTATGCAGGAAGAAGTCTTTGATTGAGGTAATTGAGAGCATTCCCTTTCCCTTTGTCATTGAATTAATCTAGAAGGGCACTAAGGAAAACATCGAGGGTAGTGGTGTAAGGAATAAGAGGTTATCCCAGAACAAGGGCTGCTAAAATTGGCGGATTCGTAAGGTACTCTTTGATGCTTTCCAAAGCACCTTGACATTGCTCATCCTATATGAATGTAGTGTCCTTTTTGGCTAAGATAGAGAAGGGTTGACATCTTCCAAAAAGATTAGAAATGAACCTTCTTGTATGTGGTAATCTGTCGTGGAGAGACCTTAATTGAGTTAGGCTCTTAGGAGGCGGTATACTTAAGATAGCTTCAACTTTGGCAGGATCAATTTAAATTCCATGATGTCTCACTATAAAGCTAAATTTTTTTTGAAGTGACACTGAAAGTGCATTTTAAAGAATTCATTTTGAGGTCATAGCGGCATAATAACTCTAAAATGACTCGTAAGTCATATAGGTGAGCCTCTTTAACCCTTCTATTAACAACCAAATCATCAATACAACACTCAAATTTATTATGGATTAAGTTGTTAAAGATATAAGTTATGGCCCACTGGTAGGTTGCACCAACATTCTTAAGGACAAATGTCATCACCTTAAAATAGAAGAATCTTATAGGAGTTTTGAATGCAGTATTTATCTCATCTTCTATGGAAATCTTGATTTTGTTATAACCATTTGTTCCATCCATAAAGGAAAAAACAACATGCAAAGAGGCAATGCCCACGATAAGTTCAGGAATGGGCATAGGAAATTCATTATTGGGACACACCTTATTCAGATCTCTATAATCGACACAAATTTTGATTGGACCATTCTTATTTTAAACTGGCACAACGCTGGCTATCTAGGAGGGATATTATTCTTCTCAAATGAATACAGCCTTAACAAATTTTTTGATTTTAGAAATGACTTTAAGCTGATCTCTAAGTGTATGCATCGAGGAGCTTATTTGATAAAAAAAGCATCATACTACTTTAACAAACAACCATGATATTTCATCGTATATCGAGGAGAAGCAGTATCTATACTCAAAAAGAAGTTGAATAAGATCCTTAGACTCATTCTCACATAACAACAAACTTAAAAAGGTGGGGCAAGGGTCGTCATCCATTCCAAGGTTAACCTCTATCAATTCATTAACAATTAATTTAATATCTTCTTCAAAATTAAGGGCTGCATCACAAACTTGAAGTTCATTGGAGTAATCAGAAGTTTCCAAACAATGTTTGTCGATGGAGTCGATGACTTCCATAGGGGCATTCTTAGATTCAGGATGATTAGTTATCATAGGATAATATCTAACGGTGCCAAAGCTGACACCACTCATCAAATTTCTTTAATTTTTTATATACCAAAGACTTTCGTGGTATCGATCTTGACCCTTATTACATCGACTCTGTTTGAAACCCATATAGATACGTTTTCTAACACCAGCAAGAACGTAGCTAAAAGGTAATTCATTTTATTCATTAAAATATGCATCCTCAAATTTAAGTCCTCTTCTTTATTGAGATGGAGGAGCCAGGATAGAACTTCTAGACTTTCTTAACTCTTTATCTTGGTTAGGATCTTCCTTATCCAATAACCCTAGGATCATGCCAACGAACAGTGTAGTTAAGGTTAAGACTTCAATTCTCCTTCTAAGATTTGTATACATCGTTAATTTAGGCTCATCACTATAAACTTTTTGAGCATCGACCTCTGGGTTACTGTCCTGTTCTAAAGTGAGATCAAACTTTGGAGAAGGATTGATTTTTTGGTAATCAAAAGGAATTACTACACATTATTTTTCTAGTTCTTAGTCATAGCTTAATTCCAGATTAATATACATCAGGGTTATTCTTTTTTCAAATCATGCATGACCTTGACCACGTATCCATTGGGCCATCCTCCAACCTCTATAAGGTAGCATATTTGGTTGCCTAAGGACCATGATCTCGACGCCATGTTCAAAATCTAATTCTTCTATTTTTTAATATTTTACTTTTTCTTCTTTTGATTCTTGATTTTGAATGGAGCTTTACTCACTTTTTTTCTCTTCAATCTTAATCTCAACTTTATAATGAAAAGATGACCCTTTTAGTGTGTAGTAAACAACATCCTCATAGATCTCAATCTCTTAAATTAAGAATTGTTGTAAATCGCACTTATTTACATATTTAATGCCACCTAGTTGGTATTTGAAGCATTGGTGTAGGTAAGATGAAACCATCCTATATTTGTGGATCCAGAGATTAACTAATAATGCATTAAAGAATGTTGCTGGATAAAAAATATGATATTTTGCTTTTGTTTTCAATTCTCCCATCTCTAATATGAGGGTGATCGAACCTAAAGCCTACTTTCCCTTTTTATTAAACCCACACAACACCAACTTATCAGTAATGAGTTTGCTTATATAAAATTTAAGATATACGAGAGTATTTACATTTTTTAGGTAGATCAATGTACCCAGATCAACAAAAAATCTTGATAACTTGAAGTTACCCACATTTATAGTAATATAAGTGGGAAATTATTGACAGTAGAACCCAAAAGTAAATCTATGTCAAAGAAAGCTACTCCTAGGATTTCCTTTTATTAGAGGGATTCATCTTGAGAGTTTGAAGCTAGTTGAGATAGGAAAATCTCCATGTCAAGAATTGCTTTGATTAATGATCCCCTCATCTCTTTTGAGAGGGCGAGGGCATCATAGATGCTTAACTTGGCAAACAACTTCCAAATATGAGCTAGGACATTATAGTCAACCTTAGGAACATCAAACTCAAAACTTGGGAGATTTGAATAAAGGTTAGATTGTTGATAAAGATTTGGAATCAAATCATTAGAGATAACTTATATGCCATTTTATTGGGAAGGAAGTCTAGGGTTTAAGACCTTACCACCCTAAAGTTATACCTCCACAATCTGATCAGGAGGACAAACTAGAGTAGGATCTACACTCTACGTAGGTAGTGCATTGTCATTTTCTTAAGGGGAGTCAGAATCTAAAAAGTCTATAATGTTGAGAATCCCCTAAAATTTGATTAGGGGGAAGTCACTATCTGATAAGACCATAGGTTCGACTTCCCTTTGTGGGATCAAATCAAGAAGGTTGAGGTTTTGAACTTCTTGAGTAATCTCAAATGGATTTTAATTTTCATTTGAAGAAGATTTAACTTGCAAATCATTCTCATGATTAATCATCAAAATTGACATTGAATGATACTTTTTATTAAATTTATGACCCTTTACCTTTGATGGGGCAAAGTAAAAGTCAGATAATATGAGTGTAGAGATGCCTTTATATTACCATCCACCACTTGAATGCATGTCTCATCAGTACACTTCCTCTCTACAAAAACATCATTCATTTCTTTTTCATTTAGTATAGTAGTACCTATGACTACTAGAGAGGAAAGAAGCCCAACATCCTACTAAGAAGCTTCTAGGTTAACCTCCCAGATTTAACTCTAGGTTTTCATCCGTAGTTGTTAAAAATGATGAAAAGATTTGTTAATTAAATTTTTTAATGCATGTAATAGAGCAATATTCCAACCATCTTTAATTGACAGAGAAATGTTAGAATGATTATCTGAGATAGTTTTAACCAACCCCTAATCCTACTAGGTACTCTTTAGGAATAATGATATTACCTTGCATGAAATTTTTCTATCTCCAATCTTTGGAAATAATCTAGTCTTCAATCGGATGACTTAGTATGTGGTGGTAAAGATAGTATTTTGGATCACCTTTCCTATCTACACCATCCAGCCTCTTGGCCTCACTTAGGTTGAAAATTGGCTTTTTTAGAAATCATCTGAAGATCTTCCTTACTGACTCCCTTTTAAATTTGTATGGTCTATCCAACCTCTCTTTAATATAGGTAGAGTAAGGTTCTCAAGGAGGTTGAGAGATTATTTGGAATGATTGCTTTTGAACTAATGCGGGTAGAAGATTTTGGGCTGACTGGTGGCTGGCTATTATTCCTTGTCTACCGCTGATACTGTAGATGCTCTCTTTTCAAACGACTTCACCAATTTAGGGCTTTGCTTCTTGTTAGACTGATCCTTTAAGAATGGTATTCTTGGAGCCTCTTCTTGAAGGTTGATTTCCTTATTTAAAAGCTTTCCAAAGGTTTTAATTGTGAGCCCTTTCAGGAGAAAAGTAATAGGTTCATAGATATTCTTCAAAAGAATCTCCACTATATATTGCTCTTGAAATTGAGGTTTAGACTTCATCGAGAGGTTTCACCACCTCAAGATTTACTCAACCAAAACTTTCTAGGCTTTTGCTTTTTGATAACTAGATTGCCTACAGTTGTATGTTGTTGCACCCCAAAAAGTTTCTTAAAGATTAGATTTTATAGTTTGTTAAAGGTTCTCACCAAACCATTAGGCAGATCAGTATATCACTGAAAGTAATGCAAGAAAAAATTCTAATAAATTGGCAAAATCATTTACTATCCAACCCTCCTATGTTGTAATAGGTTACTTAAAAATTGGCAAGATGTTATCTTAGGTTTTCAATATCAGTGAAAATTTAAAAGGGCGGTGGCAGAAAGCCCTTTAGATAAGGGACTGAATTATATTCCTTGTGATAGGGTCTACCCTTTGGAATAGATGCTATCTCTTGTGATTGGGAAAAGGCCTCCCTTAATGCATGCTCGATCAACTATTTAAGATCTTTTTGAGCGGGTGATGGAGGAATTAAAGGAACAGAAGGGAATGTTGATTGGATTGGGGAACAGAAAGAACTAGTTATTGGACTGGATGGATCACTGACACTGACTCAAGGACCTTAGAACTAGATTCTAGTTTTTTATCTTAGCTAGTGACTACTTGAATGATAGGTTCTTACTGCTTAAACAAAGGTTGATATGACTTATCCAACTATTCTTGCATTTCATTGACCTATTGCAACATGTCTGTAACTTGTGCTTCCTAGTTTTTAATATGTTAATCATCATCTCTTGCCTCACCAATCCATCAGAGTCTAATTCTCTAGCTACTGATTATTTTTCCTTGCTAGAACAACATTTACTTAGCTTATTTTCCTAAGCTGATCCCCTGGCTTGAACTTTACAGATGCTACCAGTAGTCACATCTTCTTTCATCAGTAAATTATCATGTTCTAGACCAAAAGCTTTTTCTACTTTCTTCCTTTTGAAGATATCCTTAATTTCTTGAACTACCTATTTGACTGGTCTTTTACCAACTATCACAGAGTCGACTGGTAAGTATCTCTTGTAATCTAACATTTCCTCAAACTCCATTTGATTAAATTTGGAAAGAATTTTTTTTAGCTTTTGGTCTTCGATAGAGGTGGGCTATTCAACCATTTGATCTAACATCTATTGATCTACATCTAGAATTTCCTCTTCCCCTTTGACTATCCTAGGGTCAGTAGCTAGAAGGGTGGAATCCTCTACGAGGTGAGGGACGTCTACCTTAGGAGGTGATGAAGGAGCTTAGAGGGAAACAACTCCTACACCAGGTAGTGTAGAATCCTCAAATTTATGGATAGGGAGCTTAGGGATAGTGAATGGAATTTGGGACATCAATCCTACTAGCTTTCTTTCAACTGTGTTTCTTCTTAAGGGATTTGGTCTCTTGCCCTTAGTTTAAATAATCTGCTTGTTCTAATTTTCCTCTTTGTTCTTCATTTCAGTTGAAGCCAACTTTGCAAATTTATGGAAAGGGATCAATGGCCTGCTAGATTCTGTTAGTATAATTCCCTCCCTAGAGAATTGGGGACCTGTCACCCAATCGTATCCATCGACTAGCGAAGATGTTACTAGATGTTTAGAAAATTTCTTGTTCTTTCGGATGGGCTGTGGTGTTAGATTATTTGCTTCAAAATTTTTTTCTTTAAGGATATCTTTCCCAAAGAGGTGTGAGATCACCCTCTTCAAGTGTCTAACATACTGTTCTTTAGTATCGCCTACCTGGGCAACATAGGTATGAATTATATTTTTCCACATTCTAGTCCTTTGTAGTTATGTTTCCTTTAGAGTTCTCTTAGTATGGTAATCCACCAGGCATGGTGAGGAACTGGCTATCCTCTCCTACCCTACAGTAATAGTGAGTGGGTGAAAGCGACTCCCTTTAAGGAGTGGAGAAGAAGTAGGAATAGAAAGCTCCTCAGCTGCCTCTAGTTCTACCTGGCCCTTTGCTTTGAGTTCAAAAACTTTTCTTTCCTTAGTGATTTTCTTCCTTATTCTCCTCAGATTGTTCATGTCTTGATTCTTGCTGGTGAATTGATCATAGAGCTTGATCAAATTAAATACCTTTAATATGCTTAGGTTGTGTTCAAGAAGGCTAGGGATAGGCTAGGACTCCAACTGGTGAATAAGGATTTTATTTTAGTTAATGCCTCCATAGGGATTTTAATTTAGGAAACACCATCAATTAAATACCTTTATTTAATTTTTTTATTAAATTAATTTGATCCATGTTACACCTCATCAATCCATGAGATCAATTCTCATTGGAAGATATGACAACCCTCTTTCTAATATTCTCTTGCCAAAATTTTCATTAAATCTCTTAATAGCTTTTTTTGTCCACAATAATTCTTATATATTTCATTGTATGGTCTGATTAAACCAGATTTAATTTTGTGTTAATTTTTTCCATTGGTTAAAATTTCTTCCTTAAAACCTTCTTTTCAAGTCTCTTGGTTTATTTAAGGGTAAAAACAACTCAAGTGAACCCTAATCTCTCCTTGTGCTGGCTGAAATTCTGGTCCATCCTCTTAAGTATAATGCTACAGTTATTTTTGACAGAAACCCTAAAGTTCTCCACCTCAATTCATTATCCCCTTGAATCTCCAGAAACTTAAATGCATCCTAAAGCTACTCTTTCAATTTTCTTGGAGGATCTTTCAACATTGTTTTTAAGTTTTCTTGGAGGAAACCTAGTTGGGTGAAGGCTTTACATTGGAACAAGATTTGGTTACTTTTTGCTAAAATTTTCTTTATCTAATCCTTGATCTAAGAACTTTGTAATTCTTGATTTATAATTTTTTTTATGTGATTCATAATCTCACCTTTACATCTTATTCACTAATCTAAAGAGATATAGCATGATTGTGATTCTTGGAGCAAACTAGTAATATTTCTTTATGCTGAATTAAATTTAGTTTGAATCATATGGTGACCTTGGGTGTGAATATTTTGAATTGGCATTATTTCTTTAGGAACTCCTTCATATAAATAATCAAAATTATATTTTTCAAGATTTTATTTAAGTCAAAATTGTTTTCAAATATAACAAGTTGTTTTTATCAACTTGTTGTGGATTTTCAGGTTATAAGTTTTCGATCTAGTTTCAATCTATTTCTAATTTTATTTGAGAATATTTTTGATTGGATTTATTTCTGTAGAATCATCATTTTTTTTTATTTAATTCAATTTTTTATAGAATTTATAGAGATCCAATTATATTGGATTATTCTATGGTATTGAGTTAATAAGTTGAGATTTTCTCATGAAAATATTTGGCGATTTGCCTTCTTTATCTTGTTGTGATTTTATTAAATATTTTCATGAGAATTACTTTCTGCATCACTTTAAAAATATTATTACAAAAATTTAAAATTATGTAAATAGTACTCTTTGCTCTGAATTTTGTGTAAGACTAGTTGCCTTTGGCTTTTGTGTGGTTTTCAACTAGTCTTGCCATATCTTTGGATTATTTAGAATTTAACTCTTAAATAACTTTTTTGTGCTAAGTTTCTGCAATCCTAGCATTTTTTTTTAGCAACATTTATTTCACAAAATAGCATAAATTTCTCAAGTACTTATATTGCTTCATTGCCTACATTACCTAGTCTTGGAAAATTGCATTAAAATTTGTTTTCTTGAATTTTTTTTTAAATACAATTAGAAACTTCATTTCATCCTATTTGTATCTTCATATAATACAAAATTAGTGGTAAAACACCTTTTTTATGATTAAAATTTTGTTTATGTGTGGGGCTGAGATCAATTTTTAAAAACTACTCCTTTGTGGGATATAAATTGTTACACTTGTTTTTACCTGTGTTTTTTGACTTTTATTATTGTTCTGAGGTTCTTACCATCGTGTGAGGTAGTTTCTTCCTTGTGTTAGGGAGATATGATTGTTCTAACCTTTTTGATTTTTTGTTGAATCCTAGTCCCTTTCTTTTTGAAAGCTGCAAATTGCATTAATAAGAAAAATTATTACAAACTACTGAGCGAAGAATAAACCTCACATTCCTTCTTTAACAAAGTAAATAAAGAAGAAGGAATGTTTTTAAAATTAAAATTATCCCAAAGAATATTATCACATAAATCATAAGTGGCACATAAATCAGCCACATTATTATAAGCTCTAGGATCATAATGAAAAACTAAATTATCAGAATTATGTAAGAATAAAAGATCTTTATTCCAAAATCAATCTTCCTACTATTCTGATGACTTTATAGAATCACATTTCATGTTGATGATATTAACATTTCCTTCTTTAATAATAACTCCTTTGTACGCAAACATCCTATTTTGTAAAAATTCTCTAATATCAAAAACAACAACCAGTTCTATTTGGGAGTTATCCCAATGCTTTATATGTTTACCAAAAGCAAGAAGATATCTTCCTTTATATTCCCTAATTACTCCTATTCATCCAAAGATTTGACTTAATTTAAGAATCAGAAGGCACTGGACAACCATGCTTAGTAGAATTTCAATTTTACTAAGAGAAATAAATAATAGTTCAATATACTCGGGCAATGCTTGGATTTCTTTTCGTCAATCATCTAAGTTTAGCAATACATTCATACAAAGAATGAAAAATAAGAACATCCTAATCTCTCAATTAGAGATTTACATTGAAAGGCAATATGAACAATATTTTCAACTTCTTGGCAACCTATAACATATGAAGTAACTTGAATGAGCTTTCTAAAATTAAGAAATACATTTATAGGAAAAGAATTCTTATGTAATCTCCACCAAAACATATGCTCATTCAATTTGATTTTCATCTTAGAAATCCACTTCATGAAAGCATCCACTTCTTGACTGCAAACCTCCTCCAAACCAGCTTGGCATGATAATGAAGTAATAGAATTTCTAGAATGTTGATACACTAATTAATTTTGATCACGAATAATATTTGGATAAATAGGAACCTTCAAATTTAAGGATACATTATTTTTATTAAAAAATATCTAGATTTTTGAAATTTTCCAATTGCCATCAGGAGATAAAAAATCTTGCACTTTCTGGTCATGTAATGCAACATGATCAATATATAAAGTCCATATGTTTAAGCTTCAATCAAAGATCCAATTATCATTAAGAATGCCAAATTCATTTCCATTAGATAACCTCAATCTAATGTTAGGATTAAGATGAATAGCACCATCTACCAAGTTATGCCAAGTAAAAGAAGAAGCCCTTTTGATTTCAGCATTCCACACATCATTTACATATTTTGTAATAAGATTAAAATTAAGTAAAGAAGAAGGGTTTTGAATAAATTTTCATGCCAACTTAGCTCATAAAGGACCTACTTTGCTTACAACAAAATTAATGCTACATCAGCCAAACATCTTTGATTTATAAATCTCATCCCAAGCCACATAATGCAACCCATTTTTACCTTTGTCTTTATGCCAAATAAAATTTTTGCATAATTTTTCTAGATTAGATAAAACACCCTTAGGAACAAAATAATGAGTAGATAAGAAGATAGGAAGAGATAAAAGTGGTTAATTAATAAGCAAAATTCTTCCTACCAAAGAAAGGCATTTGTTTCTCTGAGTATACAACCTTTCCAATGCATGCTCAATAATATTCTGAAAATCAGCCACTTTTAATCTTCTTAGCACAATTTTTACTCCAAGATACTTCATTTCTTTGACAATTTTGAAACTAAAAGTTTTGACTATATTTCTCTTCCTTGTAACATCAATTGAATTCCAAAAAAAAAGAGATTTGTTTCCATTAACTTTTTGACCAATCCAAATGTAGAAATCGGCTATAATATCATTCATAATATTAGCTACTCTTTGAGATTCTATTGAAATAAAAGAACCTAAATAGCATATAATAAATGTGAAGTTTTTTCAGCATGTGGAGAAATTGTAATACCCAATTCTACACCACTTTGAATGATAGAATTATCTAAAATTTCAGAGCACACAATAAATAAACATAAAGACAAATGCAACCTTATCTGAATCCACTCTTAGTTTTGATCCATTTAGTATTCATTCCATTTATAAAAATCTAAAATCTTGCATTTTCTATACATTAATAATGAGTTAGAAAACTTTTTGGGAAATCCAAACTGACTCATGGTTTTAATTAAAGCTGGCCAGCCCATGCTATTATAGGCTCCATATAATCTTCTTCAATTTAAAAAATATGAATTTGTTAAAAAAAATTTGGGCTAAAAAATAACAATCAGACATTGATCTTCTAGGAATAAAAGCAACTCGATCTTCAGTGATGATTTTTGGAAGACACCACTTCAATCTGTTCATTAACATTATGGCAGTAGCTTTGTATATTGTTTGACACAAACTAATTAG
Source organism: Dendrobium nobile (assembly GCA_022539455.1). NCBI lineage: Eukaryota > Viridiplantae > Streptophyta > Magnoliopsida > Asparagales > Orchidaceae > Dendrobium > Dendrobium nobile. Next base: position 45,263,816 of record CM039721.1, read on the forward strand.
TCTGAAATGAGAAGGTTCAGTTGAATTTTTTACCTTAGGTATTAACGTTATTAAGGTTTCCTTCCAAATAGGATTCATTTTCTACTTTTGAAAAAACTATCAATAGCTCTCCAAATATCATCTTTAACAATATTTAAAAAAAAAATCATGTAGTATTATCATCGATTTCAAGAGATTTTTTGTTAGCCATTTGATGAATAGATTCATATAATTCTTTAAATGTCAATTATGCATTTAGATTTATAAAATCAAAATTATCAAATTTCTATTCAGTTTGAGCTTCAAACCATCCCGCCAAAATGCATCTTCTACTTTTCCATTTTTTTTTGAAATATTTTTAAAAAAATGGCTTCATTATCTTCTTGATCTTCTACCAAAAAACTATTCCCATCTTTACTTTTTTTAATCAAATTACCATTCTTCTTTGCCGAAGAATAGTTATGAAAGAATTTAGAATTTTAATCACCTTAATCAATCCAATTCACCTTAGATCTTTGGTTTCACCATGTAGGCAATCTATCCAAAGTCACATTTACTTCATCAACTTCCCTTCAAAGAAAATTCAAATTTTTTGTATTAAGATTGGTAGACTAACTTTATTTTAATTGAAAATTAAATATATATATTTTTACTCTTCTTTAAGAACATTCAAGTTCTTCAACTTATTCTTATTCCCAAAATAAAGAGTCTTTAAAGATCTCTTCATTTTTTTATAAGAATTTCAGTATCATCACCAATATCTATTATAAGAGTTGAGAACAACATTCCTAGCCACTGGATAAGACTTCCACAGATCTTCAAATCAGACAAACTTCTATTAAGGAAGCAGATGTCACATATCTTGAAAATAAGTGGGCTATGATTTAAAGTAACTCTTGCGAGATGCCTAATCATAGCAAAAGGAACACATTAGAATGCAGATAAGTTGAGTAAATATCTATCCGATCTTTCACGAATTCTTAAAGTTCCTTCCTTAGTGTTGCAGTAAGTAAATCTTGGTCCACTGACACCTAAATCATGAAAATTGTTATTACCCATAAAATACTTCATCTTATGAGGGCCTTTAAAGAATATGAATCTCTTCCCCCATCTCTAATCTTCTTACAAAATAATACATTTAAACTACCCATCCATAATAGAAGGTATGTTAGAAAAAGAAATCCTCTCAATACTATCACATAAACCTCTACTAATATGCAATTCCTTATTTCCATAAATAGTAGAAACATTCCAAATACCCATATTAGGAATTTGAATAGAACCAAAAACTAATTGAGAAGAATTCTCTAAAACTTCAAAAAAGAACTCATCCCTTTTAAATAAAATAAGAATTCCAGTCGAAGTACCATCAGAAGGATGATGAAAAAATCCCAATCCTCACTAATAATCATATTGAACTCCTTCCTATAAATACTAGATAATTTTTTTTTACAATAACCCAATAAAAAAGCACTATTGTCTTTAAAAAATCTCTCTAATATATAGACAAGCCTCCTTTTTTATGGCTCCTCTACACTTCCAAAAAGGAAAATAAGACATTAAGAAATAAGAGGGGAACCCTTTCCACAACCATGACTCATATTCGCATCACCTTTTCTTTTCATTGTGACTAAGGATTTAAGTTCTTTATTTCATTTTTTTTAACACTTAAAGAACTTATAAGCTTATTACATTTAATAAAACTTGAACATTTAGAACTTATCTTGATTTCAAAATTTAGATTGGAGGAAATATTTACACTATTGTATCTAGTAGCATCATTCTTCTAGGGAATTAGAACATCAAAATTCTTCACTTCTATCTTCAGATTAACAACATCTTCAAAAATTGAAGTTTCAGCTTCATAGTGTAGATTTACATCCACAATATAAGATACGATAACTTCTTTAGGAGCAGCATCATCCTCAGTCACAATTGCTTTACATTTTGAATGTATATAATTAACAACTTCACAATCTTTTTTAAAATCATCTTCGGCTACAATAACTTCTTCAATAGTAGAATCTTCAATACAATGTGATAATACATTTAATTTATTAGTATTCTATACAATGTGATAATATAATGTTGAATCCTAATCTACGGTTGGAATAAGCATGAAGCAGGCTAGTTTTGGGTTTGGGCCGAACCACATAAAATTTTTTTTGTGTTCTCTTTATTTTGATTTACTTTGTTTTTTTTTAAGTTACACTAATATGACTAATTTTCTAGAAAGTAAAATTAAATAATTTTTTTTTTTAAATTACAACTCTAAGTAGTGAACAACCCAATTCACCCACCTACTTAGGTTGCCATAGGTTTTCTCAACTAACCAAAGATTTGACTTCATCTAAATATAAAACATTTTCCCTACTTTAGTGAACTAAAGTAGGCTTTATTTGTTTACTAGGTCCTAGGATTCCTATAGAGACAAGCCTCTATACTTAAATATATCCTTAGATGAATCTTGAGAAAACTGTCAATTAAAGTGGCGATTGCACTTCTTTAGATTTACAAAGCTATGATTAAACATTCAAATATTTCCATCCTTTTCATCTAAGTTTATTTCTGATTCAATAGAGTTACTTTCAATTTCACTATTTAAGTTACTATTTCCTTTATCATAACTAGACACAGGCTAAAGATACACTAAATTATTATTTAATTCTCTCTTTACCCCTAACAGGATAAATAAGAAATCAAACATTGTAAGGGTTAGAAGAGCTTTTTCTTTTTCATTTAAAGAAACTATAATTTTTTTCTTTTTTACATCATTGATTTTATTTTTGAGTTCCACTTTCTAAACTACTGAAGATTGATTAGTTGATGTCTTCTAAAGTTCTTTGATAGGAACTTTATTCTATACTTCTTCCTAAGGAGCTGCTAGATCAACCTGGATGAGACTGTAAACTCTTTGAGATACCTATGCAGATGAATGATAAATTTTAATTAGATTTTATTGCAACTCAAGCTTACCATTTTTGTTTATGACAACAAATATTGTGGCTTATATCTTTATGTCTCATAATATTTATAGTATATATTCATTTGTTTGTGTAATAACATTTCAGGAATACCATGCACCATTTAATGAAGACACGGGGCTCAAGATTGGGTAGAATAATTCATGTTGTAAAGAGTTTATAATATTCTTTATTGTATTTTTCATTTCTTAAGTCAAAGTCTTGTAAAGGTGCATGTTTGTTTAGTAACCTTACACACACATATGGAGAGAGAAAAATATTTTTGAGAGAGTATTTTTTTAGTAAATGATACAGTGCAACTTTGGCTTCATACTATACCACCTTATTTCATACTATACGATTTTAATTTGTACTTTATGAACTATTGTGCTCTGTCAAAACCCTAGCCGCCATAAGTTAAATAAGATACTAATTATGTGCTTATCGTACGATACAATTTGATTCGTACTGAGTGCCCCAATTAAAATCTTCTTTAATTAATCCCTTGATATCATGCAATCAAATATAATATATTATAATGAAGTTATTTATATACTTCAAGATAATACATTTTTTATAATAATTTTAATACTATATTAATATCAAAATAAATTGAGTAAAAATAAATTTGATCACTATATATATATATATATATACTCTTAATTTCTATTAAATATAGAAATTATATTTTATAGCAACTCTATATTTTTTTAATAATTTTAAAAAAATTTTATTTAATGTTTTTTCTACAAACTTGATTTTTAAATTATTTTTTATAATTTACTATACAAAGTAACCTATTTAACAGGCAACTTTCAATAGTAAATTGTTTTAATAAGTCGCCTGTTAGTTTGGTGTCTGCCACATGGCTCAGCAAGTCTGAGTCTGCATAAGTTTCCCATTTGATTGGAGACTTTGGCTACTTTTTTTATCACTACCTAATAACATTATTAAAGTATTAATAATACCTTGTTTAAAAAAAATTCTTTTATGGTTTATGGGTGTTAGGGGTCAAACTAGGCCAATGTAGGTCAACCATGGACTCAAGTAACTTCAAATTATTATAAGGATGATTTTGATCATACTTAAGCCACTTGGAAAGGTTTATAAGGTTGTTTAAATCAAGATACCAAGTGATGTTCATGTGCTATAAATATTTGAAGCTTTTGAATGCTTTATGGAGGCATTAGGTTTTAAGGTTCAAAAGGCCATAAAGCCTTCCAAAATGATTAGGCATACTCTAGGGATATGTTTAATCAATTTGTGACTAATCAAATAAAATTCCATGGGCTTTATATATGGTTTTACGATTTTAACTTGAGATGAATTTTGAACTTTGGGTTTTAAAATAGATTTTGATTAAGTAATTAAACTTAATTGAAGGTTTTAGGTTTATTGAATGATTCAGGATGATTGAAAGAGCTTGATTTAATCATCAACCCTTATATGACTGGACATTATTGAATGATTGAATAAGTAAGCTTAATGATTGGATGATTAAAGTTTAAAGATTATGGGTTGGATGATTAAGTTTTGTTGGCATGAATGGAAGTGTTTTTTAAAGAATTAACATCATAAAAAATGTGACAATAAGTGTAACCTCAGTAGGTGCGTTGAACTTAAAAAGTAAATCACACATGTTAGCATTGATCAAAACAATCAAAAGAATCCAAGAGATTTAATTAAGAAATACATGGAAGGAAAATGGTCTTAACCTAGTGAAGTTAGTATAGCAATATCAAGTAGGGAAATCATCCCAGCTAGATATATTTAAGCTTGAAAGATGTTTAAGAGGAAGATCTTTTTCTGAAAAACAAATTTGAGGTGAATTTTTAAACAAAAATATTTTAAAACTCGAACCAACATTTTGCGCCGTTCGTACTATACCAACATGTTCGTACTGTACGATCTATTTTAAATACTTACTTAAATTAACCCGTGATTAGTGCATGAAATCCAGGCCTAATTAAATTTTGAACATCGTACCATACGATGAACAGAGATGAAGTATGATCGTCTCGGATATCGTCCTGGACGATCTCTTGTTTTTGTCACATCGTACTATACGATCGTAATCGTACCATACGATGAACAGAGATGACATCTGATCGTCCAAACCATCGTCCTGTACGAATAGTATTTTGTGGATCGTACCGTACGATATTATATCGTATAGCATGAATTGTTTTTGAACTGTTCGTACACCTTCGTACCAGGACGACGTCTGTTTATAAAGATCATACTTTACGATGTGGAATCGTACTGTACGAATAGTAACGGCTACTTTTGAATTCAGAGGGTTTTTGGAGCCGTTTTTAGATGTCAATTAAGTCCTTTTTCAGTAAGAATCACAGAGGGGGTGAACGTGGTTAGAGAGGGATTCCAAGGGAGAGAGCTCTAGAGAAGTTATTTAGGGTTGAGAGAGGAAGGAGAAGGTGAGCGTTGTGAGGGAGATCACACGGTTGCTCCGAACTTGCTGCATCTTACTCCTCCTGTGGCCCTAGAAGAATTTGAGGGAGGATCTCCAAGGGAAAGGCTCATCTACATCCGTTACCTTGAGGTTCTCTGCCTTCTGCAGGAGGGAGAAAAACGAGAAGGTTCTCTGCCGTCGCCAGGAAGGCGAAAACAGAGTTTGGCACTCCGCCAAGCCGGGTTGGTGAAAGGGAGGTTTGTAAAGGCTTCTTCGCCTTGCCGAGGGGGGCAAAAGGAGAACTATTTTTGGTAGTGAAAATCCCTGAGCGGAGGACTCCGGGGAGTGGACGTAGGTCATATTTTGACCGAACCACTATAAAAATTCTTGGTGTGTTTTTTCCTTATCGTCATTTATTTTTTTTCTTGCATTTAATTTTCATAATTATTGCGTGGTGAAATTTGTGGAAGAAAAATTTATTAAAGTTTCGTTGTAAAATTTGAAAAATACAAAAAAAATTAGAACTACTGTTTAGGGTTACTTTTTGTTGAGAAAAAGATTTTCACAATTCAGCCCCCTTCTTGTCATTTAGTAATTTCACATATCAAAAAAATAAAAGATGAAGATTTAATAGCCACCTGACTCAATAAAAAGGTGAGTAAAAGATTTAGAAAGCTTAAATGTCTACCTAACCATACATAAGAAATAAGAAAAAAATCTAAGGGAATATGAAATTGTCTTGCAATTTCAAAATATTGAAATTTGTTTATTTAATGTGTAAATTGGAGATCGCACTAAATTTAAGCAAACACTAGGTATTTTAAATATAAAAGGTTTTATATTATCAACAGGACCTTGTCTCATCACTTAGGCCCAATTCATTGTGAAAACATCAACATATTCAATTAATTTAAAAATAGCAAAAACTCTTTCATTTATTGAAACTTTTTTTTTTTTTTCATTTACAATCCAACCTATCATAATATCTCTTGAGATATCACCCATTTATAGGTAACATTTGATGATTTTCATTACAATCTACCAACAAATAAGATCCTCCTTCATAGACTTTTAATAATAGAGAAGTGTTATTTAGCCTTGATCTTCATTATAAAAGTTATGCCATTTTTTAGTAATCTTTGTTCCATTTCTAATTGATAGGATGGAAAATTTAGAATATTTAATCATAGCTATGTAAAACTAAAGAAGTATAGTCACCACTTTAATTGAGAGTTTTCTCAAGTTTAATTTAAGGATATTATTAACTATAGAGGCTTATCTTTATATGAAACCAATTAACCAATAAAAAAATAAAGCCTACTTTAGTTCACTAAAGTAGGGCAAAAGTTTTATATTTAGATGAAGTTGAATCCTTTGTTAGTTGAGAAACTATATGACAACCAAAGTAGGTAGGTGAATTGGGTACTAATTAGAGTTATAATTTAAAAAAATTATTTACTTTTACTTTCTAGAAAATTAGTCATATTTTGTGGTGTTTCTCAAGTCAATCATTTAGCCCGAGTCAATACTTTGATTCAAAATGCCAAGATCATGCAACACATGTTAAGAACTTCAATTATTCCTAAAGTTGGTGATCGAGTTAATATGACTCCACTTCTGTCCAGTAACAAATATCTTATTATGCTTGAAAAACCTATTCATGAAGCCCAACTCATTATAGATTACCTGTATAACCTTTTTGAGATTGGTCTTCTATATCATAAGAAGAAAAAGAATGTGGCCTTAGAACATCTTGTTGCCTATATCCTTGAAAAGAAGTATAACCTGTTTCATCCTAATCCTACCACTAAACTCCCAATCTATTTTATTGATGCTTATTTTTTATCACTGTTTGGGAGAGATTAGAGTTTGAATGATGACACTAAGTGAGGACCTGACAAAAATTACTTTCAAGAGATGGTCTAGTGATTTGATTAGTTTGAGACTCACTTTGATCAAATTAAGACTCATCTAAATCAGCAGGATGTGAGATACCAGCAGGATATGGGTTGGATCCGTGGTCAATTTGACATAATAAATATAAATACATGTATGATGAATAGCTATTTTTAGTATTCAACTAGCCTCCTCCTCCAGACTAGGGCCCCTCTAAGTTCTAGATGTACTTCTTTGTTGTTATTTCAACCACGCTTTTACAAGTGATGTGATGAGGTTTTTTCTTTCATGTTAGTTGTGTTTGTTATTTGATGTTGTTATGTTCTTATGTGATGATGTTTTGTATTTTGTTTCAATTGATATTCATGTAAGGAATGTAGTTGATCATTTTGATATCAATAAAAAATGTCATGTTTTAGAGACTTGTGTTAGCATCTTACTTCTTGTAATGTTTGTATAACTAATACAAAAATACTTTTGAAATTGATCTAAAATAAGCTATAAATTATTTTGCTTTACAAATTAATTTCCTTAGAAAAATCTAATCTTTCAAAAATTAAAATTAAAATTCTAACAAGAGTTAGATAAGAAGATCAATTTCTTGTTTTTTTAGATAAGCAATATCTAACATATAATTGTTGCAATATTGAAGTCTTATTATTTTTTATTTCTTTTCAATATGCTTACTTTTATTATTTGTAAAATTTGAATATTAGATTACGGCTATTGGAAAGAACCAAAAAGTAAATAAAAAGAAATGCACAATGTGTGAAAAAATTAAAAGAATGCGCAATGGTTCACAAAGTGAAAAAGAGGCAAAAAATTAGCCCAAATAGAAAAAAATACACAGTGTGCTACAAATATTTGAAAAGATGCATAATGTTGCCATTTGAAAAAAAAATTAATTAAACTGTTTCCATTATCTTTTAATCTCTAATTCAAATTAATCTTCTTAACTATCATATTATATATTGAATTTGATGTTAACTAATTTTCATTTCAGCATTTTTGCAATAATTTTCTTTATTTAAATTGTCTAACTTGAACAATGACTTTGATACACGAATCGGAAGGAGAGAGAACGTCCGTAAAATCAGGTAGGAGATTTCGCAAATTTGAATTTCTTCCTTGGTGGTAACGGTCGTCTGGCGGATGAAGGAGGACGATCGCCGGCATATCGCCGGTGATTCTCCGATAAAGGCTAGTGGAAATTCTGGAAATGGATTAGGGAATACTACTTTTGCAAAACGGCAAGGTGCGTTGGTGATCAGAGAAGGAGCTGTTCCATTGCATCAGAAGAAATTCTATGTGGAAGGGAAATGTAAGGCTGTTTCATACTTGGATGAACAGGTAACTCCTAAAAACACGAAATCTGCATTGAATTCATCTGGTATTTCGGCTTCTTCATCGGGAATGAAAATTTTTGTTAATCGATTTGTGAATTCGAATGCAATCCCTGGACTCTGTCGCAGCGTGATAAATGAAAATTCGCAGCCTTTGGTTAATGAAGATGTTCATTTTAATCTTAATAAGGCTAATATATCAAATGCAGTTAACGTGTCTGATGATTTACCTAAATCAGCGATCGCCAATGGTCCTTGGAGTAGGAAGCCTTATATTAATTTGGATTTCAAAGTAGATGATTTGATTTTATCTGATGATGGAAAAGCAGTTAAAATGTATTCGGAATTAGAAGTAGCAAATGCTAATAAATTATCCAAATCTTTGGTCATCAAAGTATTTAGTAAAGAGACCCCTCCTCATATGATTGCATGGGAATTAAGGAAGCAATGGAAGCAATTTGATCAATTTCATTTTACCATCCTAGGAGGTGGTTGGTTCTTATGTTCCTTTTCTTCAAAGGAAATGGTTAAAGCTGTGCTTTTGGGAGGTCCGTGGTTTGTGAATGATCATATTATTGGAATGGAGAAGTGGACTCCAAAATTCAACTCCTCTTCGACTAAGGGTCTTTCTTCTCCAATATGGGTTAGATTGCCTAATCTACCACTCCAATGCTGGGATGAAAAGAATGTGGCTTGTACTGTCTCTAGAGTTAGAATTCCCTTAATGATAGATGGGAATATGTTTAATTGGGGAAGAAGGGAATTTGCTAGAATTTGTGTGAGAATCCAATTTGATCAACCTCTTCCTTTAGGAGTTTGGGTGGACAGCTTAGGGGGAAGATTCTTTCAAAAAGTAGAATATGAAAAAGTCTCTAATCTTTGCTTTGCTTGTGGAAAGATTGGGCATGTTGACAAGAATTGTCTAAAACCAAAAGATCTGCTTAAGGAGGTAGAGGTGGAGGGAGACTATGCAATTGTAGGAAAATCGTTGAAGCATTATACTTCTGAAGTTTCCACTTACGGTCCATGGATCCTGGTTAACAAGAGGAAAAAAAGCTTCTTTAAGCAAAACAACAAATGGATCAATCCCAACTATGTCAAGCCTATGAAGAAAGCTGCAACAGAGGTGGCTGTTAAAAATAAATCACTAAGTGATTTCCCTAAAGAAGTTTCTCAGGCAGTAACAGAGGCTATTAAATCTTCTAATATACAAATAGAAGAAGGAGAAATCTGCAGTTCCGGCTTTAATCAGGAAAATAACTCAATAGGAAAGGGTTGCTTGCGAACTCAAGTAAATCCTAAGGGATTACCTGCGAACTCAAGTACTCCCTATCATAATTCTGAAGACAAAGATCAGGAGGTTGTTATGGAGTATGGTGACCATCAAATGCATCAAGAAAATGACTGTCTAGACAGGTCTGTTATCCAAGACCAAGCAGATCTGAGTAATGTTAAAAACATGAAAGATGGGAGTGGGAACTCTGATCCAGGATTTTGTTTAAACAATATCAGCTGCCAAAACCAATTTTCCATGCTAATAGCAGATTAAGAGGAAACTGAGGAGGTTATTCCAGAAGTTAATCCTACTGCCGATAGTGGTAGGAAAGAAAAGAAAGCAATGAACAAAGAAGATATAAGATCTGGTAGCAATACCAATCTGAAGGAAATTCCTGTAATTGAAGAAGTTAAATTCAAGCTGCAGAAGGAACTTCGATCATTGGGAAATGTTTCTTTTAAATCAAAAACAAGGAAAGGAGATTCAAAGATTATTTGTAGTGGGTCCAATCCCACTTCAAAGAAAAAATGAGTTCTCTAATTTTTTGGAATTGTAGGGGGGCAAGGAAAGTAGTGGCCTCCAGGTATTTAAAAGAAGTGGTGAAAGAAAATGAAGTTTTGTTTGTAGGTATCATGGAAACTAAAATTTCATCTATGGAACCTATGGAAATCAAAAAATTTATTGGTGAATGGTGGGGTTTCTTCCTATATCTGGCTTCAGGCTTATCAGGGGGAATCTTAGTTTGTTGGAGACAAGACTTGGCTGTTTTTGAAGTTATTGATGCTAATGAGCAAATTGTTATTGGGAAACTGAAAATAAAAAATCATCATACTTGGATGATTTCTTCCATCTATGGTAGTAGGAATTGCAATAAAAGAAGAGAACTTTGGCATGATTTGGAAAAATATTTTAATAATGATTTTCCTTGGGTTATTGGGGGAGATTTTAATTGTATAATCTCACAAGATGACAAAAGAGGAGGCAGGAAATTCGTTCATTCTCAAGGAACACTGGATATGATTTCATTCATGAATAGAGGGGACTTACATGAAGTGGGTTATCTTGGTCCTAAATACACTTGGTGCAACAATAAAGATGGAAGAGGTAGAATATTAGAGAGACTTGATCGGTGTCTTATCAACAGTGCTGCTCTAAATCTTCTTCAATCAACGGTGGTTAAGCATCTACCTAGGATAGCTTCGGATCACTGTCCTATTGCTATAAAATTTTTGGAATCCAAAACTACAAAGAGCAAGAAATTTGTTTTTGAAGATATTTGGTTGTCTTATAAAGCTTCCTACTCTATTGTGTCAGTGGCTTGGAGAAAAAAATCAAATGGTTCGGCTTCCAGAATTTTAAACACCAAATTCAAGAGGGCATTGAGGTCTCTTTTCTTTTGGATTAAAGAGAAACATAAAAATCCGTTAGAGTTGAAACAAAAACTGAAAATGGAAATCCTAGAATTGCAATGTGAAGAAACAAATTCGGGTGGCTTATCAGACATGAAACTTTGCTCCTTAAGAACAAAAATTGCTGAATTTAACAATACTTTGGGAAGGCTTAGCATGTGGTGGAGACAAAGAGCTAAAATTAATTGGATGAATGAAGGAGATACCAATTCAAAATTCTATCATGCTTATGCTTCTTCAAGGAGAAATTCCAATAAAATTAATGGTATTAAAAATGAGGAAGGGATTTTTTGTGAAGATAAGCAAAGTATCGAAGACATTTTTCTCAAATACTTCAACAAGAAATGGGAATTCAGGCAATGTAGATTGTATGATTGGCCGGATCCTGCTTACCAACTGAATATTGAAGAATGTAACGTGCTCAGTAAAGAATTCACCTTCAATGAGCTAGAGGAGGTCATTTCAAACTTGGGTTCTAACATATCTCCAGGTATGGATGGAATAACTTATTCTTTTATTAAATCATACTGGGTTATTATAAAAAATGAAGTTTGGTCTGCCATAAAAGAGTTTTTTAATTCGGGAATACTGTGTCCTGAATGGAAGGAAACCAGTGTTATCTTGATTCCCAAAGTGGTATCTCCATTAACTCCTGATAAATTCCGTCCTATTAGCTTGTGTAACTATATATACAAGATTGTTGCAAAGATGATATTGAATAGAATGAGCTTTATTTTTCCCAAAATCATTTCGGATGTTCAAAGTGCTTTTATCAAAGGGAGATCAATGGCAGATCAAGTACTTCTAGCCAAAGAATTATTCAATAAATTTCGGCATTCTAAAGCTAAAGAAGGATTGGTAGCCATCAAAATTGATATGGAGCAAGCCTACGACAGCATGTGTTGGGCTACTTTGGAAAAAGTTATGAATTGGTTTGGATTTCCTAAATCCTTTTCTGAAATCATTTTAGAATGTGTGATTAATCCTAAGTTCTCTATTTCAATCAATGGAGAAAGCTCAAAGTGGATTGAAGCCAATTGTAGATTCAGGCAAGGATGTCCCTTGTCACCTTTCCTTTTTATTATGTGCTCTCAACTCTTAAGTGAAGAATTTGGTAACATAGGGAAGGAAATCGGTATTAAAGCTAGCTCTAACGGTCCTTTAATTTCTCACCTAATGTATGCCGATGACATTGTGATTTTTTCAAGAGCAAACAAGTCTTCTTTAAAAAATATTTTCAAGATCTTAAATAACTATTGTGCTTGGACTGGACAGAAGATAAATTTAAACAAATCAGCGGTCATTTTTAGTAAATCTGTTAAAAGAAAGGATTATAAAGCTTTACTCAAAATCACCAAAATGAAGATGGTAAAAGAACTGGATTACCTGGGAGTTAAAATTGGTCTTAGAAGATTAGTAAAAGCAGATTTCAAAAAAATTATTGAGAAATCTGCAGCCAAATTGAACATTTGGGGAACAAAGTTTATTTCTCTTGCGGGCAAAGTCACCTTAATCAAAGCCTCTATTCTCTCGCTAGCTACTTATCAAGCTAGTCACTCTTTGATTCCTTTGAGTATTTTATACAAAGTGGAATGTATGTGTAGAGATTTTCTATGGAATAAGAGTGATGGTAATTATGGAATGCATTTTGTTTCATGGAGTAATATGTGTAAGCCTAAAGATAAAGGTGGTTATGGAGTGCAATCCTTAGTTGAGAAATTGGGACCATTGAGAGCTAAACATGCTCTCAATTTCATCATGAATCTAGATACTCTTTTAAATAGAGTATTAAGAGCTAGATATGGGAATGTATTGTGGAATGGTATAAATCGCAACAATCCATCCACGACATGGAAGATAATTCAGAATGGTGCTGAATATTTATTTTCGGTGCTTAGATGGAGTATTTCAAATGGAGAGTATGTTGATACTTTTAAAGATATATGGATTCTTAATAAAACTCTAGATAAATGGCCTACATTTGTCTCTATTATTGAAAATAATTACAACCAAGTATCTGATTTCATCACAAAAGGCTGTTGGGACATTGACAAATTAAAAACTTGTTTTGGCAAATTTCTGATTGATTTAATCATATCTATTACGATTCATTCAAGCCAAATTAAAGAAAAAATGGAATGTATCAAAAAGATCTCTAGGAAATCGGTTGCAGCTATTATCTATGAGAAGAAGTGTAATGCTTTCAGCGAAGACGTAAATTATAAATGGAGGAAGAAATTAAAGTTAAAACCAAAAATTGATATGTTCTGGTGGAGAATTAGTAAAAATGCCATTCCTACGTTTTCTATGCTCTCTTACAGGAGGTTAATAAATCATGAAGGACGTCCTAGAGGTTGTTCGGATACAGAAAATACAGACCATATTGTTATAAGATGTTTTTTTATAAAGAAGGTTTTCAAATTACTGGAGGAATGGAATTTCGGTACTCCAGAGTTTAATTCGGTGGAGGACTGTTATCAAGTTTTAAACAGGTTGGCTAACAGCAATCCTTTTTTAGGAAATCTTATTTGCTCTGTTATTTACTACTGCTGGAATAGTAGAAACCAATTGGTACATGGTGGATGTGATGATAGCTGCTATGTCATAGCTTACAGAGCTGTTATCCAATCTATTTCTTCATTTAAAAATGGCTTAATCCGTGAGAACTGGGATGCCAATTAGCTTTTTAAGCTGTCTAAATCCTCTTGGCTTCCTCCTCCTCCAGGTTGGATCAAAGTGAACGTGGATGCTTCTATTTTTTTCAACAATAGTACTGGCATTGGAGGTATTTTCAGAGACTGTAAAGGTAGAGGTTTAGCTGCTTTTGGATTTCATACTATTCATTGGGATATTGCGCAAATGGAACTTTTAGCTATTCTATCTTTGAGGGATCATATCAAAGATTGGATGCTTGAAGCAAAAGGTATTGTGATTGAAGGAGATAACCTTAATGTTATCAATATCTTTCAAAATGCCTTAAATAAGAATAAGTGGATTCATGAAGAATTCCTAAATCCCAAGGATTTAGATTTTGTTCATAATTTTCAACATTTTATTTTTTCATTTGTCAATAGGGATTGTAATAAGTTAGCCAATTTTTGTGCTAACTATGCTCATTTCTCTTCTTTCTTTTGGGATGATTTCTCTAGTGGAGGAGTTCCTCCTTCAATTCTTGATTTGTTGAAGGTGGAATCTTCTTGTAATAATTAGTTTGGGTAATAATAATTTTGCTATAAGCAATTTTTCAAAAAAAAAAAAAAAGAACAATGACTTTGATTGATTTTTCTTCTCTTTATTGTTTTTTATTTATAATTTTGAACTTTTTTGTCTTTTTAGTATTGTGAAATTAATATTAGATTTGCAATTGGTTTAAAATCCTTTTTCAAGATCAATTCTATTAGTTTTTGTATTGTGACCTTTCATTTCAAGTTCTAATTCCCTTTTTATTGTTGTCAAAATGGGGAGTAATAATATTGTTTGATTAATTATGTGATGTATGTATATTTGATTGATTGTAATGGATGTGTTATGTGTTAAATGATTGTATGTTCATCGTGTTAGTTGTGTTTTTATTTCATGTTTTTATTTTTGTCATTTTTTTTATTTTTGTATTTTGTTTGATTTTTTTTTGGGTTTAGGTATTTTGATCTTCTTGGGAATCTCTAGATTTACATTGGTCAATAATTTAGCAGGAGCTAAGTAGCAATTTTTGTTTAAATGTTAACTCAAACAATAATTATTTTTCCATCATTGAAAAGGAGGAGATTGTTACAACTTAGTTTTCATAACTATGTTTTTATATCATGTGTGTTTTAGATGATTCCAAATATTATTATTTTGATTATTGTTTCTCCTAACATATATTGGATATATTGCTTTTGTTGTTTGTGTGTACTAAATTTTCAGGGAAATCATACTCTAGACTGTTCAAGACTTTAAGACAAATTTGTATAGGGTTCATTATAAATTGGAGTGTTTTTTTACATTTTTATTGAGCCTGAGAGAGTGTGATTATAATTGAGTAATCGTGCACACACACACTTGGGGAGTGTTAAAATTTTTTGGTAAAATTTTAAACTAATCATAATGTACGATTTCAATTCGTAGGGAAAATTTGTTCAGTTATTTCCTCCAGCAAGCAGTTAATCAAAGCATCAATAGGAAAAATTTTCTATGTATGGTTTGAACTATACAAAATTTTCTTCATACAGACCATGTCCAGAGTAAAAAAATGATGTGAACATTTTCTCCCATATAAACATGTAAATTTTTTGAACTATTCATCCAGGCTGATCTGGAGTTCATATAAATGATATCCATAGTACAAAAATGTTGGGGACATTTTTGTCCATTTGAACAGGTAAATTTTTTAAGCTCTTTATCTGGGATGATCTAGATTTTGTATAGATGACATCTAGTGTTATAAATTATGGGGAGCATTTTCATTCAAATGAATAGAAATTTTTTCTTTAACTACTCATATTGTACAATATACAGATCCATTATAGGAAAAGAACTAATTTTTGGCAAATTTTCCAGCTGAAATAAAATTGACAGAAATTCTGGTGGATTTTTAATGGAAAATTTTCGATGGAGATCCATCATATTTTTTGGTTGTCTTCCTGATGGATTTAATTTTGACGAAATTTCTGGTGAAATTCTTGGTGGATCTCGGGCGAAAATTAAATATGTTTAAAAAATTGTTGAAATAAATATTTATAATTATTTATTTTATTAAATTAAGTTAAATAATTAGTAACTTATTATTAACTTAAATTATTTATGTTATAATATAATATTATATTTTTAAAATTATATTATAATATAATAATATATTTTTTTAAAATTATGTTATAATTAATTAGTTTTAATTACAATTAATTTTAATATAAATTAATTAGTTCTACTTTAAATTAAAAAAGGTATGCTTTTTAGCAGCTTTTTCTTATTTGTCCTGATGGTTGGGGCAGGAATACATCAGGTGGCATGGGTTTGAACCCCACCATAAGCACCTGTATGGCGCTAGCTGGGTGGGCCTAGTTGGGTCGCTTATCCCCTGGCAGACCGGGATGTAGTGAAGTGAGGTGGGTAGGCTATTCAAGTTAGCCAGAGGTGGGCGGGTTGAGGGTGGGGCGGGTCGACTTGCTGGGGGGCCTGCTAGGGTTAGCTAGAGTAGGGCGGGCTGCTCAAAAATAATTCGTAAAATAATTTTTCTAATGAATATTTTCCCAAAAATCCATCAAAAATATTTCGAGTAAAATATTTAACACCGGAAGGGCTTTTCACATGCGTTGTATCATTAGAATATTTTTCATCAAAAATCTGCTAGAAAATGATGTTTTTCCTGTAGTGATCATACTATATGATATATTTATACAAAAATAATTCATCTAGTATCACAAGAGCTTATTTTAAACTATTCATCCAGAATGATTATCGATCATGCTATATGATTGTGGACACTTAAAATTGAAATTTTCAATTTTCTAGATGATTTTTCATGTCTTTTATATAAAAAGTCCATAGAAACTGACTAGGATGACTCTTGTTTTCATGATTTCTTAGAGAGCAAGTGAAAGGGTAATTTGGGAGAGTGTTTGAGAGAGAGTTCTTGCAAGTAGAGTGTGAAGTATTCAAAAGATTACTCAAAGGTGAGAATCTCTTTTTAATTATTTTGTCAATTCTGTTCCTTTTTCTTTCTAATTGCTAAAGAGAAGATATTTGGAAAAGATCTGGATCCCTATCGATACTTATAGGGTGTAAAAGGATGATGGTACTCTACTAATACTTAGAGTGTGTGAAAGGATGTCAAACTCTGCTGACACTTAGAGAATGTGAAATGATAAAGATACTCTGCCGACACTTGGAGAGTATGAAAGGATGATGTTACTCTGCTGACACTTAGAAAGTATGAAAGGATGACGGTACTCTACCGCATCGGGGATTGATGGAAGAGAGGGTAATTGTAAAGGCTTCTCTGCTTTGCTGTGGGGGCATGAGGAGAGTCAGTTTCGTAATAGTGCAATACCTAAAATGGGAATTTTCAGGGAGTGGACATAGGTTTTGTTGGATCGAACAACTATAAATTACTGTGTTCCTTTTTATTTCCATATTTTATTTTTAGCAATTTGTTGTTATGGATAATAAGCTTATTTTAAATTAAAACCAAATTGTGAAAATTATTATAAATAGCTTTTTTATTCAAGTGCGATTTTTTTTGAAATAACCAATTCATCCCACTCTTTGTTAGACTTTTGACAATTGTGTAGGTTTAACAATCTATATGGACTTTTCATCGTGCTACCTATGCAGCTGCGCGTAAGCCCTCCTGTGTTGCTCGGTTGCCTATCATGTACACCCACCATGGGAATGAAAAAATAACTTTTGATTTTTTTTTCAACTAATCATACCATACAAACTAGTTCATACTATATAATGAGTTATTTAGAAAACTAGTTAAAATGGCTAATTGTGTAATTAAGATTTTTGTACTAATCATACTATGCGAACTATAGTTTATAAAATGATTAATTTATCAAAACAATTCTAGCCACCAATCAAATTTAGGTAAGCATTTTAATATTTAAATTTAAAACTGATTATGTTATAAGAACTTATTCTTACTGTATGATATTCAAATAAATACCTAAATTAATCCATATTATTATTTAATCAAATCAAGGTTAACCTATATGGTAGATCATACTATTTGATGTATGTCATACATTACGATTGGAAGAGACAAATTTTAATCATCCCAGGGATCATCCTGAATGAAATTTTGTTTTTTGAACTAATTGTGCAATACAATGCCAATAATCTAGATGATTTGTAGAGTTGATGTTCAATGATCCCGAAGATTATCTTATATGATCTTAATGTAAATTAAATAATTATACAACACTATCCAATGATCTTATATAATGATTAGTGTGTAAAGTTTGAACATATCATATTCTGACTATTCAAGCTTTACTAGATGAAATAGGTTTTTGTTCTAATAATATTGTATTAACATATACCATAATGTACGAACAAAAAAGATAGAATTAAAATTTTATGCTTTCTTTAAGGCCGTATTTAAACTCTTTTATTAGACTTTTGGGAAGTCTTTGGTTGTTGAGAGATTTATGTGTGAGTGCTTGAAAAAGTAAAATATTTATTATAGTTGCAAGTTTAATTTACATTATTTTCTTTTCATTTAAGTCTTCTGTGATTGGTGTATTTGTATAGATATAGTAAGGAGCCCATATTATCTATTTTATAAATTTAAAGGGCCCTTACAAAAATTAAAAAATCTAAAAGATTATAACAATAAGAATGTCTTAACCAAATCTAAATTAGGATCCTCCAACACCTCTTATGGAGTCCAATAGTAGATGGATTTCGTTAGAGGACTAGTTTACTGTTATCCAAGGTAATAAATTTGAGCTAAAACCTATCATAATTTAGATGGTTTATAATTTCCAATTTGGGAGAACACTTATTGAGGTTCCCAACCTATAGATAGCGTACTTCCAAGAAATAAATACAATATTTAAGTATAATGGTTTTAGTGATGATGTTATTAGACTTTATTTATTTTCATTTTTTGTTAAGATTTAAGATATGTTTGAATTCCTTACCCCTAGGCTCCATAACCACTTTGAATGAATTCACACATAAATTCCTAGCTAAGTAATTCCATATTC
Organism: Dendrobium nobile; assembly: GCA_022539455.1. NCBI lineage: Eukaryota > Viridiplantae > Streptophyta > Magnoliopsida > Asparagales > Orchidaceae > Dendrobium > Dendrobium nobile. Next base: position 45,282,783 of record CM039721.1, read on the forward strand.
TAAAACCTTCAAACTTAGGAAAGATATAACTTCTTTATACTAGTGTTGAGGAAAGTTTATTAATGAGCATTAGGAAATATTCAAAGAGATTCTTAAAAAGTACCCATATCACACTTTACATGATATGTAGGTTCTTCAAACCTTTTATAATGGACTTGTACGATCCCTTAGTTAAATTATTGATGTTATAGTTAGAGTTTCTTTGATGTTAAAGCCTTTTGAAGAAGCTTATGCTATGATAGAGTAGATGGAAACTAATATTTTCTATTTTCCATTTGATAGGGTGAATATTAAGAGAGTAATGAGTGTCTATGAGTTGGATGCTTTATAAATTTTTATAGCACACATTGCAGCAATGTCTAAGAAGTTCGATATTTATGAAGTTAATTAAAGATCTAGATAAACTATGCATTTGAATGAGCATGATTTAAATTCTTTTGGTGAGAATAGTGCTAAAGTGATTGAAAATATGAATATGATTGGAAGAAAAAATAATACCTAATATAATACATATTACCTTGGTTAGAGAAACTACACTAAATTTAGAAAGAATAATTATAATGGTGGAAATAAAAGTGGAATGATAGTCAATCAAATATTGTAGGAAATTAGAATAATCCTAACTAACCTATAGAAAATCTTAGGCCTTCTAATCCACCGGGCTTTGCAAATTTCTATTGGACACCTTTGGAGAAGTTAGTGGTTTGAATGGGAAACCAATTGCAAACCAAACCTGCTTTAATTAAAAACTAAGAAAATAAATTAGGATAGCTTATAATTATTGTGAATATTGATTTAGGAATTATAATTTTGATGATAGCAAACATTCCTTATACTTATATTTTTCTACGGCTACCTTACCTACTAATGTTTTAGGTCCACATGATCAAAATTGCAAAACAAGCCAGCTCAAGTTTGAGTAGATTAGGACTGAATTAGTATGTAAGAATATGCAAGGGTCTTTTCCTTTTCTTAAGTTTATTGTAATAAAGTGGATCCTAATGCTAAGTGACCTTACACAGACACACTTAGGGGGAGAATATTCTGTCTGTTTAGAGTTTTCAATTTTAGATCATATCGTCCGAGACAATCCCAAATCATCTTGGTCAATCAGTTAAAAATAGATACCCTAATGAGGGCATCCTAGTTAAGGCAACCGCAATTAAGCAAATGTTTTTGAACGATATTAGCATTGATCGGGACGATATGCTCAAATCAGAAAGAATCAGTCGCCATATGTTTTTAGGCATGCATTATTTTTGGACATCATCCTAGAAGATGTATTGTAATTATTCCTAAATTAGTTTAGTAATGAAATAAAGCAATTAATATTTTATTGCTCGATCATATCATCTGGGATGATCAATTAAACAAACGTTAGTTTCTTCCTAGACGACCAGAACGATGTTCTAAATGATGTGCATTATTTTGTACTAATAGTCCGGCATGATCACAAATCATTCGATGATTAGTTTTTTTTTCCATCATTTAGATATGCAATCAGGGCTATGTCCTTGACAATATTTGATGCTTTGAACTAATAGTTTGGAATGATCATGAAATAATCCTAGATGATCAGTATAGTTTTTCATCATCTAAATATGCAATCAAGGCGATTTTCTGGATGATACTCAACAATTTTGAACTAATTATATAAGATGATATCCTATCATCCTGTATGATTAGAACAAATAAGTCCTTTAATCATTGAAACTCTCCTAGATCGTCCAGGCTAATTGAGCTGAATTTTCACTAATCGTACAGGATAATCCTTCGATCGTCCTGGATGATTATGTCAGTTTGTTGCATTTAAGAGAAAATTTTGAACTCTTCTATATAAGACCTCTTGTTTACCCAAGAGTATATCTTTTGCTACTGTATTGACCTAAGAGAGCTAAGAGGAGAGGGAGAGCAAGGGAGAGAGAGAGAGAGGGTCTTATGAGGGGGAGTTTGTGAGGAGTTTCATAAAGGTTGCTCCAAGCAAGGATCTGAGTGTGCTTCTCTTTGGTTACTTGGAGGTTCAAGAGAGGTCTACTTCAATAATTGATCGAGGTTCTCTACCTGCTTTAGGAGGAACCTAAAGAAGTCAGGTTCTCTGCCTGCTTTAGGAGGAAGTAAATGGAATTGGGTTCTTTGCCTCATCGGTGCTAATGGAAAGGAGGTTTGCGTTGCAAATTTGCTTTCAGGGAGTATAATTTTGATGATAGCAAACACTTCTATTTCTCCACGACTGCTTTGCCTAGTAATATTTCAGGTCCATAAGATCAAATTGCAATTTGAACCAACTTAAGATATATCAACACTTGATCTAAAGCTAGAACATAGGAAGAGACATTATAACCCAAACATATTAGTAAATCCTTTTCCTGGAGTTAGATGTTTCTCTTGTGGCATACTAGGACACATTTCACACACTTACACTATTAACCATAGTACACATTTGGTGTGACAACCCAAACTGCATGATTCACAGCAAAACACACATGCAGTGCATTCTTCTTTTTATAAGAAGGGATCCAAATCTGTTTGGGTTCCTAAGTCTGACATTTGATGATTTTTGTAGGTGTGCTCTCCAAAGACCTCGTGAGAGCATATGGTACTTGGACATTGGAGGCTCGTGACTCATAACTGCATAAACTTACTGCTTAATAAATTTTGAATTATATGTTTACTACTCTATTGATTGTTATTATTTTCTATCTTAGTTTATTAAGTTTGTTGTTACTTTATAGTTGTTACATCTCTGTTGTTTTCTTTTTTTTATTTACCTTTTTATAACTGAAATGATATTTTGCCTTCTTTTTGGTTTTTTGTAAATTTAAAGTCAATGACTAAACATTCCTAAGTTAGTTAAAGGGAGAAACCTTGTTGATTATTTCCCTCCCTCCAACATCTTTTAGTGATATAATTTTATTTTCTAAATAAAAGACTATCTCAAATTAATAACTGGACTTTGTGATTGAGATCTTTTCTATGTTGCTATAGTAATCTACCTTATATATAAAATATTCAAAGTCTTTATATTACTTTCTAGTTCTTTGAAATCTTGATTTTGTATTTAACATATGAATTTGAGTATGCTTTGTGGCTTATTCTTCACTTTATTAGAGAGTGAGTTTTTCTTCTCTGATATATAGAAGATAAACTCACAACTGAGAATATTTAAGAGTTTTGATAGCTTGCAAAAATAATAAAAAAAAAAAGTGGCCAATGATGCCAAAAATAAAAGATACGCAATGATGTCAAATTAAAAAATATACACAAAGTGTATCAAAAATGAAAAGATGGGTAAAGTGCGTCAATCAATAGACAAGAGGCATAAAATGAGCTCATAAAAGAAAAGTTTTCCTCCCTTTTAAAACCTTTAATTCTTAGAAGAATTCATGTGTCACTTGATATTTTCAAAGGCTTGATTTCAAAATTTCATGATTGTTACAAATTACTTTTTTCTTTTTTAAGAATGCAAAAACGCATAGATTAAAGCAAGGAAAAAAAGAAAGAAGCCTAGATACAAACTAATGGGGAGAAACTACCATGACACGTTCTTTCTTCTCAATTTGAACGAAAGAATTAGGTAGATCCATCTCAAAAAAGTAGTCCCAAAATAACTCATAAGAAAAGGCTAAGTTAGCACAAAAGTGAGCTAACTTATTACAATTTCGCCTAACATGATGAAAGACGACATTATTAAACCCCCTCCCAATAAAGAAACCATCATCATCAACAACAATATTACCATCCATCTTCTTCTCTTTGCTATACAATTGAAGAAAATGGATGATATTATAATTATCACTTTCAACTATAATACCAATGGCATCAAGTAATTTACCTTTGAGGACCTTATTCAATGAATTAATAGCCAATAACTCAACTTCCTGAACAATTCCTGAAAACCCAAAAGAATTAACATATTGTTGAGAGTAGTCCAGCACATACTATCGTATGCTTGCTCCATATCTAACTTGATAGCCACCAAACCATTATTATCTTTAGACAACCTCATTCTGCCGAAAACCTCCTGTGCTAAAATCAAATGATTTGAAATCGATCTACCATTTACAAAAGCCACGTATTCTTCTGAAATGATTTTTGGGATTACCACCATCTATCTATTCAATAAGATCTTTGTCACAATCTTATAAATAAAATTACACAAACTTGTAGGCCGAAATCCAAATGGAGAAATCGGGTTGTTGATCTTGGGAATAAGAACTACAATAGCGTTCTTCCAATCTTTATCCATTCTTCCTGACAAGAAAAATCTTCTCACAGCCATACAAACATCAGTACCTACAATGTTCCAGTAATGCTTAAAAAAGGAGTAAGTAATCCCATCAAAACCCGGTGCCTTGTTGTTTCCTAAATTCCTTACCACTTCCCAGATTTCCGAATCCAGTAAATCAGCATCCAGACCAATTTTATCTTCATCTGTTAAAACATTCCAAGGAGGTGGCCAAACTGTCAACACACTATCTCTGTTATCCTATTTCTTCTAAAAAAAATTATAAAATAGATCTTCAATCTCTTTGGGGTCTTTGGTAAGAGTACCATTAATGTTTTTTACTTGGGAAATCCCGTTACCATTCTTCCTAGCATTAGCAAATGCATGAAAGAACAATGTATTAGCATCCCCCTCTTCAATCCACTTCTCTTTAGCCCTTTACTTCCACCAGGTGTTAAGATAGTTGCTATTTGCATGCTTTACATTTTTGCAACTTATGAAGTTTTGATGATTCCAAACATTATTGTTCAAATGTGTAGTTATCTCCTAACAATTTTTAGAAGAATTATATTTGCTCTTGTGTGTACTGACATTTCAGGAAAAACGAACTCCAGACTACGAAGACTTCAAATTAAATTCAGCATGAGATACTGTGTAAAATTTGAAGCTTGTACTTTTCTTAGAAATCAAATTGAAAGGGAGTGATTGTACACACACACACATAAGAAGATCTATAAAATTTATACTGATCGTACGGGACGATATCCGTTCGTACTGGACGATCAGACAGTTATCTCCTATAGAGCATATGGAACGAATAGGAACTTGATCGAAAATTTTTTTCTAAGTCCTATTCATCCAGAACGAAATTAATTATCGTCCAGGACGATTGGTTCACTGTAAAATTTTCGTCCAGACAAATTTAAATTATCGTCCGTGGCGACTGGTTCTCTGGAAAGATTTTGTCCAGACGAAATTAAAAATCGTCCAGGACGATCGGGTCTCTGGAAAATTTTCGTCCAGAAGAAATTAAATTATCGTCCGTGGTGATTGGTCCTCTGGAAAATTTTCGTCCATACGAAGTCAAGAATCATCTAGAACGATCGGTCCTCTGTAAAAATTTCGTCCTGACGAATAAATTTTCGTCCAAACGATTAACCGACTTAGGACAGTTTTCAGCAGTTTCTAGAACCGACCTTGTAATAACCGTTCGTACTGGATGGACCTAGTTCGTACAGGACGATCAGCTGTACGAAGACATTTTGTACACATATTCAAATAGGGTCATTTCAGATCGTTTAAGTAAAATCGTCCAGGACGATCCACGATCGTACGAGATGATCCACTGCGTACAGAATTGAAAACTTGCAGTTTTTGGGCGGTTTTTCTTGTCTTTTGTATAAATAGTCCAAATTAGACTACCACCCAATCTTTTTGTCATTTGATCTTCATGCCACTTGAGAGAATAGCCAAGGAGAGAGTGGAAGAGAGCATTCAAGGGAGGATTCCTACCACTGGAGTGAGAAGGCTTCACTTGGAGTTCAAAGGTAAGAGTCTCTACTTGTGAATTGGGATTACTTCACTTTTTTCCTTCTTCCTTCTAGATTCTTGTGAGAAGATCTGTCAAGGAGATCCGGTTCTCTGCCGACACTTGGAAAGTGTGAACAGCCGAAGGGTTCTCTGCCCACACTTGGAAAGTGTAAACAGCCGAAGGGTTCTCTGTCCACACTAGGAGAGTGTGAAAGGACGACGGTTCTCTGCCAACACTGGGGATAGTGTGAAAGGACGGACGGTTCTCTGCCAACACTGGGGATTGTGTAAAAGGACGGACGGTTCTCTGCCGCACCGAGGAGTGGTGAAAAGAGTGTGTTGTAAAGGCTTCTCCGCCTTGCTGTGGATGCAAAAGGAGAGTGACTATTGGTATTAGTGCAATACTCAGAGGGTGCCTCTGGGGAGTGGATGTAGGTCTGGTTATAGATCGAACCACTATAAATTTGGTGTCATTTACTTTACTGTTTTTACATTTCCGCACTTTATATTTCAGTTTTAAAAACTCTGTGGTTGAAAAACATTTTTCTACAAAATTTAAAAGAAATTTTATTTCGGTTCAATAATTTTCTAAAGGGGACTTAAATCTTTTAAACTACCAATTCACCCCCCTCTTGGTAGCCTTGGGACATTCACTTAGGCTTAACAACCTAATTACTAGACTCAACAAGTGGTATCAGAGCTTCGTGTCAAAATCATAAGTTTGAACTACTTTTTGATTAACGTAGATGGCTACTTTTGGAAACCGAAACACACCTGAGGGTTACTCTATCACTAGACCTCCACTGTTTGATAATATTCCTTTTGATTTTTGAAAAACACGCATGTCTACTTTCTTACAGTCACTTGATTATCGCATGTGGATGCTAGTCCAGGATGGCTACACAAAACCAACTAGATTAGTTGATGGAGTTATGGTAGAAATACCTTTTACAGATTGGACTGTAGAAGAACGTGACTTAGCACAATTAAATGCCAAATGTTTAAATAGTTTCTTTTGTGCTTTAAAATCTGAAGACTACATGCGGGTTTCCACTTGCAAAAGCGGAATGGACATGTGATAGACTTTGTATAACTTATGAAGGGACAAATGAGGTTAAATAATCAAGGCTCAATATCTTGTTACATGACTATGAATTGTTTCGCATGAAACCTAATGAATCTATTTCCGACATGTACACAAGATTTACACAAATTGTCACTTCTTTACATGCACTTGGTAGGGAATTAACTAATGCTGAAATGGTTAATAAGATTCTTCGTTGTTTACCTACTGCTTATGATGCAAAAATTACTGCAATTACAGAGTCTAAAGATTTAAACATTTATTCTATTGACAATCTTCTTGGTTCACTCATTGCTTATGAGCAAGGAGTAAGTCAAAGGAAGATTGATGCAGGAGAACCACGAAAGGAGAAGAATATAGCACTAAAAGTGGAAGAGTCAGAGAGTGAACACTCACAACCTGAGGATGAAGATGATATTGCACTGATGACTAGACAATTCAGAAGCTTTTTAAAGAGGAAGCAGAAGAGACGCCAGCAATGGAATAGAGGTAAGTTTAACAGAAATGGCAAGGTTTCTAATGAAGTGATTTGTTATGAATGCAGAAAACCAGGTCATATCAAGACTGATTGCCCAAAACTCAAAGCCACTCCTGGTAAGGAGAAGGTGGAGGAGAAACCTATGGTAAAGAAGGGAAAGAAGAAGTTTCAAAGAGCTTTCTAGGCGGACTCAGCTTCAGACTCATCTGAGACGGAAAAAGAAGAAGAATTCACTAATCTTTGCTTGATGGCAGACAATGTGGATCACTCAGATCAAGAAGAGGTATGTGACTTAACCTATGATGAATTATTTGAAGTTTCTGAACACATGCATGATGCATATAGGAAAATGAAAAAGATGCATGCTAGTGTTTGCTTAGAACTGGAAGAACTCAAGAAGGAACATGAAATCCTTAGGAAAGATCATGCATTAATAGATGACAACCACATGAAACTACTTGATGAATATGATGACTTGAATAAGAATTTTGAAAATCTAAAATCATCCTATGGAGAACTTGAAAGAGATTTTAAAAACTTTAAGGATGAATCTGAGAGCAAAGCATATAGAATCAATTATACCAATCGAATTTTGGAAGATATGAATTCATTTTACAAACTAACTATAAGAGCTCTCGAGGATAATAGGAAACCCCCCAGACTTGAAGATTTTACAAATCCTAATATTATCCTAAATTCATGAAATCCCTTAGAAAATAATAACATGGAAGAAAACTTAGGAATATTTATCCTAATGTTAAATGTAATAATTATGGATTTTTGGGATATATAGCTCACACCTGTACCTTGATGATGAAATCAAATTTGTTGTGGAGACCTAAGATGCATAAACCTAGACCATACATGCATCTGATTATAAATTGCTAAAAGGTGAACCCAAACTTTTTTGGGTTCCCAGGTCTAACATTTGATGTTTTTGCAGGATTGCTCTCACACAAGACCTCGTGGGAGCATATGGTACCTGGATAGCGGATGTTCAAAGCATATGACTGGAGACACTGCATAATTCATATCGCTAGAAGCCAGGAATGGAGGCAAGGTTACACTTGGAGATAATACCACAAAGAAAGTGGTTGGATCTGGTATGATTGGTAATTTCAAAAACTTTTTTATAGACAATGTGTTATTGGTTGAAGGCTTAAAGCATAATTTGTTAAGTATAAGTCAGCTATGTGACAAGGGATATAATGTGAAATTTTTACCTACTAGCTGCATATTAAGCCTAAATGGGAAAGAAGTTTTAAATGGAAAAAGGGTAAACAATATTTACATGCTAGATTTGAATTCATTTCATACTCCTATTTCTTTCTGTTTGAAAACTATTTCTGATGAATCTTGGCTTTGGCATAGGAGACTTTGTCATTCTAGTATGAAAAATCTTAGGAGAATTACCCAAAAGAATTTAGTAAGAGGTATACCAAAACTAGACTTTACTAAGGACCACCTTTGTGATGCATGTCAATTAGGAAAACAAGTGAAGTCCTCTTTTAAGTCCAATAATGATCTTAGAACTAGTAAACCATTGAAAATTCTTCACATGGATCTTTTTGGACCAGTAGGAACTGTAAGTCTAAGAGGGAAAGTATACGGATTTGTTATTGTGAATGATTTCTCAAGATTCACTTGGGTTAGATTTCTCTTTAATAAAAGTGAATCATTTGAGGAATTCAAAAATTTTTCAACTTGGATACAGAGAAAACTAGGATGTGAAATAATATCTTTACAAAGTGATCATGGAGGAGAATTTGAAAATGAAAGATTTGAAAATTTTTGTAAAGAAAAAGGGATTGATCACAATTTTTCTGCACCTAGAACCCCTCAACAAAATGGGGTAGTTGAAAGGAAAAATAGAACATTAATAGAAGCCGCCAGAGCAATGTTGGCAGAATACTCACTTCCTAGATATTTTTGGGCTGAGGCGGTTAGCACTGCATGTTATGTTCTGAATAGGGTGAATGTGAGATCGAATTTAAATAAAACACCCTATGAGTTACTAAAAGGTAGAACACCAAATTTGTCTCATTTGCATGTTTTTGGTTGCAAGGTGTTCATTCATAACAATGGAAAATCTGCCTTAGAAAAATTTGATCCAAAATCAGATGAAGGAATTTTTGTTGGATATTCAAGTGTTGGAAAATCTTATAGGGTATTCAACAAAAGAACTTTAGTTATTGAAGAAACCACACATGTTGTATTTGATGAATTTGGAAATTTAGAAGAGCCAAATATTGTTTAAGAAGAAATTGAGGAAAACTCCCAAAAGATTGATAGATTAAATTTGGAAGAAAATGTGGAAGAAAATTTGGAAAGAGAAAACCCTTTGCCTAGAGATTTGAGATTTTCTAAAAACCACCAAAGAGAATTGATTATAGGAGAACCTAGTGAGGGTGTTAGAACTAGGCGTGGATTAAATAAGGAAGTCAATCATTCAGCCTTTATTTCAACCATAGAACCCATTAATATTGATCAGGCACTTTCTGATGAATTTTGGATATTGGCCATGCAAGAAGAGTTAAAGCAATTTGTAAGAAATAAAGTTTGGGAATTAACTACAAGGCCAAAAGATCAAAGTGTTGTTGGAACTAAGTGGGTGTTCAAAAATAAAATGAATGACTCAGGAGTAGTCATTAGAAATAAGGCTAGATAAGTTGCTAAGGGGTATAATCAAATTGAAGGAATTGATTTTGAGGAGACCTTTGCCCCTGTAGCAAGACTTGAAGCAATTAGGGTTTTACTTGCCTTTGCCTGTTTTAAAAGTTTTAAATTGTTTCAAATGGATGTCAAAAGTGCCTTTTTGAATGGTGTTATTGAAGAAGATGTTTTTGTAGAACAACCTCCAGGATTTGAAAATTCAAAATACCCAAATCATGTTTTTAAGTTAAAAAAGGCATTATATGGATTGAAATAGGCACCTAGGGCTTGGTATGAGAGATTGAGCACTTTCCTACTTGAAAGATCTTTTGAAAAAGGAAGTGTGGATACAACTATCTTCTTAAAGAAATTTGGAAAGGAAATACTCATTGTTCAAATTTATATGGATGATATCATCTTTGGATCTTCAAATAAAAATCTTTGTGATGATTTTTCTAATATAATGAGTAGTGAATTTGAAATGAGTCTAATGGGAGATTTAAATTACTTTCTAGGTTTTAGCATCAAGCAACTTGGGAAGGGACATTTCTTAGTCAAACTAAATATATTAAGGACATCCTCAAGAAATATGAAATGGACAATGCTAAACCTGTTAGTACACCAATGAGTTCCTCAGTTCAGTTGGATAAGGATCTTAAGGGAAAATCTGTTGATCCAAAGAAATATAGAGGGATTATTGGATCTTTGCTTTACTTGACTGCTAGCCGACCAGATATTATGTTTAGTGTTAGCTTATGTGCTAGATTTCAATCAGATCCAAAAGAATCACATTTTACAGCTGTGAAAAGGATTTTAAGATACTTACTAGGAACTCAAAACTTAGGAATTTGGTATCCTAAGTTTAGCTCTTCATTTGAAATTATTGGTTATTCAGATTCTGACTTTGCAGGCTGTAGAGTAGATAGGAAAAGCACTTCTGAAACATGTCAATTCATTGGAAATTCATTAGTTTCTTGGTCCAGTAGAAAATAAAATTCAGTAGCCCTATCTACTGCAGAAGCAGAATACATTGCATTAGGAAGTTGTGTGGCACAAGTACTTTGGTTAAAACAACAGTTGATTGATTTAGGATTATTTGTAGGCACTATTCCAATTTATTGTGATAATACTAGTGCTATTTTCATTTCCAAAAATCCTATTCAACATTCTAGAACCAAACACATTGATATAAGACATCATTTCATAAGGGATCATGTATCCAAAGGAGAAATTGAACTCACACATGTTTCAACTGAAAATCAACTTGCAGACATTTTTACAAAACCTTTAGCCCTTGATACCTTCAGTACTTTAAGAACAAGGCTTGGTGTTATTGATTTAAATGCCTAAACAAAATGTCTTTACAACATTGATATTTATGTTTATGTTTTGTTTTTGATTTTGTAAAATTTTGTGTGTTTTGAATGAATTTGTTTTTGAGTCTATGGTTTTGCATTATGTTTTCTGTGTTTTTAAATGTTTAGTTTGATTTTCTTAAATTAAAATTCAAAATTCAAAAATTGGAGGAAATTGTCCGGGACGACTTTTGTTTCGTACTGGACGATGTGAGAAAAATTGGTTTGCACGAATTTTAACCGTTTTGAGAGCAGTTTTTAATTAGATCGTCTGTACGATCTGACGATCGTCCAGGACAAAATTTTTCTTTTTCTCAAACGTCGAGACGATTGAATGCAGCGGTTGAGTGGATAAGACAATTTTAAATATGGATTTTGTCTGTACGAATTTTTGGTTCGTCCAGATGAACAGATGTCGTTTCATTGTAGGGGACGGTTTTCAAGAGACAGGAAAATAAGTTACTTTTGGATCGTATGTATGAAATTATTTCGTCTGTACGATCGGTCAAGTCAAAAAGCCTGTACGAAGGGACGCATCAAAAGTTGTGTTGATTACGAAAAGCCGTTACATTTTGGACGAAATGGATCGTCTGTACGAAATATTTTCGTCCAGACGAACGATGATTTTCGTCCAGGATGAACTGTTTTCGTCCAGGACGAACGTATCGTTTTTCTTTAAATATGAAGGCTTTCTAACTCAACAATCACACTTCCAAACTTCTCTTTCAATCCCTTTCTACTTCAAATTGTCAATGGCCTCCTCAAGCAAGAGACAAAAGGTGTTAGTGAAGAAGCCCAATAGGAATGCCTCAGAAAACTTCCTGTCTAAGGCGAATGAGGAATCCATTCCTTGTTTTGCATCCGCCAAAATAACTCCCTCTCGCATTTTAATCCAAAGAGAGATAAATTTTAAGGTAATGCACCTTTTTGCCTCAACCCAATTTCATTTCATACTTTCTCTCGTCCACTTCTACAACAAGCAAACCTTCCACTATTTCCTAGCAAACATGAGTTTTAACTCCGACCACTCTTGCATAAGTTCCTTTGTCTTCAAACAAAAAGTGGAAATCACTAAGCATGACATTGGAGCCTTTTTGAACTTAAGAACTGAAGGATATAGAGCCCACACCCTAATGAGTGAAAACACTTTCAAATGGTATGATGTCAATAGGGTAATTAGAAAAAGTGGTCTAACCTATCATGTTGCTAGAGTATCCGGTATGACCAAGAATGCCCGTATCATCCAGCATATTCTTCATTCTTCAATCATTCCTAAAGCTGGTGATAGGATCAACATTACCCCTCTCCTTTCTGTTCTAACCTTTTTAATTATGGATGGTCACCCAATCGATGAAGCCCAACTTATCATAGATCACATCTATGGGCTTTCAGAAATAGGACATACATATCAGAAAAGAAAAAGGAACATCTCTTTAGGACACTTAGTTACCTACATCTTGGAAAAGAAGTATAACTTAGTGCATCCTGATGATGAGTATAAAGAGCCAGTTTATTATAATGATGCTTCCTTCAGATTGCTTTTCAAGGAGAAAATGGAAAAAGAAAAAGCACATGGCAGTGCCTTAGAAGAAGAAGAAGAAGGAGTACAAACCTCTGCACCTCAGTCAGATTATCAGAATTTGATTGAAAGATTTGATAGATTAGAGACTCATGTTGATCAAAGGTTTGATCAATTTGATGCTCAACTTATGCAGCAACAACAAGACATTGGTATCATTTGAAATGAAGTACATGAAATCAATACCAATGTAATGTAGATGGCCTACTACTTCAACCTTTTTGGCGGCATTCCTCCTCCTCCTCCTCCACTAGAACAGTAGAAATGATTTTCTTTATGTTTGCTGTACTCGTGTTTGTTTCATATTTTGTTGTGTCAGTGTTTATGTTAAATGTTTGTCTTTATATTTGTCTTTTCTTTTAAGTTAAGTGTATGTTCTTAAATGTTTTTAGATATTATGAAATGTGTAATCCTTTCATTAATATCAATGCATGTAGTTCTTGTTTCAAATTTGATTTGTTTTTGAAATGTGGTAAATTTTTATGAATTTCATTAGTATTATTTAATCTTCATAGTGCTTAAATTAGATTGTAATTTGAGATTATCTACATTAGAAAATCTAGTCTTTCTAAATTTAAAAGTTGTTTATAACTTGTTGTAATTAGAACTTTTAAATTCATGTCTATTCATTTAGACTATATAAAAGTTAATATTATTATTGCAATTTAGATGTTTTCTTATTTTGTATTTCCTTGCTCAAATAATATTTATGCACTTAGAAATATTTGAAATTTTAGATTATTAATTTTGAAAAGAATTGGTCTCAATTACTCTTGAAAATTGTACAAAAAGTACAAAAAATCAAAAGGAATGCACAAAGGTTCGCAAATATGAAAAAGAGGCACAAAATCAGCCCAATATCAAAAGATGCACAAAAATGTGCCCAAAAATTTTGAAAAAGATGCGCAAAGCGCCACATGTGGTAATTCTCTTCTTTCCAAATTCTTTCAATCTCTTAATTCAAATTGATCTTATGTTCATTTATATTCTATTGAACTTTGAAATATCAAATTTTTCTTCATCTCTCTTGTAATGATTTTCTATATTGGAATGTCTAAATTGAATCATGTCTTTGATAAATTCTTCTTACTTACAATGTTATATCACTTTTTAAATTTCATGAATTTCTATGATTGACCTAATGTTTTTAGTTTAAAATTGCATACCTTATGTCAATCACCATTTAGATAAAATTTGCAAATGAATTTCATACAATTACTTACATTTCTCATCTTTTTCTTCTTCACTTTTTGTTGTTGTCAAAAAGGGGGAGAAATCATTTTGTGTTTGTAGTTTGTATGTTTTGTTTGTGTCTAGTTTATTTTTTTTGAAAAACTTATTTTTTTGAAAAACAAAAATTTTTGTGTTTTATTTTATGGTTCAAAATGCCTCCTTATTTTCATGTATTCATCAATTCAGTGGGAGTTTAGGAGATAGGAGATTTGTTTAAATTGAAACCATACAAACAATAATTGTTTTGCCATCATCAAAGAGGGGGAGATTGTTAAGATAGTTCCTATTTGCATGCTTTACATTTTTGCAACTTATGAAGTTTTGATGATTCCAAACTTTATTGTTCAAATGTGTGGTTATCTCCTAACAATTTTTAGAAGAATTGTATTTGCTCTTGTGTGTACTGACATTTCAGAAAAAACGAACTCCAGACTACGAAGACTTCAAATTAAATTCAGCATGAGATACTGTGTAAAATTTGAAGCTTGCACTTTTCTTAGAAATCAAACTGAAAGGGAGTGATTGTACACACACACACACATAAAGAGATCTATAAAATTTATACTGATCGTACGGGACGATATCCATTCGTACTGGACGATCAGACAGTTATCTCCTATAGAGCATATGGAACGAATAGGAACTTACTCGAAAATTTTTTCTAAGTCCTATTCGTCTAGGACGAAATTAATTATCATCCAGGACGATTGGTTCACTATAAAATTTTTGTCCAGATGAATTTAAATTATCGTCCGTGGCGACTGGTTCTCTGGAAAGATTTCGTCCAGACGAAATTAAAAATCGTCCAGGACGATCGAGTCTCTGGAAAATTTTCTTCCAGACGAAATTAAATTATCGTCCGTGGCGATTGGTCCTCTGGAAAATTTTCGTCCAGACGAAGTCAAGAATCGTCCAGAACGATCGGTCCTCTTTAAAAATTTCGTCCAGACGAATAAATTTTCATCCAAACGATTAACCGACTTAGGACAGTTTTCAGCAGTTTCTAGAACCGACCTTGTAATAACCGTTCGTATTGGACGAACCTAGTTCGTACAGGACAATCAGCTGTACGAAGACATTTCGTACACATATTCAAATAGGGTCGTTTCAGATCGTTTAAGTAAAATCGTCTAGGACGATCCACGATCGTACGGGACGATCCACTGCGTACAGAAATGAAAACTTGCAGTTTTTGGGCGGTTTTTCTTGTCTTTTGTATAAATAGTCCAAATTAGACTACCACCCAATCTTTTTATCATTTGATCTTCGTGCCTCTTGAGAGAATAGCCAAGGAGAGAGTGGAAGAGAGCATTCAAGGGAGGATTCCTATCACTGGAGTGAGAATGCTTCACTTGGAGTTTAAAGGTAAGAGTCTATACTTGTGAATTGGGATTACTTCACTCTTTTCCTTCTTCCTTCTAGATTCTTGTGAGAAGATCTGTCAAGGAGATCCGGTTCTCTGCCGACACTTGGAGAGTGTGAACAGCCGAAGGGTTCTATGCCTACACTTGGAGAGTGTGAACAGCCGAAGGGTTCTCTTCCCACACTTGGAAAGTGTAAACAGCCGAAGGGTTCTCTGCCCACACTAGGAGAGTGTGAAAGGACGACGGTTCTCTACCAACACTGGGGATAGTGTGAAAGGATGGACGGTTCTCTGCCAACACTGGGGATTGTGTAAATGGACGGACGGTTCTCTGCCGCACCGGGGAGTGGTGAAAAGAGTGTTTTGCAAAGGCTTCTCCGCCTTGCTGTGGGTGCAAAAGGAGAGTCACTATTGGTATTAGTGCAATACTCAGAGGGTGCCTCTGGGAGTGGATGTAGGTCTGGTTATAGACCGAACCACTATAAATTTGGTGTCATTTACTTTACTGTTTTTACATTTCCGCACTTTATATTTCAGTTTTAAAAACTCTGTGGTTGAAAAACATTTTTGTACAAAATTTAAAAGAAATTTTATTTCGGTTCAATAATTTTCTAAAGGGGACTTAAATCTTTTAAACTACCAATTCACCCCCCTCTTGGTAGCCTTGGGACATTCACTTAGGCTTAACAACCTAATTACTAGACTCAACACCAGGTATTTAAATGACCAAGTGTTGCATTAAGCTCTTTGACCTTACATCTGAGCAGCCACAATTTGTCTTCACTCAAAGCCCAAACATTAGCTTCTTCTTCTTGAAGGATAAGAATTTCATCCTTTAGCCTTTCCTTGTCTTTGGAAAATTCCTTGAGCTTTGTTCTACTCCAATAAAATAATTCCCTTATGGATTTTTTGCACCTTTTGTTCAGGATTTGCATTTCATCACCACTAAAACCTTCTTCCACACCTTAGCAATAATAAGAGCTCAAGCTTTGTAAGAAATCCAAACATCTTCAAACTTAAGAAGTCTCCTTTTCCTTGAAAAAGTGTCAAAGATCTTTAACACAATAGGACTGTGATCAGAAGCAATCCTGGGTAAATGTCTTACCACCATCACTTGTATACAATTCAATGCCAAAGTATTCAACAAGCACCTATCCAATCTCTCCAAAATTCTTCCCCCACCACTCTTGTTGTTACACCAAGTGAACCTTGGTCCAACAAATCCTACATCATGTAAATCATTCTCATTCATGAAGCTTATCATCTCCTTCTACCCATTTGAAGAAACAAACTTCCTACCCCCTCTTTTTTCATCCTGGGACAAAATGCAGTTGAAATCACCTCCTACAACCGTTGGAAGTTTCCTATGAGCAACTTCTTGAATACAATCCCACATAATCCTCCTCTTAATCATCTCCTTGCTTCCATACACCATAGTTATCAACCAAACATCCTTGTTGAAAATACTGAGTTCACCAATAACACACTGATCACAAGTTTTAATAACTGCAAAAGAAGCCAAATCCGTACTCCAAAGGATCATAATCCCTCCAGACAAGCCAACTGACGGAAGAAGAAAAAAATCCCAATCTGGTCCCATAATTTTTCCAAATAAGACTTTATCAAAATCATTGATTTTAGTCTCCACCAACCCAACAAACATACTATTGTAATCTTTAATGAAGTCTTTAAGATATAGAGAGGCCTCACCTTTCTTCACCCCTTTATAATTCCAAAAAGCTATGGAATTCATTTAAAAAATTTTTGGAGAGGGACCATCCTCCTTCCTCCTTCAACAACCACCATCCAACACTCTTCCACGAGATACATTTTTGATAGGTCCTAAGGACCTAAGTTCTTTGGAAAGCTTAACTTTAGCTGATTCACCATTAACAACATTCTTTTTAGACAAATTGGAATCAGTTTTGTCACAGCAAAATTCATTCTTTTCAGTCACAGCTTCATCCAGAATAATACCAACCAAAGAGTTAGTAAACAAACTCTTATCATCCACCAAGTTCCTCTCCTGCACTCCATCTTCCATCATAATTTCATTTCCCATATTAAGAACTTCAAATTTGTTACCAGCTGCAACTAAAATAGAACATTCAGAGTTATGTTTATTACCCATAATAACTTCAAGCTTTTGTGCTTCAACAGCAACCAATTCATTAGTCATCACATTCATAACTGGCTGGATACCGTCTTCATGAGTCTGCTCCCGTAAGAATTCTCCTTCTTCAAGTTGAGTTTCATCTGCATCCTTAAATTCCTTATTCCCATTTTCCTGAACTGACTTGCTTAAATCTTTCTGGGCAATAGACTTCTCAGCATCTATGTTTTTCTGGGTCATAACAGATTTCTTCACATACTTTACATCTGTCTTTGGAATAGTATTTCTTTGAGATGTCCTTCTATTTCTCTTGTGATTAACTAGAACCCATGGACCATAGGCAGCTGCTTCAACTTCCTCAATCTTCTTTCCCACATCATTAGCTAAACCATCATTACTGTTAGACAACTTCACATTTTCCTGGACAGAATTTCTTTTGATACCTTTAACATTCCCAATCATGCCACATTGAAAACAAAAGGAAGAAATTTTTTCATATTCAACCTTTTGAAAAAACCTTCCTGAAATACTTTCCACCCAAACACCTAATGGAAGGCTTTTGTCAATCTCCATCCTCATACAAACCCTTGCAAACTCCCTCCATCCCCATTGAAGCATATTTCCATCCATCATTAGTGGCTTGCTAATCATAGAAGCTATTCTTGCTATATTCTTCTCAACCCAACAATGAAGAGGTAGATGGGGCATTATAACCCAAATAGGTGAAGTCAAACCTTTTATTAACAAACGTGAAAGATTCGGTGTCCATCTCTCCATGCCAAGAATATGACCATTCACAAACCATGGTCCCCCAGATAGTACAGCTTCCATTGAATCAAAAGAACTAAAGGCACATAAAAACCAACCTTTTCCAAGGGAAGTAAAATGAAATTTGCAAACATGTTCCATTGTCTCCTAACTTCCCATGCCACCAAGTGAGAGGGAATTTCCTTACCAAACACTTTAATCACCAATGACTTTAATAATTTATTTGAATTTTCCACTTCCATTTCCTCACACAGCTTCACTGCTTTCCCATCTTCAGTTAAGACCTGGACTTCATCTTTAAAATTTATCTTAATGTAAGGTTTATTAATCCACGGGTTCTCCTTCAATTCCTTCCCAGATTTCAAAGGCAATTCCACAGAAACCTTGCCTACACCATTTGTAACATTGGCAGATGAATCATCACTGAGAAGATGAAAATTTCTATTAACTAAAATCGAGGAATTCACATTTATCACACTGTGTCAAGGGATTGCATTTGAATTCCCAAATCTATTAACAAATATTTTCATACCCAATGATGAAGCAAATGGATCTACCTTGTTCACATCCAAAAAATTTTTACCTGCTTCAGGAGTCATAGAAAATCATTCTTTCGCAGTAATAGATTTACCTTTTCCTTCCACATAAATGATCTTTCTTGGAGCCTCCTCAACAACATCCTTGATCAACGAAGGTCCTTCAGATTTCCTTCTCAGAATTTCCAAATCTAACTGGTTAGAATCCAGACTTTTACGATCAATCACCTGTACACAGAATGCATTATTACTAACAAAGGATGGAGACTTACCCAGTGATGTTTGGGTAGTTCGGCAGACCTTTATCGCCATCCATCCACTAGTACCTGAATGCAACCTTGCTAGAGATGCTTGGGCAGTCCGGCAGCCCTTCGTCGCAATCCCTCCACTAGTTCCTGCTTAATAGAAACAAAAACCAGGAAATAGAAATTTGAATAATCGCAGACTTTCTCTCTCTACCGCAGCAGACCAGTTACTGCATATGACAAATTACTTTGGTAAATTATTCTATAAGATATTTTCTAGAACCAAGTTTTGAACGGATATCTTGTTCTTATCCAATTGGTTTGTTCTGAGTTAGGTCTCTTATTTTTAAAAGATGATTTTGCCTTGAGAGAAGACCGAGCTAGGGTTAACAAGATCGGATATTCTACCAATTTTGGATTTTGAGGATGTTAACACATTGGTCTTACAAGTCCTTAAATTCAATCACTTGAAGAGTTTATCAATTTTGAGCCTTTAAAAGAAAATAAAGAAAAATCTAATTTTTTTCTTTTTTTTGTCTCTACTGTCTTTTTTTTATCTTTTATTGGTGTTGTTGTGTTTGACCTTCTCAGATCATTTCCATCCATCATCTGATTTTAAACTCTTTTATCACATCGACCTGACTGATATTCATATCGTCCTAGACAATCAGTTTAATTCATTGTTCAAATTTCATCTGACAGTAGATATATTTTCTCTGTTAATCATCGTCCTGGAAGAAACTTTATCTTCCAAGATGATCTGATCGTATCTTGTTTTGCTTACTATGACCGGCCCAGATGATCCTCTTCATCCTCTATTTTTGATTGAGAAATTTTTAAAACACCAATTCACTCCCCCTCTTAGCTAGGCTCTAGCTAGTTCATAAGGGCTTAACATCCCTAACAAACATTTTAGTGGTATTAGAACAGGATTCATAAAATTTCATTTTTGAAAACTTTTGAATTACGATCCATGGCTAACTCCAGTAATCGTAATACCGTGGAAGGGTATTCTATTACCCGACCACCTTTATTTGACAATATTCATTTTAATTTTTGGAAAACTCGCATGTCTACATTTTTACAATCAATTGACTATCGTATGTGGATGCTTGTTAAAGAAGGTTATTCACCTCCGTCACAAAAAATGAATGGCATTAAAACTGAACTTCATTTTGCTGAGTGGACTTTTGATGATAGGGATTTAGTATAACTTAATGCAAAATGTTTGAATTATTTTTTTTGTGCTTTGAAATCTAAAGATTATATATATATATATATATATATTTTAACTAGTGCTACTGGTAAAAAATTTGGGATAGATTGTGTATTACTTATAAAGGAACAAATGAAGTTAAGAAATCTAGGTTAAATATTTTATTGCATGATTATGAACTTTTTCATATGAAACCTTCTGAATTAATATCTGAAATGTATATTAGGTTTGCTCAAATTATCACCTCATTGCATGCCTTAAGAAAAGAGCTAACTAACTATGAAAAGTTAATAAAATTTTGAGATGCTTTCCTTCTTCCTTTGATGCTAAGATTACTGTAATAATTGATTCTAAGAATTTCAATACTTATTCTATTAATAACTTATATGGATCACTCATTGCTTACGAGCAAGATGTGAACAAAAGATAACTTGATGTATATGAAAAGAAAAAGGGGAAAATCGTGGCGCTAAAGGCTAATGATACGGATACTAATTCTTCCAGATTTGAAAGTGATGACATTGCCTTAATCACTAGGTAATTAAAAACTTTCTAAGGAAGAAGCAAAAACACCATCAGAAGTGGAATAAAGGTATGGGTAGCAAAAATTTTAAAAGTTCTTCTAATATAGTTTGCTTTGAATGCAAGAAGCCAGGATATGTACGAGTTGATTGTCCTACACTTAAGACTCACCCAAGCAAAGATAAGGGTAAGGAGAAACCAAAGTTTAGGAAGTATAAGAAGCGGTTCAAAAAGACATTCTAGGCAAATTCTATACCTGACTCGTTTGAGATTATAGCTGAAAAGGACACTACAAACTTGTGCTTGATGGCGAATGATCAACTTGGTGAGCCTGACTAAGAAGAGGTATGTGAACTAAGTTACAATCAGTTACTTGAAGTTTTTGAACAAATTCATGCATCATATAAGAAACTTAAGAAATTGCATGCTATCTGGAAATTGGAACTATTAAATTTGCAAAAAGAGCATGAAATTTTATTTAAAGATCACTCTACAATTGATAGAAATCACATGTCATAACTTGATGAGTTTGATGCATTAAAAAAAGGCATATTGTTTTATTTGATGCATATGATTCCTTGAAGTCATCTCATGTTGAGTTAGAAAAAAGTTTAAGAAATTAGAAAAGTCAAAGCATTTGAAAATGATAAATCTTCATTACATGCATCACATAACTTTAAGAAAAGGCATCACCACCCGAGTAGACTAGTAAAACTTTTTCTAGTGTTAGATGTTTTTTCAAGTGGCTTGTTAGGTCATATTTCTTAGACTTGTACCATTCACCATAGTACACATTGGGTGTGGAGAC
The DNA here is from genome assembly GCA_022539455.1 of Dendrobium nobile. Lineage (NCBI taxonomy): Eukaryota > Viridiplantae > Streptophyta > Magnoliopsida > Asparagales > Orchidaceae > Dendrobium > Dendrobium nobile. Next base: position 45,304,490 of record CM039721.1, read on the forward strand.
CCAAATTGTATGATTAACAGCATAACATACATGCATTGCATTCTTCTTTCCACATGAAGGGACCAAAACTTATTTGGGTTCCTAAATATGATGTTTGATGATTTTGTAGGCTTGCTCTAACAAAAGGCCTCATGATAACATGTGGTTTCTGGAGAATGGATACTCACGACAAATGACTAGAGATGCCAATCAATTCATTTTACTGGAGGCCAGGGCTGGAGGTAAGGTCACTCTTAGAGACAACACCACTAAGAAATTGGTGGGAGCAGGTATAATCTGAAACTCAAAGAACCTTTTCATTGAAAATGTTTTGCTTGTAGATGGACCGAAACACAACTTTCTAAGCATCAGTCAGCTTTGTGATAAGGACTTCATCATAAATTTCTTGGCAAATACATGCACTATTAGTTTGAATAATAATATTATTTTTTATGGAGAGCAGATCAATAATGTATATATACTTGATTTAAATAACATTGAATATGTTGCTTAATTTTGCTTAAAAAACTATTATTGATGAGTCGTGGTTGTGGCATAGGAGATTATGCCATGCTAGTTTGAAAACCCTTAGGAAAGTTACCCAAAAGGACCTATTTAAAGGTATCCCCAAGCTTAAATTCACTAAAGACCACCTGTGTGATGCCTGCCAACTAAAAAAGCAAGTCCATTCCTCTTTCCACTCCATTAAGGACATTAGACACTCTAGACCTTTAGAAGTCCTTCACATGGATTTGTTTGGACCCATTAGCACTACCAGCTTAGGAGGGAATGTTTATGGATTTGTGATTTTCGATGATTACTCGAGGTTCACTTGGATTAAATTTTTGTCTCATAAGAGTGAGTCTTTTTATGAGTTTAGATCCTTTTCCACTTAGATTCATAAAAAACTAGGTTGTGAGATCTTGACCATCCATAATGACTATGGGGGAAAGTTTGAAAATAAGAGATTTGGATACTTTTGTGAGGATAAATGGATTAGCCATAACTTCTCAGCTCCTAGGACCCCTCAGTAGAATGGGATAGCTGAAAGGAGGAACCAGACCTTAATTAAGGCAACTAGAGCCATACTTACTGGGTATTCACTAACAAAATACTTTTGGGCTGAAGCCGTAAACACAGCTTGTTGTATTGAATAGGGTGAATGTTAGAGCTATGAGATTCTTATGGGTAGGACACCCAACCTTTCCCACCTCCATGTCTTTAGCTGTAATATTTTTATTCTTAAAAATAGAAAGTCACACTTAGGAAAATTTAACCCAAAATTTGATGGAGGAGTCTTCTTAGGATATTTAAGTGTTGGAAATCCTTTAGGGTGTTTAATAAAAGGACATTGGTATTGGAAGAGACTACTCATGTAGTGTTTGATGAATTTGATCCGAAAAAGTCTAGAGTTAAGAATAAAGATGAAGTTGGAGAGATTACCCAAAGTGTTTTAAGTTTGGAGAAGAGGGTAGAGCCCCAAAACATGAAAGGAGTAGGTGAGATTACACAAGGAGTTGAAAATACAAATTTGGAGGAAAGGGTAACACCTAAACACACTTTGCCTAGAGATTGGAGATATTCTTTGAGTCATCCTAAATAACTTATCTTAGGAAACCCTTTTGAAAGTGTTAAGACTAGGCATGAATTTAGGAAGGAAGTGAATCTCTGCATTTATCTCAATGACTGAACCCACCAATATCAATTAATCCCTATTTGATGAGTTTTGGATCTTAGCCATGCAAGAGGAATTAAATCAATTTATTAGGAATGATGCTTGAGAGCTTATGGAAAGACCAAAGGGATAAAGTGTAGTTGGAACCAAATGGGTCTTTAAGAATAAGATGAATGATTCTGGTGTGGTGGTTAGGAATAAGGTGAAATTGGTGGCTAAGGGGTACAACTATATAGAAGAGATTGATTTTGAGGAGACCTTTGCCCGTATAACTATATTGGAAGTCATTAGAGTGCTACTATCCATTTCTTATTATAAAGGATTTAAACTTTTTAAATGGATGTCAAGAGTGCCTTTTTAAATGGGGTGATAAAAGAGGGTGTGTTTGTAAGACAACCACTAGGTTTGGATAGTTCCCAATTTCCAAATCATATTTACAAATTAAAAAGGGCCTTATATAGATTTAAACGAAAACCTAGAGCTTAGTATGAGAGGCTTAGTACATTCTTACTAGAGAGGGAGTTTGTTAATGGGAGTATAAACACTACCCTTTTTCTGAGAAAGTAGGAGATGAGTAACTCATTATTCAGATCTATATTGATGATATACTTTTTGAATCTTTTGATAAAAGCCTATGTGTTATTTTTTTCTAAAATAATGAGTAAGGAGAGAGTTGTCCTACTTTTTAGGGTTTAGCATAAGATAATTAGATGATGGATCCTTTCTAAATCTATCAAAGTACATAAAGGGCATCTTGAAGAAATATGAAATGGATAAAGCCAAGCTAATAAATACTCACATGACCTTCAATGTTCAGTTAGATAAGGACCCAAATGCAAAATCTGTCGATAAAAAGAATTATAGAGGAATGATTGCATCTTTACTTGACCTGATTACTAGCCAACCTTATATAGTGTTTAGTGTTTGTCTCTGTGCTAGATTTCAAGCTGATCCTAAAGAATTCCACCTGATTGCAATTAAGAGAATCCTTATATATCTCTTATGGACTCAAAACTTAGGAATCTGGTATCCGAGGCTCAGCACTTCCTTTGAGATTATGGGATATTCTAATTCTGATTTTTTAGGATATAGGGTGGATAAGAAGAACACTTCTAGGACATAAAAATTATAGGATAGTATTTAGTCTCCTAGTACAGTAGAAAACAAAACTCTATTGTACTTTCCACAGCAGAAGCTGAGTACACTGTTTAGGGAGTTATGTCGGGTAAGCAAAGTAATAAATTTTGGATTTAGGATTACCTGCAGGCATAATTTTAATCCATTATGACAACACTAGTGCCATATGCATATCTAAGAATCCTATCCAGTATTCAAGGACAAAAGACATTGGTATAAGGCATCACTTCATTAGAGACCATGTGACTAAAGGAGACATTGAGTTATATCATGTGGCAACTGAGAAGCAACTGGATGACATCTTTACTAAACAACTAACATTCGACACATTTAGCATCTTAAGGACAAAATTAGGCGTGGTTGACATAAATGCATGAACTTGATACTTACTGATTTTAGAATTTTATTTTTCAATATGTTGTTTGTTGTTTTACTTTCTTTTTGTTGACTTTAGTTTTAGTTATTTATATTTTATTTTTCTAGTTCTTTTCATGTTTTTATTTCTAACATCTTCTTCTATTTTTCTTTTTTTTTATCACTATTGAAATGATATTTTATGCCTTGTTTTTGTTTTTGAAAATTTGTAGTTAATGAAAGACATCACTAAATCAGTTAAAGGTAAAAACACCGTTGATTGTTTCCCTTCCTCTAACTTTTTTTAGCGGTATAATTTTTTTTTCTAAGCAAAATTCTATTTAAAATTAACAACTGGACTTTGTGATTGAGATCTTTTTTATCTTGCTACATTAATCTATCTTATTCTTCTTGTTGATAAGACTAGAGAGGGAGTTGAAGGTAAACTTGAATTATGGAGGTCAACCTTATCTAAAGGTTTTCTCTTGAGTATATCTAAAATGGAATATATGGAGTGTAATTTTAGTAGTAATAGACCTAGTGAGGGGATTTTGACTTTGGGCGATCAAGTTATTAATAAGAGTACACATTTTAGATTTCTTGGATCTATTATTCAAAGTGATGGTGAAAAAGATAGGAATATTATTAACAGAATTCAAGTTGGATGGATGAAGTGGAGGAATGCATCGGGCTTGTTATGTGATAGAAATGTACCCCTCAAACTTAAGGGAAAATTCTATAAGATGGCAGTGAGGCCTGTAATGCTTTATGGTGCCAAATGTTGGCCATTAAAAGAGAAGCATAATACTAAGTTAAGTGTGGCAGAGATGAGGATGCTCAGGTGGATGAGTGGCTTTACCCGTAGAGATAGGATACAAAATGAGCATAAACGTGAAAAGGTTGGAGTAGCTCCAGTAGACGATAAGATTAGAGAGAGTCGCCTTATATGGTTTGGTCACATAAAATAGCGACCTTCCGTTGATCTGGTTAGGAGAGTATAGGTATTAGATTTGACTTATGTTAAGAACGGTAGGGGTAGACCTAAAAAGAATTGGTTAGAAAATATTAAGAATGGCCTTTCTTTATTAGATTTAAATGAGAATTTGACTTTTAATAGGACACAATGGAGAAAAAAGATTCATGTAGCGATCCCACGTAGTGGGATAAAGGCTTGTTGTTGTTGTTGTTGTACATTAATCTATCTTATATAAATAATGTTAAAACGCATTAAATTACTTTTAAACTTTTATAATCTTATCATTGCATTTATCATATGAATTTGATTTTTCTTTATAGTTTATTCTTCCTTATATTAGAGAGTGAGTTGTTCTTCTCTAATATCTAGAAGATATCCTCATAACTAAGAGTATTTAATTGTTTTGAAAGGGATCTAGCTTGCAAAAAAAAAAAAAAATTTGACTAGGGCATAAAATGAGCCCAAAAAGAAAAAAATTGAAAAGATGCATAATGATCGCCAAAAATTAAAAGATACACAAAGTGTATCAAAAATCAAAAGACGCACAAAGTGCACCAATCAATTGACAAGAGGCGTAAAATGAGCCCACAAAAAGCAAGCTTCCTTCTCTTTCAAACCTTTAAATCTTAGAAGAATTCATGTGCCACTTGATATTTTCAAGGGCTTGTGTTTAAAATTCATGATTGTGACTAATTACTTTGATATAATATCCTATAAGATTTTTTTTAACTGACTTTTGAATGGATCTCTTTTTCTTATCTAATTAATTTTTCTAAGTTAGATCATTGTTTTCAAAAGATGGTTTGCCTTGTGAGAAGTCTGTGCTAGGGCTAACATGATTGATTGTTATATTATTTTTTTCAGATTTTGACGATGCTAACTCATTAATTCTTATAAATTTTTAATTCAATCACATGGAAAATTTATCATATTCATGCGTTGATTAAAAAAAACTTTATTTTCATTCCTTTTGTTGTTTATATTAACTTTTTTTTATCTTTTACTATTGGGCCTTCTCTGATCATCTCCATCCATCTCCAGAATTTTATTTTTGGGTCACATCATCTTGGACGATATTCACATCATCCTAGAAGATACATTCAATCCAATCTTATCCTTCCATCTAAAGGCTGATATGCCTTTTTTATTCATGATAATCCTGGATGATCCATTATCATCCTTAACGTTCTGATCATATTCTACTTCAATTATTTATGATTCTTCTGGATGATCCTACACTTCTTAGATGATCATCAAAATTTTTGCTCAATTATTCGTGATCATCCTGAATGATCCACCTATTCGGCTTGGACGATTTATGTGGCAAAAGTTATTCCACATTTTAAATTTGGCCTGTATTATCCATTATTATCGATCATCTTGGATGATCCATATATTCATTTAGATGATCTACTTGTTCAACGATTGTCAGGAATGATTCCTTGGGATGATTTCCTGTGTCTTATCATCTTGGACAATGACTGATCGCCCAAGATGATATAACCACCTTTTTGATCAATTGTCCAGGACGTAATAATTTCACCTGATCATCCTGGATGATTCTATGAGCATCATGGATGATCAGTCTGTTTCTTTAGAAACCAAAGCTTTTAAACATTTTTCCTCACCTAAACTCCTGCATTCATCTTTACTTTCACTCTTTCTCTATTTTTTGTGTTCATAGTGGGTGGAAAGTGATCCCGTATGTCTGCTAGAAGCCCTTTGAGGGCCAATATTGAGCCTCATTTCACTGAGGTGGCCGACCAAGCCGCCTACCTGCGTTAAAAGATATATAGGATCACCTTATCTTGGAATGTCAATCCACATACACTTTCTTATCATATTCTTGATCTATTTGAGCACACCTCTCTCACTTTCATCCTCACCCTCACCGTTCCTTTAATTCTGAATAGTTTTATGAATTTTTTGCTAGCCTCTAAATCAACTTTTCCTATACTACACTTCAGTCCTAAATCAATAAGCATCCTGTTAAAATAACTTATCAAGATTGTCATCAGCTCTTCCAATTGTCCACTACTAGAGAGAAGCTTCACCTCTTATCTCAAGACCCGGATTATGACTGGGCTTCGATCAATAACTTTCTTAAAAACACTCTTATCTCCTATCATATTGGGGAATCTAGTAGCTTACTCAAAGATGTTAGGACAATCCAACATGTCCTTCGTACCTTAGCTATTTTGAAAGCTAGTGATTATGTCCGTATCACTCCACTGCTTTTGATCACCACTTTATACATGATAACCCACCATGAATTTAATGCTACTGATCTTATCTTGTGCTATATTGAGCACCTCACTAGCATTAGGGATTTTGGATATAGAAGGAAGCCAAACCTTACCTTAGGACACATCATAACCTATATCCTAGAATCCAAGTACAACATTCAATATCCTGCCCCATTAAACAATTAGCATGCCTTCTACACCAACATCTCTTTCCATATTCTTTATAGTACGCATCTCCACCTGGAGCACGAGGAAGCTTAGGGAGCTGAGGAGGAGATAGCTCCTGCACCTATTCCTGCACCTGCTCCGCTCTACTAGCATTCACAATTGAATCAACTGGTGGAGCAGTTTGACCAGTGCTCAGTTTGGGTCTATCCTACTTATAGTCTATTTTCTTATGTTATTTTTTATGATGTAGTTTGTTTCTTTTTGGTAATATCTTTTCTATTTTTTCCTATATAGTTCCCTCCTCATTTTTATGATGTCAAAAGGGGGAGTAGTCATTATGTTTTATGTTATTTTGTTATATTATTTTCCATTTATAGTTTATTTGTACCATCAGTTTGTTTTTAGTAAAATTTTAACTTCTTGTTAAACTACTTAAATTGTTTTTATTTTCCATCGTAAAAAAGGGGGAGATTATTGCAAATATGGATTCAGGAATTATAATTTTTATGATAGCAAATATTTTTTATACTTCTTTTTTTCTATGACTGTCTTGTCTAATAAAATTTCTGGTGCACAAGACCAAAATTGCAAATCAAGCCAGCTCAAGTCTGGGTAGAATAAGACTGAGTTAGTCTATAAGTGTTTGTCAAGGATCTTTTTATTTTCTTGAGTCAATTATAATAAAGTGGGTCCTGATGCTAAATAACCTTGGACACACACACTCAGGGGAAAAATTTGTATCTGTTTAGAGTTTTCTATTTTTGATCATATCATCTGGGATGATCCCAAATCATCCTGGATGATCAGTTAAAAATAGAAATCCTAATTAAGGCATCCTGGTTAAGGTAGCTATAATTATGCAAATCATTCTAGATTGCTTTAGTATCGTCCGGGACGATAGTTTCAAATTAAAAATAATCAGACGCTAGATATTTTTAGGCATGTGTTATTTTTAGACATCATCCTGGACAATGCATTATAATTATGCCTAACTTAGTTTGGTAATTAAGGAAAGCAATTAAGGTTTGATTGCTTGATCATATTGTCCTGGACAATCACAATATCATATGAGATGATTAGATAAACAAACCTTAGTTTCTTCCTGGATGACTAAAATAATGTTATAGTCAATGTTTATTATTTTGCACTAATTATCTGGGACGATCACAAATCGTCCAGGATGATCAGTTATTTTTCCATCATCCATATATAGAATTAGGGTGATGTTCTGGATGATATTTAATATTTTGAACTAATCATCCAGGATAATCATGAATTTTGTCCTGGACATTCAGTTTAGTTTTTCATCATCCAGACATGCAATCACGGCGATGTCCTAGATAATACACAACAATTTTAAACTAACTATACAGAATGATGTCCTATCATTATGGATGATTAGAATAAATAAGACTTTTAATCATCCAGACTTTCCCAGATCATCCTGACTAATTGAGCTGAATTTGCACTGATTGTACAGAATGATTCTTCAATCATCCTATACAATTATGTCAATTTGTTACAATTAAGAGCAAATTTGGAGCTCTTCTATATAAGACCTCTTGTTTACCCAAGATTATATCTTTCGCTATTGTCTTGACCAGAGAGATATAAGAGGAGGGGGAGAGTAAGGGAAAGAGAGAGAGGATCTTGTGAGGGAGAGTTTGTGAGGGGTTTCATAAAGGTTTCTCCAAGTAAAGATCTGATTCATGTTCTCCGGTCATCATCCCTGGTTCCTTGGATATTCGAGAGAGGTTTACTTCAGCAATTGATCAAGGTTCTCTACCTGCTTAAGGAGTAAGTGAAAGGAGCTGGTTATCTTCCTGCTTCAGGAGAAAGCAAAAGGAATTAGGTTCTCTATCTCATCGATGTTGGTGGAAATGAGGTTTGTACAGGCTTCTCGGCCTTACTGTGGGAGCAAAAGTAGAGTCATTGAGTTTAGTGCAATACCCAGAGGAGAGGCTCCAGGGAGTGGACGTAGGTCAAGTTGACCGAACCACTATAAAATTCTATGTGTTCTTTCTTACTGCTTTTTCGCATTTAATTTCCACACTTCGGGTTTCTTGTAATAAATTTTGGTTTGGTTTAAGATTGTATTTTTATTGGGAAATTTTTAAAACACTAATTCACCCCCTCTCTTAGTTAGCCTTGGGATAGTTCATAAAGACTTAACATCCCTGATCAACTTTCAATAATTTCTTTTATTAGTAGACCCCATGGTACCTGCCCAGTAACACTGAAGCTAATCTAAATGAGAAACAAAAATATCCTATTTTAGAAAAATCAACTAGTAGTGACACCACAAAGCAAAAATGACATATCTAGGAATGTCTAGCTAAAGACTATAAATATAGCAATATTTGAAAGGCAACCTAAACATATTAATGTTAGATCTTAATTCTATTTTTTGAGTTTTTCTTAGTTTGTATATTTATGTTATTTTTATTTCTAAATTATAAAAAATATTATATGTATGTTAAATGTGAGTTATAAGTAGCTATGACTTAAATAATTTCATGCAATTTTTTTGATAATTTACATAAACTGCAAATTTAATCCAACACCATAGTGTTTGCTTGCCAAGCACAACAACATCTGAAACTAGCAACGCTATGCTGAAGTATCGAGCAAATTAGCATTATGCAAGATTGCAACACTATTTAGTTAAGCAATATAGCACTACTTTAACTTATTTATCACTCAAGTGCTAATACATGTAGTCTTACTATGCCAAATCCATATTTTTAATGAAGTTAATGTATTATATTCAACGTTTTTATATGAAACAATTGCTTTCATTATGAATCTTTATTGAGTACCTCAGCATTGTCTATATTGTTTCAACATTAAGTTAAAGCCATAATTAGTAATTATAGAGCCACAATGGTAGTCAATTCGAACACCACAACACTCTCAGAGGTTAAATGGCATGGTTGTTCCTTATTCATAAAGTTTTCTACCCTCTATGTCCTTCATGTGCAGCACCACTATCAATTTATTTATTTGTTGTTTAGTGCTTTCCAAGAAACATAGTGTTACTCTTCTTAATGCAATAGTGATCATTGATTTTATGTATAGGAATGTATAATTTCTTTCATTTTCATTGAGCTCTATATTATTTTTTCTTTTATCATTTCAAATCTCTCTACATTTTTTCTTTAATCATCTTAATTTCTTATTTTGCATAAGTTTATAGGTGGCACGAAGAGATTGACACTCTTTTTTGATAGGAAGAGATTAGTTAAAGATAAAGTGACATACGACCATTTATTATTAAGTCGTTAATCCCTAATAGAGGTTTTATAAACTATGGTGGGGTTATGATGTAAATTATTATGAATCTAGGCTAGGAAAAGTTGTGTGAGGATCCAAGAGCATGTGTATTGAATATAATGAGGGAATTTTTTCCTATAGCTAAAGAAGATGAAAATAACTAATGCTTTATGAGCGGGAAGTCGGTACCATTTGATTCACAGAGTATTAACCATGTTTATAATCTTAGAGATATAAAGTTTGATGACTATACCTCTTTTACATTAGTACCCTTTGACCCAAAGGAGTTGTTGGGAGTTTTGTGTGAGAATAGGAGTGGGGTTTCCTAGAAAGAAAGGGAGTGGAAGGAAATTAATTTTCTTGCATCTTATTTAAACTAATTATCTAAGGCTTGGCAATATTTTTTTTTTCAATTTTTTCTAAGAAAAAATATTAAAGAGGTGACTATGATAGGGCCTTATTGATATGTTATTTAGGTTGTTTATTCAATAAATGTGGGAAAACTAATTTATTCCTCCTTATTGCATAAAAATAGGGGTACTACTTCTATTTGATTAGGTCATATATCCCATATCTATTCCCTTTATGTTGATGCTAGTGTGAGAGGAGATTTTGGTGTAGAGCAACTATTTCCCATTTTTTCTATCATAAAGTGGAAAATAGAAGGTTTTAAGAAGAATAGAGATGAGGAGGATGAAGGACAAAGTAAGCCTTGTATATCTTGTCAACCAAGTAGTAATAGGTCTAGTGCAAGGACTCCAAAATCATTAGAAGAGTAAGTGGCAGATTTGAGAGAATAGATTGAGTGAGTTATTAATTTATTATGAAGATAGTAGTGGATAGAAAGCCCATTATTTGAATTTACATGAGAAATATTACTGCTACACTTCTGAGTTCTATGAAACATTAGTGGTAATGTTTTGAAGGAGCCCATTTGTAGAAATCCAGACTAGCTCAACTTTTTCCCCCTCTTTTTGATCTTTCTGTATGGTACCCTTCTACTGGTGTTGATGATGATGAGGATGAGTAGGATAGATATTATGAGTAATGTTTTTCTTCTTTGTTTATTTTCTTATTATTGAGAGAGATAGAGATAGATGGATGGTTACTTGTTGTTATTGTCAGTGAATTTTATTTTTCATTATTTTACATTTCTTTTGTTGGGGAGATCCCCATTGGTCCTTGTGGATGGCTATGATAGCTTTGGATATTCTTATTTTAGTGATTTGGTTGTGATGTTGATGCAATTCTAGAGGGGAATAGGGCACGATGTACTATTAGAATTGATAAGGTAGTTTGCGTTGCATTATGTATGTGTTATCATTATGTATAAAAAGGCATGGTAATTTATTTTTAATATTTAGATATGTTGTTCATGTTAATTGTGTGTGTTTTCTTTATTATAATTGTTATTGTTATTATGTAGATTAAATTTTTATTGAATTAAAATTACTTATATTTCTTAACCATTGATATTGTCCTCTCCATAGTGCTTGAACTTTTATAGATAAATTAATTAAATTAAAATTTACAATAAAACTAACTTAAAATTAAGAATAATAAAAATCCAATGTACTAAATTGAATGCACAATGAATAAAATTTTTTAATTTGAAATCATAATAATCTACTAAATAAAGCATCTAAATAAATATCTGATCTTGACCTTCAAATACTAAACACTTGAGCACTCACTAATGATTTCAAGATTTAATAATTAACTTTAAAGAAAGGGAGTGCATAGATTAAATTATGAAAATCATTATAAACTCCATTATGGAATTAGTGATCTTATAATAATTCTTATATTAATTAAAATAAGGGATTCTCAAAATAAGATGGCAATCAATCATTCAAAATCATTACCATAGTAATCAAATATGTTTGAAAAAATAAACTCATGAAAAAAAAAGCAAATTAGAAGAAAGAAAGGAAAAGAAAAATGTGTTCTTCTTCAAAAATTGGGATCTAATGTAGTCATATTCCTAAAGAACTATAACACTTAAATCATATAGGAAATTTGTAAGTAAAGTAATACATATGAAGGGTTTCAAATGAATTTCTAATTTAACTAAGAGCACAAAAACTTTATTAATGAAAATTATTTAACTTAGAAATTAGTAGGCAACAATGAAGTTACACTTGTAGTAGATGAGTTCAACTTTAATATTAACATGGATGATTACATAAGATTATTTGAATTAAAATTGCAACACTTTGATCATTCTAATATGCATCAATATGGTAGTTTATATTGTCTTATATTTTAGTTACTTTTAAATTGCCTTACTTTTATTTGGGCTAATGATGTCGATCAATAGGTAATTAAACTATTGCTTGATGATAATGAATAGCTTAAGATAATGGAAATTTATTAATTGAAAATGATATAGTATTATATAATCTTAATAACTAGTAAACAATGTTAGTTTTAGTTATTATTGTGTAGGAAAGACTTAAGAAATGAAAAAAATTTCACAAAAAAAATTGATCTGTGCCGCATTACTAGAATTGTCAGTCTCATAATATTATTAATGTTAAACCAAGACATTGCAGCAATGAATTAATTGATATTTTTAAGATCTCTCATTCATAATTCATTTATAAAGTGGCCATGAGTAGAGTTAAAACATAGTGTGATATATTACCTCAATGGTGGAATATTAGAATAATTTGGAGTATTGAAATGCAGCTATTGCATGCTTAGACATAGGATGTTTAACATTTAAGATTATATGGAGATATAATAACTCTAGGAGTGCAACCAACCTTCCTTTACTTCCGTACAAGCTTGATGGAGATCGAGGGAAGTATAAGTACTTTTTTGCAACAAACATTGCAGAGCCGACTAAAGAAAGCTTTGAAAATTGCCATCATTATTTTAAAATACTTAATCTACCAGTATCTTATATTTAATTTTCTTGTCTTTAACAAGGTAGAATCCAAACCAAATTGTTATTATGTAGGACAATTGTTGTATCTAAACTAGACAGTACTAGAATAATTAAATAGAGGTAGAACACTTCCTCATTGGATCGACACTATACTTGATCAATATATACTCTTGTGTTTTTTATGTGCATTTATGTCAAACAAAATCTAATCATATTTCATGAACCATTGCCTACCATGCACCCACCTTCAAGGCTTAGCAAAGACAGTCAACATGACACCTTTAAAAAATTAAATGACACGTCAATTGACCCAAAATTACTTTTCTCTTTAATATTGGCTCACAAGGAATTCTCTCTCAACATTTGCATAAGCTAGTTACTTGCTTTTCTTTATAAAACCTAACATTTATAATTATCAATGATTAAATTCTTAGGTCTAGTTATCTAGCTAGATGTCTTAGTTTAATCTCGTTGGCTTGCCAAACTCTTCAACTCCCTAGCTCTCACATGCTTGCCATCCTTTTCAATGTTGAGAATCCGTAATTGCTTTTATAAGTCTTCTAGCTCACCATTATACTTGGAATTTATTTGAGTCCTATTTAACAAATTCATCATTTTCTTCCTCTCTTTTTGGCAATCATATTCAACAATCTTTTAGCTCAGTTATCATCAATGCCATTTGGCAGCCTATACATTTAGTCAGCCATTGCTTGCAACTTTCACTACATCAAAAATATCAAATTATGGAAAAAATTTTGGTGGACTAAGTTGAAAAAAAAAATTTGGTTGTAACACTAATAGAAGATGAGTAAAGATAAATTACAAAAATTGACATTTTTTTATGGTTTATCTGTCAATAATACCACCAAAAATGATCCACGAGTAATTCAAGCATGTTCACTTAAAAACTAAGGAATGACCATAAATATCAATACTTAAATGTCGATGGACAAATCCATTAGAACTATTGTTGGTCAAGGCCTTATTTGTCAATGTGATGCCTCCGTCTCCTATTTCCCACTTTTTAATAATCTTTGTCTCTTCTACTCCTCCCTTTCCCATTTCTTTATTCCAACTTCAATTTTTTATTATTTTAAAAATCTTAAGGTAAATTTTCATTTCTTTCAACCTTGTAAATTAAACTAAGCTTTTTTCTTTTAAATTTAGTTTAGAATTAATTTGAATTATTATGATTGGCATTCTCCTTTTTAAATATATTCTTTAGATAAGAGTATTAAATTGTTGTGATGTTGAATAAACATCATTTTTTTTGTAATTCTTAAGTTATCAAAGGTTTTGACGTAAATTCTTTTATCAATTTGTGATGATTTTTCATTATAAATTAACTCGTATAAATAGACTAATCATATTAGCTTAACCTTGTGGTTAATGGGATCAAAAAAATAATTTTAGTTCATTTATAAATTTTAGAACTAATTAAGAATATTGTAAATGAGTTTGATGAGATTATTATAGCCATTTTATAGATAATTACACCTAATTAAGTTTATTTTGATATTCTATTCACCCACATAAACTATTGTTCTTAAGATTCTTTAGTCCATTATTTCTATAGATATCAAAAGCTAAAGGTCATAAAAATATATTCAAGTGTTTCTTAAGTAAAAAGTAGTCATAGATGAATTCATGAAGGAAGATAAAGTTTTCATTTAAGTGTTCTACCAATTATATTCTTTTTTATTTGGTGGAAGGTTCAAATGTCCTTACTAAAAGGATAAAAACAAGCATACATTACTCAAAAGAGATTATGGTTAGTTTATATTATTGAAGATTCACACCAAAATTATAGTGTTGGACTTCATATGGAGAGTATGACCTAGATATTGACTCCAATTATGATCCATTAATAAGTTCTAGAATAGTCGAGGAAAAAAAATGTAAGGGCCTATGAAGATATATTTTTTCATGTAGCAGGTTTGTACTATAGTGAACATATAAAGGAGAAACCATATAGGGATGCACATAAATTCTTTGAGTTACTTTATGCATCTTAAAAGCAAATTTAGGATGGGTTCATCACTCACTATGAGTTACAATACATTATTATGAAGCTCAATATTAAGATAGTGTACAACATTCCTTGAGAGTGCTTCAAATAATTTGTTAGGGTTCTTATTAAGTGAAAGTTATAAAGTATTTTTAGTCGATCAATTCCAATAAAGAAGTGTATTTTAGTTAATATTATGCAAGAATGTCTCGATAAAATTTATAAATTTTGGACCAGTACTATAACCCCATAATTATTTGTGTATATACATCTTTAGTGCCCAACACCGATTTTGGAAAGATGTTGTAAAAATCATTATTATTCCTAATATAGATTCTTATATTTTTATGTTTGAATAGATTTTTTAAATATATCCCACTCTTCATTTAATTTGTGTAGTGGCAATGTATAAAATTAACATCTAATGTGCTACATTATCTCAATAGAGGGATGTTGGAATAATTAGAAAAATTAAAATGGAATACTTAAGTGCCTAAATATTGGAAGTTTCAAATTTTAGGGTCTATTGAGATAGAGAAGTTGTAGGAAGGCCATAAACCTTTCTTTACATCCTTATAAGCTTGATATAGATCTAAGGATGCATAGGCTCTGATTCACAACTAATATAGTAGAGTATGCTTATAAAAACATATGATATTCATTTTCATTAGTCCAAAATATTTTATTTAAGAGTTTGTTCACTTTTTTTTGTATTTCTCGTTAGAGTTAAAGATTAACCCATATTTTATTTCATAGGATAAATATTGCAGCTTAAGTAAATAGTACTAGAAATATTTGTGTGTATCTCAAAACTTTTCTTGTGGGATCGACACTCTCTTATTCATTCTATGTTTGATTGAAACATGCAATTAAATTTTTACTGGTGTTTTATCCAAAAATATGTTAAAATAAATATAAATCAACCTAGCTATCATCATGTTTTTATCATCATTATTGGAGAAATTTACTTGTGCTTTTACAATTATTCTATAATGTCCAAAAAGTTGAAGATTTATTTTGTGATTATCATTTATGAATTCTAAAATTATAATTCTTTGCAAAAAAATTTCTCTTTAAAATTATGGCAAATTTATTCTTTTGTTGTTGGTGGATGTGTAGTAACGGTAGTAAAGAAATGTTATTATTTGACTTAGAAATTGAAAGGACCCTTAACAAAATTAGAAAATGTAAACAGACTTTTGCCCTTGGAATGGAAGAAACACATCCTCATTAAGACCATCCTATAGTTCTTAAGGATTACACTAATCCCTTAGTAGATAAAAGTCATTAGAGTATCAATTGACCTAGTATCGAAGAAAATAATTTTAAGTTAAATCCTCTTATTATTAAAATTATATCTAATTCTCAATTTCTAGAAACTCCTACTAAGGATCCCAACTTATACTTAACAAGTTTCTTAAACATTTGTGCAACATTAAAGTATAATGAAGTTAGTGATGATCATATTAAACTTCATTTGTTTCCATTTTCTCTAAGGGATGAAGCTAAGATGTGGTTGAATTCCTTGTCCCCAGCTCCATAACCACTTGGAATAAGTCGGGGCATTTTCGTAGAAAAATATTTGTTATTATCTAAATTATAAAACTTTGAAATGATATAACTTAATTTTCAAATTTTTTGGAGAGTTAATTTATGATAGCTAGAAAATTCTATTGCAAATATAATTTTAGCACTGTAATTTTAATGATAACAAATATTATTGCGTCTGTCACTACTTTCTCCTGATTCTATTATATTATGTTTTGTGTTGTGTGTTCTAACATTTTAGGAAATCAGTCCACCATTCACATGCAATTCTAACCAGCTCAAGTCTAGGTAGACTAAAGTTACAGTTAGTTTTTAGTTTGTTTTATATTTTTTTCCTTTCTAGTGTCGTATTATGTAATTAGGTGGATATCTTTGCCTAGTAACCTTGCACACATATAGAGGAAGAGAGAGAAAATTTTGTGAGATTTTTTAGTACATTATACTATACAATTTTAACTTTGTACTATACGACCTTATTTCATATTATATAATTTTAATTCAAACTATACTATTTGTTCTGATCATTTAAAACCCTAGCTGCTAGAGGTTAAGAAAGTTACTAATAATATGCTTATTATACAGTGTAATTTGGTTCATACTATATGCCTAATTAAAATCTTTCTTAATTAACCTCTCAATATTAGGCAATCAAATTATTGACAATTATTATGACCAAGTATGATACATTTCATATAATACAATTAACAATGTACAAAATTGGTCATCTTAAAGATTATACTGAATGAAATCCATGATTTTTTTATTGATCGTATTATATAAAGTCCATAGTGTTGGTTGATTGACAGTGTACGAAGTTGGCTGTCCCAGTCGTTGTCCCAAACAAATAGAAGAAATTTCTATAGTTTATACCATATGATATTTTTATCGCACAATATTAAAAGTTATAAAAGTTGAATAGTTCATCTGCACAAACTTTCTGGATAAGTTCAAATTACACTGATCTTACTGTACAATATGTTTGTTGTACTACACAAATAGAAAATAGAACTCTTAAAAACTAAGATTTCTTAAAGCCCACTACTTAAGGTTTTTTAATTCATTCATTAGAATATCTTTTATTTTTGATACTTCAAAGAAAAGATCCTTAAGGGAGAGAAGAAGGAGAGGTTTATGAGATTAGAGAGGGAGTTTTAGTGAGGGAGAACTTGGAGGGGATACATAAGGTTGCTCCAAATAATAATCTTGCCTAGTATCTGTAAGCTTCTTCTTGGATTCTTTGTGGCTCTGGCGAAGAAGTTCTTTAGCAAAGATTGTATTTCTCTTACCATCGCCTGAAGGATAAAAATAGTGTTGTGTTTCTTCGACCATCACTTAGAGGGTGAAAATAGAGTTGTGGTTTTTTGACCATCACCTAGAGGGTGAAATAGAGTTTAGGGCTTGGCCTATAAAAGTGTCACGGTTCTCTGCCACTCCAGGTTAGCGAAATAATGTATGTATGAGATTCTCTACCCTGCTATGAGAGGAAAAAGAGAATCACTATTGTTTAGTGCAATATTTAGATAGGGAGTCTCCAAGGATTGTATGTTGGTCAGGTTGACCAAACCACTATAAATTCTGGTGTATTAATTCTAATTTTTTTACATTTTATTTTTTATAATTAAATGTGTGGTTAAAAATCTGATTTATTTCATTGTTGTAAAATTTACTTATTATAGATCTACTGTGTCAATTATCATATGTGGTTTTGGATAGTTTTTAAAGAATTTTTTAGATATCTAACTCACCCCCCTCTATTGGTTAGCCTCGGGCTTATTCTTAAAAGTTTACCAACCTTCATAAACTTTTAAGTGGTATCAAATTGGATTTCAAAAATTAAGTTTTAGAAAACTTTTGAAAATGATCGATAGCTAACTTTGGAAATAGTTATACTACGAAAGGATATTCAATCACACGATCACCTTTATTTGATAATATTCATTTTTTCTTTTTGGAGATTTCACATGCCTACATTTGCAATCAATTTGATTATCGCATGTGGATGTTAGTTTAGGAGGGATATTCTGCACCTTCACATTTAGTAAACGGCATTAAAACTAAAATATCTTTTTTTGAATGGAGTACTGATGATAGAGATTTAGCCAAACTAAATGCTAAATGTTTGAACAATTTTTTCTGTGCTTTAAAATATGAAGATTACATGCGTGTTTGTGTTTATACTACTAATAAGGAGTTTTTGGATAAACATTCTTAACATAGAAAGAAACAAATGAAGTAAAATAATCTAGGTTAAATATTCTGCTTCATAAATATAAACTTTTTCATATGACACCTAATGAATCTATTTCTGAAATGTATACTAATTTCACTTAGATCATTATTTCCCTATATGCCTTAGCAAGAAAACATACTAATTATGACAAAGTTAATAAGATTTTATATTATTTACCTTCTTCCTATGATGCCAAAATCACTGCCATTACTAAATCTAAAGATCTAAATGTTTATTCCATTAATAACTTACTTGGGTCAAACATTTACTTCGAACAAGGATGAGACAAAGGTAGCTTGATACAGATGAATAGAGAAGACTATAGCCTTAAAGGCTAATGATTCAGGTAGTTATTCTGTTGAAGGAGAGGAAGATATTACCCTGATGACCCAACAGTTTAGAAGATTTCTAAAGAAAAAGCAAAAGTGTCATCAAAAGTGGAGCAAAGGTAAACATTATAGAAATTCTAAAGCTTCTTCTAATATTATCTTTCATGAATACAGGAAACTAAGGCATTTGAAGTTTGATTTCCCAAGTATTAAAGCTTACCCAATTAAGAAGGGTGAGGAAAAAAGAAAAATTCAAAAGGGCAAGCAAAAGATTCTGAAGGCTTTTTGAGTAGACTTTACATCAGACTCATCTAAAACTAAAGTGAAAGAGGATGTAACAACATGTGCTTAATGGAAGATAATCATCTTTATCTTTCTGAACAAGAGGAGGTTTTTGAGCTTTCCTGTGATGAAATATTTGAAGTTTCAAAGAAAATTTATACTTTATATAGGATGCTCAAGAAAGCACATACAAGCCTTAAATCTATCTTTTCAATTATACAAAAAGATCATGAATGCCTCAGGAAAGATCATTCCACTTCAAATAGTAATCATATGACTTTACTGATGAATTTGACTCTTTAAATAAGATGCATCTTAATTTAACTACTGAATATGATTCCTTGAAAACATCACATGTTGAATTAGAAAATACATTCATGGAAATAGAAACTTATGCTTGTAAACTTGATGAAAGTAAGAATGCATTGAGAATTGAAAACTCAACTCTTAAAACTAAAAACAAATTTTGTACAAGTTCATTTAAAAGCGTATAAAGAAAATAAAATGCCTCCAACACTTTTCTTGGAGTTAGATGTTTCTCTTGTGGCATGCTAGGACACATCTCGCATATTTTCACTATCCACCATAGAATACAGTTACTGTAGAGACCAAAATTTATAATTCATAGCATAACATGCAAGCATTTCATCCCACATTCCATAAGGTGGAACCCAAACTTTTTTGGGTTGGCAAATCTAACTACTGATGATTTTGTTAAGATTCTCTCACAGAAGGACTCATAAGAGCATATGGTACTAGGATAGAAAATTATCAAGGCACGTTCTTGATGATTCAAATCAATTCATTTCACTGAAGCCAGGGTAGGTGGCTAGGTGACACTTGGAGAAAACACCCAGGAGTGGTAGAATCATATATAATTGGTAACTTAAAAAAATGCAGTATTGAAAATATTTTACCAATAGATGGCTTAAAGCATAACCTGCTTAGCATAAGCTAGCTTTACGATAAAGGATTTAAAATTTAATTTTTTTATGAGCTATATGATTAGCTTAAATAAAAACATAATTCTACAAGGAAATAGAATTAAAAATATTTACATGCTATATTTAAATAGTATTAAACCTGCTATTTCTTTTTGCCTAAAAATTGTTGTTGAAGAATCTTTGTTATGGCATAGGAGATTGTGTCATGCAAGAATGAAAAAAATTAGAAAAATCACCCAAAAAGACTTAGTGAGAGGCATACCAAAACTAGAGTTCACTAAGGACCACCTGTGTGTTATCTGTTAGTTAGGAATGCAAGCCAAATCCTCCTTTCACTCAATTAAGGATATTAACACTAGTAAAACTTTTAAAGTCCTACACATGAAATTTTTTGGACCTGTTAGCACTACAAGCCAATGAGAAAAAGTCTTTGGGTGTGTGATTGTTGATGATTACTCGAGGTTTACCTAGGTTTGATTCCTATCTCATAAAAGTGAATCATTCGATAAATATAGATCATTCTCCACTTGGATTCAAAAGAAGTTAGGTTGTCAAATTATGATAATTCATAATGATCATGTTGGAGAATTTGAGAATGAGAAATTTGAATCTTACTATAAGGAGTAAGTGAGTGATCATAATTTTTCAGCTCATAGAACCCCTCAGAAGAATGGGGTTACTGAAGGAAAGAATAGGGTCCTGGTAGACACTACTAGAGCCATATTAGCTGAATAATCATCTCAAAAATACTTCTAGGAACAAGTGGTGAATAGAGATTATTATGTTATGAATAGCATAAATATTAGATCCAAGCTAAATAGGACACCCTATAAAATTCTTAAGGGTTGGGCACCCAACCTCTCTAACCTTTATGTCTTTTGATGTAAAGTATTCATTCCTAATAATAAGAAGTCTCTACTAGGAAAGTTTGATCCTAAATCTAATGAAGGAGGTTTTTTAGGGTACTCAAAGGTTGGAAAATCTTTTAGAGTTTTAAATAAAAAGACACAGGTAGTAGAAGAGACTACTCTTGTTGTATTTGATGAATTTAATTATTTTAGAGGATCTAGGGTAGAAGAAGAAGTTATAGAAATTACCCAACGAGTTGAATTTACAAATATGGAGAAAAGGATAGAACCTGAAAATTCACTTCCTAGAGAATGGAGATATTCTTCAGGTCATCCTAAAAAATTGTATTATGAGTTAAAGGTGTTAAAACAAGGTATGGACTTAGAAAAAAAGTTAACCACTCAGCCTTTATCTCAATAATTGAACCCACTAATATAAATCAAGCCCTATCTGATGAATTCTAGATTCTAGCCGTGCAAAAGAACTTAAATCAATTTGTGAGGAATGTTGTTTGGGAACCTATTGAAAGATCTAAGGACCAGAGTGTGGTTGAAACTAAATTGATTTTCAAAAACAAAATGAATAATTTCATTGTTATTCTTAGAAATAAAAAAAGATTTGTGGCAAGGGGTATAACTTGATAGAATGGATTAAATTTGAAGAGATCTTTGCCCCTGTAGTAAGATTAAAAGCCTTTAGGGTACTACAAGCCTTTGTCTCCTTAAAGAGATTTAAACTATACCAAATGGATGTAAAAAAAAACTTTGTAAATGTGGTAAAATAAGATGATTCATTTTTTAAACAAATCTAATGCTTTAAAATTCATAATTTTCTAATTATGTGTTCTAATTAAAAAGAGGTATAATATGAATTAAAATAAGCACCTAGAGTATGGTATGAATGGCTAAGCTCATTCCTACTTGAGAGAACCTTTGTTAATTAAAAATTATTATTTTGTTACTTTTGATTTAGGTTTTAAGTTGGAGGTTGATCATTTTTATAGAAAACTTAGGCTTATTTATTGGACCTCCTTCTAACTTTTATAAGCTGAATATGGATGGGGCTATTTTTTGGTCCTTTTCGGGTTGTAGTTGTGTTATCAGGTATTGTCATAGTAGGTTCATTATGGCTTTTTCTAGTCCCTTACACAATTTTGATGTTAACTATGATATTATCTCAGCTATTCTTTATGGTTTAAGATTATGCATTTCTCTTAACTTAACTAACATCGAGATTGAAGTGGATTCAAATTATTATTATAAAATTTTAAATTATATTGAGGATACGGTGTGTAATTCTACTCTCTTTTATCTGGTGAGGGATATTAAGAACTTGCTTATCTTTTGAACTATTCTTTTTCTCTTATTCACAAGGAAGGTAATGCGTGTGTTAGCTTGTTTGCCAATTAGGGGTGTCAATTGGATTGTTTTTCTTATTTATATACTATTAGCATACCTACTCTATGAAAATATCTTTTTAAGATTAGATAAAGTTGGTATGCACCATGTTATACTTTAATGTTGGCTATTGGATGAAGCCTTTACTACAAGTTTCTTTGGATTTGGGCTCTGGAGCTCCATTATTATCCTGAGTTTTTTCCTGTGCTGGTGGTACTTCCTAATGTATGGTCTCTATTTGGTTTACAATTTTTCTTCTTGGTTTTATTTTGTTATGTCATGCCTCATGGTCTTAAATCCTTTGTCTTGTATGGTTTTGTGGGTACTCGGGTTGCTTGGTCCTACTATATTATTATTTTTTGGTTGGTTAGTTCACCTTACTAATTTCTTATTTCTCATTAGTCTGTGGGTTCTACTTTCTCTTAGGGGCTTTGCCTGGCCATCGGGTTTGGTGGTTTTTAGTGTTGGCATTGCCCCTACTTCTAGATCCATGTGTACCTTGTAGGGGCTAGTTTTTCTCTAGAGCCTTGTGTGGTTGATACATGTTGTTCTCCTTATTATGTTATTGGTTGTGGTTTCTTTCCATCATGTTGTGGTTGGCTGGTTCGGTTTAGAAGCTACCTTACATGGGTGAATTGCTTTCTCGCTATTGTCTAGATGGTTGGTTCTCCTGACAATTACCTTATTTCCCATCAGTCTATGGGTTCTGCTTACTCCTGGGGGCTTTGCTTGGCTATTGGGTATGGTGGTTTTTTGTATTAGCTTTGCCCCTACATCTAGTTCCTTGTGTGCCTTATGGGGGCTAGTTTTTCTTTTGAGCATTTTGAGGTTGATACTTGTTATTCTCCTTATTAAGTTATTCGGTGTGGTTTTATTCCTTTCTTCTATGGTTGGTTGATTTGGTATCGTTGCTTCCTTGCTTGATTGAATTTATCCATCCACTTTGTCCATGAGCTGGGTATGATTTTGTGCTATAATTTACTTACTAACTTGTTTAGTTATATTAATTTTGTGGTTAATAAGGGTGTTAAGGATTTTATCCCTTTTTATGCAAATGCTAAAGAGAAGTATGATGTCCATGTTGATTATATTGCCTGTTATGTGGATAATTGTTGGATCTATCATTGTGTTATTTTATGGTTTTATCTACGCTACTATTATCTTAGACTTTACTTATTTTTGCAAAATTTTCTTAGTGCAAGTATTCATCTTGATGGTTTTTTGGATTGGAAGCTGATATTGACGGGGATTTTTGTGTGCTTCCTTCTTTTTGGGTGCTCGCTCTTGTGCACCTTAGAATATACCTAGGGTATTTTGTATTTTTTCTTAGCAGGGAACTCGAGCTAGTAGGTTTTTTTTTTCTTTCATTGTGTATCTCTTTTGAACATTAGTGAGCTTGAGTTCCCTTTAAGGACTTTATAATTTTTCCCTTAATTAACGTGTAGGCCTCTCTATTGGTTTCCAAAAAAAAAAAAAAACTACTCATTGTCCAAATTTATGTTGGTGATATTCTTTTTGGATCTTCTAATAATGTGATAAATTTTTAATAATAATGAGTAAGGAGTTTGAGATGAGTATGATAGGAGAATTGACCTACTTTTTAAGATTTAGTATAAGGTAGAAAGATGATAGAATTTTCTTTAGTCAATAAAGATACATTAAGGACATCCTTAAGAAATTTTAAATGGATAATTCTAATGTTGCAAATCTACTTTTAGGGAGTATAATTTTGATGACAGCGAACACTTATGTTTCTCTACGACTGTCTTGCCTACTAACATTTTAGGTCCATGAGATTATACTGCAAATCTACTTTTAGGATTTGGGATGCATTGTGTATTACTTATGAAGGAACCAATGAAGTTAAGCAATCTAGATTAAATATTTTATTAAATGACTATGAACTTTTTTGTATGAAATATTATGAATTAATTTCTGACATGTATATTAGGTTTACTCAAATTGTCACCACATTGCATGCTTTAGGAAGAGAGTTAACTAATTATGAAAAAGTAAATAAAATTTTTAGATGCTTTCCTTGTTCTTTTAATGCTAAGATCACTATAATTTAAGAATCTAAAGATTTGAATACTTATTCTATTGATAATTTATTAGGATCACTCATTGCTTATGAGCAAGGGATGAATCAAAGAAATCTTGATGCAGGTGAGAAAAAGAAGAACAAAACTATGGCGCTGAAGGCCAACAACATGGACACTGATTCTTTCGTGTATGAAAGCGAAGATGTTGCCTTCATCGTGAGGAAATTCAAAATTTTTCTAAGAAAGAAGCACAAGAACCATCATAAGTGGAATAAAGAAAAGGGTAGCAAAAATTTTAAGATTTCTAACAATAAGATCTACTTTGAAAGCAGGAAGCCGGGACACGTTAAAGCTATTTGTTCTACACTTAAAGCGAACTCAAGCAAGGAGAAGGGTGAGGAGAAACCTAAGTTCAAAAAGGATAAGAAGAGGTTCCAAAAGGCATTCTTGGCAGATTTAGCATCAGACTCCTCTGAGACTGAAGCTGAAGAGGAGACTATAAACTTGTGCTTGATGGCGGACGTTCATCTTGGTTAGTTAGACCAAGAAGAGTTATGTAAACTAACCTACAAATAATTACATGAAGTTTTTGAACAAATTCATGCATAATATAGAAAACTTAAGAAATCACATGCTAGTTTGAAATTGGAGTTTTTAAATTTAAAAAGCATGAAATTTTACTTAAAGATCATTCTACAATCGATAGAAATCACATATCATTACTTGATGAGTTTGATACATTAAATAAAAAGTATACTGAATTATCTGATGCACATGATTTCTTGAAGTCATCTCATGCTGAGTTAGAAAAAGAGTTTAGGAAATTAAAAAATCACAAAGCTTTTGAAATAACAAACCAACATTGCATGTATCACATAACTTTAAAAGAAAGTATTACTACCCGAATAGATTAGTAAATTCTTGGTGTTAGATATTTTTCATGTGGTATGTTTTGTCATATTTCACACACTAGCACTATTCACCATAGTATACATTCGTTGTAGGACTCAAACTACATGATTTATAGCATAATATACATGCATTATATTCTTCTTTCCATAAGAAGGGACCCAAATATATTTAGGTTCCTAAAACTGACGTTTGATTATTTTGAAGGCTTGCTGTTACAAATGGCCTCGTGAGAGTATATGGTACCTGGACAGCAGATGCTCACGACACATGACTAGAGATGTTAATCAATTCATTTCACTAGAGGCCAAGGCTAGAGGAAAGGTTACTCTTGGAGACAATACCACCAGGAAAGTAGTGGGCGCAGATATATTTGGAAACTCCAAGAACCTTCTGATTGAAAATATTTTTCTTGTAGAATGACTGAAACACAACTTGCTCAGCATCAGTCAACTTTGCGATAAAGGCTTCATCATAAAATTCTTCGCAAATACTTGCATTATAAGCTTAAATAACAACACTATTTTGTAGTGAAAGTGGATCAATAATGTTTACATACTTGACTTAAATAATATTGAAAGTGCTTCATTTTGCTTAAAAATTATTGCTAATGATTCATGGTTATGACACAGGAGATTATGTTATACTAGTATGAAAACCCTTAGGAGAGTGACCTAGAAAGACCTAGTTAGAGGTGTCCCCAAGCTTAAATTCTCAAAATACCACCTTTATGATGCCTACCAACTACAGAAGCAAGATCAATCTTTTTTTCACTCCATTAAGGATATTAGCACCTCTAGACCTTTAGAAGTCCTTCACATGGATTTGTTTGGACCGATTCGCACTGCCAGCTTAGGGGAAAAAGTCTATGGATTTGTGAATGTCGATGACTACTCGAGGTTTACTTGGATTATATTTTCTATCACATAAGAAAGAGTCTTTTGATGAGTTTAAATCCTTCTTTACTTGGATTCAAAAAAAGCTAGGTTGTGAGATTTTGACCATCCATAGTGACCATGGGGGAGAGTTTGAAAATGAGTGAATTGGAGACTTCTATGAGGATAAGGGGATTAGTCACAACTTCTCAGCTCCTAGGAGCCCTCAGAAGAATGGGCTAGTTGAAAGAAAGAACCAGACCATAGTTGAAGCTGCTAGAGCCATGCTTGCTGAGTATTCACTTTCAAAATACTTTTGGGTTGAAGCGATAAACACAGTTTGTTATTTGTTGAATAGGATGAATGTTAGAGCCAAACTTGATAAGGCACCCTATGAGATCCTTAAGAGTAGGACACCCAACCTTTCCCATCTCCATGTCTTTGGATGTAAGGTTTTCATTCTTAAAAAAGGAAGTCACACTTAGGATAATTTGACATAAAATGTAATGGAGTGTTCTTAGGATATTCAAGTGTGGTGAAATCCTTTAGGATGTTTAATAAGAAAACTTTGGTGGTGGAGGAGACCACTAATGTAGTGTTTCATGAATCTAATCCTAAGAAGTCTAGAGTTGAGGATGAAGATAAAGTTGGAGAGATTACCACTGGAGTTAAAATTTTGGAGAAGATGGTAAAACCCCAAAACACTGAAGGAGTAGGTGAGAGTACCTAAGGAGAAGAAAATGCAAATTTAGAGGAAAGGGTTAATCTTACACACACCTTGCCTAGAGAATGTAGATATTCTTTGAGTCATCCTAAAGAACTGTTATAGAAGACCCTTATGAAGGTGTTAGGACTAGGCATGGAATTAGGAAGTGAACCACTCTACCTTTATCTCAATGACTAAACCCACCAACATCAATCATGCCCTTTCTGATGAGTTTTTGAACTTAGCCATACCAGAGGAATTAAACCAATTTGTTAGGAACGATGTTTTGGAGCTTGTAGAAAGACCAAAGGGATAAAGTATAGTTTGAACCAAATGGGTCTTTAAGAATAAAATGAATGATTCTGGTGTGGTGGTTAGGAATAAGGCAACATTGGTGGCTAAGGGATACAACCGAATAGAAGGGATGATTTTGAGAAGACATTTGTCCCTGTAGTTAGATTGGAAGACATTATAGTGCTACTAGCCTTTGCCTATTATAAAGGATTTAAGCTTTTCCAAATGGACATTAAGAGTGCCTTTTTAAATGGGGTAATAAAAGATGATATGTTTGTAAAGTAACCCCGAGGTTTTGAGAGTTCTTAATTTCCAAATCATGTTTTCAAATTAAAAAAAGCCTTATATGGATTAAAGCAGGCACCCAAAGCTTGGTATGAGAGGCTTAGCATATTCTTACTAGAGAGGGAGTTTGCTAAGGAGAGCGTTGACACCACCCTTTTTCTGAGAAAAATAGGAGATGAATTACTCATTATTTAAATCAATGTCGATGATGTACTTTTTTGATCTTTTGATAAAAGGCTATGTGATGATTTTTCTAAAATAATGAGTATAGAATTTGAGATGAGTATGATAGGAGAGTTGTCCTACTTTTTGGGCTTTAACATAAGACAACTAGTTGATGGAAAATTTCTAAATCAATCAAAATAAATAAAGAACATCATGAATAAACATGAAATGGATAAAGCTAAGCCAATTAATACTCCCATGACCTCCAGTGTTCAGTTGGATAAGGACCCAAATGGAAAATAAGTTGATCAAAAGAAGTATAGAGAGATGATTAGATCTTTAATTTACCTTACTTCTAACAGACCTGATATAATATTTAGTGTTTGTCTCTGTACTAGATTTTAAGCTGATCCTAAAGAATTCCACCTGATTATAGTTAAGAAATTTTTTGGATACCTCTTAGGAACCCAAAACTTAGGAATCTGGTATCCTAGGCACATCACTTCTTTTAAGATTATTGGATATTCTAATTCTAATTTTGTAGGTTATAAGGTGGATAGAAAGAGCACTTCTAGAACTTGTCAATTTATAGGACAATCTTTAGTCTCCTCGTCGAGTAGGAAGGAAAACTCGGTTGCACTTTTCACTGTTGAAGTTGAGTTTATTGCCTTAAGAAATTGTGTGGCCCAAGTCCTTTGGTTGAACCAACAAGTTCTGGATTTAGGATTACCTGTTGGCACAAATTCAATCCTTTGTGACAACACCAGTGCCATCTACATATCTAAGAATCCTATCCAACATTCAAGGACCAAGCACATAGACATAAGGCAACACTTTATTAAAGACCATGTGACCAAAGGAGATATTGAATTATATCATGTGACAACTGAGAATCAACTGGCTGACATCTTTACTAAATCATTGGCCTTCAACACTTTTAGCACTTTAAGAATCAGATTGGGTGTGATTAACATAAATGCATTAACTTGATTTCTGATCATTTATTTGTTGATTGTTATTTTCCTTTTATAGTTTTTTCCTTACTTCTTTTTTAATTTTCATTTATTTCATTTTTTGTTGATTTGATTTTCTTCATTGTTTTAATTTTTTCTTTTAATCACTTATGCACTATTTTTGCTTTTTTAAAATTTGTAGTCAATGATTGATATCTCTAAAATCAGTTAAAGGGGGAAAACACCATTGATTGTTTCATTCTCTCAAACTTCTTTTAGAGGTGAAATTTTCTTTTCTAAACAAAAATCTATCTCGTATTAATAACTGAATTTTGAAATTGAGATCTTTTCATTCTTGCTATAGTAATCTATCTTATATATATATATATATATATATATATATATATAATATTCAAAGTCTTTATTTTACCTTCAGATTTTTGTAATCTTGTCGTTGAATTCATTATATAATTTTTTATTCTATTTTGTGATTCATTCTTTCTTACATTAGAGAGTGAGTTTTTTTCTCTAATATCTAGAAGATATAATCATAACTGATAATTTTTAAGAATTTTAAAAAAGAGATTTAGCTTGCAAAAAAAATGCAAAAAAAGTGGTCAGTGATACCAAAATCAAAAGATGCTCATTGACGCCAAATTAAAAAAATATATAATATACACAAAGTTTATCAAAAATCAAAAGATGCGCAAAGAGCACCAATCAAATTAATAAGAGGCATAAAATGAGCCCTGCAAAAGCAAGCTTCTTCTGTTCCAAAATTTTTAAATCTTAGAAGAATTCATGTGTCACTTAATTTTTTCAAAGGCTTGATTTCGAAAATTCATGATTATAACTAATTACTTTGATATATTATTATATAAAATATTTTTCTAGAACCAAGTCTTGAACAAGTCTCTTTTTTTTATCCAATTAATTATTTTAAATTAGATCCTTGTTTTCAAAAGATGGTTTCCCCTGGGAGAAGTTTTAGTTAAGGCTAACAGGATCAATTATTCTACCATTTTCTCAGATTTTGATGATGTTAACTCGTTGATTCTTACAAACTTTTTTATTCAATCACGTGGAGAATTTATCATTTTCAAGCTTTGATTAAAAAAAAATCTTGTTTTGCTTTTGTTCTTGTCTTTTTCATATTTTATTTTTTCTTTTAAGTTGATTTTTCATGTGTTTGGGCCTTCTCTGATCATCTCCATCCATTCTTTTATTTTAAAATTTTTCTCACATTATCCTGGATGATATTTATATCATCCTTGATAATCTATTAAATTCACTCTTTGAACTCCATATGGCAGTTATTTTGTCTCTTCTACTTCTGATCGTCCTAGATAATCCATTATCGTCCAAGATGATCTGATCATCTTTTGTTTCAATTATTTGTGATCGTCTTAAATAATCCTCCTCATCCTGGATGATCTTCATAATCTCAGCTCAATTATTGGTGATCATCCTGGATGATATGCTTGTTCGTTTTGGACGATACACATGGCAAATTTGACCCTCAACTTTAATTCGGTCGGTATTATCCATTATTATACATTATCCTGGATGATCTACCTATCACTCCTCTTCTTTTGATCACTACTTTTTAAATTTTGGCATGCCGAGAATTCAATGCTATTGATTTGATCTTTTTTTACATTGAGCATCTGACCACTATTCGAGATCTAGAACATAGGAGGAAGCCCAATCTTGCCCTAGGACATATCATTGCCTATATCTTAGAATCGAAATACAACCTCCAATATCATGCCCCACCAAATTTTCAGCCTACCTTCTACTCAAACAACTCCTTCCATGTTCTTCATAGTACTTGTCTCTTCCATGTTCTTCATAGTACTTGTCTCCACCTGGGGCACGAGGAAGCTGAGGGAGCTGAGGAGGAGGCAGCTTCTGCACCTGTTCCTGCACCTACTCCGCTCCACCAGCACTCTCAGCTGGCTTAGTTGGTGGAGTGATTTGACCAGTGAGATACTTATTTTGAGACCTTCATTACTATATAGGAGCAGCAACATATGGAAGATGTTGCTCACTTTGATGCTTACATAGCTCACCAGCAGCTCTAACACGACCAAGATATGGCCTAGCTTGGGTAGCAGTTTGTGACACTTTCTATTTACATTCAGCCACATCCACCACCACCACCTCCTCCATTAGATGATCAGGGGCAATCTTTCTTTTAGTTTGCTTGTTTTGTGTGATGTTGTTTTTCTTCTATTTAGTAGTTTGTATTGTTTTTATTTTTCCCTCCTTTTTGTGATATCAAAAGGGGGAGTAGCTGTACTAGTTTGTACTTTTCTAGTCTATTCTAGTTTGCTATGTTTTTATGATGGAAAGTTGAACTATTTGAACTATGGTTGTTTCTTTACCTACTTCAATTAAAACTACTTTGAACTGCTTCAATTACTTTGTATTTGCCATCATAGAAGGGGGAGATTGTTGCAAATCTGCTTTCAGGGAGTATAATTTTGATGATAACAAACACTTTTATTTCTCTATGACTACCTTGCCTACTAATATTTCAGGTCCACAAGATCAAATTGTAATTTGAACTGGCTCAAGATTGGGTATACTAGGTTTTCGTCAATTTGTAAACTTTTCCCTTTCTTGAGTATATAGTAAATAATGTGGTTCCTGATGCTAAGTAACCTTGCACATACACATGGGGGAAAATTTATATCTATTTTTAGAGTTCTCTATTTTTGGTCACATCATTCGAGATGATCCATAAATCATCTTGGATATGCTAAAAATAGAAACCCTAATTAGGGCATCCTAGTTAAGGCAACCGTCATTAAATACATCATCCTGGATGATAGGCTCAAATCATAAAGAATCAGCTGCCAGATCTAGTTAGGTATTATTTATTTTTGGACATCATCCAGGATATCATCCTAGATGATGAAACACAACTAAGCCTAAATTAATCTATTAAGTAAAGAAATTATGCCAGATCTATTAAGGAAAGCAATTAAGGTTTGATTGCTCAATCAAATTGTCCTAGATGATCGTAGGATCGACCAGGATGATAAGTTCAAAAAATCTTTGTTATTCCTAGATGATCACCATCGGACACCTTCTATTCAGGGAGATGGTCTAGATGATCTTCATGGATTTGAACTAATCGTCCGAGAAGATCATGAGATCGGCCTGAACGATCAAGCTATTTTTCTATCGTCCAGATATCCTTGCGATTGTCTGTATGATATTTAAATACTTGTACTAATCATATAGGATGATATATTATTTTCCTCGATAATATGAATAAAAACCTTTTGATCGTCCCAAACTATCCAGGCTGATTGAGAGAAATTTACGCTGATCGTCCAGGATGATATTTATATCATCTTGGACGATAATATTGGTTTTTATAAATTAAGAGCTATTCCAAAACTCTTCTATTTAAGAGCTCTTATTCTATCCAAGAAATCATCTTTTGCTGTTGTCTTGACCTGACAGAGCCTAGATGAGAGGGAGAGAAAGGAAGAGAGAGAGAGAGAGAGAGAGAGAGAGAGAGAGAGAGAGAGAGAGAGAGGGAGAGAGAGAGGATATTGTCAGGGAGAGTTTATGAGGGGTTTCACAAAGGTTGCTTCAAGCAAGGATTCAAGTCATCTTCTTTGATTGTCATCCCTTATTCTTAGAGGTTTGAGAGAGGTCTACTTCAGCAATCGATCAAGGCTCTCAACTTGGTTCAGAAGGAAGCAAAAGGAGTTAGGTTCTTTGCCACAACGGTGTCAGTAGAAAGGAGGTTTTGTATAGGCTTATCCGCCTTGCTATGGGAGCAAAAGGAGAGTCACTGAGTTTAGTACAATACTTAGAGGGCACCTCTAGGGTGTGGACGTAAGTCGAGTTGACCAAACCACTATAAATTTCTATGTTCTTTTCTACTATTTTTCCCACATTTAATTGCTGCACGTTAAATTTCTTTGTGTTTAATTTTGTTTTTGTTGTGATATTATTTTTTATTGAAAGAATTTTTAAAATACCAATTCAACCCCCTCTTGGTTAGAATGGCTAGATCATAAGGGCTTAACATCCCTAATGAAAAAAAAAGCAACCCTAATGAACTTTCAGCTAAGATAAAAAAAACCCAATGAGTAGAAATGTTTAGTTAGATAATGATTCAAATGGAAAATTGATTGATCAAAAGAATTGTAGAAGAATAATTGGATCACTTCTATACATGAATGCTGGCAGACCTGATATTATGTTTAGTGTTGGTTTTAATGCTAGGTTTTAGGCAAATCCAAAAGAGTCCCACTTGACTCCTGTAAAGAGAATCCTTAGATATCTCATAGGAACCAAACACTTAGGAATGTGGTATCCTAGGAATAGCACTTTCTTTGAAATCAAAGGATATTCAGATTCAAATTTTATAGAATACAGAGTTGATAGGAAAAGAACTTTTGGAACATGTTAACTCAAAGGACAAAACTTAGTCTTCTGGTCTAGTATAAAAAAAACTCAGTTGTCCTATCCACTACTAAAGTTGAATATATAGCCTTAGAAAGTTGTGTGGCCCAAATTCTTTGGTAAAAGCAACATATATTAGATTTTATGATTACCTGTAATCTCCATTCAAATCTTATGTGATAACACTAGTGTTATATACATTTCAAAGAATCTAATCCAACACTCTAGGAATAAATAAATAGATATAAGGCACAATTTCATTAGGGTCCAAGTTACCAAAGGAAACATAGAGCTACACCATGTAGCAATTGAAAATCAAATTTTTAATATCTTTATAAAAGCGCTAGCCTTTGAAACCTTCAGGACCTTAAGAACCCGATTAGGTGTAATAGATATTCAAGCTTGAAATTGATTATTTCTTTTTGATCTTTCTGTTAATATTTTTTTTTATTTATATATTTGTTTTCCTTTATGTGTTCTAGTTTTATGCTTTTGATTTTTTGTTAATTTCCTTCAGTATTTTAAGAATCAGATCACTGCTTACTTCTGATATTGATTTTGTTTTTTAAATGCACTTTTGCCCTATTTTATTTAGAAACATATAAGTAGTGATTGAATCTTAAAGTTCATGAAAGTTGTTAAACCTTATGGATCTTGCCTTAAAGCTCACTAAGGTGAAAGCAATAATATTGATACGGAAGCTAGTACACTTATCAAAAGTTACCAAGATATTAATAATAATCTAATTAATATAACATAATATCAATCACAAATTTTGAACCAAGTATTTATAATAGAAATAAAATGCATAAAAATAAACTGCATAAAATAAAATAAAAATAACACACTAGATTTTATAGTGGATCGGTAAAATTATGACCTACATTCACTCCCTGGAGTCCTTCTCCCCAGTTATTACACTATCACTATAGTGTCTCTCCTTTAGCCCCTACAACTAGTCGGAAAAGCCCTTAGAAATTCTCTTCCACCAACCTGATGTGTCAGAGGGATGTACTCCTTTAATAGGAAGAGAACCTTAACTCCTTTTCACCCTTCTAGTGCAGTAGAGAACTTGTAATCACTTTCACCTTCCTAGTGCAATGGAGTAGCCGGGTTTTTTAACACCAAAGAGGTCTTCTTGCCTATGCTTCCCTCAAGATAACCTTGACACTTCAAGCAAATCAGGTGTAAGTTTAATATAGCAACCATATGAAAACCCCCTCTCATACTCCCTTAAAGCCCATAAGGATCTTCTCCCTCTCTTACAAACTCCACCCTTTATCTCTCTAGCCCAAGGCCCTCTTTTCAAGCTTTCTCTTGAAGAAAATACCTCAAAGAATGCTTAAAATGTTGTAATCCATGACCCCTAGTATGAGATTTTAAGGATGATAAATAATGTCATTTGAATTACTATTCATTGAATACTTTTGTTTTCGGCTCTTATCTGTGAGTACTAACATTTTAGGGAGATCACAAGCTACTTAGCTCAACAAAAATACTCAAGACTAGGTAGAGTAAGAGTTAGAGTTTATAACATTATAATTTTTCATTTATTATTATTTTTCTTTTCTTGAGTCTGGCTACAAATTATATGCAAGATTGAGAAACCATATACACACAAGGGGAGAGGGTTTCAAAAAAGAAGAAATTTTTTTCTTTGTTGATCGTACTATATGAGTTTAAATCATATTGTACTATATGATATGGCTGAAATGGCTATCTGTAAACAAGTCATACTGTATGATTTATATCATACTATACGAAGTGTTTCTAATTTAAAAACTCTAGCTGTTAGATTAATTTAAGTATGTTTAATAACTAGTCATACTATACAATTTTATTTTCTACTGTATATGGTATATTTTGAATACTTACTTAAAATAACCCCAAGATTAATGCATAAATTAAGGATTAATTTTTAAATGATTATCATACTGTATGACCTAGTTTGTACTGTACGATCAACTGAGGCTATTTTTTGTCATCCTGTATATTGTATCGGATGATCCCTTTATGTAGTACTAATCATACTATACAAAGTGGTTCATGCCATACTATGTGCAAAGATGAGTCTCATCATCCCAGCAATTATCTTGTACGAATAAACAGATTTTACATAACATATTGTACAGGTTTATATCATACTATATGATAATATTCAGAATTTTGGCCTATTTGTAAACCTTTGTACCAGGATGAAGGCTGCTATGTAATGATCGTACTGTATGATATTTGGTCGTACTATACGATCAAAATGACTAAATTAAAATTTTTAGGATTTCTTAGAGCCTATTTTAAGTGTCTAAACTTTTATTTTTGATGTGTGATTGAGAGAGAGGAATGTGATTAGAGAGGGATTCCTTAGGGGAGAGCTCTTGAGAAGATTTTAGGGTTTGTGAGAGGAAGGAGAAGGTGGGCTTTATGAGGGAGAAGGAGTGTGAGGGAGATCTCATGGTTGCTCAAAGCTTGCTGCACTTTTCTCTTCCTGTGGCATGAGAAGATCTTATTGGAGGCTCTCTGAGGGGGAGATTCTTCTACATCCGTGTCCTCTAAGGTACTCTGCCTTCTCTAGGAGGGAGAAAAATGAGAAGGTAAGCTGCCATCAGCAGCAGGGTGACAAAGAAGAACTATTATTTAATAATGAAATTCCTGGAGTGGAGGACTCTAGGGAGTGGATGTAGGTTAAGTGATCAAACCGCTATAAAATCTCTAGTATGATTTTTCCTTCATTACTTTTTATTTATGCCTATATTTTTTTCATTAAAATTGCTTGGTGAAAAATTGTTGTGAAATTCATTGTTCCAAGTTGTGTTGTAAGCATTCATTTCAGTATTATTTAATTTTCTTATTTAAGTTTAAAAAACACAAAAAAAAATTAGAACTCCTGTTTAGGATTATATTTTATTGCAACAATTTCTCAATTCACCCCCCCCCCCCCCCCCCTCTTCGTGTATCTCAAAATTTCAATTGGTATCATAGCGGGTTTTAAAAATAGTATTTTAGAAAACCTCAAAAATTGATCATGTCTCATTTTAGTAATTGTAATACTGCAGAGGGTTATTCAATAACCAGTCCACCTCTGTTTGACAATATCCCATTTGATTTCTGGTAAATTAGAATATCTACTTTTTTATAGTCTACAGACTTTCGTATATTGATGTTGGTTAATGATGGTTACGTTGCACCATTTAAACTTATGAATTGAGTAAAAACTCATGTACCTTTTAATGAATGGAGCAATGAGGATAAAAATTTGGGTCAATTAAATGTGAAATGCTTAAACTATTTCTTTTGTGCATCAAAAATTGAGGACTACATAAGAGTATCTACCTGTGCTACTAGTAAGGATATTTGGGATAGATTGTGCATCATGTACGAAGGAACTAGTGAAGTTAAATAGTCTAGACTTAACATTCTGTTGCATGATTATGAACTCTTCCATATGAAATCTAGCAAAATATTATCTGATATGTACACTAGGTTCACCCAAATCGTGACATCCTTGCATGCATTAGGTAGAGAAAATTCAAATTCTGGAAAAGTTAACAAGATTTTTAGATGCTTACCTAGTTCCTATGATGCTAAAATTACTGCAATCACTGAATCTTAAGTTCTTAACATTTATTCTATTGACAATTTACTTGGGTCACTCATTGCGTACGAGCAAGGAGTGAGTCAAAGGCAAAGTGATGCAGGTGAAAAGGAGCGGACGGTGGCATTGAAAGTAAATAACTCAGAAAGTGAAAGTTCTGCAACGGAGGAAGAAGATGCATAGCCTTGATGACCCGACAATTCAAAAACTTTTTGAAAAGAAAATAAAAGAATCATCAGAATAACTGGAATAAAGGTAAAAGCTCGAGAACTATTAAAGTTTCATCTGACACGATATGCTTTGAGTGTAGGAAATCAGGTCACCTCCGAGATGATTACCATAACTTAAAAAGTCAACCAACTATAGAGAAAGGCAAGGATAAAGCTAAATATAAGAAGGGGAAGATGAAGACATAAAAGACATTTTGGGTTGACTCTACCTCAAAATCATCAGAAGAAGAAGCAGAGGAGGAGGTAACAAATTTGTGTCAAATAGCTAACGATAATCTTGATTAATCAAGATAAGGGAAGCTCTTACAAAAGACCTATTGAGAGCATGTGGTACCTGGACAGTAGCTGCTCGTGACATATGACTGGAGACATGAAGAAGTTCATTTTACTTGAGATTAGGACTGAAGGCAAAGTAACATTGGGAGACAATACCACCAGGAAAGTGGTGGGCTCAGGTATTATTGGAAATGCTAAGAATTTGTTAATAGAGAATATTTTATTAGTTAATGGTTTAAAACATAACTTACTAAGCATTAGTTAATTATGTGAAAATGGTTTTGACATAAAATTTCTTTTTGATAAATGCCTAATTAGCTTAAATGACAAACGTGTTTTAGAAGGAAAATGAATGAACAATATTTACATGTTAGATCTTGATTGCATTAACAATTCAAATTCACTTTGCTTAAAAATAATACTAGATGACTCGTGGCTATGACATAGGAGACTATGCCATGTTAGAATGAAAATACTTAGAAACATCACTCAAAAAAACCTAATTAGAGGCGTACCTAAGTTAGACTTCATTAAGGACCATTTAAGCGATGCCTTCCAACTAGGAAAATAAATAAACTCATCCTTTCACTCAATTAAAGATGTGAACACATCTAGGCCACTAGAAATTCTTCACATGGACTTATTTGGACCTGTTAGCATAGCTAGCCTAGGTGGGAAAAATTATGAGTTTGTGATTGTAGACAACTTCACTAGATACACTTGGGTAAGATTTCTAGCATATAAGAATGAGTCGTTTGAGGAATTTAAGGTATTCTCCTCTTGGATTCAACAAAAATTAGGATATAAAATCTCAACAATCTATAATAATCAT
The DNA here is from genome assembly GCA_022539455.1 of Dendrobium nobile. Lineage (NCBI taxonomy): Eukaryota > Viridiplantae > Streptophyta > Magnoliopsida > Asparagales > Orchidaceae > Dendrobium > Dendrobium nobile. Next base: position 45,342,368 of record CM039721.1, read on the forward strand.
GGTGGAGAATTTCAAAATTAAAGATTTGAATTTTCTATCAAGAGATAAGAATAGAGCATAATTTCTCAGCCCCTAGAACTCCTCAGCAAAATAAAATAGCAGAAAGGAAGAATAGAACCTTGGTAGAGACTAGGGTAATGTTAGCTGAGTACATCCTTCTTAGATATTTTTAGGCAGAAGCGATTAACACGGTTTAGTATGTCTTAAATAGGGTGAACATTAGGTCAAAGCTGAATAAAACTTCTTATGAACTCCTTAAGGGTCGGACTCTGAATCTTTCACATTTATGTCTTTGGTTACAAGTGCTTTATCTTAATCAATGGCAAACTTCTCGTATGAAAATTTGAGCCCAAGTCTGATGAGGGTGTCTTTTTAGGTTATTCATATGTAGGTAAGGCCTATAGAATCTTTAACAAGAGAACCCTAATAGTACAAGAGTCCACCCATGTAATATTTAATGAATCAGATAAGCCTCTAAATCTAAAATTGAAGAAGAAGAAATAGAGGCAATTCAAGGAGTAGAAATTATGACCATAGGAGAAAGTGTAGAACCTCTGGAAAATATGCCTAGAGAATGGTGATACTCTTTTAGTCATCCTAAAGAATTAATTTTCGAAGACCCATCAGAAGGTGTGAGAATTAGGCACAAACTTAGGAAGGAGGATAGTCATTCAACATTCATCTCTATGATAGAACCTATGAGTATAGATCAAGCTTTAGAAGATAAATTCTAGATTCTTGCAATGTAAGAAGAATTGAATCAGTTCACCCAGAATGATGTTTGGGAGTTAGTCAAGAGACCTAAAGAAGAGAGTGTAGTAGGAACAAAATGGGTCTTTAAAAATAAGGTGAATGACTCAGGAACTAAAATAGGAAATAAAGCCAGACTAGTAGCTAATGGGTACAACCAAATTGAGGGAATAGACTTTTAAGAAACCTTTACATTGGTAGCTAGACTAGAAGCCATAAGGGTACTCTTAGTGTTTGCTTGCTTCAAAAGTTTTAAACTATATCAAATGGACGTAAAGAGTGCTTTTATAAATGGAGTAATTAAGGAGGATGTTTTTGTTGAGCAACCCCTCCCCCCCCAGATTTGAAAGTTCATAATTTCTACATTATGTATTCAAATTAAGAAAGGCACTATATGGGTTAAAGCAAGCACCTTGAGCATGGTATGAGAGACTTAACTCATTCTTACTGGATAGAGGATTTATTAAGGGTAGTGTGGATACCACACTCTTTTTATAAAGAGTTAAAGAAGAAATTCTCATTGTTCAGATTTATGTGGATGACATTCTTTTTGGATCATTAGAAAAAAATTTATGTGATGAATTTTTAAAAAATAACGAGTAGTGAATTTGAAATGAGCATGATGGGAGAGCTTAATTACTTTTTTAACTTTAGTGTAAAACAAATGGATAATGGAATATTTTTTAGCCAAATGAAATACATTAAGAATATTCTGAAAAAATATGAAATGGATAGTGCTAAACCCATGAACACTCCAATGAGCTCTACGATTCAAATTGATAAAGGCCCAAATGGAAATTTAGTAGACCAGAAACATTATAGAGGAATGATTAGATCTCTCCTCTACCTAACTACCAATAGACTGGACATAATATTAAATGTGTGCCTCTATACCTGTTTTCAAGCTAATCCTAAAGAGTATCACTTAACTGCAGTCAAGAGAATTCTTAGATATCTACTAGGCACCCCAATCTTAGGAATTTGGTATCCTAGGCATAGCACTTCTTTTGAAATATTAGAGTACTCAGATTCTAATTTTATAGGATGGAGGGTAGATAGAAAAAGTATCTCTGGTACCTTCTAATTCATAGGACATTCTTTAGTTTCTTAGTCCAGTAAGAAGCAAAATTCAGTAGCCGCTTCCATGGCCGAGGCAGAATATATTGTAGTAGGAAGTTATGTTGCACAAGTACTATGGTTGAAATAATAACTTCTTGATCTTGGATTACCTATAGGAACCATCTCAATCATGTGCGACAACACAAGTGCAATTTGTATTTCTAAAAATTCAATTCAACACTCTCAAACAAAACACATAGACATTAGACACCATTTCATAAGAGATCATGTTGCTAAAGGGGATATAGAATTACATCACATAGCTACAGGAGATCAATTGGCAGACATCTTCATAAAACCACTAGCCTACGACACCATTAGAACTTTAAGGACAAGACTTGGTGCCATAGACATTAATGCATAAGTCAAAAAAAAAATCTTCTAAGGCTATTCCTGATCATTACACACTCGCCACACAAAAATAAATAAAAAAATTTGACATTTTCTTTATCGTACTGTATGATCCACGTTTGTTCTGTACGATATATCAAAACTATACAAATCATAATCTAGACTCAAATTTCATCTCTGTCGATTGTACTGTACGATCATCTTCTCATTGTACGATACATGTTGCTATTCATTCAATCAGTTTGGTATGATATTATTGCAATCATACGGTAAGATATCTCCTCTTCGTATTGTATGATTCATGTCAGCGATGGATTGGGATGAATTTACTCTATTTGGTTTGATATTATTGCTCATCTTACTGTACGATAACTCCTCTTCGTACTGTATGATCCACTTCAGCAAAATGGATGAGTACGACTTAAAGGGGGTCAGTAGATATAATTGATGTTCGTCTTGTATGAACACATGTTCATATTATATGACTTTTTTCATCAAAGGTCGTACCGGCGACCCTCGGGATGATCTAAATCCTTCTATTTGTACTGGACGATATACATCATGCTATATAAGTTGACCATCTTTTCCCAACCATTTATCCAGATAATATTATTTCCCATCGTACTGTATGATCCTATATTGTACTATATGATAGTTCCCAAACTCTATAAATTGGTTAAATTTGAAGCACTTTTCACTCACTCTTCCTTCACCTTATTTGGTATCACCTGTCTTGACAAAATGTCAAGCTCTAGTAAGCATGGTCGTCTCATCATTGGAAGCTCTTCTTCCTCTTGCCGTTCCTTTGATCGTTTCCTGACTCCCAAAAATGAAGAAGCCTACCATAAATACAAGGAATGCAATATTACACCGTCTCGAATGCTAAATCAAGCTGCCTTAAATTTTGAGGCAATGAACCTCTTCACATCCACCACTCTTCAATTCCTCCTTATCCTAGCCTTCCCGATCAATTCTGAACTCTTATTTGAATTCATGGCCAACCTAACCTTCACTTTCAAAACCCTAACCTTAAACTCTTTTGTCTGCCAATAATACGTAGAAATCACTAAGGTAGATATTTCCCAATACATTGGGTTGTATATTGAAGGCCCTAGAGCTCATTCTTTCCTCTCAAATGAATTCGACTAGAGTGCTGCAAATCTAGTCCTTAGGAATGTAGCTTTTTATCAACACTAGCCTCTTGTTCAATCCTTAATCTAAAATGCCTAAATTATTTAGCACGTCCTTCGCACTTCAATTATACCCAAAGCGGGCGACCAAATCTATATGACCCCAATCTTATTAGTCGTTACCTACTTTATAATGTCAAACATAAAATTTGATGAGGCAAATTTAATTATTGATTATATCCAAAACATGGCCTTCGTTCGCCTCCCTACCACTTGTAGAAAACAAAATCTAGCTCTTGGCCACCATGTAGGTTATATCCTTTAAAACAAATACTAATTAACTTATCCAGTTGAACCTGATAATCCACCAATCTTTTATATGGATGCCTCTTTCTCTATTTTATTTCATCGAGGGCAAGAGCCTGAAGAATAAGACTTTGATGAAGAAGAAGGAGAACCTGCTTCAGCAGGAGCACCTATTCCACAAAGACGGCATGCACCACCCTGAGGACTTGCACCATCCTATCCTCAGGATGGCTTGGTCAAACATTTCAACCAACTGTAGATCTGTCTTGACACTCACATTCAAGAAAAACATTAACAACACGAGGATGACATGCGGAAGTTTGCGAAATGCTTTTCCTCAATTGATTAACAATTCACATCCATCCACCAATACTTCCACCCACCTCCAACTCTAGTTGATTAGGATCCTCCTTTCTAAAGTGTATCTATTTTGTGCTATTTTTCTTAGTGTTATTTGTGACTTCTCTTTTTATTGATGTCAAAAGGGGGAGAAGTCTGTTGTTGTCAGTATGTCCTTCTTTTATTTTTTTGTTTATTTTTGTTATGTTTATGGTTAAGTTTAATGAAATGCATTTTTCTATTTCTATATTTTTCATGATATTTTCATTAATTAAAAATAAAAAAAAATTATATAAACAAAAAAATGCCTTACTAAATTGCTTATAACCAACATTATTTGACATCATCAAAAAGGGGAGATTGTTGCAATCCATGACCCCTAATATGAGATTTTGATGATGACAAATAATATCATTTGAATTACTATTTGTTGAATACTTTTGATTTCTACTCTTGTCTGTGAGTACTAACATTTCAGGAAGATCACAAGTAACTCATGAAAATAAGAAGACTCAAGATTAGGTAGAGTAGGAGTTGGAGTTTATAACATTATAATATTTCATTTATTATTATTTTTTTCTTGAGTCTACCACAAATTATATGCAAGACTGAGCAACAATACACACACACAGGGGGAGAGGGATTTAAAAATGAATAAATTTTTTTTCTCTGTTGATTATACTATACGAGTTTAAATCGAATTGTACGATCTGATCTGGCTGAAATGGCTATCTGTAAATAAGTCATACTATATGATTTATATCGTACTGTATAAAGTGTTTCTAATTTAAAAACCCTAGCTTCTAGATTAATTTAAGTTTAATAACTAATCGTACTATATGATTTTATTTGTATTGTACGATATATTTTGAATACTTACTTAAATTAATAATGAGATTAGTGCATAAATCAAGGATTAATTTCTGATTGATTATTATACTGTAAGATCTAGTTTGTGTTGTACGATCAACCGAGGCTATTTTTGGTCATCCTGGATATCGAACCAGATGATCACTTGATTTAGTATTAATCATACTGATGAAGTGGTTCATACCATATGATGTATAGAGATGAGTTTCATCATCCCAGCAATCTTCCTGTACAAATAGAACGATTTTACATATTATATTGTACAGGTTTATATCATATTGTACGATAATTTTAAATTTTTTTGCCTATTTGTAAACCTTCATACCAGGATGAAGGTTGTTATGTATTGATCATACTGTATGATATATGATCGTATCGTATGATCATAATGGCTAATTTGAAATTTTTAGGGTTTTTTAGAGCCTGTTTTAAGTATCAAAACTTCTATTTTTGATGTATAACTGAGATAGAGGAACGTGATGAGAGAGGGATTTCTTGGGAGGGAGCTCTTGAGAAGATTTTAGGTTTTGTGAGAGGAAGGAGAAGCTGGGCTTTATGAGGGAGGAGTGTGAGGGAGATCACACGGTTGCTCCAAGCTTACTGCACTTTACTCCTCCTGTGGCCCGAGAAGATCTTGTGGGAGGTTCTCTAAGGGGGAGATTCTTCTACATCCGTGTCCTCTAAGGTACTCTGCCTTCTCCAAGAGGGAGAAAAATGAGAAGGTACGCTGCCATCGCTAGGAGGGTGACAAAGCGCTTAGCACTCCACCATCCCGGGTTGGTAAAAGTAAGGTTTGTAAGGGCTTCTCCTACTTGCTGTGGGGGCAAAAGGAGAACTATTGTTTAGTAGTGAAATTCTCAGAGTGGAGGACTCCAGGAACTGGAGATAGGTTAAGAGGCCAAACTACTATAAAATCTCTGGTGTGATTTTTCCTTTACTGCTTTTTATTTACACTTATATTTTATTTTTATTAAAATTGCTTGGTGAAAAATCGCAGTGAAATTCATTGTTGCAAGTTGTATTATAAGCATTAGCTTATGTATTATTTAATTTTTTATTTAAGTTTTAAAAACACAAAAAATAGAACTCCCATTTAGGATTATATTTTTACCTAATTTAATGAATGGTGGAGTTTCTAATTATAAAAGATCATCCAGTACGAAGTTTTGTTCATACTATATGGATAGTTACATTTTAAATTAAAAAAAAATGTTTTAATTAATTTTTGTAACACTGAATTGTACAATATGTTCCATATGGTGCAGCATGATGTATCAAAAAATTAAAATATTTAAAATTATTTTTTCTCCCCTTGTGCGCTTATGAATGGTCACCAAGCTAGCATACACCCTTACAATATTTGACTCAAGAAATTGAAAATAAATAAATGAAAGTTTATCACCCTTTTAACATAACTTATTCTACCTAATCTTGAGCCTAAAATGTTAGTTAACACACAAATATCTATGCACTTCAAATACTATGAGAAATAAAAAGATAATAAATAGTATTTATTATCACCAAAATCATAACCTCGGGAACCCAAGCTGCAACAATCTCCCCCTTTTTGATGATGGAAAATATTATTGGTTATATTTACAAACTAAAAAATATTTCTCCTAAGCTCTACCTCTCTAAAAGAATTAAATTAAGAAATAGGGAAAAATCATAGTTTTTTTTATTTTTTTAAGACAAATAAAATTTTTAAACTAAATAACAGAAAATTTTAGAAACCAAACCATAATTACAACCAACCACACTACATTAATCTCCACCTTTTTTATTATGGTAAACATTATTAGTTGAATTTACAAACTAAAAATATTTTCTTCTAAACTCTCCCTTGTTAAAAGAATTATACTAAAAATAAAGGAAATCATTTTTTTTATTTTTAATACAAACAAATTTTTAACATTATCAACTAACCATAATACATTCTTCCTTCAAACATTATCAAAAATAATAGATAAAATAACACTTAAATTAAAAATAATGCAAAAAAAAAAACAATATACATAAAGAAACTAAAACATGAAATTATGCTTAAATCATAATAAAAACCAAAGACACAAAATTGATCAACAATCACACAAAACACATAAAAAAGCACACAAATAAACATCAACATACTTATACCTGATCAAAATTAATAATTGAATCCTTGATGATTTAGCATAAGTTTATTCTCTCATCATCTTGCTCCTATTTTGATGACTCAAAAGCTAAATCTGTCTAGGAGAATTCTTGCTTCTTATCATTTGCTTTTATTGCCACTTTATCAATATAGAATAAGTTTTATTGAGATAGTTGCAACTTAGTTCTTAATTATTCATATTCTTGCAACATGTATGTTTTTAATGATTCCAAATATTATTGGTTTGATTTTTATTTCTCCTAACATATGTGGATGCATAGTTTTGTTGTATGTGTGTACTAACTTTTCAAGGAAATTATACTCTGGATAGTTGAAGACATCAAATCAGATCAGTAGGGTTTATTGTAATTGAAGGTTTTATTTTTCATTTTATGGAGTCTGAGAGAGTGTGATTGTAATTGAGTAACTATACACACACACCAGGGAGAGTTTATTTTTTGAAATTTTTTATAATGATTGTACTATACGAATGAACTTCGTACGAGATGATCTATTTTATTATATTTACCGACGAGGAGTCAAATGAATAATAAAATGAAAATTTTCTAAGAATCTATTGTACTGTATGATCACCATTTATACATGCCTTCTAGAGTATGAAATGGATGGGACCATTTTCATTCTAAAAGATTTTTCTAAGTATGAATCGTACTCTATGATCACCATTCCTACGTGCCTTCGAGAGTACAAAATGGACCATTTTCATTCTTAAAGATTTTTTCTAAGTATGGATCGTACTATATGATCTACAGTTTGTACATGCCTTCTAGAGTAAAAAAATGTTAAGTCCCTCTTCATCCCGATGTTTCATCACGATGAACTTGAAAATTTTCTAACTGTTCATACCAGACAGACTTGGTTCATCCAGGATGATGATTTAATACGAATCATTTGTACCATTTCACAACAAGTTTGTACATAACAATTTTTTAAGTATTCGTACGTATAAACAAATGATCATACTGTATGATTGTGTACACTCAAACTTGAGGATTCCAATTTTCTAGATGATTTTTTGTGTCTTTGACATAAAAGGTCTACTAAAACTAACATGAAAAAGTCTTATCTTTATGATTTTTCAAGGGAAATTAAAAGAGAGAGTGTGAGAGAGTGGTTGAGAGAGATTTCTTGCAAGTGGAGTGTGAAGGGTTCACAAAGTTACTCAAACATAAGGATCTCTTTGTTATTTTGTTTATCACTCTTTTTCTTATCTTTCTAGTTACCCGTGAGAAGATTTTTGAAGAGGATCTTGTTCTCTTCCGACACTTGAAGGGGGGGCAAGGATGACGGTTCTTTGCCAACATGTGGAGAGTGTGAAAGGATGATTGTTCTCAGCTGGCACTTGGAGAGTATGAAAAGACGACGGGTCTCTGTCAACACTTGGAGGGTGAGAAAAGACAATGGTTCTATGCCACACTGGGGATTGGTGGAAGAGAGGTTTTATAAAGGCTTCTCCGCTTTGTTGTGCGAGCAAAACGACAATCACTTTGGTAATAGTGCAATACCTAAAGAGGGAGTCTTCAGGGAGTGGATGTAGGTCATGTTTGACCGAACCACTATATATCTTAGTATTTTTTTAATTTCTATAAGTTATTTATTGTGGTTGAAAAATTCTTTTAAAAATTTTAAATTAACTAGCTATAAAATTTCAATCAGTTTTTTTATCAAAAAATCCAAAAAAAAAAAAAATTAGCAATTCACCCCCCCCCCCCCCCCCCCCCCCCCCCCCGCGCCCCCTTTTCTTGGTTAGCCTTAAGATAATAACTTAGGTTTAACAACCTATACATATTCAATAAGTTGTATCAGAGCTTTATTTTAAAACCATAAGTTTAGACTACTTCTTGAGAAATAAGAATGGCTACTTTTGAAAATCAAAACACACCTGATGGGTATTTAATCACTAGACCTCCTTTATTTGACAATATCCTATTCGATTTTTGGAAAACATGCATGTCTACTTTTTTAAAATCACTAGATTATCGCATATGGATTTTAGTTCAAGAAGGGTATACCAAACCAACTAGATTAGTTTATGGCATTAGAGTTGAGACACCCTTCACATATTTGATGGTAGAAGAACATGACTTAGTACAACTAAATACGTGTTTAAACAGTTTCTTTTGTGCACTTAAGTTTGAAGATTACATGTGGAAATGACATATGAGCAAGACTTTGTATTACTTACAAAAGGACTAATAAAGTAAAGCAATTTAGATTAAATATCTTGTTACATGATTATGAATTATTTCGCATGAAACTCAATGAATCTATTTCTGACATGTATACAAGATTCACTCAGATTGTCACTTATTTGCATGTATTAGATAGGGAATTAAAGAATGCTAAAATAGTCAATAAAATACTTCCTTATTTTCCTATTTCTTATGATGCTAAAATAACTATGATTATAGAGTCTAAAGATTTAAATGTTTACTCTATTGATAATCTTCTTGGATCACTAATTGTTTTTTTTTTTTTTTTTTTTTGAGAAACTGCTAAAATTGCATTAAAGAAAAAACAAGAAACTAAGTGATAGGTAATCTATCACTTTCCTCCTTTAACAAAGAAAAAAAGGTAGGAGGGACCTTATTAACTTCTAGAGTATCCCAATAAAAGTTGGTAGATAAAGCTTGGTTAGCACACCAATGTGCTACCTTATTACATTCTCTTTTAACAAAATTGAATAAAATTACCTCAAAATTGCTGATGAACTCCAAGTCTTCTAAAGAAGCTTTATCCTCTCGGCTTTTATCCAATTTAGAAAGATTTTTAAAGTAATCCATCACACTTTTGTTGTCTCCTTCCACAATTATGCCTTTATAATTGGGTTTCAAATCTTCAATGAAATTGCTTATTGACCGAACTGCCATCCATTCCAGTTTGCCAATATCCCAATGCAACAGCTGGAATCCATAAGTTGATAGCATTCTTCCTTTATGATCTCTTATGATGCCTCCTATTCCAGCTTTGTATGAACAATGAAGAGAAGCATCTGTGTTAATTTTGATCCATCCGGGTGGAGGGGGATGCCAAAAAGAAGAATTCAGCATGAGCTGTTTGACATTCCAGTGGTCCGAATGTATAAAGGAGATTGAAGTAGATGCATAAGAAATAGCATTATTCACAATGAAACCAACGTCCATTTCTTGACCTTCATGAATAAGAGTATTTCTACTCTTCCAGGATGTGAAAATAATAGAGCAATAAAGATTATGTAAAAAAAGATTATAATTGCTGTGATCTTTCAAAAAAGATTGAATTTCATTCAAACTCCGGAGATAAGGTAAAAAAATCCCCAACTGTTAGCCTTTTTGATAACCTCCTTTAATAAGTAACAGTTAGCAGCTAAATGATTTGCATCTTCTACCATATTACAACCTCTAGGACAAAGGTTGTTATCAATTAATCTTCTATGAAGCAAGAAGTCTCTAGGTTGAATAGCATTATTGAGAAGCCTCCACCAAAACAGATAGATCCTCGGGTTCAGTTTTAACTTTTTAAGACAGCTCCAACCAATAATACCTCTTAGGCCACTTCCCTTCATCTCAGGAATTTTGCTTTTGACCAAAGCTGATAAAGTATTACCTGAATGGGAATTTTGTAATTCCATTTTATCTTCCATAATATCGTTCTCAATTTTCAGGTTGCAAATTAAAAGAACTAAATCAATACCAAAGTATTTTTTAAGTTCTTCAACATTCCAGGTGCCTTCCGAAATGAAGTGAGCAAGGTTGGGAATGTTGTCAATGTCTATAGCGATAAATGTTGGCCAAAAAGATCACTAATTGTTTACAAGCAAGGAATGAGTCAAAGAAAGATTAATGCAAGAGAGTAATAAATGGAGAAAAATATAGCACTGAAAGTGGAGGACTCAAAGAGTGATCAGACACAACCTAAGGATGAGGATGATATTGCCTTGATGACTAGGCAATTTAGAAGTTTTCTTAAAAAGAAGTAGAAGAGACTCCAACACTGAAATGGAGGTAAGTTCAATAAAAATATTAAGGTTTCTAATGATGTAATTTGCTACTAATGCAGGAAACCTAGACATATAAAATTGGATTTCCCAAATTTAAAAGCCACTCCAAGCAAGGAAAGGTAGAAGAGAACCAAATGTGAAGAAGAGCAAAAAGAGATTTCAAATGACTTTTTGGGCGGACTCAGATTTAGATTCATTAGAAATAGAAAAGGATGAGGAATTCACCAATTTATGCTTAATGGCTAATAATCTTGATCAGTCACATCAAGAAGAGGTATGTGACTTGACCTATAATAAATTGCTAGAAGTTTCTAAAAAAATTCATGATGCATATAGAAAACTTAAGAAAATACTTGCTAGTTTAAATTTATAAATGTAAGAATTACAAAGAGAGCATGAAATCCTTAGGAAAGATCATGTACTAATAGATAATAATCATATGAGCTTACTTGATGAATTCGATGACTTGAATAAAAATAATGATCTTTTAAAATCATCTTATACAAAATTGGAAAAAGAATTTAAGAATTTTAAGGATGAATCTGAGAGTATATAGTACTATTTGAATTTTAACAAGAATGTGTTAGAAGACTTAAACACATTTCTTAAATTGAAATTACAAGCTCTTGAGGAAAATAGAAAACCCCCAATATTTGAAGATTTTATGAATCCTACTTTGAAATCCAAAATTTTAGAACCCAAGAAGAGAAAGAGTTATTATAGAAAATTGAGAAATCCATTTCCTAGAGTTAAATGTTATTCTTATGGAATAATTGGATATACTGCTACACTTGTACTTTACATAGAAAAACAAATTTAGTATGTAGGCCTAAGATGCATAAACTAAGTCATATTATACATGCATCTAATTTTATTTTGACAAAAGAAGAACCCAAACTTATTTGAGTTTCTAAGTCTAACATTTATTTATTTAGCTGGGTCGTTCTCATTGAAGGACTCGTAAGAGTATTTGGTACCTAGATAGTGATTATTTGAAGTACATGACTGGAGTCACTAAATAATTCATATTGTTGGAAGTTAGGAATGGAGGCAGGGTTACACTGGGAGATAACACCAGTAAAAAAGTGATTGACACAGGTATAATTATAAACTTACAAAATTTTATTATAGAAAATATGTTACTTGTAGAAGGCTTAAATCATAATTTGTTACATTTTAGCAAGCTATGTGATAAAGGGTACAGTATAAAAATATTTCCAGCTAGCTACATATTAAGCCTAAAGAGAAATAATGTTTTGCAGGGATTTAGGGTAAATAATATTTATATGCTAGATCTGAATTATATTAAATCTCCTAATGCTTTTTATTTAAAAATAATTTTTGATAAATCTTGGTTATGATATAGGAGACTTTGTTATGCTAGTATGAAAATTCTTAGAAAAATTGTTGAAACTTATTAATTATGAATTAGGTTGTTAGACCTAAGCATATGTCCCAGCGGCTAACCTAGAGGGGGGGGGGGGTGAATTGGTATTTAAAAATTTTTCTCTTATATTTTAAACAGATAAAAAATCTTATCGTGAAATTTTCTAAAAAAGATTTTTTAATGACAGATCAACAAGAAACAATAAAATAAAAAGTAGCTGAAAATAAAAAGATACAGGATTTATAGTGGTTCGGTCAAACACGACCAACATCCACTCCCTGAAGTCTCCCACTTCAGGTATTGAACTATTACCACTTAGTGTCTCTCCTTTTGCCCCCATAGCAAGGCGGAGAAGCCTTCACAAAAACTCTCTTTCATCACTACTCGGTGCAGCAGAGAACCATCATCCTTTTACACCTTCAAAGTTTAGGCAGAGTACCTTTCGCTGTTCACACTCTCCAAGTGTACGCAGAGAACCTTCCTGCTGTTCAAACTCTCCAAGTGTAGGCAGAGAACCCTTCATCCTTTCACACTTCTCCAAGTGTAGGAAGAGAAACTCCCGTTGTTCACAGTCCTCGAGTGTCGGTAGAGAACCGAATCTCCTTAAAAAGATCTTCTCATAAGAAATCTGGAAGACAAGAGAAAAGAGTGAAGTAATCACAATTCACAAATAAAGATCCTTACCTTTGAGTACCAATTGAACTCTTCACGCTCCAGTAGTAAGAAATTTTTTTTAAGCACTCTCTCACACTCTCTCCTTCAATCTCTCTTCAGTTTGTACGAAGACTAGTAGACAAAAAGATTTCAAGATAATTTTAAGTGGATCTTTTATAAGAAAGACACGAAAAACCGTCCAAAAATTAAAAAATTTCAATTCAGTACGTACTCGATCATCCCATATGATCGAATTTCATACATATGAATAGTGTAAAAAATGTTGCGTACGAACTCAATGTGTATTGGTACAAAATTCTTTCATACCCGATCGTCATCTCGTACATGCATAATTTATCCGGTTTGAATAGTTATTTAAAAGGTTCGTTGGGACAAACAAACAGGATGAATAATAAGTTCAAAGAATAGGGAACATCTTCCAGAGATGAAGGTGTCGATTCTTCTGGACGAAAAGATAAAATTGAAAATCCATAGGAAATCATTTAGAGACGAATGGGACTATTCGTCTAGATGAACAGTTCAAACAAAAAATCTAGAGGAGATCAGCCAGAGATGAATGCTAATATTCATCTGGATAAACAGTTCAAACTGAAAATCCAGTGGAGATCATCTAGGGATGAGTGGGAATATTCGTAAGGATGAATAGTTCAAACTAAAAATCTAGAGGAGATCATCCAGGGATGAATGGGACTATTCTTCTGGATGAATAGTTCAAACTAAAAATCCAGAGGAGATTGTTTAAGGATGAATGAGACTACACATTTGGATGAACAACACTTAAAAAATTTTTACTCACCCTCTATTCACTCCATTTGCTCCTAGAGGTGTATAACTGATATGATCGTCCCGTACGAACATAGTTTATCCTATACGATCAGTATTAAAAACTATGAATTTTAAAGTTCTCCCCCGGTGTGTGTGCTGAGTTACTTAATTACAATCACACTCTCTCTGATTCAAGTAAAATAAATACAGACTCCAAGTTACAAAAAATAACAAGAAGATCTTTGATTTAAAGTCTTCAATAATCTGGAGTATGATTTCCCTGAAATGTTAGTATACACAAGAGCCAAAAAATAATTATTCCAAAATGTGTTAGGAGAAAGTAAAACTCAAAACAATAATATTTGGAATTATCAAAAAAATGTAAGTTGCAAGAATGTGAAGCATGCAAAGCTAAGTAACAACTCTCTCAACAAACTCCTCATTTTTTATGATGGCCAAATAATTATTATTTGTATAATTTTTAAATTCCTAAGTTTCTCCTAAACTCCCTCTGAATAAATAAGCATGTGAGAATAAGGGGCATATTTGTTTAACTAATCCCAATTTTTAAATTTTTTAAAAAAATTACAAACACAAAAATATGAACAACACGTTAAAACACTTATGAATAACACATAAAAAAAACTTCAAACAATATTTCTCCCTGTTTTAGACAACAGCAAAAAGAGAAGAAGAGATTAACCAAACTAATCCATAAATGTAAGAAGTCATATGAAAAGCCTTTGATAATCGATCCTTTAAAGAGATTGAGTTAAATTTTCAAATAGAAATTAAATGCATTAGAGAAATTGAAAGATTCATTTTATTTAAGTATAGATATAACATAGACAAGAAAAAAAATCAAAATCATGAATCAGTTTAGACAATAAAATAAGTAAAATTATTGCAAACTAGATGAATAAAAAATTTCTATATTTCAAATTTAATACAAAATAAAATTGCACAGAAGATTAATTTGAATTTAAAGATTAAAAGGTTGAGGAAAGAGCATATACTAATGGTGCTTTGCGCATCTTTACAATGTTTGTGGCACACTTTGTGCATCTTTTTATTTTTGGGCTAATTTTGTGCCTCTTTTTTAATTTGCGAACCATTACGCATTCTTTTGATATTTTGTATATTTGTACATTTTCAAGTGTATTTTTGATCTTTCCAAAAACAATAATC
Organism: Dendrobium nobile; assembly: GCA_022539455.1. Classification (NCBI taxonomy): domain Eukaryota; kingdom Viridiplantae; phylum Streptophyta; class Magnoliopsida; order Asparagales; family Orchidaceae; genus Dendrobium; species Dendrobium nobile. The sequence continues at coordinate 45,357,382 of CM039721.1, forward strand.
AAAAATTTCAAATTTCTCTAAATACAACAATTTTTATATTGATAAAAGTAATACAAAATAAAAAAATATTATAATTGCAATAATAATATAAAAATTATGTTAGTCTAACAAGAGACATGAGATTGACATTCTTTAACTAGATCAAGTTATAATCACAACTTAAATTTTTAAAAATTGGATTTTCTAATGAAATTAATTTTGTATTACAATTCTAAATATAGCACTTGTGAGATCAATATTTCAAGGATGATTATATAGGCTAACACACATTTCTGAAATGAAATAAAAAATAGTAAAATATGACAGGATAACTTTTATTAATATTATTGGTAGAAGATAGTACATTGTGCATGGATGATATAAATATAAAGACACAAATACATAAACACATAAAAAATAACAAATCACATTACACAAAAAAAGATAAAACATAAACATCAACTTTACATAACATGACATGAAACATAAAAATATAATAGCTAACAATCACATCGCATCACATCTGGTAGAGAGAATCATAAAGAAGTACATTCATCACTTAGAGGGGCCCTGATCTAGAGGAGGAGGTGGCTTGTTAAAGAAGTTATAATAGCTACTCATCATAGCCATATTCGAGCCTATAGCATCTAGTTGGCCTCGCATCAACACATGTCCTGCTGGTGCTGTACGTCCTACTGCTATAGATGAGTTCCAATGTAATCAAAGCATTGATCAAAATGGGTCTCAAGACGATCAAAATAATAGACCAAATATTGAAAGTTTTGTCTAATAGTAGGTGTAGGTACAAATGTAGCTCTTCTCCTATCCTCCTCAGAGTCACTACTTACCACAAGTGGATCTCTATAAAAGATTGCTCGGAATAATCCATCATTATAGTAGATAGGCTCTTCTTGATTTTGAACTGGATGGACTAGGTCATATTTCTTCTCCAAATGTAGGTCACAAGATGTCCTAAGGCTATATTTTTCTTTCTCTTGTGGGAGACATGGATAATCACAGAAAGTCCATAAATATAGTCAATGATCAGTTGGGCTTCATTTATTGGTTGGATTGTCATAATTAAATAAGTCACTGTGAAAAGAAGAGGGGTAATATTTACTCGTTCCCCAGCTTTAGGAATAATGGAGGTTCGAAGAACATGCTGAATGATTCGAGCATTACGATTAAGAGTGGACACCTTAGGTAAATGAACTTCATTTCCAAACCCTCTAATAACCTCATTTATCGCAGACTAGTCAAAGTTGGAGAAATCTGCTATTTTTATCTCTACTTTCTTCTTAAAAACATATGATCTAATCACAATTTGGTCAGAGTTAAAAAACATATTTGCAAGGAAGTAGTGGAATGTTTCCTTGTTGTAGAAGTGGACTAGACTCAGAATAAGTGCAAACTGTATAGAGCCAAAAAGTTTCATAATTTTAAAAGTGATTTGTTCTTAGAGAAGGACACTAGAGGGGTTGATCTTGGCGGATACGAACCTAGGGAAGGACTCCTCATTTTCTTTTAACAGAAAGTTTTCTCCAAGGTTTCTAGAGATGGGTCCCTTAGCAAGTATCTTTTGTCTGTCTCCTTTGCTTGAACTAGCCAAGGAGATGATCAAGAAGATTTAGAGAATTGAAAGAGTTTTTGAAGTGAACGTGATTTGAGTTCTTTTTTTTTTTTTGAAGAAAATGCGAAATGCATTAAAAATCAAAAACCCGAAAACACCAACAATTAAGAGTTATCTAAAGCATCACATTCCTCCTTCAAACAATACAAGAAGGAAGAAGGAATGGAAAAATCAAGGATATTCTCCCAAAGAAAAGAACTAACTATAGCCAAATTAGCACAAATGTCGGCTAATTTGTTACTAACTCTAGGAGAACAAGAAAAAATTATTTGATTAAAGTCCAATAAAAAAGCTAAATTTTCATCTATCATCTTACTAACCTTCCAAGCTTTAACCGCATTTTGAATCAACTTGATGATGTTGCAATTATCTCCTTCAATGATAACACCTTGTGCTTCAAACATCCAATCTTTCACCAAATTTTTCAAGTGTATCACAGCCAATAATTCCAGTTGAGAGATGTCCCAATGCCAACATTTTTCTCCGAAAACCATCAAAAATCTGCCCTTATCGTCTCTAGCTACTCCACAAATATCGGCCATATTATTACTTTTAAGAGCAGCGTCCACATTTATCTTGATCCACTCGGGAGGAGGGGGATGCGAAGTAGAAAACAGTCCAAGCTGATTAGCATCCCAGGATCCCGTTTGAATATTTAGGAAATTATTGCTTACCACCATAGAAATGGCATTTGCTGCTAGAGTATTATCCGATTCTTCTTTATCCCCATGAATCAATTTACATCTGCTCTTCCAAACCAGATAAACAGTTGTACAAAACAAGTTAGCTCCGAGCTTGCTCCTACCATTATCATTAAGAAGAAAATCCATGCACCTTTGAAAATTATCAAAGCTTGGGACCATAAAACCCCAATTATTGATAACCGAGATCACATTCTTAATTTTGAAACAACCTCAAATTATATGGTTTTCATCTTCATCAACTCCACATCGTCTCGGGCAGTGAGAATTAATACATATTTTCCTCTTAACCAAGAAAGGATTAGAAGGAATACAATTATTTTGAAGCCTCCACCAAAAAAACTCAGTTTTTGGTTTCAATTTGAATTTCTTCAAACAACTCCACCGTTCAAGCTCTGTCCCGTGCTCCAGTGAAGCTTCAAAAGCTAGTGCATTAATCGACTTTCCAGAGAACTTACACATTAATTCCAATTGATCAGCATCCTGACCGTTGTAAATCGGGATGTTAGAGATGATTTCCATAAGCTGTATTCCGAAACAGTCTTCCAGCTTGTCCAAGTCCCAATTGCCATTTGAAATGAAAAAGCTAAGTTTTTCATCATAAGAATTATGTACATTAATGAAAGTCGGCCATCTGTCAATGCATTTATCGTAAATCCAGGAATCCTTTATTCACCTTATAGATTCTCCATTAGCAATGTTCCATCTAACAATTTTTTTGAGAAATTTAGCTCCCATATTTATAATCTTCCATGTAGCAAATTTCCCTCTATTATCCACATCCCTCCATACAACATTACCATATTTTGTTCTAAGAATTTGATTAAGTAATGTATGAGGTTTACAATAGAAGTTCCAAGCAAATTTGGCACGTAGAGGACCAATCATGGCGATTGCAGATTTTAATCCCCTCCCACCCTCTCTTTTCGGTTTACAAAGAAGATCCCAAGAAGCATAATGAATGCCATCATTCCCATTGTTTTTCTTCCATATGAATCCTCTACACATCTTGTCAAACTCCTTCAAAATACTCAAGGAAACTAGAGAAATAGAAGATAAAAATTTTGGCAAGGAAAGAAAAGCTGATTTCACCAAAACCAGTTTTCCTTCTAATGAGATAAAATTCTTCCCCCAAGTATTGAATCTATTAGCAGATACCTCCAAAAGCTTCTGAAAATTGGATGCCACCATCTTTCTAAGTGTTAATTTCACACCCAGGTAATCCATTTCCTTAACAATTCTGAAATTGAGCTTTTTTGAAATCCTTCTTTGGATAATTCTACTGGTATGTTTCCCAAACATGATCATCGATTTCTTGGAGTTCACTTTTTGTCCCGTCCACTCACAGTAATTAGAAATAATGCTTTTCAACTCCTTGATATCCTTCATCTTAGCTTCCGAGAAAATCAAAATGTCATCCGCAAAGAGCAAGTGAGAAACTCTAGCAGTTAGAGGAGAAATAGATATACCCGAACCAAATTTCCTCGAATTCAAAGCATTAGATAAAATTTGGGAACAAATAATGAATAGAAAAGGGGATAACGGACACCCTTGTCTAAATCCACATCTTCCCTCAATCCAATTCGTTTTTTTCCCATTAATTAAAATGCAAAACTTAGGATTTAGAATGCAATTAATAATCAGCTCCGAAAATTTAGTAGGGAAATTAAATTGCACAAGAACTTGCCTTAGTGTTTGCCATCCCATACTATCATAAGCTTGCTCCATATCAAGCTTGATTGCCAACATACCACTTCTAGCTTTAGACCACCTGAATTTATTGAAAACTTCTTGAGCTAAAAGAACATGATCCGCAAGAGAACGACCCTTAATGAATGCTGCTTGATCCATAGAAATAATGTTCTGAACAACCTTCTCCAATCTGTTTAAGAGCATCTTTGAAATAAGTTTGTAAACCGTCATGCAAAGACTAATCGGTCTGTAGTTGACCGGTTCTTGGGGACAGTTGATCTTAGGAATCAAAACAATAAGAGTTTCCTTCCATGTTTGATCCATAACTCCTGAAACTAAAAATTGACTGATAGCACACCACACATCCTCTTTAATGATTTGCCAAAAATCTTTGATAAAAGCAAAAGAAATACCGTCATTCCCAGGAGATACATTCCGTTTAGATTCATTCACAACAGCCAGTAATTCATCTCTTGAAAAATCAGCCTCCAGCATCTTCTGGTCCATCTCCCCAATGGTATTTCTCGGTGATGGCCAACCATCCAAAGAGCAGTTCCTATTCTGCCATTTAAGTTTAAAATAATCTGAAAAAGTTTTTTGGATAACCTCTACATCCTCCGAAATAGTTCCATCAGCAGCTTTGATATGACTAATCCAATTAGAACATCTTCTCGAATTTGCAAAGGCATGAAAAAATGAGGAATTACAATCTCCTTTCTCCATCCACTTCGCCTTGGCCCTTTGTCTCCACCAAGTATTGAGTCTAGCCAAGGTAAAATTAAGTTCATTAATTTTGAATCTCAAAACTTGAAGTTTATCTAGAGAAAGATCTCCATCAGATTCTTCCCTTTGAATCTCTAATATTTCATCTTTCAGTTTCTGCTTCAAAATATTCAAATCTTTAAACTTCGCCTTGCTCCAGTAATACAAGGCTTTTAAAGTTCTCTTAAACTTAACATTCAGAGCTGAAGCCGGATCACCCCTGCATTTTGTACTCCAAATATGCCTCACCAAAGCAGTAGCTCAAAAATAAGAAGCCCACACCTCTTCGTATCTGATAATTCTGTTGAATTTCGTGGTCCTAAACACATTAAGTAATAACGGACAATGGTCCGATGCCACCCGAGATAAATGTTTCACCATTACAACATGAATCTTGTCCAGAGCATAGGAATTAATTAGGCATCTGTCCAGTTTCTCCAATATACGAGCATTTCCTGTTTTGTTATTACACCATGTGAACTTGGGACCCATAGTTTTAACTTCATGAAGATCATTCTGGATCAAAAAATTAGTGAAATCCTTAGAGCCTTGGGACATAACAAACCTCTTCCCGCCTCTTTTCTCAGCTTGGGATAATACACAATTAAAGTCGCCTCCAATCACCAAGGGAAGATTAACTGAACAGTGTTTCTCCAGATCAACCCAAAGTTTCCTCCTTTCTTTCATATTCGTGCTACCATATACAGACGCAATCATCCAATTACCTTTGCCAGGGACTTTCAACATTCCCAAAATCATTTGGGAAGAGGACTCAATAATGGAGAATGAAGCCAAATCTTTTCTCCAAAGAACCAATAAGCCTCCCGAGAGTCCATCAGATGGAACCATAAAAACATTCCAGTTAGTGCCAAGTAACTTCAAAATTTGACTATTCTCCATAGAAGAAACCTTTGTTTCCAACAAACCAATAAACAAAACACCATTATCCATAACAATTTCCTTGAGGTAGAGAGCCGCTTCCATTTTTTTTGGCTCCTCTACAATTCCAAAAAAGCACAGAATTCATGTTTTAAAAATAGGGGAAGGACCCCTAAATTTCTTCTTTTTACCTACCTCCAACTTCCTATTATGAGGTAAAATGTTTCCGGATCCCAGTGATTTGAGCTCCTTCAAAAGTTTCACTTTCTTATCAACGGAATGATTCTCCACCTTGGCCTCCTCCGGAATCTCAATAAAATTTCCAGAAATCTTACTAACAGCCGATTGCTGTTCAGAGTCTATAACAGAGACTTTATCATTAAATACAGATCTGGCAATTTCTCCTTCTTCCAAATTATAAAGTGACTCCGAATCTTCCATTTCTGATAAAATTTTAAACTTGTTAATTGCAGCAAAGACAGGCGTATTACCTGATAAATTCTTCTATTTAGAGTCAAAATCACCCTGGGCCTTACTGCTCTGTTTCCGTTCTTCATCCACCTTGTCAATAACAATAGCTTGAGTATTAGAAACCTTCTCTACCTCCAAAATGTTTTCATTCGAATTATTAGCTTCAGACAACTTCAAACTTTTAACAGAAGACAAACCAACTTTAGGGATAAAAACTTTCTTCATAGGAATCATCTTCTTTCTGCTGAGCACATACTAATTAAAAGTACGTTTCCTTAATTTGTTTTTCCTATGCTGGACTTGGATCCATGGTTCACTGTCACCATTCTTTGTCTTTTCTATTTTGTTTAATAGCACAGGATGCTGGATAGGCTGAGGTTCATCCTCACCCTTATTAGTCCCAAGTTGAGCTCCACCACATTCCGAATTAGAATGTCCAATTATGCCACAATCTGAACAAATATTAGAAATCCCCTCATATTCCACCTTCTGGAAGAATTCTCCCGTCGAGCCTTTAATCCACACCCCCTTAGGCAGCACCAAATCCAGGGGAATCCGAACACAAACACGAGCAAACTCCCTCCTACTCCATTGGAATAGGTTGTCATCAAGAAGGAATGGCTTAACAACTAAAGAGGAAATTCTACAAATATTCACCTCATCCCATCATTGAAGATGCAAATTGGGAAGTCTAATCCTAACAGGAGATGTAATCCCTTTCAAAGATAAAGGATTGAAATCAATAGACCATTTGTCTACTCCAATAATTTGACCTCTAAACCACCAAGGGCCACCAGATAAAATGCTCTCAATCGCCGTTATATCTTCAAAAGCACAGAGATACCAGCCAAGGCCCAATCCTGTAATGTGAAACTTGCCAAATTTTTCCCATTGCCTTCTTAGAACTGTGCTAACAAGCCGAAATGAGGTAATCTCTCCAAAAATCTTCACAACAATAGCTCTACTGAGTTTTCTGGCATTCTATAATTCTTTTTCTTCATTAAGAAGCACCACCCTACCATATTCAGAAAGAAAAGAACCCAGCTCGAGCTTATCTACCTTAATATTTGGCTTTCTCTTCCACGCGGAATTAGCCCAAACATTATTAACCTTCTCTTCCTTTTCAATCAGAACCTCTCCATCTGCCTTCTTTTCGCCAACAAGAATGTCTCTGTTATTCTTTTCAGGCAAAAAAACATCCACCCCATCTGCTACTTTGAAATCACAGATTGTCGATTCCCTCTCAGGCGGAGAAGGAGGTAAAGACTTCACCAGTCTCTTCGCATTAAATTTCAGATTTCCTGCAGGAGATGAACCTACCTCTTGATCTTTCAAAAGTCTTCTATCATCGTTCAAGAAAGATGGTGATAAGGCCTTATTGAGACCGAGATCGTCTATAACACCTTTACCCTTTCCTGAGACCAAACCAGAGGATTTCTCTCTGATTAAAACCCCTCCTTCATTGATCACCAAAGGTTTATTGCCCAAACCTTTCAGATTATTGTTAAATCCTTCCAAAACCTTTGCTCCGCCATTAAAAACCTCCGACGCATCGTGAACAGCAACTGCAAGACTTTTCCTATACTTCTTCCACGTCTCCGAAGGAAAGAGATGTTTCTGCTCCATCGTCAAGAATCAACCTCGCCGGAGCACCGGACCTCCGGCTAGAAAAGCCGCAAAACCTCCGCCCCGCCAAACCAGGATTTTGAAAAAACCAGACAGTCTATCTCTAACTTTCTCTCTCTAAGAAGTCATTATGACGTGATTTGAGTTCAAAACCTTTCAATTTAAAGAAAAAAACAAATTTTTGTATGAACAAAAATTAATTCATCCAGGATGAATTTTGGTTCGTACGTATGAAATAAATTTTGTATGTACAAACAAAAGTATCCAAAAATAAAATGACTTTTCATAAACATGCAAGTTATGAGGCATCCCTTAGTACAGACTTTTGACTAAATGATCGTACAAAAAAACAGGTGTTCGTCAAGGAAGATAAGATATTTAAGATCATTTTTATGATGGTTTTAAATGTTTCCCACATTGAATTGCCACGTGTTTGTATGTACAAACTGAACATTCGTATGTATGATCAAAAATAAAGAAACTGATCTTATCTGTATAACCATCAACATGCATACATACGATTGAATACATAGCATCCGGATGATCATCACAATCGTACAGACAAACAGTATTAAACAAGTTGAAAAACTGCATACAAAACCATTCGAATCTACAGTTAATACGCTACACAATTCGTCCCGTACGAAAATAATGTCATACAGACGAATTTCACACTTTGAAATTTTCATGCCAACGCTCAAAAAGCATGAATCTTGATATGAAAGTACACAAAACAAACATATAAAAGATTGCAAAACCAAGCACAAACAAAACAATAAAAAATACATACAGAAAATCACAAAATCAACTGTTACACAAATAAAAATATCAATGTTGCAAAAACCTTTAAATAAGCATTCAAGTCAATCACACCAAGCCTTGTTCTAAATATACTGAAAGTATCAAAGGCTAATGATTTAGTAAAAATGTCTACAAGTTGATTTTTTGTTGATACATGATTGAGTTCAATTTCTTCTTTGGTTACATGATCCCTTATGAAATAATGCCTAATGTCTATAAATTTGGTTCTTGAATGTTAAATAGGAATTTTTAGAGATACAAATGGTACTAGTGTTATCACAATAAATAAAAATTATGCCTATTGTTAATCCTAAATCAATCAACTGTTATTTCATTCAAAGTACTTATGCCACACAACTTCCTTAGGCAATGTATTCAGCTTCGAAAGTGGATAGGGCTACTAAATTTTATTTTCTACTGAAATAGGGGACTAAAGAATTTCCAATGAATTGGCATGTTCCAAAAGTACTCTTTCTATCAACCCTACAACCTGCAAAATATGAATTTGAAAATCCAATTATTTGAAATGAAGAGCTAAACTTAGGATACTGAATTCCTAAGTTATGAGTTCCCAACAGATACCTTAAAATCCTTTTCACTACTGTCAAATGTGATTCTTTTGGATCTATTTAAAATCTAGCATATAAATAAACACTAAACAAGATATCAAGTCGGCTAGTTGTCAAGTAAAGCAAAGATCCAATTATCACTCTAATTTTTTTTTTATCAACATATTTTCCTTTAGTGTCCTTATCCAAATAAACTAAGGAACTCATAGGTGTATTGCCAAGTTTAGCATTGTCCATTTCATATTTTTTGAGGATGTCCTTAACATACTTCGACTGACTAAGAAATATAACCTCCTCAATTTGCTTAATATTAAAGCCTAAAAAATAGCTCAAATTTCCCATTAGACTCATCTCAAATTTACTACTCATTAATTTAGAAAAATCATCACAATGATTTTTATTTGTAGATCCAAAGATGATATCATCAACATAAATTTGTATAATGATAATTTCTTCTACCAATTTCTTCAAAAAGAGAGTTGTGTCTATACTTCCTTTTTCAAAATATCTCTCAAGTAGGAAGGTGCTCAACCTCTCATATCAAGCTCTAGGTGCCTATTTTAATCCATATAATGCCTTTTTTTAATTTAAAAACATGATTTGGATGTTTAGAATTTTCAAAACCTGGAGGTTGTTCCACATATACATCCTCTTGAATTACCCCATTTAAAAAAGGCACTTTTAACATCTATTTGGTACAATTTGAATCCTCTAAAATAGGCAAAGGCTAACAAAATCCTAATTGCTTCAAGTCTAGCTACACGGGAAAAAGTCTCCTCAAAATAAATCCCTTCATTCTGATTATACCCCTTAGCAACCAATTCATCCTGCATTGCCAATATCCAAAATTCATCCGAAAGTGCTTGATTAATATTTGTGGGTTCTATCATTAAAATAAAGGCTGAATGATTGACTTCTTTGTTCAGTCCATGCCTAATCCTAACACCCTAACTAGGTTCACCTATAATCAATTCCTTTTGATGGTTTTCAAAAAATCTTAAATATCTAGGCATTGGATTTTCTATCTCCAAATTCTCTTCCAAATTTATTTTATCAATCTTTTGGGAGTTAATCTCTCAATAATTGGTTCTTCCAAAATTCCAAATTCATCAAATACAATATGTGTGATCTCCTCAATTACTAAAGTTCTTTTATTGAATACTCTATAAGATTTTCCAACATTTGAGTATCCTATACCTTCATCTGATTTTGGATCAAATTTTTCTAAGGCATATTTTTCATTATTATATATAAACACCTTACATCCAAAAATATGCAAATGTGACAAATTAGGTATTCTTCCCTTTAGTAACTTATAGGGTGTTTTATTTAAGTTTGATCTAACATTCACCCTATTTAGAACATAACATGATGTGCTAACTACCTAAGCCCATAAATATTTAGGAAGTGAGTATTTTACCAAAAGATTCGAGCGGCTTCTATTAATGTTTTATTTTTCCTTTCAACTACCCCATTCTACTGAGGGGTTCTAGGTGCAGAAAAATTCTGATCAATTCCATTTTTCTTACAAAAATCCAAAAATTTTTTATTTTCAAATTCTCCTCCATGATCACTCTGAATTATTAAAATTTCACATCCTAATTTTCTTTGAATCCAAGTCAAAAAAATACTAAACTCCTAAAATGATTCACTCTTATGATATAGAAATCTAACAAATGTGAATCTAGAATAATTATCCATAGTTACAAATCCGTATAACCTACCTCCTAAACTTATAGTTTCAACTGGTCCAAAAAGATCCATATGTAATATCTCTAATGGTTTATTAGTTCTAAGATCCTTATTGGACTTTAAAGAGGACTTCACCTATTTTCCTAATTGACATGCACCGCAAAGGTGATCCTTAGTAAAGTCTAGTTTTGGTATACCTCTCCCTAGGTTCTTTTGGGTAATCCTCTTAAGATTTTTCATGCTAGAGTGACAAAGTCTCCTATGCGAAAGCCATGATTCATTAGAAATAGTTTTTAAACAAAAAGTAGTAGGAGTTTTGATATAATTTAAGTCTAGCATATATATATATATATATATATATATATATATATATATATTGTTTACCCTTATACCATTCAAAACATCATTACCATTTAGGTTTAATATACAACTAGTAGGAAAAAATTTTACACAGTATTCTTTTATCGCATAGCTGGCTAATACTTAACAAATTATGCTTTAAGCCTTCTACAAGTAGTACATTTTCAATAAAAACGTTTTTATAATTTCCAATCATATGCTTTGAGCAACTGATCCTACCACCTTCCTTGTGATGTTATCTCTAAGTGTAACCCTGCCTCCTTTTGATGTTATCACTAAGTGTAACCCTGCCTCCACTCCTGACTTCCAGCAATATAAATTGAGCAGTATCTCCAGTCATATGCTTTGAGCAACCGCTGTCTAGGTACCATATGCTCTCACAAGGCCTTGTGTGAGAGCGATCCTACAAAATCATCAAATGTTAGACCTAGGAACCCAAACAAGTTTGGGTTCACCTTTTTGTAAACTATAAACAGATGCATATATGATATGTCTAGGTTTATGCATCTTAGGTTTCCACTCCAAATGTGTTTTCTTCTTTAATGTACAGATGTGAGCTATATGTCCAATCAATCCATAATTATGACATTTGACTCCTAAAAAGGGGTTTCTTAATCTTCTATATTCACGGATTGCATAAATTAGGATAAAAAATAGGATTCATGAAATCTTCAAGTCTTGGGGGTATTATATTATCCTCGAGAGCTTCTATCTTCAGTTTATAAAAAGAATTCATATCTTCCAAGATATGATTTGTATAGTTTACTTGATACAATTTTCTCTCTGATTCATCCTTACTATTTTTAAATTCTTTTTGAAGTTCAGCAAAGGATGATTTAAATTTTCATGGTTCTTATTCAATTCATCAAACTCATCAAGAAATTTCACGTGGTTGTTATCAATTAAAGCATGATCTTTCCTAAGGATATCTTGTTCTCTTGGTAGTTCATGAAACTCTAAGTTCAGACTAGCATGCATTTTCTTTAACTTTCTATATGCAATATGTATGCATTCTGAGACTTCTAAAAGTTCATTGTAAGTCAAGTCATATATTTTTTCTTGATCTGACTGATCAAGATTATTAGCCATCAAGCATAGATTGGTGACTTTAATTTTTCTTTTCAGTCTCTGATAAGTCTGAAGCTGAGTCCGCCCAAAAAGCTCTTTGAAAGTTTTTCTTGCCCTTCTTCACCATTAGTTTCTTCTCTACCTTCTCTTTGCTAGGAGTGGCTTTGAGCTTTACGCAGTCTAACTTAATATGTCCAGGTTTTCTACACTCATAGCAAATAACATCATTTGAAACCTTGACATTTCTATTAAATTTACCTCGATTCCATTGCTGACATCTCTTTTGCTTCCTCTTCAGAAAGCTTCTGAACTATCAATTTATCAATGTGATATCACCCTCATCCTTAGGTGCAGATTGATCACTCTCTAACTCCTCCACCTTTAGTGCAATATTTTTCTTCTTTTGTGGTTCTCCTGCATCAACCTTTCTTTGACTCACTCATTGCTCGTAAGCAATTAGTGATCCAAGAAGATTGTCAATAGAATAAATGTTTAAATCTTTATACTCTATAATCGTAGTTATTTTATCATCATAAGTAGTAGGCAAACAACAAAGTATCTTATTGACCATTTCATTGTTTGTTAGTTCCCTACCCAATGCATGTAAAGAGGTGACTATTTGTGTGAATCTTGTGTACATGTCAAGAATTTATTCATTTGGTTTCATGTGAAATAATTCATAGTCATGCAATAAGATATTTAGTTTGAATTGTTTAACTTCATTAGTCCCCTCAAAAGTTATATAAAGTCTATCTCATATATCCTTTCCACTTTTGCAAGTAGAAATCAGCATGTAATGTTTAGATTTAAGAGCACAAAAGAAATTATTTATGCATTTAGCGTTAAGTTATGCTAAGCCACGTTCTTCTACTATCCAGTCCACAAAGGGAGTTTCAACTGTAACTCCATCAACTAATCTAGTTGATTTTTTGTATACCCTTCATGAACTAAGATCCACATACGATAATCTAGTGACTATAAAAATCTAGATATGCGTGTTTTCCAAAAATTAAAAGGAATATTGTGGAACAAGGGAGGTCTAATTATAGAGTAACCTTCAAGTTTGTTTTAGTTTCCAAATGTAGCCATGGTCATTAATCAAAAAGTAGTCTAAACTTATGATTTTGAAACTAAGCTCTGATACCATTTGTTGAAACTTGATAATTATGAGTTAGGTTGTTAGACCTAAGCTTATGTCCCAGCGGCTAGCCAAGAGGGGGGTGAAATGGTATTTAAAAATTTCCCTCTTATATTTTAAACCGATAAAAAATCTTATAGTGAAATTTTTTGAAAAAGATTTTTCAACCACAGATCAATAGAAATTAATAGAGTAAAAAGCAATGGAAAATAAAAAGACACAAGATTTATAGTGGTTCGATAAAACACGACCTACATCCACTCCCTGAAGTCTCTCACTTCAGGTATTGCACTATTGCCACTTAGTGTCTCTCCTTTTGCCCCCACAGCAAGGTAGAGAAGCCTTCACAAAAACACTCTTCAACCACTACCCAGTGCGGCAAAAAACCATCATCCTTTTACACCTTCCAAGTGTAGGCAGAGTACCTCCCACTGTTCAAACTCTCGAAGTGTAGGCAGAGAACCTTCCCGCTGTTCACACTCTCCAAGTGTATGCAAATAACCCTTCATCCTTTCATACTTCCCCAAGTGTAGGTAGAGAACCTTCTGCTATTCACACTCCTCGAGTGTCGATAAAGAATCGGATCTCCTTGAAAAGATCTTCTCACAAGAAGTCTGGAACGACAAGAGAAAAGAGTGAAGTAAGCATAATTCACAAATGAAGATCCTTACCTTTGAGTACCAAGTGAACCCTTCACACTCCAGTAGTAAGAAATCTCATTTAAACACTCTCAACACTCTCTCCTTCAATCTCTCTTCAATTTGCACGAAGACTAGTTGACAAAAAGATTTCAAGATAGTTTTAAGTGAAACTTTTATAAGAAAGACATGAAAAACCATCCAAAAACTGTAAAATTTCAATTTAGTACGTACTTGATCATCCCGTACGATCAAATTTTGTACGCACAAAGAGTAAAAAAATTGTTGCGTATGAACTCAATGTGCCTTGGTATGAAATTCCTTCATACCCGATCATCGTCCTGTACAAACATAGTTTGTCCAATATGAATAGTTATTTTTAAGGTTCATTGGGATGAACAAACAGAACAAATCATAAGTTTAAAGAACATAGAACATCGTCCAAAGATGAAGGTGTCGATTCGTCTGGACGCATAGATAAAATGGAAAATCCAGAGGAGATCATCAAGAGATGAATGGGACTATTCATCTGGAAAAATAGTTCAAACTGAAAATCTATAGGAGATCGTCTAGAGATGTATAGGACTATTCATCTGGACGAATAGTTGAAATTGAAAATCCAGAGGAGATCGTCATGGAATGAATGGGACTATTCGTATGGATGAACAATTCAAACTAAAAATCCAGAGGAGATCATCTAGGGATGAATGGGACTATTCATCTGGATGAACATCACTTAGAAAAAATTTTACTCACCCTCTATTCATTACATTTGCTCCTGGAGATGTGTAACTTATCTAATCATCTCGTATGAACATAGTTCATCCTGTACGATTAGTATTAAAAATTGTGAATTTTAAAGTTTCCCCCGGTGTGTGTTTTCTGAGTTACTTAATTATAATCACACTCTCTCTAACTCAAGTAAAATAAATACAGACTCCAAGTTATAAAAAATAACAAGCAGATCTTTGATTTGAAGTCTTCAACAATCTGGAGTATGATTTCCCTAAAATGTTAGTACACACAAGAGCGAAAAAAGAATTCTTCCAAAATGTGTTAGGAGAAAGTAATACTTAAAACAATAATATTTGGAATCATAAAAAATATATAAGTTGCAAGAATGTGAAGCATGCAAAGCTAAGTAGCAACTCTCTCAACAAAAATTACCCAAAAGGATTTGGTTAGAGGTAAACCAAAACTAGACTTTACTAAGGATTACCTTTATGATGCATGTCAATTAGGAAAATAGGTGAAGTCCTCATTTCATTCCAATAAGGATTTTAAAACTTATAAACCTTTGGAAATTTTATATATGAATTTTTTTTCGACCGGTATGCTCTGTAAGTCAAGGAGGGAAGGTATACAAATTTGTGTAGTTGATGACTTCTCGAGGTTCACATGGGTTAGATTCTTATTTCATAAAAGTGAATTATTTGAGGATTTTAAAGGTTTCTTAACTTAGATTCAGAGGAAACTAGAATGTGACATTTTAATAATTCAAAATTATCATGGCAATGAATTTGAAAATGAAAATTTTGAAGATTTTTGTAAGGAAAAAGTAATTGATCACAATTTTTCTGTACCTAAAACCCCTCAACAGAATAGGGTAGTCGAAAGAAAGAACAAAACATTAAGTTAGCACTGTATGTTATGTTCTTAATAGGGTGAGCATAAGGTCTAAATTAAATAAAACACCCTATGAGCCTCTTAAGGGGAGAACACCTAATTTATCATATTTGCATATTTTTTGATATAAGGTGTTCATATATAATAATGGATAAACTTCTTTAGGAAAATTTGATCCAAAACCAGATGATGGAATTTTTCTTGGATACTCTAGTGTTGGAAAATCTTATAGAGTATTTAACAAAAGAACTTTGGTAGTTGATGAGACCACCTATTATATTTGATGAATCTAAAATTTTAGTAGAGCTAAAGTTGGAAGAAAATGAAATCGAACATAACTCCCAAAAGATTAAGAAAATTAATTTGGATGAAAATTTAGAGATTGAAAACCCGTTTCCTAGAGATTTAAAATTTTCTAAAAACCATTCTAAATAATTTATTTTAGGTAAACCTATTAAGGATATTAGGACTGGGTGTGGACTAAGTAAAGAAGTCAATCATTCTGCCTTTATTTCAATGATAAAACACATAAATATAAATCAAGCACTTTCGGATGAATTTTAGATTTTGGAAATGCAAGAAGAATTAAATGAATTTTTAAGAAATGATGTTTGGGAATTAATTGCAAGGCCAAAGGTCAAAGTATAGTTGGAACTAAGTGGTTATTTAAAAATAAAATGAACGACTTAGGAGTTGTTGTTAGAAATAAGGCTAGATTGGGGGCCAATGGGTATAATCAATATGAAGGAATTGATTTTGAGGAGACTTTTGCCCCTGTACAAGACTTGAAGTAATTAAGATTTTGTTAGCCTTTACCTATTTTAGAAGATTTAAGTTGTATCAAATGGATGTTTTTTTTTTTTTGAGAATGCAAAATAACATTAAAGCAAAAAGAAATGGGGAAGAAAAAACCCCAAATACAAACAACTAAGTGCTAGCAAAACTATCAAATTCCTCCTTTAATAAAGACAACAAGTAAGGAGGAATATTACCATAGCTAGTGTCTTCCCAAATAAAATCGCCTAACAAAACCAAGTTAGCCAAGTTAGCACAACAATTGGCTAACTTATTACAATCCATATCCACCCAATTGAATAAGAAACAATCAAACTTTTTAAGAAAAGAAAAGTCTTCATACCTTTCTTCATTGATCGAAAATGGTGACTTTATTTTAGCTTTAAGAAATTCCATCACATTTATACTATCACCTTCTAGTATAATTCCTTTTGATTCCAACATCCAATCCTTTATGTATTTGTTTAAAGTTTGAAATGCTAATAGCTCCAATGCACGATTGTCCCAATGAGTAGTTTTGATTCCAAAAGCAAGGAGAAATCTACCTTTGTGATCTCTGAAAACTCCACTAATACCCACTTCATTCGATCTCAATAAAGTTGCATCAAGGTTCACTTTGATACACTCGGGGGGAGGGGGATGCCAAGATTTAGATAATGATCTAAAAGATCAATTAGCTTCCCAGTGGTCGTGAATACAACAAAATTTAAGAGCAATAGAAGTAGTGCTTATGGCATTAGAGACAATAGAAGAAATTCCTGATTCTTTTCCTTCATGAAGCATTTTATTTCTACTATTCCAAGAGAAGAATGTTAATGTGCAATATAAATTTATAGCAAATAAATTTATCTTCAAACAATTTTTCAACGAATTCAGCATGGGAAGAGAAAATCCCCACCTGTTAGCCACTCCAATTGCCTCCTTCAGTTTATTGCAATTAACAGTAATGTGCTCAGAGTTTTCTACTTGATGGAAACCTCTAGGATAGATATTATCAATTGCTAATCTCCTAGATACCAGAAAATCTTTAGAAGGAATAGTATTTCTCCATAAATTCCAGCAGAACAATTCAACCCTTGGATTTAGTTTAATTGTTTTGAACCAGCTCCATGAATCCAAAAGTTCCTCTGTTTTGTTCCTTGCAATGGCAGCAATCATTTTTCCAGAAAACAATTTAGTAAGTTCCAGTTCATCATTTTGGAGTTCTGGGTACATAGTAATCTGAGCAATTAACTGTATAAACTCTATACCAAAAACTTTCATCAGCTCCAACTTATTCCATTGTCCATTCAGAATAAAATTTTCCAGCTTTGGGAATTCATCTTTAACTGTAGCAATGAAGGTTGGCCATAATTTCAACCTTCTATCCAATATCCAGCAATCTTCAAGTATTCTGATATTATTTCCTTTGACCACCTTGTATCTGATAATCGGGTTAAGTGCTTTTGTTCCACTGTTCAGAATTTTCCAAGAAGGGGATTTGAATCTATTAATTTCACCATAAATTACATCTCTTCCGTATTTAGCCTTCAAAAATTTGTTGAGAAGAGAGTTTGGGTTCTTATAGTAATTCAAAATGAACTTTGCTCTTAGTGCTTCAACTGAATGAACAGCTGATAGAACTCCTCTGCCTCCAGCGTTTGTTGGACAACACAGGTCATCCCGAGAGACATAATGCATACCAGGTTTGCCATCTTCTTCTTTTCGAAAGATAGTCTCTTCAAAGTCTATCTACTTCCTTCAAAATACTTAAAGGAATTAAAGTACGGGTTAAAAAAAAAACTAGAATTGATAGAATAGCTGATTTGATGAGAGCTAATTTTCCATGAGCTGAAATGTATCTCCTTCCCCATATATTCAGTCTAGCTAATACTTTGTCCAGCAGATGAAGGAAGTCACTGTGTTTTAACCTCCTTAATGTCATCTTCATGCCCAGGTATTGCAGCTCCTTCACTTCTCTAAAATTTAAAATTTTCTTATGCATTTTTCGCTTCTTATGGCCACTGATTTACCAAACAGAATAACAGATTTATTTTTGTTTATATGCTGACCCGTCCAGCTGCAGTATTTATTAAGAATACTTTGAATCTGCTTCAGTTCGTCCACCTTTGCTGTAGATAGAATGAGAACGTCATCTGCATACATGAGATGGCTAATTTTGGGAGCCAAGGCAGTCAATTTATCTCCCAGATTTCTTCCTTCTTGTTCAAATGCATAGGTTAGAAATTGAGAACATAGAATAAAAAGGTAGGGGGAAAGAGGACAACCCTGTCTAAATCCACTCTTTCCTTTGATCCAATCAGAACCAATGCCATTAATTAAGATAGAGAAATAAGGATCAATGACACATTCCATAAGAAGCTTAGAATAACTCCAAGGAAAACCAAAATAATGAAGAGTTTGTTTAAGAGTATCCCAAGACATACTATCGTATGCTTGTTCCATATCAATTTTAATAGCAACAAAACCATTTTTAGATTTAAAGAATCTAAATTTGTGAAAGACATCTTGAGCCAGGAGGATATGGTCAGATAAAGATCTACCTTGAATGAAAGCCGATTGAACATCCAACACTAAAGAGTTTATCACTTTCAACAATCTATTCAACGAGACTTTAGCAATAATCTTATAAATTGATTAACAAAGACTAATCGGTCTAAAATTGGAGGCAAGAGTATGATTTTTTACTTTGGGAATATGCACCACCAAAGTCTCCTTCCGTTTAGCACACATTTTACCAGAAGTAAGGAAAAGATGAATTGCTCTCCAAACATCTCCTCCAATCAATTTCCAATAAGCTTTAATAAAAGAAAAAGGAATGCCATCCTTACCAGGAGAGATATTGTAGCCAAGATCCGAAATCACAGCTTCAACTTCCTCAAAAGAGAACTCTTGATCAAGGAATCTGCATTCTTCTTCATTGAGCCTTTTTATAGGATTTGGCTATCCATTCAAAATGCAATCCCTTTGTTTGCATTTGTTCCCAAAAAATTTGAAGAAAACTTCTGTGATGGCCAAATCATCCTCCACCAGATTTCCTTCCTCATCTTTAATTTGCTTGATGATGTTTCCATTCCTTCTAGCGTTAGCATAAGCATGAAAAAAATTTGAGTTTAAGTCTCCCTCCTTAAGCCATTTCACCTTAGCCCTTTTTCTCCACCTAGTACTCAATCTAGCAAGAGTCACATTCAATTCATTGATTTTTTCCCTTATTCTCCAAAGATCCTCTTCCATGAAGTTACAGTTGTTGGATTCAGAAATTTGCAAGTCTTCAATTTCCTTCTTTAGCTTCTCCTTGAGTTCTAATAGATTTTTGTGTTTGGCTTTACTCCAAAAGAATAAAGCTCTAAGGGATCTATAAAACTTTTTGTTAAGCCCTTCCATAGCATCACCATCTACCTTCTTTATCCAAGAGTTTTTGACCATAGTTGTTGAAGCCAGATAAGAAAGCCAAACATCTTCAAATCTCAAAAATTTGTTATGCGAAATAACACCATCAACAATTTTTAAAACAATGGGGGCAATGATCTGAAGCAACCCTTGGTAAGTGTCTCACCGAGGCAGGTGAATCTCCTCCAAAGCTTTTGAATTGAGTAGACATCTATCCAATATTTCAAGTATTCTAGCATTGCCCTTTTTATTGTTACTCCAAGTAAACTTAGGACCAATGATCCCCACATCATGCAAATCAAAATCCGTCATAAAATTCTTCATTTCCAAAGGCCCTTGGGAGAATTTAATCCTCTTCCCACCTTTTTTATCTTCTTGTGAAATAATACAATTGAAGTCTCCCCCAACCACCAAAGGTGATTCCAAGGAGGAATATCTACCCGCCATCTCCCAAAGTTTCCTTCTTTCTAGAACATTGTGGCTTCCATAAATAGTGAAAACAATCCACTTTCCTTTTTCAATAATATCCAGCTCCTCCACTACTCCTTGATCAGATGATTCAAGTAGAGAAAAGTAGCCATTTCCGTCTTCCATATAACCAAAACTCCACCAGACATTCCAGCTGATGGAACCATGAAAAAATCCCAATCTACTCCCATAAATTTGTTGAAATCACTTCTACTAAGATTGGAAATCTTAGTCTCAACTATCCCCACAAAGAAAATGTCCCACTCCATCACAAAGTCCTTCAAATATAGGGAGGCTTCTCTCTTATTTGCCCCCCTACAATTCCAAAAAGCTATGGAACTCATCTATCCCCAAGAGGGGGAAGGACCCCGGCTCCTCTTATTATTCACACTTTTCTTCATTCTAGAGTCTGTTTTCAAAGGTCCCAAGGACCTCAATTATTTGAGCAATTTTGGTTTGAAACCATCTGTGACCATTTTAGATCCCTCTTGGCCTTTAGAATTGACATTTTCATTAGATGTTTTATTTACCACATTTACAGGATCGAAGTCCTTACCTCCAGCTTTAACATTATGATTCTCGGTCAGCTCTCCTTCTTCAATAACTAATTCAGGTTCTACCAAATTTTCTTTAGATTTTTGATACAAGTTGTTATCCTCCTCTCCAAGAGAAGCCAGAATATTAAAATAGTTGTCTACTTTCAAACCAGTTTTAAAAGAATTACCATTCTCCTTTGAAGCAATTTGAGTAGAGACTTTCTTTGATTGCTCCTGATTGTTCTGCTCAGTCCTGGTATCAACTATATTGGAAGGCTTCTTTAAAAAATCTTCAACTGATCCTTCTTGTAATGGAATAACCTTTACAGGTTCAACTTTTCTGTAAAACTGTCTAGTACTTGGGATGATTCCAGCTTTTGATGTTTTAACCTCTTTTTTAGCTCCTTTGTTGAAGAAATTTGTTCGTCTCCTATTAACCAGCATCCATGGGCCATACAAAACTTCATCAGACTTAGGGAAAGTTTGATCATCCAGTGGAGCTTTAGAAGTAATAGGATTATTTTCTACCAAATTAGCGTTCTCCGTATTCTTCTTTAGAGTACAAGCCTTGTTCATATGTCCCAACTTCCCACAATTGAAACAGAGTTGAAACTTTTCATACTCAACCTTTTGGAAGAAGCGACCTTGCAAGCCTTCGACCCATACTCCCAATGGTAGTTGCTTATCAAGTTCAATTCTCACACATACTCTTGCAAATTCCCTCCTCCCCCATTGAAACATGTCTCCATCAATGAGGATACGGACTCCAATCAAAGAAGCTATTATTGCAACATTGACTTCATCCCAACAATACAAAGGTAGATTTGGAAATCTCACCCAAATGGGAGAAGACAAACCTTTCAATGAATCAGTAGAGAAATTTGGACTTCATTTGTCAATACCCATGATGTAGCCCTTAACGAACCAAGGTTCACCTGATAGAATCTCCTCAATAGCTTGAGTAGAGAAAAAAGAGCATAAAAACCATCCAGAGCCCAGAACAGTGAGTTGGAATTTGCCAAACTTGTCCCATTGTTGTCGAAGTTCATCAGCAATCACCTGGAATGAAATGAAATTTGCATAAACTTTTACCACCATAGATAATTGAAGTTTTTTTTAATTGAGTTCCACATTTGGTTCAAAAAATTTTACAGCCATCCCATCTTCAGTCAATGAATTTTCAATTTTTGACAAATGAACCTTAATATAAGGTCTTTTATTCCAAGGATTTTTCTGAGCAGCTTCCCTTCTATCTTCTTCGATAGTATTAGAGCTCCATTAATTTCCATCATTATGTTCAGATTTGACTTTAAAGCAAGCATCTCAAGGCCTATCCTCCTTAGATTGGACTGAATTGGCTCCCATTGTCATTGTTTCATGTTTAGAAAAAAAACCTTTCACCAGTAATTTCATATTAGATGAAGAAGAACCTTTTTTGATGGCTTCTATTCTGCTTTCTTCTTCGAAGAAGTGATTTCCACAACTGTCCCCTTACCCTTCCCCAAAACTGGAGGAGAAGAATTATAAACATTTTCTAATGGCTCCCTTATGACAAGAGGAGCATTCACACGATTCAGTCTTGGAAATTCCTCATCCCATGAAGCATCGGCGACGTTGAAGAAACTGCGGGATGACCTGGAGAATGAAATAGAACCATTTCGACCATAATCATCGGCCAGCAGACGGCCGTCCATACCGTGCAGAAAACCCGCCATTGGTTAAAAACAGAGTTTACAATTACAAACGGGAGTCTCTCTCTCTAAGTTTCTCTCTCATCTCTAATTTCAAGATAGATCGAATCAATTTTTTATGTTGGATGTTAAAAGTACTTTTTTGAATGGAGTGATACAAGAGGATGTTTATGTTGAATTACCTCGAGGTTTTAAAAATTTAAAATACCCAAATCATGTTTTTAAATCGAAAAAGACATTATATGGATTGAAATAGGCACTTAGGGCTTGGTATGAGAGGTTAAGCACTTTCCTACTTGAAAGGTCTTTTGAAAAAGAAAGTGTGGATACCACTATCTTTTTAAAGAAATTGGGAGACGATATACTCAATGTTCAAATTTATGTTGATGATATTATTTTTGGATCTTTAAATAAAAATCTTTTTAATGATTTTTCTAAAACAACGAGTAGTGAATTTGAGATGAGCCTAATAGGAGATTTAAGTTACTTTCTAAGTTTTAGTATTAAACAAATTGAGGAGGGAACATTTCTTAGTCAGTCAAAGTATGTTAAGGACATCTTCAAGAAGTATGAAATAGATAATGCTAACTAGTTAGTACACCTATAAGTTTCTAAGTTCAGTTGGATAAGGACCCTAAAGAAAAATCTATTGATCAAAAGAAGTTTAGAGGAAATATTTGATCTTTGCTTTATTTGATAGCTAGCAGACCTGACATTATGTTTAATATTTATTTATGTGCTAGATTTTAAGCTGATCTAAAAGAATCACATCTGACAGTACTAAAAAGGATTTTGAGATATCTATTGGGAACTCAAAACTTAAGAATTTGGTATCCTAAGTTTAGCTATTCATTTAAAATAATTGGATATTCAGATTCAGACTTTCTAAGTTGTAGGGTTGATCGAAAGAGTACATCTGAAACTTATTAATTTATAGGAAATTCTTTAATTTCTTGGTTCAGTAGAAAATAGAATTCAGTAGCCCTATCTATTACTGAAGCTTAATATATTATCTAAGGAAGCTGTGTGGCATAAGTTCTTTGGTTGAAATAATAGTTGATTGATTTAAGATTTATAATAAGTATAGTTCCAATTTATTGTGATAACATTAGTGCCATTTGTATTTCAAAAAATCCTATTCAATATTCTAGAACCAAACATATAAACATAAGGCATCATTTTATTAGGGATCATATATCTAAAGGAGAAATTGAATTGAATCATATTTATACTGAAAATCAACTTGTAGACATTTTTTACAAAACAACTAACTTTTGATACTTTTAGCACATTAAGAATAAGGCTATGTGTGAATGATCTTAATACTTAAATAAAATCCTCTATAAATTTGATATGTTTATATGTGTCTTTTCTATTTTTTATTGCTAATATTTTGTTTTTATAAGTTTTTTCTGGTTTTTAGTATTATTTTTTGTGTGTTTTAGACTTGTACCTCTTATCAAAATTCATATTTTTAAAGGTTCGTGCAGATTTTTCTAAGTGTTTTATTCTTACTGTATAAAATTATTTTTGTCCCATACGAAGTTTGTAACATGTCAATCATTATTTTGGACTAAATGCATAAAGTTTTGATTTTTAAAATACTTATCATACTATACAATATTTATATTATCCCGAATGATTTGTATTCATTCATCTGTACGCACCTAGATGGTTATCCAAGCAAAATCAGTTATCTTAATTGATCGTACGTATAAAATTTTATTTCATACATATGAACCATGTGTCATTCGATGTGAGGGACAAACCTAACATCCATTAAAATGATCTTAATTATCTGTACGATCATCTTGTCAAAAAGCCTATATAAAAGGATGCTTCATAACTTGCATGATTATGAAAAGTTATTTCATTTTGAATGTATTCATTCATACATACAAAATTATTTTTGTCATGTACGAACCAACTATCATATTGTATGAATTCATTTTTGTAAGTACGAATGATCATTTTTCTTTAAATAGGAGGACTTTAGAACTCATTTTTCATTCACTTCAATAGCCTCTTCTAATCCTTCTAATCTTATAAATGGCAAATTCTAGCAAGCGGGGTAAAGTCTTTAAGGGTTCGTCTTCCAAGAGTGGAGATGAAGACTTTCTGTCTAGAGCAAATGATGATTCTTACTTTAGGTTTGTCTCTACTAAAATCACTCCGTCTAGACTCTTACTCCAAGAAGATATCCACTTTCAAGTCATGCCTCTTTTTTCTTCAACTCAATTTACCATTATTTTGACTTTGATTCATGTATATCATAAGGAGGCCTTTCACTACTTTTTAGAGAACATGAGTTTTAGTGGGAATTAAAATAGGATAAGATCTTTTATCCAAAAGAAATAGGTTGAGATCACTAAGGAAGATCTAGGAACTTAGCTACAACTAAGGACTCAAGGAATTAGTCACACTGTATGATCTCCAAGTCTGGCTTTGATTGGTCTGAAATAAATAAAGTTCTTAGAGGTGTCGCTCAAGTTAGTCACTTTCCTAGGGTCTATACCTTGAATCAAAATGCTAGAATCATCCAATATGTCCTTAGAACTTTAATTATTCCTAAGGGTAGTGATCACATAAAAATTACTCCTCTTCTATCACTATTACCTATCTAATCATGACTGGACAATTAATAGATGAAGCCCAACACATTCTTGATTACATTCATAAACTTTCTAAAATTGGGCATGTATCTCATAAGAGGAAGACAATTATTGCTTTAGGATATCTAGTGACCTATGTCTTAGAAAAGAAGTACAATACTGTTCATCCTGAGCCTCCACTTGAAATGCCAATTTACTTCACCGATGCTTCATTTTGAGCACTTTTCGAGAAGAATGACAATTCAAGTGAGGATGATGAGGAAGAAGGGGGAGCACTTGCACCTACACCTGCTTATGGACTTGACTTTTAAGAGATGGTCCAGTGCTTTGACCAGTTGGAGAGTCATTTTGATCAACATTTTGATCAAATTCAGACTCAACTAAATTAGCAGGATGCACAGTACCAACAAGACATGAGTTGGATCAGAGTATAGTTCGAATCTGTGAACACTAATGTAGTTGTAATGAATAGCTATTTCTTTGTCTTCAACTGGCCTCCTCCTCGAGACTACGGCCCCTCAGAGTTCTAGATATACTTCTTGTGTGTTGACTTTAACAGTATTTTGAGATGTGTTGATCTTAGTGATGATTTTAGTGCTTTGTGTATTTATCTTTTTTTAGATTTTATGTTGATGTTGTTGATGTCATGTTGTTTCTTTTGCTATTATGTTTTGATATCAATTGTGTTTAAATTTATTTGATCTTTAAATTGATATCAATAAAAAAATGTGTCATATTTTGTTTAGTTATTTTGATTCGTTGTTTGAAATGTTAGTTTGCCTATATGATAATCCAATTTTAATTGATATAAAAAGTGTTATAAAATAATCTGTAATGCAAAATTAATTTCATTATGAAATCTAATTTTTCAAAAATTCAAGTTAACTTATAACTCGATCAAGTTAATGCTATCAATCTATTGTTCTTTTTAGGCAAACATAATTTAAATATTATTATTACAATTTTGATGTCTTATTATTTTTTATTTCTCTTTTCAATATAATTATCTTTGTAATTAGAGAAATTTGATTTTTTTTTGGATTATTTACTTTCAAAAGATTTATTAAAAAAAGGGGTATCAAAAGAAAATGTATAATGTGTATAAAAAATTGAAAGGAAATGCAATTGTTCGCAATTTCAAAAGAGGCACAACGTTAGCCCAAAGTACAAAAAGATGCACAAAGTGTGCCAAAAATATTTTGAAAAGATGCGCAATGTTGCCAATTAATTATGTTCTATCCTCTATAATTTACTCTTCAATTTCAAAACAATCTAATTTTTAATTATGTTTTATATTGAAATTTAAAATTATCTAATCTTCATTTCATCACTTTTACAATAATTAACTTTATCTAATTGTCTAAAATGCTTCATGACCTTGATTAATTTTTCCTATCTATGTTTTATTTTAATTTACATGTTTTCAATTTTTCTTTTTCAACTAATGATCATTAACTTTATCATTATAATTATAGTTCAATCTCTTTTAAGATCAATTACTAAGGATTATCATGTGACTTCTTTCATTTCAACTATCATTCTTCCCTTTTGTTGTTGTCAAAAGGGGGTGTAATACTGTTTGTTTGGTGATTGATTTTATTTTTGTGAATGTGTTTTGATGTTGTTTTTTTAATTATGTTGTTTTGTTTTTTGTTTGGTGTTTTTGTATTTTTGATTTATGGAAAATAAAAAAAAAATTTTGAATTTTTGTTCTTAAAGAAATTTCTTTATATTCACATGTTTATTCTTTTAGGGGGAGCTAAGGAGAAATTTAAGGTATTCAATTTTACTCAAATAATAATTATTTTGCCATCATAAAAAAAGGAGAGATTATTGAGATAGTTGCAACTTAGTTCTTAATTGTTCATATTCTTACAACATGTTTGTTTTTTATGATTCCAAATATTATTGGTTTGATTATTATTTCTCCGAATATATTTTGGCTGCATAGTTATATTGTATATGTGTGCTAACATATCAGAGAAATCATACTCCGGATAGTTGAAGATTTCAAATTAGATCAGTAGGTTTTATTGTAACTGAAGTATGTATTTTTTATTTTATTGAGTCTTAGATAGTATGATTGTAATTGAGTAACTGTACACACACATCGAGGGAGACTTTATTTTTTACAATTTTTTATATTGATCATACTATACAAATGAACATTATATGGGATGATTTATTCAATTATTTTTCCCGACAAACAATCAAATGAACTGTAAGATGAAATTTTTATAAGTATCCATCATAGTATACAATCAACATTCGTACATGCCTTCCAGAGTACTAAATGGATGGGTCCATTTTCATTCTAAAAGATTTTTTCTAAGTATGGATCATTTTATATGATCACCATTCATACATGCCTTCTAGAATACTAAATGGATGGGTCTGTTTTTATTCTGAAAGATTTTTTCTAAGTATGGATCGTACTATTCAATCTACAGTTCATACAAGCCTTTAAGAGTACAAAATTGTTAGGTCCCTCATTATCCCGATGTTTCACGCTGACGAACTTGAAATTTTTTTTTAACTATTCATACCAGACGAACATGAATTTTTCCAGATGATGATTGAGTATGAATCATTTTATAACAATTCATAATAGGTACGTACACAATTGTTTTTGAACTGTTCGTATGTATAAACATACGATCGTACTGTATGATCGTATACGATCAAAATTGAAAATTTTAGCTTTCTGGACGGTTTTTCATGTTTTTATATAAAGGTCCACTAAAACTGACATGAAAAGTCTTATCTTCATGTTTTTTAAGGGTAATTGAAAGAGAGAGTGTGAGAGAGTGTTTAAGAGAGATTTCTTGCAAGTGGAGTGTGAAGGGTTCACAAAGTTATTCAAAGGTAAGGATCTTTTTGTGATTTTGGTTATCACTCTTCTTCTTGTCTTTCTAGTTACTCATGAGAAGACCTTTGAAGAGGATCTGGTACTCTGCCAACACTTGAAAGGTGTGAAATGATGATGGTTCTCTACCGACATGTGAAGAGTGTGAAAGGATGACGGTTCCCTGCCATCACTTGGAGAGTGTGAACAGACGATAGTTTTTTGCCAACACTTGGAGGGTGTAAAAGGACAATAGTTCTCTGCCACACCGGGGATTGCTGGAAGAGAGAATTTGTAAAGGCTTCTCCACCTTTCTGTGGGAGAAAAAGGTTAGAGACTTTGGTAATAATGTAATACCTGAAGAGAGAGTCTTCAGGGAGTGGATGTAGGTCGTGTTTGACTGAACCACTATAAATCTTAGTGTCTTTTTAATTTTTGTATTTTATTTTCTACAAGTTATTTATTGTGGTTGAAAAGTTATTTTAAAAAATTTAAATTAACTTGCTACAAAATTCCAATAAATTTTCTATCTAAAAATCTAAGAAAATTGTTAAATTATCAATTCACCCCCCCCCCCCCCCCCCCCCCATGGTTAGCCTTGGGACAACAACTTAGGTTTAACAACCTATACGGATTCAACAATTTTTTAAATTTGGGCATTCATATTTCAAATGTCCGAGTTTCCTACACCCAAAATAAATACTATTAGAAGAAAACTTAACATTTTTAGAATTTTTATATTTGCTTCACTTTCATTGATGCTAATGCTTATCCTTTAGTAGACTTTTAAATTTGTTTGCTATCAAAGTTATCTCCTTACTCCCATTATCTTCTAAGAAACATTTATCTGTGTCTTTGGCTTTTTCCACTATATTCTTCCCATCACCTATATCCAAAATTCTTTGACTAACACTTTACTCGTAGGCAATGAGTGAGCCGATTAAATTGTCAATAGAATAAGCATTCAAATCTTTTGATTCACATATAGCCAATACTTTGGCATAAAATTTATCAAATAGACAATGTATAACTTTGTTAACATTTTTAAAGATTGAAAGTTCTCTACCTAAATCATACAAAGATATCATTTCTAAGTAAATCTAGTATACATGTCTGAGATAGTCTCATAAGGTTTCATACTAAAAGTTCAGACTCTTATAGTAATAAATTTAAACTAGATTATTTGACTTCATTAGTATCTTCATATGTTATGAATAGTCTATCAAAAATATCTTTGTTAGTTCCACAGGTCAAAACTTTCATATAATCTTCAGAAGTTAAAGCAGAGAAAAAAAAAATTCAAAGATTTTGCATTCAATTGTGCATAAATTTTTTTCTTCTGGACTCCACTCAGTATAAGGAATATTTGTTTTGACTTCTTTAATAATTTATGATGATAAAAATAATCAGTTTGAATCATATGTCACATTCAAAAATCTACTGATTGTTAAAAAGTTGATATGCTAATTTTCCAAAAATTAAATGAAGCATTATCACATAAAGGAGGATGTGTAATTTAGTAACCTTCTACGGTGTTCCTATTTCCAAAGTTAGCCATTTATCAATTTTTTAAAGTTTCTAAAATCATACTTTCGAAATACCGCTCTGATACCACTTAAAAATTTATGAAAGTTGTTAAACCTTATGGAACTACCCTAAGGCTCATTAAAATGAATATAATAATATCACTTAATACAAATTTTAGTACACTTATAAAAAGTTACAAAGATGGTGATAATAATCTAATAAAAACAACATAATATCAATTACAAATTTCAACTAAGTAGTTATAATAGTGTGAGAGAAACAACCATATTTTCTATTGAGAGAAAGGTTCAAAATTTTGAAAAGTTTGTTCCCGATTTTCATTCCTTCCATTTAGGAGTTGACCGGGGTGATGATGGTGGATGGCCGGCGGCCATCTTTGGCTGTGGCGGTAAGAGGCGATGTTGTTAGAGGAGGTTCGAATCAAAATCTGGTTGGAGATGTTCGCCTGAAGACTGGTTCTGTAAGATCTATAGCTGATTCGGGGAATAGAGTTTCTAATGGTCCTTTGGTGATCAAGGAAAATATCAGTGATGTTCCAAAAACGTTTTCGTATGTGGAGGGTAAAGGGAAGGCTATTGCTTATGATAATGTTATTAAAACCCCATGAGTATCCAAGAGTTCTTCGGAGCAAGTGGTTGTTGATCCGTCGGCATCATCTTCTAAAATGAAAAATTATTTTAATAGGTTCAGAAACTCAAATGCAATCTCTGGACCTGTCCATGAGATAAATGTGAATTCCGGTATCAACGTTAAGAAAAATCTTCATTTTAACGATAGTTTGATTACAGAGGATATTGGTGTTGTGGATAAAGTGTATGAAGTAATGCCTAATAGGAATGTTATTGAAGCAGAGGTAAAACTATGGAAGAAAAAGCCTTACATTATGTTGGATTTCAAGGATGAAGATATGGTACTCGCTGAGGATGGTAAGCCATGAAGATGAAGGAAGATGCTGAGATTTTAAATGCCAATAGGCTGAGAAATTCCTTAGTAATTAAGGTGTTTGGTAAGGAATTACTGTCACACATTGTTGCATGGGAAATAAGAAGGAAATGGAAACTGTTTGGGAACTTTAATTTCACAACTCTTGGTAAGGGTTGGTTTTTGTGTTCCTTTGATTCAATAGACATGATGGAAGGTGTTCTATCAGAAGGTCATTGGTTTGTTAATGGATATATAGTGGGAATGGAAAGATGGCGGTGGAATTTTCTACTCTATCTCTGAAGGGTCTAACTTCACCTATCTGGATTAGGATGCCTCACTTACCCTTATAATGCTGGGATGAAGTCAATGTGGCTAGAATTGCTTCATCAGTTGGAAAACCTATAATGATGGATGGAAACATGTTTTAGTGGAGTAAAAGGAAATTTGCCAGAATTTGTGTGAGGGTCAAGTTGGATCAACAGCTTCCCTTAGGAGTTTGGGTGGAGAGTATCTCAGGAAGGTTTTTTCAGAAGTTTGAGTATGAGAAAATCTCAACATTCTGCTATGACTGTGGATTGATAGGGCATGTGAAATCAGATTGCAAAAATAGAAAGAATGATACTATGGAAAGGATTGCTGAAGTTTGGAAGCCAAGACCTATTTTAGAAACAGAGAAAGCTATAAGTATGGACACTGAATCATCTTATGGACCATGGATCATGGATCATGGTTAAGAGGAGGAATAATAGAAGACCTGAGAGGTTGAATGAAAATCCTAAGATTGTTAAAAAACAATGAAAGAAATCAAAGGAAGCTCATGGGGAAGTTGCTGTAGTGGAATCAGCAAATCTTAATGTCAATAATGAGAAGAAGCTGGGTTCAATAGCTGTTAATAATAAACTGGAGGATGGGGAAATCCCTGAGGAATCTGAATTGCACATTAACGGGCTGCAGGCTACTTCTGTTGGAGATACTGAAGTGATGAATAATGGTAAAATAGTAGATGGAGATATTATTGCTGGTATGTTTCCTTGTAATGATAATGTTATTTCTGTAAATGAAAATAAGTTTGATGTGTTGAATTTGGAGGAGGAGAATAGAGGTGAAGCTATAGAGCATACTAGCTCCTTTTAGGATGCCATTAATTGTGATGGAAAAATGACTCTTTTAAATTCTGTTAAAGATGAAGGAAACAAAGGTAATGAGAGGAGATTGGAAAGAGTGGAGAAGGGCAAGGAAACTTGAACCAATGGGGATTTGATTAAAAGCAAGCTTGTTAAAGAACTATGGGGCTTAGGTCCTATTAAAATCAATTCCAGTGGAAGAATGTGTGATAGAAGAAGTAAGAAAAGGGATGGGGGTTCTTCCCTCAAAATATTTTAATGGAATCCATAGCCTTCTGGAACTGTAGGGGGGCCAGGAAGAGAGAGGCCTCTCTTTACTTGAAGGAAATTGTAAAAGATCACAGGATTTTTTGTGTTGGGTTGATAGAAACTAAAATCACCTCTCTTGATAGAGGTGCTTTTGAAAGGATGATGGGCCAAGGTTCGAATTTCTTCTTACAACCTTCAGTAGGGCTTTCTGGTGGGATCATGATTCTTTGGAGGTATGACATGGCTTCCTTCTCTATTTTTAAGACATCAGAACAATGTTTCATTGGAGATCTAGATGTTTTCAATAAAGTTGTGTGGATGATTACCACGGTATATGCTAGCAAGAAGACTCATAAAAGGAGAGAGCTTTGGGATTGTATGCAGGAATTTTCTCATAAGAAAATCCCATCCATTGTTGGTGGGGACTTCAATTGTATTTTGGCTCAAGAAGATAAGAAGGGTGGAAGAAAATTTGCTTTCTCCCAATGCTCTTTGGATATGTTGAAGTTTATGAATGAGAATGACTTTCATGAAGTTTGTATTGTTGGTCCAAGATTCACTTGGTGTAACAATAAAGTTGGAAGTGGAAGGATTTTGGAAAGACCGGATAGTTGTATTCTGAACTCATTGGCCATCAACAAAATTCAAATTGCTATAGTTAGACACTTAGCCAGAGTGGCTTCTGACCATAGCCCTATTGTGTTGAAAATCTATGAGCCGGTTTCAAAAGGGAGAAGATGTATCAAATTTGAAGATGCTTGGTTATCTTACAAAACTGCAGCCCATATTGTTTCTAAATGTTGGAAGAAGGCTTTTGTGGGAGATGAAATGGAAGTTCTTAATAAAAAATTCAAGAGGTTTTTGAAGGACTTATTTTATTGGAGCAAAGAGAGATTGAATGAATTCTCAAAGAAAAAAGAGAGATTGAAGGCTGAAATCTTACAAATCCAAGAGGAAGAAGCTAGAGTTGGATGGTTGAATGAAGACTAATTATGGCTACTTAGAGCCAAGGTCAAAGAGCTTAATGTCACTCTAAATTGTTTGAATACATGGTGGAAGCTAAGTGCTAAAATTAAGTGGATTGAAGATGGTGATTCTAACACCAAGTTTTTTCATTCTTTTTCCAATGCAAGGAACAATGTCAAATTTATTTCTCAATTCAAGGAACATGAAGGGAATTTGACTGAAGATCCAAAGGAGGTAGAGGAGGTATTTCTCAAATTTTTCCAGAACAAATAGAAAGAAAGGGCCTGCTATTTGACGGGTTGGCCTGTACCGTGGATGATGGCAGATGAGGAGGATAAATGCTTGTTGGATAGGGAGCTTTAAGAAGTTGAGATTGAGGAGGTTGTTATGAAGTTGGGTAACAATAAAGCTCCTGGAAGTGATGAGATCACCTTCTCTTTCTTCAAGGCTTATTGGAGCATCATAAGGTATGATGTGTTTAGTGCGGTAAAACTATTTTTTCTCACAGGAAGCATGTGCAGGGAATGGAAAGACACATTGATAGTGTTGATTCCCAAATCCTACAACCCGGTGTCTCCAGCTGCTTACCATCCAATCAGCCTCTGCAATTCTATCTATAAAATTGTGGCCAAGGTTTTATTGAATAGAATGTTGGGAATCATTCCTAAAATCATTTCTGAAGAGTAGGTGGCTTTCGTGAAGGGTAGATCGATATCTGCTCACATTCTATTGGCTCAGGAAGTATTCAATAAACTAATGTATTCTAAAGCAAACAATGGTCTTCTAGCCATCAAGGTGGACATGGAGCAAGCATACGACATCATGTGTTGGGATACTCTCATGAAGATGATGATAGACTTGGGATTTCCATTCAAATTTGTCAACATGGTTATGAATTCTATCTCAGATCCTAGATATTCTATTTTGATTAATGGCTCTAATTCTAGTTGGATTGAGGGGAATAGTGGCCTTCGGCAAGGATGCCCACTACCCCTTTCTATTTATCTTATGTTCTCAATTGCTAACCAATGCTTTTCATAACGGAGGACCGGATTAGGGAGTTAAAATATCATCTAAAAATGAGAAGATTTCTCACCTTCTATTTGAAGATGATGTGTTTCTTTTTACTGAAGCCAAAAAGAGAAGTATGAAAAAGGTTAGAGTCATTGTGCAAAGCTACTGCAAGTGGACTGGACAAGATATCAATGACTATAAATCTTCTTTGATTTGTGGCAAATCTATTTGTAAGGAGAAGGAAAGTTCAGATTTCCAGAATGATGGGAGTAAAATTAGTGGAAGAATTTGAATATCTGGGTATCAAGTTGGCCTTAAGAAGATTAACAAAGTTGGATTTTTGGATGTTGTTGGATTACTCTAGAAAAAAACTGAATGCTTGGGGGAATAGGTTTATTTCTCTTGCTAGAAGAATGGTTTTGGTAAAAATTGTTTATCTCTCTCTCCTTATTTTTATTATGTCACACTCTCTTATTCCTTTGAGTACTTTGAAGGACTTTGAGAAGCTTCGTAGAGATTTTGTTTGGAACAAATGTGATGGCTCAAGGGGAATTCATTATGTAGCATGGGATAAATTATGCAAACCAAAGCAACTTGGTGGTTGGGGACTGTAGTCAGCTTTGGGTAGGAGAGATACCCTTAGAGCAAAATTTGCTTGGAAACTTTTTGAAACCCCGGGATCTTTATTAAAAAAAATTTTCTATGTAAATATGGATCCAAATGGTGGGACAAAGGTACATAAAGTGGTGGCTCTTCATCTTGGAAGATCATTTATAGTGGGTGGAATGCTCTTAAGAATTTATTAAGATGGAAGATAGGAAATGCTTCCAAAATTAACATTTTAAAGGATATATGGATTCTAGATAAGAGTCTTCTCAAATGGACAACATTTGTAGGATCTTTGGATGATGACAACACTACTCTTGACTTCTTTATCCATGAGGGTAGCTGGGACCGTACAAAATTAAGCTTGTTCTTTGGTAAGGAATTAATAAATCTTATTTGTAACGTCCAGATTTTCCAAAATATGAATGAAGATTGCATAGAAGTCAATTTGAAGATGACTGGTAAATCTTTATCAGCATTACTAGTGGAGGAAGATTACAAATATGTAATGGACGAAGATCATATATCTCGGATTTATAAGATGAAGCTTAATGCAAGGGTGGAATAATTTATATGGCGGTTATTCTGGGATGTTATTCCTACCGAGATGTTTTTAAACAAGAGAGGATTGTCTGATTCCCATCTTTGTTCATTTGGCTGTGAAGCAGTTGAAGATGTTAACCATGTCTCCTCCAAATGCTTAAAGTTATTAAAGGTAAACAAGGTTCTTAGAAGCTGGGGCTTTCTATTACCAGATTTTGAAGATTGGAAGGACTGTTTATTAAGTTTGAGAAGGCTAATAAATTTTAATGTGATGTTGAGTAGAATCTATTTTACACTGCTATGGGCTATTTGGAACAACAGGAATAGAGTTAAGCATGGGAAATCTGATGATAGAAGCTTTTGTACTTGGTTTTATTAGCTTAGGAAATCAGTCTTTGATCCGGTTGGACAACTGGGTTGTTAATCAATACTTTGGACTGTTCTTTGATAAATGGCAACCACCACCACCCGATTGTGTTAAGATAAATATCGATGCCTCATTAAAAGATAATTATGAAGCTGGCAATGGTGGCATTCTAAGGGATAGCAAATGAAGATTCATTTTAGCATTTGGGATGAAGAAAGTACATTGGGATATTGCTCAGTTGGAGTTTTCAACAATTGCTGCCCTCAAAGAGATGTTGGAAGGAAGACTTTAAAAGGTTATTGGCATTATTGTGGAAGGCGACAATAAAAATGTCATCAATCTTCTTCAGAAACTGTACAGCAAACCGAAGAAGAGTGTTTGGGACAAAGATAGTGGAGATTTATCTTTCTTTAGCAATTACAATAATGTTATCTTTCATTGTGTTAATCGCAATTGCAATAAGTTAGCTGACTACTGTGCTAACTTAGCCATTTCATTTGATTTTCTTTGGGACTTTTTTTATGAGAGTGTTTTTCCTTCTTCCTTTGTACGGCTTTTAAAGGAAAAATGTGATAGTTTGAATCACTCTCATTAGTTTGTATCTAGGTTTCTTATCTTTTTTTTAATGCAACTTTGCAATTCTAAAAAAAAGTAGTTATAATAGAAAATAAAATACAGAAAAATAAACTATTAAAAATACAATTAAAAAGAACACACCAGATTAAATAGTGGCTCAATTAGAACATGAGCTATATTGACTCCCTGGAGTCCTCCTCCTATGATATTGCACTATCTATATAGTGTTTCTCTTTTAGCCACCAATGCTTGATAGAGAAGACTTAACAAACTCTTTTCCACTAACCCAGTATGGTAGAGGACCGTACTGCTTATACAGATAGAGAACCTTGACTCCTTTTCACCAACCTAGAGAGGTAGAGAACTTGGACAAATTTTCACCCTCCTAGTGAGGCAGAAAACCTTAAATTCTTTTCACCCTCCTAGTGCAACAGAGTAGCCAGGTATTTTGACACCAAAGAGGTCTTCTTCCTAATGCTTCCCTCAAGAAAAACCTTGACTCTTGGAGGAACTCATGTTCAAGTTTTCTAAAGAAACTATGTGAAAACCCCTTATCACACTCCCTTAAAGCCCACAAGGATCTTCTCCCTCTCTTATAAACTCCTACGTTTCTTTGCCTAGCCCAATGATCTCTTTTTAAGATTTCTCTGGAAGAAAACACCTCAATGAATGCTCAAAAGACTCTCACAAAAGTCTTAGGAGAAATCTTAAATAGAGGGCTTAAGAAAACCCTAAAAATTCAATTCAGTCGCTAACGATTGTATAATATGATCACAAGATCATCTAGTATAACATGCATAATTTGACCTATTAGTACTATATGATCACTAGTTAATACAGTATAAACATTTCAAATTTACATGTTAGTGTGATACAATCATTAATACGAATGACCAATTGTACAAATAGGATTAGTTGAACTGAAATGCAGTTCGTCCAATACAAAGCATAAGACAACCAAATATCATCTCTATTGATCGTACAGTATGATCTAGTTTGTATAATATGATCAAAATATCAAAATTAAGTAAATTTAATTGACTAATTATAGGATTAAACTAGGCAGTATTTTAAACATAGTATAACATGATTTGATTCATATAATATGAATAAATTAACTTTTCAAATTCAAAATTTTGCCTAATTTGATGAACAACAGGGTTTCTAATTATTATATATTATACATTATGAAGTGATATTTATATTGTATGAATAGTTAAATTTTAAAATAATTTTTTTAAAAAAATTAAAAATATTTTAATAAATTTGTGTAACACCAGATTATATAGTATGATCCACATCACACAACAGGATATACAAAAAGATTAAAATATTTAAAATTATTTTTTATCCCCTTGAGTATGTTTGCATGGTCACCAGAATAATATACTCCATTAGAAAACTTGACTCAAAAAATTAAAAAAAAAAATAAATGAAAGTTATAGAGACTTTTAACATAACCTATTCTACCCAATTTTGAACCCCGAATTTTCAAAGAATATTGCATGTTATACATGAAATGTTAGTCAACACACAAACATATATGCACTACAAATAATAGGAGAAATAAAGAAGTAATTAATATATTTGTTGTCATCAAAATCATAAACTAAGGAGCTCGAGATTCAATAGGCTCCTCTAAAACAGTTAAAGGAAGAAACATTGATAATTATTTCTCTTCCTCCAACTCCTTTAGTGGTGTATTTTCTTTTTGAATCAAAATCCATTTCAAATTAAAAATTAGAATTTGAAACACAGATCTATTTCACCTTCATACAATAATATGTCTCATATGAATAATGTTCCAAGTCAACAAATTTTTTTCATGTTTTCTTAATCAAGTTGTTTGCATTTAACATATGAATAGGAATTTATTTTATGGTTTAATCTTACATATGTAAGAGATTGAGTTTATCCTCTCTCATATTTAGTAGATAATCTCACGACTATAAAAAATTTAAGATTTAGAAATGTAGCAAGCATGTAAAAAAAGAGGCACAAAATGAGCCCAAAAATTGAAAGGATACGCAATGACCGCCAAATAATTGCCAGATGCATAAAGTGTATCAAAAAAGCAAAAAAAATGCATAATGTGTGCCAAAAGTTTATAAAGAGGCACAAAATTTTCCCACCATGAGTTAGCATGCCTTTCTTTCAAATCCTTAAAATCTTAGAAGAATCCATGTGCTAATTAATATCTCATAAACTTGAATTTGAAAATCATGATTTTTGATTAATTACTTTGCAATATTATTCTATTAGATATTTTTCTAAAATGAAGTTTGAAAGATCACTTTTCCTATTTAATTTCTTTTAAGATTTAGATTTTTGTTTAATAATTTTTTTAACCTGTAAGAAGTTAGAGCTAGGGTTGACAAAAATGATTTTCTAACTTTTCTAAATTTTAGTGGGTCAATTCATTTCATACTGATTTCTTCTACTAATGCGGTAAATTTATCATTTACCGAAGAAAATCAATACAAAAAGATATCTCTTTTGATTTTGTATTCAATTTGTTTTTTCTATTTCTATTTTTCCTTCCTATTATTTCCCTGCTTTTTGTGATATCAAAAGGGGGATATTTTTTTATTGTTGCTCTATTGTTATGTGTTGTTATTCATTTTATTACATATGGTTATCAATTATGGGGCAGTTTAGAAGAAAGAAACATTTTTAAAAATCCTAAACAATAATGTTTGTTATCATAAAAAAGGTGATATTGTTATAAATCTGATCCAAGTACTATGATTTTTATGATAACAAAAATTATTATGTCTGTTATGACTTTATCTTGATTCTATGATATTTTGTTTTATGTTTAGTGTACTAATATTTAAGGTAATCAATCCACCGTTCACTTGTAATTTTGATTAGCTCATGACTAAGTAGATTAGGGTTACAATAAATTTTAAATTTATTCTGCATTGTTTTCTTATCTTGAGTCGTGTCATGTAATTTGGTGGTTATCTTTACTGAGTAACCTTGCACAGGCATATAGGGAGACAGGAAAAAATTTTTGTGGGAGCTTCTTTTTTACATCATATTATATGATTTTGGCTTTTTACCATACAACCTTATTTTGTACTGTATGATTTTAATTCATATTATACAAATTTATTGTGCTCTATTAAAACCATACATGCTAAAGGCTAAGAAAGATACTAAGTATGTGCTAATCATATAGTATGAATTGATACATACAGTGTACTCTAATTAAAATCTTTCTTAATTAACCCCTAGATATCTGGCAATTAAATCATGGATAATTATTATGACCAATAGTACTGTACGATATAGTACGTACATTGTGATTAATAATGTAAAAAATTGGTCATCCTGGAGATTATACCAAATGAAATCTACATTTTTAGTATTAATTGTAATGTACTATGTCCACATTGTTGGATGATCAATAATTTATGAAGTTGGCCATCCCAATAGTCATCCTAAACAAATGGAAGAAATTTCTACAGTTCGTAAAATCTGATATTTTTATAATACTGTATGAAATGTTATAAAGGTTAAATAGTTCATCTACCTGAATTTGCTAGATGAGTACAAATTACATTGATTGTACATTATGATAAGTGTTTCTAGAAGCCCACTACTTAAGGTTTTATAATACTTTCATTAGAAAATCTTTTGCTATTGAGACTTAGGGGGAGAGAGCCTTGAGGGAGAGAAGAAGGAGAGATTTGTGAGAAAAGAGGGGGAGATTTTTTTAGGGAAAATTTATGAGGGATTCACAATGTTTCCCCAAGAAAGAAACTTGACTAGTATCTACAAGCATCTAGTTAGATTCTCTATGGCTCAATAGAAAAAGTTCTTGAGTAAAGATCATGGTTCTCTAACCACACCTGGAGGGTGAAAATATAGTTATGGTTCTCTGACCATCGCCTGAAGGGAGAAAAAGTTGTGGTTCTCTGACCATCACTTGGAGGGTGAAAATAAAGTTAAAGTTCTCTTCCTATAATAGAGTCATTGTTCTCTGCCGCACAGGGTTAGTGAAACGGTATATATATACAACCTTCTCTACCATATTGTGAGAGCTAAAAGAGAGTCATTACTGTTTAGTGCAATACTTAGAGAGGGATTATCTAAGGAGTGGATGTAGGTCAAGTTGACCAAACTTTTATAAATTCTAGTGTATTCATTCTGATTAGATTTCAAACTTTATTTTTTATAATTATAGGTGTGGTAGAAAACTCTGGTTTATTTTGTTGTTGTGAAATTTACTTATTTTTGTACAAGTTGTGTCGATTATCATGTGTGGGTTTGAAAAAGTTTTAAAGATTTTCTTTTCCTTAAAGAATTTTTTAAATATCTAATTTACCCCCCCCCCCCCTCATCTTGGTTAGCCTCGGGCTAGTTCTTAAAGGTTTAACAACCTTCACAAAATTTCAAGTGGTATTAGAGCGGGATTCAAAAATTAAGTTTTAGATAACTTTTGAAAAAATCTCAATGGCTAATTTTAGAAATTATAATACGATGGAAGAATATTCAATCACATGACTACTTTTATTTGATAACATTCTTTTTTATTTTTAGAAAATTCACCTATCTACTTTCTTGGAATGAAATGATTATCACAAGTGGATTTTAGTTTTGGAGGGATATTTTGCACCTTCACATTTAGTGAATGGTGTTAAAACTAAAATTATTATTTTTTTGAATGGAGCACTAATGATAGAGATTTAGCCCAACTATATGCCAAATGTTTGAACTTTTTTTTTATGTTTTAAAATCTAAAAATTACATGCACATTTCTACTTGTACTATCGATAAAGAGATTTCGGATAAACTCTGCATAACATATGATGGAACGAAAAAAGTAAAATAATTTTTGTTAAATATTCTTCTTCTTGATTATGAATATTTTCACAAAAAACCTAGTGAATCTATTTCTAAGATGTATATT
Organism: Dendrobium nobile; assembly: GCA_022539455.1. NCBI lineage: Eukaryota > Viridiplantae > Streptophyta > Magnoliopsida > Asparagales > Orchidaceae > Dendrobium > Dendrobium nobile. Next base: position 45,398,186 of record CM039721.1, read on the forward strand.
AGGTTCATTGAGATTGTTACTTCCCTGCATGCCTTATATAGAGAACTTACTAACTATGAATAAAGTTAACAAGATTTTATGGTGTTTACCTTCTTCCTATAAAGCAAAAATCACTCCATTACTAAATCTAAAGATCTGAATGTTTATTCCATTGATAATTTACTTGGGTCACTCATTGCCTACGAGTATGGAGTGAGTCAAAGGCAGCTTGATGTAGGTGAAAAGAAAAAAACATAAAACTATAACCTTAAAGGTTAATGATTCATATAGTTATTTTAATGAAGGAGAGGAAGATATTGCTTTGATGACCCAACAGTTCAGAAGATTTCTAAATATAAAGCAAAAGCATCATCAGTAGTGGAGCAGAGGTAAAAATTATAAAAAAAATATAATGCTTCTTATGATATTATCTATTAAGAATGCAGGAAACTAGGGCACTTAAAGAATTATTACCTAAGTCTTAATGCTCACAAAGGTTTTAGAAGGCATTCTAGGTTGACTCTACTTCAGACTCATTTGAAACTTAAGCAGAAGAGAAGGTAACTAACTTGTGCTTAATAGTAGATAATCATCTTGATCACTCTAATTAAGAGGAGGTATGTGAGCTTTCCTATAATGAATTATTTGAAATTTCTAAAAAAAATTGTACTAGATATAGGAAGCTCAAGAAAGCACATACAAGACTTAAATCAGACTTTTAATTCTATAGAAAGAGCATGAATGACTTAGAAAGGATCATTCCACTTTTCATTGAAATCCTACAGCTTCATTAGATGAATTTGACTATTTAAATAAGATGCATGTTGATTTAACTACTAGATATGATTCCTTGAAAACAACACATGCTGAATTAGAAAATGCATTCAAGGAAATAGAAACTCATGTATGTAAACTAGATCGAAGTAAGCACGAATCAAAAATTGAAAACTCAATTCTTGAAATTGAAAAGAAATCTTTACAATTTCAAATAAAAGCTTACAAAGAAGACAAAATGCCTCCAACACTTACACAATTTCATAATACACCTTCATAGTATGCATTCAAACCTAGGAAGAGGCACCATAACCAACATAAATTAGTATACCCTTTTCCTAGAGTTAGATGTTTCTCTTATGGAATGCCAGGACACATCTCCCACACTTGTACTATCCATCATAGAACACTCTTAGTGTGGAGACCAAAATTTCATACTTCACAGCATAGCATGCAAGCATTTCATCACATATTCCATAAGGTGAAACCCAAACTTTTTTGGGTTCCCAAATATAACAACTAATGATTTTGTAGGGATGCTCTCACAGAAGGCCTCATGAGAGCATATGGTACCTAGAGAGCAGATATTTAATGCACATAACTGGAGATACAATTCAATTTATTTTTCCAGAGGCGAAAGTAGAAGGCAAGGTGACACTTGGAGATAACCCCACCAGGAGAGTGGTGGTATCAAGTATAATTGGCTACTCAAAAAATTTCATTATTAAAATGTTTTACTTAGCATAAACCAGCTTTGTGATAAAGGGTTTAGCATAAATTTTAATATACCACCTATATAATTAGCTTAAATATAAATACTATGCTACAAGAAAATATAATTAAAAATATTTACATGCTTGATTTAAACTATGTTAAACCTGTTGCTTCTTTTTGCATAAAAATTATTGATGATGAATCCTAGTTTTGGCAAAGGAGATTGTGTTATGTTTGCATGTTGAACCATAAAAAATTAGCAAAAAAGACTTAGGGAGAAGCATTCCAAAACTAGAGTTCAATATGTACCACATGTGTGATGCTTGTTAGTTAGGAAAGCAAGTCAAATCCTACTTCCACTCAATTAATGACATTAACACTAGTAAACCATTAGAAGTCCTACACATGGATCGTTTTGGACCTGTTAGCACTACAAGACTTCAAGGGAAAGTCTTTGGGTGAGTGATTATTAATGATTACTAGAGATTTAGCTAGATTAGATTCATATCTCATAAATGTAAATCATTCAAGGAATTTAGATCATTCTCCACATGGACTCAAAAAAAGCTAAGTTGTTAAATTCTTACAATTCATAGTGGTCATGGTTGAGAATTTGACAATGAAAATTTTGAATCTTACTATATGGATCAAGAGAAAGATCATAGTTTTTTAGTTCCTAAAACCCCTTAATAGAATGGAGTTACTAAAAGAAAGAAAACAACCCTGAAAGAAGCTGTAAGAGGACTGTTACCTGAATTGTCACTTCCTAAATACTTATGGGTAGAAGTAGTAAATACAGTCAATTATGTTTTAATAGGGTAAATATTAGATCCAAGCTGAGTAAGTCATCTTATGAAATTCTTAAGGGTAGGACACCCAACCTCTCTCACCTTCATGTCTTTAGATGTAAAGTTTTCATTCTGAATAAATGGAAAACTTTACCAAGGAAAGTTTAATCCTATATCTGATGAAAGAGAGTTCCTAGGGTACTCAAATGTTAGAAGATCTTTTAGAATTTTAATAAAGAAGACATATAGTAAAGGAGACCATTCATGTTGTATTTGATGAATCTGATAATTCTGAAGGGTCTAGGGTAGAAAAAGAAGAAGTTGTAGAAATAACCCATGGAGTTGAATCTATAAATCTTCAGAAAAGGGTATTTTTTAAAAATGTACTACCTAGAGAATGGAGACATTGTTCAAGTCATCATAAAGAACTAGTATTAAGAGACCCATCTAAAGATGTTAGAACTAGGCATGAACTTAGAAAAGAATTTAACAACTCTATCTTTGTCTCAATGACTAACCCGCCAATATAAATTAAGCACTATCTCATGAGTTCTAGATCTTAGCCATACAAGAAGAGTTAAATTAATTTGTGAGGATTGATGTTTGGAAACATGTTGAAAGACCAAAGGACCAAAGTCTGGTTGGAACAAAATAGGTTTTCAAAAATAAAATGAATATTTATATTTTTATGTTTAGAAATAAAGCAAGAATAACACTAAGGTGTATAACCAGATAAAAGGGATTGACTTTGAAGAGAACTTTGCCCCCTTTAGCTAGATTTGAAGCCAATAGGGTGCCACTAGCCTTTGCTAACTTTAAGGGATTTAAATTTTACCATATGAATGCAAAAAGAGTCTTTCTAAATGGGGTAATAAAAGAGGATGTTTTGTTGAACAACCCTAAGGCTTTGAAAATTCATAATTTCCTAATCTTGTGTTAAAATAAAAAAGGCATTATATTGATTAAAATAAGTACCTGTTGTAAATTTGGGCCCACGTATAGTGATTTTGATGATAACAAATATTATTGTTACTTTACTACTATTATTTTTGTATATCTATTTCATTTTCCCTTCTCACTAACCTTTTCAGGTCCACAAGTTTTCTTGCAACACCAATCAACTCAAGGATGGGTAGACTAGGGTTGAGTGTATATATAATTTCAGTTTCAATATACTAGTTATCTTTCGGGTAAAACCCAAGCTAAGTAACCTTGCACACGCACACTAAAGGGAAGTGATTTGGTGAGTTAGAGAAATTTCTATTTTTTTGACCTAATCATATAGGATGATTTCAATCGTATTGGACGATTAGTTAAAAATAAAAACCCTAATTACGGCATACCTAGTAATTAAGAGTTATTAAACTAATTATATTATACAATTCATATCATATATTATGTTCAGTTTAAATTGAAAAAAATTGCCGCCAATAAAATTTTTGAAAAGATTTTAATTTTTAAATTTTATTCTAATGGTACAGGATGATATGCATCGTACTTGATAATTTATGACAATCATGCCTAAATTGATCTAGTGATTATGGGAATAATTATGGTTATATTGCTCGATCAGATCGTATAGGTCAACCTACTTATATTGTACTAGATGATCTATTATATTTTATAGGACAATCTCCTATCGTTCAAGACAAAAACCATGCTTTTCTTATCGTCATCTAAGAGATCATATTGGACATTTTGTGAGGGAAGTGGGATGATATGTAGATCTCCACACATGGTCCAATGTCATACTGGATGTTCATTATATTATCTTAAACAAATCATCAAATATGATCGTAAAATCATACTAGATAATCAGTACAAATACTTAAACTGATCATACAGAGAAAATTTGATCATACTAGATAAAAGCCTATTTTATACTAATCATATAGGATGATCTATCAATCATATTGGTTGATCTTTAATGGCAACTTGAAAATTAGGGCTTCTTTTGAGGCTCTCTATTTAAGTTCTCTTATTATCTCTTGAGATAATCTTTTGTCTTGGAGTTTATCTGAGAGAGAGCTTAGAGAAGGAAGAGAGAGGTCTTGGGAGAGAAAGAAATCCTTATGAGAGGGAGTTATGAGGGATTCACAAAGGTTGATCAAAGAAAGGTTTCCACCATCTTCTTCAAGTTGCTTTTATGTTTCCTTAGTGGCTCTAGGGGATATCTTTATCAACATCAAAGGAAAAATAATCAATAATGTTTACATGCTTGATTTAAACTATTTTAAACATGTTGCTTCTTTTTGCCTAAAAACTATCACTAATAAATCTTGGTTATAACATAGGAGAGTGTGTTATAAAAGCATGAAAAACCTTAGGAAAATCACCTAAAAAGACTTAATAAGAGGAATTCCAAAACTAGAGTTCACTAAGGACCAATTATATGATGCCTACCAAATAGGGAAACAAGCCAAATCCTCTTTCCACTCAATCAAAGACATTAACATTAGCAAACCCTTAAAAGTCCTACACATGGATCTCTTTGGACCTGTCAACACTGCAAGCCTAATATGGAAAGTCTTTGGGTATGTGATTATTGATGATTATTCAAGATTTACTTGGGTTAGATTCCTATCACATAAAAGTGAATCATTTGATTAGTTTAAGTCTTTTTCCACTTAGATTCATAGCAAACTAGGTTATGAAATTTTAACCATTCATAGTGACCACGGTAGAGAATTCGAGAATGGGAAATTTGAATCTTATTATAAGGGGCAATGGATAGATTATAATTTTTCATCTCCTAGAACCCCTCAGTAAAATGGTATTGATGAAAGAAAGAAAAAGACCCTAGTAGAAGCAGTAGAGCCATGTTAGCTAAATACTCATTTCCTAAATACTTTTGAGCATAAGTGGTCAATATAGCCTATTATGTTTTGTATAAGTTAAAGGTTAGATCCAAGCTAAACAAGATACCATATGAAATTCTTAAAGGTAGGACACCCAACCTCTCTCACCTTCATTTCTTTGAATGTAAACTGTTCATTTTGAATAATGGGAAATCTCTACTTGGAAAATTTGACCCCAAATCTGATGGAGTGTTCCCTAGTTACTCAAAGGTTGGGAAATCCTATAGAGTTTTTAATTAAAGAACATTGGTAGTTAAGGAGGCCACTCATGACATATTTGATGATTATGATAATTCTGGATGGTTTAGGGTAGAAGAAGAAGGGTTTGTAGAAGTCACCTAAGGATTAGAATATATAAATCTTGAGGAAAAGGTAGAACTTGAAAATATATTTCCTAAAGAATAGAGATATTCTAAAAGTCATCCTAAAGAACTGACCTTTGGAGACCCATCTAATGGTGTAAGACCTAGACATGAACTTAGAAAATAAGTAAGCCACTCTACTTTCATTTCAATTATTAAACCCACCAACCTAAATCAAGTCCTATATGATAAATTTTGGATCCTAGCGATGTAAGAAGAGTTAAAAAAATTTGTAAGGAATGATGTTTTAGAGATAATTGAAAGACTTAAGGATGAGTGTGGTTTGAACTAAATGGGTTTTTAAAAATAAAATAAATGATTCTGGTGTAGTGGTGAGGAATATGGCAAAATTGGTGGCTAAGGGGTACAACCAAATAGAAGGGAATGACTTTGAAGAGACTTTTGCCCTTATAGCTAGATTGGAAGCCATTAGGGCACTACTAACCTTCACTTATTTTAAGGGATTCAAATTGTACTAAACGGAGGTTAAGACTGACTTTTTTAATGGGGTAATAAAAGATTATGTGTATGTTGAACAAACCCTAGGCTTTGAAAATTCACAATTTCATAATCCTGTGTTCAAATTAAAAAAGACATTATATATACTTAAACAAGCACCCAGGGCATGATATAAAAGGTTAAGCACATTCCTACTAGAAAGAACATTTGTGAAGGGGAGTGTAGACACCACCCTATTTCTAAAAAAGGTAGGAGATGAACTACTGATTTTCCAAATTTATGTTGATGATATTTTGTTTAGATCCTCTGATAAAATCATTTGTGATGTGTTTTTAAAAATAATGAATAATAAATTTGAGGTGATTATGATGGGAGAACTAACCTACTTTATTATATTTAACATAAGGCAATAGGATGATGGAACTTTCCTTAACCAGTCATAATACATTAAGGACATCATTAAGAAATATTAAATAAATAAAAAAGAGTCAATTAACACTCTCATGAGTTCCACTATTCAGTTAGATAATAAAAAAAAATGGAAAATCTGTAAATTGGATCACTTATTTACTTATTTTCTAGTATACCTTATATTTTATTTAGTGTTTATATTAGAGCTAAATTTAAGGCTAATCTAAAAGACTCCCACTTGACAGCTATTAAGATAATTCTTAAATATTTCTTAAGAACTCCAAACTTAAGAATATGGTATCCTAAGCATAGTACCTCTTTTGAAATTATAGGATATTCTAATTCAAACTTTGCAGGATGCTGAGTTAATAGAAAAAGAACTTCTATAACATCTCAATTCATAGAACAATCCTTAGTCTCATGGTCCAGTAGAAATACAACTCAGTTGCCCTGGCCTTTGTTGAAGCTTAGTACATAGACTTATGATGTTGTGTGGCCCATGTGCTCTGGTTAAAGCAATAAATTATGGATTTAGGATTACTTATTGGCACAATTTTAATCCTTTGTGATAAAACTAGTGCCATCTATATTTCATAGAATCCAATCCAACACTCCTGGACAAAACATATTGATATAAGGCACCACTTCATAAGAAACCATGTTACTGAAGTAGACATAAAGATGCACCATGTATCCATTAAAAACCAACTTGCTGATATCCTTACAAAACCACTGGCCTTTGAAACTTTCAGTATCTTAAGAACTAGATTTTGTGTAAAAGAAATTAATGCTTAAAATTGTTGCTTTTTATTTCTGATGTTTTATTTTTTTTTTTATTTATATATATGATTCTCTTTATGTATTTTTGTTTTATGTTTTTCATTTTCTATTATTTTTACTTCAATACTTTAAAAGAATCAGATCAATACTCACTTCTGATATTGATTTCTTGAATGACATTTTTGCCTTGCTGTTGGTTTTAGAAATTAGTATGCAGTGATTGACTTCTCTGAATTAGCAAAAGGAAGAAACATTGATGACTATCTCTCTTCCTCTAACACCCTTAGTGGGTTAATTTCATTTGAATCAATATCTATTTTAAAAAAAAAAATAGACTTTGAAATAAAGATCTATTTAGTCTTCCTATAGTAATCTATCTCATATGAATGATGTTCCAAGTAAATGAAATAACCGCAAAATTTTTTTAATCAGGTTGTTGCTTTTATTATATGGATATGATTCTATTTTGTTATTTAGTCCTCCTTATATTACAGAATGAGTTGTTTTTCTCTCTTATATCTAGAAGATAATCTCATAATTGAGAGTCTTTTAAGGTTTAGAAAGGAAGCCAATTAGGAAAAATGATAAGAGACATAAAATGAACCAAAAAATACTAAAAAGATGCTCAATGACAGCCAAGTAATTGCAAGATATACTAAAGTGAATCAAAAATCAAAAGATGCCTTAAGTGTGATAGATAACTAAGAAAGATGCATAAAATGAGCCAACAAAGAAATAACCTTCCTTCTTTTTCAAATCTTTAAATCTTAAAAGAATCCATATGCCACTTGATATTTTAAAATACTTGAATTTGAAAATTATGATTTTGGTTAATTACTTTGCAATATAATTCTATCAAATATTTTTCTGAAGAGAAGTTTGGAAAGATCACTCTTCTTATCAAATTTCTTTTTTGAATTAGAATTTTATTTAAAAAAAAAAAATTTACCTTCTAAGGAGTCTAAGCTAGGGTTCACAAGATCAATTTTCTACCCTTTAAAGATTTCAGCATTATCAATTGATTTCTTATTGATTTCTAATCTAACTCATAAGGGAAATTCATCATTTACTAGAGTTGATTGATTCAAAAATAATTGGGGTATATTATTTTGATTTTTTTTTACTTATAGTTGGATTGTTTTTTATGTTATTTTATACTTCTCAAGATTTTTTTTTTGTTTTGAAACCCTCTTGATCTACACATTCCATGTCCTAAATTTTTTTCTATTTTTCTCTCATAATCTTGGATGATCCACATCATCCTATATGATCTGAACAAAAATATTCCTCTCTTATCAAAGAACGTCCAATAGCTGATATAAATCAATTATTAGTGATTATCTTTTATGATTTACACATCATATTGGACGATCCACATGGTAAAAGTTGTTAGACGATTTGAATATTGTTAGACTGACTTATTGTGACACATCATCTATGATGATACATGTATTTTTCCTATATGACTCAGTTAGTTAATGTTCATATAGAAAGACTCCTTAGGAAGATCACTCTATGTCTAATCATCTAGTATGATATCTAATCGTATTGTATGATATGAACAACCTTTGACTATCATCTAGATGAATTAATTCCACCTAATCATCTAAGATGATCTCCTGATCTTACTATATGATATGGCCATTTCTTTATAAATAATTGGTTCCCCATTCCTTCACACCCTTCCAATCCCTTCTTCTTCCCTCTTCAATTCATACTCTTGCAATGGTTGGTGGGAAAATATCTAGAGTGCTTGTAGGAAGCTCTTCCGGGCATTCTATTTATCCTTTATTTATTGAGGAATCTTGTGAAGTGGCCTACAACCACTATTAAACTGCTAGTATCAATCCTTCAAAAATCGTCAATCTGAATAATATGAACGTTTAGGTATTAAACCTATTCACTCATACAAATCTTAGAGTTATTCTTACCTTTGCCTGTCCCTTTAATTCTAAAATGCTGTTCAAATTATTTGCAAGCCTTTGCCTCAATGCTAATTTTATTGCTCTTCAATTATATGTGAATAGCACTTGTAATCTTAAATTGATCAGCTAGTCTAGTGATTTGATCAGTGGGAGGCTAGATTTGAATCCTATGCAGATGAGCAATAGAAGTATCATGATAATGACTTAGCTTGGTTTGATGCCAACATATTATAGCAGTAGTAGAAGCATAACCAGGATATGGCCTGATTTGGTAAGTAGTTTGTCTCTCTTGATCGATACTTTTTGGCACCACCACCACTACCTCCATGTGACCAGGGTTCTTCTTTTTATAATTTGATAATCCTTTTATTTCTATGTTTGTACTAGTCCTCGTTTATGTACTTTGTTCTATTTATTTTCTTCACTTTTCCTCCTTTTGGTGATGTCGAAAGGGGGACTAATGTATTGTTTTGCATCGTATGATTTAGTAAATTACTTTATTCTATTTTTGGACTATTTTTTTATGTCTCATGTTTCTTTAAAAAACAAAAAAAGAAATTATTTAACTCCCATTACTTTAAGAATTTTATCTTCTCAGGGGGAGTTTTAGAAAATGTAAAAAAGCTTTGAAATTTTTTAACAAAAATGTTTGACATCATCAAAAGGGAGAGATTGCTGTAAATCTAAGCCAACAAATAGTGATTTTGATGATAGCAAATATTATTGTTACTTTACTACTATTATTCTTGTATGTCTATTTTATTTGCCCTACTCACTAACCTTTCAGGTCCACAAGTTCACTTGCACCGCCAATCAACTTATTATTAGGTAGATTAGGATTAAGTCAATTTATGATTTAAATTTCAATGTACTTGTCATCTTTCTTGAGTCAAATCATGTATTTTGTGGACCCCAAGCTAAATAATTTTTTACACACACTCAGGGGGAGTGATTTGGTGAGTTGGAATTTTTTTTGTTTTGTCGACCTAATTGTATAGTATGATTTCAATCATATTGGACAATTAATTAAAAGTAGAAACCCTAATTAGGGCATCCATAGTAATTAAGAGTGATTAAATGAATCGTATTATATGATTCATATCATACAAGATAATCAGTTTAGATTATAAAAAATAACCACAAATCATAATTTAGATAATATTTTAATTTTCAAATTTTGTTATATTCGTACAAGATAATATGCATCGTACTAGACAAGTTATTACAATCATGCAAAAATTGATCCAATAATTAAGTGAATAATTATGGTTAGTTTGATTGATCAGATCATATATGATGATCTACTTAGATCATACTGAACATTCTTTTATTATATAAAGGATGATCTCCTATCATCGAAGATAAAAACCATAATTTTCTTCTAATCATCTAGGATATTATACTGGATGTCCCAAGGGGGTTGCGGGATAATATATAGATTGTCACACATCATCCCATATCATACTAGATGATCAATATAGTATCTTGAACTAATCATTCTGGACGATCATAGAATTATACTAGATGATATATACAAATACTTGAATTGATCGTACTAGGAAAGCTGATCATACTAGCTAAAATGGTTATTTTTTACTAATTGTATAAGATGATCTATCGATTAAACTGGATGATATTTGATGGCAAGTTGAAAATTAGGCCTTATTTTGAGGCACTCTATTTAAGCTCTCTTATTGTCTCTTGAGATAAGCTTTTGCTATGGACTTGATCTGAGAGAGAGCATAGAGAAGGAAGAGAGAGGGCTTGGGAGAGAGAGAAATCCTTATGAGAGGGTGTTATGAGGGATTCAAAAAGGTTGCTTAAAGAAAGGTTTCCATTATCATCTTCAAGTTGCTTATCTAGTTCTTTTGTGGCTTTGGGGAATATCTTCATCAGCATCAGATCTAGGTCCTCTACTTTCATTAGGAGGTTGAAAAAGGATTCCAAGGTTCTCTATCTACTCCATGAGGGAGTAAAAGGATTCCAAGGTTCTCTACTTACTCTAGTACGGAGTAAAAGGATTCAAGATACTCTACCTTACCAATTTAACAAAAATATTTTGTAAGGTCTTCACTGCCTTACTCTGGAGAAAAAGGTGTGACACTACTTTTAGTACAATACCTAGAAAGGAGATTTTAGGGGAGTGGATGTTGGTCGAGTTGACTGAACCACTATAAATCTGGTGTGTTCTTTATATTTACTTTTCTTCAATTAGTTTTTGCATGAGTTTGTGATTTATTCTATGGTAAAAATTTCATATTTTTGTTATTGTAAAATTATTATTGCTTTTTTATAAATTATTTATTTTAAAATATTGAAAAATGTTTTCTTTTTTCCTTTAAAGAAAATTCAAATAACCAATTCTCTTACCCTCTTGGTTAGCCTTGGAACTAGTTCTTTAGGGTTTAACAACCCTCATGAACTTTAACCCAAAGCATGGTATAAAAGGCTAAGCTCATTCCTACAAGAAAGAACATTTGTTAAGGGGAGTGTAGACACCACCTTGCTTCTAAAAATAGTAGTAGATGGACTACTCATTGTCTAAATTTATGTTAATGATATTCTATTTAGAACTTTTGAGAAAAATCTAAGTGATGAATTTTCAAAAATAATGAGTATGGAGTTTAAGATAAGTATGACGGCAGAACTGACCTACTTTCTTGGATTTAATATAAGCCAGAAGGATGATGGAATTTTCCTTAGTCAATCAAAATATATTAAGGACATACTTAAGAAATTTAAAATGGATAAAGCCAAGCCAATAAACACTCCCATGAGTTCCATTATTCAATTAAATAAGGATTTAAATTCAAAATCTATTGATCAAAAGAAATACATAGGAATAATTGGATCACTTCTTTACTTGACTTCTTGTATACCTAATATTGTATTTATTCTTTGTCTCTATGCTACATTTTAGGCTAACCCAAAAAAGTCCCATTTGACTACTATAAAGAGAATCCTTAAATATCTCTTAGGAACCCAAAACTTAGGAATATGGTATCCTTGGCAATGCACTTCCTTTAAAATCAAAGAATATCCTGGTTCAAATTTTGTAGGATACAAATTTGATAGGAAAAGCACTTCTTAAACATGTCAATTCATGGGACAATCTTTAGTCTCCTAGTCCAGTGAAAAATAGAACTCAATTATGCTGTCCACTACTGAAGCTGAATACATAGCTTAATGAAGTTGTGTGGCCCATGTTTTTTAGTTAAAGGAACAAATATTGGATTTAGGATTATCTGTAGACACCATTCAAATCTTATGTGATAACACTAGTTCCATATACATTACAAAGAATCCAATCCAACATTCCAAGATAAAACATATAGACATAAGTCAACATTTCATTAGGGACCTTGTTACCAAAGGAGACATAAAGCTACACCATGTAGTGACTGAAAATTAGCTTGCAGATATCTTTACAAAACCACTAGTCTTTGAAACCTTTAGCATCTTAAGAAACAAATTGGGTGTGATAGACATCCATGTTTGAAATTGATGGTTTCTATTTATGTTCTTTATGTTCCTAATTATTTTATTATTATTTTTTAATTTTATTTATATGTCTGTTTCTATTTATGTGCTCTTATTTTATGCTTTTAATTTTCTATTGATTTTCTTTAGTATTGTAAGAATCAAATCACTACTCACTTCTATTGGTGATTTTAACTTTTAAATAACATTTTTGCCCTATTTTATTTAGAAACATGTAAGCAGTGATTGACTCCTCTAAAATAGTTAAATGAAGAAACATTGTTGATTAATTCAAACTCCTTTAGTGGTGTATTTTTTTTTTGAATCAAAATCCATTTCAAATTAAAAATAATGATTTTAAATAGATATCTATTTTACTTCCATACAGTAATCCCAATAAAAATCTTTCAAGTTTTCATAATCAAGTTATTTGCATTTATCATATAGATAGGAATATAATTTGTGATTTATTTATCCTTGTGTAGGAGAGTGAGTTTATCCTCTCTCATATTTGGATAATAATCTCACAACTGAGAAATTTTTTATGATACGTAAAGGGAGCAAGCGTGTAAAAATGAAAAGAGGCACAAAACAAGCCCAAAAGCTAAAATAATGTGTAATGTCAACCAAATAATTGCAAGATATACAAAGTGCATAAAAAATTAAAAGATGTGCAGTGAATGCCAAAAGCTAATAAAGAGGGGTAAATTGAGCCCGCTAAGAGTTAGCTTGCCTTTCTTTTAAATCCTTAAAATCTTAGAAAACTCCCTATGCAAATTGTTATCTCCTAAACTTAAATTTGATAATCATGATTTCTGATTGATTACTTTGCAATATTGTTCTATTATATATTTTTTTGAAAAGAAGTTTAAAAAGAACACTTTTCTTATCTTATTTCTTTTCTAATTTAAATTTTTGTTTAAAAAGGATTTTAACCTATAAGAAGTCCGAGCTAGGGTTGATAAGAATGATTTTTGAACCTTTCCTAATTTTAGTGGGTCAATTTATTTATTGTTGATTTCTTCTAATAATGAGGTAAAATTTTCATTTACTCATGTAAATCTATTAAAAAAATATCTTTTGATTTCGGTCTTCTATTTTTTTCTTTTTCTATTTTTCCTTCCTACTATTTTCCCTCTTTTTGTGATGTAAAAAAGGGAAAATTATACTATTATTTTTGTGTTAGTATGTTGTTTTGTTATTTTTCTTCTTTTTTTGTTTATATATGGTTATCATCTAAAGGGGAGTTTAAAGGAAAACAACTATTTGAAAATCCTAAACAATAAAGTATCCCATCATAAAAAAAGGGAGATTGTTGCAAATCTAATAGAAGTACTATGATTTTAATGATGAAAAACATTATTATGTATGTTAGTGTTTTTCCTCATTTTGTAATATTTTGTTCGTATTATATGTCTAAATTAAAATCTTTCTTAATTAACCCCTAAATATCAGGTAATCAATTAATGGACAATTATTTTGATCGATTGTACTGTATGATATAATTCATACAATACGACATATAGTGTAAGAAATTGGTCATCCTAGAGAACATACCAAATGAAATATATGATTTTTTTACTGATCCTATTGTATAATGTAGACAGTGTTAGATGATCAATAGTGGTCAAAGTTGGCCATCTAAGAGTCATCCCAAACAAATAGAAGAATTTTATATAGATCGTACTGTATAATATTCTTATCATACTATATAAAATGTTATAAAGGTTGAACAGTTCATCTGTACAAACTTACTAGATGAGTCTAAATTACACTGATTGTACAGTACACTACATGTATTATACTATACAAATACAAAATGGAACTCTTGAAAATTAGGGTTTCTTGAAATACACTAATTAAGGTTTTATAATACTTTCATTAAAAAATCTTTGGTTGTTGATACTTCATGAAATGGAGCCTTGAAAGAGAGAAGAAGGAGAGCTTTGTGATAGAAGAGAGGGAGATTTTGGGATGGAGAAGTTGTGAAGGGATTCATAAGGTTGCTCCAAGAAAAATTCTTACCAAGTATCTACAAGCATCTTCTTGAATTCTTTGTGGCTATAAATAAGAAGTTCTTCAACAAAGATTGTGATTCTCTAACCATCACCTGGAGGGTCAAAATAGAGTAGTGGTTCTCTAACAAGTACTTGAAGGGTGAAAATATAGTTGTGGCTCTCTAACAATCACCTAGAGGGTAAAAATAAAGTTTAGGTTCTCTGCCTGTAAAAGAGTCACGATTCTCTATCGCACCAGGTTAATGAAATAATGTTTGTACGGCTTACCCACCTTACTATAAGAGCAAAAGGAGAGTCACTACTATTTAGTGCAATACTTGGAAAGGGAGTCTCCAAGGAGTTGACGTAGGTCAGGTTGATCGAACCACTATATATTCTTGTGTGTTCATTCTAATTATTTTTTGCAATTTATTTTTTGCAATTATATGTGTGGATGAAAAAATATGATTTATTTTGTTATTGGGAAATTTACTTATTTCTGTATCTGCTGTGTTAATTATCGTGTGTTGGTTTGAAAGTTTTTTAAATAATTTATTTTTCCCTAAAAAATTTATTAAATATCTAATTCACCCCACCCCCCACCCCGCCCTCCTATTGGTTAGCTTTGAGGTAGTTTTTAAAGGTTTAATAACATATACAAACTTTAAAATTTTATGGGTATGCTTAGAAAATGATATCATTATGCTTTACATGATGGGTTGGTGATTCAATCTTTTTATAATTGGCTTGTTGGATCCCTTAGGTCTATAATTGATGTGGCAACCAAAGGTTCTTTGATGTCTAAGACTCTTGATGAGGCTTAAACACTAACAAAGGAGGTGCCAATAAATAAATTTAGGTGCCTTATGATAGGATGAATCCTAAGAAATTAGCATGTGGTTATAAGTTAGATGCTTTATCAATCTTGACAGCTCAATTTTTTTCTATGCCTAAGATGTTAGATAATTTTAGAGTTAGTTCTATTTCAGGATCATTTATGTATTTAGAATAGAATAATTTGAAATTTTAGGTGAGTTTGTAGCTTAAGGGATCGTGAATGTGTATTGAAATGGATCACCAAATAATTCTTCTTCCAATACTTATAATTTAGGTTGGAAGAACCATAAAAATATTAGTTAGAGTAATAATAATGGTATAAATTAGGGGAATTCAAGACAATCAAACTATGGAGAAATTTAGAATAATCCAAAAAAATAATTAGTGAACCCTAGCCCTTTCTATACCCAAGATTTTAACAAAAATAATTAATTAAGAGATAAAAAAGAAACTTTTAGAGGACTTAGAGATTTAGATGAGAAGTCAATAGTAGAGTCTAAGTGCTTCCATTAAGAGTTCAAAAAATTAATTAGGGCACCTTACAATATTTTTTAGTGGTAGGCTCATGGAACCTTACTTAGTACCACTAAAATCATTCCAAAGGAAAAGTGAAAGGTCAAAGTTTGGATTATTTTAGGATTAATAATGATCCATCATAATTAAAATAGAAATCTAGGCATGTCATGCTGAAGACTAAACACTTAGGTCTACTTATGAGGAAACCCAATTTTATTGATGTTTAAATTTTAACTTTATTATTGATGTGTCATTTTTGTGTTTATTATTTTGGTTTAATAATTTTGAAAAATGTCATGTGTGTCATTTATTAAAAATTTTGGAACCAAATTAAGTCAGCTTGCAATTTAAGTTAGTTGTAGACCTCTTGGATCATTGCCTAGTAATACTGAAGTTAACCTAAAGGAAAAAAAGAAAAAGATTCAAGTGATAATCATTTGAGAATTGGTAAAAATATACCCCAACAAATTTGAAATATAGGCAAGTCTATCTAAGGACTAAAAACTAAGTGTTGTATGGAAGGCTACACACTTGTGTCTTTAGTAAGCTTATTATGATAGTTATTGTGGTGCTAGATACACTAGTTATCCTGTAACTAGTATTTTTTTATAGTTATATAACACTTGTTTCATGCTTTTATATAATTTTTCTAAAAATGTGTTTTTTATTAGTATTTATATGTGTTATTATTTACATTTTATTAAATTCCCTATATGCTTATATTTTTTACATTGTCATCCATTTATTTATCTATAATTTGATTACTTAATTAACCCTAATAAAAATGACAATTAAAATTATACAAATTATGATAAAAATAAAACCCTAGATTATAGTTCAAATGAACATTACTTTATACTTCAAAGATTGTAAAAATTAATAACTACCTAAATTAGATCAATTAAGTTATTTAATTAACTTGATTTTATTACTTAAACATTTAAACATTGACTTTGGAAATAAAGTTGAATAATTAAGGCCGGAGAATAGATATGTGCAGATTAAAATTAAAAATTATAAACAAACTAAATTTAAAATTAATGACATATTAAATCCTTATATAACACTCATTAAGATAGTAAGAAGATTTTAAGCAAAATAGATATTTAAAATCATTAACTACGTACTCACAAAAGTAAAAAGAAAATAATGTTGAAAAGAGTTCTAGAAAAAGAAAAGAAGAAAAAGAAGAAAGAGTATATTAAAAATTGCTTTTAATTAAAAGTTTAAAAACTAAAATGTTTTTTGAATTTTCTCGTTCACAGGATTTACGTGGACGGTGATTTTGACGACGGCTGATCGCCGGACGGATGATCGGCGATTTTCTTCTTCCAAGATCATGGAAAATGTTCAATCTTCAGGTTCTAATCGTATCCTTGGCAAGATTACAAATAATATTGTAATCAGAGAGGGTGTGAAACCCCTTGTTCGTCAAGAAGTAATTGAAGGAAAAGGCAAGAAGGTTCTAATCGATCATGTTGTTGGAGGTGCTAAAGATCTCACAAATGTGAATGATGTCTTTGATAGTCTTATTCCTGAGGCATCTTCATCTTTTGGAATAATCTTGAAGGTTAATAAGTTTGTGAGAAAGTCTGAGGAATTTGGTGGCCGTGTTTTAGCATCTGAGATAGATGCTTTGGGAAGGCAAAATGAAGTTGAAGATTCTAATCTCCTAAACAACTCTATGATAAATGGAAAGAGGGACAACAATGTTGATGGGGATCCTGTAAGAAATGATATGAAGGAAAACTTTATTGAAGCTTGGAAGAAACCTCAGCTTTTCAAGATTTCTTTCAATAGGGATCTAATAGAGATGTCTGATGATGGGATTGCAGTCAAACTGAATGCTGAGAAGGAAGTTATGAATTTGCAAGTTCTGAGGCAATCTTTGGTTATCAAGGTGTGGGGATAAAATAACCTTTCCGATGTGTAGTCTGGAGTTGAGAAAGCAGTGGAATAAATTTGGCAGTTTTCATATGACCTCCATCGATATGAATTGGATTTTATGTTCGTTTAAATCTGTGGAAGCTATGGATGAAGTTTTGAATGCTGGTCCTTGGTATGTGGGAGGACACATTGTTGGGATGGACAAATGGTCTCCTTTATTCAACCCCAATTCCATTAAGGGTATTACTGCACTTATGTGGATTCTCCTCCCTTGTTTGTCGTTCTATTGTTGGGATGAGGAGAATATTGCTAGGATTGCTTCGAGGATAGGAATACCTACGTATATGGATGGGAATTCTTTTAAGTGGGGGAAATGTGAATTTCCTCGGGTTTGTGTAAGATTAAATCTATAAAATAGGCTTCCAAATGGTGTTTGGGTCGATGGAATAGCAGGGAGATTCTTCCAAAAAATAGAGTATGAGAAGATTGACTTGATTTGTTATCATTGTGGTAAGGAAGGACATCATAGAAAGGGTTGTCCTGATGGTGTGATGAATGCTCAAAATGATCAGCTTGGGAAGAATTTAGGTGTTGGGAATGTTGTGGGAGGACTGGTTAATGTTAAAATTTCTGGGAGCAAATATGGACCGTGGATTTATGTTCATTTTAAAAATAGAAGGTTTCAGAAATAAGAAGTTAGTGGGAGGTGGAAGGTTTGGTAGAAATGCAGAGGAAGCAACTGTTCAGGTTCATGATGTCCAGGATGTTGCTGTGCAGAATTTGGCTCAACAGATGGTGGCTGAGGTGGATACAGAGTTAAGGTAGGTTGATCAGTAGGCTCTGGTTACTGACAAAAGTGTTAGTAAGGGTGAAGTTGATAAGGAATTTGAATCGACATTAGCTGTAACCAATAAATTTGAGGCTCTGAATGAGGAAATTGAAGAAGGGGAAGTGATGGATCATTCTACGGTGTTTCAGCAGAAGAGTATTACTATTATTGAAGATATTCCTGAGAAAATGAAAGTTATTGCTTCTCTGAATAGCAGCTTGGTCAAAGTGAAATTGGCTAAGGAATAGAAATCCTTGGGGCCATTAGAACCTGAGCACAGGAAAAAAAGAAAGGAAGGAAAGGGAAGCGTGCCAGGCGGGGACGGATCCTTTATGGGTAATAAATGACTTATTTTGTTTTTTGGAATTGTAGGGGGGTCCAGGAAAAAAGAGGCTTCCTTGTATCTTAGGGAGATAGTGAGGGAACATGATGTTTTTTTTTTTTTTTTTTTTTTTTTTTTTTTTTTTTTTTGGGCTGATGGAAACCAAACTAATAAATGTTGAGAGAAGTTATGTTGATATCCTTACTGGGAGAGATTGGGACTTTTTCCACCATCCAGCTGTGGGTACATCTAGAGGTATTCTGGTTTTGTGGAACAGGAAGGTTGTTTCTTTTGTTATGATGGGGAGATCTTCTCAAGTGGTGGTTGGCATTCTTTCTACACCTTCTATGGGAGAGTGGAAGGTGGCTACTGCGTGTGGTGTAGATGCTGTAATGAGAGAAGAGACCTTTGGAACTTGCTAGAGAAAAGTAAGATGGGGTCGGGTCCTTCCATTGTGTGTGTGTGTGTGTGTGGCGGGGGGGGGGGACTTTAATTGCATTTTGAATAAAGAGGAGAAGAAAGGTGGAAAGAGGTTCCTCTTTTATAGAGGTCCTAGAGAGATGAAAGATTTTATGACTAACTCTGATTTCCATGATGCAGGGTTTTCTGGACCAAGTTTTACTTGGTGTAATAATAAGGAAGGTTCTTTAAGGATTTTGGAAAGACTAGATAGATGTTTGCTTAACTCTTCATCTTTACACTTGGTCCCTTTTGGGAAGGTGAAGCATCTTGCAAGAGTGGCATCAGACCATAGCCCAATTGTTTTTAATTTGGAAGCAAAGCAGATTAACAAAACCAAGGTCATCAGATTTGAAGACACTTGGAGGTCTTACCCGGCTGCATGGAATATTGTTTATAATTCCTGGAAGAAGGCTGATTTTGGTGAGGAGGTGGAGGTTCTTCATAGAAAACTTAGAAGGACTTTGAGAGCATTATTTTTCTGGAGCAAAAAATAAATGCAAAGATTTATGTAAGCTGAAGAAAGACTTAAAGAGGGAGATCTTGGAATTGCAGATTAAGGAAGCTACGGGTGAGAATTTTTCTCTAGATGACTTGCTCCTTCTTAGAAGTAAGGTACATGAGCTAAATGTCACTCTTAGAAGACTCTCTATTTGGTGGAATCAAAAGGCTAAGGCAAGATGGCAAGAGGAAGGGGATACTAATTCCAAGTTTTTTCATAACTTTGCATCAGCTAGGAGAAATGCAAAGTGGGTGAGGCAAATCAAAGATAGTAATAACCATTTGGTGGAGGAGGATGATCAAATTGAGCAAGTGTTCTACAGTTTTTTGAAGAGAAATGGAAGCACAAAGCTTGTAAATTGACGAATTGGCCTGGTATTTCAGAAAAACAAAAGCTAGATGCTTTGGATGTGGCAGCTTTAGATGCAGAAATTCTTTGCAAGAATGCAAGATTTTTGTTTTCCATTAAGGCAATTACAAGTAACCTGATTCTAATGGGGTGACATCCTCTTTCTTCAAGTGTTATTGGAACTTAGTGTGTGAAACTACTTGGAAAGCTATCAAAAAGTTCTTAAATTATGGAGTTATGCACATGGACTGGAAGGATACGCTAATCATATTAATTCCCAAAGTTAAGAATCCGGTTGTGCCTGCCAATTATAGGCCTATAAGCCTTTGTCAAAATACCTATAAGATTGTGGCTACCATGCTGGTTAATAGACTGAAAAACTGCATGCCCAAGATGATTTCAGAAGAGTAGTTGGCGTTCATTCCAGGTAGATCTTTGTCTGAACACTGCATTTTGGCGCAAGAGTTTTTTAAAAAATTTAAAATTTCAGAGAATAAACAAGGTATGATGGCTGTTATGCTTGACATGGAGCAGGCGTACAATAGTATGGGATGGCCAATTTTCAATCAAATCTTTCAATGGTATGGTTTCCCCATTATTTTTTCTAACTTGCTTATGGAATGTGTGCTGAATGCAAGGTTTTCAATTATTCTGAATGGGAAGAATTCGAGATGGATTAATGCCTATAGTGGTTTTAGGCAGGGATGCCCTCTCTCACCTTACTTGTTCATTATGTGTTCCCAATTATTTTCTAATGCAATTCAGCTAAGGGGCCATGAATTGGGTATTCAGGTTTCTCGTAAAGGACCGAAGATCACACATCTTCTCTATGCAGATGATGTGCTGGTTTTTTCTCAGGCAACCAATTCTCTGGTACATTTGTGAAAGAGTATTGTGGAGGAATTTTGTAAGTGGACGGGTCAATGAGTAAATGTCAACAAGTCCCAAATCATTTTTGGAAAGGCTGTTAGGAGATTGTATAAGAAGAAAGTGGCTAGAATTCTTGGCTTCAAAACTGTGAAGGAATTGCATTATCTACGAATCAGGATCTCTTTAAGGAGATTGGGTGTGGCTTATTTTCAAGTCCTTTTAAGCCATGTGACGGATAGATTGAATGTATGGGGGAAGAAATCTCTATCCTTGGGAGGAGGAATTACTGTCGTCAAGACTTCCTTATTATCTATGCCGAATTTTGTTCTTACACACTCTTTAATTCTTAAGAAAGTGGTTCATGAATTGGAGAAACTGTGTAGGAGATTCATTTGGCACAAATAAGATGGGAGGAAGGGATTGCACTATGTATCTTGGGATGAGATTTGTAAACCAAAAGGTGTTGGTGGATTGGGAGTGCGGTCTGTTGCTATCAAAGGTGGTTCTTTATGTGCTATGCTGGCTTGGAATTGTATCCAAAAACCTGATTTTTTACTTGACCGAACACTCATTGCAAAATATGGTGACAATATTTTGAATGAAACATGTATGATGAGCTCCTCTAGGGCTTGGCAAATCATGAAGGATGGAGGTAAACATCTTAAACCCATTGTTAAATGGAAGGTGGGTAGAGGAGATAAAATTCATATTTTGAGTGATGTTTGGCTACTGGACAAGTGTTTCAATGCTTGGCCAACTTTTCTTGATTATAGAGCTTTGGAGGATTTAAAGGTTCAGCAAATTATTTATACTGAAGGTGAGTGGATTGAAACAAAGTTGCTAAATTTCTTTCATGAAGAACTTGTCAGGTTAATCAAGCAAGTGCATATTGACATTCAGCGGGAGGATCAGATGGAAACCGTGTACAAATTCTCGGGCAAATCAATCTCTGCGCTGGCTTATGATCATGTGATGGAAGGGAGAGGTAAAGAAGATGACGGTGGCTTTTATAAATGGCTTAAAAACCTAAAGCTCAACTCTAAGGTGGAAAACTTTTGGTGGCAACTTAGTACGTTCGCTATTCCTACTAATCATTTTCTTAAATTTCGAAGGCTTGTTGTTGATGATCTCTGTGCTAGAGGATGTCAGGAGGTGGAGAATTATGAACACGTTGTGGTTCATTGCAAACATCTTCAGGATGTTTTTTTTTTAAATTAGAGAATGGGGATTTTATATTCTTGTATTTCAATCATTGGATTGCTGCTTAGAGGAGCTAAGAAGAACCTATGGCCGAATGGCTGGTATGGCTAGAATTTACTGTGCTGCAGTTTTTTTGTCCTGGAAAAATAAAAATTTGGTAAAAACATGGAAAGAATGCTATACCTAGTTCTTTGGTGGCTGCTAATGTGCTTTCTTTAGCTATGTTGAAATCTTCTCCATATCTAGATAGCTGGGGTGCTAATCTCCCAAGGGAGTTTAACAGTACTTGGTGCCCTCCACCGCTAGATTGGATCAAGATTAATGTTGATGCCTCCTTGTTGAGCTCAAATCAAGCTGGTATTGGTGGAATTTTTAGAGATTGC
This sequence comes from Dendrobium nobile, assembly GCA_022539455.1. Taxonomy (NCBI): domain Eukaryota; kingdom Viridiplantae; phylum Streptophyta; class Magnoliopsida; order Asparagales; family Orchidaceae; genus Dendrobium; species Dendrobium nobile. The sequence continues at coordinate 45,420,866 of CM039721.1, forward strand.
AAAGGAAGACTTCTTCTTGCTTTGGTAAGAATAAGATACATTAGGATGTTGCTCAACTTGAGATGGAGGCAATTATAGCTATAAGGGATTTCATCCAAAGTTGGATGCTTGAAAGCAAGGGTTTTATTATTGAAAGTGATAATATCAATGTGATTACATTCATTCAAGATTCTTTGAAGAAATTTGATTAGCACTTGGAGAATTGGCCTGTCAAGGAGTTTTTCTTCCTTAATGATTTCAATAATGTCATTTTTCATCATGTTAATAGGGAATGTAATAAAGTAGCCGATTTATGTGCTACTTTGGCATTAGATAGTAATTTCACTTTTGATAGTTTTTCTTTTGGTAGCATTTCGACTTCCTTGATTGTTTTAATCAAGGAAGAAATGTTACTTTTTAGCTTTTGTAATTTGATTTGTTTCCTTTTAATACAATGCTTTTGCATGTTTCAAAAAAAAAAAAAATTTAAAAGTTTAAAATCTGAGTGTAATCTTATACTTTACTTCATAATGGATAAGATGGGATAACTAATACAAATAACGATGAACTTATAAATATTTAATTTGAACTATAAACAAATCTATTCTTTAAGCTACATTATAAACTTGAAAAATTCAAAAGACAATAATTAAATCTTTCACCTTTAAATTCAAATTTGCAATAATATAAATGACTAGTTAGAATAATTATTAGTACTTTTACAAACTTGAATTATAACCTTGTTAACTTCTTCCAATTCTAGACTAAGATGTATTATCCTATACTTAAGTAAGTTTAAATTATCAATTTTTATTTTGGTTATTTAAATAATCAGAATTGCATATTTCATTATTTGCTTGAGGACAAGCAAGAGTGTAAGCAGGGGAGAATTTGATAAGTATAAATTATATAATATTTAATGTGTTTTATTTTTCACTAAAAATGTGTTGTCTAGTTATTTTCATCCAGGAAAAAACTCAAAAATGGCAAAAATTTTAAAGAAACTTCAGCATCGTAGTGTCTGATGACACAACACCATAGTGCTATCTTTAGTACCATTGGGGTGCTCAAATTTTGATGTAGTGATGCCAAGTTCTCTTTTTGCAAGTGCTGTGGTGGAAACGAGACATTATCGCAATAATATCAATGTCATGGCATTAAAAAGTCAACTTGTCAGCACCAAACTCTCTATTATCAAATTCCACAATGCCATAATTTCTCATGCCTTAACACCATTTTTGCACTTTGCACCACAGAGTTCCAATGTCCACAATGCCTCAGTATTTTAGCTAAAACTTTAAACGAACACGATCTATTAATGAATAGATGTAACTATTAACTAAGTAACTAATCAACAATAGCAAGCACCGCAACACTAAGATGCTAGTTCATATCAAGTGCACGGCGGTGCCATTATTTCAAAGTCATAGTGCAAGTTTCCATTTTTATGTTTTTCTATAAATAAAAATTATCTTATGTTTGTAGGGGAGTACAATCAATTGTGTAATTTTAGTACTTTTTAAAGAACTTCTATAGTTCCTTAGTAAAGTAAAATCTAAGGGAGGCTAAGACTCATTTGGAGTGTTTAACCTGTGTTTCTTGAAGCAACTATGTAAGTTAAAGGGAGGAGTTTATAGATGATAATTTAATCCATCTTTGTGATATCACTCTCTTATATTTTTCTTTCCTTCATGATTTTAATGAAAATGAGATAGTTTTTTATTCATTCCATGTCTCCAAATTCTCTTATATTTAATTGATGATATAAATGGATTTATAGTACTAATGAAGACTCTTATTCTATAAAAAATCAAAATAATCTTTTAAAATTTATTATGCTCTTTATTTAATGATCGAACATAGTGGCTATTTATGTAGTTAAAACTTAGTGTGATGTATAACCTTAGCGGAGGAATGCAAGAACAACAAGGAGTATTGGGATAGGATAATTTTCATGCTAAGACATTTAATATAAAATATTCTAGATTGTTAAGGAGATATTATAACTATAGGTGGTCAACTTATAACCCTTTACCCCTATAAGCTTGATAGAAATCTAGAGATGCATTTGCTTTAAATCACATTACCTTGAAGCTTCTCACTATGAAAGATATGCAATTTATAATCATCAATCAAAAAAATATTAATAATATATTGTATACAAATATTCTTTCTATTTTACTCAATGATCAAATCTCCATTAAATTTTATTTTTCTTTTAAAAAGGTAATTGCTGCAATTATAGTAAATAGTCATAGTTTACTACAAGTAAAGCATACTTCCTTATGGGAACAAAACTATTCTCAATCACTTATTACTTTATTCGGGTCGTCTACCTTTGTATATTAAGAGAGGTTTGTTATTATTTACAATAAAGGAAACCTAGACATTATTTAGGGGTAATAGAGCTCTAAATTATATATAATTTGAACATTCAGTCTATAGCCCCCATCAATTGCTACCAATTCTCTTGAAACTTTAGCATAGTAGCCACATATTAATTAAATTATAATCAAATTTTTTTAGGTTTTTGGATGATACAATGCTGGCAAACAAACACTTTAAGTCCTGAGCTTATATAGCTGATTGTTCAAATGCAGAATTGTTCTAAAATTTTACAAGATCGGGTAGAACTTAAACCCAAGTTTCCTGGAAAATCTATAGCTTTTTTAGCATCTGAGGCATTGGTTGAACGTCGTATGGATGATGATTAATGGTAATGGGTCAAAAAATTGAAGCTTAACTCTTGGGCGGAATTATTTTTTTTGGTGATTATGTAACAATGCTATTCCATCAAATAATTATTTATGACAGAGAAGATTATTTGACAATAATACTTGTTTTGGAGGGTGCCTTGCAGTCAAAAATGTTGATCATATTGCAGCCAATTTCTTGAAGATTATTAAAGTTATTGAGGTTTTGAATGCATGGGGTTTTACAAATCCATTGTTCTTCACTTTTGTGGATTGCAAAGCTGAGTTAAAGAGATTAGTTGGTTATGTTTGGTTTGTGGCTATTATGTATTGTACATTATTATACTTCTCTTGGTAGAGTAGGAATAAAGTCAAGCATGGAGGGGTTGAAAATAGTCCTTCTTTTATTTCTTCAATTATGATTAGCTTTATGGAATCTTCTTTTCAATTTAATCTTATATCAGATCACTAGGCTGTTAATCAGCTTCCTAAGCTATATTGTAATCTTTGCACCCTCCTCCACCCGATTGGTTTAAGGTAAATATTGATGCTACTTTATTATAGAATAATAAAGTTGGTGTTGGTGGAGTATTTAGAGATAATTAAGGTAGATTCTTGTTGGCTTTTAGCTTTCTATGTATGTAGTGGGATATTTATCAGGTGGAACTCTTATCTATTACTTCTTTAAAGTCAGTAGTCCAGAGTTGGATGTTAGAGGCTTAAGGCTTAATCATTGAAGGGGACAATTAAAACATTATCAAATTGTTGCAGGATTCTTTTGGCAAACCAAGTCATCTACTTGAAAATAGGTTATTGGATGAGCTTTCATTCTTAAAGGAGTTTAATTATGTCTTATTTCATTACTCTAGTAGAGATTGTAATAAGTTAGCAGATTTCTATGATAACTTAGATAATTCTTCTGATTTTCTTTGGGTTAATAATTGTGATAATAAGATTCCTCCTTGTTTTTTTTGCTTTGTTAAAGGAGGAATACGATAGTATTACTATCACCACGTAGTTTGTATCTTTTTTTTAATACAATTGGCATCTTCTTAAAAAAAGAAACAAACACTTAAAGGCTCTAAGAACCGACACTATGGTGCTAGTCTAATCTTGCAAATTATATAAATAGTAAAAAAAAAATTTTCATTACATCTTCTAATGTTATTTTCTACATACAAATTGATTGCTTTGATTAAATCGTGCATTATATGTAAAATTTGAATTAACAAAATGCTGTTGAGGATTATTTTAATTTACTCCTTAATTATTTTGACTAAAATTTTTTTCAATGTTCCCAACAATATTATTTCACTAATTAAAATAAAGATTAGTCCTCCAACTTGGATTATATGTGTTAGAGTAGGAATCATTTAGTCTTTGAATAAAAATAATATTTTCATTCTCTTACACATTATTATTTTCAATAAACTTATGATCCTTCAATTGTATAGATAATTCAATTTTAAATTCGGCATTTTTCTCCTATTAAGCTCAACTTCAAAGAAATTATCAACGAAATTATTGATACTTGTGTAGTTCAAGTTGACAAGGAATCAAATTTATGTACTCCTACTACTCTCTTAAGGTTTACCATTTCAGCAGGCCACTAAAAATTAGTAGTAGCCCACTCTTATATTAATTCATATGCTTTCTTAAATGGCTTAGATATTAATAATCATCTAGTTGCAACATTTATAATTACTCTAAGAGATCCTACTAAATTATTATAAAATATTTGTATAACCAACTAATCCTGTGAAGCACGATAAGAGCATTCCCTAAGCAATTCCTTAAATCTCTCCCAACTCTTATAAATCAATTCTCCTTCAAACTGAGTAAATGAAATGATATCATTTCTAAGTTTAGCAATCTTTAAAGGTGTGAAATACATAGAAAGTAATTTATGAGCCAATTTATTCTAACAGGTTAGAGATCCTAAAGATAAAGAATTTAACTACATCTTAGCTTTATCTCTAATAACATCTTCATTGACACTATTATACTTGAATATTGCACAAATTTCTAGTAGTTTAGTTAAGTGTAAATTGGGATCATCAGTAGGAGTTCCCCCAAAATGGGAATTTTGAATAATTAGAAATATGACAAGTTTTAATGTAAAATTATTAGCTTGGATAATAGGTCTATTAATACTTTGATTAATTCCCTCTACTAATTGGTTATCATAATCTATAAAATGTCCTATTTTACCTTGATTTAATACAAGTTTATCGATAAAGTTTAAAATAGTCAATACACAATCAGTAAAATAAATAAAATAAATAAATAAAAGAAAAGTAAGTCTAATAATAAAATTATTTCAATAATATAGATAAAATATAAAAAAATAAAAATGCTTCCTTCGTAAAAGTGCTAAAAACATGATGGGGCTGTGGAATAAAATTTCAAATTGTATAGAAATCTAGTGCTCTATCACGCCTATATATTGCTTAGATTCCCTTTTATATAAATAATAACAAACCTCACTTAATACACATAAGTATATGTATCAAGTTAAGTAATAAAGTGATATAGTAGTTTGTTGAACCAAAGAGGAAGTATGTTTTACTTGCTGCAAACTATTATTATTTACTCTAATTTTAATAATTATCTTACTGAAATAAAAATGATATTTTTTGAGATTTTATCACCTAATAAGGTAGTAAGAATATTTTAAATAATATTTAACTATAATTTTTTTATTAATGATAATAAAGTTCACATCAATCCTAATGAGACTCTTCAAGGTAATATGAATCAGAGCATATGCTACCCTAGATCTCTATCAAATTTTTAGGGGTGAAAAGGATAATTACAGACCTCTTACAAGTACAATATCATCTTAAAAACCTAGAATATTTTACATCCTATATCTAGGCATGCAAAACATCTTATCCTAATACTCCTGATTATTTTTTTATTCCTTCATTGAGGCTATACATCACACTAAGTTGTAACTACACATATGACCGCATTGTGTATTAAATAAAGAGCACAATAATGTGATAAACAACTTTTAATTATTTATAGAAAAATTCCCTTCATTAGTATTTATCATCCATTTTAAACCATCAATAAAGAATTAGAGAATTAGCCAAACAAGGAATGAATAACAAAAAAACTCATTTTCATTAAAATCATGGAAGACCAAAAAATACAATTCAGTGATATAACTAGAAAGGATCAAAGTATCTTCTTTATACTCAACCTTTTAACTTATGGACTTGATTCAAGAAACACATGCTAAACACTCCAAATGATTAGATCTTCTACTTCCTAGTCTCCCGTTGAGTTTACTCTAAGAGTGAACTAGAGAGGTACTATAAAAATTACAAAAATTATATAAGTGACTAAACACTCTTATGAACGTACTATAACATCTATTTATAAAAGAACATAAAATGGTAACTGGCACTACAACACTTAAAATTATGGCACTATCGTGCCATTGAAGGGAACTAGTGCCTCCATGCAAAAGTTTTGCATTGTCGCTTTGCTTACAAATATAGATCATTTACATAGTGAACAGTCATGTCTCTTTATTGATATAAGATATAGCTTGGATGTAACAACCGCAAGATTGTGGCATTATGCACTTTGGAGCACTACAGCCCCCAAAATGTAAAAATGGTGGAATGGGGTGAGAAATTATGGTGCCATATCATTTGAAAATAGAAATAATAGCACTACCATGGTGTTGATTATGCTACAACACTATTTATGTTTCCATCATAGTGCTTGTAAACATAGATCTTGACATCGGCTTGTCAGAATTTATGCACCCCGATAATATTGAAAGTAGGGATGTGGCATTGTATCGTCAGAATGTGGTGTTGAATGCTCCTAAAATTTTTAAGCAATTTTTTAGTGCTCAAGATAAAATAATTAAAAAAACACTTAATCTCTGAAAATAAATTTGATAAATAATATATAATTTACACTTTATAGTATTGTAGTGACGTCGAGGTGTTGTAAATTTAAGCACCATAATACAACTTTTTCTTATAAAGTGCTTCAATGCTAGTTCATGAAGCACCACAACTTGAAATTATTTATTTCTATAATGTTGAGAATGTACATTCAAAGCTATTATATGTGCTCACCTTTTCATTAAGCTTCATTATTGAGTACTATAGTGGTGTCTTTAGTGACACAAAAATAATTCAAACCATAATTAAGCAGTTGGAGCACTTCTATGCCAGTCCATTTTAAATACCATAATTTTCATAGGCATTAAACATCTTCAAGTATTTTAATAAAAAAACTGGCATTTAGAGCTCTAATAAAACCTCCATTGTACCACATATTATTTCACCAATAATGCCACTATCCACTTTTCCATTTATTATTTAGTCCTTCCTAACAACATAGTGTAACTCAACACTACACCATAGAACTCATTTAGGTAAATATGTAAGAAATATTGGTTTTCATTATTTTCATTGAGCTTTGAATTTCTTATCTCTCCTTATGCTATGATTTCATGTTTTCTTATGCTCCTACAAAAATTTTTCAATGGCCCCAAAAATGCAAGCTTACAAGAAAATGTCTTCTTCTTCCTTTGACAGAAGGATATTCATATTTATAGAGGCTGAAAAGTGTTATTTTCAATTTTTTGTTAGAAAATTATTGATTATTGAGAGAGCATTCTTAAATTCTAGAGAGGATATTATTTCTGTCAATGTGAGAAGGGGATGGAAAAATGTACGAGGAACCTAGTGCTTATGTAGTGAACATTGTCATAGAGTTCTGTGCAAAGAACTTGGAAACCTAAAATAATACAATTTTCTGTAAACGATAAGTGGGTAAATTTAGATCTATATAGTATCAATAAGATCAACAAACTAAATATATAGATTCTGATGATTATTGCTTTTATAAATGCATATATAATTCCCTAGGATCTTTTAAGAGTGTTAGCTAGTCCTAAGACTGGAGCAATGGATAAACAGAGGGATAGAAAAGTCTTTAATTTATCCTCTTCATGTTTAAATCAATTGTCCAAAGCTTGGCATTACTTCATTTCTTCTAGATTCCTACCAAGCAAAAATATTTGTGAGGTAACTAAGGATAGGGTACTTTTAAGTTATGTAAATCAAGTGGGTCCCTCAATTTTTGTATGAAAGTTGATCATTTCCTCTTTGATGTATATCATTAGGGGCTAGACTTCAATTAGTTTAGGCCATGTATCACTTATCCACTTTCTTTGTGTCACCACAGGTATGTTAGGCAAGTATATTGAGGAGCTATTTTTGAATAATTTTGCTCTCACTGGGCCCAAAAAAAATATTAAAGAAGGGAGGTTAGGAGGAAGAAGCAAGACCAAACAAGCCTTATTTACCCAGTCATCCCATTACAAGTTGATCAACTGTTTAAACCCCTTGATCTTTTTGAGAACAAGTTGTGAATCCTAGAGAATAGATGGGGGGTGTTACTTATTTTTATGAGGAGAGTAGGAAATGGATTAATAGTATATCCCATTGGGTCACCCATTATATGGACATGGAAGAAAGGTAATACAAGTATGCTTCAAAATTCAATGAAGCATTTGTTAGTATGTTTAGAAAGAGTTAATTTATAGAGAACCCTGTCCATCTCCAATTTCCACCAGCTCCCACTTATGGCCCTTATGTTTGGCACCCGCTAGTAGCAATAACGGATGATGAAAATGATGATGACGAGGAGGAGGATGAGGATTAGGATTCATCCTTATCGATATGTTTCTTTAATTCTCTTATCTTTTCTTGAGAGAGAGAGAGAGAGAGAGAGAGAGAGAGAGAGAAAGAGAGAGAGTAAGAGAGTTGTTGATTAATATTGATGTTGATGGTTATTCTTTTCTTTATAATTCATTTCCTTTTCTTGGGGTGGTCCCCAAAATCTTTATTTTGCTAATATTCTTGAGTGAGTTTATTGCATGATGCACTTTATATCACTATATTCTTATTGATGGATTAATTACATTTAAACAAGACTTTGTACCCAATATAAATTTAACTAAAAAACTATATAATCAATTTATATTTAGTATTTAGTTGAGTTCAATTTTATTACTTGAGTACTTTACTTTTTTTTTGTTGTTTATGTTATTTAATTATATTTTATTTGAAATAAATTTCCTAGTTTGCTAAACTATTGAAATGCCCTTCATATATTACACTTTGATAGCTAAGTTAACCAAAATGAAAATAGCAATTAAAAGTTATTTAAATTTAAGAATAATGCAAAATGCTAGGTGCTAAATTGAATGAGAAATGAACAAGAATTTTCAATTTGAAAATCGAAACAATCAACTAAGAAAAATATCAAAGTTAATAGTTCATCTTGAATTTAAATGCTATACACATAAGCAATGATTATTAGTTATTTGATTGAATAACCAGGTTTAGGAATCGGAATACTTACCTTATTTTATAAAATTCATTATAAACTCAAATATGTAATTAGTGAACTTATAACAATCCTTGCATAATGCCAATTTATGATAACATGAAGGAAAGAGGCCATCGGATATTCTAAATCATTATTTTACTAGAAAAAAAAAGTTTAAAAATAAATAAATGAAATTGAAAGATCAAAAGAAAAAAGGAAAAAAAGAAAATGAGTGCTTCAAATATAAAAAACTAAATAATATATAATGCAACTGTGTCTCTATCAGCAGTGAAACAACATTGACATTCAAAGGCATATCACACAATGGTTATTTTCTCTCTACTCTGAGGTAATTCTGAGGCAATTTAGGGCTTTCATTATTGGCTACGTTTGTTCTTTGTTTATGGCTTTCTTTTTGTTAATTTCTCTTCTCATCTAGCTTCTTTATTTTCCTTTTCATTTTATTCTTGTTTTGTTCCTTTGTTGTTCCTTTGGGTTTTGATGTTTTTGGGAGATGATAATGCCATCATCATCTATCCCTCTACCTGATGTGCTTCAAAATTTTACCTATTTTTTGTTCTCATTGTAAGATGCATGGGCATGGTTTAAATACATGTTATAAGTTAAGCCTACACCTCCGAAAGGGAAGGGATTCTATTAAACCTTCACATAAAAATAATTTTATATTATGCTTCTTTTGTTTATGTGGCTTTCTCTCGTTACACTAGAAATTCTATGGGATCAAATTACTCAATTTCATAGTATTTGTGACCTTCCGTAGATTGTGGGTGGTGATTTTAATACTATAGTTAACCTGTTTGAGCGCATAGGGGGCTCTCTCCCATTCTATCATTCTATGGAGGATTTTAATAGTATGATTATGGATTATAACATTTTTCATATTAGTTTCTCTGGTGATAACTTTACTTGGCATTGTGGGCATTTATGGCAAAGATTATATCGGATTTTATTTAATGACTATTGGATGAATTCTTTTGAGTCTACTAATGTTGAGCATCTTAGCAGGACCATCTCTGATCATTCTCCTCTTCTTATTAAAATTAAGCCTAGAGTGAGGGATTTTCCTTCTCAATTTAGATTTCAAAACATGTGGTAACTTTATGACTCATTTATGGATTTGGTTAAATATAATTGGCATGCTACTTTATATCCCGATAATTCTATTTCTGGCATGAGAAGGTTTTGGTTTAAGCTTAAAAGGCTTAAACTTGTCTTAAATTGGTGGAATCACAATATTTTTAAGAATCATTTTTCCAACATTTTAATTGCAAAATATAAGGTTAATTCTTATGAGACTAAGTGTCAATTGGTGTTGTCTGTAGCTAATTTTTATTTATTGAGAGAGACTAAAGATGGCCTTTATAAATTATAAGCTCAAAAGGAATTTTTTTGGAAGTAAAAAGTGCTTGTTAAACATCTAGTTGAAGGTGATAATAATACTAAATATTTTCATGCCTTGGTTAAGAGGAAATGTGTTATTAATTGTATTCATAAAATTAATCAGGTTGATGGCTCTGTTACTGAGGATGGTGCGGAAATTGCTAATCTAGATGTTCAACATTTTTAGAATCATCTTAATAAATCCTTTAACCTTTTATTATTGATAACCCTATTATCATACCTATTATTATTCCTTATGATGATAATGTTTTCTTGTCTAAACTTCCTCATGTTGAGGAAGTTAAAGAGACCATTTTTGGTATGAATTGTGAGTTTGTTGCTGGGCCAGATGGTTTCATGATGATGTTTTTTTAGAAAACTTGGAATATTATAGGTAATTATATTTTCTCTATTGTATTTGACTTTTTTTATGGTAATTCTATTTTTAAGTTTTTTTAACTTCTACTTCTATTGTTCTTATTCCTAAGAATACTTCTGTCACTTCTTCGAATGATTTTATACCTATTAGTCTTTGTACCTTTTTTTATAAACTACTCTTTAAAATTTTGATGAATCATTTAACAGTTTTTCTACCTAAACTTATTTCACCTGTCCAAATGGGTTTTGTTAAAGAGCGTGCTATTGCTGATAATATCCTCTTAGCTTAAGAATTTTGTCAAGATTTGGATGTTAAGGCTAAAGGTCATAAAATGATTTTGAAACTTAATATTGCCAAGGCTTATGATAATATTGATTGAAATTTCCTTTATGATATTATGAAGTAGTTTGGTTTTGATTCAAATTTTATCAGCCTCATTAAGCTTTGCATTGAAAGCCCTTATTTTTCTATCATTATTAATGATAAGACTAATGGTTTTTTTAAGGCTTCTCATGAGCTGAAATAAGGTGATCCCATTTCTCTAGGCCTCTTCATTATGACAGCTGAGTATCTTTTTAGAGGGCTTGCTGATCTTTTTGAGAAGTATCATAGCATTTACTTTAGAACTTTAGGAGGTTTGCATATATCTCACTTATGTTTTACTGATGATTTTATTATTTTTATGAATGCCTCCATGAATAAGTTTCATAAACTTTTGAGGTTCTTTCACCAATTTGAATTGGTGAGTGGGCTGGCTCTTAATAAATAGAAGTGTTGCTTTATTTCTACGAAGAAAGTACCTTTTGATAATATTATGGCTATCAAGAATTTAACTGGTTTTAGTAATGGTTTTTTTCCTTTGATGTGCCTCTATGTGCCGCTTTATAAGGGTAGAAATAAATCCTTTCTATTTGATGATTTAATTATGTTTGAGAAGAATAGACTTTTATCTTGGGTTTCTAATTTTTTTAGGTTTTGGAGGTCGGTTAATTCTTATCAAGAGGGTCCTTTCTCTATGCTTGTTTATAGTTTTCAAACTTTGCTTTCTACTTAAGCTTTCTATAATAGGATTGATAGAATTTTCAATAAATTTTTTTGGAAAGGGGCTAATAGCTATTCTAAAATCCACTGATCCTCTTGGGATAAAAGCTATTGTACTTTGGATGAAGTGGCTCTAGGTTGTAATTCTATGAATGATTTGGCCTACTCATTCTCTTTTAAGTTATGGTATAATTTTCATTCTAATTCGAGACATTAGGCTAATTTTATGGTTGCTAAATATTGTGGTTGGAAGCATCCCACCACGTGTTGCTTTAGTAAAGGTAATTCTAAAGTTTGGCAGTGTTTGTACAAAATTAAATGGGTTGTTAACTAGTTTATCTTTGGGGGCCTTAGTAATGGTAATACTTTCTTCTAGCATGATCATTAATTTGGGGGGCATTCCATTGATTATATTATTAATACATCTTCCAATGTTACTATGAAGGTTAATTATTTCTTTACTGATAATAGTTGGGATGTTTAGAAACTTTCTAATGTTCTTCCTAATTTTATTATTCAACTAATTCTTACGATCCCTTTGATCATTAATTCTTTTGATGTTCAATTATGTGCTCTGACTAAAGATAGTGACTTTAGATTAAAGGATGTTTGACATTCCTTCAAAGATAAGAAATAGGCTTCTAAAAGTTTCAATATGATATGACATAAAAGTATTCCTTCTACTTTCTCTATTTTTATCTTGAGAATTTTATATAAGTTTATCCCTACGGATGATAATTTGATTAAAAGAGGTTTTATCCTTCCATCTTAATGTTAATGTTGTTATCATTTGGTTAATATGTATCATGTTTTTGTTTCTGGTCCTTTTGTTGTTAAAGTCTGGACTTATTTTGATGAAAATTTCCATTTAAATTATTTTAATGGTACTATCTCTATTTACTCTTTACTTAATTATTGGTTTCTTAATTATAAAGGTCATATTAGAAATGTTATTCCTTCCCTTATCCTTTGGCATTTATTGTTGGATAGGACTAATTCTTATTTCAATGGTATGGCTATGAACCACCACATAATTATTCAAAATGTTAAAGAAAATATTATGGCTCTTTACTCTGCTAAATTTCTTTCTATTAAAAATTTCAAAAACAATCACCCTTCTGCAGTTGACCTAGGAATTAAGTTGGAGGTGAATATTATTCATAAAGTTCTTAGGAGTGTTTTTTGGATGAAGCCTCTTGTCAACTTCCTTAAGTTAAATATGGATGTGGTTAGCATCAATTCTATTACAGACTATGGTGGTGTCATCAGAGACTCTTATGGTAATTGCATTTTGGGTTTTGCTAGTCCTTTTTATAGTTGTGATGTCATTTATGCTACTACCTAAGCGATTCTTTATGGTTTAAATCTTTATTTTTCTCTTGATTACATTAATATTGTGCTTGAGGTTGGTTCTACTTATTGTTATCAGTGGATTACCTTGAGGGATGATACTATTTGTTCTTCTACTTTGATATAGATGAGGAGGGACATTAAGAATATGTTAAGTCTTTTAAACTATTCTTTTTCGATTGTTCTTATGGAGGGCAATGCCTGTACTCATTCTATTGCTAGGTGGGGCTATGGTTTGGATTCTATAGAGGATCTCTTGATTTCTAAACTTCCTCATCATGTGAAAGGCCTATTAAGATTGGATAAGATTGGTTAACCATATATCATTTATTAATATTATTGTGGTTGTTTATTTTTGGTTGGTTTCCTGGCTATGCTTCTTGCAGCCTCTCCATTTCTATTTCCTCGGTCGTTGGTTTTCCTTTCTCGAGTGGCTGGGCTTTGTGCCTTCTTCCTAGAATTATTTTGTGGTTGTTTTATCCAAGCTAGAGTGCTTTGTGTTTGGGTGTGTTTCCTTTTATTGTTGTGTTCATGGCATGTGTTTTTGGCTTTTTGAGACTTGCTAGATGTCATTTTCCTTGTTCTATGCGTTGTCTGATGTAGTGGTTTTCATTCCTGGGTGCTTGCTGTTGTGGCTCGTCAGATCGTTTATCTTTGGTTGATTATTATTCTCAAGCTGTATCATGGGTTTTATTGTGATCTATTGAGCTGGGTGGTTGGTTTTCTCTAATTTTTCTGGATCCAGGGGATTAGTGATATTATTCTTATAAATTATTACATGTATCGGAGTTGGTGGATTATGGGGTGGTACCCCCTTAGTTTGGGTTGCTTGCTTGTTGGAGGTTATTGGTACTTTTATTGGTGTTTTTATCCTAATCTGTATTATTACTCTTATCATTTTTGTTTTTCTATTCATTACCCCTTTTGTGGAATGTGCTTAATAAAGATGATCGTGGTGATGATTTGTTGATGGGGATGTTGGAGCTGATTGTTGTTTTTTGTAGATCTCTATTTTTTTGGGTGCTCTCTCTTGTGCGCCACAGAATATACATAGGTTTCTTTGTACTTTTTCTTAGTGGGGAACTCGAGCTTTTAGGTTTTTTTTTTTGCTTTTAATTTTGTTTCTCTTCTGAGCAGTAGTAACCTTAAGTAGAATATGAGAAGATGACTTCTCTATGCTACCACTGTGGAGCTATTGGGCATAGCAAAGCCAGCTGTCTGGAGATCAAATCAGTTAAAACTTCTGAACAATCAATGGTGAATTCCCATATTGATAAGGAAGTTCTTAATGATGCTGCAGGAACTTTGAAGCCATATGATGATAATTATGAATATGGACCCTAGATGCATGCTAAATTCAAAAATGGGCGATTTAGAAGATATACTAATAATGGGGATGCTAATAGTTGGAAGCAACAAGTTTATAGACCTGTTATGAAGAACGATCAAAAGCAGAATGAAGATATAGAGAAGAATCAAATTGTTAGTGATAATCTTGAAGAACTATTAGTAGACAACAATTACTGGAATCAGACTGAAGAAAGTCAGGCAAATCAAGTTGTTGATGGGAAGGACTTTGTTAATAAAGTGCCAGGAAAGTTAGAATCTAACTTGGATATAACAATTGATGATGTATGTGTTAATAACAAATTCTAAGTGCTGCTCGAAGAACAAGAGAAGGGAGAAATAACTGAAGTGGCTGAAACAGAGGAAATAAATTACACATGAAATGCTGTTGAAACTACAACAGATGCTGGCAAGCAATCCAGTTCTGATAGGTGTCAAAATTCTTGAGATCATACTGCAAATTCTGCGAATTCTAAACTCTCAAAGGAGGTTAGATCTCTGGGTCCAGTTGAGGCAACTCATAGAAAGAGGAAAGGAGATAGCAGAGTTGGTAAAAAAGGTGGGGACTCTTCCCCTCTTCATCACTAATGTCTTCATTCATTTTCTAGAATTGTAGGGGGGCAAAGAAACGTGAAGCCTCCCTATATCTTAAGGAGATAGTTAAAGATAATGGTGCCTTTTTTGTTGGTCTTACTGAAACCAAGATGACTAGTATTGAGAGGAATGATGTGGATATTCTGATAGGTAGAAATTGGGATTTATTTCATCATCCTGCTGAAGGAATTTCGGGCGGTATCCTGATTCTATGGGATAAAAATGTAGTATCGTTTGAGGTAATTGAGAACACCTCCCAAACTGTAGTGGGAGTTCTTTCCAGCCATAATATGGGCAAATGGAATGTTGCAATAGTTTACGGAGGCAGAGATGTTCATACCAGAAGATCATTATGGGAGACTCTTGAAAGATGCATGCCTGATGATGTACCTTCAATAATTGAGGTGATTTTAATTGCATCCTTTCCAAGGATGATAAGAGGGGAGGTAAGAAGTTTCAGTTTTCCAAAGGGCCTAAAAAAATGAAGTCTAATATGGTGAATAATGATTTTCATGAAATTGCTTTTGTTGGACCAAGATTTACTTGGTGTAACAATAAGGATGGTGCTTCCAGAATTTTGGAGAGACTTGATAGATGTTTGATGAATTCAATTGCTTTACAAAGAAATCCTATGGCTTTGGTCCCTCATCTTCCACGGGTTGCTTCTGGCCACTGTCCGATATAATGTAAGGTGCTTGAGTCAGCTAACAAACAATCCAGAATCATTCATTTTAAAGACATGTGGAAGACGTATCCTGCAGCTTGGAAGATTGTTCTAAATAATTGGAAGAAGAAGGATTATGGTAATAATGCTGAAATACTTCAAAGAAAGTTTAGAAGAACTCTTAAATCCTTATACTTTTGGAATAAAAATAAAAGCAAGGAATTAAGTGTGCTAAAGGAATAGCTGAAGAAAGAAGTTTTGGAGCTTCAAATGGAGGAAGAAGCCAACTCGGGTCTCTCACAGGAGAAGTTGAATTTGCTCAGAGGGAAAGTACATGAAATGAATGTGACATTGGGGAGACTATCGACATGGTGGAACCAAAGAGCAAAGACTAAATGGCATGAGGAAGGAGATACCAATTCCAATTTTTTTCACAATTATGCTTCTACTAAGAAGAATGGGAATCTTATTAGGTAGATCAAAGATGAGAATAACAATGTTCTGGAGAATCTGAAGCAAATTGAAGATGTTTTCCATGATTACTTTGTTAAAAAATGGAAAGCCAAAGAGGTAATTCTGACGGGCTGGCCAAATATTCAGGAAGAACAGAAGATTACAAACGCAAAAGCTGAGATGATGAATGTTGAATTCTCCAAGGAGGAACTCATGAAGGCTGTCTTTCAACAAGGTAATAAGAAATCCCCTGGTATTGATGGCATTACTGCATCTTTCTTTAAATTTTATTGGCAAATCGTTGGGGATGACACTTGGAAGGCGGTTGACAGTTTTTTTAAAAACAGTAAAATGCATGCTAAATGGAAAGACACTTTGATTGTTCTTGTTCCCAAGATTAGAAATCCTTTAACTCCTGCTAATTATAGGCCTATAAGCCTATGTCAAACAACGTATAAACTTGTGGCAACAATGATCATGAATAGGCTAAAGTGTTGTATCAATAGAATTATCTTAGAAGAACAAGTAGCTTTCATTCCGGGCAGATCAATGTCGAATCATTGTTTACTTGCACATGAGATTTTTAACAAGTTTAGAATTTCCAAGAATAAAAAGGGAATGATGGCGGTGAAGCTCGATATGGAGCAAGCTTATGATAGCTTGAGTTGGGATTCATTGAAACAAATTTTAAATATGTTTGGCTTCACTAGTAAGATCTCATCACTTATTATGGAATGTGTTAGTGATGTTAGATTTTCTTTCCTTATTAATGGAAAGGCTTCGAAGTGGATTAATGCTCAAAATGGATTCCGTCAAGGTTGTCCTCTCTCTCTGTATCTGTTTATCATGTGTTCTTAGCTTCTATCAAACGCAATAGAGCAAAGGGGTGGTGACTTAGGGATTCAAATATCACCAAGAACTCAAAAGATATCACATATGTTGTTTGCGGATGATGTTTTGATCTTTGCTCAAGCAACAATGAAGACGACAAAAACTCTCCATTCTATTGTCACGGGATTCTGCTCATGGATAGGTCTAAATGTCAATATTTTGAAATCTCAGATCTTGTTTAGCACTGCTACCTGTCGTTCAAATAGAAATCAGGTTAAAGAAGTTTTGGGATACAAGGAGACGAAGGAATTCCAATACCTTGGAGTTAAAATCACGTTGAGAAGATTACAGAAGGCGGATTTTCAATAGGTCCTGGATAAAATTTTACACAAGCTAAATTCTTGGGGTAGCAAGAGTTTATCATTGGCTGGTCGGATAATGCTGGCCAAGACATCCTTATTAACTGTCCCAAGCTTCTTATCAGCTCATATGATGGTCCCTAAGAAGGTATTGTATGAAGTAGACAAATATTGCAGAGAGTTCGTGTGGCATAAAAGTAATGGTAATAAGGGGTTACACTAGGTCTCTTGGTCTGAGCTCTATAAACCAAGGGATGTTGGCGGGTTAAGCTTCCATTCAGCAAGTATAAGAGTAGGGCCACTTAAGACAAGATTGGCATCGCGATTCTTGAATAATCTGGAATCTACTCTGCACAAAATTATGCTTACAAGATACGAGAATACTATGTTTGATATGGGTGTCAAACATGGAGCGCCTATTGCTTGGAAAAATTTAAAATAAGGAGGAAAATTTTTGAAGCCTTTGCTGAAATGGAGAGTGGTTAATGGGAGGAAGATCAATGTTCTCAAGGATGTCTGGATACTTGACAGAAGTTTGGGAATGTGCCCTACGTTTGTTGACAGCACAAGGTTGGAGGATACTATGCTTGACCAACTCATGTCCCGGAACGGTGACTGGAACATGGCGAGGTTACAGGAGGTGTTTAATGAGGACCTCATTTCAATTATTCTGCAAACCCCAATAAATAAAAACGCAGATGCAAATTACATGGAAATAATCAAACATTTTTTGGGGAAAACTATTACAGCATTGTCTTATAAAAATGTTATTGATGATCATAGGGGAGAGGGAGACTTTAGTTTTTCAATGTGGCTAAAAAAAGCTAAACTTCAACCTCGTGTTGAGTTATTTTGGTGGAGATTAAGTAAGTTTGCAATACCAACCAATGAGTTTCTCAATTACAGGAAGCTTTCTAATCATGCTCTATGTGCACGGGGCTGTCAACAAGTGGAGAACATAGAGCATATCACAGTTCAGTCTAAATACTTAAAGGACATCTTACTGAAATTGCAAAATTGGGGATTTATGATCCCAGTTTTCTATTCTTTAGAAGAATGTCTGTTGGAGCTGAGAAGGCAGTCGACTACCTACTCTAGTATTGTTAGTGTGTATTGCTCGGCGGTTCATGAATGTTGGAAGGAAAGGAACAGGAAAGCACATGGCAAGCAAACTCTTGGCGGCTCTATGATTGTAGCTAATGTTTTATCTATATCTATGAAAAAAGCTAATCCAATGCTAGATAGCTGGGGTGCTAATCTCCCTAGGGAGTCTCTATTGCAGTGGCATCCTCCACCTCTAGATTGGATTAAGGTAAACATTGATGCATCTTTATTGAAGAATAACATTTCAGGAATTGGAGTCTGCCGAGACTTTAAGGGCAGGCTATTGCTTGTGTTCGGGGAGAGAAGAGTCCATTGGGACGTGGCACAGCTTGAAATGGAGGCGATTTGTATGATCTGGAAATACATACAAAGGTGGATGTTAGAGAGCAAAGGTATTATAATTGAAGGTGACAATTACAACATTATAAAATACATTCAAAATTCTTTGAATAAAAAAGCTTGGAGAATCAATAATTGGGAGGACAAGGATTTCATCTTCCTAACCGACTTCAATAAGGTAATCTTCCATCATGTTCATAGATTTTGTAACAAAGTAGCGGATTGTTGTGTTACTTTGGCTATTGAGAATAATTTCTTTTTTGATAATTCGTCTTTTGATAGCATTCCTTCTTCCTTATCTAGTTTATCACAGAAGGAATGTGAATCTTACTTTTAGTTTGTAACTAGGTTTCTTCCTTTGCTTTCTTAATGCATTTTGCAATCCTCCAAAAAAAAAAAAAACCTTGAATTCCCTTAAAGGACCGTGTAATCATTATTTAAATTAATACGTAGGCCCCGCTGTGGGTTTACCCTAAAACAAAAAAAAAAAATTTAAAAAAAAAACTGTTTCTAAAAGTATCATAATACTTAATTCAAAAGGGAAGTGTAAGTAAGAAAAAAAATTTACAAATGAATTTATATATTAACCAAAATGTAAATAATTTCTCAATAATACCTTATCCAATCTAAAATTGGTAGTCAATATTGCACTCACACTTTTAGTACATAAGTTTAAATTATATACTAATAAAGATGATTTATTAGGATTATTGTTCATGATTTGTTAAATTAAAATTATCATACATTGAACATTCCAATTTAAGTTTATTATGGTATTGTCTTGAATTTTATTTAGTTCTAAATTATTAAATATCAATATTTTGAGTAACCAAGCTAATTATAGGGGTAAACACAATTACATGAGGGTAAGTAAGAGTTTAAGGGGAATTTGTTAAGTGAAAATTATATAGTGTTCTGCTAGCCTTTGTCTGTTTTAAAGGTTTTAAATTATATTAGATGGATGTTAAGATTATCTTTCTTGATATGGTGATACAAGAAGATGTTTATATTGAGCACCTCTAAGTTTTAAAAATTCTAAATTCCTTAATCATATGTTTAAATTGAAAGAGGTATTATATGGACTAAAACAGGCACCTAGGGCTTGGTTTAAGAGGTTAAGCACTTTCCTATTAAAAAGGTAATTTGTGAAAGGAATTGTGGATACCACTCTCTTTTTTAAAAATGATAGGAGATGACATACTCATTGTTCAAATATATGTTAATGATATCTGTTTGGATCTGTAAATAAAAATCTTTGTGATAATTTTTTCAAAAATAATGAGTAGTAAATTTGAGATGAGTTTGATGGGAGTCTTGATTTATTTTTTTTATCTTTAGCATAAGGTAAAATGAGGAAGGAACTTTTCTTTGTATGTTGAAGTATATTAAGGGCATGATCAACATATATGAAATAGCTAATGCTAAACCAGTGACTACACCAATGCATTCCATAGTGCATTTAGATAAGGACTTTAAGGAAAAATCAATTTATCAAAAGAAATTTAGAGGAATAATTGGATCAATTCTTTACTTGATTGCTAGCACATCAGATATCATTTTTAGAGTTTGTTTGTGTGCAAGATTTTAATCTAATCCAAAGGATTCATATTTGATAGCAGTTAAAAGAATTTTGAGATATCTTTTGGGAACTCAAAACTTAGGGATTTGATATCCTAAGCATTGCCTTTTTTGAAATAATTAGTTATTTTGATTCATATTTGGTAGATTACAGGGTTGATCAAAAAAGTACTACTAGAACTTGTCAATTTATAGGAAACTCTTTAGTTTCTTAGTCTAGGAAAAAATAGAATTCAATACCCCTTTCTATTGTTGAACCAGACTACATTGTATTAGGTAGTTGCGTGGCACAGGTTCTTTGGTTAAAGTAACAACTGATTGACTTAAGATTTTTAATTGGCACCATTCTAATTTTTTCTTAAAATACTAGTGTCATATACATTTCAAAGAATCCTATTCAATATTCTAGAACTAATCATATTGATATAAGGCATCACTTAATTATAGATCATGTAGGTATGGGTGAAATTGAATTGCATCATGTTGCTACTCAAAATCAACTTGCTTCACAAACCACTAGTTTTTGACACTTTTAGCACTTTAAGAACTAGATTATGTGTGATTTATCTTAATGCTTAAAGTGGATTTCTACAAATTTGATTTGTAGTGTAATTATTTGTTTGTTTATTTTCTCTATTTGTTTGTTACTATTTATTTATTTGTGTGTTTTTGTTTCATTTGTTGTGATTATTTTTCTTTTACTGTTGTAGTGTTTGGTCTTGCTTTCACTTTTTTCCAAGTCATTGAATCTTAGGTGATTGCTTTTGAAAAGGTATTTGTTTATCATGTCTTGTTTTAATTATTTTCTTCATACAATATAAATTTTTGTGTTGTATGAATTCTGTAGCATGTACATGATAGTATTTCTAAGTTGTCCACAAAAAATTGAGTTTTTCATTGAATTTCATACTGTATGATATCATCATTATCTATATGATATTGGGTTTTTTATCTATATGATTGGGCATGGTTTACCAAACATTTAGTTATTCTTGTCAAATTGTACCTATGAAATTGCACTTTATTTATACGATCCTATTTTCAATTTCTCATGTGGTCCAACCTAACCATCATAAAATGATCTTTAATTTTCTAATCATCTCATTTGAACAGGTGTTCATCTGTACAATCGTTTGGTCAAAAATCTTGTATGAAATGACCCCCTGATAATGGCATTTTATGAAAAGTTGTTTCATCTTTTGTTGTATCCATTCGTCTGTATAAAATATAGTTCGTCTCGTATGACTTTAAAATCATACGTATGATCTCAATTTCATACTATACGATAGGTATTTTTTCTCTTTAGAAAGAAAGGTCCTGGATAAGTTTTTTCTTCATATTCTCATTCGATTCTAAACCTTCTCGAGTCCAAATCTTAGGAATGGCCAGTAGTAGCAAATTACCTCACACTTTTAAGGGCTCTTCCTCTCAATCTAGTAGGGAAGAAAACTTTCCCTCTAAGGAAAATGAGGAAGCTTTCGATAGGTATTTTGTAGCCAAAATAGTCCCTTCTCGACTCCTCATTCAGAGTGATATCAACTTTTCTATCATTCCGCTATTTGCCTCAACTCAGTTTTTCTTTATCCTTACCTTAATTTATGCTTACCATCGTGAAATTTTTCAAATGTTCCTTGCAAATGTGAAGGTAAACCAATATCACACTTGGATTACCTCTTTCATCTTTAAGCAGTGTATTGAAATCACTAAGGAAGATCTAGGCAACTTCCTTCACCATAGAAAATAAGGAGTTAGTGCACACATCTTAACCTCTAGAGCAAATTTTGATTGGTCAAAAATAAACAAGACTCTTAGATGTGTTTCCCAAATAAGCCTCATGTCTCCTATGTATACTCTTAATCAGAATGCCAGGATTATCCAGCATATCTTGAGAATGTCTATCATTCCCAAAGCTGGTGATCGTATAAATTTAACTCCTCTTTTGTCCACTGTCACATACTTGATAATAACTAAAACCCCTTTTGAGGAAACCCAACTTATCATGCACTACATTTTCAAACTTTTTGATATTGGACTTCCTCACAATAACAGGAAGAAAAATGTGGCCTTAGGATACTTAGTTGCCTATATCTTAGAGAAAAAGTACAACCAAATTCATCCTGATCAACCCACTAAACTTCCCATTTTCTTTACTGGTGCCTCTTTTTGGACAATCTTTGGTCTGGATCAAAGTTCAAAGGGATAAGATATTGAGGGAGAAGAAGGAGCCCCTGCTCCAACACCTGTACCTGCACCTAGACCCGACCAAAATTTCTATAAAGAAATGGTCCAGCATTTTTACAGACTAGAAACTCATTTTAATCAATGCTTTGATCAAATTAAGAATCAGCTGAATTAGCAGGATGCTTGAACAATGAGGACATGGGTTGGATATGTTGGCAATTTGACTCAGTTAACACTAATGCTGCTACAATTAGTGGTTACTTTATAATGTTCAACCCTCCACCTCCAGATTAAGGCCCCTCAAGATATTAGTTGTACTTTTATATTATACATGTGGATGAAATCTTTCTACTAGTTTTTGAGATGCTTCGTATTTTTGTGATTTCATGTATTCTTGTTGTGATTTTAGTTTCCTGTAAGATGGTTGTTGTATGTATGTATTTCAAAAGATGAATAAAATGATGGATTGATGTGTTGATGTGCATTGAAATATCTCTTCTTGAAATGTTTATGTTTTTAGTGAAATCATTTATAGTTGATCTCTAGATGAGATTTTGAATTACTTTGCTCTACAGATTATTCTGTTACTAAATTTAATCTCTCAGTTTAAATTAAAATTATGACTTGATATAGATTAGAAGATCAATTTCATGTTCTTATAGACAAGTATTACTTAGCTATAATTATTGCGAGATTGATGTCTTATTTTTATTTTATTTCTTTTTCAATGTGTTAATTTTTGTTAATTATTCAAATTTGAGTTAAGATTTATTTATATTGGAAATACCAAAAGTATTAAAAGATGCACAAATCATGTCAAACTTGAAAAGATGCACAAAATGTGCCACTTGTTTAAAAAAGATGCACAATGCTTTTTTTTTTTCTTTTTCTTTTTTAATAGAAACAAATTGCATTAAACTAGAAAAAAAACTATTACAAGTTAAAAATAAAATAACTAAAAAACTTCCATATCCTAACAAAGGGAAAGGATGCACTGACGAAAGAAAACAAAGCATAAAAAGAGTGTAATTGCAAAAAAAAAGAAAATGGAAATAAGATCCACTAATCCTCACTTTGAACCAGTTGTGGTGTTGGGGACACAAAATTTTTAAGACAACAAAAAAGGTTTGTTAGTATCCCAGAATTCCCAAGAAGATAAAAAGTGACAACTAGATAGAGTCTCAAATTCTATTACCCTAAAATCATAATGCAAAAACGCAAAGCTGGTAACCAAAAAATTGAGAGTCCAAACAGCCACCTCGTTAGTACTAATACCAAACAAAAAACTCATCATCATAGTCAACCAACTAGTATATAGGAAATCTGAAATCTCCACTCCCTTCAAGTCTTCAATAATCAGAATTTGAACTTCAAAGATCAAAGTAGTAACATTCATTAGCTTAGATTGGATAAGATCCCACCTAATGTCATCACTAATGCATCCAACAGTAGACACTTTGGATAATCCAAACAAAGGCAATGATGCAATAACTCTTGCTTCAATAGTAGAGAAGCCAATTCCCATGGCAAATGGATTAACCATCCTACAAAACTTAAATTACAATCTCAAAACTTGAGCACTTCCATTCAATTCTAACTACACTGAAAGACTTAATAGGATATGATCTACAACTATCACACTAATTAGAGTAAAATAATCTTCAACAGGCAGCCAAAAAACAACACCAACTATGGCATTCAAAAATGATATCGCACTTAACATAATCTCTAATACCTTAAAATAATCAAGAAAACTACACGCAGACAACCCGCTACAAGACAAGAAATATGAAATCTCCACTCCCTTCAATCTACAACAATCAATACTTGAACTTTAAAGATTAAAGCAGTAATATTCATTGGCATAGATGGGATAAGATTCCACCTAATGCCATCACCAATGCATCCCATAGCAGACATGTTTGAAGATCCAAACAAAGGCAATGATTTAATAGATCTAGCCCCAATAGTAAAGAAGTCAATACCCATAACAAGTGGATTAACAATCCCACAAAACTCAAATTCCAATCTCAAAATCTGATAAAGAAAACTTGCACTCATTCAATTCCAACTCCACCGAAAAAACTTAACAAGTTACAATCAGCAACTCTCACACTAATTGGAGGAAAAAGATCATCAATAAGTGGCCAAAAAATTTCGCTAACGATGGCATACAGAAATGAAACCACATTTAACATAATCTCTAAAAACTTAAAATAATCAAGAAAAAGACTCCAATAACCACCAAATCCAACCAGGATAAAGAAAACCTAAATCTTATACCACTTCTAGTAAGCACAATCGTAAGGTGATATCCTTACTTGAAAAATCACAAATTACAATTGAAAAAATGGATCAACAAAACTTTCTCCACAAAATCAATCAATCTACTTCTAACCAACCAAAAACCATTCACATAACTCTTGAACCATAAGAGATTCATAACCAAACACTTCTCATTTCCACACCTCATTGCAAGAAAATAATCAACCAAGAACCACTCCAAGAAATCCTTTCTACACATAATCAGAAATGTAGAATCTGAATAACCTTTACCAAAGAAACCTCAGTTGGCCACATCGATAGAAGCTACTAGAGACAGGTTGGCGGAATACACACTTTCAAAATATATTTGGGCTAATGCAGTTAGTACAGCTTGTTATGTTCTAAATATGGTGAATGTTAAATTCAAATTGACCAAGACACCCTATGAACTTCTTAAGGGGAGAATACCTAATCTTTCACCTTTTCATGTTTTTAGATTCAAAGTGTTCATTTATAATAATGGCAACCCTAATTTAGAAAAATTTAATCCTAAATCTGATGAATGAATATTTCTAGGATATTCAAGTATTGGCAAATCCTATAGGGTTTTAATAAGAGAATTTTGGTAGTTGAAGAGACCACATATGTAATTTTTGATGAATCTAACATTTTGGAAGAGCCAAGGTTGGAAGAAGAACATGTTAAAAATATTTTCCAAGGAATTAAAAAGGCAAATTTTGAAGAGAATGTTGGAACTAAAAACCCTTTACCAAGAGAATGGAAATTTTCTAAGTGTCACCCTAAATAATTGATTTTAGGTGAACTTAGTGAGGGTGTTAGAACTAGGCATGGACTTAGCAAAGAAGTGAACCCTTCTACCTATATATCGATTATTGAACCCACTAATATAAATCAAGCACTTTTGGATGAATTTTTTATTTTGGACATGCAAGAAGAATTGAATCAATTTTTTAGATATGATGTTTGGGAATTAATTAAAAGGCCTAACGATCAAAGTGTTGTCGGAACTGAGTGTTTAAAAATACAATGAATGATTCAGGTGCTGTGATTAGAAATAAGGTAAGCTTAGTGGCCAAGGGGTATAATCAAATTAAAGGAATTGATTTTGACGAAATTTTTTCCCCTATAGTCAGACTTGAAGCGATAAATATTTTTCTAGCCTTTACCTATTTTAAAGGTTTTAAATTGTATCAGATGGATGGTAAGAGTGTCTTTCCTAGTGGGTTAAATAAGAGGATGTTTATGTTAAACAACCTCCATGTTTTAAAAATTCTAAATTCCTTATTCATGTATTTAAATTAAAAAAAGGTATTATATAGACTAAAACAGGAACCAAGTGCTCGGTATGATAGGCTAAGCAATTTCCTATTAGAATGGTCATTTATAAAAGGAAGTGTGGACACCACTCTCTTTTTTAAAAGGATAGGAGATGTCATACTCATTGTTCAAATATATGTTGATGATATCTTATTTAGAATTATAAATAAAAATCTTTGTGATGATTTTTCAAAAATAATGAGTAGTGAATTTCAGATGAGTTTGATGGAAAACTTGAGATATTTTTTTGGTTTTAGCATAAGGTAAAATGAGGAAGTAACTTTTCTTAGTCAGTTAAATTATATTAAGGACATCCAAAAGAAATATAAAATGGATAATGTTAAACTAATGACTACACCAATGAGTTCTTTAGTGTAGTTAGATAAGGACTCTAAGAAAAAATCTATTGATCAAATGAAATTTAGAGGAATAATTAGATCATTATTTTACTTGACTGCTAACATACCAGATATCATATTTAGTATTTATTTGTGTGCTAGATTTCTATCTGATTCAAAGGAATAACATTTGACAGCAGTTAAAATAATTTTGAGTTATCTTTTGGGAACTCAAAACTTAGAGGATAAGCATAGCTCTTCTTTTAAAAAAAATGTATATTCTTATTTAAATTTTGCAAGATATAGGGTTCAACAAAAAAGTACTTCTAGAACTTGTTAATTCATAGGAAACCCTCTAATTTCTTGGTCCAGCAAAAAATAAAATTATGTAGCCCTTACAACTACTGAAGTAGAATACATTGCATTAGGTTGTTGTATGGTATAGGTTCTTTAGTTAAAAAAAAACTAATTGACTTAGAAATTTCAATTGGCACCATTCTAATTTTATGTGATAATACGAGTGTCATATGTATTTCAAAGAATTATATTCAACATTCTAGAACCAAGTATATTGATATATGGCATCACTTCATTATAGATCATGTAGCTAAGGGAGAAATTAAATTGCATCATGCTGCTACTGAGAATCAACTTACAGAAATTTTCACAAAATAACTTGCTTTTGACACTTTTAGCAATTTAGAAACTAGATTAGGTGTGATTGATCTTAATGCTTAAATTGAATTTTTGAAAATTTGATTTGTTGTGTAATTATGTTTTTATTTATTTTCTTTATTTATTTGTTACTATTTGTTCATTTGTGTGTTTTTGTTTCACTAGTTGTGATTATTTTTCTTTTAGTATTGTTGTATTGGGTCTTATTTTCTCATTTTTTAATGACATTGGATCTCAGGTGATTGCTTTTGAAAAGGTTTTTATTTATCATGTCTTATTTAATTGTTGTCTTCATATTGTAAGAAATTTTTCATATTGTACAAATTAGGTAGCATGTACATGGTAGTTTTTCTGAGTTGAGCACACAAAACTAAGTTTTTCATTGAATTTCATATTATACTATGCCATCATTGTCTATATGATATTAGGTTTTTTGTCTATACGATTGGGGATGATTTTTCAAACATTCAGTTATTTTTGTTAGATTGTACGTATAAAATTGTATTTTATTTGTATAATCCTATTGCTAATTTCTCATATGAATGAAACTAACCATCATAAAATGATAATTAATTTTCTAATCATCCCATACCTATAGGTGTTTGTCTGTACGATCATTTCATCAAAAAGCCTATACGAAATTACCCCTCAAGAATGGCATATTACAAAAAGCCATTTTATTTTTTGGCCATATCCATTTATATGTACGAAATATATTTCATCCCAAATGATTTTAAAATTGTACATATTATCTCAATTTTACATTATATGATAGGTCATTTTTTCTTCAAATAGAAAGGTCTTGGATTAGTTTTTTCTTTACATTCTCTTTCGATTCAAAACCTTCTCGAATCCAAATCATAAGAATGGCCAGTAATAGCAAGCGACCTCGCACTTCTAAGGGCTCATCCTCTCAATCTTTTAGGCTCTAGGATCTCCATGGCTTTATTATTTAAAATAACATCACCTTTATAATTCTGTAAGCATAATATGCATATTTTATTATTGGTAATGGCCTGCGTTATGGGGTTGAATCTATTATTCCTGCTGGAATAAGGTTGTTATGTAGCTAGATTTTTTTAGAAAACTAATCAAGCAGATCATACTAGTTTATATAAAAAAATTAGATTTTTGGTAAAAAAATATTTATAATTGCAATGGTTAGGTATATACAAAATCTTAGAATTTTAAATAAACTCTTATTTGAACTTTTAAATCATAAACCCATTACTCTTAAGTAAATAACAGTCAACCTATCCTACATATCATTTAGACCTGAAATAATAGTTTTTAAATGTTTAGGTGGTTTAGCTGGCATTCCACTCCAGGTATATGAAAGTATAACAGTGTCAGGCCTCCTTCTAAACTCTCTTAATAGTTTAAAAGGATAAGTCTGATTACACAAATACTTTCATTTCTTTAGATTAGATTCAAAACATTAAGTTGTAATAGTCCACTCCAAATTTAGGATCCGAAGTTGACTCAAAATTGTATGTCCTTATTCTCTAGGAATATAATCCTTCCATTCTAATAATTTGATCAGCTTAAATCCAAAATTTCATCTGGTCCTAATATATTAAAGCCTAATCATATAATAGGTTATAGTACTTCTAAGTTTGTTACAATCACAATACTCTCTACCTTTCATCTTATGAATTTCAAAAAGAATATATCATCTTTAATCCTATCCATGTAGATGAATTCTTGATTTTCCAATCCTTGCTTAAATTATTGTATAATGTAGAAATATTTAGTCACCACTTTAATTGAAAGCTTTTTCAAGAGGTTCTATTGAGATGTAATTAACTATTTAGGCATACCTTTAGGGAAACTTAGAACCCTAGTATAAAATAAACACTATTTGAGTTTTCTAAAGTAGGAGAAATGCCTCTAGGACCACAAAAAATTTTTTAAAACACTTTTTCTTATTTCAAAAAGATAGTTGAATATCATTTCTATCTTTTGAGATTGTATGACATTCTTTATATTACATTAAATCATGCAAATGATAAAATATATTTATCTTTTCAAATTTTTTCTGAAACATCATTTATATCTTATGATATGGTATGTTATTCTATATATTGTACTTGATTATAGAAATATAGATTATAAAATTGCGTGGCAGTTTATTTTCGAACAACTACACCCTACACTTATGGGTTAAAATGGTGCGCATGTGCACTCATCTTGTAAAATAATATATAATGAGTTGAGTATAATTCCCATAAGGATTAGAATGATCTCAAGAATAATAATGTTTCTACTACTTCTAACAATAGCAAAATATATCTTACCATTATAATTAATTGGTTATGTTAAAGTTACTAAACATTATAAAGGTAAAAATCTATATTTAAATATCCTAAATGTATGACAGATAAGAATTCACGCATATAAAGAAAGATCTTATATTTCAATACTATGAATAAATGCATAATAACTACTCATTTTTTGTGGAGTTCATCAATTTTTCTAGTTAAGAATTCTTTCACTACAATGATATTATCTGATTAAAGGTCCTAATTTTTTATCCAGCATGTATTTATACATCGAAGAATATTATTCAAATTCCCCTAATTGTTTCACTACTCCTCCATTGAGGATCTACACTACACTAGGTTTTAACTTTGTACAAGGCCTATAAATAAATTAAATGAAGATCAAAGAAACTAGAAAGTTCATTATAAAATTGAAAAACATAGAAATCTAATCTATATAAACATGTATTTTTAACATATCATAAGTCCAACAAAAGATTTAGGCTGACATTGAAATTAACATTTGCACAACAAACTTTGTTTCAATATTAAAACCAAATATAAGATAAGAGTTTAAAATAATAGATAGAAAAAGGGTTTCTTGTAATAACAGATACAAATGCTCCTTTCCCTCTAATTTGTCTCCCCATTGCTCTCATGTACACTCACTCGCTACTAGACTCTCACTAAGGTTAATTAAAGATGGCAAAATGGCCCCCTTATAATAATTCAACTATACTTTTTATGTAAAACTCATAACTGACTCTAGCACCATAGCTCACATAATGGCAGTGTTGTGGTGCTTACCTTTTGAATTAGCATAATGGAGCTTGTGACACTAAGTGTTGTGGCACTCTAGCTAGACTGACCTAACACTTTAAAAAGGTAACTAATTTAATTGTTCTACATTAGTGCTCAAGTGATTGAGCACTATAGTGTTGGATGGAATTGTGATGCTAATGTGTTGCAAGCCGAGGGGCCTTGCACCTAATCTTGAGTCAAATTTTAGCCTTGATTGCCATGACACTCTTTAGTCCAACACCATGGCACTTCCAATTATATCATTTTTAATTATTTTCTTTAATTTTATTGTATAAAATCATAAATTGAGGAAAATTTAATAAAATAGAGGATAATTTAAAACATAACAATTTTTTCATTAATATAGGAGAACTAGAAGCACTTAGAAACTATGAAATGTTAAATCCATGAGTTTGATGTACACTAGGATTTTGATCATTAAAATATTATTAGTTATACTAATCACATGTTGAATAATATTTAAAAGTTTAATAAGGATGTTAAGCCTAAGTGGATTTATCCCTAGGCACACAAAGAGGGGGGTAAATTGGTGAATTTAAAAAACTAATTACTTAATAAAAATAACAAAGATGATATTTTGGATTTTTTAATATTTGGAAAATAAGTAGAAATTATCACTTAATGTAGAAGCGAATGAATTTACCAAAACATCATAACAATGATTATGATATTTTAATCAATAGAGCAAAGCATTGAGTAAAAATTTCACCAAGCAGTTATAATATAATTAAAATAGAAAAGAGTAAAAATGCAAGAAAAAACAATAAAATAAACACTCTAGAGATTTATAATGGTTTGGTCAAATAATGACCTATGTCCACTCCTCAGAGTCCTATTTGAGTACTGCACTATTATTATAGGGTCTCTCTTTTTTCCCCCATAGAAGAGCAGAGAAGCTTTTTCATCCTCCTAGTGAAGGCAACAGACCTTTAATCATTTTTCTGCCTCCTAGAGAAGGCAAAGAACCTCAAATTCCTTTCTCACCCTCCTGGTTAAGGTAGAGAACCATGAACTCCTTTCTCACCCTCCTTGTGATGGCAGAGTACCATGTCCTTGAGCTGAAGAATTTCTTCCAATAACCACCCAATAAACCAAGACAGACACTTGGAGGAACAAGGCTATACACTTTCTTGGAGCAAACATGTGAACACCTCACACTACTTCACCCTCACACACAAGCTCTCCCTCTTCTTCCTAAAGTTCTCTTAGATCTTCTTCTTAAATATCTCTCAAGAATACTTAGTAGCTAAAGGCTTCAAATAAGTTAAAAGAGAGATCAGGACATCAAACTCACTCTCTTTTTTGAGCTCTCTAGCGATTTGGTGGTGTCTTAGGTCCCGACCTCTATTCTCCCAGCTGTTGGCATCATTTTTTTACTATTTCTTTCTAATTTTGTTTCCATAGTTTTAGTTTTGACTACTTCTCACTTTGTTTTGAGGTTTTATTTTGGGTTTCTAGTTTTGGGAGATGACAACTCTATCATCATCTATCCTATCATCTGCTTTTTTTCCTGAGGGTCGTTCATGGTCCTTCAAGGAGGTCTTGGCTGGCAACATCGGGTGCTAAGCTATCTTTTGTGCAAACATCTTTTAAGGGTTGACCGGCTTTAATGTTTGATGATGTCGTGGTTTCTCAACTTGCAGCCCCCCTTGCTTTAACTTTGGCTGGCAAGTTCCTACTCCAGCATCATAATTTGGTTGTTATTCAAAAAAATTTTGTTAATCTAAAACTCTTAGGTTCTTTTCATATTAGTTTTTTGGATCAGAGGCACATTTAGATTCAACTCTCTAATGATCTTGATTATAGCTGGATTTTCTCGCAGAGATCCTACTATATTCTTTAAGTCTCATATTCTTTTTAGCTTAGCTTTGATCTTTGGTAGGCCTTTGCAAATGGATCAAGCAACTGCTTCAATTTCTTATCCTTATGTGGCGTGTGTTTAAGTTGAATTTGACATATCTAAGAAACATCTTAATGAGATTTTCATTGGTTCAAAGTTGAATGGTTATTTTCAAGAAGTGGAGATTGAAATTTTTCCATTTTTTTGTTCTTATTATAAAATGCATGGCCATGCTTTAAATGAATGTTACAGGTTACATCCTCATCTTCACAAGGAATTAGATTCAGCCAAACTGTTCAATGGGAATGTTATTATTTTGGTTCCTCATGATAGCGAGGATCTAAACCATGGAATGAGTGTTGGAAATGATCTTAAACCACCTAAAATTGAGGATCTTACAACCCTTTCTATTCTGCACATTGAACCACCTACCTCCAATGTTGATTAACATATTCAAATATAGGGAGACAATATCAACTCTAGCTCTTCTTTACCTTTTGGGAGTGAAAATGTGGATGACCAAATGTTTGCTATAACTTCCAACCAAATTACTGTTATTTCACCGATTATTATTCTTATATTCTTAACAAAAATTTGTCGAATATGGATTTTATGTTGCTTAATAGTAATTGTTCTAATTCTATTAATTATCTTGATGTTGTTAATAATTAAGAGGATGGAAAACCTAATAGGATGGAAGGAAATACTTTCCCTGACATGAGTAGAAAAGAAAATGTGTAGGATGTTAATACCCTTGAGGAGGGTGAAATGCCTCGAGAGGTAAGGCAGGTGGGTTTACACAATTATAGTAAATTTAATTCTAATCCTTATTATCATGGTGGTGCTTTTACTGATATAGAGGATATGGATTTTATTGCTAAATGTTTTTCCCAAAGATGATAATGATAGTAGTTTTATAAAGTTTCAAATAGGAGAGGTAGGAAAATAAATAATATCATATTACAATCTCCTAGAACCACCCATTCAAAAACTAGTCATCACTGATTTTTTTTTTTTTTTTTTATGTTTAAATCTATGATTTGGAATGTTAGGGGTATTGGTTGCCCCTCATCTAGGTTAAGAGTGAAAAATTTATGTCACATTTATAATATTTTTATTCTTTTTTTGCTTGAACCTCTCATTAGTTCTACTAAATTACTTAGTATTGCTAGAATTTTGGGTTTTAAACATGATGTTTCAAATTCTGCCAATACAATTTGGGAATTTGGAACTATCCTATTAAGTTACATATTATTGGTGATTTTATTCAAATTTTGCATTATAGGATTGATGTTTTAAACTTGTCTTGTTGTGCTTTGTTTGTTTATTCTGCCTCTTCACACATTACTAGGAAAGTTTTGTTAGAGCAACTTACTAATTTCCACAGTATTTATAATTTTCCATAGCTTATTGGTGGTGATTTTAATACTATATCTAATCCTATTGAACGCATTAGGGGCTCTACTCCTATCTATCATTCTATGGAGGATTTTAATAATATGATTATGGATTGTAATCTTGTTGACATTATTTTTTCTGGTAACAAATACACTTGGAATCGTGGTCATTTATGGAACTAATTGGATCGGGTTCTTTTTAATGATATTTGGCTTAACTCTTTCAATTCTATTTCTATTGAGCATCTTAGCAGGACTCTTTCCGACCACTCTCCTATGTTAGTTAGTCTTAAGACCTGGCATATGACTTCTTTCCTTCAATTTAGATTTCAAAACATGTGGTTGTTCATGAGTCTTTTTATGGATTTGGTTCAAGAAAATTGTCAAGCTCTCTTACATCAAGATAACTCTTCTTTTGGTATGAAAATATTTTGGTTTAACATAAAAGGCTTAATTATGATCTCAACTGGTGGAATCATAATGTTTTTAAAAATATCTTTACCAATATTTGGAATGTTGAATATAAAGTGAACTCTATTAAGCTTAACTACCAATTATTTCCTTCTGATGATAATTTAGCTTTATTGAGGGATGCTAAAAATTATCTTTTTAAATTACAAGCCTAAGAGGAAGCCTTTTGGAAACAAAAAGCAGTTGTTAAGCATCATGTTGAAGGTGACAATAACACTAAATATTTTCATGCTTTGGTTAAGAGAAAACATGACAAAAAATCCATCCATAAAATATATCGTGATGATGGTTCTATTACTTATGATGCTAAGGAAATAGCTAATTTCAGTGTGCAACATTTCCAAAGGTCTTTCAATAAGGATTTTTCTCCTGGTCGCATTAATAACCCTCCCTTCTGTTGAAGATTTATTTTCATGGATAATGATTTTGATGATAGCAAATACTCTTATTTCTCTACGACTGCCTTATCTACTGACATTTTAGTTCCACAAGATCAGACTGTAATTTGGAATCAGCTCAAGATTGGGTGGTCTAGGTCTGAGTCAGCTTATACCTTTTTCCTTTCTTGAGTCTATTGTATTTTTTGTGGCTCTTGATGCTTTGTAAACTTGCTCATACACACCTTGGAAGAATTTCTGACAATTCCCTAAAGTTTACTGTTTTTGGTAACATCATCTGGGATGATATTTATATCGGTCTGGCCGATTGATTCAAAAATAGAAACTCTAATTAGGTCATCATCCTCATTAAGGCAACCTTCATTAAGCTGATCAGTCTGGATGATCCTTGTATCGGCCAAGATGATACGCCCAAATCAGAAAGAATCAGCCGCCATGATCAATTTAGGTATTCTTTATTTCAAGACATCGACCAGGATGATCTATACATTGGCCTGGACGATGTAGCATAAACAAGCTTAAATTAATCTGATAATTATAGAAAGCAATTAAAGCTGATTGATAAGATCACATCAGCTGGGCCAATCGAAAGATTGGTCGGGATGTTGGCCTGGATGATTAACAACAGCCAGACTCTAATCCGGGCGATGTTTAGGATGATTGTACTTGGATTTGAACTAATTGGCCAGGATGATATTGTATCGGCCAGAACGATGTAACCAATTTTCTTCTGATCGTCCCAAATCATCCTGGCTGATTGAGCTTATTTTGTACTGATTGACTAGGACAATATTCATATTAGCCTGAATGATAAAGTCGACAACTTGCATTAATGAGCTCATTTTGAGATCTTTTATTTAAGCTTTTGACACGGCACTTTTGTAAGTGTCCTTGGCAGTCATTGTAGCTTCATTCTTTTGGGGAAAACTTGAAGAGAGATCTTGAAAGGGAGTGAGAATGTTGCAAATCTATTTTTTCATGGCTTATGTTTTGATGATTGACAAACACTACTTCTCTTGGACTACTTGTTGCTTCTAACATTTCAGGAATCGAAGACCGGACGATCATGATGAAGCCAAGTTCAGAATTGCGTAGGTTTAGGGTTGAGTCAGTCTGTACTTTTATTTTTTACCTTTTGAGTCTACTTGTAATAGTCAAAGAGACTGATGCTAAGTAACCCTTCACACACACACACTTGAGAGGCTTAGAATTTCTGTTTTTGCCCACATCGGCCCGGCCGATATTTATATCATCTGGGACGATCAGCTTAAAATAGAAAGTCTAAGTAAGGATTCTTAATTAAGGCAGCCGACATTAACATATCGGCCTGGACGAAACGTGTATCGGCCAGGACGATAAGCTCAAAATAGAAAGAAGTAGCCGCCATAGACAATTAAGGTATACTGTATTTTTAAATTATCGGCCTGGACGAAATTACCAAATTATGCTTTAATTGATCAGGAAATCAAGGGAGTAATTAAGGATGATTGATAAAATCATATCGTCCTGGACGATCGCAGGATCGGCCAGGACGATACATTCAAAATCCTTGAGTTGCTTCAGGATGATAAATATCGGCCAGGTCATAAACAAGGCGATGCTCAGGACGATTTTCATCTGATTTTAACTAATCGTCCAGGACGATCGTATGATCATTCTGGACGATCAAGCCAAATTTCAATCATCCAGGACTGTTCCCAGGGCGATGCTCTGGCCGATCTTCTTTGATTTGTACTGATCGGCCAGGCCGATGTCCAGATCGGCCGGGATGATAAAGTCGGCTACTTGCAATTAATGAGCTCCTTGAGAGCTCTTCTATTTAAGAGCTCTTGTTCAAATGTTTTAAAAAGACCTTTTGGCTGCTGCCTTGACCTGAGAAGACCTTGAGGAGAGAAAGAGAGAGAGGGAGAGAGAGAGGATCTTGTGAGGGGGAGCTTGTGAGGGGGATTCACAAGGGTTGCTTCAAGGATCTCTCTGCTTGTCTTTCGTCTGGAGTTTCTCGTCCGTGGAAGGGTCGGTAGAGGTAAGGAGTTTGCTTTTGGTTGTGGTTCTCTGCCAGCTTCAGGAGGAAGCAAAAGGAGGTAGGTTCTCTGCCTTGCCGGGGTGGCAAAACGGAGGTTCTTGTAAGGGCTTCTCCGCCTAGCCGTGGGGGCTAAAGGAGAGTCACGTTTTGTAGTGCAATACTTGGAGGGTGCCTCCAGGGAGTGGACGTAGGTCGAGTCGACCGAACCACTATAAATCTTGTGTTCTTATTTTTGCTTCCGCACTTTTTAATTTCGCATTAATTTCTTGTGGTGTGATTTGGTTTGTGATTTTATTTCTTTGTCTTAAAAGTTTTTTAAATACCAATTCACCCCACCTCTTGGTTAGCTTGGGACTAAGTTCATAGGGCTTAACATCCCGAACGAACTTTCAGAGAAAAGGGTGGAGTTTGAGAGAGGGAGAAGATCCTTGGAGGGGGGACTCAAGGGAGTGTGGAGGGGGATTCCAAACGGTTGCTCCGACGAGCCTGCACCTTAGTATTATCAGATTCAAGGCTTGTCTTGAGGGAAGTTCACAGAAGAAGAAGCACTCTTTGGTGTCAAAGGACCCGGCAACTCCGCCGCACCGGGAAAGGTGGAAGTTATTTTGTAAGGTCTTCTCCGCCTAGCGGTGAGGGCTAAAGGAGAGACACTTAGTTTAGTGCAATAATCGGAGCGTGCCTTCAAGGAGTGGACGTAGGTCAAGGTTTGATCGAACCACTAAAAATCTGGTGTGTTCTTTCCTTAATTATTTCTACATTTATTTTCTGCATTGTATTTTCTTTATGGTGAATTTTGGTTTGGTTTGTGTTTTTGATCAAAAGATTTATTTTAAAAGACCAATTCACCTCTCTATTAATTAGCTTTGGGCCAGTTCATAAGGGGCCCAACATCCCTAACGAACTTTCAAGTGGTATCAGAGCGATATTCATAAAAACAAGTTTTTGAAAACTTTTGAATTTTGATCCTGGCTATTTTTTCTAATTATAATATTGCAGAAGGCTATTTAATCACGAGATCACCTTTTTTGAAAATATTACTTTTAATTTTTGGAAAATTCACATCTATTCTTTTGCAATCAATTGATTTTTAAATGTGGTAAATGATTTTAACTGGTTATTCTATACCATCTCGTATTTTAGATGGAATTAAAATTGATATTCTTTTTAATCAATGGAGTAGAGAAGAAAAAATCAATGCTCAATTGAATGCAAAATCTTTAAACTATTTTTTTTTGTGCTTTAAATTTTGAAGATTGTATGTTAGTTTCCACGTACACTACTGGTAAGGAAATTTGGGATAAATTACACACCCTATACGAAGGCACTAGTGAAATCAAGCAATCCAAGTTGAATATTTTAATACATGATTATGAACTTTTTTATATGAAACCTGATGAGACGATCTTAAACATGTATACTATGTTTATTCAAATTGTTATAGCATTATATGCTTTAAGAAAGGAGTTTTCAAACCTTGAAAAAGTTAATAAAACTCTATGTTTTCTACTTGATAAGTTTGATGCTAAAGTTGTTGCTATTTATGAATCAAAGAATTTGAATGAGTATTCTATTTATAATTTGATTGGCTCACTCATTGCCTATGAGCAAAATTTGGGTCAAAGACTTTTGATGCAGGTGAAACGATAGTACTAAATGCTGGGTGATGAATGTGATAGCTTGTCAAGAAAATTAAAAAAGCTCACCAAAGCATAAGCATCAACAAAAGTGAAATAAAGGTAAAAATGATAAGAATGGTAAGATTTCTTCTGACGTTGTTTTCTTTAGATGCAGGATGCCAGGACTGAGAACTCATCCTAAAAGAGAAAAGGCTAAAGCTAAGAAAATTTTAGAAAGGGCAAGTAATATAAAGCAAAAAATCTCTTAGGCAGACCTAGCTTCTGAATCATCAGACTAGGAGTAAGATACTGTTTAAATTTGTTTGTGTGTTCATTTGTTTGTGTTGTATTTTTGTTTTTAGTTATTTTTTTGTGTTTTTGTTTATTTTTTTATTTTCTTTTTCTTCTTTTTTGTTATTGCTTTAAAATTTTAAATTAGCTTTTATACATAGTTTTGTGAAGTTCTCTATGATCAACACACACTTTTACTTTTCTAAAAATGAAAAAACCTTACCTCCTATTTTTCTTGAATTCTTACGTAAGATGTGGTTGAATTCTTTAAAAATACTCAAAGGAAGAAAACTCATGATTTTGTCTCTCTATCTCTTTTCTTAAAAAGGCTATTTTACTTTTGATTGAAAATTTTCATCATATTATAAATTGGATCTTCAAATTGATCTTTTTTTTATCTCCCTATATTTTATTTATCACATAAAATTCTTTTACGAGTTGTTGAATCTACCTCATAATTTTCTTAATCAATTAATTCATTTTGTCATTAGAATGGGTTTACTTTTGTTTTTAAAATTTCATAAATATAGCATATTTAATTTAAAAAAATGGCCGATGAAGCCAAATAAAAAAAATCGTTAATAATGCCAAATCAAAAGATGTGCAATGACACCAAATTGAGAAAGATACACAAAGTGTATCAAAAAGTAAAAGATGCGCAATGTGCGCCAAAAATTGATAAGAGACATAAAATGAGCCCATAATGTGTATGCTTACTTTTTCTGTTTTACTCAAAGCTTAAGAAAACCCTTGATATTTTTTATACTTGATCTTGAAAATCATGATTCTTGGTTCACCAATTATTATATTAATCTTCCATTAGATATATTTTATGAAAAGAGTTTTGAAAAATTAGTGTTTCTTCTTCTAATTTGTTCCTTGATTTATATATTGGATTAAAAAGTTTTTGAGCCTTTAAAAGAACTTGAGCTTGTATTAACAATTTCTGAATTTCTAACATTTTCTGGAGTATGCTTTGTCAATCCATTTCATACTGTTTTTGAATAAAATCAAGAGGTAACTTTCTCATTTTAGGAATATTTGAGTCTTTCTTCACTTGATCAGGGATTATTTTTTGTCTTTTAATCTTTTTTTTTATTGTTTGTGCCCCTTCTCTTTTTGATAATGTCAAAGGGGGAGAACGTATTATTGTATTTATATCTTTTTATTTCTTCTTTCTAAAATTAAAAACAATAAAAAATTTTATTTCCCCTATTTTTAAAAGTTTTATTTTAGTAAGGGGGAAATTATGAGAAAATGTTTTTATTTCTACAAATTCAACCAGTAATATTTATCATCATAAAAAAGGGAGAGATTATTGCAGATCTGTTTTCATGGATAATAATTTTGATGATAGCAAACACTCTTATTTCTCTACGACTGCCTTAACTACTAACATTTTAGGTCCACAAAATCAGACTGCAATTTGGAACCATCTCAAGATTGGGTAGACTAGGTCTGAGATTGATTGTACCTTTTTCCTTTCTTGAGTCTATTGTATTTGGTGTGGCTCTTGATGCTTTATAAACTTACTCATACACTCCTTGGAAGAATTTCTGACTGTTCCCTAAAGTTTACTATTTTTGATAACATCATCTGAGATGATATTTATATGGGCCTGGACGATCGGTTTAGAAATAGAAACCCTAATTTGGGCATCATCCTCATTAAGGTAGCTGTCATTAAGCCGATCAGCTTGGACGATCCATGTATTGGCTAGGATGATAGGCTAAAATCAGAAAGAATCAGCCGTCATGATCAATTTAGGTATTCTTTATTTTAGAATAATGGTGAGGATGAACTATACATCGGCCTGGACAATGCAGCATAATTATGCCTAAATTAATCTGGTAATTTTGGAAAGCAATTAATGCTGATTGATATAATCACATCGGTCAGGCCGATCAAAGGATCAGCCAGGACAATGGCCTGGATGATTAACAACGGCCAAACTCTATTTCGGGTGATGTTCAGGATGATTATACTCTGATTTGAACTAATCGGCCAGGATGATATTATATCAGCCTGGACGATGTAACCAAGCAAATTGTCCTGGCTGATTGAGCTTATTTTTACTGATCGCCTGGACGATAAAGTCAGTAAGTTGCATTAATGAGCTCATTTTGAGATCTTCTATTTAAGCTTATGACAATGCACTTTGTAGGTGTCTTTGGCAGCCATTGCAGCTTCGTTCTTTTGGGGAAAACTTGAAGAGAGAGCTTGAAAGGGAGTGAGGAAAGGGTGGAGTTTGAGAGAGGGAGAAGCTCCTTGGAGGGGGAACTCAAGGGAGTGTGGAGGAGGATTCCAAACGATTGCTCCGGCGAGCTTGCACCTTAGTACTACCGGATTCAAGGCTTATCTTGAGGGAAGTTCATAGAAGAAGAAGATCTCTTTGGTGTCAAAGGACCCGGCTACTCCGCCGCACCGGGGAACGTGAAAGTGATTTTATAAGGGCTTCTCCGCCTAGCAATAGGGGCTAAAGGAGAGACACTTAGTTTAGTGCAATACTCGGAGGGTGCCTCTCAGGAGTGGACATAGGTCATGGTTTGATAGAACCACTATAAATTTGGTGTGTTCTTTCTTTATTATTTCCGCATTTAATTTCTGCATCGTATTTTCTTTGTGGTAAATTTTGGTTTGGTTTGTGTTTTTGATCGAAAGATTTATTTTAAAAGACCAATTCACCTCTCTATTAATTAGCTTTGGGCCAGTTCATATGGGGCCTAACATCCCTAACGAACATTCAAGTGGTATCAGAGCGAGATAAATAAAAACAAGTTTTTGAAAACTTTTAAATTTTGATCCATGGCTAATTTTTCTAATCGTAATATTACGGAAGGCTATTCAATCACCAGACCACCTTTTTTTGAAAATATTACTTTTGATTTTTGAAAAATTTGCAAGTCTATTTTTTGTAATCAATTGATTTTTGAATGTGGCAAATGATTTTAACTGGTTCTTCTATACCATCTCGTATTTTAGATGGAATTAAAACTGATATTCCTTTAATCAATGGTGTAGAGACGAGAAAATCAATGCTCAATTGAATGCAAAATCTTTAAACTATTTCTTCTGTGCTTTAAATTCTGAAGATTGAATGTTAGTTTTCACATGCACTGCTGGTAAGAAAATTTGGGATAAATTACACGCCATATACGAAGGCACTAGTTAAATCAAGCAATCCAAGTTGAATATTTTAATGCATGATTATGAACTTTTTTACATGAAACCTTATGAGATGATCTTAGACATGTATACTAGATTTACTCAAATTGTTACATCATTACATGCTTTAGGAAAGGAGTTTTCAAACCTTGAAAAAGTTAATAAAATTTTTCGTTGTCTACTTCATAAGTTTGATGATAAAGTTGTTGTTATTTGTGAATCAAAGAATTTGAATGAGTATTCTATTGATAATTTGATTGGCTCACTCATTGCCTATGAGTAAAGTTTGGGTCAAAGACTTTTTGATGCAGGTGAAACAATAGTACTAAATGCTGAAGACATGGAGCAAAGTGGCTTAGTTGGTGACGAATGTGATAGCTTGTCAAGAAAATTAAAAAGCTCACCAAAGCATAAGCATCAACAAAAGTGGAATAAAGGTAAAAATTGTAAGAATGGTAAGATTTCTTCAGACGTTATTTTTCTTTAGATGCAAGAAGCCTGGACATATGAAAAATCAGTGCCCTATATTGAGAACTCGTCCTAAAAGAGAAAAGGCTAAAGCTAAGCAAATTATAAAAAGGGCAAGTAATGTAAAGTAAAAAATCTCCTTGGCAGACCTAGCTTCTAAATCATCAGACCATGAGCAAGATACTGTTTCAATTTTTTGTGTGTTTATTTGTTTGTGTTGTATTTTTGTTTTTAGTTATTTTTTGTGTTTTGTTTATTTTTTTATTTTCTTTTTCTTCATTTTTGTTATTGCTTTAAAATTTTAAATTAGCTTTTATAATAGTTTTGTGAAGTTCTCTATGATCAACACACACTTTCACTTTTTTAAAAATGAAAAAACCTTACCTCCTATTTTTCTTGAATTTTTTATGTAAGATGTGGTTGACTTCTATAAAAACAGTCAAAGAAAGAAAACTCATATTTTTGTCTCTCTATCTCTTTTCTTAAAAAGGCTATTTTACTTCTGATTGAAAATTTTCATCATATTATAAATTGGATCTTGAAACTGATCTTTTTTCATCTCCCTACATTTTATTTATCGTATAGAAATCTTTTGCAAGTTGTTGAATCTACCTCATAATTTTCTTAATCAAGTAATTCATTTTGTCATTAGAGTGAGTTTACTGTTGTTTTTTAAATTTCATAAATGTAGCATATTTAATTAAAAATAATGACCAATGATGCCAAATAAAAAAAAAGGCCAATGATGTCAAATTAAAAGATGCGCAATGACACCAAATTAAGAAAGATACACAAAGTGTAACAGAAAGTAAAAAATGTACAAAGTGCGCCAAAAATTGATAAGAGGCATAAAATGAGCCCATAATGAGTATGCTTACTTTTTCTGTTTTACTCAAAGCTTAAGAAAACCCTTGATATTTTTGATACTTGATCTTGAAAATCATGATTCTTGGATCACCAATTTTTGCATTAATCTTATATTAGATATGTTTTATAAAAGGAGTTTTGAGAAATTAGAGTTTCTTCTTCTAATTTGTTCCTTGATTTAGATATTGGATTAAAAAGTTTTTGAGCCTTTAAAAGAACTTGAGCTTGTATTAACAATTTCCGAATTTCTAACCATTTCTGGTTTATGCGTTGTCAATCCATTCCTTACTAAATTTTTGAATAAAATCAAGAGGTAACTTTCTCATTTTAAGAATATTTGATTTTTTTTTCACATGATCAGGGATTGTTTTTTTTCTATAATCTTTTTTTTACTATTTGTGCCCCTTCTCTTTTTGATAATATCAAAGGGGGAAAACGTAATATTATATTTGTATCTTTTTTTTCTTCATTCAAAAATTAAAAACAACAAAAAAATTTTAATTCCCCTATTTTTAAAATTTTTATTTTAGTAAGCGGGAGATTAGGAGAAAATGTTTTTATTTTTGCAAATTCAACCAGTAATATTTGCCATCATCAAAAAGGGGAAATTATTGCAGATCTGTTTTCATTGATAATAATTTTGATCATATCAAATACTCTTATTTCTCTATGACTGCCTCATCTACTATCATTTCAGGTCCACAAGATCAGACTGCAATTTGGAACCATCTCAAGATTGGGTAGACTAGGTTTGAGTCTGCTTGTTTCTTTTTTCTCTCTTGAGTCTATTGTAATTGGTGTGGCTCTTAATGCTTTATAAACTTGCTCATACACACCTTGAAAGAATTTCTGACTATTCCCTAGAGTTTACTATTTTTGGTAACATCGTCCGAGATGATATTTATATGGGCCTAGATGATCGGTTTAGAAATAGAAACCCTAATTAGGGCATCATCCTTATTAAGGCAGCCGTCATTAAGCCGATCAGCTTGGACGATCCTTGTATCCGCCAGGATGATAGGCTCAAATCAGAAAGAATCAGCCGTCATGATCAATTTAGGTATTCTTTATTTCAGGACAACGGTGAGGATGATCTATACATCGGCCTGGACAATGCAGCACAATTATGCCTAAATTAATCTGGTAATTTTGGAAAGCAATTAAGGCTAATTGATACAATCACATCGGTCGGGCCGATCACAAGATCAGCCAGGACAATGACCTGGATGATTAACAACGA
The DNA here is from genome assembly GCA_022539455.1 of Dendrobium nobile. Lineage (NCBI taxonomy): Eukaryota > Viridiplantae > Streptophyta > Magnoliopsida > Asparagales > Orchidaceae > Dendrobium > Dendrobium nobile. Next base: position 45,465,003 of record CM039721.1, read on the forward strand.
CCAAACTTTATTCCGGGCAATATTCGGGATGATTATACTTGGATTTGAACTAATCGGCCAGAACGATATTTTATCGTCCTTGACGATGTAACCAATTTTCTTCTAATCATCCCAAATCATCCCGGCTAATTGAGCTTATTTTGTACTGATCGGCCATGACGATATACATATCGACCTGGATGATAAAGTCAGCAAGTTGTATTAATGAGCTCCTTTTGAGATCTTCTATTTAAACTTTTAATAAGGCACTTTTGTAAGTGTCTTTGGCAGCCATTGTAGCTTCATTCTTTTGAGGGAAACTTGAAGAAAGAACTTTAAAGGGAGTGATGAAAGGGTGGAGTATGAGAGAGGAAAAAGATCCTTGGGGGGGGGGGGGACTCAAGCGAGTGTGGAGAGAGATTTAACACGGTTACTCCGACGAGCTTGCACCTTAGTACCATCGGATTTAAGGCTTATCTTGAGGGAAGTTCACAAAAGAAGAAGATCTATTTGGTGTCAAAGGACCTTGCTACTCCGCCACATCGGGGAAGGTGGAAGTGATTTTGTAAGGGCCTCTCTGCCTAGTTGTGGGGGCTAAAGGAGAGACACTTAGTTTTGTGCAATACTCAGAGGGTGCCTCTGAGGAGTGGACGTAGGTCAAGGTTTGACCAAACCACTATAAATCTGGTCTATTTTTTCCTTTATTATTTCTACATTTAATTTCTGCATTGTGTTTTCTTTGTGATGAATATTGGTTTGGTTTGTGTTTTTAATCGAAAGATTTATTTTAAAATACTAATTCATCTCTCTATTAATTAGCTTTGGGCCAGTTCATAAGGGGCCTAACATCCCTAACGAATTTTAACCTTTATCCCTAACATCATCTCTCGAGAGGATAATAAATCCCTATCTAAACCTCCTCCTTTGGAGGAAGTTAGAGAGATGGTTCTTAGCATGAATGGGGACTGTGGCTAGGCCTGATGGTTTTACCACTATATTTTTCCAAAAAGCTTGGAATATTATTAATAGTTATCTTTACTCGGCTGTTTTTGATTTTTTTGCTGGTAATATTATTCCAAAAATTTTCACCTCTACTTTTATTATTCTGATTCCCAAAAGTTTTTGGTTTGTAGTTGGAATGATTTCAGACTTATTAATCTGTGCACCTTTTTTAATAAGATGCTTTCAAAAATTATTATGAGTCATTTAACTCCTATTCTTCCTAAAATTATTTCTCCTTTCAAATGGGTGTTGTCAAGGGAAAAGCCATTGTTGATAATCTTTTGTTGGCCCAAGAATTTTGTAATGACTTCAATGTTAGGGTGAGAGGTGGCAACATGATCTTGAAGCTTGATATTTCTAAGGCTTATGACAACCTTAATTGGAACTTTCTTTACAATGTTTCATAATTGTTTGGTTTTAATTCCTTATCAAAAACTGCATTGAGGGGCTATATTTTTCTATTATTGTGAATGGTAAAAGTAATGATTTTTTTAAATCCTCTCATGGTCTTAAGTAAGGTGATCTTATATCTCATGTTTTGTTCATCATTATTGCTAAGTATTTATTTAGAGGTTTGACCAACCTTTTTGAGAAGCACCCTATCCTGTATTTTAGAACTTTGGTGGGTTTCCCTATTTCTCACTTATGTTTTGCTGATGATTTTATTATTTTTGAGAATGCTTCTTTAAATAGGATTAATAGACTTATGGATTTTTTTCATAATTTTCAAATTGTTAGTGGGCTTCCTCTGAGTAAGCACAAGTGTTATTTTATTGATTCCAATAAAGTGCCAAATAATTGTATTTTGTCTATTAAAGGCTTGACTAGTTTTGCACAAGGTCAATTGTCTATTAAATATCTTGGGGTTCCTCTCTTTAAAGGTAGAAATAAGACCTTTCTGTTTGATTATCTGATTACTTTTGTGCAGAGCAAACTTTTGTCTTTGGTTGCTCATTTTCTAAGTTTTGGTGGTATATTAAATCTTATTAGAAGTGTTCTTTGTTCTCTTCTGGTTTATATTTTCCAAACTCTTCAACACACCCAAGCGATTTGTAATAGAATTGATAGACTTCTTAACAATTTTTTTTTAAAAGGTGTTATTTGCCATACTAAAATTCTTTGGACTTCTTAAGACAATTGTTGTAGAATTTTGGATGAGGGTGGCTTGGGGTGTAATAGTTTTCATGACCTAGCATATAATTTTTCTTTGAAGTTATGGTATAACTTTCATGCTAAAGTCAACATCTGGGCCAAGTTTATATTTGCCAAGTATTGTGTTGGTAGGCACCCAACTATATATTATTTTAACAAAGGTAATTCTAAAGTGTGGCAGAGATTTTGCAAAGTAAAGTGGATGGTTGAACCTCATCTCTCTTGGGGCTTGGTGGTGGGAACATTTTCTTTTGGCAAGACCATTGGTTGGGAGGTCAATCGATTGATGCCATTATGAACACTTCTTCTACTGTGGTGGTTAAGGAGAACAATTTTTTTTATAACTATTGGGATTATGATAAACTTCCCAATGTTATTCCTTATTTGATCATTCAAAAAATTTTGAACTTTCCTCTTAACACTGATTCTAATGATTTATTATTATGCAACTTGTCCAAATATAGGAATTTAAAATTATAGGATGCTTGGAATACTTTTAGAGCTATGAATGATGCTACTTATATTTATTCTATGATTTGGCATAAAAGTATTCCTTACACTATGGCTATTTCCATTTGGATAATATTTCATAAGTTCATTTCTACTGATGATAAATTGATTAATAGAGGATTTACTTTAACTTCCAAGTGCCAATGTTGTTATCATGTATAGAATATGCATAATGTTTTTATTTTCAGTCCTTAAATTTTAAAACATGGACTTATTTTGATGATATTTTCAAATTAAATAGTTTCGGTGCTAAATTATCTATTAAAGCTATGCTTAACTCTTGGTTTATTAAGTTTAAAGGCCATATAATAAATGTGATACCTCCCTTTATTTTGTGGTATTTATGGTTGGATAGAAATAATTTTGTTTTTAATGATATGCGTATGAACCATCATAGGATTATTAAAAATGTGAAAGATAAGGTGCTCTGTCTTTTTTCTATCAATCTTCTTTCTATTAAGAGTTTTAAGAATTATTCTTATGTTGTTGATGATTTGGTATCAGAGTAGAGGATAATTTTCATTCTTCTGACCAAGGTTTGTTTGCTGGCTCATACCTCCTAATAGTTTTTTAAGTTAAATGTTGATGGTGTTGTTATTGGCTCTACCACCAATTTTTGTGGGGTTATTATGGATAGTCTTGGAAATCTTATTAATGCTTTTCCGGGCCCTATTCCGAGTTGTGATGAGAACCTTGTTGTTCTCTTGGCAATTCTTCATGGCATTAGATTATGTATTTCTCTGGGGCATTACTAAAATTGGTATTGAAGTTGGTTCTAATTATAGTATTCAATGTTTAAATACTAGTGAGGATAGTACTTGCAATTCTGACACTTTTTTATTTAGTGAGAGATATTAAACATCTGCTGGTTTTAATGGATTTCTTTTTCTCCTCTGTTCTTAAGGAGGGGAATGTTTGTGTTGAGTGGCTTACTAACTTAGGGTATGGTTTGGATGGCTATACTGAGCTTTCTATTTCTAATTTCCCATGTTATTTAAAAGGTCTTTTAATGTTGGATTAAATTGATCTTCCCTATGTTAGAAATTAATGTTTTATGTTGCCCTAGTCTTTTGGCCTTATTTTGTTTTGGTTTGGAGGTTGTTTATATTTGGTTAACCATGGTTTTGGTGTTGTTCTTTTGGTTTTAGTTTTCTTCTTCCCTTTGTATTACATTATTGAGTGTAGTTTGGCTATAGGCTAGAGCTATGATTGTGCCAGTTTGTATGCTGATGGTTTGCCCATTTGTTGCTCTCCTACCTTCAATTACTGGTATGTGTATTGGTGGGGTTGTTTAGCTGGGGATAACAATGGGATCTTGTGGAGAACTTGGGCAATATTCATTTTCTCTATGTAGGTGATGTTTTGTGTTTTTCTGCTATGGGGATGTTGGGGTTACTTTTTATAGCCTCGTGCTGTTTCTGGGGCATAGTTTAACCCTTTGTCATTTGGTTTTTAGTGTTGGTGATGGGCCCTGTGATGGGGGTTAATGGTGGCTTATATACTTTTTGTCTTGTCATTTTTGCTGGATAGCTTCTCCATCTAGGGACATATTTATTATTTGGTTGGCTTTAATGTGTCCAGTTTCTAGCTTCCTCTGCTTTTATCTGTATGTGCTATGTATCCTATTATGGGTAATTTATTTTGGAGGTAGGATTGAGAGGCATTTGGTCACCCTAGTGATGGCTGCTAGTTTTATGATTTCCTGAGCTCTTTTAGCATGTATCCTTGGTTGGTTATTAACTACTGGATTGGTATTTGCAGGTTTCCTATCATCCTGCCCCTCATGTATATACTAACTGCTTTCATTGCTAGTTTCACGTTCCTGGGTACATTGGGTTCCTTTTATTGTGGTTTTAGTTTAACTTTGTTGATTATGGATTTATTATTTATTTCTTGCCTCCTGAGTTATTTAATTGTTTTAGCTACTGGTGTGATCATCAATATGGTGGATATTTTGTTCTTTTTCAAATCTTTATAATATAATTTCAAATAATCCATTGATAATCCTTTTGGGAGATTGACATACCCTATTAAGATCTTATTTTATTCCAATATTATCTATATTATGTTAATTGCTATTTTTAGTGTCCTTGTAGGTCATTTTTATAGGTTTTTGGAGACTAGTGCTCGTTTTGTGCAGGTTCCTTTTTTGGATGGTGAGACTGTGTTGTTTGCTAGTTCCAATTATTCTTCATTTTTGTTTTTAGAATGTTATTAGGCCATTTTGTATTTATGCTTAGTGGGGATCGCTGGCTCCTAGGTTTTTTATTTTCTTTTAATTTTGTAAGCTCATTGGAGCTATAGTGAGCTAGTGTTCCCCTTAAGAACTTGTAATATTTCTTTCTATCAATGAATAGGCCCCTTGTGTGGGTTTTAACAAAAAAAAAAGGTTAAAAGAGAGATTAAATGCAAGGCCTCACAAAAAGCCCTAAATTTAATTCTAGAGACTTTGATTGTGCATTATAATCATGGATCATCCAGTATGATTATTTTAGATTATTACTATTAGTATTGTATGATTAGTACAAAGAATTAACCCAAATATCTAGGATGATTTAGACCTTTATTAAGTACGATTACTTTAAAATACTAGGATTATCATCTCGTATGATTCGCGATGATAAATTATCATCCCATGTTGGAATTGGGTAAAACATTATTATTGGTCCAATCATCCTATACAATATTTCAATTAATTCAAAATCATCCCATAATCAGAGAAATATTTAGGTAAGATTTAATTTCATAATATAGTATGATACCTATCATAAAGAATAATTAATACAAAATTTTAAAATTAAAATATTTCTTAAATTATGCTTGGCGGTTTAGATCTTGATTTCAACTTATCTTCACTATATAGTACTATTAATTCAACTTGCTTTAAATATCATAATTAGTCAACTTAATAATTTTCTGATTAGCTGATTGTATAATACGATATAGATCATACAGTAAGATTAGTTTAGAAAATTTAACTTCTTATATTGTCACTAACCCACTCTCTTAAGTTTGTGTTTTCATGGTCACCAAGCTTAGCATCCACCAAAATATTTGATTTGACTTAAGAAAAAAATATATATATGAAATGAAAATATAGACATTTAACAATATACTTAACCCTAGTCTACCCAATCTTGATTTGATAAAACTTACAAGTGTACGATGGACCTGAAATGTAAGTGTAGAGAAATAAAAAAGAAATCACAGGACTTGGATCATGATTTGAAACAATCTCTCCCTTTTGATTATGATAAACATTGTTGGTAAATAACTCAAATATATTTTTACTATTTTCTAAACTCATCATTACTAGCTAATCTTTCAAAATTTGGGGTGGGGGGGGGTTAAAGAAAGAACATACAAACAATGTGAAATGAAAAGAAAAATTAGTGAATTAATCATTCCAACGTAGAGTAGATCCTTCTAATAAGAAACAACTTCCCCTTTTGATATTACAAAATGGAGGAAAGAATGAAACAAAAAATGCCAAAATAAAATCATACATTATAATGTGGGGACATAAAAATAATAAAAACATAAGCACTATTACAGAGTAAACTAAAAGTATGAAAAGTCTTGATCATGTGGAGGTGGAGGTGGTGTGGTGGTTGGAAGAATCGATGAATGGAGGCAAACTGCTCCAAGCCAATCATGTCATTTTTATGTTGTTGGTGCTGATGTGCTACGTAGTTAGCAAAGTGAGCCATATTATTGTCATGATGTTGTTGTTTCTCTGCTATGTATGTGTCAAAACTAGCCTCCCATTGGTCAAACCTCTCAACTAGCATATCATATTGAGATTGCAGACTAAAACTTCTGCTGGTACTTATCCTTCCCCTATCTCTTCTAGTTAGGGGTCAAAGTAATGAACATTACGGAGATGGACGCTGTGAATGATGTGGAAGGAGAAATTGGAATAGAACGTTAGGAAATTATATGGTGGTGCAAGGAATTGTAAGTTTTATTTGGATTCAAGGAGGAAGGCAATTATGTGACGTAAGGCAAGATTTGGCTTTATTTTATGTCTAGGACCTCTAATGCATGTTAGATTCTCAAGATATTAAATAATTAAGTTAGCTGCATTGAAATCAATTTTTACCCTTATGAAGTAGGTGGGTAGGGATGTTGACTCTTGATTAGGTTGTTAAGCCTAAGCTATTATCCCAATGCTAACCAAGAGGAGGGATAAATTAGTAATTTAAAAAAACTCTTGGTGAATTTTAGAAAATTGATTTATAATTTTATCACAAAATATTTTTCAACCATAAAATATTAAAGTGAATAAAATAAAAATGTAGAGAACCGTCGTCCTTTCACACCCTCCATATGTTGGCAGAGAACCGGCATCCTATTTCACCCTCCTAATGAAGGCAGAGAACCTGCGATCGATGTTGAAGAACTTCACTTAAGAGCTTCCAGAGGAGATGGGCACAAACTTGAAGGAGTCGAAGAGATCCTCGCTTTGGACAACCTTGCGAATCCCTTACAACTCCCCCCCCCCCCCCCCCCCCCACCCTCACTTCATCTCTCACACTTCACTCTCACAATCTCTCCCAAACACTCACACATAATGACCACTCTCAAAAGAAATTCACAACAAAGGCCTTTTGTGACAATTTTTAGGACTCCTTATATAGAAAGGACATGAAAAATTGCCTAAAAATTGAAAATTATAAGAAAATTATCCTACGATCATACTGTACAATTGCATATCATCCTGTATGAATGAATAGTGTCCCATATGAATTTCCCGAATGAATGCATAGTGTCCCCGTATGAACACAGAGTGTCCCATACGAATCACTCGTACAAATGCATATTATCCTCGTACAAACACATAATGTCTGGTACAAATCGCTTGTACGAATGCATAGTATCCTGTATGAATCATCCGTACAAACCATGTTCATCCGAGACGAACAATATAAAAATTCTCAAATTTTTTATGTACGAAACGTCGGAATGAAATGAGCGAGAACGGACCCGAGACGTTCATCCTTGTACGAAAGTGGGATCATCCCGTACGACCCATACTTAGAAAAATTTTTTCATGCAAGAATAGATCTAAGACATTCATCCTTGTATGAAACTAAAATCGTCCCATACAATACATACTTAGAAAAAAAAATTTGTGCGAGATCAGACCTGAGACATTCGTCCAACTGCTCGTAGGAGTTTATAACTAAACAAATCGTCCTATACAAAATGAATTCGTACATTAGGATCACTTAACAATTTTGCAAATTTTAAACACTCCCCTAGTGTGTGTGTGCATAGTTACTCAATTATAATCACATTCTCTCATACTCAATAAAATGAAAAATACATACTCTATTTATAATGAACCCTAATTTATTTTTATTTGAAGTCTTCAACAAACTAGAGTATGATTTTCCCAAAATATTAGTATAAACATAAAATAAGAATAGAATGAAAAATACTATGAAACATAAAGATGTGAGCAATAATATTTATTATCATCGAAAATATAAACTCGTGAGCAATGAGTCACAACAATCTCCCTCTTTTTGATGATGGCAAACATTACTCGCTGAATTTGCAAATTAAGTTTTATTTCTCTCACAATCTCCCCCTCATTAAGATAATCATTTTAAAAATAGGGAAAACTAAATTTAAAAAAAAAATTATTTCTAAAACAAAAAGACACTACTACGAAGCAACTAAAACAAAAAGACACTAATACAAAGTAAATAACAGTACATTCTCTCCCTTTGACATTATCAAAAAGTAGAGGAGCACACAAAAAACAAGACAAAAAATAGAAAAAATAGACTTAAGATCAAATGGACCCTAATTAGGTGAACTTGATGTTATAGAAGAATCAGTTTAAAATTTTTGCACATTTTCTTAATCAAGCTGTTCATTTTTGTCATTAGAATGTGTTTTCTTTTATTTTTTAAAATTACATAAAAGAAGCATATTTTTTAAAAATAAAAGAGGCACAAAATGAGCCCAAAGCTAAAAGATGTGCAATGATGCAAAATTTAAAAAACTAAAGTTTATTAATATTATTCTTTTCTCTATCTTTTAATCTTCAAGTTCAAATCTATATAATGTTCAACTATATTTTACTTTAGAAATTGAATTTAATTAATCTTCATTTCGTCACTTTGCAATAATTCTCCTTATCAATTTGCCTAGATTATTTCATGATCATGGTATATTTTTCTTGTCTATCTTATATTTTAATTTAAATGTTTCAGAATCTTTATTTCTTTCTAATGAACTTTAATCTTCTTATTGCAATTATAATTCAATATCTTTAAAGATCAATTATCAAATGCTTCTCATATGACTTCTTACATTTCTTTTGTTTTTCTTCTTCCTTCTTTTTGTTGTTGTCAAAAATGGTTAGAAATATTTATTATTTGTTTGTATTTTTGTTTGTTTGTTTTTTTTTTTTTTTTTTGCATTTGTTTTAATTTTTTGTGTTAAAGTGTTGTGATCTTTTGAAGTGTTTTATTTTGTGATGTTGTTTCTTATTAAAAATAAGACAAAAAAAATAGACTGAAGATCAAACGAACCCTAATTCGATGAAGTTGATGTTATAGAAGAATCAGTTTAAAATTTTTGCAAATTTTCTTAGAATGAGAAAATTACCTCTTGGTTTTATTCAAAAACTTAGTAAGACATGAATTGATAATACATAATCCAATTTTTAGCACTATCACTTCACCTACATCCAAAAGTTTTTGACTCACAGTTTGCTCGTGAGTAATCAGTGAGCCAATTAAATTATCAATAGGATAATCATTAAAATCTTTTGATTCAATTATAGCAGTGACTTTAGTATTAAATTTTTAAAGTAGACATTATAAAATTTTATTTACTTTTTCAAAGTTTGAAACTTCTCTACCTACAGCTTACAATGATGTTACTATTTGTGAAAACCTAGTAAACATATCTAAGATGGTCTCATAAGATTTCATGCTAAAGAATTCATAGTCATGCATAAAAATATTTAACTTAGATTGCTTGACTTTACTAGTAACTTCGTATGTAGTGCATAAACTAACCCAAATTTCCTTGTTGGTAGTACATATAGAGATTCTCATATAAACTTCAAAATTTAAAGCATAAAATAAAAAATTCAAATATTTAGCATTTAATTGAGCATAAATTTGTTTTTCTCTACTCCATTAAAAAAATGGGATATCAGTTTTGATTCTATCTATAATACGTGACGGTACAAAATAACCAATTTGAATAATATGTCACATTCAATAATTTATTGATTACAAGAAAGTAGACAAACAAATTTTCTAAAAGTCAAAAATAAAAAAATATTTTCAAATAAAAGTGGTCTAGTGATCGAATATCTTTCTAATGTATTACGGTTTCCAAAATAAGCCATGATTGTTTCCAAAAAGTTGTCTAAACTTATAGTTTTGAAACAATGCTCTGATACCACTTGTTGAATCTTGATTAGGTTGTTAAGCCTAAGCTATTATCTGAAGGCTAACTTAAAGTGGGGGAGAATTGGTAATTTAAAAAACTCTTTGTGAATTTTATAAAATTGATTTATAATTTTATCACAAAATATTTTTCAACCATTAAATATTAAAGCGCATAAAATAAAAATGCAAAAAATAAAAGAGAATAGAGGAACACCAAGTTTTAAAGTGGTTCGGTCAAACACGACCTACATCCACTCCCTGAAGACTCCCTCTTCAAGTATAGTACTATTACCAAATTGACTCTCATTTTTCCCTCACAGTAAGGCAGAGAAGCCTTCACAATTTTCCTCTCTTCCACCAATCCCCGATGCTACAGAGAATCATCATCCTTTTACACCCTCTAAGTGCCGGTAGAGAACCATCATCCTTCACACCCTGCAAGTGTCGGTAGAGAACCGTCATCCTTTCACACCCTCCAAGTGTCGGCTGAGAACCATCATCCTTTCACACCCTCCAAGTGTCGACAGAGAACCGGCTTCCTTTTTCGCCCTCCTGGTGAAGGTAAAGAACCCGCTACCGATGTTGAAGAACTTCACTTAAGAGCTTTTAGAGGAGATGGGAAGAAACTTGAAGGAGTCAAAGAGATCTTTGCTTTGGGCAACCTTGTGAATCCCTCACAACCCCCCTCACTTGATCTCTCACACTTCACTCTCATAATCTCTCCCAAACACTCACACTCAATGACCACTCTGAAGAGAAATTCATAACAAAGGCCTTTTATGACAGTTTTCAGGACTCCTTAAATAGAAAAGACATGAAAATACCATCCAAAAATTGAAATTTCTAACAAAATTGTCCTATGATCATACTGTATGATCATATATCATCCCGTACAAATGAATAGTGTCTCGTATGAATTGCCCGTATGAATGTATAGTGTCCCCGTACGAACATACAGTGTCCCATATGAATCGCTCATACAAAAGCATAGAGTCCCCGTATGAACACGTGGTGTCTCGTACGAATCGCTCATAAAAATGCATAGTGTCCTGTATGAATCATCTATATGAACCAAGTTCGTCCGGGATGAATAGTATGAAAAATTTTAAATTTTGTCTATACAAAATGTCAAGACGAAATGAGCAAGAACAAACCCGAGATGTTCATCTTTGTATAAAATTAGGATCGTCCCGTATGGTCCATACTTAGAAAAAAAATCGGGCGAGAACAGACCCGAGACGTTCATCCTTGTATCAAATTGGGATTGTCCCGCATGATAAAAACTTAAAAAAAATTCTTCATGTGAGAATAAAATAGAGGTGTTTGTCCAACTGCTCATAGGAGTTTATAACTAAATAAATTGTTCCGTACGAAATGAATTCATATAGTACAATGAATTTAAAAATTTTGCAAATTTTAAACACTCCCCCAAAGTGTGTGTGCATAGTTACTCAATTACAATCACACTCTCTCAGACTCAATAAAATGAAAAATACAGACTCCATTTATAATGAACCCTAATCTATTTTTATTTGAAGTCTTCAACAAACTGTAGTATGATTTTCCTAAAATATTAGTATACACACAAAATAAGTATATAATGAAAAATACTATGAAACAAAAAGATGTGAGCCATAATGTTTATTATCATAAAAAATATAAACTCGTGAGCAATGAATCATAACAATCTCCCCCATTTTGATGATGGCAAATATTACTTGTTGAATTTGCAAATTAAGTTTTATTTCTCTCATAATCTCCCTCTCATTAAGATAATCATTTTTAAAAATAGGGAAAACTAAATTTTTTTTTAAATAAAATGAATTCTAAAATAAAAAGATACTAATATAAAGCAAATAAAATGAAAAGACAATAATACAAAACAAATAACAGTATATTCTCACCCCTTTGATATTATCAAAAAGAAGAAGAGCACACCAAAAACAAAACAAAAAAATAGAAAAAATTGACTAAAGATCAAACGGACCTTGATTAGGTGAAGTTGATGTTATAGAAGAATCAGTTTAAATTATTTGCAAATTTTCATATAATGAGATAGTTATCTCTTGATTTTATTCAAGAACTTTGAAAGGCATGAATTGATAATACACAATCCAGAAAGGTTAGTTATTCAAAATTTGTTAATCCTAGCTCAGGTTCCTTCAAACAACTTGATGAATCTTGATTAAGAAAATAATAAGGTGGATTCAATAACTTGCAAAAGATTCCTATGAGATAGAAAAAATGTTAGGAGATGAAAAAAGATTAATTTCAAATTTCAATTTATAATTTGATGAAGAATTTGAATCAAAAGTAAAATAGCCTCATTAAGAAATGAGATAGAGAGACAAATCATGAGTTTCATTCCTTTCACTATATTTATAGAAGTCAACCACAACTTACATAGAAATTCAAGAAAATATGAGGTAAATTTTTTATTTTTAGAAAAAATGATTTTTGAAAAATGATTTAATTCTCTAAAGTGTATAGAAAATAAAATGTGAAATGTGTGTGTATTAATCAGAGTGACTTTATAAATGATAGAAAGAACATAAATAAACATATCTAAAAAAAATAACATAAGGTTTCATGCTAAAGAGTTCATAGTCATGCATTAAAATATTCAACTTAGATTGCTTGACTTCACTAGTACCATCGTATGTAGTGCATAACCTATCCCAAATTTCCTTGCCAGTAGTACATATAGAGATTCTTATATAATCTTTAGAATTTAAAGAACATAACAAATAATTCAAATATTTAGCTTTTATTTAAGCATAAATTTGTTCTTCTCTACTCCATTCAGAAAATGGGATATCAGTTTTGATTCCCTCTATAATATATGACAGTACAAAATAACCAATTTGAATTATATGTCATATTCGATAATCTATTGATTGCAAGAAAGTAGATATTCGAATTATCCAAAAATCAAAAGAAATATTTTCAAATAAAAGTTTTCTAGTGATCGAATATCCTTCTAATGTATCACGGTTCCCAAAATAAGTCATGATCATTTTCAAAAAGTTATCTAAACTTATAGCTTTGAAATAAAGCTCTTATACCACTTGTTGACTCTTGATTAGGTTGTTAAGCCTAAGCTATTATCCCAAGGCTTCCCAAGAGGGAGCTGAATTAGTTATTTAAAAAAAAACTCTTGGTGAATTTTAGAAAATTAATTTATAATTTTATCACAAAAGATTTTTCAACCATAAAATATTAAAGTGCGTAAAATAAAAATGTAGAAAATAAAAGAGAATGGAAGAATACTAAGTTTTATAGTGGTTCAGTCAAACACGACCATCATCTACTCCCTGAAGACTCCCTCTTTAGGTATTGCACTATTATTAAAGTGACTCACCTTTTGCCCCCACAGCAAGACAGAGAAGCCTTCACAATTTTCCTTTCTTCTACAAATCCCCAGAGCTATAGAGAATCGTCATCCTTTTACACCCTCTAAGTGTTGGCATAGAACTGTCATCCTTTTACACCCTCCAAGTGTCAATAGAGAACTCTTGTCCTTTCACACCCTCCAAGTGTCAGCAGAGAACCGTCGACCTTTTGCACCTTCCAAGTGTCAGCAAAACATTGATGTCCTTTTTCACCTTCCTGGTGAAGGAAGAGAACCCACGACCGATGTTAAAGAACTTCACTTTAGAGCTTCCAGAGGAGATGGCTAGAAACTTGAAGGATTCAAAGAGATCCTCTCTTTGGGAAACCTTGTGAATCCCTCACAGCCCCCTTCACTTGATCTCTCACACTTCACTCTCACAATCTCTCCCAAACACTCACACTCAATGACCACTCTCAAGAAAAAATCACAACAAAGGCCTTTTGTGATAGTTTTAGGACTCCTTATATAGAAAGGACATGAAAAAATGTCTAAAAACTTAACATTATAAGAAAAATGTCCTACGATCATATTATACGATCACATATCATCCCCGTATGAATGAATAGTGTCTCATATGAATTGCCCATATGAATACAAAGTGTCCCCATACGAACACACACACTGTCCCATACGAATAGTTCATACAAAGGCATAGTGTCCCCGTACGAACGCATAGTGTCTCATACGAATCACTCGTATGAATGCATAATTTCCCATACAAATCATCCATACAAACCAAGTTTATCTGGGATGAATAGTATGAAAATTTTCAAATTTCATCTGTACGAAACATCAGGATGAAATGAGCGAGAATGGACCCGAGACGTTTGTCCTTGTATGAAATCAGGATTGTCCCATACGATCCATACTTAAAAAAAATTCATGCAAGAACAGACCTGAGACGTTTGTCCTTATACAAAACTGGGATTGTCTCGTATGATCCATACTTAGAAAAAAAATTTGTACGAGAATAGACCCGAGACATTTATCCAACTGCTCGTAAGAGTTTATAACTAAGTAAATCATCCCATACGAATTGAATTCGTATAGTACGATTAGTTTAAAATTTTTGAAAAATTTTAACACTCCACAAGTGTGTGTGTACATAGTTACTCAATTATAATAACACTCTTTCACACTCAATAAAATGAGAAAACAGACTCCATTTACAATGAACCCTACTCTATTTTTATTTGAAGTCTTCAACAAATTGGAGTATGATTTTCATGAAATATTAGTATACACACAAAATAAGTATAGAATAAAAAATACTATAAAATATAAATATGTGAGCCATAATGTTTTTTATCATCAAAAATATAAACTCGTGAGCAATGAGTCGCAACAAGGGATAGATGATGTGTGATATTGATTAAATCCCGAGCTTTTGGAATTACAGAGTTGCGAAGGATATGTTTAATAATTCTTGAATCTTATAATAATGTATTCACTTGAGCAATGTGGTATCTAACATTTGATTCCTTAAGGGTAGTGTTTGCAAGGGTCCAATCATAATTAGTATTAAATGCTACAAGGTGCACCTTTTTGCTAGTAGTTGAAAGGTGGAGGAATTCATGAAAGTCTTGACATGTAATTACAACAGTCCTTTGATTGACATAAGATTAGAGGGTAGTACCCTCACTATTAATATGGAGACTATCAAAGAATTCAAACAAGATTTCACAATTTAATGGGTAGGCAAGAGCGAGAATAAAAGAGAGAGTAGTGGGGGAAAACATTTTGAGTACTTGGAAATTTATATCTTCCTTACCTACGATTTTGGATGGTGTGATCTAGGCAGTTTTGTAGTGATTATAAGCCTCTTTGTCTATGGCTTCTGCAAATTGAGGATCCACGGGACATCAAGAGGAACTTTCGACTAGAGCTCGTAAGCGCTTTGCTCCAACCATTTCAAGGATTAGAGAGAAGACGTACTAGATAAAATAGATGTTCATATAGTATGATACAATATTAAATATTATATCGATCAAATTCAAATAATCTAATATCTACTGCCATGTGTATCATACAGCATGAAGAAGGTGTTTGTATAGTACGATCACCCATGATTGATTAATCAAAGTCTTTGGATTTGTTGTGAGTAGTGATTTGGTGTTTTTATGAATATCGTATAGTACGATGTTGAATCAATACAATATGAATAAAAATTCATAAAGAGGTGTGTGATGATCAGGGAAGC
Organism: Dendrobium nobile; assembly: GCA_022539455.1. Lineage (NCBI taxonomy): Eukaryota > Viridiplantae > Streptophyta > Magnoliopsida > Asparagales > Orchidaceae > Dendrobium > Dendrobium nobile. The sequence continues at coordinate 45,480,661 of CM039721.1, forward strand.
TTCATAAAAAAAAAACATAAAACAAATCACAAAAATAAAAATAGCACTACAAACAATCATAAAATAAATTCAAATGAAAACACATAAAAATTTTTATTTTTCTAATTTTAAAATCATCCTGAAGCATGAATATCTATAACTCTTAGTCTAGTCCTTAAGGTGCTAAAGGTTTCAAAAGCAAGGTGTTTTGTAAATATATATGCCAATTAATTTTTAGTAGCTACATGATGTAGCTCTTTATCCCCTTTTGTCACATGTTCTCTAATTTTACATTTTCAGTATATGTGTTTTGTCCTTGAATGTTGGATTAGATTTTTTGATATGAAAATGGTATTAATGTTATCAAACATGATTTGAATGGTGCATACAGGTAGTCCAAGATCTATGATTTTGTTGTTTAAGCCATAGGATTTATGTAACTCAACTCCCTATAGGTCTTTTTTTTTTTTTGGGGGGGGGGGGGCGCCTACGGAGGGACCTGTGCATTAATATAGTAAAAAAATTACATGGTCCTTAAGGAGAACCTTCAGCCCACTAATGCTCATAAGAACTACAAAACAAAGGAAATTAAAACCTTCAAGCCAAAAGTCTCCACTAAGAAAAAATACAAAATAACCTAGAAACATTATAAAGTGGACATGAGCCCGTACCCAAAAAAGAAAGAAAAAATTATACTCATTCAGCCAAATATTTATGCACATAAAAGATAACCTACAATTATTAATAATAAACAAAAGCACTTCCAAAAAATAGAATATGCACCACAGGGTAATAAAACAAGCAATAAAAGGATAATTCAATGGTATAAAATTTAAATTGATAACAAAATAGCTGACAAAAACATTAACCCAATAGAGATTATGCCAAATAACATTCCAGGAATTGTTATGCCACCTAAAAAGATTATGCAAATCATTAGTATTGGTAGTAATATAAAATAATCAGCAATACTTAAACCAAAAAGAAAAGTAGACATTGGAATAACCCTTAGTAAAATTGGCCATTAATAAAATGTTTAAACCCAATAGTAAAGTGTGAGCTGAAATCCATAAGATAAAATGAATCGTATTGCAGTAATGAACTAGAAACAAATACCTAGAAAAACTGTAAAACCTATAACTCAAGAAATGCACTAATTTAAGCAACAATAAATAAGAGATGTTCATAAAAACTAAATAGAGCAGGTAAGTGAAAAGCCAAGTCATAGAAAAACTGCCCACAAGCAGCACCAAAGGTATAAATAGCCCAAAGGCATTTATCAGAGCATACATAATCCCAATCCAAAAAATAAATTGGCTCAGGTTTGAATTATCAGAATAATCATAACAAAGTACTAGTTGCTCAAACCCAAACCACCTCTAATAAAAATAATGAAAAAATACCATAGACCAGGAAAGAAGAAAGCCTACAGTATCAAGAGCATGCAAAATGATCCAAATCATGCGACAGATGGCATTAATCATAACAAACATCACCTAACTAGTTACAAAAAAACCAAAATTGATTATGGAAATAAAGAATCCTAAGCAAAGTAACAAAAGGATAATAGATAACCATATAGATCCAGAAAGACCAGATATCAATCCAATGAAGATTGTCACATTCATGATTTATAACTCTCAACCCACCAACATAACAACTCAATATTGCTAAGAAAAATCCAAAAAGTACTTGAAGAGGAGAAGATGAGCAGCATATGTTATAAACTTGGTTTCATGGATTGTGATTTTGATGTTAGCAAACACTTTGACTGCCTTATACTACTGACATTTTCAGGATTCAAAGATCGGACGAAAATCGAAACCAGCTCAAGACTAGATAGATTAGGTTTGAGTCAGTCTGTAATTCTCTTTTTTTCCCTTTCTTAAGTCAATTGTAAATGTTTGAAGTGACTGATGTTAAGTATCCCTACACACACACACTTGAGAGATTCAGAATTTCTATTTTTACTCACATCGTCCCGGACGATATTTATATCAGCCTGGACGATCGAGTTCAAAAAAGAAGTTCTAATCAGGATTTCTTTGTTAAGGCAGCCGTAATTAACTGATCGTCCTGGATGATATATTTATTGGACAGGATGATATGCTCAAAATAGAAAGAAATAGCCACCATGATTAATTTAAGTATTCAGTATTTTTGGAAATCGGCCTCGACGATCGTGAGATCGGCTTAGACGATATGGCATAATTATGCCTAAATTGATCCGGCAATCAAGGATGATTGATACGATCACATCGTCCTAGAAGATCTCAGGATCGGCCAGGACGATATACTCAAAAATCCTTAGTTCCTCCTGGACAATAAATATCGACCAACACAAATTCAGGGCGATGTTCTAGCCGATCAGGATCGGATAGCTCGAATTCAAGGCGATGCTCTGGATGATTTTCCTCTGATTTGAACTGATCATCCGAGATGATCATGAGATCGGTCGGGACGATCAAGCTAATTTTCAATCATCCAATTCATTTTCAGAGTGGTGTTCTGGCCGATCATCTGTGTTTTGAACTGACTGTACAGGAAGATATTATTATTATCCTGAACGATAAAGTCAGCAACTTGTATTTATTGAGCTCCTTTGAAGCTCTTCTATTTAAGAGCTATTGTTCAACATTTTTGAACATCCTTGGATGCTGTCTTGACCTGAGAAAACCTAAAGGAGAGAGAGAGAGAGAGTGATGGAGAGAGAGAGAGAGGATCTTGTGAGGGGGTGCTTGTGAGGGAGTTCATAAGGGTTGCTCCAAGCATTGTTCCACTTCTTCTTCCCTAGAGTCTCTTATCCTTGGAAGGGTTGGGAGAGGTAAGGTTCAGCTATTGATCAAGGTTCTCTGCCTGCTTCAGGAGGAAGCAAAAGGAGTGGGGTTTTCTGCCTTGCCGGGGGTGGCAAAAAGGAGGTATTTTTGTAAAGGCTTCTACACCTAACTGTGGTGGCTAAAAGAGAGTCACGTTGGTAGTGCAACACTCGGAGGGTGCCTCCGGGGAGTGAACGAAAGTCAAGTTGACCGAGCCACTATAAACTCTTATGTTCTTTTTACTGCTTCCGTACTTTAATTTTTCACACTTATTTTTTTGTGGTGACTTTGGTTTGAGATAATTGTTCTTTATTTTTAAAGAATTTTTTTAAAATACCAATTCACCCCCCCCCCCCCTCCTCTTGGTTAGCCTCGGGACTAGTTCTTAAGGGCCTAACATCCCTAACAAACTTTCAAGTGGTATCAGAGCGGGATTCATAAAAATTAAGTTTGAAAACTTTTTGAATTTTGATCCATGGCTAACTTTGGAAATCGTAGTACAACTGAAGGATATTCTATTAAATGACCTCGTTTGTTTGGAAACCTTCCTTTTGAATTTTGGAAAACCTGCATGTCTATTTTTTTGCAATCAACTGATTATTGCATGTGGATGCTTATTAAAGAAGGATATTCACCACCTTCTCGTGAAATTAACATAATTAAAACTGAAGTTGCTTTTACTGAAAGGACTTTCGATGAAAGAGATTTAGCTCAATTAAATGCGAAGTGTTTGAATTGTTTTTTTTTGTGCTTTAAAATCTGATGATTACATGTGTGTTTCTACTTGCTCTACTAGAAAAGAGATTTGGGATAGGTTGTGCATTACTTATGAAGGAACCAATGAAGTGAAACAATCTCGTTTGAATATTCTCTTGTATGACTACGAACTTTTTTGTATAAAAACTTCTGAATCAATTTCTGATATGTAAACAAGATTTACTCAAATTGTTACTTCTTTGCATGCCTTAGGAAGAGAACTTTCAAATTATGAAAAAGTAAACAAGATTTTGAGATGCTTGCCTTCGTCTTTTGATACTAAAATCACTACAATCACTGAATTTAAGGATTTGAACACTTATTCAATTGATAACTTACTTGGCTCACTCATTTCATACGAGCAAGGAGTGAATCAAAGAAATCTTGATGCAGGTGAGAAAAGAAAGAAGAAAACTATGGCATTAAAGGCCAACAACACAAATTTTGATTCTTCTGGGTCTGAGAGCGATGACATTGCCTTAATCACAAGGCAGTTAAAAAGCTTTCTAAGGAAGAAACACAAGCATCATCAAAATTGGAGAAAAGGTAAAGATAATAAATATTCTAAAGGATCTTCTGATGTTGTTTGTTTTGAATGCAAGAAGCCTGGACATGTCAGAGCTGATTATCCTACACTTCAAGATCACTCAAGCAAAGAAAAGGGTGAGGAGAAACCCAAGTTTAGGAAGGAAAAAAAAACATCAAAAGGCATTTTGGGCGGATTCTGCATCTGATTCATCGGAGACTAAACCTGAAGATGAAACAACAAACTTATGCTTAATGGCAGAAGATCATCTTGATCAAAGTGATGACGAAGAGGTATGTAAACTAACTTATGATCAATTGTTCAAAATTTGTGAGAAAATACATGCATCATACAAAAAACTTAAGAAAACTCATGCTAGTTTGAAGTTGGAGCTTTTTAATATACAAAAAGAGTATGAAATTATTCTCAAATATCATTCTACAATTGATTCAAATTACATGGTTCTACTTGATGAATTTGATGATTTAAATAAAAAGCATTCAGAATTAATTAATGAGCATGATGTATTAAAAGTTTCACACACCTCACTTGAATTCGATTTTATGAAATCTGAAGAGAGAAAGCAAAATTTGAGGATTGAAAATGATGTCTTAAAAAGTACAAACTTGAGGCTTCAAAAGGAATTGAACTCACTTAAGGGAAATTGGATGACACCCATTTTTTATCTAAAGCCAAAACCTAGAAAGAGGCATTATAACCCTAATCATTTATGAAATCCTTTTCCTGGAGTTAGATGTTTTTCATGTGGCATGCTAGGACACATCTCACATACTTCCACTGCTCACCATAGTACACATTGGGTGTGGAGACCAAAATTGCATGATTCACAGCATAGCACACAAGCATCACTTTATATTATTCATAAGAAGGGACGCAAACCTAGTTGGGTTCCTAAATCTGACAGTTGTTGATTCTTGCAGAATTGCTCTCACTAAAGACGTCGTGAGAGCATAGGATACTTGGACAAATTGGAGGCTCACTGCTCATAATTGCTTAAACTTGCTGCTTCATAAATTCTTGAAATGCACTTGTTGATTAATGTTTCTTTTTATTTTTTTTTCGTGGTAGCTTTTTGTTGTTTTAGTTATTTGATCTTATTTTATTTTAATTTTGGTTTTCTATATGATGAGTTTTTCAAGCTTTTAGATTTTGGAGATTTAAAGCCAATGTTTAGCATATCTAAATCGATTTTTTTTTTGAAGGAAGCAAGTAGTGCATTAGAAAGGAAAAGCAAAGAAATTACAAGAGTACTCCCATAGATTCCTCCTTCAAAATTTTTAAAAATGAAGAAGGAATCTTATCAAGCACAATGTTATCCCAAATAAAAGAGGAAAAAATAGCAAAGTTAGCACATAGATCAGCTAACTTATTAGAGTTTCTATCTATACTATTGAAAAGAACTAAATTGAATTCATGTAGAAAAGAAAGATTATGTAAACTTTGATCACCTTTCTTCATTGTCTCCTAAATGAGTTTCATAATATTTGCATTATCTCCTTCAATGATAATACATTTATACTCAAGAATCCAATCTTGAATGATATCCTTGATCATCTCGATTGCTAGAAGCTCCAAATAAGCTATATCCTAATCGATTAAAGGGAGAAACACCGTTGATGGTTTACCTTCTTCTATCCTCTTTTAGTGGTATACTTTTTTTTTTCTTTGATAAACAAAGGTCTATCTCATTTTAACAAATGGTTTTTGAAATTAAGATCCTTTTTAACTTGCTACAATAATCTATCCTATATATAATGTACCAAGATTTTATATATCTTTCAAGTTAATTGAAATCTTGCCATTGCACATATCATATGATTTTGATTGTGTTTTGTGACTAGTTCTTCCCTATGTTAGAGAGAGAGAGCTCCTATTCTCTAATATCTAGAAGATATACTCACAACTAAGAATCATTTTTAAGAGATTGTAAAAGAGAATTTAGCTTGCAAAAATAAAAAAAAAAAGGGAAGTGGCAAAGATGACAAATTGAAATAAAATGAGTACATACAAAAGTGTATCAAAAATCAAAAGATGCTCAAAGACTAAATCAAAGTGACAAGAGGCATAAAATGAGCCCACTAAAAGCAAGCTTTCCTCTCTTTTCAAAAGTTTTAAAACTTAGAAGAACTCATGGGTTATTTAATATTTTCAAAGGCTTGATTTCAAATTCTATGATTGAGACAAATTACTTTGGTATATTATCTATGAGATATTTTCATTGTAACCAAGTTTTAAACAAATCTTCTTTTTACTCAATTAAGTTATTCTAAGTTAAGCCTTTTGTTTTCAAAAGACAATTTTTATCCAAAAAGAAGTTCGAGCTAAGGATTAACAGGATCGGATACTCTACCATTTTCAGATTGTGACATTGTTAACTCATTGATCTTTTGAATCTCTAAAATTTAATGTTTTGGGAAATTTGTCATATAGATGCTTTGCTAAAATAAAAAAAAAAGAAAATTAAAAAAAAAAATTTGTTTTTCTTTGCTAATTTTTAATTTTTCGTTGTTGTTTTTAACTTTTTATTTTATTTATTTTTGGGGCTTTCTCTAATCATCTCCATCTTTCCTTGGTTTCCAATTTCTTGTCACATCGTCCTGGCCGATATCTCTATCATTCTAGATGATATGATAATTTCTATTCAAAATTCCATCCTCTGAACTTTTCTAAGATTGCTGCAAATCATCGTCCTGGCCGAACTCTATATCGTCCTGGACGATTTGATCGTTCTCTACAAATAATCATCTTGATCATCTTGGCTGATACATGTTCGTCTTAGCTGATGCGTTTATGAGAATCATCCTGGCCGATACTCTAGATCGTACTAGGCAATCCACATGTCAGTACGTTTAAAATCCTTAAAATGAGCCACGGACGATATATTATTGGACAATCTTTCTGGCCGATCCACTGTTCATCCTGGACGATACATGTGTCATTGATTTAAAATGTTTTAAATTTAGCCGGTACAATCAATTATTGTGCATAATCCTGGACGATACACCTAATCGGCCCGGATGATCTGCTTTTTCAATGGTCATCCGGCTTGACTCCTCGGGACGATCGCCTGTGTCTAATCGTCCTGGCCGATATCTGATCGGCCTAGACGATCGGACCGCCTTTTTGACCAATTAGCCTGTACACAATAATTTAACCATATCGTCCTGGATGATTCTACGATCATCCTGAACGATGTGGCTGTTTCTTTAAATTCAGGCCTTCCAGCCATTGTTTTCACCTTAAGCTTCTCCTTTCTTATTTGCTTACTGTTTTTCTGCTATGGTTGATGGAAAGTGAGTCCGATAAACTTTCGGGAGCTCTTCAAGGGCTATGATTGACCCTCGTTTCAAGGATGCAGAAGATGAAGTTGCTTACCATCGGTATAAAGAGTATGGGATTACTCTCTCCAGAACAATCAATCCTGTCCACCTCTCATATCCAGTATTAGACCTTTTTACCCACACCTCTCTGTGCTTCATTCTTACTCTCGCTGTCCCCTTCAATTCTAATTTTCTTCATGAATTTTTTACAAATCTTCACATAAATTCTACTTACACAGCCCTAACCTCCTATGTGAATCGACGCCCGGTCGAAATCACATATCAGGACTGTGCTGAACTATTACAACTATCTGAAAGTTTATTAGGGATATTAAGCCCTATAGAACTGGCCCAAGCTAACCAAGAGGGGGGTTAATTGGTATTTTAAAAATTCTTTTCACAAAGAAGTAAAAACTCATAAACCAAAATCACACCATAAGAAAAAATAAGCATGGAAATTTAAAGTGCGGAAGCAAGAAATAAGAACACAAAAATTTATAGTGGTTCAGTCAACTCGACCTACATCTACTCCCCGTAGGCGCCCTCTGAGTATTGCACTACAATCATGACTCTCCTTTAGCCCCCACAACTAGGCGGAGAAGCCTTTACAAAGAACCTCTTTTTATCAGTTGCTGAATCCTTTTGCTTCCTCCTGAAAAGGCTTTTCCGCCTAGGCAGAGAACCTATCTCCTTTTGCTTCCTCCTGAAGCTGGCAGACAACCAGTATCAGTTGCTGAATCCTTACCTCTACCGACCCTTCCACGAACGAGAAACTCTAGACGAAGAAGAAGCATAGAGATCCTTGAAGCAACCCTTGTGAAACCCCTCACAAGCTCCCCCTCACAAGATCCTCTCTCTCTCTCTCTCTCTCTCTCTCTCTCTCTCTCTCTCTCTCTCTCTCTCTCTCTCTCTCTCTCTCTCTCTCTCCCCCTCAGGGTCTTCTCAGGTCAAGGCAGTAGCAAAAGATCATCAAAAATATTGAACAAGAGCTCTTAAATAGAAGAGCTTCAAAGGAGCTCATTAATTACAAGTTGCCGACAATATCGTCCAGGACGATATGGAAATCGTCTTGGCCGATCAGTACAAATCTCAGAAGATAGGATAAAGCATCGCCCTGAATGCAAACTGGATGATTAAAAATTGGCTTGATCGTCCAGGCCGATATCATAATCGTCCCGGCCAATCAGTTCAAATCAAAGGAAAATCGTCCAGAGCATTGCCCTGAATTTGTGCTGGCTGATATTTATCATCTAGAAGTAACTAAGGTTTTTAAATAGATCGTCCAAGCTGATCCTGCAATCATCCAGGATGATGTGATCGTATCAATTATCCTTAATTACTTCCTTGATTTGTCTGACTAATTGAGGCATAATTATGAATATCGTCCAGGCCGATACAAGATCTTCCTGGCCGATTGCCAAAAATACAGAATACCTTAATTGTTTATGGAAGCAATTTCTTTATGTTTTGATCATATTATCCTAGCTGATACACGTATCGTCCAGGACAATTTGCTAATGACGGCTGCCTTAATTAAGAACCCTTGATTAGAATTTCTATTTTAAGCCAGATCATCCATGACGATGTAAATATTGTCCTGGCCAATTTGAGTAAAAACAGAATTTCTAAGTCTCTCAAGTGTGTGTGTGTAAGGTTACTTAGCATTAGTCACTTTAAACATTACAAATAGACACAAGAAGAGAAAAAAACAAAGTACAGACTGACTCAACTCTAACCTATACAATCTTAAACTGGCTTCGTTTGTTCGTCCGATCTTCGATTCCTGAAAAGTTAGAAGTAACAGGCGGTCCAAGAGAATCAATAGTGTTTTTAAATCATCAAAATATAAGTCATGGAAATAGATTTGCAATAATCTCCCCCTTTTTGATGATGGCAAATATAAGTAGGAAAATCTCAGTAAAAATAGCAGTTCATTAAAATTTCAAGGTTACAAGCACATCAACTTTTCCTACCACATCATACTCCCCCTTTTATCATCACAAAAAGAGGGTCCTAGACACACATAAAGAAAAAGAAAATAACACAACAGAAACTAAAATAAACTACAATACAAACTATAGAAAATAGAAAACCGAAAATCAAAAATAAAGACTAGAAAAATGAGGGATCATGATCATCAGATGGAGGTGGTAGAGGTGGCTGCTAAAAGTAGCTGGCTAGCGTAGTAAATTGAGCATTGAACTATGCGATGTCCTAGTCATGCTGCTGCTGCTAGTGAGTAATGTAGCTTTCAAAACGGGCTAAGTCCCCTGTACGGTGCTGCTCGTAGCGGGCCATGTCCTCAGAATATTGCTGCTTATGTGCAGCAACGTAAGCGTCGAAGTGGGTCTCCCAACGATCAAACCTCTCCACTAACTGGTCAAGCTATGAGTGCTGTCGAAGAGGAGTAGGATCAGGAACAGGAGCAGGAGCGGGAGCCTCCTCCTCCTCAGCCCCCCAAGGTTCCTCATCCCTTGGGTGGAGATGAGTACTGTGAAGGGTATTGAAGGAACTATTTGAGTAAAAAAGAGTTGGGAGGTTGGGAGGAGCAGGATATTGAAGTTGATATTTCGTTTCAAGGACATAGGCTATGAGGTGTCCTAAAGCCAGATTGGGTTTCCTCTTTTGACCTGGATCGCGGATTGTAGTTAAATGATCAATATACCAAAAAATTAAGTCAGCAGTATTAAATTCTCTATGAGCCATGATGTAAAAAGTAGTTAGAGAAAGTAGAGGAGTGATGTAGATTCGGTCCCCGACTTTTGGAATTATAGAGGTGTGATGGACATGTTGGATTGTCCTAGTATCTTTGACTAAAGAGCTAGTCTCTCCAATATGAAAAGGTGCATTGGTCTGGCGAAGGAAATGATTTGCCGTGGACTAGTCAAAGTCAGTATCTGAAATGATTATGTGTAGCTTATCCCCGGTGGTGGATAGCTGTAAAAGTTCAACATAGTCCTGATAAGTAATTTCGACCGGGCGTCGATTCACATAGGAGGTCAGGGCTATGAAAGTAGGATTTATGCAAAGATTTGTGAAGAATTCACGAAGAAGCTCAGTAAGAAAGGGGAAAGCAAGAGAAAGAATGAAACAAAGATAAGTGTGAGCAAAGAGATCCATTACCGGATACAAAAGGTGGACAAGATTAATGATTCTGGAGACAATTATCCCACATTCTTTATATCGATGGTAAGCAGCTTCATCTTCTACCTCCCTGAAACAAGGGTCAATCCTAGCCCTCGAAGAACTCCCAGAAGTTTGTCGGACTCGCTTCCCACCAGCCATAGTAAGAAATCAGAAAGAAAACACTATAGAAGAAGAGGTGTGAGGTGAAAAACATGGCTGGAATGGCCTGAATTTAAAGAAACGGCCATATCATCCAGGACGATCGCAGAATCATCCAGCACGGGGTTTAGTTATTGTGTACAGGCCGATTGGTCAAAAAGGCAGTCCAATCAACCGGGCCGATCAGATATTAGCCAGGACGATTAGACACAGGCGATCATCCCGAGGAGTCAAGCCGGATGACCGTTGAAAAAGAAGATCGTCTGGGCCGATTAGGTGTATCGTCCAAGATGATGCACAATAATTGATCGTACCGACTGAAGTTAAAACATTTTAAATCTGTGCCACGTGTATCATCCAGGATGAACAGTGGATCGGCCAGGATGATTGTCCAATAATGGATCGTCCGGGGTCGATTTTAAGGATTTAAACGTGCTGACACGTAGATCGTCCAGGACGATCTAGTGTATCAGCTAGGAAGATGACCATAAATGAATCAGCCAGAATGAAAATTGTATCGGCCAAGACGATCAAAAGAGATTATAGCTGAGTTCGATCATATCGTCCAGGATGATACGGAATCGTCCGGGACGATGAGTTACAGAAAGCTCAGAAAAGGTTCAGTATATGGAATTTTGAAGAGAATTTGTCCTATCATTCAGGACGATATAAGAATCGTCCAGGACGATGTGATAAGAAATTTGAATCCAAGAAAAAGCTGTTGATGATCAAAGCCTTCAAAAATAAATGACGCACAATACAAAGCTAGAAATAACAATACGAAGGCTAAAAAACTAGAAAGAAAAAGAAAGACAAAAGAAAGGAAATTTTTTTTTTTTAGTAATGTATCCATATTACAAATTTCTCAAACAATTAAATTTTAGAGATTCAAAAGATCAAAGAGTTAACAAGACAAAATCTGAAAAAGGTAGAATATCCAATCTTGTTAATCCCTAACTCGGACTTCTTTCAGGGCAATAATCATTTTATTTTAAAAATAAAAGGTCTAACTCAAAAAAACTTTACTGGGTAAAAAGAAGATCCAATCAAAACTTGGTTACAAAGAAAATATCTTATAAATAATATAACAAAGTAATTTGTCTCAATCAGGGAATTTGAAATCAAGCCTTTGAAAGCATCAAATAACCAATGAGTTCTCTAAGTTTTAAAAGTTTTGAAAATTGAGGATAGCTTGCATTTAGTGGGCTCATTTTATGCCTCTTGTCACTTTGATTGGCTCTTTGAGCGTCTTTTGATTTTTGATACACTTTTGTGTATATAGCTTTCTTTTCAATTTGGAGTCATTGGCCTCTTTCCTTTTTAATTTTTGCAAGCTAAAAACTCTTTAACAAACCCTTTAAAAATCACCTTAGTTGTGAGTATATCCTCCAAATATTAGAGAATAGGAGCTCTCTCTCTAACATAGAGAAGAACAAGCCACAAAATAAAATTATAATCATGTGATAAATGCAATTGTAGGATTTCAATTAACTTGAAAGATACATAAGAACTTTGGATATTATGCACAAGATAGATTATTATAGCAAGATAAAAAGAATCTTAGTTTCAAAAACCATTTATCAATATGAGATAGACTTTTGTCTAGAAAAGAAAATTATGTCACTAAAAGAAGTTAGAGGGAGGCAAATCATCAACGGTGTTTCTCCCTTTAGCCAATTTAGATATGATAATCAATGGCTTTAAATCTCCAAAATTCTAAAAGCTTAAAGAATAAACATATAGAAAACCAATCATAAAAGTAAAGTGAAAACAAAACAATCTAAAACAACAAAAAGCTAGCACAAAAATAACACAAAACTGATTAAAAAAGTATTTCAAGAAATTATAAAGCAGCAAGTATAAGCAATTATGAGCTGCGCCATATGTCCAATTATCCTATGCTCCCACGAGGTCTTTGGTGAGAGCACACCTGCAAAACTCAACAACAGTCAGATTTAGGAACCCAAACTAGTTTGGGTCCCTTCTTTGGAAAAGTATAATACAATGCAGGTGTGGTATGCTGTGAATCATGTACCTTAGGTCTCCACACCCAATGTGTACTATGTTGAATAGTGCAAGTGTGTGAGATATGTCCTAGCATGCCACATGAAAAACATCTAACTCCAAGAAAAGGATTTCTTAAATGCTTTGAGTTATAATGCCTCTTCCTAGGTCTTGGCTTTTGATCAAGAGTAGGTGTCATCCTAGTTTTCTTACATGTTTCTAATTCATTTTGCATCTTCAAATTAGTGCTCTTTAAGACCTCATTTTCAATCCTTAAATTTTTCTCCATCTCTTTAGACTTCTTAAATTTAGATTCAAGTGATGTGTGTGAAACTTTTAATGCATCATGCTTTTTAACTAATACATAATGATTTTATTAACTCATCAAATTCATCAAGTAAAGTCATATGATTTAAATCAATTGTTTGATGATCTTTAGTCAAAATTTCATGCTCTTTTTGTAGATTCAAGAATTCTAATTTCAAGCTAGCATGAGTCTTCTTAAGTTTTTTGTATGATGCATGGATTTTCTCACAAATCTCAAATAATTCATCACAGGTTGGTTTACATACCTCTTCATCATCGCTTTGCTCAATATGATCTTCCCCCATTAAGCACAGGTTTGTTGTCTCTTCCTCTGGTTCAGTCTCAGAGGAATCAGTACCAGATTCTGCCATGAATGCTCTTTGAACTTTTTTCTTATCTTTCTTGAACTTGGATTTTTCTTTACCCTTTTCCTTTTCTTTGCTCGAGTGATCTTGAAGTGTAGGACAATCGGCTTTCACATGTCTAGGCTTCCTGCATTCATAACAAACAACATCAGAAGATCCTTTAGAATATTTGTTATACATACCTTTTCTCCAAGGGTGCTTGTGTTTCTTCCTTAGAAAGCTTTTGAATTGCCTTGTGATTAAGGCAAAGTCATCGCTTTCAGACCTGGAAGATTCTGAGTCCAATCTGTGCGCCTTCAGTGCCACCATTTTCTCCTTTTTCTTCTCACCTGCATCAATATTTCTTTGATTCACCCCTTGCTCATAAGCAATGAGTGAGCCAAGTAAGTTATCAATAGAATAAGTGTTTAAATCCTTAGATTCAGTGATTGCAGTGATTTTAGCATCATATGACGAAGGCAAATATCTCAAAATCTTGTTCACTTTTTCATAGTTTGAAAGTTCTCTTCCTAATGCATGCTGTGAAGTGACTATCTGTGTAAACCTAATATACATGTCAGAAATAGATTCATGAGGTTTCATACGAAAAAGTTCATAGTCATGCAAGAGAATGTTCAAACAGGATTGTTTAACTTAATTGGTTCCTTCATAAGTGATACACAATTTATCCCAAATTTCTTTACCAGTTTTGCAAGTGGAAACACGCATGTAATCCTCGGACTTTAAAGCACAGAAAAAAGAGTTCAGACATTTTGCATTTAGTTGAGCCAAATCCCTATCATCTAAAGTCCATTCAGTAAAAGGAAGTGGAACATTAATGTTATTAAGTTTTTTAGTTTGAGGTGTATAACCATCCATAACAAGCTTGCACATGCGATAATCAGTAGATTGTAAAATGTAGACATGCAAGTTTTCCAAAAATCAAATGAGATATTATCAAACAAAGGTGGTCGGGTAATAGAATACCCTTCTGGTGTATTACGATTTCCAAAGTAAGCCATGGATCAAAATTCAAAAAGTTTTCAAACTCAGATTTTTATGAATCCCGCTCTGATACCACTTGAAAGTTCGTTAGGGATGTTAAGCCCTATAGAACTGGCCCAAGCAAACCAAGAGGGGGGGGTGAATTGGTATTTTAAAAGTTCTTTTCACAAAGAAGTAAAATCTCATAAACCAAAATCACACCATAAGAAAAATAAGCTCGGAAATTTAAAGTGCAGAAGCAAGAAACAAGAACACAGAAATTTATAGTGGTTCGGTCAACTCGACCTACATCCACTCCCCAGAGGCGCCCTCTGAGCATTGCGCTATAATCGTGACTCTCCTTTAATCCCCACAGCTAGGCGGAGATGCCTTTTCAAAGAACCTCTTTTTGCCACCCCGGTAAGGCAGAGAACCTATCTCCTTTTGCTTCCTCCTGAAGCTGGCAGAGAACCACTATCTGTTGCTGAATCCTTACCTCTACCGACCCTTCCACGGACAAGAAACTCTAGACGATGAAGAAGCAGAGCGATCCTTGAAGCAACCCTTGTGAAACCCCTCACAAACTCCCCCTCATAAGATCCTCTCTCTCTCTCTCTCTCTCTCTCTCTCTCTCTCTCTCTCTCTCTCTCTCTCTCTTTCTCTCCTTAAGGTCTTCTCAGGTCAAGGCAGCAGCAAAAGATCATCAAAAAAATTAAACAAGAGCTCTTAAATAGAAGAGCTTCAAAGGAGCTCATTAATTACAAGTTGCCGAAAATATCGTCCAGGACGATATGGAAATCGTCCTGGCCGATCAGTACAAATCTCTAAAGATCGGCCAGAGCATCGCCCTGAATGCAAACTGGATGATTGAAAATTGGCTTGATCATCCAGGTAGATATCACGATCATCCCGGCTGATCAGTTCAAATCAGAGAAAAATTATCCAGAGCATCGTCCTGAATTTATGATGGCCGATATTTATCATCCAGAAGTAACTAAGGTTTTTGAATAGATCGTTCATGACGATGTGATCGTATCAATCATCCTTAATTACTTCCTTGATTTGTCTGATCAATTAAGGCATAATTGTGAATATCGTCCAGGCCGATACAAGATCGTCCTGATCGATTGCCAAAAAAACATAATACCTTAATTATTTATGGTGGCAATTTCTTTCTATTTTGATCCTATCGTCCAGGCCGATTTGCTAATGACGGCTGCCTTAATTAAGAACCCCTGATTAGAATTTTTGTTTTAAGCTAGATCGTCCAGGATGATGTAAATATCGTCTTGGCCGATTTGAGTAAAAATAGAATTTCTAAGTCTCTCAAGTGTGTGTGTGTGTAGGGTTACTTAGCATTAGTCACTTTGAACATTACAAATAGACTCAAGAAGAGAAAAAAATAAAGTACAGACTGACTCAACTCTAACCTACGCAATCTTGAACTGGCTTTGTTTGTTCGTCCGATCTTCGATTCCTTAAAAGTTAGAAGTAACAGGCAGTCCAAGAGAATCAATAGTATTTGTGAATCATCAAAACATAAGTCATGAAAATAGATTTGCAATACTATGCACCACCGGTGATAAGATGCATACCATCATCTCAAATCCTGATTTTAATTGGACCTCAGCAAATCATTTTCTTCACCAGACCAATGAACCCTTTCATGTTGGAGATACTAGCTCTTTAGTCAAAGATGCTAGGACAATCCAGCATATCCTTCGCACTTCCACTATTCCAAAAACTGGGGACCG
Source organism: Dendrobium nobile (assembly GCA_022539455.1). Classification (NCBI taxonomy): domain Eukaryota; kingdom Viridiplantae; phylum Streptophyta; class Magnoliopsida; order Asparagales; family Orchidaceae; genus Dendrobium; species Dendrobium nobile. The sequence goes on from CM039721.1 coordinate 45,496,756, forward strand.
AATCCACATCATGGCCCGTAAAGAGTTTAATGCCACTGACTTGATTTTTCGATACATTGATCATTTGACAACAATCCGCGACCCGAGCCGTAAGAGGAAACCCAACCTGGCTTTAGAACACCTCATAGCTTATGTTCTTGAAACCAAATATCAACTTCAATATCCTGCTCCTCCCAACCTCTCAACTCTGTTCTACTCAAACAGCTCCTTCAATATCCTTCACAGTACTCATGTCCACCCAGGAGATGGAGAACCTCAGGGGGCTGAGGAGGAGGAGGTTCCCGCTCCCGTTCCTGAACCTGCTCCTCTCCGCCAGCACTCACAGTTTGATCAATTAATAGAGAGATTTGATCAGTTGGAGACCCGATTTGACACTTTTGTAGCACACCAGCAGCAGCAGTACAATGAGGTAATAGCCCGTTTTGATACCCTTGCTGCACACCAACAGCAGCAGCACGACAAGGACATGGCCGGGTTTGGCTCAAAGTTTGCTGCCATGACCAATTTCTTTCAGCCATCACCACCACCACCACCGTCTGATGATCAGGGACCTTTGTTTTTCTAGTCTTAGATTCTGTTTCCTTTAGTTGCTTATGTTTATTTTTCCTTCCTTTTGTACTTTTTTTGCTTTAGTTGCTTTTTAGTTCCCTCCTCCTTTTTGAGATGTCAAAAGGGGGAGTAATATATTTGTACTTGCTAGTTTGTACTAGCACTTATTTGTACTTAATTGAATATACTTGTTGCTTTAGTTTGTACTTGCACTCTGAATTCTTGAATAACACTACTATAATCATCAAAGTGTTTGCCATCATCAAAAAGGGGGAGATTGTTGTAAACTTGGCTTCATGGATTTTGATTTTGATGTTAGCAAACACTTTGACTGCCTTTTACTACTGACATTTTCAGGATTTAAAGATCAGACGGAAGTCGGAACCAGCTCAAGACTGGGTAGATTAGGGTTTAGTCAGTCTATAATTTTCTTTTTTTCCCTTTTTTAAGTCAATTGTAAATGTTTGAAGTGACTGATGTTAAGTAACCCTACGCACACACACTTGAGAGATTCAGAATTTCTATTTTTACTCATATTGTATCGGACGATATTTATATCAGCCTAGACGATCAAGTTCAAAATCAAAGTTCTAATAAGGATTTCTTAATTAAGGCAGTCGTAATTAACTGATCGTTCTGGACGATACATTTATTAGACAGGATGATATGCTCAAAATAGAAAGAAATAGCCGCCATGATCAGCTTAAGTATTCTGTATTTTTGGAAATCGACTAGGACGATCGTGAGATCGACCTGGACGATATGGCACAATTATGCCTAAACTAATCCGGCAATCAAGGAAGCAATCAAGGATGATTTATATGATCACATCATCCTGGAAGATCTCAGGATCAGCCAGGATGATATACTCAAAAATCCTTAGTTGCTCCTGGACGATAAATATCGGCCAGCACAAATTCAGGGCGATGTTCTGGCCGATCAGGATCGGACAGCTGGAATTCAGGACGATGCTCTGAATGATTTTCCTTTTATTTGAACTGATCATCTGGGACGATCGTGAGATCGGTCGGGACGATCAAGCCAATTTTTAATCGTCCAGTTCATTTTTAGAGCAGTGTTCTGGCCGATCATCTATGTTTTAAACTGATCGTACAGGAAGATATTATTATCGTCCTGGACGATAAAGTTGGCAACTTGTATTTATTGAGCTCCTTTGAAGCTCTTCTATTTAAGAGCTATTGTTCAACATTTTTGGACATCCTTGGCAGCTGTCTTGACCTGAGAAAACCTAAAGGAGAGAGAGAGGATCTTGTGAGGGGGAGCTTGTGAGGGAGTTCACAAGGGTTGTCCCAAGCATTGTTCCACTTCTTCTTCCCTAGAGTCTCTTATCCTTGGAAGCATTGGGAGAGGTAAGCTTCACCAATTGATCGAGGTTCTCTGCCTGCTTTAGGAGGAAGCAAAAGGAGTGGGGTTCTCTGTCTTGCTGGGGGTGGCAAAAAGGAGGTGTTTTTATAAGGGCTTCTCCGCCTAGTTGTGGGGGTTAAAGGAGAGTCACATTGGTAGTGCAATACTCGGAGGGTGCCTCCAGGGAGTGGATGTAGGTCAAGTTTACCGAACCACTGTAAACTCTTGTGTTCTTTTTACTACTTCCGCACTTTAATTTTTCGCACTTGTTTTTTTGTGGTGACTTTGGTTTGAGATAATTGTTCTTTTTTTTAAAGAATTTTTTTTAAAATACCAATTCACCCCCCCCCCCCCCCCCCTCTTAATTAGCCTCGGGACTAGTTCTTATGGGCCTAACATCCCTAACAAACTTTCAACATAAGTACAAAAGGTAATATCCATAATGTAATAATCATAGCCATACTCAATATTGCTAAGAAAAATCCAAAAATAAAACATGACAATAAGGCAAATACCGAAAAACTCAACCACTAGCAAATGGACCTCCAAAACTATGAAAAGAAACTACAAAACACAGCTTAAAGTCACCAAAAATTGATAAAATAACATAATACTCAAACAGGGCCTAAGCAGCCACCACGAAAAGCGACAATAGAGATGCAACACCCACGAGATTTCCATGCCAAAACCCCATAACCCCCAAGAATATCCACACAAAAAACCCCCAAAACTCACAGTAATTCATTTAATGAAATAAAGCATTTATAGCTAGAAGCAACAGAAAATCAAGGTAGAAAAATAAAGGAGAAAGAACCAGATAATGGAATTGGATATAAGGTAGAACAGATCAGTCCAATCTAACCTTATCTTTAAGCATCTCAAGTATGAATTTTTAGAAAATTCAATAAAACCATTCAAATTACATCCAGATCTTGCTAAGGAATCAACCAAAGCACGCCCTCCCACCAAAAAAAATGAGAAATCCAAAAGGATATTAAAGAGAGCCAATGCTTTGTTTACTTAAGCATATAAAAATAAGAAGGATTGAAAATAGAATTCCCTTCAATATAGTGAATCAAATGCATAGCATCCATTTCAATCCAAACATAAATAATATAATGCATAATTGAAGACCAAAAAGAAGAGCTTCAATCTCAACTTTGATAGCAATATTAGCATTATTAGGACCCGCAAAGACGGCAATAACGTGACCCTTAAAATCCTTAATAATACCAGCACATCCAACATTTGAATTATCAACAAAACCATTTGTATTGAGCTTAAAAAAAACACTCACAAGGCTTCATCCACTTAACAATTCTATCTCTCAAACCAGAGGAAGAGGATTGAAAAGAAACACTAAAATCAGCCGCAACAAAGTAAAATCCTTTAAAAAAATTTACATTCAGTAAATTGGCAACAAATAATTTAAAAATCTCTTGGTAATTTAGAAAATTGATGCAGTAGATAACCGTCATCCTATTTCACCCTCCTTATGATGGTAGAGTACCAATGTCCTTTCTCACCCTCCTAGTGATGGTAGAGTACCAATGTCCTTTCTTACCCTCCTAGTAATGGTAGAGTTCCAACATCCTTTCTCACTCTCTTGGTAATGGTAGAGTATTAAATCTCCTTCAAAGATCTTCTCTCAAGAGTCTTCAATTAAGTAGGCTGAGATTTGAAGAAAATACAAAGACAACCTTACCATTAGGCAATCTTGTGAACCCCTTCACAATTTCCACTTGCAAGATCTCTCAACCCTCATTCCCAAACACACTCCCAAAATACTCTATCTATCACTCCCAATAGAAAATTTATAGAAGAAGTAGGATAGTCAGTTTTAGGAGCATTATATATGAAAGACCGGAAAAGCCATCCAAAAAACTAAAAATTCCAAGGTTAACATACTTGGATCGTATAGTATGATCATACTTCATACATATGAATAGTTTAAAAATCCATGTACGATTATACAAATTGATTTTGTACTCTATTAGTCGTATCTATGAACTGACATCGTACTGTATGAACAATTCAAAATTGAACAGGTTTGTTCGGTACGATTGTGTATGAACCCATTTCGTACACTGGTCATCGTCTGTACAAACCCTACATCATACAGTATTAACTGTTAAATCAAATCATGCTTCATATGCTACAAACATGGACGAACCCATTTAATATTCTGGACATCATTTGTATGAATTAAATTTCATATAATATGAAATAATTCAAAAAAATGTTGTATTCGTATGGGATGAATTAGTATGCTCACATTTCATACTCTTAACGCCGTCTGTACGAACTCCACTTCATATAGTACAATCAGTTCAAAAAATGGTGAGTTCATTTGGGACAAATTGGTATGTATCCATTTTATAATCTAGACATCATCTGTACGTATCCAACTTGGTATAGTACAAATAGTTCTAAAGAAAATTTCTAATGCATGATTCAATTCACTTTGTTCTAAAGGAATTTTCACGACAAATTGTCCAATACGATTCAAGAATCATACAATATGATTTGTTTTAAAAATAAAAGTTTTGACTCACTCTCCCAGTGTGTGTGTACACAATTATCCAATTATAATCACACTCTCTTAGACTCAAGAAAAATAAAAAAAAGTATATACTTTAATTATAAGAAACCTTAATCTAATCTGTTTTGAAGTCATCGACAGTCTAGAGTATAATTTTCCTAAAATATTAGTACACATAAATAACACAAATAGAATATATCCAATATATGTTAGGAAAAATAATAATCAACACAATAATATTTTGGTATCATCAAAAACTCATATGATATAAAAACATAGTTTTGAAATCTAAGATGTTATAATCTCCCCCTTTTTATGAAGGCAAAATAATTATTATTTGAGTTAACACTTAAGGAAATTTTTCTCCTAAGCTCCCCCTCAATGAATGATCAATTTAAATTAAGGGATTCCAATGAAAATCAAACCACAACAACAAATTAAAAAGAAATAAAAACATAAACAAAAATAACACAACAAACATACACACAAACACAATACACACATCACAAAAATCACACAACAAACTTACACACAAATACAATAACACACATGGCAAAAATCACACAACAAATAATCATTCACACATATATCAAACATCATCGAATAATGACTAATGACTCTCCCTTTTAATCATAACAAAAAGGGAAGTACCACTTTAAAAGATAAGTTTCTATGGATGAATCAAAATAGATGAAAAAGAAGAAGATTTTAAACTAATTACAAATATAACATTAACATCCTAATGCTAAAAAAAACTCAAATTTTAAATCAAAGAACAACTAAGAGAAGAAAAGTCAATCAGGTTCACTATTCATTCTAGACATATCAAATAAAAATAGTTATTACAAAAAAGATTAAGTAAAGATTAATTAGTTTTTAATTCAATAGTAAAGATTATTATTGATTATATAGATTTTTATAAGAGAGAGAATAATAAAGGATATAATAGTATGACTTTTTCAATTGGCGATATTGCACATCTTTTCAAGTATTTGTGGAATACTTTGTGTATATTTTTAATTTGAGCTATTTTTGCCTCTTTTCATTTTGGTGCGTATTGCACATCTTTCTCAATTGTTAGCACATTTTATGCATCTTTTTAAGTTTGGCATGCTTTGTGCATCTTTTTATATTTTCAATCTTTTCAGTATCAATAAATCATAAAATAAAATATATAATTAATAAAAATAAACACATTGAAAAAGAAATAAAATAAAATTAAGACATATATTTTACAATAATTATAGCTAAGTAATATTTATCTATAAGAACATGAAATTGATCTTCTAATCAACAACCAATCATAATTTAATTTAAAATTTTGAGAAATTAAATTTTGCACGAAAAATAATTTGTGGAGCAAAGTAATTCAAATTTTCATTCTAGAAATCAAGTATAAATTATTTATTTCTAAAAACTTAATCAATTCAAGAAGATTGATGTAGGAAAATAGAGAAAGGAGAAGAACGTTGCATTGAAAGTGGATGATTTGGGGAGTGATCAGTCACAACCTGAGGATGAGGATGACATTGCCCTGATCACAAGGCAATTCAGGAGTTTTCTTAAAATGAAGCAGAGGAGATGCCAGTAGAAGAACAAAGGTAAGTTCCTTAAAATTATTAAGGTTTCCAATGATGTGATTTGCTACGAATGTAAGAAACCTGGATATATAAAATTAGAATACCCAAATTTAAAAGCCACTCCTAGTAAGGAGAAGGTAGAGGAGAAAGCAAATGAGAAGAAGGGCAAGAAGAGATTTTAGAAAGCTTTTTTGGTAGATTCATCTTCGAATTCATTAGAATAGAAAAGGAAGAGGAAGTCACCAACCTGTGTTTAATGGCAAAATAATCTTGATCAGTCAAATCAAAAAGAGGTATGTGACTTAACCTATGCTTAATTACTTAATGTTTCTAAAAGAATACAGACATAATAAAGAAAACTTAAAAAATGCATGCTAGATTAAACCTAGAGTTGCTAGAATTATAAAAAGAGGATGAAATCCTTAGGAAAGATCATGCACTGATAGATAACAACTACATGAGCTTACTTGATGAATTTAATAATTTGAATAAATATAATGAACATTATAAAATCATCCTATACTGAAATGGAAAAAGAATTTTTAAGGGTTTTAATAATGAATCTAATAATAGAGAGCATTATTTAAAATATGATAACATTGTATTAGAAGATGAAAATTCATTTCTTAGAGTGATAGTGAAAGCTCTTGAGGAAAATAGGAAACTCCCAACACTTAAAGATTTTACTAATCCTATTTTGAAGTCAAAATTTTTAAAACCTAGAAAGAGTTATATTCAGTATCGGACATTGAAAAATCCTTTTCCTAGAGTTAATTATTTTACATGTGGGATGATTGGATATATATCACACACTTATACTTTATATAACAAAACTCATTTAGTTTGGAGATGTAAGATGCATAAACCAAGTCATATCATACATACACCTAATTTTAATTTGTCAAAAGGAGAACCCAAACTTGTTTGGGTTCCCAAGTCTAACATTTGATTGTTTTATAGGTATGATCTCATACAAGACCTTATGAGAGGATTTGGTACTTAGACAATGGTTGCTCAAAGCATATGACTAGAGACACTACATAATTCATATCACCGGAAGCCAAGAATAGAGGTAAGGTTACACTAGGAGATAATACCATTAGGAAAGTAGTTGGCACAGGTATGATCAGAAACCTGAATAATTTTTTATAGAAAATGTTTTACTAGTAGAAGGCTTAAAGCATAATTTGTTAAGTATTAGCCAGCTATGTCATAAAGTGTATAACGTTAAAATTTTTCCCACTAGCTACATATTAAACCTCAATGGAAATGATGTTTTGCATGGAACCAAGATAAATAATATTTATATGCTAGAATTGAATTGTATTAAAACTCCTAATGCTTTTTGTTTAAAAATTATTTCTGATGAATCATGGCTATGGCATAGGAGACTTTGTCACTCTAGTATAAAAAACCTAACAAAAATTATCCAAAAGTAATTGGTTAGAGGTATACCAAAACTAGACTTTACTAAGGATCACCTTTGTGATGCATGTCAACAAGGAAAATAGGTGAAGTCCTTATTTCATTCTGATAAGGATCATACAACCAGTAAACCATTAGAAATTTAACATATAGATCCTTTTGGATTGATTAGTACTATTAGTCTAGGAAGGAAGGTTTACAGGTTTGTGATAGTAGATGATTTCTTAAGATTTATATGAATTAAATTTTTATTTCATAAGAGTGAATCATTTGAGAAGTTTAGAGACTTTCAATTTGGATTCAGAGGAAACTAGATTTTGAAATTTTAAATATTCAAAGTGATCACAGAGGTGAATTTGAAAATGAAAGATTTGAGGATTTTTGTAAGGAGAAAGGAATTGATCATCATTTTTTTTTACCTAGAGCCCCTCAAGAGAATGGGGTAGTCAAAAGAAAGAACAAAACATTAATTGAAGTCGCTAGAGCTATGTTGGCAGAATATTCATTTCCTAAATATTTTTGAGCTAAAATGGTTAGTATTACATGTTATGTTCTAAATAGGGTGAATATTAGATTTAAATTAAATAAAACATCCTATGAGCTTCTTAAAGGGAGAACACCTGACTTATCATATTTGCATGTTTTTTGATGTAAGATGTTCATCAATAATAATAAAAAATCTTCTTTAGAAAAATTTGATCCAAAATCAGATGAAGAAATTTTTCATGGATAGTCTAGTGTTGAGAAATCATTTAGAGTGTTTAACAAAAGAACTTTGCTAGTTAAGGAGATCATACATGTCATATTTGATGAATTTGAAATTTTGGAAAAGCTAATTTTAGAAGAGAATGATTTTGAACTTTACTCCCAAAAGATTGAGAAAATTAATTTGGAAGAAAATTTGGAGATAGAAAACCCTATACCAAGATATTTGAAATTTTCTAAAAACTACCCTATGGAATTGATTTTAGGTGAACCGAGTGAGGGTGTTAGAACTAGGCATGGATTTAGAAAATTATTCAATCATTCTTCCTTTATTTTAATAATAAAACCCACAAATATAAATCAAGCACTTTCGAATAAATTTTGGATTTTGGTAATGCAAGAAGAATTAAATCAGTTTATAAGGAATGATGTTTAAGAAATGATTACATGGCCAAATGATTAAAGTGTAGTTGGAACTAAGTGGGTATTTAAAAATAAAATGAATGACACAGGAGTTATTGTTAGAAATAAGGCTAGATTGGTGGCTAAGAGGGTATAATCAAATTGAAGGGATTAATTTTGAGGAGACTTTTACCCCTATAGCAAGACTTGAAGTAATTAGGGTTTTGTTATCATTTCTCTATTTTAGAGGATTTAAATTATATCAAATGGATATTAAAAGTTCATTTTAAATGGGGTAATTTAGGAGGATGTTTATGTTGAACAACCTCTAGGTTTTGAAAATTTAAAATTCCCTAATCATCTTTTTAAATTAAAAAAGACATTATATGGATTTAAACAGGCACCTAGGACTTGGTATGAGAGGTTAAGCACCTTCCTATTAGAGAGATCTTTTGAAAAAGGAAGTGTTGACACCACTCTCTTTTTGAATAAATTGGGAGATGATATACTCATTATTCAAATTTATGTTGATGATATCATTTTTGGATCCTCTAATAAAAATTTTTGTGATGATTTTTCCAAAATAATGAGTAACGAATTTGAGATGACCCTAATATGATATCTTAGTTATTTTCTTAGTTTTAACATTAAGCAAATAAAGGAGGAAATATTTCTTAGTTAGTCGAAGTATGTTAAGGACATCCTTAAAAAGTATGAAATGGACAATACTAAACTAGTTAGTACATCTATGAGTTCCTTAGTTCAATTGGATAAGGACCCAAAGAAAAAATCTATTGATCAAAAGAAATTTAGAAAAATTATTGGATCTTTATTTTATTTGACAATTAGCAGACTAGAAACTATGTTTGGTGTTTTTGGGTGCTAGATTTCAATCAGATCCAAAAGAATCACACTTGACAATTGTAAAAAGGATTTTGAGATATCTATTGGGAACTCAGAAGTTAGCGATTTGGTATCCTATGTATAGCTCTTCATTTGAAATTATTGGATATTCAGATTCAGACTTTGTAGGTTATAGGTTGATCAAAATAGTACATCTAGAACTTGTTAATTTATAGGAAATTCTTTAGTTTCTTTATCTAATAGAAAATAGAATTTTAAAGACCTATCTACTGCTGAAGTTGGATATATTGCCTTAGAAAGTTGTGTGGTACAAGTTCTTTGGTTAAAATAAGAGTTGGTTTATTTGGGATTTTTAATAGGCACTATATAAATTTATTATGAGAACACTAGTACGATTTATATTTCAAAGAATCATATTCAATATTCTAGAACCAAACATATAGATATAAGGCATCATTTCATTAGGGATCATGTATCCAAAGGAGAAATTGAATTGAATCATATTTCAACTTAAAATAAACTTCAGACATTTTTACAAAACCACTAGCTTTTGATACTTTTAGCACATTAAGAACAAGGTTAGGTGTGATTGATCTTAATGCCTAATAAAAACTTCTATAAACTTGAATGTTCCTATGTGTCTTTTACTATTTTTTATTATTAAATATTTTATTTGTGTGTGTTTTCATATTTTGGTTTTGAGGTTTTGTGATTTGTTTGATTTGGACATGTATCACGTATCAAAAGTTCCATTTCTAGATTTTCATGTTGAATTTTCTAAGTGTTATATTCATCTTATATGAAATTATTTTCATACTGTATGAATTCTATAGCATGTTTGTTGTTTTAGAAGTGATTGCATGAAAATTTGGACTTTCTCATATTTATATCATATTGTATGATGCCATCATTGTCTCGTACGATGTGTATACTTTTGTCTGTATGCACGTGGATGGGTATCAGGGTAGAATCAGTTATCATAACTGATCATACGTATAAAATTATATTTCATATATATGAACCACGTATCATTCTCTGTGGGGGACAAACCTAACTATCATTAAAATGATCTTAAATAACCAATTGTCCTAGATAAACACATATTCGTCTGCATTAATGAATGGTCAAAAAGCCTATACTAAAGGATGCTTTATAAATTATGTGATTATGAAAAGTCATTTTATTTTGGATATTATTGTTTGTCCATACAAAACTTTTTTTGTCACGTACGATCCCAAAGATCATACATATAAATCTATTATCGTACTATAGGAATGGTCATTTTTTCTTTAAATATGAGTGCTTTAGAATTTATTTTCATTCACTCGAACATCTTCCTTGAATCCTTCTCAATCTAGGAATGGCTAGTTCTAGCAAACGTGTTAGATTTTCTAAGGGTTCGTCTTCCAAGAGTGAGGATGACAACTTTCTATCTAGAAGTAATGAGGATACCTTCTTCAGGTTTATAGCTTCCAAAATCACTCCCTCTAGACTACTGATTCAAGACAATATCCACTTTCAAGAAATACCTCTCTTTGCCTCAACCCAATTCGCCTTCATTTTGACTTTGATCCATGCTTATCATAAAGAGACCTTTCACTACTTCAAAGCAAATATAATTTTTAGTGAGGATGAGAGTAGGATAAAATCATATGTCCAAAAGAAATGGGTAGAAATCACTAAGGAAGATCTAGGAACTTTTATATGCCTAAGGACTCAAGGGACTAGAGCACACATTATGACCTCTAAATCTTAATATGATTGGCCTGAAATAAACAAAACTCTTAGAGGGGTTACTCAAGTTAGACACTTGGCTAGAGTCTATACTTTAAATCAAAATGCTAGGATCATCCAGCATGTTTTAAGAACCTTAATAATTCCTAAAATTGGTGATCGCATAAACATGACTCATCTTCTATCCACTATAACCTATTTGATCATGACTTGATAACCAATTGATGAAGCCCAACTCATTCTAGATTACATACAGAATCTTTCTAAAATTGGGTTTCCTTCTCATAGGAGAAAGAAAAATATTGCTCTAGGATAATTAGTGACCTACATCTTAGAAAAGAACTACAACATAATTCATCCTGATGTTCCCACTGAAATGTCAATCTACTTCATTGATGCTCTTTTTGATCTCTTTTTGGGAGGAATGAGCATTCTAGTGAGGATACTAAGAAAGAAGGGGGAGTACCTGCACCTACTTAGGGACATGACTTTTAGGAGATGGTCTAGCATTTTGATCAGATGGAGAGTCACTTTGATCAACATTTTGATCAAATTTAGACTCACTTAAACCAATAGGATACACAGTACCAATAAGACATGGGGTGGATCCAACGTCAGTTTGACTCGGTGAACATAAATATAGCTATGATGAATAGCAATTTCTCAGTCTTTAACCAGCCTCCTCCTCCAGACCAGGGATCTTCAGAGTTTTAGTTGTATTTCTTTATAGTTGTTGTTGCCAGTTTATTCCAGATGTGATGATTTCAGTGTTTTTGTCTTTCTGTTGTACTTGTCTTTATTTAAATTTATGTTGATGTTGTGTTTTCTTTATGTTTTGATGTTTGATATCAATAGTCTTAATATATCCGATCTTTATTTGATATCAATAAAAAAAATGTGTCATATTTTGAATAGTTTTTTTTTTATTTGAGTTTGCCTATATAATAATCCTATTTTAATTGACTAAAAGTGTAATAAATTAACTTACATTACAAAATTAATATTGTTATGAAATCTAATTTTTCAAAAATTTAAGTTAACTTATACTCGATCAAGTTAAGGATATCAATCTCATGTTCTTTTTTGGGCAAATAAAATTTTAATTTTATTATTGCAATTTTGAAGTCTTATTACTTTTTATTTCTCTTTTTAATATAATTATCTTTGTAATTAGAGAATTTTAATTTTAGATTATTGATTTTGGAAAGATTAATTAAAAAAATATTTATCAAAAGGAAATGTACAATGTGTACAAAAATCAAAAGAATGCGCAATAGTTCGCAAAATAAAAAAAGGCATAAAATTAGCCTAAATAGAAAAAGATGCACAAAGTGTATTATAAATATTTGAAAAGATACGCAATGTCACCAATTGAATATGTTCTTTCCTCCATCGTTTAATCTTTATTTCAAATCAATATAATTTTTAATTATATTTTATTTTTGAAAATTGAAATTAACTAATATTCATTTTCATCACTTTTGCAATAATTCTCATTATCTAAGTGTCAAGAATACTTCATGGCCTTGACCAATTTTTTTCTTATATAAGTTATGCTTTATATTAAATCTTTTGAATCCTTCTTTTTCATCTAATAGTAATTAATTTTGTTATTGCAATTCTATTTCAATATCTTTCAAGATCAACTATTAAGGTTTCTCATACGACTTCTTTTATTTCAACCTAATTTTTTTCCTTTTTGTTGTTGTCAAAAGGGGGACTAATATTATTTTGTGTTGTTTTGCTTTTATGATTTCTTGTATTTATATTTTATTTTTGTGTTTCATGTATTTGTATTTGTTGTTTGTTTAAAAAAAAAATTGTGTGATCTTCATGGAATTTCTCAGTATTCACTTGCTTATTCTTTTAGGAGGAGCTAAGGAGAAATTTAGGGTATACATGTTAACTCAAATAATAATTGTTTTGCCATCATCAAAAAGGGGAAGATTGTTGAGATATTTGCAACTTAGTTTGTCGATTGTTAATATTCTTGCAACATGTATATTTTTTATGATTCTCATATATTATTATTTTGATTACAATTTTTCCTAACATATTTTGAAAATATTGTTTTATTATTTGTGTACTAACATTTCAAAGAAATCATATTCCAGATTGTTGAAGACTTTAAATCAGATTAGATTATGATTTATTGTAAATGAAGTTTATATTTTTAATTTTATTAAATCAAAGAGAGTGTGATTGTAATTGAGTAACTGTTCACTCTCATATTGGGGGAGTGTTTAAATTTGTAATTTTTTAAACTAATCATACTGTACGAACTCATTTCATACAGGATGATAGGTTTAGTTATTTTCCCCTTCGAGCAGATAAATAAACTACAAGTAGAAAATTTTTCTAAGTGTGGATCATACTGTAAGAAGCATACTTCGTACGTACGATGTCTAGAGTACAAAAATGTGAGATCCCTTTTCATCCCGATGAACTCAAAGTTTTTCTGAACTGTTCGTACTATACGATGTTGTCATCGAATATATGCCATCCACAGTATGACTTGGGCGACTCCCTTTTCGTCCAAATGAACTTGAGAATTTTCTGAATGGATCGTACTGTACGATGTTGTCATCATACGTATGATATCCAAAGTATGAATTGGACGGGTACCTTTTTGTCCAAATGAACTTGAGAATTTTTTGAATGGATCATACTATACAATATCATAATCGTACATATGCCATCCAGAGTATGAATTAGACAAGTCCCTTTTCATCCAGACAAACTTTAAAATTTATGAACTAATCATACCGTACAATGTTGCCATCGTATGTACGTCATCCAGAGTACAAAATGTGGGGTCTCTCTTCATCCCGAGGAAGATGAAAAATTTTCTAATTTCTCATATAGTGCGAACTGGATTCATACTAGACAATCATCATGTGCGAAGTCATTTTATACATATTCACAAAAGGTTCATATGCAACAATTTTTGAACTATTCGTACATATGAACATACGATCATACTATACAATCAAAATGCTCAAAACATAAAATTTTGGTTTACTGGATGTTTTTTTGTATCTTTCATATAAAAGGTCTTTTAAAACTGACATGTAAAGAATCCTTCTTCATGAATTTTCAAGATCAAGTAAAAGAGAGAGTGTGGGAGAGTGTTTAAGAAAGATTTCTTGCAATTGGAGTGTGAAGGGCTCATAAAGTTACTCAAAGGTAATGATCTCTTTTTATTTTTGGTCATCACTCTTCCTTTCTTCTTTCTAGTTGCTTGTGAGAATATCTTTGAAGAAGATTCGATACTCTGCTGACACTTGGAGGGTGTGAATAAATGACAGTACTCTACCGACACTTGTGAACAGATGACGGTACTCTGTCGACACTTCGAGAGTATGAAAGGACGATAGTTCTCTGCCACACCTGGGATTGGTAATAGTGCAATACCTGAATAGGGAGTCTACAAGGAGTGGATGTAGGTCATGTTTGACCGAACCACTATAAATCTTTGTGACTTTTATTTTTTGCATTTATTTTCTGCAATTCTATTATTGCAGTTGAAAATATTTTTCAAAAAGATATTCATTTTTAGAATTTAATTAAAATGGTTTTCTATCAAAAATCAAAGAGAAATTTTAAATCACCAATTCACCCCTCCCCCCCCCCCCCCCTCTTGGTTTGCCTTGGGACAATAGCTTAGGTTTAACAACCGATAAGGAATCAACACGTTTTGTCTCGAATACGCCTCTTCTTTTTCCTGAAGTTTGAAGAGAGGGGTTTTAGCTTCATTGAGAGCAGACAAATTCTCAGCAAACGAATCTTGCATATAATTATTATCATCATTATCTAGTCTTTTCTACCACCAAATTACTAGTAATGATATTCTTAAAAATAAATTTCTTCCACCAATATAATTTTTGTTTAAGTCTCTTAAGTTTAAACCATAATTTAGTTATACCCCAAACATTGTCAAATGGAAAATTGGGGGCTTGCCTGTTACTTTGTAAAACATTGAGAAAAGTATTATCAAGGAGTCACATATTTTGAAATCTAAATGGTAGATAAATATTTCTACTATTCATAGGAATACTTAACAGCAAAGGGGAATGATTATACAAAGTTTTTGTTAAATTAGAAATGTGGGTCATCAGATTAGAGATGGGATCCAAATCATTAAAAACAAGATGATCCAATCTTTGCCACAAAATATCATTGAAGTCTTCCATAGCATAAAAGTTAGGGGAGTTAATCCCCCACTCTTTCAAAATCATTGGTAATAGTATTAAAATCCCCACAAGTTAACCAAGGGGATTTAATAGTCGAAGAGAAATTAGTGAGTTGTTTCCATAAAATCATTTTGCCCAATTTAGAACAAGAAGCATAAATAAAAGAGGCATAACAAGAAAACTAAAAAACGTTTATACAAGTATGAACCATTTGTGAGGATGATTCATAATTATATCTAAAAACATAAAATGCTTCTAAAAAATACAAATTTTATTAGAATAATTACCAAATGCCAAATCAAAACCAAGGTTTTTAATGACAAAAACCAACTTAGAATCATAAATTAAAGGCTCGATTAAAATAAGTAGATGTAAATCATTTATCCTATATAAGTTCTTAACTATATCCTTAGACAAATAATCCCCCACACTCCTAATATTCCACACAAGAGCTTTAACCATTAATGGATGAGGCATTAGAAGCTCGAGTGACCCTCGGGGTGTAAGTAGTTTGCTTCTATCACTCTTGCTTTTCTTTTTGGAAACTATTTTGAAACCTTCCACAGTATTTTTAACATTACCATTAGGAGATGACATAGAGGTATTAATATTACTGTTCACAATACCCTTAGGGGATAGAGAATCATGAGAATATATTTCCCCTTCCTCCATGACCTCATCCCTAATCTCAAGGGACAAACTTATATTATTTGAAACATGATCAGTAAAAATTCCATAATTATTACCATTGATTTATTTTAGAGCATAATTTTCCTAAGATTATATCTTATGGTCACCATTAGATTGATTGGAGAAATCACCCTTAATCTTAATGTTACACTCATTACCATGATTGATCAAAGTGCTAACCATTCCTTATTTGTATTCTTCAATAAATCTTCCCTCCAACACATGCATAGCTATTTTGGGAGCTAAATCAACTAATTCGGAAAATATTGGTGTGCTGGAAGAAGCTACAAAGGAAGGTGCTGCCGTGGTTCCTTTATCTATTTTTCCAGAAGAACATTGGGAGGAGGTAACAAGAGTTGATTCTACTCTTAAAATTATCAATAAATTTGATATATAACTTGTTTGGATGAAACAAGAGATTCTGAAGTTGTGGGTACTGAAGAGGGTGGATGTGCTGAAGAAGGTGAAATTGTAGAAAATGATATGAGTAACATGGCTTACTTTGAGGCTATGTGAGTTAAAAAAGCCCGAAATAAATCAAGGGATGAATAAGGAGAATTCAGACTCTAACAAAGCTGTGATTAGAAGTCTTTCCTCTGGAAAGAAAGTTAATCTTATTAAAGCGCTTAAATATCTTGGTTCAGGTAATATAATTGCAAATAATAGAAAGATGGATGGAGGAAAAACTAAAAAGAATGGGGGTCCTTCCCCCATCTTTAAGCAATGACGTCTTTGGTATTCTGGAATTGTAGAGGAGCCAAGAAGGTGAAGGCTGCTCTATATCTGAAGGAGGTGATTAAAGATCACAAGGTTTTTTTTATGGGTTTGATGGAAACAAAAATGAGTTCTTTGGAGAATTCTCAAATTCTAAAATTTCTTGGTAACAATTGGGAATCTTATATGGTTCCCTCTAAAGGCCTCTCAGGAGGTTTGATGGTATTATGGAGAAAAAACTTAGCATCTTTCTCAGTGATTAAAGTATCTACTCAGATGATAGTGGGGAAACTAGAGGTTTTCAACAAGGGGAGCTGGATGTTGGCAACCATGTATGGGAGCACCAATGCCAATCACAGGAAACCTTTATGGGACAGCTTAGAGAGACTTTCCTCGGTGGATTTGCCAACTGTGGTGGGAGGTGACTTTAACTGTGTTCTCTCCCAAGATGAGAAGAGAGGTGGGAAAAAGTTCATCATGTCTCAAGGAGCAAAGGACTTGAAGAACTTCATGATCAGCAATGATCTTCATGAGGTGGGTCGATGGGCCCAAAATTTACTTGGTGCAATAATAAATTTGGAGGGGCTCGGATTCTAAAAAAATTGGATAGATGTCTTATTAATTCCACAGCTTTGAACCTCATTCATCTTGCATTAGTGAAACATTTATCCCGGGTAGCTTCGGACCATTGTCATATTCTCTTGGAGATTTTCAAACCAATGGAGTGCTACAACAAAGATATTCGGTATAAAGAAGTTTGGGCTGCTTACCATGGGGCTGAGGCTATAGTGCAGAATTCGTGGAAGAAAATTTGTGGAAATGACCTGGCTTCTTCTCTAAATTTAAAGTTCAAAAGAACTTTAAGAGCTCTTTTTTTCTGGAGGAAAGCCAAGTTTAAAAACCTTAACTCTCTATGAGACAAGCTGAAGGAGGAAGTACTGGAAATCCAATTGGAGGAGGCAGAAGATGGAATTTCATTTGAAAAGCTACAAATTTTAAGATACAAAATCAATGAGCTCAATGTTACTCTTGCATGACTCAACACCTGGTGAAGGCAAAGAGCAAAAGCAAAATGGATGGAGGATGGAGACAGCAATTCTACTTTTTTTCATGCATTTGCAAATGCCAGAAAAAATACTAACTGGATCAGTCATATTAAGACAGCTGAAGGTAATGTGACGGAGGATGGTAATGAAATTCAGAAAAAAATTTCAGACTTTTTCAATCTAAAATGGCAGCATAGAAATTGTCTGTTGGATGGCTGGCCAGTGCCTTCTGCAGTCATCAACGAATTCATCAAGGTATTTTGGATGCAAAATTCACAAGGGAGGAGCTCCAGATGTCGTGGAACAATCTGGGACAAATATTTCTCCTAGTTTGGAGGGAATCACATTTTCTTTCATCAAGAACTATTGGAAATGGATTAAAGATGATGTATGGCTAGCTGTGAGCCAATTCATGTCTACTAGAATTATGCACCAGTCTTGGAAGGAAACATTAATTGTCTTAATTCCAAAAGTACAAAATCCTCAGGTGGTTTCTAATTTCCGGCCTATTAGCTTATGTATAAATATTAATAAAATCATTGCAAAGATGATATTGAATAGATTGGAGAAAGTTATTCACAAGATCATTTCGGTGGACCAAGCTACTTTTATTAAAGGTTGGTCCTTGTCAGAACATGTGCTGTTAGCCCAAGAAGTTTTCAACAAATTCCGGTATTCTAAAGCAAGAAAAGGACTTTTGTCTATCAAACTTGACATGGAACAAGCCTATGATAGCATGGGATGGCAAGCTTTGAGGCAAGTGCTTATTCATTTTAATTTTCCTAATAAGTTTATGGAGCTTTTATTGCAATGTATCTTAGATCCTAAATATTGCATTTTGATCAATGGGAGGAAAACTGATTGGATAGAAGGGAAGTGTGGATTTAGACAAGGCTGTTCTTTACCACCATATTTGTTTATTTTATGCTCCCAAATCCTATCTGATGCATTATTTCTAAGAAAAGGGAATGTGGGGATTTTTATTTCTCCTAAGGCTCCTAGAGTATCTCACTTACTCTATGTCGATGATATTTTAATCTTCTCGGAAGCCATGACTAAAGAGATACAGGAGTTGAAGAATATCATATCCTACTATTGTAAATGGTCAGGTCAGAAGGTTAATCATTCTAAGTCCATGATTCTCTTTGAAAAGCATACTAACCATGTTATAAAGAAAAAAATTTCAAAACTTCTCAAATTCAAGGTGGTTAAGGAGATGAATTACCTTGGTGCGAAGATGACCTTGAGGAGATTGGTGGCTTCGGACTTCATGAAGCTTATGGAAGTTGCTGCTAATAGATTGAACACTTGGGAGAAAAAGTTCATTTCTATGGAAGGAAAATTGGTGTTAGTAAAATATGCATTCCTCTCATTACCCATGTTTTTATCTTCTCTTGCTTTAGTTTCTTTGGGTATTCTTAAAGAATTTCATAAAATGTGTAGAGGATTCTTGTGGAATAAGAATGATGGAAGTGTAGGATTGCATTATGCTTCTTGGGATAGTCTTTGCAAGCCAAAGAATGAAGGTGGTCATGGCTTGTTCTCAGTAGTTTCCAAAGTAGGACCACTACAGGCAAAATTGGCATGGAATTTCTGCATGAATCCAGGAGCTTTGCCGAACCAAATCCTGAGAGCCAAATATAGAGGAGATGTTTGGACGGTACCAGTTAAAAAAGATTATTCTCCAACATGGAAGATCATTACTATGGGAGCTAATTATCTTAGAAACAATGTTAGATGGAATCTTTCTAATGGTAATTCTATCAATTGGATGTTGGATTCATGCATATTAGACAAATGCTTAGCAAAATGGCCAACTTTTGTTAAATGTATGGAAACAACAGAATTCAATATTAGCTCCTTCATACCGGAAGGATAGTGGAATATTGATCAACTCCAACTAGTCTTTGGGGAGCAGCTGGTAAAACTTACAATCCAAATTCCTATTCATGCCGGTAGGAGGAATGATCATATGGAGCTAAAATCAAAATTTTTTGGGAAATCTATTACTGCCTTGGCCTTTGAAGCAGTAACGGAACATAGTGGTGAAATTGCTCACTGGAATTGGGTGAAAAAATTAAAGTTGAGACCGAATATTGAACTCTTTTGGTGGAGGCTTTGTAATGATGCTCTTCCTTCTAATGAGTTTTTATTTGGAATAAAACTGAGTAATTACTCAGGCTGCCCAAGAGGATGTGAAGAAGAAGAGAATGGCTGCCATATTGCAGGGAAATGCTCAAAGTTTCGAACGGTGATTTCTCTTCTCAATAGCTGGGGATTTCAAGTTCCTTTTTTTGATAGTCTTTCAGTCTGCTTGGAAGGATTAAATAAGTTTGTTGGTAAGAAATCTTTCATTGCTAATATATATTGTAAAACTGCTTGGTTAGTGTGGAAAAGCAGATGTAAATTGATTTATGAAGGCATTGAAGACTCGATTAATACATTGGCTGCAAATGCAGTTTCTACTGCTACAATGTGCAACTTAATAAACTTTTATCTAGAAAACATGGATGTCAACCAGCGTAAGCTGTTTTATTCTTGGTATCCTCCTCCAACTGGGTGGATAAAAATAAATGTAGATGGATCTCTTTCAAACAATAATGTGGCTGGATTTGGTGGTGTGGCAAGGGATGATAAAGGGAGATTTTTATTAGCTTTTGGAGCTCATATTTTGCATTGGGACATTGCACAAGTGGAATTGTTGGCAGTCTTATACTTGAAAAATATCATTCAGGATTGGATGATTGAAGCTCAAGGAGTTATTATTGAAGGGGATAACTTCAATATCTTAAGGATTCTGCATTTGGCAATGAATACTTGGAAGGTTAGTAAATAAATTGATGATAATTTGGCTTTCCTGCAAGATTTCAAACAAGTTTTGTTTTCTTTTTTCAATAGAGATTGTAACAAATTAGCAAATGTTTGTGCTAATTTGGGTTTAAAGAAATCCTTTATTTGGGATGATCTTAGCTTTGAAGAGATTCCTCCCTCATTCTTCTCATGTTTAAAGGAGGAATGTGATTCTTTAGGGATTACTTGAGTAGCTTGTATTTCGGATTTTATTTGGCTTTTAATGCATATGCATTTCTTTTTAAATAAAAAACACTTGCACAGCTGAGTCACCTAAATGAAGACCCTCACCTAAATTGGTACCCTCAGTGTTATCAACTTTATTGTTGCCCTCAATTATATTCTCTTCTTCCATATTGGGATTTCCAATCATTACCACATGCCTAAGGATCCTCCATTATAACATTTTGCTCATTCTCATGAATAATAATAAGATCTCCATTAACAAAAGGTTCCACCAGCATTCGGACAAATGTCAACCAGCATAAGCTTCCTTCTTCTTGGCATCCCCCTCCACCAGGATGGATAAATATTAACATTGATGCTTCTTTATTAAGTAATAATAAGGCAGGGATAGGTGTAGTTTTTAAAGATCATAAAGGAAGACTTATGCTTGATTTTGGCATTAATTATTTGCATTAGGATATAGTACAGTTAGAACTTTTGGCAGTTTGTGCTTTGAAAAATGTTATTCAAGAATGGATGTTGGAAGAACATGGAGTTATCAAAGAAAGAGATAATGTCAATATAATCAGATTACTTCAACATTCTTTGAAGAAATTGAATAATAAAGAAAGGATTAAAGAATATTTTTCATTCATTCAAGATTTTCATCAAGTTGCTTTTAATTTTTCTACTAGAAGTTGTAATAAATTAGCAGACTATTGTGCTAATTTTGCGTTAGTGAATAGTTTTATTTGGAAAGACCTTAGTGACGTAGATATTCCTCCTTCTTTCTTGTTGGTTTTGATGGAGGAATTTGAGGCTTTAGATTTTCTTTGAGAAGTTTAAAATATTTTCTTATTTTAATGCATTGAGCATTTTCTTTCAAAAAAAAAACAAAAGGTTCCACAATAAATGGTTCAACCATGGGTTTAGAAGCCATATTATTCTTCCTAATATGAGGATTGGCCACAAAACAACCATTAATGGAATGGCCATAAACTTTGCAATGTATACCAAAATTTGGGACATTTTTAAATTCAATTTTCTGAAAATAACATGATTTTTTAGAACTAAGGCGAATGCCTTTTCGATGCTTCTTAGTGATATCCAACTCAATAAGAATCTAAGGCATAGAAGTCCTTGATCTAGAGGTTATGGCTTGATCCATTTGAAGTGGCCTATAAAAGAGCCATCTCAAAGCATGAAAAACATGAGGATTAAAAAAAATGCAAAAGTAAATTCAAAAAAGAAACCCATGTAGGAAATATAGGAGATTCTTCTTTAATGTCAAAATATGTCATCCATTTCAATAATCACATTTACAAATATTGATATAATAAGTTCTTATAGAAAAAAACATGATTATAATCCAAATCATAAGAGAGTTATATTGCAATGTGTCTAGAATTGATTAAACCAATCAAGAAAACGCCCAATAATTTAAAATTTCTAAAGAAGAAATTGATAGAATCTAAATTAGGTCTATGAATTAAAAACTTCTCATCCAACGTAAACTGATAAGGAGTGGAAAGATTCTTAATATCATCATCAAAAATAAAAGATCTAAAAATCCCTTGATTGAAGCTTTTAAAAAAATAAAAATAAATTGGATCATCCAAAGAGGAGGCACCCATTAGTACATCACAAAAAGATTTAGATTTAGGGTTGATGATTTATTATTACCATCAAAGAAGACATTCCTTGGACCAACGAAGGCTACAGGAGGATTAATCCATAGATTCAGCACAGAGGGAGTGAATGCCATCAAGAAGTAAATAAAAAGACATATGGCTAGACGACCTTAGGAAAAAAGAAGAAAAATAACTCACCAAAATCATGAAAAGAGCACATAAAACCTAACAGCTACAATAGATGAATAGAAGAAACCACAATTAAAAGAGCACGAGAACATAATGAGGATAGAGAAGAGAGACAATGTGTGACTTCTAACAGCTACATATTCTACTTTTGCGATAGATAGGGCTATAGAGTTTTATTTTCTACTGGATTAGGAGACTAAAGATTATTCTATGAATTGGCAAGTTCCAAAAGTACTTTTCCAATAAACTTTACAACCTATTAAATTTGAATCAGAATAGCCTATGATTTCAAAAGAGGTGCTATGTCTAGGATAATATATTCCTAAGTTTTGGATTCATATAAGATATTTAAGAATTCTTTTAACATCACTCATGTGTAATTCTTTAGGATCAGTTTGAAATCTAGCATTGAAATAAATACTAAACATGATATTAGGTCTACTAGTGGTCAAGTAAAGGAGTGGTCCAATTATCCCACTATACTTCTTCTGATCAACTGATTTTTATTTTGGATCCTTATTTAACTAAACTATAGAGCTCATGGGAGTATTTATTTCCTTAGAATTATCTATTTCATATTTCTTAAGGATGTCCTTGATATATTTTATTTGACTAATAAAAGTTCCATCATCCTTCTGCTTTACACTAATCCAATAAAATAGTTTAGCTCTCCCATCAAGCTTATCTCAAACTCCTCAGTCATAGTTTTTTAGAACAAACTCCTCAGTCATAGTTTTTGAGTATTTATCACAAAGTTTTGATTTATAGATCCAAATATTATATCATCAATATTGATTTGAACTATGAGTAGGTCTTCTCCTTCTTTCTTTAGGAATAGGGTGGTGTCTACACTACCATTAATAAAAGCTCTAGCAAGAAGGAATGTGCTTAACCTTTCATATAAAGCTTTAGATGCTTTCTTCAACCCATATAAAGCCTTATTTAGTATGAATACATAATAAGGAAATTTAGAGTTCTTAAAACCGAGGGGATTCTCAAAATGTACCTCTTCTTTAATCAACCCATATATAAAGGCACTTTTAACATCATTAAGGATTTCATAGGGTATTTTATCTAATTTGGATCTAATATTAACCGAATTCAAAAAATAACAAGCAGTGTTTACTTCTTCTCCCAAAAAGAATCTATGAAAAGAATATTCAGCTAGCATGGCCCTAGTAACTTATACCAAAGTCCTATTTTTTCTCTTAATTATTCCTTTTTTTATAGGGGACCTAGGGGCAAAAAAGTTATAGTCTATCCTATCTTTTACCAAAAGGATTTAAACCTATAATTCTCAAATTCTCCACCATGATTACAATATATGGTTAAAAATTTACACCCTAATTTTTTTTTTTTTTTGTCTAAGTGGAGAAGGTTCTAAATCCTCAAATGATTCACTTTTTATCATAGGATCTAACACAAGTGAATCTAGAATAGTAATCAACGATTACAAATTCATATAACTTACCTCCTAGGCTTAGATATATTGATGCCCTTAATTGAATGGAATGATGACTTAATCTATTTTTCTAATTGGCAGGCATAACATAAGTGGTCCTTAGTGAAGTTTAACTTAGGTATGCCACTTAGTAGTTTTTTTTAAGTAATATTCCTAAGAGTTTTCATGCCTGTCTGGCATAGTCTTCTATGCCATAGTCATGACTCATCAATTATCATTTTCCAACATAAGGAATTAGAATGTTCAATGCAGTTCAAATCAACTATATAAACATTATTTAACTTTTTTCATTCTAAGACAAATTTTCCATTTAAGCTAATCATATATTTTGCATAGAAAAATTCTATATCAAAACCCCTGTCACACAATTGACTAATACTCAATAAGTTATGCTTTAGACCATCAACTAATAAAATATTTTCAATTATAAAATTTCTAGAAATGCCAATTATACCTGAGCCATCCACTTTCCTACTGGTGTTATCCCCTACAGTGTCCTTACCTCCTATGGCCTCTAATGTGATGAACTACTTCAAATCACCAATCATCTGCCTCTAGCATCCAATATCCATTTACCACATGCTCACAGTAGATATTTTATGAGAGCTTCCCTATAAAGTCATTAAACAATAGATTTGGGAACCCAAGTGAGTTTGGGTTCCACCTTATATATTAATAAATGAGATGTTTGCATGTTATGTTGTGATGCAATTAGTTTTGGAATCCATACTAGATATGTCATATGGTGGATAGTACAATTGTGGGCTATGTGACCTAGCATGTCACAAGAGTAACACCTAAAACCATGAAAAGGATTCAGTAATCTATATGGGTTATGGTGCCTCTTCTTAGGGGTATATGAAGCATATTGTAATGAGTTATGCAACTGTACAAATATACATGATGGTTTATTATTTTGAAGTGCATAGACTTTGCTTTTAGGAATTTGTTAGCACTTTCAAGGCTTTCCACTTCAAAATTCAATGCATGCTCACTACTATGTAATTGACATGGAAGTTCTTTTAATTCTTTAAATGATCCTTCCAATTCAATATGCTTTGACATTAAGGATTCATGTGCATAATTTAGGTCAACATGCTTCTTTTTAAGGCATCATATATATCAGGTAAAGTCATATGATCATTATCTAAAGTAGAACGCTCAATTATCATACTAGCATGTTCTTTTTGCACAATTAAAAATTCAGTGTTTAAGTTAACATACATCTTTTTTAATTTCCTATACAAATCATAAATTTTATTTTAAATAATAAACCATTCATCATAGTAAAGTTGACCTAGCTCTTCTTAATCTAATTGATTAAGATTATTGTTAGCCATAAGAAATAGGTTTGTTTCCTCCTTTGCTTCTGGTTTAGATAATTCTGAGGTAGAGTTAGCCCAAAATGCTTTTTGGTCCTATTCTTCCCCTTCTTGATTTTTGCCTTCTCTTTACCCTTGTCCTTGATTGGGTGAGTCTTCAAGTTGGTACAATCTATTTGGAGATCTCCTGGTTTCTTACATTCAAAACATATTATGTCAAATAATGCTTTTAAATTTATATTGCTTTTAGCTTTGCTCCATTGTTATTGATGATGCATTTGCTTCCTCTTTAGAAAACTTTTGAACAAATGGGTCATCAATGTAATCTCATCATCCTCCTCTGCTACAAAATTATCATTGTTAAATCATTTACTTTTAGAGCTACAGTCTTCTCATTCTTATTATTACCTACATCATTTAGTCTTTGACTCATGCATTGCTCGTAGGCAATGAGTGACCCAAGTAAATTATCAATAGAATAAATATTTAAATCTTTTGATTCTAAAATTGTAGTAAATTTAGCATCATATGCACTTGGTTGGCAACAAAAAAGTTTATTAAATTTTTCATAATTAGAGAGTTCCCTATCCAATGCATACAAGGATATCACCATATGTGCGAACCATGTATACATTTCTAATATTGAATCACTAGGTTTCATGCAAAATAGTTCATAATCTTGCATTAAGATGTTTAATCTGGTCTATTTTACTTCACTAGTTCCTTCCTATGTAATGCATAAACTATCTCATATTTCCTTCCTTTTAATATAGGTAGATACATGCATATAGTCCTTAGATGTCAAAGCACAAAAAAAATAATTAAGAACTTTAGAATTTTACTGAGCATATTCTCTATCCTCCTAACTCCATTCATTATAAGGAATATAAGTTTTCACACCATTAAAAATATGTTGAATAATGGAGGGTTACATTAGGTAATCGACAACCAACGTAAAACTTATTGAAAATCATGACATAAATCCTTTAAAAAATTATTTTAATGCTAGGGCATCCCCTAGAGGTAACACATTGTATAGCCTGAATATAGTGATAGGTGTGCAAGGGCTGCTGCACCGACGCTCAAGTACAGTGTTAAATAGGCAAGGATTCCCACATCAGAGATTGATGTGGAAAAAGAAGTTTGTCCATGAAATTAAAATTATGATAGGAATTTATAATATAGGCACCCTTACAGGAAAAATAATGGAATTAATAGATATTATGATTCTTAGGAAGATTAATATTATGTGCAGTCAGGAAACTAAATGGGTTATAGAGAAGGCTAATGAGATTAATAGTTTAGGATATAAACTATGGTATTCGGGGAGGAGTCATACTAAAAATGGTGTATGTGTGATTATAGATAAGAGTTTGAAGGATAATATTATAAAAATTAGCATAATTTGAGATAGAATTATAGCTTAAGAGATTATTGTTTATGCTAAGATTATTAATATTATAAGTGCTTATTCTCCTTAAGTAGGTTTGGATATGGGTTCAAAATTAAAATTTTGGAATGACTTAAAAGAATTAATATTGCAACTTAGATTTTAAGACTATATTTTTATATTAAGTGAAGTTTTTGATGATTTCAAAATATTATTATTGTGATTACTATTTCTCCCAATATACATTAGATATATTTTCTTTGTGTTATTTGTGTGTATTAATATTTCAAAAAAATTAAACGCCAGACTGACAAAAGCTTCAAGACATATTATTTTTGGGTTTCTTATAATGAAGTAAGTACTTTTTTTATTTTTCTTGAGTCTAAGAGAGTGTGATTGTAATTGGATAACCTTGCACACATGCACTTGAGGAGTGAGTCAAAATTTTTTTAAAAACTAATAATACTATACGATTTTAAAATTATATTGGACGATTTATCATGGTAGTTCTTCCAAAACAAAGTTATTAAATCATGACTTGAAAATTTTCCTTTTGAACTATTTGTACTATACAAAATTGGGTTCATACTAACAACGTCCATAGTACAAACAAGGTGGTTACCAGTTCATCCCATACAAACTCATCATTTGTTGAACTGTTCATACTATACCAAATTGGATTCATACTGACGATATCCAAAGTATGAAATGAGTTCGTACATGTTGGTACCATATGAACCATGACTTGAATTAATAGTTCTTAATGTATGATATATGGTTCGTATAAAAGATTCACATTATATGAAATGAGTTTGTACAAAATTATACCAGACAAACTTGTTCATATTTTAACTATTCATATAGTACGAAGTCAATTCGTATATATAATTGATGGAGTACAAAATCAGGTTCGTACAGGATTATACATGGCTTTAAAACTATTTATACATACAAAGTGTGATTGTAATGTACAATCCAAGTATGTTCAACTTGAATTTTTCAATTTTCTGCATGGTTTTCTTATCTTTCATATATAAGTATCCTTAAAAAGTATTAATTTTCTTCTTACTGTGAATTTTCTCTTGGGAGTGAAAAAGAGAGTGTTTTGGGAGAGTATTTGGGAGTAAAGTTTGAGAGATCTTGTAAATAGAAATTAAGAAGGGTTCATAAGGTTGCTCAAAGTTGAGGATCTCTTTGTGAATTCTTCAAATCTCTACCCTACTACTTTGAAGACTCATTAAAAAATATCTAAAGAGTAGATCTGGTACTCTACCATCACTATGAGGGTAAAAAAGGATGTTGGTACTCTACTATCACCATGAGAGTAAGAAAGGATGTTGGTACTCTGACATCAACAGAATGGTGAGAAAGGATAATGGTAAGTACACTACCATCACCTAGAGGATGAGAAAGGACATTGGTACTCTACCATCACCAAGAGGGTGAGAAAGGACATTGGTACTCTGCCATGCTAGGGTTGGTGGAAGAGAGGTTATTGTAAGGGCTTCTCCGCCTTGCAATGGGAGTAAAAGGAGAGTCACTATGATATAGTGTAATACATAAAGAAGGAGTATTCATGGAGTGGACATAGGTCTAGTTGGACCAAACTGCTATAAAATTTGGTGTTCTTCTATCTTTACTTTTTTATTAAAGTTTTATTTTTCTATATTTGAATTTATTATGGTTAAAAAATATTTTTGTTAAAATTTAATTATTATACTAAAAAATCTTATATCAGTTTTCTAAAATCTAATATAACTTTTAAATTACTAATTCACCCCCCTCTTAGTTAGTCATGGAATAGTTGTATTATGTCTAACAAACTATTCAAAATTTTAAGTGGTATTAGAGCCTATTTTTATAAATTAAGGTTTAGATAACTTTTTGAAAATGGTCATGGCTAATTTTGGAAACTGCAATACTCCTGAAAGATATTTGATCACTAGACCACCACTATTTTATAACATTCCTTTAAACTTTTGAAAAACTTTTATGTCTACTTTCTACATTCACTTAAATATCGCATGTTGATTTTAGTACAAGAAGGTTATACTAGACCCACTAGACTTGTTGATGGCATTAGGACTGAAACACCATTTATTGAATGAATAGTAGATAAAAAAGAACTAGCTCAGTTAAATGTGAAATATTTAGACAATTTTTTCTGTGCCCTAAAATCTAAGGACTATATGAATATTTTAACCTATAAAACTATAAAAGAAATTTCGGATAGACATTATGTTGGGTCTAGTAATTAGGTTGTTAAGCCTAAGTGAATGTCCCAAGGCTAACCAAGAGGGGGGGGTGAATTGGCAATTTAAAAAATATAACTTCAACTCTTGGAATTTTAGAAAACCTTTTGAATTATTGATGCAAGTTAAAATTAAAGTTTAAAATAAACTTTTCAACCAGAGTAAACAACTTGCAATGAAATTAAATGCGGAATAAAAAATAAGAAAGAACACACCAGATTTATAGTGGTTCGGTCAAACCTTGACCTACATCCACTCCCCAGAGGCACCCTCTGAGTATTGCACTAATACCACAAAGTGACTCTCCTTTTGCCCCCACAGCAAGGCGGAGAAGCCTGTACAAAATCACTTTCACCTTCCCTGGTGCGGCGGAGTAGCCGGGTTCTTTAACACCAAAGAGATCTTCTTCTTGCCAAAACTTCCCTCAAGACGACCCTTGAATCCGATGGTACTGAAGTGCAAGTTCGCCGGAGCAACCGTGTGAATATCCCCTTCACACTCCCTTGAAATCCCCTTCAAAGATCTTCTCCCTCTCAAACTCCACCTTTTCCTCTCTCCCTTTCAAGTTCTCTCTTCTAGTTTTCTCCACAAGAACGAAGACACAATGATTGTCAAAGATACACTTTGTCGTCCTTTTACACTTCTCCAAGTGTCGGCAGAGAACCGGACCGATGTTGTTGAACTTCACTTGAGAGCCTTCGCCGGAGCAACCGTGTGAATATCCCCTCCACACTCCCTTGAAATCCCCTCCAAGGATCTTCTCCCTCTCAATGATCCCTCTCAAGAGAAAACAACTCCAAAGGCCCTTGTAATAGTTTCTAGGACTCCTTATATAGAAAGGACATGAAAAACCGCCCAAAAAACTGCAAATTTTCAATTCTGTACGCAGTGGATCGTCCTGTACGATCCTGTATCATCCTGGACGATTTTACTTAAACGATCTGAAACGACCCAATTTGTATATGTGTACGAACTGACTTCGTACAGCTGATCGTCCTGTACGAACTTCGTTCGTCCAGTACGAACGGTTATTACAAGGTCGGTTCTAGAAACTGCTGAAAACTGTTCTAAGTCGGTTTATCGTTTGAACGAAAATGTGATCGTCTGGACGAAAATTTTCTAGAGAGCTGATCGTCCTGTACGATATTTATTTTCGTCTGGACGAAAATTTTCCATAGGACTCGTCGCCTCGTACGATGGTAAAATTCGTCTGGACGAAAATTTTACAGAGAACCCATCGCCTGGTACGATAATAAATTTCGTCCTGGACGAATAGGACTTAGAAAATTTTTCAAAGCAAGTTCCTATTCGTTCCAAGTGCTCTATAGGAGATAACTGACAGATCGTCCAGTACGATAAATATCGTCCTGTACGATCAGTATAGAATTTCAAGATCTCCTTATTTGTGTGTGTGAGATTTTATTCACTCAATTACAATCACTCCCTTTCATCAATTAAACAAAATATCTCATGTTGAATTTGAATTGAACTTTTCGTAGTCTGGAGTCTGATTTTCCTGAAATGTTAGTACACACAAGAGCAAGTGCAAATCTTCTGAAATTGTTAGGAGATAACTATACATTTGAACAATAATGTTTGGAATCATCAAAACTACATAAGTTGCATAAATATAACTCATTCAAATAGCAACTATTCAAACAATCTCCCCCTTTTTGATGATGGCAAAACAATTATTGTTAGTAAAATTTCAAACCATTTTAAAATCTCCTAAACTCCCCCTGAATTGATGAATACATTAAAATAAGGAGGCATTTTAAAAAACAATTTTTGTTTTAAAATTTTACATACACACATACACAAAAACAATACACAAAAAACATTACAAGACACACACAAAATTTTATAAAAAAATTCTCCCCCTAAACAATACAAACAATAATCTCTCTCCCTTTTTGACAACAACAAAAAGTGAAGAAGAAATAGACTAGTAATGTAGAAAATCTTATGAAAAATTCATGTGTAAATTTAATCTAAAAAAGTGATTGACATAAGAATGCAACTAAGAATTAAGAACATTAGTCAAATCATAGAATTTCATAGAATTTAAAAAATTGATATAACATTGTAATAAGTAAGAATTTATGAAAAACATGATTCAATTTAGACATTTATGATATGAAAAATCATTATAATAAAGATGAGTAAAAAATTGCATATTCCAAAAATCAATTGAAATATAAATGAACATTAGATCTACTTGAATTAATAGACTAAAAAGAATCTGGAAAGAAGAAAATCACCACAAGTGGCGCTTTGCGCATCTTTTTCATATAGGTGGCACATTTTTGTGCATCTTTTTCATATAGGTGGCACATTTTTGTGCATCTTTCTTTATTGGGCTTATTTTGTGCCTCTTTTTCATATTTGCAACTTTGTTGCGCATTCCTTTTGATTTTGTACATTTGTACAATTTTCAAGAGTAATTGAATACTTTCCAAAGACAATAATCTAGAATCTCAAATTTTTCTAAGTGCATAAATATTAATTGAAAAATGAAATACAAAATAAGATAGACATCTAAAATACAATAATAATAATTAAGATTTTGTAGTCTAAAATGAAAGACATGAAATTAAAAAAAAATTCTAACTAAAACAAGTTATAGGCAAAAAATTAAATTTAGATAAACTAGATTTTCTAATGAAATTAATTTCTAATTACATTTTTAGTTTTGGCACAATAGAGATTAAAAGTACTAAATGAATTTCATAAAGATTAAGAACATTAACATCGATCTAAAACATGAAATCAAATGAGAAAACATTTCAAAACACAAAAACACACAAAACAAACAAAAATAAAAATACAACAAAAACAAATAAACAAAGGGTTTTAAACATCATTTTTCTCCTGGTCTGATGATTCAGAAGCTAGATCCGCCCAGGAGATTTTTTGCTTTTCATTATTTTCTCATTTTATAATTTGCTTAGCTTTGCCCTTTTCTTTAGCAGGAAGAGTTCTCAAATTAGGGCACTGACTTTTCAGATGTCCAGATTTCCTACATCCAAAGCAAATAATATTTGAAGAAATCAGAACATTCTTACCATTTTTACCTTTATTCCACTTTTGTTGATGCTTATTCTTGTGCTTTAGTGGACTTTTCAATTTGCTTGTTAAGTCATCGCTTTTCTCACCAACTAAGCCACTTTTGTCCACGTCTTCCGCTTTTAGCATTATTGTTTCACCTGCATCCAAAAGTCTTTGACCCAAACATTCCTCGTAGGCAATGAGTGAGCCAATCAAATTATCAATAGAATATTCATTTAAATTTTTCGATTCACAAATAGCAACAACTTTGGCATCAAACTTGTCAAGTAAACAACGTAGAATTTTATTGACTATTTCAAAGTTTGAAAACTCTTTACCTAAAGCATGCAATGATGTTACAATTTGAATAAACCTAGTATACATGTCTAAGATCGACTCATAAGGTTTCATGCTAAAGAGTTCATAGTCATTCATCAAAAAATTCAACTTAGATTGCTTGACTTCACTAGTACCTTCATATGTAATGCATAAACTGTCCCAAATTTCCTTACCTGTAGTACATGTAGAGACTCTCATATAATCTTCAGAATTTAAAGCACAGAACAAACAATTCATACATTTAGCATTTAATTGTGCATAAATTTGTTCTACTCTACTCCATTCAGAAAAAGGGATATCAGTTTTGATTCCATCTATAATACGTGACGGTACAGAATAACCACTTTGAATCATATGCCACATACGATAATCTATTGATTGCAAGAAAGTAGACATTCGAATTTTCCAAAAATCAAAAGAAATACTTTCAAATAAAGGTGGTCTAACAATCGAACATCCATCTAACAATTTATGGTTTCTAAAATTAGCCATATTCATTTTTCAAAAAGTAGTTTAAACTTATGATTTTGAAACAAAGCTCTGATACCACTTGTTGGGTCTAGTAATTAGGTTGTTAAGCCTAAGTGAATGTCCCAAGGCTAACCAAGAGGGGGGGTGAATTGGCAATTTAAAAAATATAACTTCAACTCTTGGAATTTTAGAAAACCTTTTGAATTATTGATGCAAGTTAAAATTAAAGTTTAAAATAAACTTTTCAACCAGAGTAAACAACTTGCAATGAAATTAAATGCGGAATAAAAAATAAGAAAGAACACACCAGATTTATAGTGGTTCGGTCAAACCTTGACCTACATCCACTCCCCAGAGGCACCCTCTGAGTATTGCACTAATACCACAAAGTGACTCTCCTTTTGCCCCCACAGCAAGGCGGAGAAGCCTGTACAAAATCACTTTCACCTTCCCTGGTGCGGCGGAGTAGCTGGGTTCTTTAACACCAAAGAGATCTTCTTCTTGCCAAAACTTCCCTCAAGACGACCCTTGAATCCGATGGTACTGAAGTGCAAGTTCGCCGGAGCAACCGTGTGAATATCCCCTTCACACTCCCTTGAAATCCCCTTCAAAGATCTTCTCCCTCTCAAACTCCACCTTTTCCTCTCTCCCTTTCAAGTTCTCTCTTCTAGTTTTCTCCACAAGAACGAAGACACAATGATTGTCAAAGATACACTTTGTCGTCCTTTTACACTTCTCCAAGTGTCGGCAGAGAACCGGACCGATGTTGTTGAACTTCACTTGAGAGCCTTCGCCGGAGCAACCGTGTGAATATCCCCTCCACACTCCCTTGAAATCCCCTCCAAGGATCTTCTCCCTCTCAATGATCCCTCTCAAGAGAAAACAACTCCAAAGGCCCTTGTAATAGTTTCTAGGACTCCTTATATAGAAAGGACATGAAAAACCGCCCAAAAAACTGCAAATTTTCAATTCTGTACGCAGTGGATCGTCCTGTACGATCCTGTATCGTCCTGGACGATTTTACTTAAACGATCTGAAACGACCCAATTTGTATATGTGTACGAACTGACTTCGTACAGCTGATCGTCCTGTACGAACTTCGTTCGTCCAGTATGAACGGTTATTACAAGGTCGGTTCTAGAAACTGCTGAAAACTGTTCTAAGTCGGTTTATCGTTTGAACGAAAATGTGATCGTCTGGACGAAAATTTTCCAGAGAGCTGATCGTCCTGTACGATATTTATTTTCGTCTGGGCGAAAATTTTCCAGAGGACTCGTCGCCTCGTACGATGGTAAAATTCGTCTGGACGAAAATTTTACAGAGAACCCATCGCCTGGTACGATAATAAATTTCGTCCTGGACGAATAGGACTTAGAAAATTTTTCAAAGCAAGTTCCTATTCGTTCCAAGTGCTCTATAGGAGATAACTGACAGATCGTCCAGTACGATAAATATCGTCCTGTACGATCAGTATAGAATTTCAAGATCTCCTTATTTGTGTGTGTGAGATTTTATTCACTCAATTACAATCACTCCCTTTCATCAATTAAACAAAATATCTCATGTTGAATTTGAATTGAACTTTTCGTAGTCTGGAGTCTGATTTTCCTGAAATGTTAGTACACACAAGAGCAAGTGCAAATCTTCTGAAATTGTTAGGAGATAACTATACATTTGAACAATAATGTTTGGAATCATCAAAACTACATAAGTTGCATAAATATAACTCATTCAAATAGCAACTATTCAAACACATTACATAACATATGAAGGATTTAATGAATTGAAATAGCCCAGTTTTAACATTTTATTACATGACTACAAACTTTTTCACATGAAACTGAATGAATATATCACTAATATGTATACTCATTTTATACAGATAGTTACATCATTGCTTTCTTTAGGTAGGGAACTAACAAATTTTGAAAAAGTTAATAAAATTTTATATTGTTTGCATACCACTTATGATGCAAAGATAACTATCATAACTGAATCAAAAGACCTAATTATTTATTCTATTTATAATCTACTTAGATCACTGATTGCTTATGAGCAAGGAGTGACTCAAAGTCATATTAATGCAAGTGAGAAGCAGAAGGAGAAAAACATTACATTGAATGTGGATGACTTAGAAAGTGATAAGTCATAGACTAAGGATGAAGAAGATATTGCACTCATTATGAGGCTATTTAAAATTTTCCTAAAAAGAAAGCAACGAAGACGTTAACAATGGAATAAGGGTAAATTCTACAAAAATACAGAAGTTTTTAATGACATAATTTGTTATGAATGCAGGAAACCTGTACATATTAAATTTGATTGCTCGAGCCTCAAATCTAATCGTAGTAAGGAGAAAGTTTAGGAGAAAACTAATGTTAGGAAGCATAAGAAAAGACTACATAGAGCATTCTAGGCAAACTCAGTATCAGATTCCTCTAAAATAGAAGAAGAGGTGGAAGTCACAAACTTGTGTTTAATGGTTAAAAAACATGATCAGTTAGATCAAGAGGAGAGATGCTAACATATAAGTCCTTGTGAGAGCATTTGATACCCAGACAAAGGATGTTCGAAGTATATAATTAGAGACATAACATAAGTAATATTGTTGGAAGTCAAGAATTGAGGAAAACTGATACTATGAGATAATACCACAACAAAAGTGGTAGGTACATGTACGATTGACAACAAGAACAATTTATTTATTAAGAACGTTTTAATGGTTAAAGACTTAAAGAAAAACTTGTTGAGTATTAGTCAGCTTTGCGATTAGGGTTATAGTGTTAAATTTTTTTCTGCAAGCTACTTAATAAGCCAAAATGTATACATGCTTAATTTAAATTTTATTAAATCTTATAATACTTTTTGTCTCAAAATAGTTACTAATGAACCATGGTTATGGTATAGAAGACTTTGTCACACAAGCATGAAAAATCTTAGGAAGATTACCTAGAAAGAATTAGTTAGAGGAATATCCAAACAAGACTTCATTAAGAATCACCTGTGTGATGCATGTTAATTAAAAAAATAGGTGAAGTCCTCCTTTCATTCAATTAAAGATCTTAGAACTAGAAAACCACTAGAAATTATTCACATTGATCTTTTTGGACCGGTTAGCACTATAAGTCTAGGAGGTAAAGTTTTGGGTATGTAATTGTTGAGATTTTTCAAGATTCACTTAGGTTAAATTCTTATCTAATAAGAGTGAGTCATTTGATATATTTAGAAACTTTTTTACTTCAATTTAGAGGAAACTAGGGTGTGAAATTTTATCAATTCAAAGTGATCATAGAGTAGATTTTTAAAATGAAAATTTTTAAGATTATTATAAAGAGTAAGGAATTGATCACCATTTTTCAACACCTAGGACCCCTCAACAGAATGGGGTTATTGAAAGAAAGAATAAAATTTTGATCGAAGCGCTAGAGTCACGTTGGTTAAATATTTTTGGACTGAAGTAGTTAGTACGGCTTGTTATGTTTTAAATAGGGTAAATATTTGATGGAAGTTGAACAAGACACCCTATGAACTTCTTATAGGGAAAACACCTAATCTTTCACATTTATATGTTTTTGGATATAAGGTGTTCATTCATAATAATGGTAAAA
This sequence comes from Dendrobium nobile, assembly GCA_022539455.1. NCBI lineage: Eukaryota > Viridiplantae > Streptophyta > Magnoliopsida > Asparagales > Orchidaceae > Dendrobium > Dendrobium nobile. The sequence continues at coordinate 45,533,292 of CM039721.1, forward strand.
CTCCTTTAGGAAAATTTGATCCTAAATCTCATACAGGAATTTTTTTAGGATATTCTAATATTGGCAAATCCTATAGGTTTTATAATAAGAGCCACACATGATGTTTTTGATGAATCTGGTATTTCATAAGAGCCATGGTTGGAGGAAGAGCATATTGAAGATATCTCCCAAGGAATTGGAAAGATAAATTTGGAAGAGAATGTTGGAGAAGAAAATACATCGCCTAGATAATTAAATTTTTTAAGAGTTACCTAAAGAATTGATTTTAGGTGAACCAACTAAGGGTATTAGAACTAGTCATGGACTTAGTAAAGAAGTGAACCACTCAAACTTTATTTTAATGATTGAGCCCACTGACATAAATCAATCACTTTACGATAAATTTTGGACTTTAGTCATGCAAGAAGAATTGAATCAATTTATTAGAAATAATGTTTGGGAATTGATTGAAATAATTAAGGATCAAAGTATTATTAGAACTAAGTGGATGTTCAAAAATAAAATGAATGATTCAGGTTTAGTGGTTAGAAATAAGGAAAGATTGGTGGCCAGGGGGTATAATCAAAAAGAAAGAATTGATTTTGAAGAAATTTTTATCCCTGTAGCCAGACTTAAAGCGATAAGGGTATTACTAGCCTTTATCTATTTTAAAGGTTTTAAATTAGTTCAAATGGATGTTAAGAGTGCCTTTCTTAATGGGGTGATATAAGAGGATGTTTATGTTGAGCAACCTTCAGGTTTTGAAATTTCAAAATTCTCTAATTATATATTTAAATTGAAAAAGGCATTATATAAACTAAAATAGGCACCTAGGGCTTGGTATGAGAGGTTAAGAACTGTTCTTCTAAAAAGGTCATTTGTTAAAGGAAGTGTGGACACCACTCTCATTATTTAAATATATATTGATGAAATCTTATTTGGATCCACCAATAAAAATCTTTGTGATTATTTTTCAAAAAAAATAAGTAGTGAATTTAAAATGAGTTTGATAGGAGACTTGAGTTATTTTTTTGGATTTAGCACAAAGCAAAATGAGGAAGGAACATTTCTTAGCTAGTTGAAGTATATTAAAGACATCCTCAAAAAATATGAAATGAATAATGTTAAACCAGTGAGTACACAAATGACTTCCTTAGTGTAGTTAGATAGGGACTCTAAGGGAAAATCTATTTATTAAAAGAAATTTAGAGAAATAATTAGATCCTTACTATACTTGATTGCTAACAGACCATATATCATATTTAGTATTTATTTATGTGCTATATTTCAAGCTGATCTAAAGAAATCACATCTAACTGCTATTAAGAGAATTCTAAGATTTTTTTGGGAACTCAAAACTTAGGAATTTGGTATCCTAAGTATAGATCTTTATATGAAATCATTGGAAATTCTAATTTAGATTTTATAAAATATAGGGTTGATAGGAAAAGTACTTCTTGAACTTATTAATTCATAGGAAACTCTTTAGTTTCTTGGTTTTATAGAAAATAGTATTTAGTAGCCCTTTTTACTACTAAAGAAAAATATATTTCTTTAGGTAGTTGTGTGGTATAGGTTCATTGCTTAAAATAATAACTAATTGATTTAGGATTTTCTATTGGTACTATTCCAATTTTCTGTTATAATACAAGTGTCATATGTATTTCAAATAATCCTATTCAATATTCTAGAACCAAGTACATAGATATAAGGTATCACTTCATTAGAGATAACGTGGCTAAAAGAGAAATTGAATTATATCATGTTACAACTAAGAATCAATTTGTAAACATTTTCACAAAACCACTGGCTTCTGAAACATTTAGCATCTTAAGATGCAGATTAGGTGTGATTGATCTTAATGCTTAAAGTTGAATTTCTATAAATTGGATTTGTAATGTATTGATGTGTTTGTTTTTTTTTTTTTCTTTGTTTGTTTGTTAATGTTATGTTGTTTGTCAGTGTTTGTTTATTTCATTAGTTGTGTTTATTTTTCCTTTATTAGTATTGAATTTTTTTCTTTTATTTTTTATTATTGCATGTCATGAACCTTGAGTGATTCAATTTTAAAAATAGTTTTTATTTATTATATGTTGTGTTAATCTTTTTCTTTCGTACTATACAAACTTTTTTGTATTATATATATTATGTAGCTTGCACATAGTATTTTTCTAAGTTGAGTATACAAGACTAAACTTTTTATTGCATATTGTACTATACAATGTCTTCATCATTTATATGATCTATTATTTTATCTGTATGATTGGGGATGTTTTTTAAAGTTATTTATTTTTTGTTAGATCATGCCTATGAAATCATATTTTTGTTGGGGATCTATGGTTTATGATTTTGATGATAACAAACATTCCTTATTTCTCTACGATTGCCTTATGTGCTAACATTTTAGGTCCACACGATCAGACTGTAATCTGGAACCAGCTCAAGATTGGGTAGACTAGGTCTGTGTCAGTTTGTAATCTTTTTCCTTTCTTGAGTCTGTTGTATTTGGTGTGGCATCTGATGATTTGTAACTTAGAAGATTTTCTGTTGTGCCCTAAAAGATTTCTATTTTTGGTAACATCATCCGGGATGATATTTATATCATCCTGGACGATCTGACAAAAGTAGAAACCCTAATTAGGGCATCCTCTCTAAACCAGCCGTCTTTATGCAAAACACATCGTCCTGGACGATTTTGTATCGGCCAGGACGATCGGCTCAATACAGCAAGAATCTGCCGCCAAATCTACTTAGGAAAATCTTATTTTTGGACATCGTCCAGGTGGATCGTCCTAGACTATAAAATATCGTCCCGGACGATCCAGAGCAATTTTTCCAAAATTTCTCAAGCAGTTTTGGAAAGCATTTAATGGGGATTTCGTCCAGGCCGATCGCAAGATCGTCCGGGACAATTAGACATCGTCCAGCTTCATTTCAGGGCGATATTCAGGATGATTTTCCTCATATTTGTGCTAATCGGCCAGAACGATTTGGCTATCATCCTGGACGATAATGGCGGAAACTTGCATTAATGAGCTCGTTTTGAGAGCCTTTATTTAAGCTATAACAAGGCACTTTGTAAGTGTCTTAAGCAGCCATTAGAGCTTCGTTCTTGTGGGTGAAACTTGGAGAGAGAGCTTGAAAGGGAGAGAGGAAAGGGTGGAGTTTGAGAGGGAGAAGATCCTGTGAGGGGGAGGAACTCAAGGGAGTGTGGTGGGGGATCCACACGGTTGCTCCGGCGAACTCGCACCTTAGTACCATCAGATTCAAGGCTTGTCTCAAGGTAAGTTCACCAAAGAAGAAGATCTCTTTTGTGTCAAAGTACCCGGCGACTCCGCCGCACCGGGGAAGGTGGAAGTGATTTTGTAAGGGCTTCTCCGCCTAGCTGTGGGGGCTAAAGGAGAGACACGTTTGAAGTGCAATACTTGGAGGGTGCCTCCAAGGAGTGGACGTAGGTCAAGGTTTGACTAAACCACTATAAATCCGGTGTGTTCTTTTCTTATTATCGCTTCCGCATTTATTTTTCTTCCGCACTTTGTTTGTGGTGTTTTTGGTTGGAACTTTATCTTTGGTTTTAAGGTTTTCCAATTCACCTCTCTCTTGATTAGCTTGGGACTAAGTTCAAGAGGGTCTAACATCCCTAACGAACTTTCAATTTTGTCTGTGTGATCATGTTATTAGTTTCTAAAATGGTTGAACCTAACCGCCATATATGATTATTATTATTCATATCATCTCAGATGAACAGGTGTTCATCTGTACGATTGTATTGTAAAAAAAGCTTGTACAAAATGATGTCTCAAGAATGGGAGTTTAAAAAAAATCATTTCATTTTTGGCCATTTCTATTCATATTCAATAAATTATTTTAGTCCTGTATGATTTTAAAATCAAATGTATTATCACAATTTCGTACTATATGATGTGTTTTTTTTCTCTTTAAATTGGAATGCATTTGATGGTTTTTCTTCACAATCATTTTTATTCAAACCATTTTGTGTCCTTCTCTAGAAATGGCTAGTAGCAGCAAGCGTCCATGTACTTTAATAGCCTCTTCATCTCATTCAAGGAGGCTGGATGAAAACTTTCTTTCTAAGAACAATGAGGAAGCCTACAAACATTTTTTTCAAGCTAAGAGAGCCCCATATTGTCTCCTAATTCAAAGAGATATAAACTTCTCAATTATGCCTCTTTTCACCTCAACTCAATTCTCTTTTATCCTCACTTTTATTTATGCCTATTATCAAGAAACCTTCCAAATTTTTCTTGCAAGCATGAAAGTAAATGAAGATCACACTAGGATGACTTCATATGTATTTAAGCAGAGAATAGAAATAACCAAGGATGATTTAGGAAACTTCCTCCATCTTAGGACTCAAGGGGTTAATGCACACACCATGACCTCTAGATCAGATTTTGAACGGTCTAAAATTAACCAAACTCTTAGAGGTGTTGCTCAACTAAATCATCTTTCTTGTTTGTATACCCGTAACCGAAATGTCAGGATCTTCCAGCATGTCTTGAGAACTTATATAATACCTAAAGCTAATGATCATATCAATTTGACTCCTCGATTATCTACTATCATATACCTTATCATGACCAATGTTGATAAATCCCAACTAATCATGAACTACATCTATAAGATTTTTGATATTTTACTTCCTCATAATATGAGAAAGAAAAATGTGGCTTTAGGATACTTAGTTGCCTACATTTTATAAAAGAAGTACAACCTTATCCATCTTGATCCTTCTACTCAACTTCCTATTTACTTTACCGATGCTTCTTTCCATGCACATTTTAATCAAGACTAAGGATCTGAGGGAGAAGAATATGAGGGAAAAGAAGGAGCACTTGCTCCAACACCTATACCTATAACTCGACCCAATCAAAATTTCTATCAAGAAATGGTCAAGCATGTTGACAGACTGGAATCCCATTTTAATCAATGTTTTAATCAAATTAAGAATCACCTAAATTAGTAGGATGTGAGGTATAATGAAGACATGGGATGGATAAGAGAATAATCAAAATCTATCAACATGCAAGTAGAAATAATAAATAGTTACTTTATGATGTTCACTCTTGAGCCACCTCTAGACCAAAGCCCCTCATGATTTTAGTTGTTACTTCTCTATTATACTTATTATTAAGATTTAATACTTGTTGTTGAGATATGTCTTTTGATCTTATATGTTGGCTTTTCTATGTAGTGATTCTTCAATTTTTAACAGAATTTATTATTTGTATATGTTTTAAGTGTTTAATGAAATGATGTTTTGACTTGTATTGAAATTACTTTTCTTGAATTGTTTTGACTTGTATTTGATCTCTAGAATGAAATTTTGAATTACTTTGTACTACAAATTAATTTCCTTATAAAATTTAATCTCTCAAAATTTTAAATTAAATTATGACATGATGTAGATTAGAAAATCAATTTCATGTTCTTATAGGTAAATATTACTTAGCAATAATTATCACAAAAAAAATGTCTTATTTTTTTAATATATTTAATGTTGTTAATTATTGGAATTTGTTTTAAGATTTATTAATATTGGAAAGACCCAAAATGTAAAATGATTCACAAAGCGTGCCATACTTGAAACAAAGCACAAAATTTGCCACAAATTTAAAAATATGTGCAATGTTCGCCAAAGTAAAAAAAGAGGCACAAAATTAGCCCAAACTGAAAAGATGCACAAATTGTGTCAAAAATTGAAAAGATGCAAAATGTCGTCAACTGAAAGTTTTAAACAGTTCTTTCTTTTATCCTTTTATCTCTTATACAAATCTATATAATTGGCGTTAATCTTCACTATTGAATTAGAAACTAATTAATCTTTATTTCATCATTTTTATAATTATTATTTTTTTTTAATATGTCTAGAACAAATAGTGAACCTGGTTAAATTTTCTTATCTTAATTTTTATTTGATTTAAAATTTGATATTTTATTTTTAGCATTAGGACGTTAATGTTATATTTGCAATTAGTTTAAAATCTTCTTCTTTATCATCTATTTTGATTTATCAATAGAAACTTATCCTTTCAAGAGGTACATCCCTTTTTATTCTTATTAAAAGGGGGAGTCATTATTTTTGTATGTATTTTTTGATGTTGATACCATAATTAGTTATTATTTGATGTTGTTTGATGTATGTGTGTATGATTATTTTTTTGGTGTAATTTTTGTGATGTTCGTATTTTGTGTGTTTTTGTTGTGCATGTTTATTTTTATTTCTTTGAAATTTATTATTATTTTGATTTTCAATAGAATCTCTCATTTTTAAATTGATCGCTCATTGAGGGAGAGCATTTGAGAAAAATTGCCTTATGTGTTAACTCAAAAAATAATTGTTTTGTCATCATCAAAAAGGGGGAGATTATTGCAACTTAGATTTCAAGACAATATTTTTATATCATGCAAAGTTTTTTATGATACCAAAATATATTGTGATTATTGTTTCTCCTAATATACATTAGATATGTTTTCTATGTGTTGTTTATGTGTATTAACGTTTCAAGGAAATCATAGTCCAAACTGTCGAAGACTTCAAAATAGATTATATTAAGATTTCTTATAATTAAGTATGTATTTTTTTTATTTTTTTTACATATGAGAGAGTGTGATTATAATTTGGTAACCGTGCACACAGACACTAGAGGAATGAGTCAAATTTTTTAAAAAACCTAATCATACTGTATTATTTTCAAATGGTACTGGATGATTTGTCATTGTAGTTCCTCTAGAACAAAGATAATCAAATCATGCCTTAAAAATTTTCCTTTTGTATTATTCATACTATATAAAATTGGGTTCATGTAAATTACATCCAGAGTACAAACAGCGTGTGTACTAGTTTATCCCATATGAACTCATCATTTGTTGAATTGTTCATACTAAACAAAATTGGATTCATACAGATAATGTCCAAAGTACGAAATGAGTTCGTCCATGTTTGTACCATATGAAGCATGACTTGATTTATTAGTTCATATTATATGATATATAATTCAGACAAATGATTCTTAGTGTAAAAAATGAGCTCGTACAAAATTATACCAGACGAACTTGTACAGTTTTGAACTGTTCATATAAAATGATTTCAGTTCGTACGTACAACTTATAGTGTATGAAATTAATTTCATAGAAGATCGTATATGGCATTTGAATTATTTGTATGTATAAAGTGTAATTGTATTGTAAGATTCAAGTACATTCAACTTCAAATGTTCAATTTTATAGACAGTTTTCCTTATCTTTCATATATAAGTGTCCTTAAAAATTGACAATTATCTTCTTGTTGCAAATTTTCTATTCGGAGTTAAAAAGAGAGTGTTTTGGGAGAGTGTTTGGGTGTGAAGTTTGAAAGATCTTGTATGTGGAAATTATGAAGGGTTCATAAGGTTGCCCAAAGGTGAGGATCTCTTTAAGTGTTCTTCAAATCATTATCCTACTTCTTTGAAAACTCTTGAGAGAAGATCTTTGGAGTATATCCGATACTTTGTCATCACAAAGTGAAAAAGGATGTTGGTACTTTACCATCACCAAGAGGATGAGAAAGGACATTGGTACTCTAACATCACCATGAGGGTGAGAAAGGACGTTAGTACTCTGCCATCACCGAGAGGGTGATAAAGGACTTTGAAACTCTACCGCACATGGGTTGGTGGAAGAGAGGTTTTTGTAAGTGCTTCTTCACCTTGTCGTGGGAGAAAAAGGAGAGTCACTTTGATATAGTGCAATACTTGAAGGAGTCTTCAAGGAGTGGACACAGGTCTAGTTGGACCGAACCACTATAAAATTTGGTGTTCTTTTGTCTTTACTTTTTTATGCATTTTTATTTTTCAGTATTTGAGTTTATTGTGGTTAAAAAATATTTTTGTGAATGCTTAACTATTGTGCTAAAAAATCTTAAATTTGTTTCCTAAAATCTAAGAGAACTTTTAAATTACCAATTCACCCCCCCCCCCCCCCCCCCCCCCCCCCCCCCCTCTTGGTTAGTCTTGGGATAGTTGTATCAAGTCTAACAACCTATTCAAACTTTCAATTTATACAAAAGATACCTCTTAAAAAAAGAGTTTTTATTGGAAGAGATTTAAATGGATATTTTGGTAGACTTGTAGACAATTTTAAATGCATTTGTATTGCCCATAGGTTTGGAATGACAAATGAAGATGGTAAGATCATATTAGATTTTCTTTAGCTTATAATTTTTAATAACTAATACCTTATTTGAAAAACATGATGAGCATTATATCACTTATAAAAATGGATATGGTAAAACACATATTGATTATTTTATATAAGAAAATTAGATCTTTTAGATTATAAAGTTATTTTGAGTTAAAATTTATGTACCCAATATCAATTATTAGCTTTGAACTTTAAGATAAAGGGGAAGAAAATATAAAATAAAATAAAACAATTTTCTAGGATTAGATGAGGCATTTAAAGAATATTAACAAAATTATTTTTTAGAGAACGATTTAGATCTTAAGATTTTTTATGTCCATAACGATGCTAATGTTATGTGGGAAAAGGTTGATAGGAATATTAAGATTATTGCAAAAGATGTTCTTGGAGTTTCAAAGGTAAAAGCTCCTAATAGTTAAAATAGTTTTTGAGGGAATCCAAATGTAAAAGGAAAGATAAAAATAAGAAGATTTGTTATAAAAACTTATTTAGATGTAAAAATTTTGATATTTTAGAAAGCTATAAAGAGGCTCGTAAGGAATCTAAGAAAGCTCTTTGCGATGCAAAGAGCTTAGTTTTTAGTGATTTATATAATAGATTAAAGACTAAGGAGGGAGAAAGATATATGTATAACTTAGCCAAACAAAGAAATAGGAGTAGTAAGGATTAAGTTCAAGTGAAGTATATTAAGGATAAATATCAAAAAGTGGTTTTCTTAGAAGATGATATTCAATAAACGTGGATGAGATATTTTGCTAAACTTTTTAATGAAAAATGTAAAAATACAATTGACTTTAGTGACTTTAGAACCCTAAATGAAAATAAAGATTTTTATTTTTATTGGTGTATTAGTAAAACCAAAGTTAGAGAGGCTTTAAAGAAAATGAAGTATGGAAAAGCTATTGGACCTAATGATATTCCAATAGAAATGTGGAAATGCTTAGGAGGTGAAGGAATTTCTTGGCTTACAAAACATTTTAATATTGTTTTGATGACTAAAAAGATGTCAGATCAATAGAGAATGAGTGAGTTAATTCCTATTTAAAAAATAAAGGTGATGCACATGAGTGTGCGAATTATAGAGGAATTAAATTAATGTGTCATACTTTAAAACTATAGAAGCGAGTTAAGGAGCATAGGTTACGGTGTGATACTAATGTTTATCAAAATCAATTTGGATTCATATCGAGTAGGTCTACTATGGAAGCCATACATTTATTTAAAGGTTTGATGGAGAATTATAGAGAAAATATGGAGAGTCTACATGCGATATTTATTGATTTAGAGAAAGCATATGATAAAGTTCCAAGAGAAGTTCTATGAAGAGTTCTTGAAAATAAAGGAGTTAATAACGCTTATATTCAAATCATTAAAGATATGTTTGCATGCGCTAGTACTTGTGTTCAAGCATAAGGTGGTTTGACCAAGTATTTTCTTATTTTAGTTGGATTACATCAAGGATCAGCCTAAAGTCCATATATTTTTGCTTTAGCCATGGATTTTCACACTAGACATTTGTAAGAGAAAGTACCTTGGTGTATGTTTTTTTCTGATGATATTCTTCTTGTTTATAAGACTATAGAGGGAGTTGAAGGTAAACTTGAATTATGGAGGTCAACCTTAGAGTCTAAAGGTTTTCACTTGGGTATATCTAAAATTGAATATATGGAGTATAATTTTAATGGAAATAGACCTAGCAAAGGGATTGTGACTTTGGGTGATCAAGCCATTAATAAGAGTATACGTTTTAGATATATTGGATCTATTATTCAGAGTGATGGTAAAATAGATGGGGATATTATCAGCAAAATTTAAGTTGGATGGTTGAAGTGGAAGAATACATCAGGCTTGTTGTGTGATAGAAAAGTCCCCCTCAAAGTTAAGGGAAAGGTATATAAGATGGTGGTTAGACCTATAATGCTTTATGGTGCCGAATCTTGGCCATTAAAAGAGAAACATATACAATGTTAAGTGTTGTTGAGATGTGGTTGCTTAGGTGGATGAGTGGCTTTACCCTTAGAATTAGATACAAAATGAGCATATACGTGATAAGGTTGGAATAGCTCAGTGGAAGATAAGATTAGAGAGAATCGCCTTAGATGATTTGTCAAATTAAATGGAGGCCTTGTGATGATCTGGTTAGGAAAGTTAAGGTATTAGATTTGACTTATTTTAAGAAAGGTAGAGGTAGACCAAAAAATCTTTCATTAGAAAATATTAGAAATGATCTTTCTTTATTAGATTTAAATGAGAATTTTACTTTTAACAGGACACACTAGTGAAAAAGGATTCATGTAGCCAACCCCATATAGTGGGACAAAGGCTTGATGTTGTTTTTGTTGTACACCATTAGTAATACATGATGGTAAAAATATATAGATTAAATCATATGCCACATTCTAAAATTAATAGATTGTAAAAATGTAGACATGCAGATTTTCTAAAAAATTAAAGGGAATATTTTCAAACAATAGTGGATGAGTAATATAGTAACATTTTACGGTGTTCCTATTTTCTAAATGTGCCTTTGATCATTTTCCTCTAGATTTTCTATAACACTACTTTTGAGTAACTCTTTGATACCAATTAAAAGTTTGATAAACTTGTCCCTAAGCATGTCAAGAGGGTGATGAATTGGTGAATATTAAAAAACTAATTGCTTAATTTAAAAAAAAAAAAAACAAAGATGATATTTTTTTTATTTTTAAATATTTAGAAAACTAGTAATAATTATCACTTAATGAAAAGCGAACAAATTTATCAAAACATCAAAATAATGATGATGACATTCTAATCAGTAGAACAAAGCATTGAGTATAACTTTCACCAAGCAGTTATAATGGAATTAGAACACAAAAGAGAAAAAATGTGAGAAAAAAAAATCAAAACAAGCACACCAAAGATTTATGGTGGTTCGATCAAACAATGACCTATGTCCACTCCTAGGAGTCTTCCTCTATGTGTTTTACACTATCACTTAATGTCTCTTCTTCTTCCCCTAAGAAAGGTGGAGAAGCTCTTACATAAATCACTTCCATCAAACTAGGTGCGGCAGAGAGATGGAAGCTTTGTCCCCTCCTGGTGATGGTAGTAGACCTTTGATTAGTTTTTCTCCCTCCTGAAAAGGAAGATAACCTCAAACTTCTTCTCACCCTTATGGTGATGGTAGAGAACCACAAACTCCTTTCTAACCATCCTAGTGACAGAGTATCATGTCCTTGAGCTGAATAATTTCTTCCCAAAGCCACCCAAGAAACCTAGATAGACACTTGGAGGAACAAGGCAAGACACTTGCTTGGAGAAACCATTTGAACCCCTTTTACTACTTCTCCCTCACACACAAGATCTCCCTCTTCTTCCCAAAGCTCTCTTAGATCCTCTTATCAAAGCTCCCTCTCAAGAACACTCATCAGCCAAAGACTTGAAGCAATTCAATGAGTGATTAAATATAAGGCCTCACAAAACGCACTAAATTTAATTATGGTGACTCTAATCGTATAGTATTATTATAGATCTTCCAGTATGATTTGTTCAAAGTAATACTATAAGTATTATACGAAGAGATAGATGTTGTATGATCAGTTTGAAGAATTAAGCTTATCATCCAAGATGATTTAGATCATCGTCTAGTATGATTAGTTAAATTACTTGAATTATCATCTTATAAGATTGGAAACGATAAACTATCATCTTATATAAGAATTGGGTCGTAATGTATAATGGTCCAATCATCCTGTATGATCTGTCTATATCAATTCATCCAAAATTATCCCTTAATCATAAGATTAATTTAGGAAAGATTTAATTACATTATACAGTATGATATCTACCATACAATATGATTAGTATAATATTTAAATTTTAAAATATTTCTTAAATTATGATTGGCAGTTGGGATCTTGATTTCAACTTATTATCTAGTACGATCTTCATCGTATAGTTCAATTAGTTCAACTTGCATTAATTATCATATTTAAAATTTTTAATAATTTTATGATTAACTGATCATATAGTATGATATGGATCATACAGTATGATTAGTTCAAAAAAAATCAAAAAAAATTCAACTTCTGATATTATCACAAACTCACTCTCTTGAATGTGTGTGTATATGATCACCAAGCTTAGTATCTACCAAATACATGATTTGACTCAAGAAAAGTAAAAATACATAAGAATTGAAAATACATACATTTCACGATATACATAACCCTTGTTTACCCAATCTTGAGCTTATCAAACTTGCAAGTGCACAGTGGACCTAGAATGTTAGTGTATAGGAAAAAATAGATATGTAATAATTAAATTACACCATAGATATCATAGTAAAGAATCCCATAATGTTTATTATTATAAAAATCACAAAACTTTGATCCAAATTTGCAACAATATTTGCAGGAAACTAGTTTTTATGCTAATATTATAGGAAGCGCAAGTGACAAGATTAAGATGTGAACCTAATCAAACGAAAAGAATTAAAAAGGAAGAAAAGTTGGTTAAAGTCAATTAAGACCAAGAAATAAAAAGCATGTCAACTTTTATATTTTTATTCTTGTTTTCTTAAGCCTTTATGTACTTTAGGCATATAGTGGTTCAAATGATCAGGCACACTAAAGCAAGGGAAAATAAAAATGAAATCAAATTACTAAAAATTCTTAACTTTATGATGAAATTATATTATACTATTTTAATGTCATTTTTATAATTTCTAAAATTTATGTGGCATGCATTAATAAAAATTTGAAATTAAAATTTTCTAATCATATAGTAAGATCTATATTATAGTAAATGATATGCTATTTCAAAGTTAAACCATTAAAATTCTAATACTTCTTAAAATAGGAAATTTAAAATTTAAATTATTCATACTGAATAAAGCTGTTTGTTCGGTACAAAATTTAATTCCATGGATTATTATTTACCTAATTTTGAACTTAAAACTAAGGGGTTAAGTCAGAGTGGATATTGCACTATAGGAAAATCACCCATTACCTGCGAAATTTTCAGGCAGCTTTTCGGCGGTCAATTTTCTGGCGGTTTTATGGCAATTTTCTGACGGATTTTCGACGATCAATTTTCCGGCAGCTTTTTTAGATTTCTTGCAGCTTTTAAATAATTTAAATAAAATGTTAAAAATTTATTTATTTAAATGATTTAACAAAAAAGAATAAAGATTATGTTAACTAATTTAAGTTAATTTTTTCCTTAATTAAATATTTCAATTTAAAATTATTATTTAAATTTTTAATTTATTTTAAAATTTTATTTTCATTTTAATAGTATTTTAATAAATTATGTAGTTATTAATTTTTTTAATTAAATGTTAATGATAATACTTTAATTTTATTAATTTACATTTATTATTAATTTTAAGGATAATACTTTAGTTGAAGTAATTATTAATTTTAATTTTTACATTTATTATTAATTTTAATCTAATGTAATTCTAATTTTTAAAATGATTTTAAATTTTAAGATAATATATAGTTTAAATAAAAAATATGAAGCAATAAACATATTTTGCATTGCACCAAAATGGATAAGTACTTAACATGAATTTGAATTGTGCAGAGTTTGAATCCCACCGGATGTGCACGGGCGGCGGGCAGATCGGCGGGAAGCGAACATAGGGCAGAGGGGCAGGGCATCTGGGCAGTCGGTCAGGGAGGGAATGCAGCGGGCAGCGTGGGATTACGTCTAGGCAGGCGGGCAGCAAGCCTGGGCTGCTTGGTGGGTAGAGTGCGGGTAGCTCAGAAGTCAGCGGGCAGTCGGGTGGTCAACGATGGCCAAACACGCCAGACAGCCGCCTAGGCGGCTAAAGATTTTTTTTTTAATTTTTTTTAATTGTCCAGTGGACAAAGAGCTTCGGAAAGCAGCCGGAAAAGGCCACCTAAAAAAATTTTATGGCGCCTATTTTACCGGCGATAAATTTTTCCCCGAAAAATCGCCGGTAATGTCCAAAACTGCCTGAAAATTATTACTTTTGACCGGAAAAAGTTGTCGGTAATTGATGATTTTGCTGTAGTGTTGTATTGTATGATCCTAATCATATAATATGAATAATAGAGAACCCATTTGGATAATCTTTTGTTTGGATAGGATAATCCAATTCTTTAACTCACCAATATTATGAAATAATTAGCATGCTAAAATGAACCACATTCATAAAGGATAATCTAGTTCCTTGAGTCAACATCATTATACAGATAATACTACTTGATCCATTTGCCATACTATACGATCAACCAAAGAAATTATTAACATCAAGATTTTAGGGTTTTATTACAAGCCTAACATAAATACTCATCTTAAAAGTTGAGAACGTACATGTCTTTAGCTTTATGGTGTCTCTACCTATCAAGGTTTGAGCATATTTAGGAGATCTTAAATATTTCAAAGAGAGAGAGAGAGAGTTCTTAGGAGACCGAATCTACTATTTGAGAGAGAGTGTGTGAGAGAGATTGGGGAGAACATGAGGGATCTATTGGAGGGTTGTCATAAATATCAATGTACAAGAGTGTTATATTAAGAATTTTCATTTCATTCTACATCCTTCTTTCCTTGGGTATTATAGGGAGAGGCTCTTAAGTGAAATTGCTCTAGAGAGACTTAGTGTAGAAGACACTATGTTTAACTGGGATATTAGAGGTATGACATCTTTGCCATTTTAGAAGCATAATGAGGGAGACTTCTCAGAAGAGAAGGTCATGAAAGGGTGTTCTCTATATCCATGTGAAAAGAAAGTCTTCTCAGTCTTACTAAAAGTAGAAGAATTAGTTAGTGGAATTTGAGGACATGGATTTGTGGTTCAGATGCAGGTGAGGTTGATCAAACAACTACAAAAACTATGTTTGCCTTTTTTTTCTTTTCTACATTACTTTTTTATTTCATATTTTGATTTATTTCTTAGAAATATTCTTCATTACAAGTAAACTTTATTTCAAGAGCAAATCAAAAGTCTTTAGTGCTAAGTTCTAATTTTTCAAATAATATTATTTTGTTAAATTCTCTTATTCTCAATGTTATTAAAAAAAAATTAAAAGTTAATCAATTAGTTTCCTTTTGCTAGAACTGTTATTGAATTCTCAAAAGAATTTATAAGAACATCCAATTCACCACCCCTACCCCTTGGCTATGCCTAATCACTTTCAATTTGTATCAGAGCAAGGTTCTTATTTGTTTTGTTCCAACACCTTAAGTAGATTATGTTATGGCATAGTTTGGGAATTAAAACATGTCATAATAGTGTTTTATTACCTATCAACCACTTTTTGATAATATCACATTCAACTTTTGGACATTTCACTTGTCCCCTTTTATTCAGTATATTGGCTATCATATGTGGAACTTAATGTAATTAAGGTACACACCCCCACATAGGATAGAAGATGTTATTAAAATTGAACTCCCTTTTATTAATTGGAATATAGAGGAATGAGAATTAATATAATTGAATGCTAGATGCTTGAACTATCTTTTAATGCTCTTAAGTCAAATGATCAAATACATGCATCTACATGTTCAACTGGAAAGGAAATATGGTATAAGCTTTGTATAACATATGAAGGTATAAATGAAGTTAAGTAATCACGTTTAAATATTTTACTTCAAGACTACAAACTCTTTCACATGAAACCTAGTAAATCTATATTTGACATGTACTTTTGCTTTACAATAATGATTTACTTCTTTGCATTACTATAACTAAAGAGGCTAACAATGCATAAAACATAAATAAGATTCTGATATATCTACCTAAGTCTTGGAATGCCAAGGTGGAAGTAAATCTTGTAATCTAAATATTAGACTTTTTATTTCATTAATAATTTTCTTGGATTTCTACTTAGATATGAACAGAACATTAGTCAAAGGATTGTAATTATAATGGGTAAGAAAAAGAAGAAGATGATAGCTCTAAAAACTTAAGATTAAAAAGAGGAAACTTTGAAGCAGGAGGAGATGATGATATAAGCTTCATGATTAGAAGAAGAAAATGAGGCATAATAACAAGTGGAGAAAAGGTAAAATGGTAAATCAAGTTACTACTTACCATATTTAGTTTTAATACAAAAACAAGGTCATATAAAGTCTGACTGTCACAATCTAAAACATCAATTGCAAAAGAAAAAGGTTGAGAAAAAAGGTGATTATAAAAAAATAAAAGAAAGCCCCAAATAACCTTTTGGGTGAAAGCATACTCTGAATCATCTGAGATGATAGTTAATGAAAAAATCACAAATTTGTTTTTAATGCAAAGATTGTTTAGGTGATATGGATAACAATTAGATATGCCTTAATAAGGGGTCATGTGAAGGCATGTTGTGCCTATATGATAGATGTTTGTGGCATATGATAGGGAAAGTAAAGAACTTTTCAACGCAGGAGTCTAAAATGGAGGAGGTTTGACCCTTGGAGAGAACACTATAGGAAAAGTAACTAGTACATGAACAATTTATAAAATTGATGACTTGACAAGTGAAAAGTATTATTGATTAAAGTTTTAGAACACAATATGTTTAGTATTAGCCAATTGTTTGATAAAGTATTAGATGTTAAATTTGATTTTGACAAGTGCTTGTTTCTGCTAAATAATAAGATTATTTTAAAAGGCCTTTAATAAACATATTTATATGATTGATTCAGATGGCCTTAATGAATCTAGTAAAGTGTGTTATTTGAAAAAAAAAAAATTGTACATGAAACTTTGTTGTGGCACTAAAGTCTACATCAACAAGAATGAGAACACTTAAAATAACACTCACTTAGACCAAAATAAAGGTGTACCAAATTTAGATTTCACCAAGGAGAACTTATGTGATGCATATCAACTAGGAAAGTAAGTTGAGTTATATTCTCACATAACTAAGGATATAGTTATCTCTAGACCCTTGGAAATATTGTATATGGATCTTTTTGGACTGATTAGCACAGTTAATTTAGGAAGAAAAACATATGGTTTTGCAATAGTAGATGAGTACACCAAATTTACTTGGGTGAAATCCTTAGCGAATAAGGGAGAGTCCTTCGATGAATTAATTTTTTTTTTTCATGGATTAACTGAATGTTTTACCTCCATTTATAATGATCATGGAGGAGAAATTGAGGATGAAAATTATATTATGTCAGGAGATAGGAATAGAGAACAAATTTTTAAAACCTAGGACCACCTAGTAGAATGGGATAGCTGAGAGAAAAGATGGTTCATTAATTGAGGCTACTACAGTAATGACAAATGAGTATAAGTTATTAAAATATTTAATTGTAGAAGCTATAAATAACACATGTTATGTATTGAAACATATGAATATTAGATCCAAGTTAAATAAAATATGCTATTAACTTTTGAAGGGTAGGAAACCAAAATTTGTCCACTTACATGTCTTTGGAAGTAAAAGTTTCATGTTGAATAATAAAAATACAAATCAGTACAAATTTGATGCAACATTTGATGAGGTAGTATTTCTAGGATATTTATTTATAAGAAAATCCTATAGGGTGTTTAACAAAAGGATGTTGGTAGTAGAGGAATCAACTCATGTTATATTTGATGAGATTGATAAGGTTATTCTCACTAAAAACAAGAAGAAAAAGTGAATGAAATAATAAGTAGAATTGAGAAGATAAGGTTAAAGAACTGAGGTAAGAATTAGGAGTCATTACCAAGATAATAGAGATATGCTTCTAGTCATCCTGGGAGCTAATCATAAAAGGCACATCTACAAGAGTAGGATGAGACTTGTCATTAGGAAAGAGATTAGCCATATTCATTTCAATGGTAGAACTCATGAGTTTAGATAAAGCCTTAAAAGATAAATTTTTTATTATAACAATGTAGGAGGAATTAAACTTATTTACCAAAAAAATGACTTATGGTAGTTAGCATCTAGATCGACTGATCCGAGTGTCATAGGAATGAAATGGTTATTTAAATTAAATGACGTTAAATCTTAATTAGGAATAAAATATGGTTAGTGGAAAAAGGTTATAATTAAATAAAGGGAATTTAATTTGAAGAGACTTTTGCACTAGTGGTTTGGCAAGAATCTGTTAGAGTACCTCTAGATTTTGCATGTTTTTTAAACTTCAAATTATATTAGATGGATGTAAAATGTGCATCCTTAAATGGAGTAATTAAGAAAGATGCATACATAGAGCAACCACTTGGGTTTAAGAGTGCATCACTTCTGGATCATATTTATAAACTTAAAAGCCACTCTATGGACTAAAATAAGCACCTAGAGTATGACATAATAGGCTTAGCACTTTCCTATTGGAAAAGTCATTGTTAAAGAAACTGTAGATGGTATATTATTCAATAATATTATAGGTGACTATGGTAGAGGGGGGATTGGGTTTTAATAATTTTTTATTAAAAAAAATAACTAAAATAATTTTGATGTTATTTTGCAAGGAAATAATTAAAAATGCTTATGTTGGGAATAGTTATAACAATGGTGTAAATTGACCTTTTTATCATATATAACACTAAAATGAATACATATATAATAATTGAAAACTATTTCATAATTTAATTAGCGCTTAAAATAATACTCCACTTATATATATGCATGTAAAAGAGTCATGACCAACATATAATTCTTCTCTCATTTTGACACCATCAAAAACAATAATAAAAATATATATGAAGTTTAAATAGTAGGTTCTAGCATCCCAAGCATACGTCTTAACATGCTGAATATTTCTACAACTAATGGTTTTATAAAAAATATATTTAACTTAAAAATCTGTATTTACAAAATCTATATCCACATCACCCTTATTAACATGATCTTTAAATAAAATGATGTATAATCTTTATGTGTTTAGTTTGTGAGTTTTGTATAGGATTTTTTTTTTTAACTAACCGAACTAGTGTTATATATTTAATAGGAATATGTTTAAGCTTACTTTCAAAATCTTCTAATTGTTATTTTGGCCATAGAACTTGAGCAACACAGCTACATATCGCTATGTACTCAGCTTCAATAGTGGATAAAGCTATATAATTTCATTTTCTAAAAGACCATGAATTAAGTAATGATCCTAAGAATTGATAGATGATTGATGTACTTTTTTAATCAACTTTATAACTAGTATAGTTCACATCAAATATGAAAGTAAATCCTAAGATAATAAATTTTTAGGATACCATAAGCCTAACTTTGGAGTTTCTATCAAGTAGCTAAATATTTGTTTAACTTCAATTGAATGTGATTCCTTAGGATTAGCTTAAAATCGAGCAATAGATATACAACAAGCATAATATCGAGCCTGCTAGTAGGAAGATACAAAAGCAAACATATCATACTCCTATAAAGTTTTTCATCTATTTGATTTCATGATTCATCTAAATCAAGTTTGGTTGAAGGGCTTATAGGGGTTTTACTCAATTTCAATCTTCATGTCAAAATTTTCTAATAATTCATTTGTATACTTGGTTTGACATATGAATGTGCTAGACAATAGTTATTTAAGTTAAATTCCAAAGAAAAAGGTGAGTCTCCCATCATACTCATTTTAATTTTTTTTACATTAATGAAGAGAACTCATGGCACAAGCTTCCATTTATACTTCCAAAAAGTATATCATCAACATAAATATATATAATAATAAATGCATCTCCAATATTTTTTAATAAAAAGAATTGTGTCTACCTTATCTTTTCTAAAAATTATACTCAATTAAAAAGTTCCTTAACTAATCATATGAAATACACAAAGCCTATTTTAAACCATACAATACTTTCTTCAATTTATACACTTGATTACAAAACCAAGGCTCTCAAAACCTTGTGTTTATTCTACAAATACATCTTCATCAATATACCAATTCAAAATTGAAATTTTGACTTCCATTTTAAAAAGTTTAAAGTCCTTAAAATAAGTAAAGGCAAGGAACAATATAATGCCCCCTAGTCTTGCTATAGGTGTAAAAGGCTTTTCAATGTCTATTCCTTCTATTTTGTGTGTAGCATTGGGTAACAAACCTAACTTTATTTTTAATAATACTTCATAAATCAACTAGCTTATTTTTATAGACTCGTTTAGTTCCAATTATATTTTGATCACAAGGTCTTGGGACTTGCTCTCAAAACTCATTTCTTATTAATTGATTAAGTTCCTCTTCCAAAAGAACTACCCAAAAATTATCGTGTAAAGCTTCATCTATATTTTTAGGTTCAATTTCTTATAGAAATAAAGAATAATCTACTTCATCCATAAAATTTATCCTAGTCTTAACACCTTGAGAAGGATCACCAATTATTAATTCATTTGGGTGATTTTTATTATATCTCCATTCCTTAAGTAATGAATCATCCTCTATTTTTTAAAATTTATTTTCTTTATATTCTAATTATCAACATCTTTTAGGTCATTTCATATTAAATCTATAGATTTTTCATCAAAAAAGACATGAAAAATTTCTTCAACACTTATTGTTCTCTTACTAAAAACTCTAAAATATTTTTCAAAAATTGAATATTCTTAGAGCATGTCATCATCATACTTACTATAAAATTTACTTAAAGTATCCATTTCATTATTTAAAGATAAATACTTACATCAAAAGACATGTAAATGACTAATCTTACATTTCTTTCCAAAAGATATTTCATAAGGGGTCTTTTTAAGAATACGTCTTAAATAAACTCTATTTAAAACATAATATGCAGTGTTTATTTCTTCTATCAAAAAGTACTTTAAAGTCAATATTCATTTAAAATTGATCTTTTTAACAGTCCTCACAAGAGGAGAAAGAGGGGTATTTAAAAAGAAAAAGTAAGTAAAGCCAATTTTATATAAAAATAGTATTATAATATTATTTTATCAATTAAAAATATAATATTTGATAATGAATTCCTTTACAAAGTTTTAAATGGCTAGAAAATGGTTGGTCACAAGGAAAAGTTAAAAAGTCTTCATATGCATCCAAAATGTGGAAAAATGGTTACGAAGCTTATAGTATTAAAATAGTGTAATGTTTGAAAAAATTATTATAAATTTAATTTAGGTCCTCAGTGGATCATATAACATATCAATCTATATCTACAAGATCTAAGAAATCTAACGAAACAAAATTAAACTGCTATTCAATCAAAATAATATCATATAAAGTAAAATAAAAGCTTATGCATATTTTAATATATTTAAAGATATATTTCATATAGTAATATGATGTGATTATGAAAAAATTATTTGTAAATTAGTATTTTTTATGAAATAAATTCAATTCAAATAATTTCAAAATAAAATTTTAACTATATAAGCTTATTACTTTTAATAACTCTAATTAAGTATCTTTTTTATATTTGATAAATTTTATGTAAAATATAAAATTTATTTCATAAGGAAACCTTATAGATTTCTAAATTAGGCTTATTATCTATAATTAATATTTAAATCATTTTAATGGATATTTAGATTGCGAGCAAATCAAACCATGCATGTAAATATCTATGGACCTCTAAGATACTCATTACTAATATAAAACCTTCAAACCATCCATCTTCATCAATCTTGAATTTTTTCAGCTCAAATTTTGATTAAACTTGGGTAATGCAATATACATCCCATATAAGCAATTATTATTTATATCTATCAAACCATTACATTTGGAGTACTTAGCACAAGAATAAGAACATCTAAGCATATATTTATTATCATTAAAATCACTAGATTAGGTTATGAGGTAGATAATGCAAATCTTGAAGTCATCATTGCAAATGTAACAGGTTAGGAATCTCTACCTACCTCTCCTCTATCATCCTCAAACCACATAATTTCCAAAGAACTATCCAATACCAAATCTTTTGTATAGTCTTGCACATAATAATCTTTTAAATCTATAATAATCCTCATTTTTTTCATTAGAAAAATTCATTTGTTTTGAAATATTACATGTCACTTTTTGATTATGCACTCTCATAGTCAATTCACCTTTTGCAAATCTATCATGGCTATACCTATAGCTAGGAATTATCCACCAAAGATAATAGGTATCTCCTTATCTTCTTTCAAATCTAAGATAATGATATCTATAGTGAAGATAAATTTATCTACATTAACTAGCACATCTTCTATTACCCCTTCAGGATAGGTAAATGAATGGTCTGGTAACTGAAGGTTAATAGTGGTAAGTTGGACTTCTTCTAGATCGGGTCTTTTAAATATGGAAAAAGGCATTAAATTGATATTGGCTCCTAAATCACAAAGTGTTCTACTTCAAAATTTATCCCCTATAACCATATGAATTATAAAACTACTAGTGTCCTTAAGCTTTTAAGGAAGTTTTATCTATAGAAATGCACTACAATCCTCAATCAACACTACCATCTTAAAATCTCCTATCTTCTTCTCTTGGATGTCTTTTATATATTTAGCACAAGTAGGTATTCATTCTAAGGCATCTGTAAATGCAATATTAATAATCAATTTTTTTTTTAAATATTTTAAAAACATATGAACTGCTTATACAAATTTTAGTTCAACAATCATAAGGATGGTGGTGGTGGCCTTTCAACCAACTCTATAATAGGTTTTTCTACTTATTTTATAGTTTGAGGTGGTTTTTTAGGTCTGGGTACTTCTATTAGTTCTTTTATAATAGCCTCCTTCTCATATTGATCCTTACTCCTAATCACACTCTCCAGCTCTTTCCCATTCCTCAATTGAATAGCTTTGCATTATTTTTTACCTTTTATTTTGGGTTAATTTTAGTATTGCTAGATAAAGTTCCTTGGGGTCAATTAGTTAGTGATCCAACTAGTTATTCTAATTGATTTTTAATAGTCCTAATGGAAATACTTTGATTTTACAAGCGCACCCATTTGTAAAACTAATTATTCTAATGAAGCCTTCTTATCCTTAAGTTGGTAATTTATGTTAAATCTAGGGGTTATTTAGACGTTGGGTTAGCAAAAATTTGACGTTGGGGATTCCATTGTTCTACATGATTTGGTTGGCTACAGTTCCAATTATTGTTATTATATTGATTAATAAAAATTTGATTATTTCTCTAGCCATGATTGTAAGTATTATAGTAGGAATTATTAGTTATGTTATTAATTACTTTTATTGATTTTACTCCAGCCATGTTAGCACAATTAAAGGTTACACAAATATTTCCTTCCAAACTAACAGTTGAATTTCAATGTGAATTAGTTCAAAGGTTATATAGTTTTTTTAGAAATGGCAGCTACTTGGATAGTTAAGATTGATAAGGCATAAGACTCATAAATACTAGCCAAATTTATAGGGTTTTCTCATTTAAAAGGCTGATAAAAATTGTTGGTAGACATTTCCTCAATCAAATCATAAACCTCGTTAATGGGCTTTACATCAAAGAACCACCAACAATGGCATCTAAAATTAATCTAAGAGAACCTATAAGGCCATAATAAAAAGTTTGTATTATTATACAATAAGGATGGGTATGATAAGGATATTTCTCAAGAATTTCCTTAAATCTTTCCCTCGATTCAATAGATAGATTCACCTTCCAACTAGGTATAGGATGTGATGTCATTTCTAAGTTTTACAATTTTTTGAAGGTGGAAAATAATTGGCTAAACATTTATGTGCAAGTTAATTCCAAGTTGTTATTAAAATTGGGGGTAATGTACTTAACCATAGTTTATATTTTTTTTTTACAAAGTGAAAATGGAAACAACTAAAGCCTTAAAACAACATCACTAATACAATTATACTTAAAGGTTAAGCATTTTTTTTGAAATTTAACTACATTTAAATTAGGGTCTTATAACGGTGTTCCCCAAACCATTCATTTGCAACCATTTGTATGATGGAAGTTTTCAATTAAAAAATGTTAGCTTGAATGGTAGGTTAATTTATGCTTTGTTGAATACCCTCAACTATCATGTTGGTGCATTCCCTAAAAATTCTAGGTTTATCATCCATTTTTCTTAAAGTTTTTCAATTTGAGTGTCTAATAGAAGTTCTATCTGTTGTTTAATATAATGCATGTAGCATCAAAATAATGTTAAATATAAAATACTAAACAAGAGAAGTAAAAAATCTTTCAACATAATGAATGTTTAAGTTGGTAAAAATAAAAGATCACTAGATTAAACAAGCAATGGACTTAGTAATATAAAATGAAACACAATATAATAATTTTCTAGTTGTAACTCCCTAATAACGGTGCCAAAAAACTTGACAATATATAGGCAGGACAATATTGCAGTTATTATTTCGCTTATGCAAATATAGAGTTTCATACTTAAGCTTTCACACACTACTTAGCTTTCTAAATAATATTTAATTTGTCTAAGGTGTAAGTTCTATTTTAATGCAAATGTATGTGTTGTACCAAGCAACATAATAATGAAAAAGAGTGTCAATCCCATAAAGAACTACCTAGAAATATCCTAGACTAACTTTACTACCACCTACTAAATTGCTAAATTTATCTTGTTGGATGATTTAAAAAGGGGAATACAAGTTAAAAGTAAAGAGATTCAAATTATAGAAAGAAAATCACTAACTTTTGAAAAGTCTAAACCTATGATTTATCAAAAGAACATGATTTCTTTGGAGATGTTTTACCGCCTAATGTTGTTATGGATTAGAGCAATAGTGCTCCTCATCTCTGAAAGTTCGTTAGGGATGTTAAGCCCTATGAACTTAGTCCCAAGCTAACCAAGACGGGGGGGTGAATTGGTATTTTAAAAACTCTTTTCACAAAGAAAAAATTACATAAACCAAATCACACCACAAGAAATAAATGCAGAATTAAAAGTGCGGAAGCAAGAAAAAGAACAAAGCAATTTAGTGGTTCGGTTGACTCGACCTACGCCCACTCCTTGGAGGCACCCTCCAAGTATTGCACTACAAAACGTGACTCTCCTTTAGCCCCCACGGCTAGGCGGAGAAGCCCTCACAAGAACCTCCTTTTTGCCACCCCGGCAAGGCAAAGAACCTACCTCCTTTTGCTTCCTCCTGAAGCTGGCAGAGAACCACAACCAAGACCAAACTCCTTACCTCTACTGACCCTTCCACGGACGAGAAACTCTAGATGAAGAACGAGCAGAGCGATCCTTGAAGCAACCCTTGTGAATCCTCTCACAAGCTCCCCCTCACAAGATCCTCTCTCTCTCCCTCTCTCTCTTTCTCTCCTCAAAGTCTTCTCAGGTCAAGGCAGAAGCCAAAGGTCTTGAAAAATGTTGAACAAGAGCTCTTAAATAGAAGAGCTTCAAAGGAGCTCATTAATTGCAAGTAGCCGACTTTATCGTCCAAGCCGATATGGACATCGGCCTGGCCGATCAGTACAAAACTTAGAGGATTGGCCAGAGCATCGCCCTGGATACACTCCTGGACGATTGAATTTTGGCTTGATCGTCCAGGACGATCTAACAATCGTTCTGGCCGATTAGTACAAATCCCATCAGATCGGCCAGAGCGTCGCCCTGGATGGACTCCTGGACGATTAAAATTTGGCTTGATCGTCCCGGCCGATCTCACGATTGTCCTGGCCGATCAGTTCAAATTAGAGGCAAATCGTCCTGAGCATCGCCCTGTTTTTGAGCTGACCGATCTTTATCCTCCTGAAGTAACTTAAGGTTTTTGACTAGATAGTCCCGGCCAATCCTGTGACTGTCCAGGACGATATGATTGTATCAATCATCCTTAATTACTCCCTTGATTTCCTGATCAATTAAGGCATAATCTGAGAATTTCGTCCAGGCCGATCATGTGATCATCCTGGCCAATAATTTAAAAATACAGTATGCCTTAATTGTCTAAGGCGGCTACTTCTTTCTGATTTGAGCTTATCGTCCTAGCCGATACACATATCATCCATGCCGATATGTTAATGATTGCTGCCTTAATTAAGAATCCTTATTTGGACTTTCTATTTTAAGCCTGATCGTCCAGGACGATGTAAAATATCGTCCTGGCCGATGTGAGCAAAAACAGAAATTCTAAGTCTCTCAAGTGTGTGTGTGTATAGGGTTACTTAGCATCAGTCTCTTTGACCATTACAAGTAGACTCAAAAAGTGAAAAACAAAAGTACAGACTGACTCAACCCTAAACCTACGCAATCCTGAACTGGCTTTTTTTTGATCGTCCGATCTTCGATTCCTGAAAAGTTAGAAACAACAAGTAGTCCAAAAGAAATAGTGTTTGTCAATCATCAAAACATAAGCCATGAAAAAATAGATTTGCAACAATCTCCCCCTTTTTGATGATGGCAAACACAAGTAGGAAATTTTAAAAAAAAGGTTCATTAGAAATTCAAAGTTACAAATGTTAAGATAGTTGCTATTTGCATGCTTTACATTTTTGCAACTTATGTAGTTTTGATGATTCCAAACATTATTGTTCAAATGTGTAGTTATCTCCTAACAATTTTAGAAGATTTGTATTTGCTCTTGTGTGTACTAACATTTCAGGAAAAATGAACTCCAGACTACGAAGACTTCAAATCAAATTCAGAATGAGATACATTGTAAAATTTGATGTTTGCATTTCTTTGAAATAAAATTGAAAAGGAGTTATTATAATTGAGTGAATAAAAACATACACACACACATAAGGAGATCATAAAAAATTTATACTGATCGTACTGAACGATATCCGTTTGTACGGGACGATCAGACAGTTATCTCCTATTGAGCACATAGAACGAATAGGAACTTGCTTCAAAATTTTTCTAAGTCCTATTCGTCCAGGACGAATTTACAATCGTCCAGGACGATTGGTTCTCTATAAAATTTTCATCCAGACGAAATTAAATTATCGTCAATGGCGTTTGGTCCTCTGAAAAATTTTCGTCCAGACAAAATTAATAATCATCCAGGACGATCTGGTCTCTAGAAAATTTTTGTCCAGACGAAATTAAATTATCATCCATGGCGATTGGTCCTCTGGAAAATTTTCGTCCAGACGAAATAAATAATCATCCAGGATGATCGGTCCTCTGTAAAATTTTTGTCCAGACGAATATATTTTCGTCCAAACGATTAACCGACTTAGAACGGTTTTCAGTAATTTCTAGAACCGACCTAGTATTAACCGTTCGTACTGGACGAACCTAGTTCGTACAGGACGATCAGCTGTACGAAGTCATTTTCGTACACATATACAAATAAGGTCGTTTCAAATTGTTTAAGTAAAATCGTCCAGGATGATCCACGATCGTACGGGACGATCCACTGCGTACAGAATTGAATACTTGCAGTATTTGGGCGGTTTTTCTTGTCTTTTGTATAAATAGTCTAAATTTAACTGTCACCCAATCTTTTTGTCATTTGATCTTTGTGCCTCTTGAGAAAATAGCCAAGGAGAGAGTGGAAGAGAGCATTCAAGGGAGGATTTCTACCATTGGAGCGAGAAGGCTTCACTTGGATTTCAAAGGTAAGAGTCTCTACTTATGAATTGGGATTACTTCACTCTTTTCCTTCTTCCTTCTAGATTCTTGTGAGAAGATCTGTCAAGGAGATCCGGTTCTCTGCCGACACTTGGAAAGTGTGAACAGCCGAAGGGTTCTCTGCCCACACTAGGAGAGTGTGAAAGGATGACGGTTCTCTGCCAACACTGTGGATTGTGTGAAAGGATGAACGGTTCTCTGCCTACACTAGGGATTGTGTAAAAGGACGACGGTTCTTTGCCGTACCGGGGAGTGGTGAAAAGAGTGTGTTATAAAGGCTTCTCCGCCTTGCTGTGGGTGCAAAAGGAGAGTCACTATTGGTATTAGTGCAATACTCAGAGGGTGCCTCTGGGGAGTGGATGTAGGTCTAGTTTTAGACCAATCCACTATAAATCTTGTGTCATTTACTTTACTGTTTTTACGTTTCCGCATTTTAATTTTAGTTTTAAAAACTCTGTGGTTGAAAAATATTTTCTATAAAAATTTAAAAGAAACAATTCTATTTCGGTTCAACATAATTTTAAAAGAGGGCTTAAATTTTTAAACTACCAATTCACCCCCCCCCCCTCTTGGTAGCCTTGGGACATTCACTTAGGCTTAACAACCTAATTACTAGACTCAACAAGTGGTATCAGAGCTTCGTTTCAAAATCATAAGTTTGAACTACTTTTTGATTAACGTAGATGGCTACATTTGGAAACCGAAACACACTTGAGGGTTACTCTATCACAAGACCGCCACTGTTTGACAATATTCCTTTTGATTTTTGGAAAACACGCATGTCTACTTTCTTACAGTCACTTGATTACCGCATGTGGATGCTAGTCCAGGATGGCTACACAAAACCAACTAGATTAGTTGATGGAGTTATGGTAGAAATACCTTTTGCAGATTGGACTATAGAAGAACGTGACTTAGCACAATTAAATGCCAAATGTCTAAATAGTTTCTTTTGTGCTTTAAAATCTGAAGACTACATGCGGGTTTCTACTTGTAAAAGTGGAAAGGACATATGGGATAGACTTTGTATAACTTATGAAGGGACAAATGAGGTTAAGCAATCAAGACTCAATATCTTGTTACATGACTATGAATTGTTTCGCATGAAACCTAATGAATCTATCTCTGACATGTACACAAGATTCACACAAATTGTCACTTCTTTGCATGCACTTGGTAGGGAATTAACTAATGCTGAAATGGTTAATAAAATTATTCGATGTTTACCTACTGCTTATGATGCTAAAATTACTGTAATTACAGAGTCTAAAGATCTTAACATTTACTCTATTGACAATCTTCTTGGGTCACTCATTGCTTATGAGCAAGGAGTAAGTCAAAGAAAGATTGATGCAGGTGAACCACGAAAGGAGAAAAATATTGCACTAAAGGTGGAAGAGTCAGAAAGTGAACACTCACAACCTGAGGATGAAGATGATATTGAACTGATGACTAGACAATTCAGAAGCTTTTTAAAGAGGAAGTAGAAGAGACGCCAGCAATGGAACATAGGTAAGTTTAACAGAAATGGCAAGGTTTCTAATGAAGTGATTTGTTATGAATGCAGGAAACCAGGTCATATAAAGACTGATTGCCCAAAACTCAAAGCCACTCCTAGCAAGGAGAAGGTAAAGGAGAAACCAATGGTAAAGAAGGGCAAGAAGAAGTTTCAAAGAGCCTTCTGGGCGGACTCAGCTTCAGACT
Source organism: Dendrobium nobile (assembly GCA_022539455.1). Taxonomy (NCBI): domain Eukaryota; kingdom Viridiplantae; phylum Streptophyta; class Magnoliopsida; order Asparagales; family Orchidaceae; genus Dendrobium; species Dendrobium nobile. The sequence continues at coordinate 45,562,567 of CM039721.1, forward strand.
CATCTGAGACTGAAAAAGAAGAAGAAGTCACTAATCTTTGATTGATGGCAGACAATGTAGATCATTCAGATCAAGAAGAGGTATGTGATTTAACCTATGATGAATTATTTGAAGTTTCTGAACACATGCATGATGCATATAGGAAAATGAAAAAGATGCATGCTAGTGTAAGCTTAGAACTGGAAGAGCTTAAGAAGGAACATGAAATCCTTAGGAAAGACCATGCATTAATAGATAACAACCACATGAATTTACTTGATGAATATAATGACTTGAATAAGAATTTTGAAAATTTAAAATCATCCTATGCTGAACTTAAAAAAGATTTTAAAAATTTTAAGGATGAATCAGAGAGAAAAACATATCGAATCAATTATACAAATCGATTCTTGGAAGATATGAATTCATTCTATAAATTGATAATAAGAGCTCTCGAGGATAATAGGAATCCCCCTAAACTTGAAGATTTTACAAATCTTAAATATTATTCTAAATTTATGAAATCCCTTAGGAGACAATCAAAAGGAAGAAAACTTAGGAATATTTTTCCTAATGTTAAATGTAATAATTGTGGATTTTTGGGACATATAGCACACACCTGTACCTTGATGATGAAATCTAATTTGGTGTGGAGACCTAAGATGCATAAATCTAGACATATCATACATGCATCTGATTATAAATTGCTAAAAGGTGAACCCAAACTTGTTTGGGTTCCCAGGTCTAACATTTGAGAGTTTTGCAGGAGTGCTCTCACACAAGACCTCGTGGGAGCATATGGTACCTAGATAGCGGATGTTCAAAACATATGGCTGGAGATACTGCTCAATTCATATCGCAAGAAGCCAGGAATGGAGGCAAGGTTACACTTGGAGATAATACCACAAAGAAAGTGGTTGGATCAGGTATGATTGGAAATTTCAAAAACTTTTTCATAGATAATATGTTATTGGTTGAAGGCTTAAAATATAATCTGTTAAGTATAAGTCAGCTATGTGATAAGGGCTATAATGTAAAATTTTTACCTACTAGCTGCATATTAAGCCTAAATGGAAAAGAAGTCTTAAATGGAAAAAGGGTAAACAATGTTTACATGCTAGATTTGAAATCTATTCAATCTCCTACTGCTTTTTGTTTAAAAACTGTTTCTGATGAATCATGGCTTTGGCATAGGAGACTTTGTCATTCTAGTATGAAAAATCTTAGGAGAATTACCCAAAAAAACTTAGTGAGAGGTATACCAAAACTAGACTTTACTAAGGACCACCTTTGTGATGCATGTCAATTAGGAAAACAAGTGAAGTCCTCTTTTAAGTCCAATAAGGATCTTAGGACCAGTAAACCTTTGGAAATTCTTTACATGGATCTTTTTGGACCAGTAGGAACTGTAAGTCTAGGAGGGAAGGTATATGGATTTGTTATAGTGGATGATTTCTCAAGATTCACATGGGTTAGATTTCTTTTTCATAAAAGTGAATCGTTTGAGGAATTCAAAAATTTTTCAACTTAGATTCAAAGAAAACTAGGATGTGAAATAATCTCTTTACAAAGTGATCATGGAGGAGAATTTGAAAATGAAAAATTTGAAAATTTTTGTAAAGAAAAAGGGATTGATCACAATTTTTCTGCACCTAGAACCCCTCAACAAAACGGGGTAGTTGAAAGGAAAAACAGAACATTAATAGAAGCCGCCCGAGCAATGTTGGCAGAATACTCACTTCCTAAATATTTTTGGGCTGAGGCGGTTAGCACTGCATGCTATGTTTTGAATAGGGTAAATGTGAGATCAAATTTAAATAAAACACCATATGAGTTGCTAAAAGGTAGAACACCTAACTTATCTCATTTGCATGTATTTGGTTACAAGGTGTTCATTCATAACAATGGAAAATCTGCCTTAGGCAAATTTGATCCAAAATCAGATGAAGGAATTTTTGTTGGATATTCAAGTGTTGGAAAATCTTATAGGGTATTCAATAAAATAACTTTAGTCATTGAAGAAACCACACATGTTGTATTTGATGAATCTGGAAATTTGGAAGAGCCAAATATTATTGAAGAAGAGATTGAGGAAAACTCCCAAAAGATTTATAGATATAACCCACTAATATTGATCAAGCACTTTCTGATGAATTTTGAATATTGGCCATGCAAGAAGAGTTAAATCAATTTGTAAGAAATAAAGTTTAGGAATTAACAAGGCCAAAAGATCAAAGTGTTGTTGGAACCAAGTGGGTGTTCAAAAATAAAATGAATGACTCAGGAGTAGTCATTAGAAATAAGGCTAGATTAGTTGCTAAGGGGTATAATCAAATTGAAGGAATTGATTTTGAGGAGACCTTTGCCCCTGTAGCAAGACTTGAAGCAATTAGGGTTTTACTTGCCTTTGCCTGTTTTAAAGGTTTTAAATTGTTTCAAATGGATGTCAAAAGTGCCTTTTTGAATAGGGTTATTGAAGAAGATGTTTTTGTAGAACAACCTCCAGGTTTTGAAAATTCAAAATACCCAAATCATGTTTTTAAGTTAAAGAAGGCATTATATGGATTGAAACAGGCACCTAGGGCTTGGTATGAGAGGTTGAGCACCTTCCTACTTGAAAGATCTTTTGAAAAAGGAAGTGTTGATACAACTCTCTTCTTAAAGAAATTTAGAAAGGAAATACTCATTGTTCAAATTTATGTGGATGATATCATCTTTGGATCTTCAAATAAAAATCTTTGTGATGATTTTTCTAATACAATGAGTAGTGAATTTGAAATGAGTCTAATGGGAGATTTAAATTACTTTCTAGGTTTTAGCATCAAGCAACTTGAGGAAGGGACATTTCTTAGTCAAACTAAATATATTAAGGACATCCTCAAGAAATATGAAATGAACAATGCTAAACCTGTTAGTACACCAATGAGTTCCTCAGTTCAGTTGGATAAGGACCTTAAGGGAAAATCTGTTGATCAAAAGAAATATAGAGGAATTATTAGATCTTTGCTTTACTTGATTGCTAGCCGACCAAATATTATGTTCAGTGTTTGCTTATGTGCTAGATTTCAATCAGATCCAAAAGAATCACATTTGACAGCAGTGAAAATTATTTTAAGATACTTACTAGGAACTCAAAACTTAAGAATTTGGTATCCTAAGTTTAGCTCTTCATTTGAAATTATTGGTTATTCAGATTCTGACTTTGCAGGTTGTAGAGTGGTAGGAAAAGCACTTCTGGAACATGTCAATTCATTGGAAATTCATTAGTTTCTTGGTCCAGTAGAAAATAAAATTCAGTAGCCCTATCTACTGCAGAAGCTGAATACATTGCATTAGAAAGTTGTGTGGCACAAGTACTTTGGTTAAAATAATAGTTGATTGATTTAGGATTATCTATAGGCACTATTCCAATTTATTGTGACAATACTAGTGCTATTTGCATTTCCAAAAATCCTATTCAATATTCTAGAACCAAATATATTGATATAAGGCATCATTTCATAAGGGATCATGTATCCAAGGGAGAAATTGAACTCACACATGTTTCAACTGAAAATCAACTTGCAGACATTTTTACGAAACCTTTAGCCTTTGATACCTTCAGTACATTAAGAACAAGGCTTGGTGTTATTGATTTGAATACTTAAATAAAAATATTTTTGCAACATTGATATTTATGTTTTCTTAGTTAATTATCTTTGATTTTTGTTTTGATTTTTGTGATTTTTTGAGTGTTTTGAATGAGTTTATGGTTTGTCTTTGTTTTCTGTTTTTTAAATCTTTTGTTTGATTTTCTTCAATTAAAATTCAAAAATTCAAAAATTCAAAAATTGGTAGAAATCGTCCGGGACGAATTGTTTTCGTACTTGATGATGTGTGGAAAATTCAGTTTACGCGAATTTTAACCATTTTGAGAGCAGTTTTAATGAAGTTCGTCTGTACGATCTTATAATCGTCTAGGATGAAATTTTTTTCTCAAATGTCGGGACGATTGAATGCAGCGGTTGAGTGAATAAGGCAGTTTTAATTGTGAAGTTCGTCCGTACGAACTTTTGGTTCATCCAGATGAACAGACGTCGTTTCATTGTAGGGGATGGTTTTCAACAGACATTAAAACGAATTAACTTTTTGATCGTCTGTACAAAAAACTTTTGTCTGTACGATCGGTCAAGTTAAAAAGGCTGTACGAAGGGACGCATCGTAAATTATGTTGATTACGAAAAGCCGTTACATTTTGGACGAATTGGATCGTCTGTATGAAATGTTTTCGTCCAGACGAACGATAATTTTTGTCCAGGACGAACTGTTTTCGTCCAGGACGAACGTATCGTTTTCTTTAAATATGAAGGCTTTCTAACTTAATAATCACACTTCCAAACTTCACTTTCAATCCCTTTCTACTTCAAATCGTCAATGGCCTCCTCAAGCAAGAGACAAAAGGTGTTGGCAAAGAAACCCCATAGGAATGCCTCTGAAAACTTCCTGTCAAAGGCGAATAAGGAATCTTTTCCTCGTTTTGCCTCTGCCAAAATAACTCCTCGCATTCTGATTCAAAGCGAGATAAACTTTAAGGTAATACACCTTTTTGCCTCCACCCAGTTTCAATTCATACTTTCTCTCGTCCACTTTTATAACAAACAAACCTTTCATTATTTCCTAGCCAACATGAGTTTTAATTCCGACCACTCTTGCATAAGTTCTTTTGTTTTCAAACAAAAAGTTGAAATCACCAAGCATGACATTGGTGCCTTTTTGAACTTAAGAACTGAAGGATATAGAGCCCACACCCTAATGACAGAAACCACTTTCAAATGGTATGATGTCAATAGGGTAATTAGACAAAGTGGTCTTGACTATCATGTCGCTAGAGTCTCCGGTATGACCAAAAATGCCTGAATCATCCAGCATATCCTTCGATCTTCAATCATTCCTAAAGCTGGAGATATGATTAATATTACCCCTCTCCTTTCTGTTCTAACCTTTTTGATTATGGAATGTCATCCTATTGACGAAGCCCAACTTATCATAAATCATATCTATGGCTTTCAGAAATAGGACATGCAGAACAGAAGAGAAAAAGGAACATCTCATTAGGACACTTAGTTACATACATTTTGAAAAAGAAATACAACTTAGTGCATCATGATGATGAATACGAAGATCCAGTATATTATAATGATGCTTCCTTCAGATTGCTTTTCAAGGAGGAAAAAGGAAAAGCACATGCCAGTGCTTCAGAAGAAGAAGAAGAAGGAGAGCGAACTTCTGCACCTCAGTCAGATTATCAGAATCTGATTGAAAAATTTGATAGACTTGAGACTCATGTTGATAAAATATTTGATCAACTTGATGCTCAACTTATGCAGCAACAATAGGACATTGGTAGCATCAGAAATGAAATACATGAAATCAATACCAATGTAATGTTGATGGCCTCCTACTTCAACCTTTTCGGTGGCATTCCTCATCCTCCTCCTCCAGAAGAATAGAGAATGAGAGATGAATTACCTTGTGTTTGTTGTACTCGTGTTTTGTTTTTTAAATGTTTTATTGTGTTAGCTTTTTATTTTTAGTGTTTATTTTTAGTTTGTCTTTATTAAAAAGTTCAGTGTATTTTCTTAGTTGTTTTAATATTATGAAATGAATATGTAATCCTTTTCATTAATATTAATGCATGTTGTACTTGATTCAAAATTGGTTTGTTTTAGAATGTGGTTAATTTTTATGAATTTCATTAGTCTTATTTAATCTTAACTGTGCTTAAATTAGATTGTAATTTGAGATTAATTACATTAAAAAATCTAGTCTTTCTAAATTTAAAAGTTGTTTATAACTTGTTATAATTAGAACTTTTTAAAATTCATGTCTATTCATTTAGACTACATAAAAGTTAAATATTATTATTGCAATTTAGATGTTTTCTTATTTTGTATTTCTTTGCTCAAGTGATATTTATGCACTTAGAAATATTTGAAATTTTATATTATTGATTTTGGAAAGATTTGGTTTCAATTACTCTTGAAAATTGTGTAAAAAGTACAAAAATCAAAAGAAATGCGCAAAGGTTCGCAAATATGAAAAAAAGACACAAAATTAGCCCAATATCAAAAGATGCACAAAAATGTGCCCAAAATTTGAAAAAGATGCGCAAAGCGCCACATGTGGTAATTCTCTTCTTTCCAAATTCTTTCAATCTCTTAATTCAAATTGATCTTATGTTCATTTATATTCTATTGAACTTTGAAATATAGAATTTTTATACATCTCTCTTGTAATGATTTTCTATATTCGAATGTCTAAATTGAATCATGTTTTTTTAATAAATTCTTCTTATTTACAATGTTATATCACTTATTAAATTCTATGAATTTCTATGATTTACCTAATGTTATTAGTTTTAGATTGCATACCTTATGTCAATCACCATTTAGAATAAATTTTCAAATGAATTTCATATAAATTACTTACATTTCTTGTCTATTTCTTCTTCACTTTTTGTTGTTGTCAAAAAGGGGGAGAAATTATTGTGTTTGTATGAATTGTTTTGTTTTGATTATTTTATTTGCATTTTGATTTTGTGTGTTTGACTTAGTGATTGTTTGTGTTAAAAATTTTTGAAAAACAAAAATATTGTTCTTTACTTCAAAATGCCTCCTTATTTTCATGTATTCATCAATTCAGGGGGAGTTTAGGAGATTTGTTTAAATTGAAACCATACAATCAATAATTGTTTTACCATCATCAAAAAGGGGGAGATTGTTAAGATAGTTGCTATTTGCATACTTTACATTTTTACAACTTATATAGTTTTGATGATTCCAAACATTATTATTCAAATGTGTAGTTATCTCCTAACAATTTTAGAAGATTTGTATTTGCTCTTGTGTGTACTAATATTTCAGGAAAAACGAACTCCAGACTACGAAGACTTCAAATCAAATTCAGAATGATATACTTTGTAAAATTTGATGTTTGCATTTCTTTGAAATTAAATTGAAAGGGAGTGATTGTAATTGAGTGAATAAAAACATACACACACACATAAGGAGATCATAAAAAATTTATACTGATCATACTGGACGATATCCGTTCGTACGGGACGATTAGACAATTATCTCCTATTGAGCACATGGAACGAATAGGAACTTGCTTCAAAATTTTTCTAAGTCCTATTCGTCCAGGATGAATTTACAATCGTCCAGGACGATTGGTTCTCTGTAAAATTTTCGTCCAGACGAAATTAAATTATCGTCAATGGCGATTAGTCCTCTGGAAAATTTTTGTCCAGACAAAATTAATAATCATCCAAGACGATCTGGTCTCTGGAAAATTTTCGTCCAGACAAAATTAAATTATCGTCCATGGCGATTGGTCCTCTAGAAAATTTTCATCCAGACGAAATAAATAATCGTCCAGGACGATCGGTCCTCTGTAAAATTTTCGTCCAGATAAATATATTTTCGTCCAAATGATTAACCGACTTAGAACGGTTTTCAGCAGTTTCTAGAACCGACCTAGTATTAACCGTTCGTACTGGACGAACCTAGTTCGTACAGGACGATCAGCTGTACGAAGTCATTTTTGTACACATATACAAATAAGGTCGTTTCAAATTGTTTAAGTAAAATCGTCTAGGACGATCCACGATCGTACGGGACAATCCACTGCGTACAGAATTGAATACTTACAGTATTTGGGTGGTTTTTCTTGTCTTTTGTATAAATAATCCAAATTTGACTGCCACCCAATCTTTTTGTCATTTGATCTTCGTGCCTCTTGAGAAAATAGCCAAGGAGAGAGTGGAAGAGAGCATTCAAGGGAGGATTTCTACCATTGGAGCGAGAAGGCTTCACTTGGATTTCAAAGGTAAGAGTCTCTACTTGTGAATTGGGATTACTTCACTATTTTTCTTCTCCCTTCTAGATTCTTGTGAGAAGATCTGTCAAGGAGATCCGGTTCTCTGCCGACACGTGGAAAGTGTGAACAGCCGAAGGGTTCTCTGCCCACACTAGGAGAGTGTGAAAGGACGACGGTTCTCTGCCAACACTGTGGATTGTGTGAAAGGACGAACGGTTCTCTGCCTACACTGGGTATTGTAAAAAAGGACGACGGTTCTCTGCCGCACCGGGGAGTGGTGAAAAGAGTGTGTTGTAAAGGCTTCTCCGCCTTGCTTTGGGTGCAAAAGGAGAGTCACTATTGGTATTAGTGCAATACTCAGAGGGTGCCTCTAGGGAGTGGATGTAGGTCTGGTTTTAGACCGAACCACTATAAATCTGGTGTCATTTACTTTACTATTTTTACATTTTCGCATTTTAATTTTAGTTTTAAAAATTCTGTGGTTGAAAAATATTTTTTATAAAAATCTAAAAGAAACAATTCCATTTCGGTTCAACATAATTTTAAAAGAGGGCTTAAATTTTTAAACTACCAATTCACCCCCCCCCCCCCCCTCTTGGTAGCATTGGGACATTCACTTAGGCTTAACAACCTAATTACTAGACTCAACAACAAACCCCAAACACAACAGCTTTTTCCTACCACACCCTACTCCCCCTTTTGTCATCATAAAAAGAGGGTCCAGATACAAAAGAAAACACCACAACAAACAAAGACTAAAAAAAAGGAAACAAACAACAGAAAGTACAAACTAAAACAATGAGGGATCCAGATCATCAGATGGAGGTGGTGGAGGTGGCTGCTGAAAGTAGGTGGCAAGTGTGGTGAACTGAGCATTGAACCAAGCGATGTCCTGGTCATGCTGCTGCTGCTGCTGAGTAAGGAAACTATCAAATCGGGCTAAATCCTCAGCGCGGTGCTGCTCGTAGCGGGCAATGTCCTCAGAGTGTTGCTGCTCCTGTGCAGCAACGTAGGCGTCAAAACGAGTCTCCCAACGATCAAACCTTTCTATCAACTGATCAACCGGTGAGTGCTGGTGGAGAGGAACAGGATCAGGAATGGGAGCGGGAACGGGAGCGGGAGCCTCCTCCTCTCTAGCCCCCAGAGGTTCCTCAGGGTGGAGACGAGTACTGTGAAGGGTACTGAAGGAATTGTTTGAGTAGAAGAGGATTGGGAGGTCGGGAGGTGTAGGATATTGGAGTAAATATTTGGTTTCAAGGACATAGGCTATGATGTGTCCTAAGGCTAGATTGGGTTTCCTCTTTTGACCTGGATCACGAATTATGGTTAAATGGTCAATGAACCGAAAGAGCAAGTCGGCAGTATTAAATTCTCTATTAGCCATGATTTAGAAAGTAGTCATGGAAAGTAAAGGGGTGATGTGGATTCGGTCACCGGCTTTTGGAATTATGGAGGTGCGAAGGACATGTTGGATTGTCCTAGCATCTTTGACTAAAGAGCTAGTCTCTCTAACATGAAAAGGTGCATTGGTCTGGCGAAGGAAGTGATTTGTCGTTGACCAGTCAAAGTCAGGATCTGAAGCGATTAAGTGCAGCTTATCCCCGGTGGCGGATAGCTGTAAAAGATTAACACAATCCTGATATGTGATTTTGACAGGGCGTCTATTCACATAGGAGGTCAGGGCTGTGAAAGTAGGGTTGAAGTGAAGATTTGCAAAAAATTCAAAAAGAAGCTCAGTGTGAAAAGGAAAGGCGAGAGAAAGAATGAAGCAAAATGAAGTGTGAGAAAAGAGATCCATTACCGGATATGAAATGTGGGCAGGATTGATGATTCTAGAGACCGTTATCCCACACTCTTTGTAGCGACGGTAGGAAGCCTGATCCTCTGCCTCCCTGAATCGAGGGTCCAGAGTCGCCCTCGAAGAACTTCCAGACGCCTGACGAACACGTTTCCCACCAGCCATAGAAGAGAGTTAGCAAGAAAACACAAAAGGAAAAAGAGTGGAGAGTGAGAAATTATGGCTGGAACGGCCAGAATTTAAAGAAACGGCCATATCGTCCTGGCCGATCGCAGAATCGTCCAGGCCGATATGGCTCAATAATTGCGTACAGGCCGATTGGTCAAAAAGATGGTCCAATCGTCCGGGCAAATCAGATATCGGCCAGGCCGATTAGACACAGGCGATCGGCCCGAGGAGCCAATCCAGACGACCGTTGAAAAAGCAGATCGTCCGGGCCGATTAGGTGTATCGTCCAGGATGATGCACAATAATTGATCGTACCGGCCGAAGTTAAAACATTTTAAATTCTTGCCACATGTATCGTCCAGGACGAACAGTGGATCGGCCAGGACGATTGTTCAATAATGGATTGTCCGGGGCCAAATTTAAAGATTCAAACGTGTTGACACGTGGATCATCCAGGACGATCCAGTGTATCGGCCAGGACGATGCACATAAAATGCATCGGCCAGACGAAATATTCTATCGGCCAGGACTATCATCATGATAGAGTTCGATCATATCATCCAGGACGATATAGGATCGTCTAGGCTGATGAGTTACAGCAAGCACAGAAAAGGTCAGCAGATGGATTTTGAATAGAATTTGTCATATCGTCCAAGACGATAAAAGTATCGGCCAGGACGATGTGACTAGAAGTTGAAATCAAGGAAAGAATGGTGATGATCAAGACCCTAAAAAATAAAATAAAAGAAAAACAGTCAAAACACAGTAAAAGAAAAGAAAAACAAAAACACAAGAAAAATCAAAAAATGAATATTTTTGGATTTTAATTTTTCTAATTTTTTTGTTGTTTTATGGAGGCATCATATGAGAATTTTCCAAAAATTTAAACTTTTAAAGTTCTAAGAGATCAAGGAGTTTAACAAATCCTAATCAGAAGAAGGTAGAACATCTGATTCTGTTAACCCTAGATTAAACATCCTTCAGGTACAAAATTCTTTTGGAAAATAGAAATCTAAATCAGAATAACTAAATATGATACAAAGATCCATTCAAAACTTGTTTACAAAGAAAATATCTCATAATTAATAAACCAAAGTAATTTTTCTCAATCATGAAAATTGAAATCAAGTTTTTAAAGGTATCATATAATCAATGTGTTCTCTAAGTTTTAAGAGTTTTAGCAAAGAGAGGATAGCTTGCACCTAGTGGGCTCATTTTATGCCTCTTGTCACTTTGATTGGCTCTTTTGAGCATCTTTTGAATCTTTGATACACTTTTGTGTATATGGCTTTCTTTTCAATTTGGCTTCATTGGCCTCTTTCCTTTTTAACTCTTGCAAGCTAAAAACTCTTTATTATACCCTTAAAAAAAACTTAGTTATGAGTATATCCTCCAAATAATAGAGAATAGGAGCTCTCTCTAACATAGGGAAGAACAATCCACAACACAAAATCAAAATCATGTGATAAATGTAATGGCAAGATTTCAAAAAAACTTGAAAGATATATGAGGAGTTTGGCTATTATGCATAAGATAAATTAATGTAGCAAGATAAGAAATGGATCTTAAATAAAAAGTCATTGGTTAAACTGAGTTTAGACTTTTGTTTAGAGAAGAAAATCATACCACTAAACAAAGTTAGAAGGAGGGAAAACATCAACAGTATTACTCCCTTTAACCAATTTAAAAAAGCCAAACACTATCTCCAAAACTCCAAAATCTAAAAGCTTGAAAAGATTCATCATATGGAAGGCCAAATTTAAAGAACAACGTGAAAACAAAACATATAAAAACAAAATTAAAAAAATGAAAACAAAGCAAACTAAAATAACACAAAGTAAGCACAAAAACAAAATAAAATATAACACAAAAACTAAAAGTTTCAAGCAAGTGATAAAGCAGCGAGTTTAAGCAATTTTGAGCTGCCAGCCTCCTTATGTCCAGTTATCTTATGCTCCCACGAGGTCTTTGGTGAGAGCATACCTGCAAGGCTTAACAACAGTCAGATTTAGGGACCCAAACAGGTTTGGGATCCTTCTTAGGAAAAGTAGAATGCAATGCAGGCATGGTATGTTGTGAATCATGCATCTTAGGTCTCCACACCCAATGTGTACTATGGTGAATGGTGCAAGTGTGTGAGATGTGTCCTAGCATGCCACAAGAAAAACATCTAACTCTAGGAAAAGGGTTTCTTAAATGATTATAATGCCTCTTCCTAGGTTCTGGCTTAAGATCAAAAGTGGAAGTCATCCGATTTTTCTTATATGTATCAAAATCATTTTGAATCTTCAAGTTAGTTCTTTTTAATGCATCATTCTCAATCCTCAAATTTTTCTCAATCTCTTTAGATTTCTTAAGATCAAAAATAAGTGAGGTGTGTGAAACTTTTAATGCCTTATGTTCATCAATTAATTTTGAATACTTTTTTGTTCAACTCATCAAATTCATCAAGAAGAGCCATGTGATTTGAATCAATCGTTGCATGATCTTTGAGAAAAACTTCATGCTCTTTTTGTAGATTCGAATGTTCTAATTTTAAGCTAGCATGTGTCTTCTTAAATTTTTTGTATGATGCATGGATTTTTTCACAAATTTCAAACAATTCATCATAAGTTGGTTTACATACCTCTTCCTCATCACTTTGATCTTTTCCCATGAAACACAAGTTTGTAGTCTCTTCCTCTGGTTCAGTCTCAGAGGAATCAGTACCAGATTCTGCCCAGAAACCTCTTTGGATTTTCTTCTTGTCCTTCCTAGATTTAGCTTTCTCCTCACCTTTTTCCTTTTCTTTGCTCGAGTGATCTTGGAGTGTAGGACAATCGGCTCTCACATGTCCAGGCTTCCTGCATTCAAAACAAACAACATCAGAAGATCCTTTAACATGTTTGTGATCCTTACCTTTTCTCCAACTTTGATGATGCTTTTGTTTCTTCCTTAGAAAGCTTTTGAATTGCCTTGTGATGAAGGCAACTTTATCGCTTTCAGACCCGAAAGATTCAGAATCCGATTTATGCGCCTTCAGTGCAATTGTTTTCTCCTTTTTCTTCTCACCTACATCAAGATTTCTATGATTCACCCCTTGCTCGTAAGCAATGAGTGAACCAAGTAAGTTATCAATATAATAGGTGTTCAAATTTTTAGATTCAGTGATTGCAGTGATTTTAGCATCATAAGATGAAGGCAAGCATCTCAAAATCTTGTTAACTTTTTCATAGTTTGAAAGTTTTTTTTTAGTGCATGCAATGAAGCGACTATCTGAGTAAACCTAGTGTACATGTCAGAAATCGATTCATGAGGTTTCATACGAAAAAGTTCGTAGTCATGCAAGAGAATGTTTAAACGGGATTGTTTAACTTCATTAGTACCTTCATAGGTGATGCACAATTTATCCCAAATCTCTTTACCAGTTTTGTAAGTTGAGACACGCATGTAATCCTCAGATTTTAAAGCACAGAAAAAGCAGTTCAAACATTTTGCATTTAATTGAGCTAAATCTTGTTCATCAAAAGTCCATTCAGTAAAAGCAACTTTAGTTTTAACACCATTAATTTCACGAGAAGGTGGAGAATAACCTTCTTGAATAAGCATCCACATGCGATAATCAGTAGATTGTAAAAATGTTGACATGCGGGTTTTCCAAAAATCAAACGGTAGGTTATCGAACAGGGGAGGTCGGGTAATAGAATACCCTTCCGTAGTGTTGCGATTCCCAAGGTTAGCCATGGATCTAATTCAAAAAGTTTTCAAACTTAAATTTTCAAATCCTGCTCTAATACCACTTGAAAGTTTGTTAGGGATGTTAAGCCCTATGAACTTAGTCCCAAGCTAACCAAGAGGGGGGTGAATTGGTATTTTAAAAACTCTTTTCACAAAGAAAAAATTGCATAAATCAAATCACACCACAAGAAATAAATGTAGAATTAAAAGTGTGGAAGCAAGAAAAAGAACACAAAAATTTATAGTGGTTCGGTCGACTCGACCTACGTCCACTCCTTGGAGGCACCCTCCAAGTATTGCACTACAAAACGTGACTCCCCTTTAGCCCCCACGGCTAGGTGGAGAAGCCCTCACAAGAACCTCCTTTTTGCCACCCCTGCAAGGCAGAGAACCTACCTCCTTTTTCTTCCTCCTGAAGCTGGCAGAGAACCACAACCAAGACCAAACTCCTTACCTCTACCGACCCTTCCACGGACGAGAAACTCTAGATGAAGAACGAGCAGAGCGATGCTTGAAGTAACCCTTGTGAATCCCCTCACAAGCTCCCCCTCACAAGATCCTCTCTCTCTCCTTTTCTCTCTTTCTCTCCTCAAGGTCTTCTCAGGTCAAGGCAACAGCCAAAGGTCTTGAAAAACGTTGAACAAGACCTCTTAAATAGAAGAGCTTCAAAGGAGCTCATTAATTGCAAGTAGCCGACTTTATCGTCCAGGCCGATATGGACATCGGCCTGGCCGATCAGTACAAAACTTAGAGGATCGGCCAGAGCATTGCCCTGGATACACTCCTGGACGATTGAATTTTGGCTTGATCGTTTAGGACGATCTAACAATCGTTCTGGCTGATTAGTACAAATCCCATCAGATCGGCCAGAGCATCTCCCTGGATGGACTCCTGGATGATTGAAATTTGGCTTGATCATCCCGGCCGATCTCACGATCGTCCTGGCAGATCAGTTCAAATCAGAGGCAAATCGTCCTGAGCATCGCCCTGTTTTTGAGCTGGCCGATCTTTATCATCCTGAAGTAACTTAAGGTTTTTGACTAGATCGTCCCGGCCAATCCTGCGATCGTCCAGGACGATATGATCGTATCAATCATCTTTAATTACTCCCTTGATTTCCTGATCAATTAAGGCATAATCTGAGAATTTCGTCCAGGCCGATCCTGTGATCGTCCTGGCCGATAATTTAAAAATACAATATGCCTTAATTGTCTAAGGCCGCTACTTCTTTCTGATTTGAGCTTATCATCCTGGCCGATACACGTATCGTCCAGGCCGATATGTTAATGACAGCTACCTTAATTAAGAATCCTTATTTGGACTTTTTGTTTTAAGCCTGATCGTCCAGGACGATGTAAAATATTGTCCTGGCCGATGTGAGCAAAAACAGAAATTCTAAGTCTCTCAAGTGTGTGTGTGTAAAGTTACTTAGCATCAGTCTCTTTGACCATTACAAGTAGACTCAAAAGGTGAAAAACAAATGTACAGACTGACTCAACCCTAAACCTACGCAATCCTGAACTGGCTTTTTCTTGATCGTCCGATCTTCGATTCCTGAAAAGTTAGAAGCAACAAGTAGTCCAAGAGAAATAGTGTTTGTCAATCATCAAAACATAAGCCATGAAAAAATAGATTTGCAACAATCTCTATTAAGTTTGTTGGAGACATAGTTAGGATCCTATCCAACTACAATTATTTTATCTCCTTAAGAACCCATAACCCTAACCACCATATATCTATGCATGGACAGACTATGTTCTAAGTTCTCTAGTTGCTCTTCTAGTCCATTTGCAAAGGCTCAAGATAACACTTTGTTTAGAATTTAGAATTTATGTAAGGCCTATATATAATAACTTTAGTATAAAGAAAAAAATGCAAGTATATAACAAAAAATAAACTTACTCTAAGTAATTCAACCTTTATAATCATTATAGATTTAGAGAATTTACTTAGAAACACATAGAAGAGATGATACACATAATAAATAAAGAAAATATATTATTTTTCTAAGTGATAAATAAGTTACAAAATGACAAACACAAGATAGAAAGATAAAAAAAATTAAAAACAAAGATTATAAATGACTTAGAATGTGAATTACTATCCTTATCAGTTCTCTACTTTGCTCCATTCTAATATAAGATTTTGGATACAAGAGCACAAGCTATACTCTCTCTAAGACAGGTCACAAACTTACACAGACTCACACAAATTGACTCTTTAATATACCAACCATTTACAAAAAGTTTGAAGATACTATTCATAATTTTATAAATTTAACTAAATGAACATTATGATGATGGCCTGATGGAGTTATGATGCTGCTCCAATTTTTCTGATTTTCAACATTTTATTGCATAAAATACAAACATTACAAGAAATATAAAAAAGGTGGTTTGTAATGAATGAATTTTATGTTTTCACTTCCATCTAAAGTGCACCTTCCTATGCCTCTCACTATAGATATGGAGGAAGAAGTGAATTAAAATATAGGAGGGTAAGTGATTATGTTGTGTAGGAAATGTAATTTTGTACTTATTATTCATGATATATCCTATGATTTGTCTTTAGGTTAGGTTTTTTTGTCAAGCTCTAAGACTCGTAATAGTGGAAAAATTTTTAAGGTACCAGATGATCATATTAGTAGCATTAAATTCCATTTCACTCATACAAAAATAGGCAACTACAAACATAACTGGGGTAATCTTCATCATACTACCTATCTTTGGGAAAAAAAGTGTGTTGAAGGACATTTTAAATAACACGTGCATTCAACATTATTGTTCTAACTACTAGTTTGTGTAGAGGTAGTGGGGATCTCATAAGGATCATATTAATGGTGGAACAATTATAGTGCAAATATGTTACAATATTGTTGGGATAGGTGCCTATGTAGGAAATGTGCATGTACGCATGTAAGTCTTGGACTTAGTGTTGGCAAACAAAAAAAATGCGTTGAAGTCATATCACTAGTGATACTAAGGTTTGAAAAGAATTATAAAAGAAGTTTCCTGTGATAAAGAAAGATTAGAGAGATGATAAGTTATAGTATTATGCCAATGAAAAGATCTAGTACCTAACACACTAATTGCTCTTGATTTAAAACTTTTGAGTTAGTTATAAATGCCTCTTGATAATGTCAAAAAGCTTTGGCATATTCACCACTTATAAACTCAGCATCCAATTAGGGTCGGGAGCTTGTAAATAGCTTGACTCTCTTACATTCCATCTGAAGCTTGAGTTGGTGTATTCTACTAGCTATTAGAAATGCAAATTATTAAGCTTTAAAATGAAAAATTGCTCTCCTCTTATAGTCTCTATTCGATCAGACATTATATAGTACAATCAGAAGATGTCAAATTATCTCATTGAATATTGTATGAAGATAAGTCAAATTATACAGTCTGATCAGCATCGGATAGTATGATGTTTGACTTTTTAGCATCCTTCAATACAGCTGGCCAAAATTTTTAACTATGTCAAATTGTTTACTACAAATTGAAAGTGTTATGATACCAATGGAAAGTGAAGATAGTACACTAAGAGGGGAGTAAATTGGTTCTTTTAAAACTATTTTGAATTTTGAAAATATTTTTCTTGAAGAATGAATCTTGAAATTTGCCAAAGAAATTAAATAAAAGAACACAAAGCAAAACTAAAAGCAAAATTGATTTTTTTTTTACTTTTGGAAAATAATAATAAAATTTGCTATTTACTTTATTGATTTTCAACACAAAGGTCAATAAAAAATAATCATTAATCCTCATTTACACATGTAATCAAAATTAAACTAAAGAGTAATAAAGCAAATTGTAATTAAAGTAAAATACATGAAAAGTAAAAAAAATGCAAATCAAGGTTTAAAATGATTAAGTCAAATTGACCTACATCCACTCCCTGAAGGTCCTCCTCTTTGAGAATTCCCTAATAAGCCTTTCTCCCTTGACCACGTGGAGAATCATCCTTATAAACTCTTCACACCTAACGAATTTCCCTTCTCTTGCCTCCACAGCCCATCAAAGATGTCATCCCTCCTTTTCTTTCCGCAGCCAGGTTGAGATGCGGATCTCTCCTATTGCCTTCTCGGCTAGACAACGTTACCATCGCTCCTTTCATCTCCAAGCCCGGTGGAGAAGTTACACCTACCCTCATCGGCTAGAAAGTCTTTGGCCCCAAATACTCTTCTTCCCAGAGCTCCTCTCTAAGGGCTCCATGAGAAACATGACCAGATGAACCAAGATGTAGGCCAGCTGGAGAAACCATGTAAAACCCATCACACGCCCTTGATGCCATTAAGGTTCTTCTCCCTCTCTCAACTTTACCTCCTATCTTTCCCTTGTGAATGTAGATACTCTCTAAACTTACATATGGAAAGAAAGTGTCACATAACTACCAAAAGTCTTATTCTCACAAGCCACAAAAGAGTTTATAAAGATGAATCTAAAAATCATAATTTTCATTTTTAAGTCCTCTGATCGTACAGTACGATTTCTTGTTCATACAATATAATTAGTTCAATTATTCTATTGTTAGTACTATATGATAAATAGTAGTATAGAAATTAGTTCAATTCCTTCATGGATTGTACTATACAAATAAACAGTAGTACACATTGATTAGTTTAATGAAAATATATCTCAACAAGAATGATCAAAGTTCATCCAAGAGAATTCTTTGCCGATCTTCCCATATGATCAATGATTGTATAGTATGATCTTAATTTCTCATAGGATTGACATGCATCTCATTCTCTTTATTACTTGATTGACACATGCACTTGTGTAGAAGTAAATATTAATTATGGTAGTGTTTAATCAACTTGTAAATTTATGCCTACCAAATAATAAATATATTTCAATTAAAGTTGAAGTCCAGGTGGTCAAGACTAGTCCTTGTAGTTAAGGTGTACCCATACAGAGCGATTGATATCTGAGACCATAAAAATATTCAAAATTTTAAAGTCAATGGTCAAAGGTTGAAACCCTATCTAGAAGGAGATGTTGATCTCCTTAAAAGATATATTGAGCTAGATCATTCTTGAGTAGGACTCTAGCATAGTCTAGCTAAAAACTATAAACTTAGCATTCTCTAGTAGGTTACCTAGATGATCTTATGGTTTTCTATTGATTAGATTATGTGTCATTAGTGTTTTTTTATTTAGTTATAAAATATTATAATTAGTTTAGAGTTTTTATGATTCCATGTGTGTGTGTTTTAATTAATTTTGTAATATGAAAGTTTATTTAGAAAATTCAGCCAGTGCTACAGTGCTCTCCCTTGAAGTGTTGCAGTGATTCGTTAATTATTAGAATATTTAATTTGATCGATTGCACTACTGCATTGAAATAATCTAGCAATGCAGTGCCAATTTTTCCTTTAGAGTGTCGCAATGCTGCCTCTTTAGCAACACAACATTGAGCTCTCTAGTCATTTTATTGGATTGAGAATTGCAGTGCAGTTCATGTAACTCCACAGTGCTTGGTCAAATACTAAATAAGGTAGATGAAGTGCCATGGTGGTGGTCACTTAGAGCATCACAATCCTGTCATGTGTCAATCTTTGTAGCACTCTCACTATTAAAAAGCTATGTATTCTAAATTTAAGGGTAGCACCGCAGCACCACTTGTCCCCAATGCTGATGCACATATGCTCGGTTTGGCCAAAATTAATCGAGTGCCACAATGTTGTCCTGATTATAGATATAAAAGGGGCTAAAATTTTATTTTCATCTGCACTCTTGTTCCCTTGTGTTCTAGATCTTTAGAGTTTTTTTCTTAATTTCCATGTTTATACTTATGTAAGTTTGAAATGGCCCAAAAACTAACTATTGGTAGGAAGAGGGGAGGCTCCAACTCATATAAAGCTCGTAGGTTTGTTAGTGCATTAGTTGAGGAATGTTTCAATAGTTTGGTGGGGAGGTCAATTATTCCTGTGAGAGGATTTGACAGCCTTAGGGGCAATTATTAAGGGTTAAATCATATATCACAATTAAGACTTTCTTGTAATGCAACCTTCTCTTTTCAATGCTTTTATCACTCGAGAATTCTTTTCCAATGAGAAGTAGCACTAAAATGAGTGTATTTTTTTCTAGGGTAAGTGAAGTCTTTTAAACCCCTAACTTCAAATTTGATGGGGAAAAATATTTAAATTCTTCCACCAATTATATAGATTTTGAGGAGATTATTAGGTTCCAAGAGGTCTAGTAGAAGTGGAGAGAAGATAAAATAATTAATTTTTGTGATTCCTCCATCACCCAATAATATAAGGCTTATCATTACTTCATATTTGTGAAGTTAATGCCAAGCAAAAATATTAGTTAGTTAATCAAAGAATGGATTATTTTAAATTATTGCATTCAAAAGGATATGACTATAAATTTTGAGAAAATTTATTTTCAATCTATCTAATATATTCTTAGAGGGTTAACTTCTATAGGACTAGGGCATCCTAATTTAATTTTTAAATGTTGTGAGTTAGCTAGAGTAGTAGGAAACCATAGGGAGGAGCTGTTAGGAAAGTTGCTATTTGCATGTTTTACATTCTTGCAACTTGTATAGTTTTGATGATTCAAAATATTATTGTTTTATGTGTTGTTATCTCCTAATATTTTTTAGAAGATTTGTTTTTGCTCTTGTGTGGATTAACATTTCAGGACAATCGAACTCCAGACAAACGAAGACTTCAAAATCAATTCATCATGAAATACTCTATAATTTGAAGCTTGTACTTTTCTTTGAAATAAACTTGAAAGGGAGTGATTGTAAATTGAGTGAATTAAAACACTCACACTAAAGGAGATCTTTAAAAAGTTTTTGTGCTGATCGTACGGGACGAACATTGTTCGTACGGGACGATCAGATCAGTTATCTCCTTGTAAGAGCAATGGAAGGGACAGGAACTGAACTGGAAAATTTTTCTAAGTCATGATCGTCCAGACGAAATCATTTTCATCCCAGGACGAGTTTCTCTCTGTAAAAATTTCGTCCAGACGAAGTCCTGTTCGTCCAGGATGATGGGAACCGACTATGGCAGTTTCTAGCAATGTTCTGCAGTTTTCGGAACCAACTTTTGATAATACTGTTCTTACCGGACGAAATTTTTTCGTACGGGATGAACCTATTTCGTCCAGGACGAAATTGGTTCGTACAGATGCACAAATGGTTCGTACGGGACAGTTTTTTACACAGTTCGTCCGTACTAACTCAATTTCGTACAAGACGATCCAGTGCGCAGAAAAACATGTTTTTAGCAGTTTTTTGGGCGGTTTTTCATGTCCTTTCTATATAAGGAGTCCTAGAAACTATTACAAGTGCCTTTGGAGTTGTTTTCTCTTGAGAGGGATCATTGAGTGTGAGAGTTTGGGAGAGATTGTAAGAGTGAAGAGTGAGAGATCAAGTGAGGGGTTTGTGAGGGATTCACAAGGTTACTTGAAGAAGAAGATCTCTTTGTTTCTTCCCATCTCCTTTGAAGGCTCTCAAGTGAAGTTCAATAACATCGGTCCGGTTCTCTGCCGACACTTGGAGAAGTGTAAAAGGAAGACAAAGTGTATCTTTGACAGCCATTGTGTCTTCGTTCTTTGGGAGAAAACTAGAAGAGAGAACTTGAAAGGGAAAGAGGAAAGGGTGGAGTTTGAGAGGGAGAAGATCCTTGGAGGGGATTTCAAGGGAGTGTGGAGGGGATATTCACACGGTTGCTCCGGCGAACTTGCACTTCAGTACCATCGGATTCAAGGGTCGTCTTGAGGGAAGTTTTGGTGAGAAGAAGATCTCTTTGGTGTCAAAGAACCCGGCTACTCCGCCGCACCGGGGAAGGTGAAAGTGATTTTGTACAGGCTTCTCCGCCTTGTTGTGGGGGCAAAAGGAGAGTCACTTTGTGGTATTAGTGCAATACTCGGAGGGTGCCTCCGGGGAGTGGACGTAGGTCAAGGTTTGACCGAACCACTATAAATCTGGTGTGTTCTTTCTTATTTTTCTTCCGCATTTAATTTCATTGCAAGTTGTTTACTCTGGTTGAAAAGTTTATTTTTTAAACTTTAAATTTAACTTGCATTAATAATTAAAAAGGTTTTCTAAAAATCTAAGAGTAGAAGTATAAATTTTAAATTACCAATTCACCCCCCCCCTCTTGGTTAGCCTTGGGACAATTAACTTAGGTTTAACAACCTATTTACTAGATTCAACAGGAGCATCTAATGTCTATTGCTTCCCTTATTATATTTAAGATCCTATCTTTCAAATCACCATATAAGAGTACGGTGAGAGAGATCTAGCCATGTGACCCAACCCACACAATAGCTGGGTAAAGATCCTAGGATGCTAGGAGATCAAGTGGCATACCACTGAGATATAGTGTATTAGATCTATGTTCATATTTATGTGATTGGTCTTGAACAAGGGAAGTACAGCCACTACGACCACATGAAGTTCCAACAACAAAAATAGTACATTACTTGCAAAAACTTCCATAATAAAATAATTATAAATAAAAATTAATCCTTTCATTTAGCAAATCATTCATTCTGGATAAGTAAATTCTACAAATTCACTTAATCACTTGAAAACTAATGAAGGAATATTGATTTTTTTGATTCATGTAAATTAATTCTAGATCATGTAAATGCAATTCATTAGGGAATTATGAGACATTTAACAAATTTTTTATTAGTATATCATGTGGAGGCAAGAGACTGATGTTCAACACCCAAATAAGGTAGTTTAGCAAATAAAAAGAATATATAAATGGAAATAGTGAAGAAGGATAAAGTATTGAATGTAAACAATTGGTGCTTGCAATGTCTAGCCCAACTTAAAAATAATAAGTGGAGCAATAAATAGGCATTCAAAATCATTATTAGGCATTTTGGCAAAATAAATAAAAAAGAAGAAGAAAAGAATAAAAGTTTTAATACCTAAATATTAAAAAAAATTGGTAGTTTCAATGTCTAGCCCTACCTCTATACTTCTAAAAAAAATTATTACAAATCCTAACATGTGAAGAAAACTCATATGATAATTTGAGGATTAACTAAATGAACACTAAGGTATTGATGATTACAAATATTATTGGTTATATAATTCAAAAGCTAAGTTATGTGTGCATAAAACTTATTTTTATGTAAACATTGTAGGGAGCACACATTTGAGGAATCAAGATAAGGATAAGATGAAGCTAAAATAAGTGAAAATGATGATAGTTCATTAGAGTAAAAAAGATCAAGAATTAAAAAGTGTGTCATATTATATTTTTTATTATTATTTTCTTGAGTATATTAAGGGGTTCTATATTGGTACTATAAATGGATCAAACTAAAGTCCACTAACTAATTAGAATGTTTCATATAGTCAATTACATTACATTAAGAAGTAATTGATTGGATAATTAATAATTATAAATCAGCCTAATAAGAGTAGGGCTTAGGATTTAGGATAATTAATAATAAGTCCTCCTAATAAAAAAAAATGTAAAAATTATAATTTATTTAATAAATTTGTCATGCTAGTTAGGATTGGTAGGCACTACGGCAAAAATATATGTTTAGACATAATGTAAATTATTTTTTTTTCAATGGGTGGTATCATGGTTCTATTGGGTTTATGTAAATCTAGAATAAAGATGACATGGCCTTTTTTTTTTTTTTTTTTGGATGAAAATATCCGACGGGCATATGCTTTAAAACCAAAAAAGTGTTCAAGGTCCTTAAGGAGGAATCTAGCTCCCTACCGCTCAGAGGAGATACAAAAAAATAAAAAAAAAACCTATTAGCTGAAATTCCCCACTAAGCACGAGAACAAGAAAGCCTAATAACATTCTATAAATGCCATAAGGCAAAACCCAAAAATAGTTAGAAAAAGTATTATCATTAAACTCAGTGTTGCCACCCAAAAAAGAAGTATAATCATTAAGCTTAGTGTTGTCTCCCAAAAAAAAGCCCTTCATGGAAAGATGAGAATTCTCCACACATCTATGCAGCGCAATCCAGTAGCTCAAAAAACTATTATGCACACCATAAGATAGTTCAAATTAAACTTGCAAGAGCAAACTATAGTGCACATGAACCAAAAACACATTAAATAGAAATTAGATAAGAAAAAAATAGTAGGATTAAACATTAGTAACCCAAAACTGAACTTCCAAAAGAAAATTTTGATCCCACAATAAGTGAACATGGAAATGATCCCACAGAGAAGCCCTTACAAAATCACTTCCACCTTCCCCGATGCGGTAGAGTAGCCGGGTCCTTTGACACCAAAGAGATCTTCTTTTTCATAGAACTTCCCTCAAGAAAAGCCTTGAATAAGATGGTACTAAGGTGCAAGCTCGCCAGAGCAACCTTGTGAAATCCTCCTCCACACTCCCTTGAAACCCCCTCCAAGGATCTTCTCCATCTCTCAAACTCCACCCTTTCCTCTCTCCCTTTCAAGCTCTCTCTTCAAGTTCCCTCCAAAAGAACGAAGCTACAATGGCTGCCAAAGACACTTACTAAGTGCCTTGTCAAAGCTTAAATAGAAGAGCTCAAAATGAGCTCATTAATTGTAACTTGCCGACTTTAACGTCCAAGATGATATGTATATTGTCCTGACCGATCAGTGTAAATTAAACCCAATAAGCCATGATGATATGGGATGATTAGAAGAAATTATTTCATATCGTCTACGATGATAAAATATCATCCTGGCCGATCAGTACAAATCGTGGAATATCATCCTAAACATCGCCCTGAATAAGAGCTGTCCGATATCCAATTGTCCAGCGGATCATCTCGGCCGATCTTTCGATCATCCAGGATGATGTGATCATGTAATTAAATCTTAATTACTTTTCTTAAATACCAGATTAATTTAGGAAAAATTATGCTTGATCTGCCTGGTCGATGCCCGAAATGATGTCCAAAAATAAGTAATACCTAAATAGATCTGGTGGCTAATTCTTTCTGATTTGAGCCTATCGTCAAAGCCGATATAAATCTATTCAGGATGATGTGCTTAATGATGGCTTCCTTAATAAGGATGCCCTAATTAAGGTTTCTATTTTTTAACCGATCGTCTAGGCCGATATAAATATCATCCCGGACGATGTTACCAAAAATAGTAAACTCTAAGAACTAGTTAGAAATTCTTCCAAAGTGTGTATGTGTAAGGTTACTTAGCGTCAGAAGCCACACCAATTACAATAGACTCAAGAAAGGAAAAAGATACAAATTGACTCAGACCTAGTATATCCAATCTTGAGCTAGTTCCAATTACAGTCTGATCTTGTGGACCTGAAATGTCAGTAGGTATGGCAGTCATAGAGAAACAAGAGTGTTTGCTATCATCAAAATCATAATTTATGAATTTAGATTCACAATAATCTCCCCCTTTTTGATGATGGCAAACATTACTGATTGAATTTACAAAAATGAAAACATTTTTCCTAATCTTCCCCTTACTAAAACAAAACTTTAAAAATAGGGGAAATTAATTTGTTGTTTAGAAAAGATAAAGATACAAATAAAATAGTATGTTCTCCCCTTTGACATTATCAAAAGGAGAATGGGCACAAAAAAAGTCTTTAAAAAAATGAGAAAGTTATCTCTTAATTTTATTCAAAAACTAAGGAATGGATTGACAACGCATAAACTAGAAAAGGTAAGAAATTCAGAAATTGTTAATCCAAGCTCAAGTTCTTTTAAAGGCTCAAAAACTTTTTAATCCAATATCTAAATCAAGGAATAAATTAGAAAAAAAAACACTAATTTTTTAAAACTCCTTTCATAAAATATATCTAATAGAAGATTAATGTAAAAATTGGTTGAAACAGGAATAATGATTTTCAAGCTCTAGTACCAAAAATATCAAGGGTTTTCTTAAGCTTTAAGTAAACACAGAAAAAGTAAGCATACTCTTTGTGGGCTCATTTTATGCCTCTTGTCAGTTTTTTGGTGCAGTTTGCGCATCTCTTACTTTTTGATACATTTTGTGTATCTTTCTCAACTTGGCGTCATTGCGCATCTTTTGATTTAACGTCATTGGCCACTTTTTTTTTATATTGTGTCATTGCCATTTTTTTTAATATGCTACCTTTCTAAAATTTTAAAAACAAAATAAACCCATTCTATTGACATAATGAACTACTTGATTAAGAAAATTATGATGTAGATTTAAAAACTTATAAAGAATTCCTATGTGATAGATAAAATATAAGAAGATGAAAAAGTTCAGTTTCAAAATCTAATTTAAAATATGATAAAGATTTTAAATTAAAAGTAGAATAACCTCTTTTAGAAAATAGAGATTAAGAGTCAAAATCATGAGTTTCCTTCCTTTGACTGTTTTTAGAAAAGTCAACCACAACTTAAATAACAATTTTAGAAAAATAGGAGGTAGATTTTTTATTTTTTATTTTTTTTTAATATAGAAAATACTACATAAAAAGAAAAAGTAAAAATGAAATTAAAAATTTTAACAAAAAAGAAAAGAAAGAAAAAAGAAGAGTGAAAAGAATAAATAAAAAAACATAGAAAATACACAAAAATGAACAAAACAGAAAAATAAAGCACACAAATAATGGTTTAAACATCATCTTGCTCATGTTTTGATGATTCAGAAGCTAGGTCTGCCTAGGAGATTTTTTGCTTTTCTTTATATGTCATTTTTATAATTTGCTCAACTTTACCCTTTTCTTTTGTAGGAAGAATTCTCAAATTTGGGTATTGATTTTTCATATGTCCAGGCATCCTACATCCAAAGAAAACAACATCAGAAGAAATCTTAATATTCTTACCATTTTTACCTTTATTCCACTTTTGTTAATGCTTATGCTTTGGTGAGCTTTTTAATTTTCTTAACAAGTCATCGCTTTCGTCACTAACTAAGCCACTTTCCTCCATATTTTCAACATTTAGCACTATCATCTCTCCTGCATCCAAAAGTCTTTGACCCAAACTTTGCTCGTAGACAATGATTGAGCCAATCAAATTATCAATAGAATATTCATTCAAGTTCTTTGATTTACAAATAGCAACAACTTTAGCATCAAACTTATCAAGTAGACAACGTAGAATTTTATTAACTTTTTCAAGGTTTGAAAACTCTTTACCTAAAGCATGTAATGATGTCACAATTTGAATAAATCTAATATACATGTCTAAGATCGTCTCATAAGGATTCATGCAAAATAGTTAAAATCATTCATTAAAATACTCAATCTAGATTGCATGATTTCACTAGTGCCTTCATATATAGTGTATAATTTATCTCAAATTTCCTTACCAATAGTGCACGTGAAAATAAACATAAAGTCTTCAGAATTTAAAGCACAAAATAAACAGTTTAATGATTTTGCTTTCAATTGAGCATTGATTTGTTCTTCTCTACTCCATTGATTAAAAAGAATATCAAATTTAATTCCATCTAAAATATGAGACGGTATAGAATAACCAGTTAAAATTATTTGCCACATTCAGAAATTAATTGATTGCAAAAAGGTAGACATGCAAATTTTCTAAAAAATCAAATATAATATTTTTAAATGAAGGTGGTCTAGTGATTGAATAACCTTCTGCAATATTACGATTACAAAAATTAGCCATCGATCAAAATTCAAAAGTTTTCAAAAACTTGTTTTTATGAATCTCACTCTGATACCACTTGAAAGTTTGTTAGGGATGTTAAGCCTTTATAAACTAGTCCCAAGGCTAACCAAGAGGGCGGTGAATTGATATTTTAAAAATATTTCATAATAAAAAACATAATCTTAAAACCAAAACCAAGATTCACCACAAAGAAACCCAAGTGCGGAAATTAAATGCAGAAATAATAAAGGAAAGAACACTCCAGATTTATAGTGGTTCGGTCAAACCTTGACCTACGTTCACTCCTCGGAGGCACCCTCTGAGTATTGCATTAAACTCAGTGTCTCTCCTTTAGCCCCAAAGATAGGCGGAGAAGCCCTTACAAAATAACTTATACCTTCCCTGGTGTGACAGAGTAGCTGGATCATTTGACATCAAAGAGATCTTCTTTTTCCTAGAACTTCCCTCAAGACAAGCCTTGAATCCAATGATATTAAGGAATTAGAATTAAAGAGCACTTCAACATAGTTGCTTCGGCTAGCATGCTACAATGGCTGTCAAAGACACTGACTAAGTGCCTTGTCAAAGCTTAAATAGAAGAGCTCAAAATAAGCTCATTAATTGCAACTTGCCGACTTTATCATCTAGGACGATATGTTTATCATCCTGGCCAATCAGTATAAATTAAGCCCAATCAGCCAGGATGATTTGGGATGATCAGAAAAAATTTATTCATATCATCCTGACCGATCAGTATAAATTATGGAATATCGTCCTGAACATCACCCTGAATAAGAGCTGTCCAATTGTCCAGTGGATCGTCCCGGCCAATCCTTCGATCGTCTAGGATGATGTGATCGTGTAATCAAATCTTAATTGCTTTTCTTAAATACCAAATTAATTTAGGAAAAATTGTGCTGGATTGGCCAGGCCGATGCCCGGGATGATACCCAGAACGATGTCCAAAAATAAGTAAAACCTAAATAGATCTGACGGTTGATTCTTTCTAATTTGAGACTATCATCATGGTCGATACAAAATTGTCCAGGACGATGTGCTTAATGATAGCTGCCTTAACAAGGATACCCTAATAAGGGTTTCTATTTTTGACTTAAGACTTCAATTCATATTCAGCATGAGAGAGTTTGTAAATTAAAGCTTGTACTTAGCTTTGTATTGAGTTTGAGAGGGAGTGATTGTAATTATGTAGATAAGCACACACACACTTGGGGAACAAGAAATTTATATTGATCATACGGGACGAACATAGTTTGTACGGGATGATCAAGTCAGTTATCCCCTCGGTAGAGCAATGGATCAAACAGGAAGTGAGAAAATTTTTCTAAGTCCTGATCGTCCGAACGAAATTCCATATTCATCCCGAGATGAACTCCTTTAGATTCTCACCTTACACTGTTCATCCAGACAAAATACATGATTTGTCTCTGGACGAAATCCTCTGGACTTCCAATATGATCAGTTCGTCCAGACGAAGTCCAAGTTTGTCCCTGGATGAACTCCTCTGGACTTTGAGTTTACACTAATCGTCGAGAAGAAATTTACTATTCATCTCTGGACAAAATCCTCCGTCCAAAAATCATCCAGGATGAAGATATGTTCGTCCCAGGACGAAGTGAATCAACACTTCAAATTTTGACGTCGTCCTGGAATAACCTTTCGTACCGGACGAACATAGTTTGTACAGGATGATGATCAGATATGAAGCCATTTCATACTCATATACATTAAGATCGTTTCCAACACTAAGTAAAATCGTCCAGGACGATCCACGATTGTACGAGAAGATCCATTTCATTTTGACTTGAAAATTTGCAGTTTTTGGACGATTTTTCTTGTCTCTTCAATATATAGTCCAATTTTGACTGCCACCAAATCTTTTTGTCCATTGATTTTCGTGCCTATTGAAAGAAGAGTCAAGGAGAGAGTGTTCGAAGAAGGATTCTTGCTACTAGAGCGTGAAGGCTTCACTTGGAGTTTAAAGGTAAGAGTCTTTGCTTTTGAATTATGATTACTTCATTCTTTTCTTTCTTTCTTCTAGATTTCTTGTGAGGACATCTGTCAAGGAGATCCAGTTCTCTACCGACACTTAGAGAGTGTGAATAGATGAAGGGTTCTCTCCCCATACTAGGAAAGTGTGAACAGCTGAAGGATTCTCTACCCACACTAGGAGAGTGTGAAAGGACGAACGGTTCTCTGCCAATACTGGGGATAGTGTAAAAGGACTATGGTTCTCTGCCGCATTGAGTAGTCGTGGAAAGAGTTTGTTGTAAAGGCTTCTCCATCTTACTGTGGGTGCAAAAGGAGAGACATTATTGGTATTAGTGCAATACTTGAAGGGTTCCTCCGGGGAGTGGATGTTGGTCTGGTTTATATCGAACTACTATAAATCTTGTATCTTTTATTCTTTACTGTTTTTTATTTTCTGCTTTTTCTATTCTCAAAATTGTGGTTGAAAAACTATTTCTATAAATTTATTAAAGTTTACTTTCGGTTCAAAATATTCAAAAGAAGGATAAATTTTTAAAATACCAATTCATCCCCCCCCCCTCTTGGATAGCCTTGGGACATAAGCTTAGGTTTAACAACCTAATTCATAGTGAACGAGTTTCAACAAGTGATATCAGAGCTTAATTTCAAAATCATAAGTTTAGATTACTTTTTGATTAACGTAGATGGCTATATTTGGAAATTGAAACACACCTGAGGGTTACTCTATAACTAGACCTCCACTGTTTGACAATATACCTTTTGATTTTTGGAAAACTCGCGTGTCTACTTTTTTATCGTCACTTAATTATCATTTGTGGATCTTAGTCCAGGAAGAATATACAAAACCAACTAGATTAGTTGATGGAATTAGAGTTGAAACACCTTTTGCAGACTGGACAATAGAAAAATGTGACTTAGCATAACTAAACGCCAAATGCTTGAATAGTTTCTTTTGTGCTTTAAAATTAGAAGACTATATGCAGGTTTCCACTTACAAAAGTGGAAAGGACATATGGGATAAACTTTGTATAACATATGAGGGGACTAATGAGGTTAAGCAATCTAGACTTAATATCTTGTTATATGATTATGAATTATTTAGCATGAAACCTAATGAATTCATTTTTGATATGTACACAAGATTCACACAAATAGTCGCCTCTTTGCATGCACTAGATAGGGAACTAACGAATGTTGAAATGGTTAATAAAATTTTTCATTATTTGCCTACTACATATGATGCTAAAATTACTGCACAGAGTCTAAAGATTTAAACTTTTACTCTATTGACAATCTTCTTGGTTCACTATTTACTTTCGAGCAAGGAGTTAGCCAAAGAAAGATTGATGCATGTGAACCACGAAGGGAGAACAACATAGTATTAAAAGTGAACACTCACAACCTGAGGATGAATATGACATCGCATTGATGATTAGACAGTTCAAAAGCTTTCTGAAGAGGAAGCAGAAGAGACGCCAACAATGGAATAGAGGTAAATTTAATAGAAATGGCAAGATTTCAAATGATGTGATTTGCTATGAGTTCAGGAAACCTGGTCATATCAAGACTGATTGCCCAAAACTCAAAGCCACTCCTAACAAGAAGAAGGAAGAGGAAAAACAAATTGTAAAAAAGGGCAAGAAGAAGTTTTAAAGAGCTTTCTGGGCGGACTCAGCTTCATATTCATTAGAAACTAAAAAGGAGGAAGAAGTCACTAATCTTTGCTTAATGGTCGATAGTCTTGATCAGTCAGATCAAGAAGAGGTATGCGACTTAACTTATGATGAATTATTTGAAGTTTCTGAACACATCCATGATGCATATAAGAAAATGAAGAAAATGCATGCTAGTCTAAGTTTAAATTTTGAAGAACTTAAAAAGGAACATGAAATCCTTAGGAAAGATCATGCCTTAATAGATGACAACCACATGAAATTACTCGATGAGTTTGATAACTTGAATAAAAATCATGAGAATTTAAAATCATCCTATGCTGATCTTGAAAAAGAATTTAAAAACTTTAAGGAAGAGTCGGAGAGCAAAACATATCGAATCAATTATACAAATCGAATCTTGGAAGATATTAATTCATTTTATAAGTTAAAAATAAAAGCTCTCGAGGATAATAGGATACCCCCCAGACTTGAAGATTTTACTAATCCTATCTTGTATCCTAAATTTATACAATCCCTAAATAGACAGATAAATGATAAAAGACTTAGGAATCCTTTTCCTAAAGTCAAATGTAATAATTATGGATTGCTTGAACATATAGCTCACATCGGTACTTTGAAAAATAAAAACTAATTTGGTGTGGAGACCTAAGATACATAAACCTAAACATATTATACATGCATCTGATTATAAATTGCCAAAAGGAGAACCCAAACTTGTTTGGGTTCTTAGGTCTAACATTTGATAATTTTGTAGGGTCGCTCTCACATAAGACCTCATGAGAGCATATGGAACTTGGACAGCAGATGTTCAAAGCATAAGACTGGAGATACTACTCAATTCATAATGTTGGAAGCCAGGAGTGGAGGCAAGGTTACACTCGGAGATAATACCACAAGGAAGGTGGTTGGATCAGGTATGATTGAAAACTTAATAAATTTTTCATTGAAAATGTATTATTAGTAGAAGGCTTAAAGCATAACCTGTTAAGTATAAGTCAGTTATGTGATAAGAGTTATTATGTAAAATTTTTTCCTACTAGCTGTTATTAAGCCTAAATGGAAAAGATGTTTTGAATGGAAAAAGGGTAAACAATGTTTATATGCTAGATTTGAACTGCATTCAATCCCCTACTACTTTTTGTTTAAAAATAGTATCTGATGAGTCATGGCTTTGGCATAGGAAATTTGTCATTCTAGCATGAAAAACCTTAGGAGTATTACCCAAAAGAACTTAGTGAGAGATATACCTAAACAAACTTTACTAAGGACCATCTTTGTGATGCATGCCAACTAGAAATTGAACAACTCCGTTTTGTAAAAGTCAGAATTACCAATTCATGTTTTTAAGTTAATAGAAGGCATTATATGGATTGAAAAGACACTAG
The DNA here is from genome assembly GCA_022539455.1 of Dendrobium nobile. Taxonomy (NCBI): domain Eukaryota; kingdom Viridiplantae; phylum Streptophyta; class Magnoliopsida; order Asparagales; family Orchidaceae; genus Dendrobium; species Dendrobium nobile. The sequence continues at coordinate 45,594,709 of CM039721.1, forward strand.
GGCTTGGTATGAGAGGTGAGCACCTTCCTAATTGAAAGATCTTTTGAAATAGGAAGGTGGATATACTCTCTTCTTAAGAATTTAGAAGGAAATACGTCATTGTTCAAATTTATGTGGATGATAATTCATCTTGGATCTTCAAATAAAAATCTTTGTGATGATTTTTCTATACATTGAGTAGTGAATTTGAAATGAGTTAATGGCCGCTCGTCCCTCGCCTACAATTACTTTCTGGTTTTAGCATCATGCAATTGAGGATAGGGACATTTCTTAGCTCAAGCTAAAATAGTATTAAGGACATCCTCTAGAAATATGAAATGAACAATGCTAATAACCTGTTTGTCCACCAATGAGTTCTCCCACAGTTCAGTTGGATAAGGACTTAAGGGAAATCTGTGATCAAAAGAAATTATAGAGGATTTATTAGATCTTTGCTTTTACTTGATTGACTAGCGACATATATTTATGTTCAGTGTTTGCTTATGTGCTAGTATTTCAAGAAGATCCAAAAGAATCACATTTGACAGCAGTGAAAAATTATTTTTTGATACTTACTTGGAACTCAAAACTTAAGAATTTGGTATCCTAAGTTTAGCTCTTCATTTGAATTTATTGGTTATTCGATTCTGGACTTTGAAAGGTTGTAGAGTGGAAGGAAAAAAAGCACTTCTGGAACATGTCAATTCATTGGAAATTCATTAGTTCTTGGTCCAGTAGAAAATAAAATTCAGTAGCCCTATCTACTGTAGAAGCTGAATACATTGCATTAGAAAAGTTGTTGTGCGCAAAAGTACCTTTGTTAAAAATAATGTGATTGATTTAGGATTATCTATAGGTCACTTTTCCAATTTTATTGTGACAAATACTAGTGCTATTTTTGGCATTCCAAAAATCCTATTCAATATTCTAGAACCCAAATTATTGATTAAGGCATCATTTCATAGGGACATGTATCCAAGGGAGAAATTGATCACACATGGTTTCAACTGAAAATCAACTTGCTGACATTTTTACGAATCCTTTAGCCTTTGATACCTTCGTACATTAAGGGTATACAGGCTTGGTGTTATGATTTGAATCTTAAATAAAATATTTTTGCCATCATTGATATTTATGTTTTTCTTAGCTAACTCCTATTATGAGACGTGAACTTGTCTACAGCCTGTTTGATTTTCCTCACAATGGACACTAGCATCGCGCGAGTGTTTTGAATGAGTGGGCTTATGGTTTGTTCTTTGTTTTCTGTTTTTTAAATCTTTTGTTGATTTTCTTCAATTAAAATTCAAAATTCAAAAATTCAAAATTGGTAGAATCGTCCGGGGGAACGAATTGTTTTCGTACTTGATGATGTGTGGAAAATTCGTTTACGCGAATTTTATCCATTTTGAGGAGCAGTTTAATGAAGTTCGTCTGTCGATTTATAATCGTCTAGGATGAATATTTTTTTTCTCAAATGTAGGGACGATTGGAAGCAGCGGTTGAGTGTATAAGGCAGTTTTAATTGTGAAGTTCGTCCGTAAGAACTTTGGGTTCTCCAGATGATACAGTCGGCGTTTCATTGTAGGGGATGGTTTTCAAACAGGACATTAAAAATCGAATTACTTTTTGATCGTCTGCTACTAAAATTTTTGTCTGTACGATCGGTCCAAGTTAAAAAGTCTATTCGAAGGGACGCATCGTAAATTATGTTGTTACGAAAAGCCGTTCATTTTGGTCGAATTGGATCGTCTGTTATGAATTGTTTCGTCCGACGAACGGATTATTTTTGTCCAACACGAACTGTTTTCGCCCAGGACGAACGTATGTTTTCTTTTAATATGAAGGCTTTGAACTTAATAATCAAACTTCCAAACTTCACTTTCAATCCCTTTCTACTTAAAATCGTCATTGGCCTCCTCAAGCAAGAGTCAAACGTTGTTGATAAAAGAATCCCCATAGGAATGCCTCTGAAAACTTCCTGTCAAAGGCGAATGAGGATCTTTTCCTCGTTTTTGCCTCTGCAAATAAATCCTCGACATTCTGATTCAAAGCGAGATAACTTTTAGGTTAATACACCTTTTTGCCTCACCAGTTTCAATTATACTTTCTCTCGTCCACTTTTATAACAATACAAACCTTTCATTATTTCCTGCCAAACATGTGTTTAATTCGACCATCTTGCTTCAAGTTCTTTTGTTTTCAAACAAAAAAGGTTAAAATCACAAGCATGAAATTGGTGCCTTTTTGAACTTATGAACTGAAGGATAGAGAGCCCACACCCTAATGACAGAAACCACTTTCATATGGTATGATGTCATAGGGTAATTAGACAATAGTGGTCTTGCTATCATGTCGCTAGAGTCTCCGATATGACCAAAAATGCCCGAATCATCTAGCATATCCTTCGATCTTCAATCATTCATAAGCTGGAGGATATGATTATTATTACCATCTCACTTCTGTTCTAACTTTTTGATTTATGAATGTCATCCTATGACCCGAAGCCCAACCTTATCAATAGATCTTATCTATGGCTTTCAGAATAGGACATGCAGAACAGAAGAGAAAAGGAACATATCAGTTGGACACTTTGTTACATACATTTTGAAATGAAATACAACTTTGTGATTCTGATGATGAATACGATGATAAGTATATTTTAATGATGCTTCACTTCAGATTGCTTTTCAGGAGAAAAAAGCGAAAGCACATCAGTGCTTCAGAAGAAGAAGAAGTTGGAGAGCGAACTTCTGCACCTCGTCCGAATATCAAGAATCTGATTGAAAAATTTGTAGACTGAGACTCATGTGATAAAAGATTTGATAACTTGATGCTCAACTTATGATCAAAAATAGGACATTGGTAGCCATCAGAAATGAAAATACATGAAATCAATAACAATGTAATGTTGATGGCCTCCTACTTCAACCTTTTCGGTGGCATTCCTACTTACTCCTCATCCAGGGTAGAAAGAGAATGAGAGATGAATTACTTTGTGTTTGTTGTACTTGTGTTTTGTTTTTTAATGGTTTTGTTGTGTTAGTGCTTTTTATTTTTTGTGGTTTGTTTTTTGTTTGTCCTTTTATTAAAAAGGTTACAGTGTATTTCTTAGTTGTTTTAATATTATGATTTGAATATGTAAGCCTTTTCCATTAAATTAATGCTTGTTGTACTTGATTCAAAATGGTTTGTTTTAGAATGTGGTTAATTTTTATGAATTTCATTAGTCGTATTTAATCTTAATCTGTGCTTAAATTAGATTGTGATTTGAGATTAATTTACATTAAAATAAATCTGTCTTTCTAAATTAAAAGTTGATTATAAATTGTTATAATTAGAACTTTTTAAAATTCATGTCTATTCATTTTGATTACATAAAAGTTAAAATATTTATTTTTGCAATTTAGATGTTTTCTTATTTTGTATTTCTTTGCTCAAGTGATATTTATGCACTTAGAAATATTTGAAATTTTATTATTATTGATTTGGAAAGATTTGCGTTTCAATTACTCTTGATAATTTGTTGTAAAAGTACATAAATCAAAAGAAATGCGCAAGGTTCGGTAAATATGAAAATAAAGACACAAAATTTGCCCATTATCAAACAGATGCACAAAAATGTGCACAAAATTTGAAAAAGATGCACCAAAGCGCCACATGTGGGTAATTCTCTTCTTCCAAATTCTTTCAATCTCTTAATTCTATTGTTCTTATGGTCATTTATATTATATTGAACTTTGGAAATATAGAATTTTTATACATCTCTCTTGTATGATTGTTATATTCGAATGTCTAAATTGAATCATGGTTTTTTTAAAGTATAAATTCTTCTTATTTCATCAATGTTAATATCTTATTATAATTCTATGTATTTCTATGATTTACTAATGTTATTAGTTTTTGATTGCAACCTTTTGTCAATCACCATTTAGAATTAAATTTTTCACAATGAATTTCATTAAATTACTTACTTTTCTTGTCTATTTCTTCTTCACTTTTTATTGTTGTCTAAAAGGGGAGAAAATTATTGTGTTTGTATGAATTGTTGTGTTTTGGATTATTTTATTTGCATTTTGATTTTGTGTGTTTTACTTAGTGATTGTTTGTGTTATAAATTTGAAAACAAAAATATTGTTCTTTACTTCAATATGCCCCTTATTTTACATGTATTCATCAATTCAGGGGAGTTTTAGGAGATTTTGGTTAAATTTGAACCTCATACATCAATATATTGTTTTACCTCATCAAAAAGGGGGAGTTTGTTTAAGATAGTTGCTATTTGCAGTACTTTACATTTTTACAAAATTATATAGTTTTGATGATTCCAAACTTTATTGTTAAAATTGTACGTTATCTCCTAACAATTTTAGAAGAATTTGTTTTGCTCTTGTGTGTACTAATATTTCAGGAAAAAAGAACTCCAGAATACGAAGACTTCAAATCAAATTCAGAATGATTACTTTGTAAATTTGATGTTGCTTTTCTTTGAAATTAAATTGAAAGGACTGTGATTGTAATTGAGTGAATAAAAACCATACACACAACACATAGGAGATCATAAAAAATTATATACTGATCATATTGGACGCGATTCCGTTCGTACGGGACGATTAGGACAATTATCTACTATGGAGCACATGGAACGAATTAGGAATCTTGCTTCAAAATTTTTCTAAGTTCCTATTTCGTCAGGAATGAATTTACTAATCGTACTGGACGATTGGTTCTCTGTAAATTTTCGGTCCAGACGAAATTAAATTATCGTCAATGGCGGATTAGTCCTCTGGAAAATTTTTTGTCCAATACAAAAGTAATAATACATCCAAGGAGATGGTCTCTGGATAATTTTCGTCCAGTACAAAATTAAATTATCGTCCATGGGCGATTGGTCCTCTAGGAAAATTTTCATCAGACGAAATATATAATAGTCCAGGACGATCGGTCTCTGTAAAATTTTCGTCCAGATCAATATATTTTCGTCCAAATGATTAACCGTATTAGAACGGTTTTCAGCTGTTTCTAGAACAGACCTAGCTATATTACCGTTCGTACTGGACGAACCTAGTTCGTACAGGACGATCAAGCTGTACGAAGTCATTTTTGTACACTTATTCAAATAAGGTCGTTTCAAATTGTTTAAGTATAAAATCGTCTTGGACGATCAACATCGTACGGGACGATCACTGCGTAATAGAATTGTATACTTACAGTTTTTGGGTGGTTTTTTCATGTGTCTTTTTGTATAAAATAATCCCATATTGACTGCACCCAATCTTTTTGTCATTTGTCTTCGTGCCTCTTGATGGAAAATAGCCAAGGGAGAGTGGAAAGAGAGCAGTTAGGGGATTTCTTCCATTGAGCAAGAAGGCTTCACTTGGATTTCAATGGTAAGAGTCTTACTTGTGAATTGGTATTACTTCTCTATTTTCTTATCCCTTCTTGATTCTTGTGAGATGATCCTGTCAGGAATCCGGTGCTCTGCCGACACTTGGAAAGTGTGACAGGCCGAAGGGTTCTCTGCCCACACTTGGAGTGTGGAAAGGACGTCGGTTCTCTGCCAACACTGTGGTTTGTGTGAAAGGACGAACGGTTCTCTGCCTACACTGGTATTGTATAAAGGACGACGGTTCTCTGCCGCACCGGGGGAGTGGTGAAATGTGTGTGTTGTAAAGTGCTTATCCGCTTGCTTTGGGGTGCAAAAGGAGAGTCACTATTGGTATTAGTGCAATACTCAGTGGGTGCCTCTTGGGAGTGGATGTAGGTTGGTTTTAGACCGAAACCAATATAAAATCTGGTGTCATTTACTTTTCTATTTTTACATTTGCGCATTTTAATTTGAGTTTTAAAACATTCTGTGGTTGAAAAATATTTTTTATAAAAATCTAAAAGAAAACAATGCCATTTCGGTTCAACATATTTTAAAAGAGGGCTTAAATTTTTAAACTACAATTCACCCCCCCCACCCCCTTTGGTAGCATTGGGACATTCACTTAGGATTATACAACCTAATTATTGACTCAACAACAAACCCCAACACACAACAGCTTTTTCCTACACACACCCTACTCCATTTTCATCATAAAAAGAGGGTCCATATACAAAAGAAAACACCACAACAAAACAAAGACTAAAAAAAAGGAAACAAACACAGTACCTGTAAATACTAAAAACAATGAGGGATCCAGATCATCAGATGGAGGTGGTGGAGGTGGCTGCTGAAGTAGGTGGGAAGTGTGGTGAAATGAGCATTGACCAAGCGATGGTCCTGGTCATGCTGCTGTTGACATGATGCGTTAAGGAAAACTATCAAAATCGGGCTAAATCCTCAGCGCGGTGCTGCTCGTAGCGGCAATTCTCATCAGAGTGTGTGCTTGCTCCTGTCACAGCAAACGTAGGCGTCAAAACGAGTCTCCCATCGATCAAAACCTTGCTATAATGATCAACCGGTGTGTGTGGTGGAGAGTACCAGGATCAGGAACGGGAGGGGGCACCGGAGCGGGATGCTCCTCCTCTCTAGACCCCAGAGGTTCCTCAGGGTGGAGTCGAAGTAATGTGAAGGGTACTGAAGGAATTGTTTGGAGTAGAAGGTGGATTGGGAGGTCGGGAGGTGTTGGATATTGGGTAAATATTTGGTTTCAAGGACATAGGCTTGATGTGTCCTATGGCTAGATGGGGTTTCCTCTTTTGACCTGGATCTCAGGAATTATGGTTAAATGGTCAATGACACGAAGAGCAAGTCGGCAGTATTAAATTTCTATATGAGCCATGATTTAGAAAGTTGTCATGGAATTTAATAGGGTGATGTGGTATTCGAGTCACCGGTTTTGGAATTATGGAGTGCGAAGGACTGTTGGAATTGTACTGCATCTTTGACTAAAGAGCTAGTCTCTCTAACATGAAACGTGCATTGGTCTGGCGAAGGAAGTGATTTGTTCGTGACCAGTCAAAGTCAGGAATCTGAAGCGATTAAGTGCAGCTTATCCCCGGTGGCGGATAGCTGTAAAAGAGTAACACAAATCCTGATATGTGATTTGACAGGGCGTATTTTCACATAGGAGGTCAGGGATGTGAAGTAGGGTTGAAGCGAAGATTGCAAAAATTCAAAAAGAAGCTCGTGTGAAAGGAAAAGGCGAGAGATAAGAATGTAGCAAAATGGAAGTGTGAGATAAGAGACCATTACGGATATGAAATGGGGCAGGTTTGATGATTCTAGAGACCGTTATCCCACACTCTTTGTAGCGACGGTAGGAAGCCTGATCCTCTGCCTCCCTGAATCGAAGGGTCCGGAGTCGCCCTCGGATGAGAACTTCCAAACGCCATGAAGAAACAAGTTTCCCACCAGCATTGAAGAGAGTTAGCAAGAAAACACAAATAAGGACGAAAAAGAGTGGCAGTAGTGAGATTTTATGGCTGGAAACGGCCAGAGAATTTAAAGAACCGGACCGTGTATCGTCATGGCCGAGCGCAGAATCGTCCAGGCCGATATGGCTAATAATTGCGTACAGGCCGATTGGTCCAAAAGATGGTCCAATCGTCCGGGCAAATCAGATATCGGGCCAGGCCATTAGACACAGGCGAGTGGCCGAGGAGCCAATCTAGGACGGACCGTTGAAAATGCAGATCGTCCGGGCCGGATTAGGTGTATCGTCCAGGATGATGCACAATAATTGATCGTTACCGCTGAAAGTTAAAACATTTTAAATTCTTGCCAAGTGTTTCGTACTGTGACGAACAGTGGTCGGCCAGGACGATTGGTTCAATATTGGATGTCTGGGGCCAAATTTAAAGATTCAATACGTGTTGACCCTGGATCGTCCAGGCGATTCCAGTGTATCGGCCAGGACGATGCTCTTAAATGCATTCGGCCCAGACGAAAATATTCTATCGGCCAGGACTATATCATGATGAGTTCGATCATATCATCCATGACGATATAGGATTGTTAGGCTGATGGTTACAGCAAGCACAGAAAAGGTCAGAGTGGATTTTGAATAGAATTTGTCATATCGTCCAAGGACGATAAAGTATCGGCAGGACGATGTGATAGAGTTGAAATTAAGGAAGAATGGTGATGATCAAGACCCTAAAAAATAAATAAAAGAAAACAGTCAAAACACAGTAAAGAATATAGTAAAGAAAAACAAAATCACAAGAAAAATCAAATAATGATAATATTTTTGGATTTTAATTTTTCTAATTTTTTGTTGGTTTTTGGAGGCATCATATGAGAATTTTCCAAATATTTAAACTTTAAAGTTCTAAGGAGATCAAGGAGTTTAACAATTCTAAACAGAGAAGGTAGAACATTGATTCTGTTAACCCTAGATTAACATTAATTCAGGTCAAAATTTTTTTGGAAAACAGAAATTAAATTCAGAATAACTAAAATATGATACCAAAGATCCATTCAAACTTGTTACAAAGAAATTATCTCATAATTAAAAAAAACAAAGTAATTTTTCTCAATCATGGAAAATTGAAATCAAGTTTTAAAGGTATCTTATAATCAATGTGTTCTCTAAGTTTTAAGAGTTTTAGCAAATAGAGGATAGCTTGCACCTAGTGAGCTCATTTTTATGCATCTTGATCACTTTGATGGATCTTTTGAGGCATCTTTTGAATCTTTGGATACACTTTTGTGTTTATGGCTTTCTTTTCAATTTGGCTTTCATTGTCCCTTTTCCTTTTAACTCTTGCAAGCTAAAAACTTCTTTATTATACCCTTAAAAAAAAAAAACTTAGTTATGAGTATATCCTCAAATTTTAGAGAATAGGTGCTCTATCTCTAACATAGGGAAGACAATCCACAATACAAAAATCAAATCATGTGATAAAGTTAATGGCAAGATTTCAAAAAAAAATTGAAAGATATTTGAGGAGATTTGGCTATTATGCATAAGATAAATTAATGTAGCAAGATAAGAATGTATTTTTTTTTTCATTAAATAAAATGCATTGGTTAAACTGAGTTAGACATTTTGTTTAGAGAGAAAAATTCATTACCACTAAACAATGTTAGAATGGAGGGAAAACATCATCAGTATTACTCCCCTTTAACCAATTTAAAAAAGACAAACACTATCTCAAAAACCAATATCTAAAAGATTGAAAAGATTCATCTTATGGAGGCCAAATTTAAAAGAACAACGTGGAAAACAAAACATATAAAAATAAAATTAAAAAAATTGAAATACAGCAAACTAAAATAACACAAAGTATGCACAAAAACAAAATAAAATATAACACAAAAACTAAAAGTAAAAGCAAGTGACTAAAAGCAGCGAGTTTTTAAGCAATTTGAGCTGCCAGCCTCCTTATGTCCAGTTTCTTATGCTCCCACGAGGTCTTTGGTGAGAAGCATACCTGCAGCTTCACAACAGTCAAGTAGGGACCCAAACAGTTTGGGATCCTTCTTAGGAAAAAGTAGAATGCATTGCAGGCATGTGGTATAGTTGTGAATCATGCATATTAAGGTCTCCACACCCATTGTGTACTATGTTGAATGGTGCATGTCGTGTAGATGTGTCCTAGCATTTTGCCACATAGAAAAAACATCTAACTTAGGGGAAAAAGGGTTCTTAAAATTGATTATAATTGCCTCTTCCTAGGTTCTGCTTAGATCAAAAGTGAAGTCATCCGATTTTTCTTATATGTATCAAAATCATTTTTGAATCATAAAGTTAGTTCTTTTTAATTGCATCATTCTCAAGCCTCAATTTTTTTCTCAATCTCTTTAGATTTCTTAAGATCAAAAAATAAGTGAGGTGTGTGTAAATTTTAATGCTTATGTTCATTATTAATTTATGAATACTTTTTGTTCAACTCATCAAATTCATAAGAAGAGCCATGTTGATTTGAATCAATCGTTGCAAGATCTTTGAGAAAAACTATCATGGCTCTTTTTGTAGATTCGAATGTTCTTAAATTTTAATGCGAGCATGTGTCTTCTTATATTTTTTGTATGATGCATGATTTTTTCACAAATTTTAAAAATTCTTCATAAGTGGTTTACATTACCTCTTCCTATCACTTTGATCTTTTCCCATGAACACAGTTTGTAGTCTCTTCATCTGGTTCGTCTCAGAGGAATCAGTACCAGATTCTGCCCAGTAAACCTCTTTGGATTTCTTCTAGTCCTTCCTAGATTTAGCTTTCTCCGCACCTTTTTTCCTTTCTTTGCTCGAGGGATCTTGGAGTGTAGGACAGTTACATTCAGACGAAGCTCACATGGTCCTGGCTTTCTGCATTCAAAACAAACAACATCAGAAGATCCTTTACACAGGTTTGTAATCCTTACCTTTTCTCCAACTTTGATAATGCTTTTTGTTTATTCTTAGAACGCTTTTGAATTGCCTTGTGTTGAGGCACAAATTTATCGCTTTAAGACTCGAAAGATTAAGATCTGATTTATGTGCCTTCTGTGCTATTGTTTTCTCCTTTTTCTTCTCACCTACATATGATTTCTATGATTTCACCCCTTGCTCGTAAGAATGAGTGATCCAAGTAAGTTATCATAGAATAGGTGTTCAAATTTTAGATTACAGTGAGTGCAGTTGATTTTAGCATCATAAGATGAAGGCAAGCATCTCAAATTCTTGTTAACTTTTTCATAGTTTGAAAGTTTTTTTTAGTGCTTTGCAATGAAAGTGAGAATATCGGTAAACCTAGGTGTACATGTAAGAAATCGATTTCATGAGGTTTCATACGAAATGTTCGTAGTCATGCAAAGTGATGTTTAAACGGGATTGTTTAACTTATTAGTACCTTCAAGGTGATGCCCCCCCCCCCCCCCCACAATTTATCCAAATCGCTTTTACAGTTTTGTAAGTTGAGACACGCAATGTAATCCTACAGATTTTAAAGCACAGAAAAAGAAGTTCAAAAATTTTGCATTAATTGAGCTAAATTTGTTCATCTAAAAGTACTGTCAGTAAAAAGCAACTCTTAGTTTTAACACATTAATTATCACGAGAAGGTGAGAATAAACTTTTGAATAAGCAATCCCCACATTGCGATAATCAGTAGATTGTAAAAATGTTGACATGCGGGTTTTCCAAAATCATTAGGTAGGTTATCGAACAGGGGAGGTCGGGTAAATAGGTATTCCTTCCATAGTGTTTGCGGTTTCCCAAGGTTAGCCATGGATTAATTCAAAGTTTTCTATCTTAAATTTTCAAATCATGCTCTGTTACCACTTGAAAGTTTGTTAGGGATGTTAAGCCCTATGAACTAGTCCCTAGCGAACCATGAGGGGGGTGAATTGGTATTTTTAAAAAATCTTTTCACAAAAGAAAAAATTGCATAAATCAAATCCCACACCACAAGAAAATAAATGGTAGAATTATAAAGTGTGAAGACAAGAAAAAGAACACAAAAATTTATAGTGGTTCGGTCGCTCGAAATACGGTCCACTTCCTTGTAGGCACCCCTCCAAGTTTTTGCACTACATAAACGTGACTCCCCTTTAGCCCCACGGCTAGGTGGAGAAGCCTCACAATAAACCTCCTTTTTGCCACCACGGCAAGGCAGAGATACTACCTCCCTTTTCTTCTCTGAGTGGCAGAGAACCACATCCAAGACCAAACTCCGATACCTCTACCGATCCCTTCCACGGACGAGAAATCTAGATGGAGATCGAGAAGAGCGATGCTTGAAGTAAACCCTTGTGATTCCCCTCACAAGCTCCCCCTCACAAGATCCCTCTCTCTCCTTTTTTTCGCTTTCTCTCATCATAAGGTATTCTCAAATCAAGCAACAGCATGGTCTTGAAAAACGTTGAACAAGACCTCTTAAATAGATGAGCTTCAAAGGAGCTCATTAGACATTGCAAGTAAGCCGACTTTATCGTCCAGGCGATATGGGAAATCGCTGGCCGAACAGTACAAATATTAGAGGATCGGGCCAGAGCATCGCATGGATACCTCCTGGGTCGATTGAATTTTGGCTTGATTAGTTTAGGACGACTAACAAATTCGTTCTGGCTGATTAGTTCAAATTCCCAATCAGATCGGCCAGTGCATCTCCCTGGATGGTCTCCTGGATGATTGAAATTGGACGTGATCATTCCGGACAGATCTAACGGCATATGGCAGATCAGTTAATTATGGAGGCAAATCGCATGAGCATAGCCCTGTTTTGAGCTGGCCAATCTTTATCATCCTGAGGTAATTAAGGTTTTTGACTAGATCGTCCCGGCCAATCCTGCGATCGTATCCTGGTTGATATGATAGTATCAATCTTCTTTAATTACTCCCTTGATTCCTGATTTCAATTAAGGCAATCTGAGAATTTCGTCCAGGCCGATCCATGTGATCGTCCTGGGCGTTAATTTAAAAAATACAATTATGCCTTAATTGTCTTAAGGCCGCTACTTCTTTCTTGATTTGAGCTTTTCATCCTGGCCGATACACGTATCGTCAGGCCGATATGTTATGACAGCTACCTTAATTAAGAATCCTTATTTGGACTTTTTGTTTTAAGCCTGGATCGTCAGGACGTTGTAATATAGTGTCCTGGGCCGATTGTGAGCAAAACAGAAATACTATGTCTCTCACAGGTGTGTGTGTAAAGTTTTACTTTAGCATCAGTATCTTTGACCAATACAAGTAGAACTCACAAAGGTGAAAACAAATGTAAAGACTGACTCAACCCCTAAAAAACCTACGCATTCCTGAACTGGCTTTTCTTGATGTCCGATCTTCGATCCTGGAATTAGTTAGAAGCAACAAGTAGTCAAGAGAAATAGTGTTTGTCAATCATCAAAAAATAAGCCAGAAAAAATAGATTGCAACTATCTCTATTAAGTTTGTTGGAGACAATAGTATTTTTAGAGATCCTATCCAACTACAATTATTTTTTCGCCTTTAGAACCCATAACCCTACCCACCATATATTATGCATGGACAGACTTAATTTGTTCTAAGTTCTCTAGTTGTTTTTTTTTTTTTTTTTTTTTTTTTTTTTTCTCATTCTAGTCCATTTGGGCAATGGCTCAAGATAACACCTTTGTTTAGAATTTAGAATTTATGTATGGCCTTTATATAATAACTTTAGTATTAAGAAAAAAATGCAAGTATATATCAAAAAAATAAACTACTCTAAGTTAATTCAACTTTATAATCATTATAGGATATCAGAGATTTAATTAGAAACACATAGAAGAGATGATACACATAATAAATAAAGAAATATATTATTTTTTAAAGTGATATTTAACGTTACAAATGGACAAACACAAGATAGAAAGATAAAAAAATTAAAAAGAATGATGATAAAATGACTTAAGAATGTGAATTACTATTTTTTTTCCCTTATCAGGTTCGCTACTTTGACTCCATTCTTATATATAGATTTTGGATTACAGAGCACTAGCTATTCTCTCTCTTAGACAGGTCACAAACTTACACAGACTACACACTAATTGTCTCTTTATATACCAACCATTTACAACAAAGTTTGAAGATATATTGCATATTTTATAAATTTAACTAATGATAATTATGATGATGCCTGATGGAGTTATATGCTGCTCACAATTTTTCTGATTTTCAACATTTTATTGCATTAAATTCAAACTTTACAAGAATATAAAAAAGGGGTTTGTAATGAATGAATTTATGTTTTCCACTTCCATCTAAAGTGCACCTTCCTTGCCTATCACTATAGATATGGAGGAACGAAGTGAATTAAATATAGGAGGTAAGTGATTCATGTTGGTAGGAAATTGTAATTTTGTACTTATTATTCATAGATTTAAACCTATGATTTGTCTTTTGGTTAGGTTTTTTGTCAAGCTCTAAGACTCGTATATAGTGGAAAAATTTTTAAGGTACCAGATGGTAATATTAGTAGCATTAAAATTTCAATTCACTCTTACAAAATTAGGCAACTACAAACAATAACTGGGGTAATCTTCATCTTACTACCTATCTTTGGGAAAAAAAGGTGTTGAAGGAACATTTTAAATAACACGTGCAATTCAACATTATTGTTCTTAACTACTAGTTTGTGTAGAGGTAGTGGGGATCTCATAAGGATCCTATTAATGGGTGGAACAATTATAGTGCAAATATGTTACATATTGTTGGGATGGTGCCTATGTAGAATTGTGCATGTACGAATGTAAGTCTTGGACTTAGTGTTGGCAAACAAAAAAAAATGCGTTGAAGTCATATCACTAGCTTTTACTAAGGTTGAAAAGAATTATAAAAGAAGTTTCCTGGATAAGAAAGATTAGAGTGATGTTTAGTTATAGGATTATTGCCAATGAAAAGATCTAGTACCTAACACACTAATTGCTCTTGATTTTAAACTTTTGGTGTTAGTTATAAATGCATCTTGATATTGTCAAATAGCTTTGGCATTTTCACCACTTATAAACTCAGCATCCAAGTAGGGTCGGGAGCTTGTAAATAGCTTGACTCTCTTACATTCCATTGAAGCTTGAGTTGGTTTTTATTCTTCTAGCTATTAGAAATGCAAATTTTAAGCTTTTAAAATGAAAAATTGCTCTCTCTTATAGTCTCGACTTTCGATCAGTCATTATATAGTACAATCAGATGTTGTCAAATTATCTTCCATTGAATTGTATGATAGATAAGTAATTTTATAATAACAAATTAATAAAATTATTTATTTTTTTGTAATATCCTTATAATAAATAATTGTCTGATCAGCATCGGATGTATGATTGTTTGACCTTTTAGCATCTTCAATAAGTGGCCAAAATTTTAACTATGTCAAATTGTTTACTACAATTGAAAGGTTATGATACCAATGGAAGTGAAGATAGTTACACTAAGGGGATTAATTTGGTTCTTTTAATAACTTTTTTGTATTTTGAATATATTTTTCTTGAAGAATGAATCTTGAATTGCCAAAGAAAGTAAATAAAAGAACTCAAAGGCAAAACTAAAGCAAATTGATTTTTTTTACTTTTGGAAAATAATAATTAATATTTGCTATTTACTTTATTATTTTTCAAAACAAAGGTCAATAAAAAATAATCCGATTAATCATCATTTTCCACATTGTTAATCAAAAATCTAAAACTAAAGAGTTATAAAGCAAATTGTATTTAATGTAAAATACATGAAAGTAAATAAAAATGCAAAACTCAAGGCTTTAAATGATTAGGTCAAATGTCCTACATCCACTCCCTGAAGGTCCTCTCTTTGAGAATTCCCTAATAAGCCTATTTCTCCCTGACCACGTGGAGAATCATCCTTATTAACTCTTTTCACACCTTACTAATTTCCCTTCTCTTGCCTACACAGCCATCAAAGTTGTCAATCCCTACTTTTCTTTCCGCAGCCTGTTGTGTTGGCGGATCTCTCCTATTGCCTTACGGACTAGGGACAACGGTACCATTCGATCCTTTCATCCTCAAGCACTAGGATGGAGGATGTTACACCTACCCTCATTCGCGCTAGAATGTCTTTGGCCAAATACTCTTCTTACGAGCTCCTCTCTAAAGGGCTCCATGGAGGAAAACATGACCAGAGAACCAAGTTGTAGGCCAGCTGGAGTATCCATGTAACAACTCCATCACACGCCCTTGATGCCATTAAGGTTCTTTCTCCTCTCTCACTTTACCTCCTATCTTTCCTTGTGAATTGTTAGATACTCTCTAAACTTACATATGGAAAGAAAGTGTCACATAATACATATAAAGTCTTATTCTCACAAGCACAAAAGAGTTTATAAAGATGAATCTAAAAATCATAATTTTCATTTTTAATCTCTGATCGTACAGTTCGATTTCTTGTTCATACAATTTTATTAGTTCAATTATTCTATTGTTGTACTATATGATTAAATAGTAGTATAGAAATTAGTTCAATTCCTTCATGGATTGTATATACAAATAAACAGTAAGTACACTTTGATTAGTTAATGAAAAAATATATCTCACAAGAATGATCAAAGTTATATCCAAGGAATTCTTTGACGATCTTCCATATGTCAATGTTTGTATTAGTATGTATCTTAATTTCTCATAGGATTGTCATGCATCTCATTCTCTTTATTACTTGATTGACCATGCACTTGTGTAGAATAAATATTATTTATGGTAGTGTTTATCAACTTTGTAATTTATGCTACCATATAATAAATATATTTCAATTAAAGTTGAAGTCCAGGTGGTACAAGACTAGGCCTGTAGGTAGGTGTACCATAATGAGCGATTGATATCTGAGCATTAAAAAATATTCAAAATTTTAAAGTCAATGGATCAAAGGTTGAAACCCTATCTAGAAGAGATGTTGATCTCCTTAAAGTTATATTGAGCTAGATCATTCTTGAGTAGGGACTCTAGCATAGTCTAGCTATAAAAACTATAAAACTTAGCTTCTCTAGTAGGTTACCTAGATGATTCTTATGGTTTTCTATGATTACGATTATGTGTCATTGCTCCCCCTACCCTTTTTTATTTAGTTATATAATATTATTAATTAGTTTAGAGTTTTTATGATCCATGATGTGTGTGTTTTAATTAATTTTGTTAATATGAAAGTTTATTTAGAAAATTCAGCCAGTGCTACTGTGCTCTCCTTGAAGTGTTGCAGTGGTTTCGTCAATTATTAGTATTATTTTAATTGATCGATTGCACTTACTGCTTTGAAATAATCTAGCATTGACAGTGCCAATTTTTCCTTAGAGTGTCGCAATGCTGCCTCTTTAGCAAACACAAAATTGAGCTCTCTAGTCATTATATTGGATGAGAATTACAGTGCAGTCCATGTAACTCCAAGCTGCTTGGTCAAATACTAAAAAGGTAGATGAAGTGCCATGGTGGTGGTCACTTAGAGCATCACAATCCTGTTCATGTGTCCCCCCTAGGTTTTCTCCTCAATCTATGTAGCATCTCTCATTATTAAAAAGCTATGTATTCTAAATTTAAGGGTAGAACCGGCAGCACCTCTTGTCCCAATGTCTGATGCAACATATGCTCGGTTTGGCCTTAAATTAATCGAGTGCCCAATGTGGTCCTGATTATAGATATAAAAGGGGCTAAATTTTATTTTCATCTGCACTCTTGTTCCTTGTGTTCTAGTCTTTGAGTTTTTTTCTTAATTTCCATGACTCTTTAATAATTATTGTAAAGTATTGAAATGGCCCAAAAAATAACTATCTTTTTGGTAGGATGAGGGAGCGCTCCTCTTCATGACACATAATTAATGATCATCGTAGTTTGTTTGTGCATTAGTTGGAGGAAGGTTTCAATAGTTTGGTGGGAGAGTCAAAGTATTCCGGTGAGAGGATTTGACAGCCTTAGGGGCAATTATTAAGGTTAAATCTTATATCACAAATTAAGACTTTCTTGGTAATGCAACCTTCTCTTTTCCTATGCTTTTATCACTCGAGATTCTTTTTTTTTTATATTTTTTTTGTTTTGTTATTTTTTCCTCAATGAGATGTAGCACTAAAATGAGTGTTTTTTTTTTTAGTGTAAGTTTGAAGTCTTTTAACCCCTAACTTCAAATTTGATGGGGAAAAATATTTAAATTTTCACCATTATATAGATTTTGAGGAGATTATTAGGTTCCAGAGGGTCTAGTAGATGAGGAGAGAGATAAAAATTATTAATTTTTGTGATTCCTCAATCAACCAATAATTATTAGGTTATCATTTCTTAATATTTGTGAAGTTTAATGCAAGCCAAAAATATTAGGAGTTAATCAAAGAATGGATTATCTTAAAATTATTTGCATTCAAAGGATATGACTTAAATTTTGAGAAAATTTATTTTCAATCTATCTAATATATTCTTAGTGGGTTAACTTCTATAGGGACGAGGGCATCCTAATTTAATTTTTAAATGTTGTGAGTTAGCTAGAGTAGTAGGAAACCATAGGGAGGAGCTGTTAGGAAAAGTTGCTATTTGCATGTTTTACATTCTTGCAACTTGTATAGTTTTGATGATTCAAAAATATTATTGTTTTATGTAGTTGTTAATCTCCTAATATTTTTTAGAAAGATGTATTTTTGCTCTGGTGTGGATTAACATTTCAGACTAATCGAACTCCAAGACAATCGAAGACTTCAAATCAATTCATCATTGAAAACTCTATAATTTGATGCTTGTACTCTTTTCTTTGAAAATAAACTGATAGGAAGTGATTGTAAAATTGAGTGGATTTAAAAACACTCACACTAAGGAGATCTTTAAAAGTTTTTGTGCTGATCGTACGGGGACGAACATTGTCGTACGCGGACGTTCAGATCAGTTATCTCCTTGTAAGAGCAATGGATGGGACAGGAACTGAACTGGAAAATTTTTCTAAGAAAAAAATCTGATCGTCCAGACGAAATCAATTTTTCATCCCTGGGACGAGTTCTCTATGTAAAATTTCGTCCAGACGCAAGTCCGGTTCGTTACAGGATATGGGAACCGACTATGGCAGTTTATAGCAATGTTTGCAGTTTTCGGAACCAACTTTTGATAATAATGTTTCTTCTTACGGACCGAAATTTTTTCGTACGGGATGAACCTATTTCGTCCAGGGACGAAATTGGTTCGTACAGATGCTCAAATGGTTCGTACGGGAACAGTTTTTTACACAGTTCGGTCCGTACTAACTCAATTTCGTACAGACGATCCAGTGCGCAGAAAAAACATGTTTTTTAGCAGTTTGTTGGCGGTTTTTCATGTCCTTTTATATATAAGGAAGTCCTAGAATACTATTACAAGTGCTTTGGAGTTGTTTTCTCTGAGAGGGATCCTGAGTGTGAGAGTTTGGGAGAGATTGTAAGAGTGAAGAGTGTGAGATCAAGTGAGGGGTTTGTGAGGATTCACATGGTTACTTGAAGAAGAAGATCTCCTTGTTTCTTTCCCATCTCCTTTGAAGGCTCTCAGTGAAGTTCGATAACATCGGTCGGTTCTCTGCGACACTTGGAGATGAGTAAAAGGAGACTAAGTGTAATCTTTGACAAGCCCCGCCTATTGTGTCTTCGTTCTTTGGAGAAAAAACTAGAAGAGAGAACTTGAAAGGGAAAGAGGAAGGGTGGAGTTTGAGAGGAGAAGATACCTTGGAGGGGATTTCCAAGGGAGTGTGGAGGGGATATTCACATCGGTTGCTCCGGAGGAACTTGACTTCAGTACCATCGGATTCAATGGTCGTCTTGAAGGGAAGTTTTTGGATGAGAAGATGATCTCTTTGGTGTCAAAGAAACCCGGCTACTCCGCCGCACGGGGTAGGTGTAAAGTGATTTTGTAGAGGCTTCGCCGCATTGTTGTGGGGGCAAAAGGAGAGTCACTTGTGGTATTAGTGCAATTCTCGGAGGTGCATCCGGGGGGAGTGGCGTAGGTCAAAGGTGTGACCGAACCACTATAAAATATGGTGTGTTATTTCTTATTTTTACTTCCGCATTTTATTTCATTGCTAAGTTGTTTACTTTGGTGAAAAGTTTATTTTTTAATCTTTTAAATTTAACTTGCATTAATAATTAAAAAGGTTTTCTTAAAATTCTAAGGTAGAAGTATAAATTTTAAATTACCAATTACCCCCCTCTTGGTTAGCCTTGGGGACAATTAACATTAGGTTTACAACCTATTTACTAGATTCAACAGGAGCATCTAATGTCTATTGCTTCCCTTATTAGATTAAGATTCTATCTTTCTAATCACCATATAAGAGATCGATGAGAGAGATCTAGCCATGTGACCCTACCCACACAATAGCTGGGTAAAGATCTAGGTTGCTAGGAGATTCAAGTGGCATACACTGCAGTTATTGTGTATTAGATCTATGTTACATATTTATTGTGATTGGTCTTGAAAAGGGAGTACAGCCAATACGACCACATGAAGTTCCACAACAAAAATAGTACATTACTTGCAAAAAATTCATAAAAAAATAATTATAAATTAAAAATTAATCCTTTCATTTAGCAAATCATTCTTTTGGCTAAGTAAATTCTACAAATTCATTTAATCACTTGAAAAACTAATGAAGAATATTGATTTTTTTTTATCATGTAAATTAATTCTAGATCATGTAAATGCAATTCATTAGGAATTCTGAGACATTTAACAATATTTTGTATTAGTATATCATGTGGAGGCAGGAGAACTGATGTTCAACACCCAAATAAGGAGTTTAGCAAATAATAAGTATAATAAATGAAATAGTGAAGAAGGATAAACGTATTGAATCGTAAACAATTATAGAGCTTGCAATGTATAGCCACCAACTTAAAAATAATAAGTGGAGCAATAATAGGCATTCAAAATCATTATTAGGCATTTTGGCAAAATAATAAAAAATGAAGAAGAAAAGATTAAAAGTTTTCATACCTTTAAATATTAAAAAAAATTGGTTGTTTGATGGTCTAGCCCTAACTCTATACTTCTAAAAAAAATATTACAAATCCTAATCATGTGTAGAAAAACTCATTATGATTATTTGAGGATTAACTAAATGATCACTAAGGTATTGATGATTACAATTTTTATTGGTTATATATTCAATAGCTAAGTTATGTGTGCATAAAACTTATTTTTATGTGAACATTGTAGGGAGCAAATTTGTGGCATATCAAGATAAGGAATAGATGAAGCTAATATAAGTGAAAATGATGATGTTAATAGAGTAAAAAGATCACAGAATTAAAAAGTGTGTCTTTTATATTTTTTTTATTAATTTCTTTGAGTCCTGAGTATATTAAGGGGGTCTATATTGGTCTATAAATGGATCAAAAACTAAGGGTCCACTAACTAATTAGGAATGGTTTCATATAGTCAATTACATTACATTTAAGAAGTAATTGTTGGTTAATTAATAATATAAATAAGCTAATAAGAGTAGGGCTTAGGATTTAGGATAATAATAATAAGTTCTCTAATAAAAAAAATGTAAAAAATTGTAATTTTATGTGATAAATTTTGCATGTAGTTAGGATGGTAGGCACTCTACCGGCCAAAGAAATATATGTTTTAGACATAATGTAAATTATTTTTTTTTCTATGGGGGTATCATGGTTCTATTTGGTGTATGTAAATCTTGAATAAAGATGGACATGGCCTTTGTTTTTTTTTTTTTTGGATGGAAAATATCCGAGGGCATATCTTTAAAACCAAAAAAGTGTTCATGGTCCTTAAGGAGGAAATCTAGCTCCCTACGCTCAGAGGAGATACAAAAAATAATAAAAAAAAATCCTATTTAGCTGAAATTCCCCACTATGCACGGGAACAAGAAAGCCTAATACCATTCTATAAATTGAATAAGGCCAAAACCCAAAAATTAGGTTAGAAAAGTATTATCATTAAACTCAGTGTTGCCACCAAAAAAAGGTAGTATATTCATTTCAGCTAGTGTTGTCTTCCAAAAAAGCCCTTCATGGGAGATGAGAATTCTCCACACTTCTATGCAGCGCAAATCCTGTAGCTCAAAAACTATTATGATAACCCACACCATTAAGATAGTTCAAATAAAACTTGCAAGAGCAAACTATAGTGCAAATGAACCAAAAAATCATTAAATAGAAATTAGATATGAAAAAAATAGAGGATTAAAACTTAGTAACCAAAAACTGAACTTCCAAAGAAATTGTGATCCCACAATAAGTGAACATGGAAATGATCCACAGAGATGCTACAAAATCACTTCCACCTCTCCACGAAGCGGAAGAGTAGCCAGGGTCTTTGACACCAAAGAGATCTTCTTTTCATAGAAACTTCCATCAAGAAAAGCGCCTTGATAAAGATGGTACTAAGGTGCAAGCTCGCCAAAGCAACCTTGTGAAATCTCCATCCACACTCCTTGAAACCCCCTCCAAAGGATCTTCTCCATCTCTCAAACTCCACCCTTTCCTCTCTCCATTCAAGACTCTCTCTTTCAAGTTCCCTCACAAAAGAAACCGAAGCTACAATGGCTGCAAGACACTTCCTAAGTGCCTTGTCAAAGCTTAAATAGAAGTGCTCATTATGAGATCATTAATTATAACTTGCCGACTTTAACGTCAAGATGATATGTTATATTGTCCTGACGATCAGTTTAAATTAACCCAATAAGCCATGATGATATGGGATTATTAGAAGAAATTATTTCGTATCGTCTTGATGATAAAATTCATCCTGGGCCGATCAGTACAAATCGTGAAATATCATCCTAAAAATCGCCCTGAATAAGAAGCTGTAGAGTCTATTGTCCAGCGGATCATCTCGGCCTATCTTTCGATCAGCCAGGATGATGTGATCATGTAATTAAATCTTAATTACTTTTCTCTTAAATACCAGGATCTAATTTAGAAAAATTATTGCTTGTCTGCCGTGGCGATGCCCGATATGTTGTCCAAAAATAAGTAATACCTAAATAGATCGGGTGGCTTTATTCTTTTCTGATTTGAGCCTATGTCACAAGATATCGAACACGAGAGAATCATAGCAATCTCTAATCAGCAGTCTTATGATATGTATGACAACCAAACTTGTAGACCGAACGCCGAAGACTTCCTCTTCCTAGTCTAACCTAGTTGTGGCTCTAACCTACTAGTCACCACCCCCACCCCAATACTACCCCCTCCCACCCCTCCCCCCACTGCCCCCCGAGCTCGCCCCGCTTTTCTCGTTACCCCCCTCGCTCCGCCGTAGGCCCCACGCTCTCTATCAACACTCTCTCACCCGGACGCATCCGTTACCCTAAATCTAGTAACTCTAGATCCTAGTTAGAAATTCTTTCCAAAGTGTTGTATGTGTAAGGTTACTTAGCGTCTGAAGCCACACCAATTACAAATAGACTAAAGAAAGAAAAAGATACAAATAACTCAGACATAAGTTTATCCAATCTTGAGCTTGTTCCTAATTCAGTTGTCTGGTGGACCTGAAATGTCAGTTGGTATGGCAGTCATATAGAGAAACAAGGAAGCAGAGTGTTTGTATCATTCAATATCATAATTTATGAATTTAGATTCACAATATTCTACCCTTTTTGTTGATGCAAACATTACTGATTGAATTTTACAAAAAAATAAATGAAAACATTTTTCCTAATCTTCCCCTTACTAAAACAAAAACTAACTTTAAAAATTTGGGGAAAATTAATTTGTGTTTATAAAAAGATAAAGTACAAAATAAAATAGTATGTTCTCCCCCTTTGTCATTATCAAAAGGAGGACATGGGACAAAAAAAAGTCTTTAAAAAAATGAGAAAGTTTTCTCTTAATTTTATTCAAAAAACTAAGGAATGGTTTTGGACAACGCTTAAATAGAAAAAGTAAGAAATTCAGAAAATTGTTATCCAAGGCTCATGTTTCTTTTAAAGGCTCAAAAAACTTTTTAATCCAATATCTAATCAAGGATAAATTAGGAAAAAAAACATAATTTTTTAAAACTCCTTGTCATAATTATATCTAATAGATGTTAATGTAAAAATTCGGTGGAAACAGGATAATGAATTTTCAAGCCTCTAGTACCAAATAATATCAAAGGTTTTTCTTAAGCTTTAAGTAAAAACAGTAAGTAAGCTTTACTCTTTGTGGGGCTCATTTTATGCCTCTTGTAGTTTTTTGGTGCAAGGTTTGCGCATCTCTTAATTTTTGAACATTTTGGTATCTTTTCTCAACTTGGCGTATTGCGCATCTTTTGATTTAACGTCATGGCCATTTTTTTTTTTGTTGTATATTGTGTCATTGGCCATTTTTTTCTAATATGCTACCTTTCATAAATTTTAAAAACTATAATTACCATTCTATTGACAAATGAACTACTTGATTAAGAAATTTATGATTGTAGATTAAAAAACTTATAAAGGAATTCCTATGTGATAGAGAAAAATATAGGAAGATGAAAAGTTCAGTTTCAAAATATAATTTAAAATATGATAAGATTTTAAATTAATAAGTAGAATACCTCTTTTTAGAAAATAGAGATTAAGATGTCAAAATCCATGTGTATCCTCCTTTGGATGTTTTTAGAAAAGTTCAACCACAACTTAAATAACAATTTTAGAAAATTAGGAGGTAGATTTTTTATTTTTTATTTTTTATATTTTTTATTTTTTTTTTGTAATATAAGAAAATACTACATAAAAAGAAAAAGTAAAAAATGTGAAATTGAAAATTTTAACAAAAAAGAAAAGGAAAGAAAAAAGAAGAGTAGTGAAAAGATAAATAAAAAAAAATAGAAAATACACAAAAATGAACAAACAGAAAAGAATAAAGCACCAAATAATGGTGTAACATCATCTTGCTCATTTTTGATGATTCAGAAGCTAGGTCTGCTAGGAGATTTTTTGCATTTTACTTTATATGTCATTTTTTTAATTTGCGCTCACTTTACCTTTTCTTTTGTAGGAGAATTCTCAAATTTGGGTATTGATTTTTCATATGTCCAGGCATCATACTCCAAAGAAAACAACATCAGAAATGAAATCTTATTATATCTTACCATTTTTACCCTTTATTACACTTGTGTTAATGCTTAATGCTTTGGTGTGCTTTTTAATTTTCTAACAAGTCATCGCTTTCCGTCACTAAACTAAGCCATTTCCTCCATTATTTTAACATTTAGCACTATACATCTCTCCTGCATCCACAAAGTCTTTGACCAAACTTTGATCGTAGACAATGATTGAGGCCAATTAATTATAAATAGAATATTCATTCAAGTTCTTTGATTTACAAAATTGCAACAACTTTAGCATCAAACTTATCAAGTAGAAACGTAGTATTTTATAACTTTTTCAAGGTTTGAAAACTATTTACTAAAGCATGTAATGGATTTTTATAATTTGAATAAATCTAATATTCTTGTCTAAGATCGTCTCATAAGGATTCATGCAAAATTGTTAAAATCATTCATTATATTACTCAATCTAGGATTGCATGATTTACTAAGTGCCATTCATTTATAAGTGTATAATTTATCTCCAAAATTTCCTTACAAATAGTGCACTGTGAAAATAAACATAAAGTCTTCAGAATTTAAAGCACCAAAAATAAACAGTTTAATGATTTTTGCTATCAATTGAGCATTGATTTGTTCTTCTACTACTCCATTGGATTAAAAAGAATATCAAAATTTAAATTTCCATCTAAAATATGAGCGGTATAGGAATAAACCAGTTAAAACTTATTTCCACATTCAGAAATTAATTGATTGCAAAGTAGCATTGAAATTTTCTAAAAATCAAATATATTATTTTACAAATGAAGGTGGCTAGTGATTGAATAACTTATGCAATATTACGATTACAAAAATAGCCATCGATCAAAAATTCAAAAAGTTTGCAAAAACTTGTTTGAGAATTCCTCACTCTGTACACTGAAAGTTTGTTTAGGGTTGTTAATCCTTTATAAACTAGTCCCAAGGCTAACCAGAGGGCGGGTTGATTTATATTTTAAAAATATTTAATAATAAAAAAACACAATCTTAAAAACCAAACACCAAGATTTCACCACAAAGGATACCCAAGTGCGGAAATTAAATGCAAGAAATAATAAAGGAAAGAACACTCCAGATTTTATAGTGGTTCGGTTCAAACCTTTGACCTACGTTCACTCCTCGGAGGCACCCTATGAGTATTGCATTTAAACTTAGTTGTCTCTCCCTTAGCCCCAAAGATAGGCGGAGAAAGCCCTTAACAAAAAATAACTTACCTCCTGGTGTGGTGGACAGAGTAGCGGATCATTTGACAATCAGAAGATCTCTTTTTCCTAGAAAACTTCCCTCACGGGGGGGGGGGGGGGGGGGGGGGTGTGTGCCCCCCCACCCCCCCCCCCCCCCCCCCCCCCCCCCCCCCCCCCCCCCCCCCCCCCCCCCCCCCCCCCCCCCCCCCCCCCCCCCCCCCCCCCCCCCCCCCCCCCCCCCCCCCCACCCCCCCCGGGGGGGGGGGGGGGGGGGGGGGGGGGGGGGGGGGGGGGGGACAAGCCTTGAATCCAATGATATTAAGGAATTAGAATTAACGAGCACTTCAACATAGTTTCTTCGGCTAGCATTGCTACATTGGCTGTCAAAAGACACTGACTAAAGTGCCTTGTCAAAGCTTAATAGAAGAGCTCAAAATAAGCTCATTAATTGCAACTTGCCGACTTTTCATCTAGGACGATATGTTTATCATTCCTGGCCATCAGTATAAATTAAGCCAATCAACCAGGATGATTTGGGATGATCAGAAAAATTTATTCATATCATCCTGATTCCCGACAGTCTAAATTATGGAATTATGTCCTGAAACATCACCCTGAATTAAGAGCTGTCCAATTGTCCAGTGGATCGTCCCGGCCAATCCTTACTTCGTTGTCTAGGATGATGTGATCGTGTAATCAAATCTTAATTGCCTTTTTCTTAAATATACCAAATTAATTTAGGAAAAAATTGTCTGCTGGATGGCCAGGCCGATGCCCGGGATGATACCCATAACGATGTCCTAAAATTAAGTAAAACCCTAAATAGATCTGACGGTTTTTTGATTCTTTCTTAATTTGAGGACTATCATCTTGGTCGATACAAAATTGTCCAGGACGATGTGTTAATGATAGCTTGCCTTAACAAGGATACCCGAATAAGGGTTTTATTTTTGACTTAAGACTTCAATTCCTCTTCAGCATGAGAGGTTTGTAAATTTATGCTTGTACCTTAGCTTGTATGAGTTTGAGAGGGAGTGATGTAATTTGTAGATAAAGCAACACTCTAAACTTTGGGACAAGAAATTTATAATTGATCATTCGGACGAACATAGTTCGTAGGGATGATCAGTCAGTAATCCCCTCGGTATAGAGCAATGGATCAAACAGGATGTGAAGAAAAATTTTTCTAAGTCCTGATCGTCCGAACGAATTCCTTATTCATTCCCGTAGATGAACTCCTTTAGATTCCTCCCTTACACGGTTATCCAAGACAAAATTACATGATTTGTTCTCTGGACGAATTCCTCTGGACTTCCAATTGATCAGTTCGTCCCAACAAAAGCCAAGTTTGTCCCTGGTGAACTCCGCTGGACTTTGAGTTACACTAATCGATCGAGAAGAAATTTACTATTTCATCTATGGACTAAATCCTCCGTCAAAAATCATCAGGTGAAGTTATGTTCGGTGTCCAATGACGAAGCTGTAATTTCAAACACTTCAAATTTTGACGTCGTCCTGGAATAACCTTCGTACGGCCTCGAAACATAGTTTTGTTCAGGATGATGATCAGATAGGATAGCATTTGCAATTACTCATATACATTATGATCGTTTCCAACACTAAGTAAAATCGAGTCCAGGGACGATCCACGATTGTACGAGAAGTTCCATTCATTTTGACCTTGATTAATTTGCAGATTTTGGACGATTTTTCTTGTCTCTTCAATAATATAGTCCATATTTTGACTGCACCAAATCTTTTGTCCATGATTTTCGTTTGCCTATGAAAAGAAGAGTCACAGGGAGAGTGTTCGAAGAAGGATTCTTGCTACTAGAGCGTGAAAGGTTCACTTGGAGTTTAAAGGTAAGAGTCTATTTAGGTCCTTTTGAATTATGACTTTCTTTTGTTCCATTTCTTTTCTTTCTTTCTTCTTGATTTTCTTGTTGAGGACATCTGTCAAGGAGATCCAGTTCTCTACCGACTCTTAGAGAGTGTGAATAGATGAGGGTTCTCTCCCCCATACTGGAAAGTGTGAACAGCTGAAGGATTCTCTACCCACACTAGGAGAGTGTGAAAGGACGAACGGTTCTCTGCCATACTTGGGATAGTGTAAAAGGACTATGGTTCACTGCCGCATTGAGTAGTCTGGAAAGAGTTGTTTTGTAAAGGCTTCTCATCTTACTGTGGGTGCAAAAGGAAGAGGACTTTATTGGTATTAGTGCAATACTTGAGGGTTCCTCCGGGGGAGTGGATGTTGGTCTGGTTTATATCGAACAAAATAACTTTTAAATCTTGAATCTTTAATTCATTTACTGTTTTTTTATTTTCTGCTTTTTCTATTCTCAATATTGTGGATTTGAAACTATTTCTAAATGTAGATCATTCAGATCAAGAAGAGGTATGTGATTTAACCTATGATGAATTATTTGAAGTTTCTGAACACATGCATGATGCATATAGGAAAATGAAAAGATGCATGCTAGTGTAAGCTTAGAACTGGAAGAGCTTAAGAAGAACATGAAATCCTTAGGAAAGACCATGCATTAATAGATAACAACCACATGAATTTACTTGATGAAATATAATGACTTGAATAAAGAATTTTGAAAATTTAAAATCATCCTATGCTGAACTTAAAAAAGATTTTAAAAATTTTAAGGATGAATCAGAGAGAAAAACATATCGAATCAATTATACAAATCGATTTTGGAAGATATGAATTCATTCTATAAATTGATAATAAGAGCTCTCGAGGATAATAGGAATCCCCCTAAACTTGAAGATTTTACAAATCTTAAATATTATTCTAAATTTATGAAATCCCTTAGGAGACAATCAAAAGGAAGAAAACTTAGGAATATTTTTCCTAATGTTAAATGTAATAATTGTGGATTTTTGGGACATATAGCACACACCTGTACCTTGATGATGAAATCTAATTTGGTGTGGAGACCTAAGATGCATAAATCTAGACATATCATACATGCATCTGATTATAAATTGCTAAAGGTGAACCCAAACTTGTTTGGGTTCCCAGGTCTAACATTTGAGAGTTTTGCAGGAGTGCTCTCACACAAGACCTCGTGGGAGCATATGGTACCTAGATAGCGGATGTTCAAAACATATGGCTGGAGATACTGCTCAATTCATATCGCAAGAAGCCAGGAATGGAGGCAAGGTTACACTTGGAGATAATACCACAAAGAAAGTGGTTGGATCAGGTTATGATTGGAAATTTCAAAAAACTTTTTCATAGATAATATGTTATTGGTTGAAGGCTTAAAACATAATCTGTTAAGTATAAGTCAGCTATGTGATAAGGGCTATAATGTAAAATTTTTACCTACTAGCTGCATATTAAGCCTAAATGGAAAAGAAGTCTTAAATGAAAAAAGGGTAAACAATGTTTACATGCTAGATTTGAATTCTATTCAATCTCCTACTGCTTTTTGTTTAAAAACTGTTTCTGATGAATCATGGCTTTGGCATAGGAGACTTTGTCATTCTAGTATGAAAAATCTTAGGAGAATTACCCAAAAAAACTTAGTGAGAGGTATACCAAAACTAGACTTTACTAAGGACCACCTTTGTGATGCATGTCAATTAGGAAAACAAGTGAAGTCCTCTTTAAGTCCAATAAGGATCTTAGGACCAGTAAACCTTTGGAAATTCTTTACATGGATCTTTTTGGACCAGTAGGAACTGTAAGTCTAGGAGGGAAGGTATATGGATTTGTTATAGTGGATGATTTCTCAAGATTCACATGGGTTAGATTTCTTTTTCATAAAAGTGAATCGTTTGAGGAATTCAGAAATTTTTCAACTTAGATTCAAAGAAAACTAGGATGTGAAATAATCTCTTTACAAAGTGATCATGGAGGAGAATTTGAAAATGAAAAATTTGAAAATTTTTGTAAAGAAAAAGGGATTGATCACAATTTTTCTGCACCTAGAACCCCTCAACAAAACGGGGTAGTTGAAAGGAAAAACATAACATTAATAGAAGCCGCCCGAGCAAAGTTGGCAAAATACTCACTTCCTAAATATTTTTGGGCTGAGGCGGTTAGCACTGCATGCTATGTTTTGAATAGGGTAAATGTGAGATCAAATTTAAATAAAACACCCTATGAGTTGCTAAAAGGTAGAACACCTAACTTATCTCATTTGCATGTATTTGGTTACAAGGTGTTCATTCATAACAATGGAAAATCTGCCTTAGGCAAATTTGATCCAAAATCAGATGAAGGAATTTTTGTTGGATATTCAAGTGTTGGAAAATCTTATAGGGTATTCAATAAAATAACTTTAGTCATTGAAGAAACCACACATGTTGTATTTGATGAATCTGGAAATTTGGAAGAGCCAAATATTATTGAAGAAGAGATTGAGGAAAACTCCCAAAAGATTTATAGATATAACCCACTAATATTGATCAAGCACTTTCTGATGAATTTTGAATATTGGCCATGCAAGAAGAGTTAAATCAATTTGTAAGAAATAAAGTTTAGGAATTAACAAGGCCAAAAGATCAAAGTGTTGTTGGAACCAAGTGGGTGTTCAAAAATAAAATGAATGACTCAGGAGTAGTCATTAGAAATAAGGCTAGATTAGTTGCTAAGGGGTATAATCAAATTGAAGGAATTGATTTTGAGGAGACCTTTGCCCCTGTAGCAAGACTTGAAGCAATTAGGGTTTTACTTGCCTTTGCCTATTTTAAGGTTTTAAATTGTTTCAAATGGATGTCAAAAGTGCCTTTTTGAATAGGGTTATTGAAGAAGATGTTTTTGTAGAACAACCTCCAGGTTTTGAAAATTCAAAATACCCAAATCATGTTTTTAAGTTAAAGAAGGCATTATATGGATTGAAACAGACACCTAGGGCTTGGTATGAGAGGTTGAGCACCTTCCTACTTGAAAGATCTTTTGAAAAAGGAAGTGTTGATACAACTCTCTTCTTAAAGAAATTTAGAAAGGAAATACTCATTGTTCAAATTTATGTGGATGATATCATCTTTGGATCTTCAAATAAAAATCTTTGTGATGATTTTTCTAATACAATGAGTAGTGAATTTGAAATGAGTCTAATGGGAGATTTAAATTACTTTCTAGGTTTTAGCATCAAGCAACTTGAGGAAGGGACATTTCTTAGTCAAACTAAATATATTAAGGACATCCTCAAGAAATATGAAATGAACAATGCTAAACCTGTTAGTACACCAATGAGTTCCTCAGTTCAGTTGGATAAGGACCTTAAGGGAAAATCTGTTGATCAAAAGAAATATAGAGGAATTATTAGATCTTTGCTTTACTTGATTGCTAGCCGACCAAATATTATGTTCAGTGTTTGCTTATGTGCTAGATTTCAATCAGATCCAAAAGAATCACATTTGACAGCAGTGAAAATTATTTTAAGATACTTACTAGGAACTCAAAACTTAAGAATTTGGTATCCTAAGTTTAGCTCTTCATTTGAAATTATTGGTTATTCAGATTCTGACTTTGCAGGTTGTAGAGTGGATAGGAAAAGCACTTCTGGAACATGTCAATTCATTGGAAATTCATTAGTTTCTTGGTCCAGTAGAAAATAAAATTCAGTAGCCCTATCTACTGTAGAAGCTGAATACATTGCATTAGAAAGTTGTGTGGCACAAGTACTTTGGTTAAAATAATAGTTGATTGATTTAGGATTATCTATAGGCACTATTCCAATTTATTGTGACAATACTAGTGCTATTTGCATTTCCAAAAATCCTATTCAATATTCTAGAACCAAATATATTGATATAAGGCATCATTTCATAAGGGATCATGTATCCAAGGGAGAAATTGAACTCACACATGTTTCAACTGAAAATCAACTTGCAGACATTTTTACGAAACCTTTAGCCTTTGATACCTTCAGTACATTAAGAACAAGGCTTGGTGTTATTGATTTGAATACTTAAATAAAAATATTTTTGCAACATTGATATTTATGTTTTCTTAGTTAATTATATTTGATTTTTGTTTTGATTTTTTGTGATTTTTTGAGTGTTTTGAATGAGTTTATGGTTTGTCTTTGTTTTCTGTTTTTTAAATCTTTTGTTTGATTTTCTTCAATTAAAATTCAAAAATTCAAAAATTCAAAATTGGTAGAAATCGTCCGGGACGAATTGTTTTCGTACTTGATGATGTGTGGAAAATTCAGTTTACGCGAATTTTAACCATTTTGAGAGCAGTTTTAATGAAGTTCGTCTGTACGATCTTATAATCGTCTAGGATGAAATTTTTTTTCTCAAATGTCGGGACGATTGAATGCAGCGGTTGAGTGAATAAGGCAGTTTTAATTGTGAAGTTCGTCCGTACGAACTTTTGGTTCATCCAGATGAACAGACGTCGTTTCATTGTAGGGGATGGTTTTCAACAGACATTAAAACGAATTAACTTTTTGATCGTCTGTACAAAAAATTTTTGTCTGTACGATCGGTCAAGTTAAAAAGGCTGTACGAAGGGACGCATCGTAAATTATGTTGATTACGAAAAGCCGTTACATTTTGGACGAATTGGATCGTCTGTATGAAATGTTTTCGTCCAGACGAACGATAATTTTTGTCCAACACGAACTGTTTTCGTCCAGGACGAACGTATCGTTTTCTTTAAATATGAAGGCTTTCTAACTTAATAATCACACTTCCAAACTTCACTTTCAATCCCTTTCTACTTAAAATCGTCAATGGCCTCCTCAAGCAAGAGACAAAAGTTGTTGGAAAAAGAAACCCCATAGGAATGCCTCTGAAAACTTCCTGTCAAAGGCGAATGAGGAATCTTTTCCTCGTTTTGCCTCTGCCAAAATAACTCCTCGCATTCTGATTCAAAGCGAGATAAACTTTAAGGTAATACACCTTTTTGCCTCCACCCAGTTTCAATTCATACTTTCTCTCGTCCACTTTTATAACAAACAAACCTTTCATTATTTCCTAGCCAACATGAGTTTTAATTCCGACCACTCTTGCATAAGTTCTTTTGTTTTCAAACAAAAAGTTAAAATCACCAAGCATGACATTGGTGCCTTTTTGAACTTAAGAACTGAAGGATATAGAGCCCACACCCTAATGACAGAAACCACTTTCAAATGGTATGATGTCAATAGGGTAATTAGACAAAGTGGTCTTGACTATCATGTCGCTAGAGTCTCCGATATGACCAAAAATGCCCGAATCATCCAGCATATCCTTCGATCTTCAATCATTCCTAAAGCTGGAGATATGATTAATATTACCCCTCTCCTTTCTGTTCTAACCTTTTTGATTATGGAATGTCATCCTATTGACGAAGCCCAACTTATCATAGATCATATCTATGGCTTTCAGAAATAGGACATGCAGAACAGAAGAGAAAAAGGAACATCTCATTAGGACACTTAGTTACATACATTTTGAAAAAGAAATACAACTTAGTGCATCCTGATGATGAATACGAAGATCCAGTATATTATAATGATGCTTCCTTCAGATTGCTTTTCAAGGAGAAAAAAGGAAAAGCACATGCCAGTGCTTCAGAAGAAGAAGAAGAAGGAGAGCGAACTTCTGCACCTCAGTCAGATTATCAGAATCTGATTGAAAAATTTGATAGACTTGAGACTCATGTTGATAAAAGATTTGATCAACTTGATGCTCAACTTATGCATCAACAATAGGACATTGGTAGCATCAGAAATGAAATACATGAAATCAATACCAATGTAATGTTGATGGCCTCCTACTTCAACCTTTTCGGTGGCATTCCTCATCCTCCTCCTCCAGAAGAATAGAGAATGAGAGATGAATTACTTTGTGTTTGTTGTACTCGTGTTTTGTTTTTTAAATGTTTTGTTGTGTTAGCTTTTTATTTTTAGTGTTTGTTTTTAGTTTGTCTTTATTAAAAAGTTCAGTGTATTTTCTTAGTTGTTTTAATATTATGAAATGAATATGTAATCCTTTTCATTAATATTAATGCATGTTGTACTTGATTCAAAATTGGTTTGTTTTAGAATGTGGTTAATTTTTATGAATTTCATTAGTCTTATTTAATCTTAACTGTGCTTAAATTAGATTGTAATTTGAGATTAATTACATTAAAAAATCTAGTCTTTCTAAATTTAAAAGTTGTTTATAACTTGTTATAATTAGAACTTTTTAAAATTCATGTCTATTCATTTAGACTACATAAAAGTTAAATATTATTATTGCAATTTAGATGTTTTCTTATTTTGTATTTCTTTGCTCAAGTGATATTTATGCACTTAGAAATATTTGAAATTTTATATTATTGATTTTGGAAAGATTTGGTTTCAATTACTCTTGAAAATTGTGTAAAAAGTACAAAAATCAAAAGAAATGCGCAAAGGTTCGCAAATATGAAAAAAAGACACAAAATTAGCCCAATATCAAAAGATGCACAAAAATGTGCCCAAAATTTGAAAAAGATGCGCAAAGCGCCACATGTGGTAATTCTCTTCTTTCCAAATTCTTTCAATCTCTTAATTCAAATTGATCTTATGTTCATTTATATTCTATTGAACTTTGAAATATAGAATTTTTATACATCTCTCTTGTAATGATTTTCTATATTCGAATGTCTAAATTGAATCATGTTTTTTTAATAAATTCTTCTTATTTACAATGTTATATCACTTATTAAATTCTATGAATTTCTATGATTTACCTAATGTTATTAGTTTTAGATTGCATACCTTATGTCAATCACCATTTAGAATAAATTTTCAAATGAATTTCATATAAATTACTTACATTTCTTGTCTATTTCTTCTTCACTTTTTGTTGTTGTCAAAAAGGGGGAGAAATTATTGTGTTTGTATGAATTGTTTTGTTTTGATTATTTTATTTGCATTTTGATTTTGTGTGTTTGACTTAGTGATTGTTTGTGTTAAAAATTTTTGAAAAACAAAAATATTGTTCTTTACTTCAAAATGCCTCCTTATTTTCATGTATTCATCAATTCAGGGGGAGTTTAGGAGATTTGTTTAAATTGAAACCATACAATCAATAATTGTTTTACCATCATCAAAAAGGGGGAGATTGTTAAGATAGTTGCTATTTGCATACTTTACATTTTTACAACTTATATAGTTTTGATGATTCCAAACATTATTATTCAAATGTGTAGTTATCTCCTAACAATTTTAGAAGATTTGTATTTGCTCTTGTGTGTACTAATATTTCAGGAAAAACGAACTCCAGACTACGAAGACTTCAAATCAAATTCAGAATGATATACTTTGTAAAATTTGATGTTTGCATTTCTTTGAAATTAAATTGAAAGGGAGTGATTGTAATTGAGTGAATAAAAACATACACACACACATAAGGAGATCATAAAAAATTTATACTGATCATACTGGACGATATCCGTTCGTACGGGACGATTAGACAATTATCTCCTATTGAGCACATGGAACGAATAGGAACTTGCTTCAAAATTTTTCTAAGTCCTATTCGTCCAGGATGAATTTACAATCGTCCAGGACGATTGGTTCTCTGTAAAATTTTCGTCCAGACGAAATTAAATTATCGTCAATGGCGATTAGTCCTCTGGAAAATTTTTGTCCAGACAAAATTAATAATCATCCAAGACGATCTGGTCTCTGGAAAATTTTCGTCCAGACAAAATTAAATTATCGTCCATGGCGATTGGTCCTCTAGAAAATTTTCATCCAGACGAAATAAATAATCGTCCAGGACGATCGGTCCTCTGTAAAATTTTCGTCCAGATAAATATATTTTCGTCCAAATGATTAACCGACTTAGAACGGTTTTCAGCAGTTTCTAGAACCGACCTAGTATTAACCGTTCGTACTGGACGAACCTAGTTCGTACAGGACGATCAGCTGTACGAAGTCATTTTTGTACACATATACAAATAAGGTCGTTTCAAATTGTTTAAGTAAAATCGTCTAGGACGATCCACGATCGTACGGGACGATCCACTGCGTACAGAATTGAATACTTACAGTATTTGGGTGGTTTTTCTTGTCTTTTGTATAAATAATCCAAATTTGACTGCCACCCAATCTTTTTGTCATTTGATCTTCGTGCCTCTTGAGAAAATAGCCAAGGAGAGAGTGGAAGAGAGCATTCAAGGGAGGATTTCTACCATTGGAGCAAGAAGGCTTCACTTGGATTTCAAAGGTAAGAGTCTCTACTTGTGAATTGGGATTACTTCACTATTTTTCTTCTCCCTTCTAGATTCTTGTGAGAAGATCTGTCAAGGAGATCCGGTTCTCTGCCGACACTTGGAAAGTGTGAACAGCCGAAGGGTTCTCTGCCCACACTAGGAGAGTGTGAAAGGACGACGGTTCTCTGCCAACACTGTGGATTGTGTGAAAGGACGAACGGTTCTCTGCCTACACTGGGTATTGTATAAAAGGACGACGGTTCTCTGCCGCACCGGGGAGTGGTGAAAAGAGTGTGTTGTAAAGGCTTCTCCGCCTTGCTTTGGGTGCAAAAGGAGAGTCACTATTGGTATTAGTGCAATACTCAGAGGGTGCCTCTAGGGAGTGGATGTAGGTCTGGTTTTAGACCGAACCACTATAAATCTGGTGTCATTTACTTTACTATTTTTACATTTTCGCATTTTAATTTTAGTTTTAAAAATTCTGTGGTTGAAAAATATTTTTTATAAAAATCTAAAAGAAACAATTCCATTTCGGTTCAACATAATTTTAAAAGAGGGCTTAAATTTTTAAACTACCAATTCACCCCCCCCCCCCCCTCTTGGTAGCATTGGGACATTCACTTAGGCTTAACAACCTAATTACTAGACTCAACAACAAACCCCAAACACAACAGCTTTTTCCTACCACACCCTACTCCCCTTTTGTCATCATAAAAAGAGGGTCCAGATACAAAAGAAAACACCACAACAAACAAAGACTAAAAAAAAGGAAACAAACAACAGAAAGTACAAACTAAAACAATGAGGGATCCAGATCATCAGATGGAGGTGGTGGAGGTGGCTGCTGAAAGTAGGTGGCAAGTGTGGTGAACTGAGCATTGAACCAAGCGATGTCCTGGTCATGCTGCTGTTGCTGCTGAGTAAGGAAACTATCAAATCGGGCTAAATCCTCAGCGCGGTGCTGCTCGTAGCGGGCAATGTCCTCAGAGTGTTGCTGCTCCTGTGCAGCAACGTAGGCGTCAAAACGAGTCTCCCAACGATCAAACCTTTCTATCAACTGATCAACCGGTGAGTGCTGGTGGAGAGGAACAGGATCAGGAACGGGAGCGGGAACGGGAGCGGGAGCCTCCTCCTCTCTAGCCCCCAGAGGTTCCTCAGGGTGGAGACGAGTACTGTGAAGGGTACTGAAGGAATTGTTTGAGTAGAAGAGGATTGGGAGGTCGGGAGGTGTAGGATATTGGAGTAAATATTTGGTTTCAAGGACATAGGCTATGATGTGTCCTAAGGCTAGATTGGGTTTCCTCTTTTGACCTGGATCACGAATTATGGTTAAATGGTCAATGAACCGAAAGAGCAAGTCGGCAGTATTAAATTCTCTATGAGCCATGATTTAGAAAGTAGTCATGGAAAGTAAAGGGTGATGTGGATTCGGTCACCGGCTTTTGGAATTATGGAGGTGCGAAGGACATGTTGGATTGTCCTAGCATCTTTGACTAAAGAGCTAGTCTCTCTAACATGAAAAGGTGCATTGGTCTGGCGAAGGAAGTGATTTGTCGTTGACCAGTCAAAGTCAGGATCTGAAGCGATTAAGTGCAGCTTATCCCCGGTGGCGGATAGCTGTAAAAGATTAACACAATCCTGATATGTGATTTTGACAGGGCGTCTATTCACATAGGAGGTCAGGGCTGTGAAAGTAGGGTTGAAGTGAAGATTTGCAAAAAATTCAAAAAGAAGCTCAGTGTGAAAAGGAAAGGCGAGAGAAAGAATGAAGCAAAATGAAGTGTGAGAAAAGAGATCCATTACCGGATATGAAATGTGGGCAGGATTGATGATTCTAGAGACCGTTATCCCACACTCTTTGTAGCGACGGTAGGAAGCCTGATCCTCTGCCTCCCTGAATCGAGGGTCCAGAGTCGCCCTCGAAGAACTTCCAGACGCCTGACGAACACGTTTCCCACCAGCCATAGAAGAGAGTTAGCAAGAAAACACAAAAGGAAAAAGAGTGGAGAGTGAGAAATTATGGCTGGAACGGCCAGAATTTAAAGAAACGGCCATATCGTCCTGGCCGATCGCAGAATCGTCCAG
This sequence comes from Dendrobium nobile, assembly GCA_022539455.1. Lineage (NCBI taxonomy): Eukaryota > Viridiplantae > Streptophyta > Magnoliopsida > Asparagales > Orchidaceae > Dendrobium > Dendrobium nobile. The sequence continues at coordinate 45,632,492 of CM039721.1, forward strand.
GCCGATATGGCTCAATAATTGCGTACAGGCCGATTGGTCAAAAAGATGGTCCAATCGTCCGGGCAAATCAGATATCGGCCAGGCCGATTAGACACAGGCGATCGGCCCGAGGAGCCAATCCAGACGACCGTTGAAAAAGCAGATCGTCCGGGCCGATTAGGTGTATCGTCCAGGATGATGCACAATAATTGATCGTACCGGCCGAAGTTAAAACATTTTAAATTCTTGCCACATGTATCGTCCAGGACGAACAGTGGATCGGCCAGGACGATTGTTCAATAATGGATTGTCGGGGCCAAATTTAAAGATTCAAACGTGTTGACACGTGGATCATCCAGGACGATCCAGTGTATCGGCCAGGACGATGCACATAAAATGCATCGGCCAGACGAAATATTCTATCGGCCAGGACTATCATCATGATAGAGTTCGATCATATCATCCAGGACGATATAGGATCGTCTAGGCTGATGAGTTACAGCAAGCACAGAAAAGGTCAGCAGATGGATTTTGAATAGAATTTGTCATATCGTCCAAGACGATAAAAGTATCGGCCAGGACGATGTGACTAGAAGTTGAAATCAAGGAAAGAATGGTGATGATCAAGACCCTAAAAAATAAAATAAAAGAAAAACAGTCAAAACACAGTAAAAGAAAAGAAAAACAAAAACACAAGAAAAATCAAAAAATGAATATTTTTGGATTTTAATTTTTCTAATTTTTTTGTTGTTTTATGGAGGCATCATATGAGAATTTTCCAAAAATTTAAACTTTTAAAGTTCTAAGAGATCAAGGAGTTTAACAAATCCTAATCAGAAGAAGGTAGAACATCTGATTCTGTTAACCCTAGATTAAACATCCTTCAGGTACAAAATTCTTTTGGAAAATAGAAATCTAAATCAGAATAACTAAATATGATACAAAGATCCATTCAAAACTTGTTTACAAAGAAAATATCTCATAATTAATAAACCAAAGTAATTTTTCTCAATCATGAAAATTGAAATCAAGTTTTTAAAGGTATCATATAATCAATGTGTTCTCTAAGTTTTAAGAGTTTTAGCAAAGAGAGGATAGCTTGCACCTAGTGGGCTCATTTTATGCCTCTTGTCACTTTGATTGGCTCTTTTGAGCATCTTTTGAATCTTTGATACACTTTTGTGTATATGGCTTTCTTTTCAATTTGGCTTCATTGGCCTCTTTCCTTTTTAACTCTTGCAAGCTAAAAACTCTTTATTATACCCTTAAAAAAAACTTAGTTATGAGTATATCCTCCAAATAATAGAGAATAGGAGCTCTCTCTAACATAGGGAAGAACAATCCACAACACAAAATCAAAATCATGTGATAAATGTAATGGCAAGATTTCAAAAAAACTTGAAAGATATATGAGGAGTTTGGCTATTATGCATAAGATAAATTAATGTAGCAAGATAAGAAATGGATCTTAAATAAAAAGTCATTGGTTAAACTGAGTTTAGACTTTTGTTTAGAGAAGAAAATCATACCACTAAACAAAGTTAGAAGGAGGGAAAACATCAACAGTATTACTCCCTTTAACCAATTTAAAAAAGCCAAACACTATCTCCAAAACTCCAAAATCTAAAAGCTTGAAAAGATTCATCATATGGAAGGCCAAATTTAAAGAACAACGTGAAAACAAAACATATAAAAACAAAATTAAAAAAATGAAAACAAAGCAAACTAAAATAACACAAAGTAAGCACAAAAACAAAATAAAATATAACACAAAAACTAAAAGTTTCAAGCAAGTGATAAAGCAGCGAGTTTAAGCAATTTTGAGCTGCCAGCCTCCTTATGTCCAGTTATCTTATGCTCCCACGAGGTCTTTGGTGAGAGCATACCTGCAAGGCTTAACAACAGTCAGATTTAGGGACCCAAACAGGTTTGGGATCCTTCTTAGGAAAAGTAGAATGCAATGCAGGCATGGTATGTTGTGAATCATGCATCTTAGGTCTCCACACCCAATGTGTACTATGGTGAATGGTGCAAGTGTGTGAGATGTGTCCTAGCATGCCACAAGAAAAACATCTAACTCTAGGAAAAGGGTTTCTTAAATGATTATAATGCCTCTTCCTAGGTTCTGGCTTAAGATCAAAAGTGGAAGTCATCCGATTTTTCTTATATGTATCAAAATCATTTTGAATCCTCAAGTTAGTTCTTTTTAATGCATCATTCTCAATCCTCAAATTTTTCTCAATCTCTTTAGATTTCTTAAGATCAAAAATAAGTGAGGTGTGTGAAACTTTTAATGCCTTATGTTCATTAATTAATTCTGAATACTTTTTGTTCAACTCATCAAATTCATCAAGAAGAGCCATGTGATTTGAATCAATCGTTGCATGATCTTTGAGAAAAACTTCATGCTCTTTTTGTAGATTCGAATGTTCTAATTTTAAGCTAGCATGTGTCTTCTTAAATTTTTTGTATGATGCATGGATTTTTTCACAAATTTTAAACAATTCATCATAAGTTGGTTTACATACCTCTTCCTCATCACTTTGATCTTTTCCCATGAAACACAAGTTTGTAGTCTCTTCCTCTGGTTCAGTCTCAGAGGAATCAGTACCAGATTCTGCCCAGAAACCTCTTTGGATTTTCTTCTTGTCCTTCCTAGATTTAGCTTTCTCCTCACCTTTTTCCTTTTCTTTGCTCGAGTGATCTTGGAGTGTAGGACAATCGGCTCTCACATGTCCAGGCTTCCTGCATTCAAAACAAACAACATCAGAAGATCCTTTAACATGTTTGTGATCCTTACCTTTTCTCCAACTTTGATAATGCTTTTGTTTCTTCCTTAGAAAGCTTTTGAATTGCCTTGTGATGAAGGCAACTTTATCGCTTTCAGACTCGAAAGATTCAGAATCTGATTTATGCGCCTTCAGTGCAATTGTTTTCTCCTTTTTCTTCTCACCTACATCAAGATTTCTATGATTCACCCCTTGCTCGTAAGCAATGAGTGAACCAAGTAAGTTATCAATAGAATAGGTGTTCAAATTTTTAGATTCAGTGATTGCAGTGATTTTAGCATCATAAGATGAAGGCAAGCATCTCAAAATCTTGTTAACTTTTTCATAGTTTGAAAGTTTTTTTTAGTGCATGCAATGAAGTGACTATCTGAGTAAACCTAGTGTACATGTCAGAAATCGATTCATGAGGTTTCATACGAAAAAGTTCGTAGTCATGCAAGAGAATGTTTAAACGGGATTGTTTAACTTCATTAGTACCTTCATAGGTGATGCACAATTTATCCCAAATCGCTTTACCAGTTTTGTAAGTTGAGACACGCATGTAATCCTCAGATTTTAAAGCACAGAAAAAGCAGTTCAAACATTTTGCATTTAATTGAGCTAAATCTTGTTCATCAAAAGTCCATTCAGTAAAAGCAACTTTAGTTTTAACACCATTAATTTCACGAGAAGGTGGAGAATAACCTTCTTGAATAAGCATCCACATGCGATAATCAGTAGATTGTAAAAATGTTGACATGCGGGTTTTCCAAAAATCAAACGGTAGGTTATCGAACAGGGGAGGTCGGGTAATAGAATACCCTTCCGTAGTGTTGCGATTCCCAAGGTTAGCCATGGATCTAATTCAAAAAGTTTTCAAACTTAAATTTTCAAATCCTGCTCTAATACCACTTGAAAGTTTGTTAGGGATGTTAAGCCCTATGAACTTAGTCCCAAGCTAACCAAGAGGGGGGTGAATTGGTATTTTAAAAACTCTTTTCACAAAGAAAAAATTGCATAAATCAAATCACACCACAAGAAATAAATGTAGAATTAAAAGTGTGGAAGCAAGAAAAAGAACACAAAAATTTATAGTGGTTCGGTCGACTCGACCTACGTCCACTCCTTGGAGGCACCCTCCAAGTATTGCACTACAAAACGTGACTCCCCTTTAGCCCCCACGGCTAGGTGGAGAAGCCCTCACAAGAACCTCCTTTTTGCCACCCCTGCAAGGCAGAGAACCTACCTCCTTTTTCTTCCTCCTGAAGCTGGCAGAGAACCACAACCAAGACCAAACTCCTTACCTCTACCGACCCTTCCACGGACGAGAAACTCTAGATGAAGAACGAGCAGAGCGATGCTTGAAGTAACCCTTGTGAATCCCCTCACAAGCTCCCCCTCACAAGATCCTCTCTCTCTCCTTTTCTCTCTTTCTCTCCTCAAGGTCTTCTCAGGTCAAGGCAACAGCCAAAGGTCTTGAAAAACGTTGAACAAGACCTCTTAAATAGAAGAGCTTCAAAGGAGCTCATTAATTGCAAGTAGCCGACTTTATCGTCCAGGCCGATATGGACATCGGCCTGGCCGATCAGTACAAAACTTAGAGGATCGGCCAGAGCATTGCCCTGGATACACTCCTGGACGATTGAATTTTGGCTTGATCGTTTAGGACGATCTAACAATCGTTCTGGCTGATTAGTACAAATCCCATCAGATCGGCCAGAGCATCTCCCTGGATGGACTCCTGGATGATTGAAATTTGGCTTGATCATCCCGGCCGATCTCACGATCGTCCTGGCAGATCAGTTCAAATCAGAGGCAAATCGTCCTGAGCATCGCCCTGTTTTTGAGCTGGCCGATCTTTATCATCCTGAAGTAACTTAAGGTTTTTGACTAGATCGTCCCGGCCAATCCTGCGATCGTCCAGGACGATATGATCGTATCAATCATCTTTAATTACTCCCTTGATTTCCTGATCAATTAAGGCATAATCTGAGAATTTCGTCCAGGCCGATCCTGTGATCGTCCTGGCCGATAATTTAAAAATACAATATGCCTTAATTGTCTAAGGCCGCTACTTCTTTCTGATTTGAGCTTATCATCCTGGCCGATACACGTATCGTCCAGGCCGATATGTTAATGACAGCTACCTTAATTAAGAATCCTTATTTGGACTTTTTGTTTTAAGCCTGATCGTCCAGGACGATGTAAAATATTGTCCTGGCCGATGTGAGCAAAAACAGAAATTCTAAGTCTCTCAAGTGTGTGTGTGTAAAGTTACTTAGCATCAGTCTCTTTGACCATTACAAGTAGACTCAAAAGGTGAAAAACAAATGTACAGACTGACTCAACCCTAAACCTACGCAATCCTGAACTGGCTTTTTCTTGATCGTCCGATCTTCGATTCCTGAAAAGTTAGAAGCAACAAGTAGTCCAAGAGAAATAGTGTTTGTCAATCATCAAAACATAAGCCATGAAAAAATAGATTTGCAACAATCTCTATTAAGTTTGTTGGAGACATAGTTAGGATCCTATCCAACTACAATTATTTTATCTCCTTAAGAACCCATAACCCTAACCACCATATATCTATGCATGGACAGACTATGTTCTAAGTTCTCTAGTTGCTCTTCTAGTCCATTTGCAAAGGCTCAAGATAACACTTTGTTTAGAATTTAGAATTTATGTAAGGCCTATATATAATAACTTTAGTATAAAGAAAAAAATGCAAGTATATAACAAAAAATAAACTTACTCTAAGTAATTCAACCTTTATAATCATTATAGATTTAGAGAATTTACTTAGAAACACATAGAAGAGATGATACACATAATAAATAAAGAAAATATATTATTTTTCTAAGTGATAAATAAGTTACAAAATGACAAACACAAGATAGAAAGATAAAAAAATTAAAAACAAAGATTATAAATGACTTAGAATGTGAATTACTATCCTTATCAGTTCTCTACTTTGCTCCATTCTAATATAAGATTTTGGATACAAGAGCACAAGCTATACTCTCTCTAAGACAGGTCACAAACTTACACAGACTCACACAAATTGACTCTTTAATATACCAACCATTTACAAAAAGTTTGAAGATACTATTCATAATTTTATAAATTTAACTAAATGAACATTATGATGATGGCCTGATGGAGTTATGATGCTGCTCCAATTTTTCTGATTTTCAACATTTTATTGCATAAAATACAAACATTACAAGAAATATAAAAAAGGTGGTTTGTAATGAATGAATTTTATGTTTTCACTTCCATCTAAAGTGCACCTTCCTATGCCTCTCACTATAGATATGGAGGAAGAAGTGAATTAAAATATAGGAGGGTAAGTGATTATGTTGTGTAGGAAATGTAATTTTGTACTTATTATTCATGATATATCCTATGATTTGTCTTTAGGTTAGGTTTTTTTGTCAAGCTCTAAGACTCGTAATAGTGGAAAAATTTTTAAGGTACCAGATGATCATATTAGTAGCATTAAATTCCATTTCACTCATACAAAAATAGGCAACTACAAACATAACTGGGGTAATCTTCATCATACTACCTATCTTTGGGAAAAAAAGTGTGTTGAAGGACATTTTAAATAACACGTGCATTCAACATTATTGTTCTAACTACTAGTTTGTGTAGAGGTAGTGGGGATCTCATAAGGATCATATTAATGGTGGAACAATTATAGTGCAAATATGTTACAATATTGTTGGGATAGGTGCCTATGTAGGAAATGTGCATGTACGCATGTAAGTCTTGGACTTAGTGTTGGCAAACAAAAAAAATGCGTTGAAGTCATATCACTAGTGATACTAAGGTTTGAAAAGAATTATAAAAGAAGTTTCCTGTGATAAAGAAAGATTAGAGAGATGATAAGTTATAGTATTATGCCAATGAAAAGATCTAGTACCTAACACACTAATTGCTCTTGATTTAAAACTTTTGAGTTAGTTATAAATGCCTCTTGATAATGTCAAAAAGCTTTGGCATATTCACCACTTATAAACTCAGCATCCAATTAGGGTCGGGAGCTTGTAAATAGCTTGACTCTCTTACATTCCATCTGAAGCTTGAGTTGGTGTATTCTACTAGCTATTAGAAATGCAAATTATTAAGCTTTAAAATGAAAAATTGCTCTCCTCTTATAGTCTCTATTCGATCAGACATTATATAGTACAATCAGAAGATGTCAAATTATCTCATTGAATATTGTATGAAGATAAGTCAAATTATACAGTCTGATCAGCATCGGATAGTATGATGTTTGACTTTTTAGCATCCTTCAATACAGCTGGCCAAAATTTTTAACTATGTCAAATTGTTTACTACAAATTGAAAGTGTTATGATACCAATGGAAAGTGAAGATAGTACACTAAGAGGGGAGTAAATTGGTTCTTTTAAAACTATTTTGAATTTTGAAAATATTTTTCTTGAAGAATGAATCTTGAAATTTGCCAAAGAAATTAAATAAAAGAACACAAAGCAAAACTAAAAGCAAAATTGATTTTTTTTTTACTTTTGGAAAATAATAATAAAATTTGCTATTTACTTTATTGATTTTCAACACAAAGGTCAATAAAAAATAATCATTAATCCTCATTTACACATGTAATCAAAATTAAACTAAAGAGTAATAAAGCAAATTGTAATTAAAGTAAAATACATGAAAAGTAAAAAAAATGCAAATCAAGGTTTAAAATGATTAAGTCAAATTGACCTACATCCACTCCCTGAAGGTCCTCCTCTTTGAGAATTCCCTAATAAGCCTTTCTCCCTTGACCACGTGGAGAATCATCCTTATAAACTCTTCACACCTAACGAATTTCCCTTCTCTTGCCTCCACAGCCCATCAAAGATGTCATCCCTCCTTTTCTTTCCGCAGCCAGGTTGAGATGCGGATCTCTCCTATTGCCTTCTCGGCTAGACAACGTTACCATCGCTCCTTTCATCTCCAAGCCCGGTGGAGAAGTTACACCTACCCTCATCGGCTAGAAAGTCTTTGGCCCCAAATACTCTTCTTCCCAGAGCTCCTCTCTAAGGGCTCCATGAGAAACATGACCAGATGAACCAAGATGTAGGCCAGCTGGAGAAACCATGTAAAACCCATCACACGCCCTTGATGCCATTAAGGTTCTTCTCCCTCTCTCAACTTTACCTCCTATCTTTCCCTTGTGAATGTAGATACTCTCTAAACTTACATATGGAAAGAAAGTGTCACATAACTACCAAAAGTCTTATTCTCACAAGCCACAAAAGAGTTTATAAAGATGAATCTAAAAATCATAATTTTCATTTTTAAGTCCTCTGATCGTACAGTACGATTTCTTGTTCATACAATATAATTAGTTCAATTATTCTATTGTTAGTACTATATGATAAATAGTAGTATAGAAATTAGTTCAATTCCTTCATGGATTGTACTATACAAATAAACAGTAGTACACATTGATTAGTTTAATGAAAATATATCTCAACAAGAATGATCAAAGTTCATCCAAGAGAATTCTTTGCCGATCTTCCCATATGATCAATGATTGTATAGTATGATCTTAATTTCTCATAGGATTGACATGCATCTCATTCTCTTTATTACTTGATTGACACATGCACTTGTGTAGAAGTAAATATTAATTATGGTAGTGTTTAATCAACTTGTAAATTTATGCCTACCAAATAATAAATATATTTCAATTAAAGTTGAAGTCCAGGTGGTCAAGACTAGTCCTTGTAGTTAAGGTGTACCCATACAGAGCGATTGATATCTGAGACCATAAAAATATTCAAAATTTTAAAGTCAATGGTCAAAGGTTGAAACCCTATCTAGAAGGAGATGTTGATCTCCTTAAAAGATATATTGAGCTAGATCATTCTTGAGTAGGACTCTAGCATAGTCTAGCTAAAAACTATAAACTTAGCATTCTCTAGTAGGTTACCTAGATGATCTTATGGTTTTCTATTGATTAGATTATGTGTCATTAGTGTTTTTTTATTTAGTTATAAAATATTATAATTAGTTTAGAGTTTTTATGATTCCATGTGTGTGTGTTTTAATTAATTTTGTAATATGAAAGTTTATTTAGAAAATTCAGCCAGTGCTACAGTGCTCTCCCTTGAAGTGTTGCAGTGATTCGTTAATTATTAGAATATTTAATTTGATCGATTGCACTACTGCATTGAAATAATCTAGCAATGCAGTGCCAATTTTTCCTTTAGAGTGTCGCAATGCTGCCTCTTTAGCAACACAACATTGAGCTCTCTAGTCATTTTATTGGATTGAGAATTGCAGTGCAGTTCATGTAACTCCACAGTGCTTGGTCAAATACTAAATAAGGTAGATGAAGTGCCATGGTGGTGGTCACTTAGAGCATCACAATCCTGTCATGTGTCAATCTTTGTAGCACTCTCACTATTAAAAAGCTATGTATTCTAAATTTAAGGGTAGCACCGCAGCACCACTTGTCCCCAATGCTGATGCACATATGCTCGGTTTGGCCAAAATTAATCGAGTGCCACAATGTTGTCCTGATTATAGATATAAAAGGGGCTAAAATTTTATTTTCATCTGCACTCTTGTTCCCTTGTGTTCTAGATCTTTAGAGTTTTTTTCTTAATTTCCATGTTTATACTTATGTAAGTTTGAAATGGCCCAAAAACTAACTATTGGTAGGAAGAGGGGAGGCTCCAACTCATATAAAGCTCGTAGGTTTGTTAGTGCATTAGTTGAGGAATGTTTCAATAGTTTGGTGGGGAGGTCAATTATTCCTGTGAGAGGATTTGACAGCCTTAGGGGCAATTATTAAGGGTTAAATCATATATCACAATTAAGACTTTCTTGTAATGCAACCTTCTCTTTTCAATGCTTTTATCACTCGAGAATTCTTTTCCAATGAGAAGTAGCACTAAAATGAGTGTATTTTTTTCTAGGGTAAGTGAAGTCTTTTAAACCCCTAACTTCAAATTTGATGGGGAAAAATATTTAAATTCTTCCACCAATTATATAGATTTTGAGGAGATTATTAGGTTCCAAGAGGTCTAGTAGAAGTGGAGAGAAGATAAAATAATTAATTTTTGTGATTCCTCCATCACCCAATAATATAAGGCTTATCATTACTTCATATTTGTGAAGTTAATGCCAAGCAAAAATATTAGTTAGTTAATCAAAGAATGGATTATTTTAAATTATTGCATTCAAAAGGATATGACTATAAATTTTGAGAAAATTTATTTTCAATCTATCTAATATATTCTTAGAGGGTTAACTTCTATAGGACTAGGGCATCCTAATTTAATTTTTAAATGTTGTGAGTTAGCTAGAGTAGTAGGAAACCATAGGGAGGAGCTGTTAGGAAAGTTGCTATTTGCATGTTTTACATTCTTGCAACTTGTATAGTTTTGATGATTCAAAATATTATTGTTTTATGTGTTGTTATCTCCTAATATTTTTTAGAAGATTTGTTTTTGCTCTTGTGTGGATTAACATTTCAGGACAATCGAACTCCAGACAAACGAAGACTTCAAAATCAATTCATCATGAAATACTCTATAATTTGAAGCTTGTACTTTTCTTTGAAATAAACTTGAAAGGGAGTGATTGTAAATTGAGTGAATTAAAACACTCACACTAAAGGAGATCTTTAAAAAGTTTTTGTGCTGATCGTACGGGACGAACATTGTTCGTACGGGACGATCAGATCAGTTATCTCCTTGTAAGAGCAATGGAAGGGACAGGAACTGAACTGGAAAATTTTTCTAAGTCATGATCGTCCAGACGAAATCATTTTCATCCCAGGACGAGTTTCTCTCTGTAAAAATTTCGTCCAGACGAAGTCCTGTTCGTCCAGGATGATGGGAACCGACTATGGCAGTTTCTAGCAATGTTCTGCAGTTTTCGGAACCAACTTTTGATAATACTGTTCTTACCGGACGAAATTTTTTCGTACGGGATGAACCTATTTCGTCCAGGACGAAATTGGTTCGTACAGATGCACAAATGGTTCGTACGGGACAGTTTTTTACACAGTTCGTCCGTACTAACTCAATTTCGTACAAGACGATCCAGTGCGCAGAAAAACATGTTTTTAGCAGTTTTTTGGGCGGTTTTTCATGTCCTTTCTATATAAGGAGTCCTAGAAACTATTACAAGTGCCTTTGGAGTTGTTTTCTCTTGAGAGGGATCATTGAGTGTGAGAGTTTGGGAGAGATTGTAAGAGTGAAGAGTGAGAGATCAAGTGAGGGGTTTGTGAGGGATTCACAAGGTTACTTGAAGAAGAAGATCTCTTTGTTTCTTCCCATCTCCTTTGAAGGCTCTCAAGTGAAGTTCAATAACATCGGTCCGGTTCTCTGCCGACACTTGGAGAAGTGTAAAAGGAAGACAAAGTGTATCTTTGACAGCCATTGTGTCTTCGTTCTTTGGGAGAAAACTAGAAGAGAGAACTTGAAAGGGAAAGAGGAAAGGGTGGAGTTTGAGAGGGAGAAGATCCTTGGAGGGGATTTCAAGGGAGTGTGGAGGGGATATTCACACGGTTGCTCCGGCGAACTTGCACTTCAGTACCATCGGATTCAAGGGTCGTCTTGAGGGAAGTTTTGGTGAGAAGAAGATCTCTTTGGTGTCAAAGAACCCGGCTACTCCGCCGCACCGGGGAAGGTGAAAGTGATTTTGTACAGGCTTCTCCGCCTTGTTGTGGGGGCAAAAGGAGAGTCACTTTGTGGTATTAGTGCAATACTCGGAGGGTGCCTCCGGGGAGTGGACGTAGGTCAAGGTTTGACCGAACCACTATAAATCTGGTGTGTTCTTTCTTATTTTTCTTCCGCATTTAATTTCATTGCAAGTTGTTTACTCTGGTTGAAAAGTTTATTTTTTAAACTTTAAATTTAACTTGCATTAATAATTAAAAAGGTTTTCTAAAAATCTAAGAGTAGAAGTATAAATTTTAAATTACCAATTCACCCCCCCCCTCTTGGTTAGCCTTGGGACAATTAACTTAGGTTTAACAACCTATTTACTAGATTCAACAGGAGCATCTAATGTCTATTGCTTCCCTTATTATATTTAAGATCCTATCTTTCAAATCACCATATAAGAGTACGGTGAGAGAGATCTAGCCATGTGACCCAACCCACACAATAGCTGGGTAAAGATCCTAGGATGCTAGGAGATCAAGTGGCATACCACTGAGATATAGTGTATTAGATCTATGTTCATATTTATGTGATTGGTCTTGAACAAGGGAAGTACAGCCACTACGACCACATGAAGTTCCAACAACAAAAATAGTACATTACTTGCAAAAACTTCCATAATAAAATAATTATAAATAAAAATTAATCCTTTCATTTAGCAAATCATTCATTCTGGATAAGTAAATTCTACAAATTCACTTAATCACTTGAAAACTAATGAAGGAATATTGATTTTTTTGATTCATGTAAATTAATTCTAGATCATGTAAATGCAATTCATTAGGGAATTATGAGACATTTAACAAATTTTTTATTAGTATATCATGTGGAGGCAAGAGACTGATGTTCAACACCCAAATAAGGTAGTTTAGCAAATAAAAAGAATATATAAATGGAAATAGTGAAGAAGGATAAAGTATTGAATGTAAACAATTGGTGCTTGCAATGTCTAGCCCAACTTAAAAATAATAAGTGGAGCAATAAATAGGCATTCAAAATCATTATTAGGCATTTTGGCAAAATAAATAAAAAAGAAGAAGAAAAGAATAAAAGTTTTAATACCTAAATATTAAAAAAAATTGGTAGTTTCAATGTCTAGCCCTACCTCTATACTTCTAAAAAAAATTATTACAAATCCTAACATGTGAAGAAAACTCATATGATAATTTGAGGATTAACTAAATGAACACTAAGGTATTGATGATTACAAATATTATTGGTTATATAATTCAAAAGCTAAGTTATGTGTGCATAAAACTTATTTTTATGTAAACATTGTAGGGAGCACACATTTGAGGAATCAAGATAAGGATAAGATGAAGCTAAAATAAGTGAAAATGATGATAGTTCATTAGAGTAAAAAAGATCAAGAATTAAAAAGTGTGTCATATTATATTTTTTATTATTATTTTCTTGAGTATATTAAGGGGTTCTATATTGGTACTATAAATGGATCAAACTAAAGTCCACTAACTAATTAGAATGTTTCATATAGTCAATTACATTACATTAAGAAGTAATTGATTGGATAATTAATAATTATAAATCAGCCTAATAAGAGTAGGGCTTAGGATTTAGGATAATTAATAATAAGTCCTCCTAATAAAAAAAAATGTAAAAATTATAATTTATTTAATAAATTTGTCATGCTAGTTAGGATTGGTAGGCACTACGGCAAAAATATATGTTTAGACATAATGTAAATTATTTTTTTTTCAATGGGTGGTATCATGGTTCTATTGGGTTTATGTAAATCTAGAATAAAGATGACATGGCCTTTTTTTTTTTTTTTTTTGGATGAAAATATCCGACGGGCATATGCTTTAAAACCAAAAAAGTGTTCAAGGTCCTTAAGGAGGAATCTAGCTCCCTACCGCTCAGAGGAGATACAAAAAAATAAAAAAAAAACCTATTAGCTGAAATTCCCCACTAAGCACGAGAACAAGAAAGCCTAATAACATTCTATAAATGCCATAAGGCAAAACCCAAAAATAGTTAGAAAAAGTATTATCATTAAACTCAGTGTTGCCACCCAAAAAAGAAGTATAATCATTAAGCTTAGTGTTGTCTCCCAAAAAAAAGCCCTTCATGGAAAGATGAGAATTCTCCACACATCTATGCAGCGCAATCCAGTAGCTCAAAAAACTATTATGCACACCATAAGATAGTTCAAATTAAACTTGCAAGAGCAAACTATAGTGCACATGAACCAAAAACACATTAAATAGAAATTAGATAAGAAAAAAATAGTAGGATTAAACATTAGTAACCCAAAACTGAACTTCCAAAAGAAAATTTTGATCCCACAATAAGTGAACATGGAAATGATCCCACAGAGAAGCCCTTACAAAATCACTTCCACCTTCCCCGATGCGGTAGAGTAGCCGGGTCCTTTGACACCAAAGAGATCTTCTTTTTCATAGAACTTCCCTCAAGAAAAGCCTTGAATAAGATGGTACTAAGGTGCAAGCTCGCCAGAGCAACCTTGTGAAATCCTCCTCCACACTCCCTTGAAACCCCCTCCAAGGATCTTCTCCATCTCTCAAACTCCACCCTTTCCTCTCTCCCTTTCAAGCTCTCTCTTCAAGTTCCCTCCAAAAGAACGAAGCTACAATGGCTGCCAAAGACACTTACTAAGTGCCTTGTCAAAGCTTAAATAGAAGAGCTCAAAATGAGCTCATTAATTGTAACTTGCCGACTTTAACGTCCAAGATGATATGTATATTGTCCTGACCGATCAGTGTAAATTAAACCCAATAAGCCATGATGATATGGGATGATTAGAAGAAATTATTTCATATCGTCTACGATGATAAAATATCATCCTGGCCGATCAGTACAAATCGTGGAATATCATCCTAAACATCGCCCTGAATAAGAGCTGTCCGATATCCAATTGTCCAGCGGATCATCTCGGCCGATCTTTCGATCATCCAGGATGATGTGATCATGTAATTAAATCTTAATTACTTTTCTTAAATACCAGATTAATTTAGGAAAAATTATGCTTGATCTGCCTGGTCGATGCCCGAAATGATGTCCAAAAATAAGTAATACCTAAATAGATCTGGTGGCTAATTCTTTCTGATTTGAGCCTATCGTCAAAGCCGATATAAATCTATTCAGGATGATGTGCTTAATGATGGCTTCCTTAATAAGGATGCCCTAATTAAGGTTTCTATTTTTTAACCGATCGTCTAGGCCGATATAAATATCATCCCGGACGATGTTACCAAAAATAGTAAACTCTAAGAACTAGTTAGAAATTCTTCCAAAGTGTGTATGTGTAAGGTTACTTAGCGTCAGAAGCCACACCAATTACAATAGACTCAAGAAAGGAAAAAGATACAAATTGACTCAGACCTAGTATATCCAATCTTGAGCTAGTTCCAATTACAGTCTGATCTTGTGGACCTGAAATGTCAGTAGGTATGGCAGTCATAGAGAAACAAGAGTGTTTGCTATCATCAAAATCATAATTTATGAATTTAGATTCACAATAATCTCCCCCTTTTTGATGATGGCAAACATTACTGATTGAATTTACAAAAATGAAAACATTTTTCCTAATCTTCCCCTTACTAAAACAAAACTTTAAAAATAGGGGAAATTAATTTGTTGTTTAGAAAAGATAAAGATACAAATAAAATAGTATGTTCTCCCCCTTTGACATTATCAAAAGGAGAATGGGCACAAAAAAAGTCTTTAAAAAAATGAGAAAGTTATCTCTTAATTTTATTCAAAAACTAAGGAATGGATTGACAACGCATAAACTAGAAAAGGTAAGAAATTCAGAAATTGTTAATCCAAGCTCAAGTTCTTTTAAAGGCTCAAAAACTTTTTAATCCAATATCTAAATCAAGGAATAAATTAGAAAAAAAAACACTAATTTTTTAAAACTCCTTTCATAAAATATATCTAATAGAAGATTAATGTAAAAATTGGTTGAAACAGGAATAATGATTTTCAAGCTCTAGTACCAAAAATATCAAGGGTTTTCTTAAGCTTTAAGTAAACACAGAAAAAGTAAGCATACTCTTTGTGGGCTCATTTTATGCCTCTTGTCAGTTTTTTGGTGCAGTTTGCGCATCTCTTACTTTTTGATACATTTTGTGTATCTTTCTCAACTTGGCGTCATTGCGCATCTTTTGATTTAACGTCATTGGCCACTTTTTTTTTATATTGTGTCATTGCCCATTTTTTTTAATATGCTACCTTTCTAAAATTTTAAAAACAAAATAAACCCATTCTATTGACATAATGAACTACTTGATTAAGAAAATTATGATGTAGATTTAAAAACTTATAAAGAATTCCTATGTGATAGATAAAATATAAGAAGATGAAAAAGTTCAGTTTCAAAATCTAATTTAAAATATGATAAAGATTTTAAATTAAAAGTAGAATAACCTCTTTTAGAAAATAGAGATTAAGAGTCAAAATCATGAGTTTCCTTCCTTTGACTGTTTTTAGAAAAGTCAACCACAACTTAAATAACAATTTTAGAAAAATAGGAGGTAGATTTTTTATTTTTTATTTTTTTTTAATATAGAAAATACTACATAAAAAGAAAAAGTAAAAATGAAATTAAAAATTTTAACAAAAAAGAAAAGAAAGAAAAAAGAAGAGTGAAAAGAATAAATAAAAAAACATAGAAAATACACAAAAATGAACAAAACAGAAAAATAAAGCACACAAATAATGGTTTAAACATCATCTTGCTCATGTTTTGATGATTCAGAAGCTAGGTCTGCCTAGGAGATTTTTTGCTTTTCTTTATATGTCATTTTTATAATTTGCTCAACTTTACCCTTTTCTTTTGTAGGAAGAATTCTCAAATTTGGGTATTGATTTTTCATATGTCCAGGCATCCTACATCCAAAGAAAACAACATCAGAAGAAATCTTAATATTCTTACCATTTTTACCTTTATTCCACTTTTGTTAATGCTTATGCTTTGGTGAGCTTTTTAATTTTCTTAACAAGTCATCGCTTTCGTCACTAACTAAGCCACTTTCCTCCATATTTTCAACATTTAGCACTATCATCTCTCCTGCATCCAAAAGTCTTTGACCCAAACTTTGCTCGTAGACAATGATTGAGCCAATCAAATTATCAATAGAATATTCATTCAAGTTCTTTGATTTACAAATAGCAACAACTTTAGCATCAAACTTATCAAGTAGACAACGTAGAATTTTATTAACTTTTTCAAGGTTTGAAAACTCTTTACCTAAAGCATGTAATGATGTCACAATTTGAATAAATCTAATATACATGTCTAAGATCGTCTCATAAGGATTCATGCAAAATAGTTAAAATCATTCATTAAAATACTCAATCTAGATTGCATGATTTCACTAGTGCCTTCATATATAGTGTATAATTTATCTCAAATTTCCTTACCAATAGTGCACGTGAAAATAAACATAAAGTCTTCAGAATTTAAAGCACAAAATAAACAGTTTAATGATTTTGCTTTCAATTGAGCATTGATTTGTTCTTCTCTACTCCATTGATTAAAAAGAATATCAAATTTAATTCCATCTAAAATATGAGACGGTATAGAATAACCAGTTAAAATTATTTGCCACATTCAGAAATTAATTGATTGCAAAAAGGTAGACATGCAAATTTTCTAAAAAATCAAATATAATATTTTTAAATGAAGGTGGTCTAGTGATTGAATAACCTTCTGCAATATTACGATTACAAAAATTAGCCATCGATCAAAATTCAAAAGTTTTCAAAAACTTGTTTTTATGAATCTCACTCTGATACCACTTGAAAGTTTGTTAGGGATGTTAAGCCTTTATAAACTAGTCCCAAGGCTAACCAAGAGGGCGGTGAATTGATATTTTAAAAATATTTCATAATAAAAAACATAATCTTAAAACCAAAACCAAGATTCACCACAAAGAAACCCAAGTGCGGAAATTAAATGCAGAAATAATAAAGGAAAGAACACTCCAGATTTATAGTGGTTCGGTCAAACCTTGACCTACGTTCACTCCTCGGAGGCACCCTCTGAGTATTGCATTAAACTCAGTGTCTCTCCTTTAGCCCCCAAAGATAGGCGGAGAAGCCCTTACAAAATAACTTATACCTTCCCTGGTGTGACAGAGTAGCTGGATCATTTGACATCAAAGAGATCTTCTTTTTCCTAGAACTTCCCTCAAGACAAGCCTTGAATCCAATGATATTAAGGAATTAGAATTAAAGAGCACTTCAACATAGTTGCTTCGGCTAGCATGCTACAATGGCTGTCAAAGACACTGACTAAGTGCCTTGTCAAAGCTTAAATAGAAGAGCTCAAAATAAGCTCATTAATTGCAACTTGCCGACTTTATCATCTAGGACGATATGTTTATCATCCTGGCCAATCAGTATAAATTAAGCCCAATCAGCCAGGATGATTTGGGATGATCAGAAAAAATTTATTCATATCATCCTGACCGATCAGTATAAATTATGGAATATCGTCCTGAACATCACCCTGAATAAGAGCTGTCCAATTGTCCAGTGGATCGTCCCGGCCAATCCTTCGATCGTCTAGGATGATGTGATCGTGTAATCAAATCTTAATTGCTTTTCTTAAATACCAAATTAATTTAGGAAAAATTGTGCTGGATTGGCCAGGCCGATGCCCGGGATGATACCCAGAACGATGTCCAAAAATAAGTAAAACCTAAATAGATCTGACGGTTGATTCTTTCTAATTTGAGACTATCATCATGGTCGATACAAAATTGTCCAGGACGATGTGCTTAATGATAGCTGCCTTAACAAGGATACCCTAATAAGGGTTTCTATTTTTGACTTAAGACTTCAATTCATATTCAGCATGAGAGAGTTTGTAAATTAAAGCTTGTACTTAGCTTTGTATTGAGTTTGAGAGGGAGTGATTGTAATTATGTAGATAAGCACACACACACTTGGGGAACAAGAAATTTATATTGATCATACGGGACGAACATAGTTTGTACGGGATGATCAAGTCAGTTATCCCCTCGGTAGAGCAATGGATCAAACAGGAAGTGAGAAAATTTTTCTAAGTCCTGATCGTCCGAACGAAATTCCATATTCATCCCGAGATGAACTCCTTTAGATTCTCACCTTACACTGTTCATCCAGACAAAATACATGATTTGTCTCTGGACGAAATCCTCTGGACTTCCAATATGATCAGTTCGTCCAGACGAAGTCCAAGTTTGTCCCTGGATGAACTCCTCTGGACTTTGAGTTTACACTAATCGTCGAGAAGAAATTTACTATTCATCTCTGGACAAAATCCTCCGTCCAAAAATCATCCAGGATGAAGATATGTTCGTCCCATGACGAAGTGAATCAACACTTCAAATTTTGACGTCGTCCTGGAATAACCTTTCGTACCGGACGAACATAGTTTGTACGAGATGATGATCAGATATGAAGCCATTTCATACTCATATACATTAAGATCGTTTCCAACACTAAGTAAAATCGTCCAGGACGATCCACGATTGTACGGGAAGATCCATTTTATTTTGACTTGAAAATTTGCAGTTTTTGGACGATTTTTCTTGTCTCTTCAATATATAGTCCAATTTTGACTGCCACCAAATCTTTTTGTCCATTGATTTTCATGCCTATTGAAAGAAGAGTCAAGGAGAGAGTGTTCGAAGAAGGATTCTTGCTACTAGAGCGTGAAGGCTTCACTTGGAGTTTAAAGGTAAGAGTCTTTGCTTTTGAATTATGATTACTTCATTCTTTTCTTTCTTCCTTCTAGATTTCTTGTGAGGACATCTGTCAAGGAGATCCAGTTCTCTACCGACACTTAGAGAGTGTGAACAGATGAAGGGTTCTCTCCCCATACTAGGAAAGTGTGAACAGCTGAAGGATTCCCTACCCACACTAGGAGAGTGTGAAAGGACGAACGGTTCTCTGCCAATACTGGGGATAGTGTAAAAGGACTATGGTTCTCTGCCGCATTGAGTAGTCGTGGAAAGAGTTTGTTGTAAAGGCTTCTCCATCTTACTGTGGGTGCAAAAGGAGAGACATTATTGGTATTAGTGCAATACTTGAAGGGTTCCTCCGGGGAGTGGATGTTGGTCTGGTTTATATCGAACTACTATAAATCTTGTATCTTTTATTCTTTACTGCTTTTTATTTTCTGCTTTTTCTATTCTCAAAATTGTGGTTGAAAAACTATTTCTATAAATTTATTAAAGTTTACTTTCGGTTCAAAATATTCAAAAGAAGGATAAATTTTTAAAATACCAATTCATCCCCCCCCCCTCTTGGATAGCCTTGGGACATAAGCTTAGGTTTAACAACCTAATTCATAGTGAACGAGTTTCAACAAGTGATATCAGAGCTTAATTTCAAAATCATAAGTTTAGATTACTTTTTGATTAACGTAGATGGCTATATTTGGAAATTGAAACACACCTGAGGGTTACTCTATAACTAGACCTCCACTGTTTGACAATATACCTTTTGATTTTTGGAAAACTCGCGTGTCTACTTTTTTATCGTCACTTAATTATCATTTGTGGATCTTAGTCCAGGAAGAATATACAAAACCAACTAGATTAGTTGATGGAATTAGAGTTGAAACACCTTTTGCAGACTGGACAATAGAAAAATGTGACTTAGCATAACTAAACGCCAAATGCTTGAATAGTTTCTTTTGTGCTTTAAAATTAGAAGACTATATGCAGGTTTCCACTTACAAAAGTGGAAAGGACATATGGGATAAACTTTGTATAACATATGAGGGGACTAATGAGGTTAAGCAATCTAGACTTAATATCTTGTTATATGATTATGAATTATTTAGCATGAAACCTAATGAATTCATTTTTGATATGTACACAAGATTCACACAAATAGTCGCCTCTTTGCATGCACTAGATAAGGAACTAACGAATGTTGAAATGGTTAATAAAATTTTTCATTATTTGCCTACTACATATGATGCTAAAATTACTGCACAGAGTCTAAAGATTTAAACTTTTACTCTATTGACAATCTTCTTGGTTCACTATTTACTTTCGAGCAAGGAGTTAGCCAAAGAAAGATTGATGCATGTGAACCACGAAGGGAGAACAACATAGTATTAAAAGTGAACACTCACAACCTGAGGATGAATATGACATCGCATTGATGATTAGACAGTTCAAAAGCTTTCTGAAGAGGAAGCAGAAGAGACGCCAGCAATGGAATAGAGGTAAATTTAATAGAAATGGCAAGATTTCAAATGATGTGATTTGCTATGAGTTCAGGAAACCTGGTCATATCAAGACTGATTGCCCAAAACTCAAAGCCACTCCTAACAAGAAGAAGGAAGAGGAAAAACCAATTGTAAAAAAGGGCAAGAAGAAGTTTTAAAGAGCTTTCTGGGCGGACTCAGCTTCATATTCATTAGAAACTAAAAAGGAAGAAGAAGTCACTAATCTTTGCTTAATGGTCGATAGTCTTGATCAGTCAGATCAAGAAGAGGTATGCGACTTAACTTATGATGAATTATTTGAAGTTTCTGAACACATCCATGATGCATATAAGAAAATGAAGAAAATGCATGCTAGTCTAAGTTTAAATTTTGAAGAACTTAAAAAGGAACATGAAATCCTTAGGAAAGATCATGCCTTAATAGATGACAACCACATGAAATTACTCGATAAGTTTGATAACTTGAATAAAAATCATGAGAATTTAAAATCATCCTATGCTGATCTTGAAAAAGAATTTAAAAACTTTAAGGAAGAGTCGGAGAGCAAAACATATCGAATCAATTATACAAATCGAATCTTGGAAGATATTAATTCATTTTATAAGTTAAAAATAAAAGCTCTCGAGGATAATAGGATACCCCCCAGACTTGAAGATTTTACTAATCCTATCTTGTATCCTAAATTTATACAATCCCTAAATAGACAGATAAATGATAAAAGACTTAGGAATCCTTTTCCTAAAGTCAAATGTAATAATTATGGATTGCTTGAACATATAGCTCACATCGGTACTTTGAAAAATAAAAACTAATTTGGTGTGGAGACCTAAGATACATAAACCTAAACATATTATACATGCATCTGATTATAAATTGCCAAAAGGAGAACCCAAACTTGTTTGGGTTCTTAGGTCTAACATTTGATAATTTTGTAGGGTCGCTCTCACATAAGACCTCATGAGAGCATATGGAACTTGGACAGCAGATGTTCAAAGCATAAGACTGGAGATACTACTCAATTCATAATGTTGGAAGCCAGGAGTGGAGGCAAGGTTACACTCGGAGATAATACCACAAGGAAGGTGGTTGGATCAGGTATGATTGAAAACTTAATAAATTTTTCATTGAAAATGTATTATTAGTAGAAGGCTTAAAGCATAACCTGTTAAGTATAAGTCAGTTATGTGATAAGAGTTATTATGTAAAATTTTTTCCTACTAGCTGTTATTAAGCCTAAATGGAAAAGATGTTTTGAATGGAAAAAGGGTAAACAATGTTTATATGCTAGATTTGAACTGCATTCAATCCCCTACTACTTTTTGTTTAAAAATAGTATCTGATGAGTCATGGCTTTGGCATAGGAGACTTTGTCATTCTAGCATGAAAAACCTTAGGAGTATTACCCAAAAGAACTTAGTGAGAGATATACCTAAACTAAACTTTACTAAGGACCATCTTTGTGATGCATGCCAACTAGAAAAGCAAGTGAAGTTCTCTTTTCAGTCCAATAAGGATCTTAGGACTAGTAAATCATTGGAGATTTTACATATGGATTTTTTTAGACCTGTTGAAACTGTGAGTGTAGGAGGGAAGGTATACAGATTTGTGATTGTAGATGATTACTCAAGATTCCCATGGGTCAGATTTCTATTTCATAAAAGTGAATCATTTGAGAAATTTAGAAATTTTTTGACTTAGATTCAAAGAAAACTTGGGTGTAAAATCATGACTATATAAAGTGATCATGGAGGAGAATTTGAAAATGAAAAATTAGAGGATTTTTTTAAGGAAAAAAGAATTGATCACAACTTTTCAGCACCTAGAACCCCTCAGCAGAATGGGGTAGTCGAAAGGAAAAATAGAACATTACTAGAAGCCACCTGAACAATATTGCAGAATACTCACTTCCTAAATATTTTTGGGCTGAGGCGGTTAGCACTGCATGTTATGTTCTAAATAGGGTGAATATAAGATCTAAATTAAATAAAACACCCTATGAGTTACTAAAAGAAAGAACACCTAATTTTTCTCATTTGTATGTTTTTGGTTGCAAGGTGTTCTTTCATAACAATGGAAAATCTACCTTAGGAAAAATTGATCCAAAATCAGATGAAGGAATTTTTGTTGGATACTCAAGTGTTGGAAAATCTAATAGGGTATTCAATAAAAGAACTTTGGTAATTAAAGAGATCACACATATTATTTTTGATGAATCTGAAAATTTGGAAGAGCCAAATATTGTAGAAGATGAGATTGAGGATAACTCCCAAAAGTTTGATAAAATAAATTTGGAAAAAAATATGGAAGAAAATATGGAGATAGAAAACCCTTAGCCTAGAGATTCGAGATTTTCTAAAAATCACCCAAGGGAATTGATTATAGGTGAACCTAGTGAGGGTGTAAGGACTAGGTGTGGATTAAATAAGGAAGTCAATCATTTAGCCTTCATTTCAACTATAAAACCCACAAATATTGATCAAGCACTTTCAGATGAATTTTAGATTTTGGCCATGCAAGAAGAGTTGAATCAATTTGTAAGAAATAAAGTTTGGGAATTAACTACAAGGCCAAAGGATCAAAGTGTAGTTGGAACTAAGTGGGTATTCAAAAATAAAATGAATGACTCAGGAGTGGTCATTAGAAATAAGGCTAGATTAGTTGCTAAGGGGTATAATCTGATTGAAGGGATTGATTTTGAGGAGACTTCTGCCCCTGTAGCTAGACTTGAAGCAATTAGGGTTTTGCTAGCCTTTGCTTGTTTTAGAGGTTTAAATTGTTTCAAATGGATGTCAAAAGTGCCTTTTTGAATAGGGTTATTGAAGAAGATGTTTTTGTAGAACAACCTCCAGGTTTTGAAAATTCAAAATACCCAAATCATGTTTTTAAGTTAAAGAAGGCATTATATGGATTGAAACAGGCACCTAGGGCTTGGTATGAGAGGTTGAGCACCTTCCTACTTGAAAGATCTTTTGAAAAAGGAAGTGTTGATACAACTCTCTTCTTAAAGAAATTTAGAAAGGAAATACTCATTGTTCAAATTTATGTGGATGATATCATCTTTGGATCTTCAAATAAAAATCTTTGTGATGATTTTTCTAATACAATGAGTAGTGAATTTGAAATGAGTCTAATGGGAGATTTAAATTACTTTCTAGGTTTTAGCATCAAGCAACTTGAGGAAGGGACATTTCTTAGTCAAACTAAATATATTAAGGACATCCTCAAGAAATATGAAATGAACAATGCTAAACCTGTTAGTACACCAATGAGTTCCTCAGTTCAGTTGGATAAGGACCTTAAGGGAAAATCTGTTGATCAAAAGAAATATAGAGGAATTATTAGATCTTTGCATTACTTGATTGCTAGCCGACCAAATATTATGTTCAGTGTTTGCTTATGTGCTAGATTTCAATCAGATCCAAAAGAATCACATTTGACAGCAGTGAAAATTATTTTAAGATACTTACTAGGAACTCAAAACTTAAGAATTTGGTATCCTAAGTTTAGCTCTTCATTTGAAATTATTGGTTATTCAGATTCTGACTTTGCAGGTTGTAGAGTGGTAGGAAAAGCACTTCTGGAACATGTCAATTCATTGGAAATTCATTAGTTTCTTGGTCCAGTAGAAAATAAAATTCAGTAGCCCTATCTACTGCAGAAGCTGAATACATTGCATTAGAAAGTTGTGTGGCACAAGTACTTTGGTTAAAATAATAGTTGATTGATTTAGGATTATCTATAGGCACTATTCCAATTTATTGTGACAATACTAGTGCTATTTGCATTTCCAAAAATCCTATTCAATATTCTAGAACCAAATATATTGATATAAGGCATCATTTCATAAGGGATCATGTATCCAAGGGAGAAATTGAACTCACACATGTTTCAACTGAAAATCAACTTGCAGACATTTTTACGAAACCTTTAGCCTTTGATACCTTCAGTACATTAAGAACAAGGCTTGGTGTTATTGATTTGAATACTTAAATAAAAATATTTTTGCAACATTGATATTTATGTTTTCTTAGTTAATTATCTTTGATTTTTGTTTTGCTTTTTGTGATTTTTTGAGTGTTTTGAATGAGTTTATGGTTTGTCTTTGTTTTCTGTTTTTTAAATCTTTTGTTTGATTTTCTTCAATTAAAATTCAAAAATTCAAAAATTGGTAGAAATCGTCCGGGACGAATTGTTTTCGTACTTGATGATGTGTGGAAAATTCAGTTTACGCGAATTTTAACCATTTTGAGAGCAGTTTTAATGAAGTTCGTCTGTACGATCTTATAATCGTCTAGGATGAAATTTTTTTCTCAAATGTCGGGACGATTGAATGCAGCGGTTGAGTGAATAAGGCAGTTTTAATTGTGAAGTTCGTCCGTACGAACTTTTGGTTCATCCAGATGAACAGACGTCGTTTCATTGTAGGGGATGGTTTTCAACAGACATTAAAACGAATTAACTTTTTGATCGTCTGTACAAAAAACTTTTGTCTGTACGATCGGTCAAGTTAAAAAGGCTGTACGAAGGGACGCATCGTAAATTATGTTGATTACGAAAAGCCGTTACATTTTGGACGAATTGGATCGTCTGTATGAAATGTTTTCGTCCAGACGAACGATAATTTTTGTCCAGGACGAACTGTTTTCGTCCAGGACGAACGTATCGTTTTCTTTAAATATGAAGGCTTTCTAACTTAATAATCACACTTCCAAACTTCACTTTCAATCCCTTTCTACTTCAAATCGTCAATGGCCTCCTCAAGCAAGAGACAAAAGGTGTTGGCAAAGAAACCCCATAGGAATGCCTCTGAAAACTTCCTGTCAAAGGCGAATAAGGAATCTTTTCCTCGTTTTGCCTCTGCCAAAATAACTCCTCGCATTCTGATTCAAAGCGAGATAAACTTTAAGGTAATACACCTTTTTGCCTCCACCCAGTTTCAATTCATACTTTCTCTCGTCCACTTTTATAACAAACAAACCTTTCATTATTTCCTAGCCAACATGAGTTTTAATTCCGACCACTCTTGCATAAGTTCTTTTGTTTTCAAACAAAAAGTTGAAATCACCAAGCATGACATTGGTGCCTTTTTGAACTTAAGAACTGAAGGATATAGAGCCCACACCCTAATGACAGAAACCACTTTCAAATGGTATGATGTCAATAGGGTAATTAGACAAAGTGGTCTTGACTATCATGTCGCTAGAGTCTCCGGTATGACCAAAAATGCCTGAATCATCCAGCATATCCTTCGATCTTCAATCATTCCTAAAGCTGGAGATATGATTAATATTACCCCTCTCCTTTCTGTTCTAACCTTTTTGATTATGGAATGTCATCCTATTGACGAAGCCCAACTTATCATAAATCATATCTATGGCTTTCAGAAATAGGACATGCAGAACAGAAGAGAAAAAGGAACATCTCATTAGGACACTTAGTTACATACATTTTGAAAAAGAAATACAACTTAGTGCATCATGATGATGAATACGAAGATCCAGTATATTATAATGATGCTTCCTTCAGATTGCTTTTCAAGGAGGAAAAAGGAAAAGCACATGCCAGTGCTTCAGAAGAAGAAGAAGAAGGAGAGCGAACTTCTGCACCTCAGTCAGATTATCAGAATCTGATTGAAAAATTTGATAGACTTGAGACTCATGTTGATAAAATATTTGATCAACTTGATGCTCAACTTATGCAGCAACAATAGGACATTGGTAGCATCAGAAATGAAATACATGAAATCAATACCAATGTAATGTTGATGGCCTCCTACTTCAACCTTTTCGGTGGCATTCCTCATCCTCCTCCTCCAGAAGAATAGAGAATGAGAGATGAATTACCTTGTGTTTGTTGTACTCGTGTTTTGTTTTTTAAATGTTTTATTGTGTTAGCTTTTTATTTTTAGTGTTTATTTTTAGTTTGTCTTTATTAAAAAGTTCAGTGTATTTTCTTAGTTGTTTTAATATTATGAAATGAATATGTAATCCTTTTCATTAATATTAATGCATGTTGTACTTGATTCAAAATTGGTTTGTTTTAGAATGTGGTTAATTTTTATGAATTTCATTAGTCTTATTTAATCTTAACTGTGCTTAAATTAGATTGTAATTTGAGATTAATTACATTAAAAAATCTAGTCTTTCTAAATTTAAAAGTTGTTTATAACTTGTTATAATTAGAACTTTTTAAAATTCATGTCTATTCATTTAGACTACATAAAAGTTAAATATTATTATTGCAATTTAGATGTTTTCTTATTTTGTATTTCTTTGCTCAAGTGATATTTATGCACTTAGAAATATTTGAAATTTTATATTATTGATTTTGGAAAGATTTGGTTTCAATTACTCTTGAAAATTGTGTAAAAAGTACAAAAATCAAAAGAAATGCGCAAAGGTTCGCAAATATGAAAAAAAGACACAAAATTAGCCCAATATCAAAAGATGCACAAAAATGTGCCCAAAATTTGAAAAAGATGCGCAAAGCGCCACATGTGGTAATTCTCTTCTTTCCAAATTCTTTCAATCTCTTAATTCAAATTGATCTTATGTTCATTTATATTCTATTGAACTTTGAAATATAGAATTTTTATACATCTCTCTTGTAATGATTTTCTATATTCGAATGTCTAAATTGAATCATGTTTTTTTAATAAATTCTTCTTATTTACAATGTTATATCACTTATTAAATTCTATGAATTTCTATGATTTACCTAATGTTATTAGTTTTAGATTGCATACCTTATGTCAATCACCATTTAGAATAAATTTTCAAATGAATTTCATATAAATTACTTACATTTCTTGTCTATTTCTTCTTCACTTTTTGTTGTTGTCAAAAAGGGGGAGAAATTATTGTGTTTGTATGAATTGTTTTGTTTTGATTATTTTATTTGCATTTTGATTTTGTGTGTTTGACTTAGTGATTGTTTGTGTTAAAAATTTTTGAAAAACAAAAATATTGTTCTTTACTTCAAAATGCCTCCTTATTTTCATGTATTCATCAATTCAGGGGGAGTTTAGGAGATTTGTTTAAATTGAAACCATACAATCAATAATTGTTTTACCATCATCAAAAAGGGGGAGATTGTTAAGATAGTTGCTATTTGCATACTTTACATTTTTACAACTTATATAGTTTTGATGATTCCAAACATTATTATTCAAATGTGTAGTTATCTCCTAACAATTTTAGAAGATTTGTATTTGCTCTTGTGTGTACTAATATTTCAGGAAAAACGAACTCCAGACTACGAAGACTTCAAATCAAATTCAGAATGATATACTTTGTAAAATTTGATGTTTGCATTTCTTTGAAATTAAATTGAAAGGGAGTGATTGTAATTGAGTGAATAAAAACATACACACACACATAAGGAGATCATAAAAAATTTATACTGATCATACTGGACGATATCCGTTCGTACGGGACGATTAGACAATTATCTCCTATTGAGCACATGGAACGAATAGGAACTTGCTTCAAAATTTTTCTAAGTCCTATTCGTCCAGGATGAATTTACAATCGTCCAGGACGATTGGTTCTCTGTAAAATTTTCGTCCAGACGAAATTAAATTATCGTCAATGGCGATTAGTCCTCTGGAAAATTTTTGTCCAGACAAAATTAATAATCATCCAAGACGATCTGGTCTCTGGAAAATTTTCGTCCAGACAAAATTAAATTATCGTTCATGGCGATTGGTCCTCTGGAAAATTTTCATCCAGACGAAATAAATAATCGTCCAGGACGATCGGTCCTCTGTAAAATTTTCGTCCAGATAAATATATTTTCGTCCAAATGATTAACCGACTTAGAACGGTTTTCAGCAGTTTCTAGAACCGACCTAGTATTAACCGTTCGTACTGGACGAACCTAGTTCGTACAGGACGATCAGCTGTACGAAGTCATTTTTGTACACATATACAAATAAGGTCGTTTCAAATTGTTTAAGTAAAATCGTCTAGGACGATCCACGATCGTACGGGACAATCCACTGCGTACAGAATTGAATACTTACAGTATTTGGGTGGTTTTTCTTGTCTTTTGTATAAATAATCCAAATTTGACTGCCACCCAATCTTTTTGTCATTTGATCTTCGTGCCTCTTGAGAAAATAGCCAAGGAGAGAGTGGAAGAGAGCATTCAAGGGAGGATTTCTACCATTGGAGCGAGAAGGCTTCACTTGGATTTCAAAGGTAAGAGTCTCTACTTGTGAATTGGGATTACTTCACTATTTTTCTTCTCCCTTCTAGATTCTTGTGAGAAGATCTGTCAAGGAGATCCGGTTCTCTGCCGACACGTGGAAAGTGTGAACAGCCGAAGGGTTCTCTGCCCACACTAGGAGAGTGTGAAAGGACGACGGTTCTCTGCCAACACTGTGGATTGTGTGAAAGGACGAACGGTTCTCTGCCTACACTGGGTATTGTAAAAAAGGACGACGGTTCTCTGCCGCACCGGGGAGTGGTGAAAAGAGTGTGTTGTAAAGGCTTCTCCGCCTTGCTTTGGGTGCAAAAGGAGAGTCACTATTGGTATTAGTGCAATACTCAGAGGGTGCCTCTAGGGAGTGGATGTAGGTCTGGTTTTAGACCGAACCACTATAAATCTGGTGTCATTTACTTTACTATTTTTACATTTTCGCATTTTAATTTTAGTTTTAAAAATTCTGTGGTTGAAAAATATTTTTTATAAAAATCTAAAAGAAACAATTCCATTTCGGTTCAACATAATTTTAAAAGAGGGCTTAAATTTTTAAACTACCAATTCACCCCCCCCCCCCCTCTTGGTAGCATTGGGACATTCACTTAGGCTTAACAACCTAATTACTAGACTCAACAACAAACCCCAAACACAACAGCTTTTTCCTACCACACCCTACTCCCCCTTTTGTCATCATAAAAAGAGGGTCCAGATACAAAAGAAAACACCACAACAAACAAAGACTAAAAAAAAGGAAACAAACAACAGAAAGTACAAACTAAAACAATGAGGGATCCAGATCATCAGATGGAGGTGGTGGAGGTGGCTGCTGAAAGTAGGTGGCAAGTGTGGTGAACTGAGCATTGAACCAAGCGATGTCCTGGTCATGCTGCTGCTGCTGCTGAGTAAGGAAACTATCAAATCGGGCTAAATCCTCAGCGCGGTGCTGCTCGTAGCGGGCAATGTCCTCAGAGTGTTGCTGCTCCTGTGCAGCAACGTAGGCGTCAAAACGAGTCTCCCAACGATCAAACCTTTCTATCAACTGATCAACCGGTGAGTGCTGGTGGAGAGGAACAGGATCAGGAATGGGAGCGGGAACGGGAGCGGGAGCCTCCTCCTCTCTAGCCCCCAGAGGTTCCTCAGGGTGGAGACGAGTACTGTGAAGGGTACTGAAGGAATTGTTTGAGTAGAAGAGGATTGGGAGGTCGGGAGGTGTAGGATATTGGAGTAAATATTTGGTTTCAAGGACATAGGCTATGATGTGTCCTAAGGCTAGATTGGGTTTCCTCTTTTGACCTGGATCACGAATTATGGTTAAATGGTCAATGAACCGAAAGAGCAAGTCGGCAGTATTAAATTCTCTATTAGCCATGATTTAGAAAGTAGTCATGGAAAGTAAAGGGGTGATGTGGATTCGGTCACCGGCTTTTGGAATTATGGAGGTGCGAAGGACATGTTGGATTGTCCTAGCATCTTTGACTAAAGAGCTAGTCTCTCTAACATGAAAAGGTGCATTGGTCTGGCGAAGGAAGTGATTTGTCGTTGACCAGTCAAAGTCAGGATCTGAAGCGATTAAGTGCAGCTTATCCCCGGTGGCGGATAGCTGTAAAAGATTAACACAATCCTGATATGTGATTTTGACAGGGCGTCTATTCACATAGGAGGTCAGGGCTGTGAAAGTAGGGTTGAAGTGAAGATTTGCAAAAAATTCAAAAAGAAGCTCAGTGTGAAAAGGAAAGGCGAGAGAAAGAATGAAGCAAAATGAAGTGTGAGAAAAGAGATCCATTACCGGATATGAAATGTGGGCAGGATTGATGATTCTAGAGACCGTTATCCCACACTCTTTGTAGCGACGGTAGGAAGCCTGATCCTCTGCCTCCCTGAATCGAGGGTCCAGAGTCGCCCTCGAAGAACTTCCAGACGCCTGACGAACACGTTTCCCACCAGCCATAGAAGAGAGTTAGCAAGAAAACACAAAAGGAAAAAGAGTGGAGAGTGAGAAATTATGGCTGGAACGGCCAGAATTTAAAGAAACGGCCATATCGTCCTGGCCGATCGCAGAATCGTCCAGGCCGATATGGCTCAATAATTGCGTACAGGCCGATTGGTCAAAAAGATGGTCCAATCGTCCGGGCAAATCAGATATCGGCCAGGCCGATTAGACACAGGCGATCGGCCCGAGGAGCCAATCCAGACGACCGTTGAAAAAGCAGATCGTCCGGGCCGATTAGGTGTATCGTCCAGGATGATGCACAATAATTGATCGTACCGGCCGAAGTTAAAACATTTTAAATTCTTGCCACATGTATCGTCCAGGACGAACAGTGGATCGGCCAGGACGATTGTTCAATAATGGATTGTCCGGGGCCAAATTTAAAGATTCAAACGTGTTGACACGTGGATCATCCAGGACGATCCAGTGTATCGGCCAGGACGATGCACATAAAATGCATCGGCCAGACGAAATATTCTATCGGCCAGGACTATCATCATGATAGAGTTCGATCATATCATCCAGGACGATATAGGATCGTCTAGGCTGATGAGTTACAGCAAGCACAGAAAAGGTCAGCAGATGGATTTTGAATAGAATTTGTCATATCGTCCAAGACGATAAAAGTATCGGCCAGGACGATGTGACTAGAAGTTGAAATCAAGGAAAGAATGGTGATGATCAAGACCCTAAAAAATAAAATAAAAGAAAAACAGTCAAAACACAGTAAAAGAAAAGAAAAACAAAAACACAAGAAAAATCAAAAAATGAATATTTTTGGATTTTAATTTTTCTAATTTTTTTGTTGTTTTATGGAGGCATCATATGAGAATTTTCCAAAAATTTAAACTTTTAAAGTTCTAAGAGATCAAGGAGTTTAACAAATCCTAATCAGAAGAAGGTAGAACATCTGATTCTGTTAACCCTAGATTAAACATCCTTCAGGTACAAAATTCTTTTGGAAAATAGAAATCTAAATCAGAATAACTAAATATGATACAAAGATCCATTCAAAACTTGTTTACAAAGAAAATATCTCATAATTAATAAACCAAAGTAATTTTTCTCAATCATGAAAATTGAAATCAAGTTTTTAAAGGTATCATATAATCAATGTGTTCTCTAAGTTTTAAGAGTTTTAGCAAAGAGAGGATAGCTTGCACCTAGTGGGCTCATTTTATGCCTCTTGTCACTTTGATTGGCTCTTTTGAGCATCTTTTGAATCTTTGATACACTTTTGTGTATATGGCTTTCTTTTCAATTTGGCTTCATTGGCCTCTTTCCTTTTTAACTCTTGCAAGCTAAAAACTCTTTATTATACCCTTAAAAAAAACTTAGTTATGAGTATATCCTCCAAATAATAGAGAATAGGAGCTCTCTCTAACATAGGGAAGAACAATCCACAACACAAAATCAAAATCATGTGATAAATGTAATGGCAAGATTTCAAAAAAACTTGAAAGATATATGAGGAGTTTGGCTATTATGCATAAGATAAATTAATGTAGCAAGATAAGAAATGGATCTTAAATAAAAAGTCATTGGTTAAACTGAGTTTAGACTTTTGTTTAGAGAAGAAAATCATACCACTAAACAAAGTTAGAAGGAGGGAAAACATCAACAGTATTACTCCCTTTAACCAATTTAAAAAAGCCAAACACTATCTCCAAAACTCCAAAATCTAAAAGCTTGAAAAGATTCATCATATGGAAGGCCAAATTTAAAGAACAACGTGAAAACAAAACATATAAAAACAAAATTAAAAAAATGAAAACAAAGCAAACTAAAATAACACAAAGTAAGCACAAAAACAAAATAAAATATAACACAAAAACTAAAAGTTTCAAGCAAGTGATAAAGCAGCGAGTTTAAGCAATTTTGAGCTGCCAGCCTCCTTATGTCCAGTTATCTTATGCTCCCACGAGGTCTTTGGTGAGAGCATACCTGCAAGGCTTAACAACAGTCAGATTTAGGGACCCAAACAGGTTTGGGATCCTTCTTAGGAAAAGTAGAATGCAATGCAGGCATGGTATGTTGTGAATCATGCATCTTAGGTCTCCACACCCAATGTGTACTATGGTGAATGGTGCAAGTGTGTGAGATGTGTCCTAGCATGCCACAAGAAAAACATCTAACTCTAGGAAAAGGGTTTCTTAAATGATTATAATGCCTCTTCCTAGGTTCTGGCTTAAGATCAAAAGTGGAAGTCATCCGATTTTTCTTATATGTATCAAAATCATTTTGAATCTTCAAGTTAGTTCTTTTTAATGCATCATTCTCAATCCTCAAATTTTTCTCAATCTCTTTAGATTTCTTAAGATCAAAAATAAGTGAGGTGTGTGAAACTTTTAATGCCTTATGTTCATCAATTAATTTTGAATACTTTTTTGTTCAACTCATCAAATTCATCAAGAAGAGCCATGTGATTTGAATCAATCGTTGCATGATCTTTGAGAAAAACTTCATGCTCTTTTTGTAGATTCGAATGTTCTAATTTTAAGCTAGCATGTGTCTTCTTAAATTTTTTGTATGATGCATGGATTTTTTCACAAATTTCAAACAATTCATCATAAGTTGGTTTACATACCTCTTCCTCATCACTTTGATCTTTTCCCATGAAACACAAGTTTGTAGTCTCTTCCTCTGGTTCAGTCTCAGAGGAATCAGTACCAGATTCTGCCCAGAAACCTCTTTGGATTTTCTTCTTGTCCTTCCTAGATTTAGCTTTCTCCTCACCTTTTTCCTTTTCTTTGCTCGAGTGATCTTGGAGTGTAGGACAATCGGCTCTCACATGTCCAGGCTTCCTGCATTCAAAACAAACAACATCAGAAGATCCTTTAACATGTTTGTGATCCTTACCTTTTCTCCAACTTTGATGATGCTTTTGTTTCTTCCTTAGAAAGCTTTTGAATTGCCTTGTGATGAAGGCAACTTTATCGCTTTCAGACCCGAAAGATTCAGAATCCGATTTATGCGCCTTCAGTGCAATTGTTTTCTCCTTTTTCTTCTCACCTACATCAAGATTTCTATGATTCACCCCTTGCTCGTAAGCAATGAGTGAACCAAGTAAGTTATCAATATAATAGGTGTTCAAATTTTTAGATTCAGTGATTGCAGTGATTTTAGCATCATAAGATGAAGGCAAGCATCTCAAAATCTTGTTAACTTTTTCATAGTTTGAAAGTTTTTTTTTAGTGCATGCAATGAAGCGACTATCTGAGTAAACCTAGTGTACATGTCAGAAATCGATTCATGAGGTTTCATACGAAAAAGTTCGTAGTCATGCAAGAGAATGTTTAAACGGGATTGTTTAACTTCATTAGTACCTTCATAGGTGATGCACAATTTATCCCAAATCTCTTTACCAGTTTTGTAAGTTGAGACACGCATGTAATCCTCAGATTTTAAAGCACAGAAAAAGCAGTTCAAACATTTTGCATTTAATTGAGCTAAATCTTGTTCATCAAAAGTCCATTCAGTAAAAGCAACTTTAGTTTTAACACCATTAATTTCACGAGAAGGTGGAGAATAACCTTCTTGAATAAGCATCCACATGCGATAATCAGTAGATTGTAAAAATGTTGACATGCGGGTTTTCCAAAAATCAAACGGTAGGTTATCGAACAGGGGAGGTCGGGTAATAGAATACCCTTCCGTAGTGTTGCGATTCCCAAGGTTAGCCATGGATCTAATTCAAAAAGTTTTCAAACTTAAATTTTCAAATCCTGCTCTAATACCACTTGAAAGTTTGTTAGGGATGTTAAGCCCTATGAACTTAGTCCCAAGCTAACCAAGAGGGGGGTGAATTGGTATTTTAAAAACTCTTTTCACAAAGAAAAAATTGCATAAATCAAATCACACCACAAGAAATAAATGTAGAATTAAAAGTGTGGAAGCAAGAAAAAGAACACAAAAATTTATAGTGGTTCGGTCGACTCGACCTACGTCCACTCCTTGGAGGCACCCTCCAAGTATTGCACTACAAAACGTGACTCCCCTTTAGCCCCCACGGCTAGGTGGAGAAGCCCTCACAAGAACCTCCTTTTTGCCACCCCTGCAAGGCAGAGAACCTACCTCCTTTTTCTTCCTCCTGAAGCTGGCAGAGAACCACAACCAAGACCAAACTCCTTACCTCTACCGACCCTTCCACGGACGAGAAACTCTAGATGAAGAACGAGCAGAGCGATGCTTGAAGTAACCCTTGTGAATCCCCTCACAAGCTCCCCCTCACAAGATCCTCTCTCTCTCCTTTTCTCTCTTTCTCTCCTCAAGGTCTTCTCAGGTCAAGGCAACAGCCAAAGGTCTTGAAAAACGTTGAACAAGACCTCTTAAATAGAAGAGCTTCAAAGGAGCTCATTAATTGCAAGTAGCCGACTTTATCGTCCAGGCCGATATGGACATCGGCCTGGCCGATCAGTACAAAACTTAGAGGATCGGCCAGAGCATTGCCCTGGATACACTCCTGGACGATTGAATTTTGGCTTGATCGTTTAGGACGATCTAACAATCGTTCTGGCTGATTAGTACAAATCCCATCAGATCGGCCAGAGCATCTCCCTGGATGGACTCCTGGATGATTGAAATTTGGCTTGATCATCCCGGCCGATCTCACGATCGTCCTGGCAGATCAGTTCAAATCAGAGGCAAATCGTCCTGAGCATCGCCCTGTTTTTGAGCTGGCCGATCTTTATCATCCTGAAGTAACTTAAGGTTTTTGACTAGATCGTCCCGGCCAATCCTGCGATCGTCCAGGACGATATGATCGTATCAATCATCTTTAATTACTCCCTTGATTTCCTGATCAATTAAGGCATAATCTGAGAATTTCGTCCAGGCCGATCCTGTGATCGTCCTGGCCGATAATTTAAAAATACAATATGCCTTAATTGTCTAAGGCCGCTACTTCTTTCTGATTTGAGCTTATCATCCTGGCCGATACACGTATCGTCCAGGCCGATATGTTAATGACAGCTACCTTAATTAAGAATCCTTATTTGGACTTTTTGTTTTAAGCCTGATCGTCCAGGACGATGTAAAATATTGTCCTGGCCGATGTGAGCAAAAACAGAAATTCTAAGTCTCTCAAGTGTGTGTGTGTAAAGTTACTTAGCATCAGTCTCTTTGACCATTACAAGTAGACTCAAAAGGTGAAAAACAAATGTACAGACTGACTCAACCCTAAACCTACGCAATCCTGAACTGGCTTTTTCTTGATCGTCCGATCTTCGATTCCTGAAAAGTTAGAAGCAACAAGTAGTCCAAGAGAAATAGTGTTTGTCAATCATCAAAACATAAGCCATGAAAAAATAGATTTGCAACAATCTCTATTAAGTTTGTTGGAGACATAGTTAGGATCCTATCCAACTACAATTATTTTATCTCCTTAAGAACCCATAACCCTAACCACCATATATCTATGCATGGACAGACTATGTTCTAAGTTCTCTAGTTGCTCTTCTAGTCCATTTGCAAAGGCTCAAGATAACACTTTGTTTAGAATTTAGAATTTATGTAAGGCCTATATATAATAACTTTAGTATAAAGAAAAAAATGCAAGTATATAACAAAAAATAAACTTACTCTAAGTAATTCAACCTTTATAATCATTATAGATTTAGAGAATTTACTTAGAAACACATAGAAGAGATGATACACATAATAAATAAAGAAAATATATTATTTTTCTAAGTGATAAATAAGTTACAAAATGACAAACACAAGATAGAAAGATAAAAAAAATTAAAAACAAAGATTATAAATGACTTAGAATGTGAATTACTATCCTTATCAGTTCTCTACTTTGCTCCATTCTAATATAAGATTTTGGATACAAGAGCACAAGCTATACTCTCTCTAAGACAGGTCACAAACTTACACAGACTCACACAAATTGACTCTTTAATATACCAACCATTTACAAAAAGTTTGAAGATACTATTCATAATTTTATAAATTTAACTAAATGAACATTATGATGATGGCCTGATGGAGTTATGATGCTGCTCCAATTTTTCTGATTTTCAACATTTTATTGCATAAAATACAAACATTACAAGAAATATAAAAAAGGTGGTTTGTAATGAATGAATTTTATGTTTTCACTTCCATCTAAAGTGCACCTTCCTATGCCTCTCACTATAGATATGGAGGAAGAAGTGAATTAAAATATAGGAGGGTAAGTGATTATGTTGTGTAGGAAATGTAATTTTGTACTTATTATTCATGATATATCCTATGATTTGTCTTTAGGTTAGGTTTTTTTGTCAAGCTCTAAGACTCGTAATAGTGGAAAAATTTTTAAGGTACCAGATGATCATATTAGTAGCATTAAATTCCATTTCACTCATACAAAAATAGGCAACTACAAACATAACTGGGGTAATCTTCATCATACTACCTATCTTTGGGAAAAAAAGTGTGTTGAAGGACATTTTAAATAACACGTGCATTCAACATTATTGTTCTAACTACTAGTTTGTGTAGAGGTAGTGGGGATCTCATAAGGATCATAT
This sequence comes from Dendrobium nobile, assembly GCA_022539455.1. Lineage (NCBI taxonomy): Eukaryota > Viridiplantae > Streptophyta > Magnoliopsida > Asparagales > Orchidaceae > Dendrobium > Dendrobium nobile. The sequence goes on from CM039721.1 coordinate 45,669,855, forward strand.
TAATGGTGGAACAATTATAGTGCAAATATGTTACAATATTGTTGGGATAGGTGCCTATGTAGGAAATGTGCATGTACGCATGTAAGTCTTGGACTTAGTGTTGGCAAACAAAAAAAATGCGTTGAAGTCATATCACTAGTGATACTAAGGTTTGAAAAGAATTATAAAAGAAGTTTCCTGTGATAAAGAAAGATTAGAGAGATGATAAGTTATAGTATTATGCCAATGAAAAGATCTAGTACCTAACACACTAATTGCTCTTGATTTAAAACTTTTGAGTTAGTTATAAATGCCTCTTGATAATGTCAAAAAGCTTTGGCATATTCACCACTTATAAACTCAGCATCCAATTAGGGTCGGGAGCTTGTAAATAGCTTGACTCTCTTACATTCCATCTGAAGCTTGAGTTGGTGTATTCTACTAGCTATTAGAAATGCAAATTATTAAGCTTTAAAATGAAAAATTGCTCTCCTCTTATAGTCTCTATTCGATCAGACATTATATAGTACAATCAGAAGATGTCAAATTATCTCATTGAATATTGTATGAAGATAAGTCAAATTATACAGTCTGATCAGCATCGGATAGTATGATGTTTGACTTTTTAGCATCCTTCAATACAGCTGGCCAAAATTTTTAACTATGTCAAATTGTTTACTACAAATTGAAAGTGTTATGATACCAATGGAAAGTGAAGATAGTACACTAAGAGGGGAGTAAATTGGTTCTTTTAAAACTATTTTGAATTTTGAAAATATTTTTCTTGAAGAATGAATCTTGAAATTTGCCAAAGAAATTAAATAAAAGAACACAAAGCAAAACTAAAAGCAAAATTGATTTTTTTTTTACTTTTGGAAAATAATAATAAAATTTGCTATTTACTTTATTGATTTTCAACACAAAGGTCAATAAAAAATAATCATTAATCCTCATTTACACATGTAATCAAAATTAAACTAAAGAGTAATAAAGCAAATTGTAATTAAAGTAAAATACATGAAAAGTAAAAAAAATGCAAATCAAGGTTTAAAATGATTAAGTCAAATTGACCTACATCCACTCCCTGAAGGTCCTCCTCTTTGAGAATTCCCTAATAAGCCTTTCTCCCTTGACCACGTGGAGAATCATCCTTATAAACTCTTCACACCTAACGAATTTCCCTTCTCTTGCCTCCACAGCCCATCAAAGATGTCATCCCTCCTTTTCTTTCCGCAGCCAGGTTGAGATGCGGATCTCTCCTATTGCCTTCTCGGCTAGACAACGTTACCATCGCTCCTTTCATCTCCAAGCCCGGTGGAGAAGTTACACCTACCCTCATCGGCTAGAAAGTCTTTGGCCCCAAATACTCTTCTTCCCAGAGCTCCTCTCTAAGGGCTCCATGAGAAACATGACCAGATGAACCAAGATGTAGGCCAGCTGGAGAAACCATGTAAAACCCATCACACGCCCTTGATGCCATTAAGGTTCTTCTCCCTCTCTCAACTTTACCTCCTATCTTTCCCTTGTGAATGTAGATACTCTCTAAACTTACATATGGAAAGAAAGTGTCACATAACTACCAAAAGTCTTATTCTCACAAGCCACAAAAGAGTTTATAAAGATGAATCTAAAAATCATAATTTTCATTTTTAAGTCCTCTGATCGTACAGTACGATTTCTTGTTCATACAATATAATTAGTTCAATTATTCTATTGTTAGTACTATATGATAAATAGTAGTATAGAAATTAGTTCAATTCCTTCATGGATTGTACTATACAAATAAACAGTAGTACACATTGATTAGTTTAATGAAAATATATCTCAACAAGAATGATCAAAGTTCATCCAAGAGAATTCTTTGCCGATCTTCCCATATGATCAATGATTGTATAGTATGATCTTAATTTCTCATAGGATTGACATGCATCTCATTCTCTTTATTACTTGATTGACACATGCACTTGTGTAGAAGTAAATATTAATTATGGTAGTGTTTAATCAACTTGTAAATTTATGCCTACCAAATAATAAATATATTTCAATTAAAGTTGAAGTCCAGGTGGTCAAGACTAGTCCTTGTAGTTAAGGTGTACCCATACAGAGCGATTGATATCTGAGACCATAAAAATATTCAAAATTTTAAAGTCAATGGTCAAAGGTTGAAACCCTATCTAGAAGGAGATGTTGATCTCCTTAAAAGATATATTGAGCTAGATCATTCTTGAGTAGGACTCTAGCATAGTCTAGCTAAAAACTATAAACTTAGCATTCTCTAGTAGGTTACCTAGATGATCTTATGGTTTTCTATTGATTAGATTATGTGTCATTAGTGTTTTTTTATTTAGTTATAAAATATTATAATTAGTTTAGAGTTTTTATGATTCCATGTGTGTGTGTTTTAATTAATTTTGTAATATGAAAGTTTATTTAGAAAATTCAGCCAGTGCTACAGTGCTCTCCCTTGAAGTGTTGCAGTGATTCGTTAATTATTAGAATATTTAATTTGATCGATTGCACTACTGCATTGAAATAATCTAGCAATGCAGTGCCAATTTTTCCTTTAGAGTGTCGCAATGCTGCCTCTTTAGCAACACAACATTGAGCTCTCTAGTCATTTTATTGGATTGAGAATTGCAGTGCAGTTCATGTAACTCCACAGTGCTTGGTCAAATACTAAATAAGGTAGATGAAGTGCCATGGTGGTGGTCACTTAGAGCATCACAATCCTGTCATGTGTCAATCTTTGTAGCACTCTCACTATTAAAAAGCTATGTATTCTAAATTTAAGGGTAGCACCGCAGCACCACTTGTCCCCAATGCTGATGCACATATGCTCGGTTTGGCCAAAATTAATCGAGTGCCACAATGTTGTCCTGATTATAGATATAAAAGGGGCTAAAATTTTATTTTCATCTGCACTCTTGTTCCCTTGTGTTCTAGATCTTTAGAGTTTTTTTCTTAATTTCCATGTTTATACTTATGTAAGTTTGAAATGGCCCAAAAACTAACTATTGGTAGGAAGAGGGGAGGCTCCAACTCATATAAAGCTCGTAGGTTTGTTAGTGCATTAGTTGAGGAATGTTTCAATAGTTTGGTGGGGAGGTCAATTATTCCTGTGAGAGGATTTGACAGCCTTAGGGGCAATTATTAAGGGTTAAATCATATATCACAATTAAGACTTTCTTGTAATGCAACCTTCTCTTTTCAATGCTTTTATCACTCGAGAATTCTTTTCCAATGAGAAGTAGCACTAAAATGAGTGTATTTTTTTCTAGGGTAAGTGAAGTCTTTTAAACCCCTAACTTCAAATTTGATGGGGAAAAATATTTAAATTCTTCCACCAATTATATAGATTTTGAGGAGATTATTAGGTTCCAAGAGGTCTAGTAGAAGTGGAGAGAAGATAAAATAATTAATTTTTGTGATTCCTCCATCACCCAATAATATAAGGCTTATCATTACTTCATATTTGTGAAGTTAATGCCAAGCAAAAATATTAGTTAGTTAATCAAAGAATGGATTATTTTAAATTATTGCATTCAAAAGGATATGACTATAAATTTTGAGAAAATTTATTTTCAATCTATCTAATATATTCTTAGAGGGTTAACTTCTATAGGACTAGGGCATCCTAATTTAATTTTTAAATGTTGTGAGTTAGCTAGAGTAGTAGGAAACCATAGGGAGGAGCTGTTAGGAAAGTTGCTATTTGCATGTTTTACATTCTTGCAACTTGTATAGTTTTGATGATTCAAAATATTATTGTTTTATGTGTTGTTATCTCCTAATATTTTTTAGAAGATTTGTTTTTGCTCTTGTGTGGATTAACATTTCAGGACAATCGAACTCCAGACAAACGAAGACTTCAAAATCAATTCATCATGAAATACTCTATAATTTGAAGCTTGTACTTTTCTTTGAAATAAACTTGAAAGGGAGTGATTGTAAATTGAGTGAATTAAAACACTCACACTAAAGGAGATCTTTAAAAAGTTTTTGTGCTGATCGTACGGGACGAACATTGTTCGTACGGGACGATCAGATCAGTTATCTCCTTGTAAGAGCAATGGAAGGGACAGGAACTGAACTGGAAAATTTTTCTAAGTCATGATCGTCCAGACGAAATCATTTTCATCCCAGGACGAGTTTCTCTCTGTAAAAATTTCGTCCAGACGAAGTCCTGTTCGTCCAGGATGATGGGAACCGACTATGGCAGTTTCTAGCAATGTTCTGCAGTTTTCGGAACCAACTTTTGATAATACTGTTCTTACCGGACGAAATTTTTTCGTACGGGATGAACCTATTTCGTCCAGGACGAAATTGGTTCGTACAGATGCACAAATGGTTCGTACGGGACAGTTTTTTACACAGTTCGTCCGTACTAACTCAATTTCGTACAAGACGATCCAGTGCGCAGAAAAACATGTTTTTAGCAGTTTTTGGGCGGTTTTTCATGTCCTTTCTATATAAGGAGTCCTAGAAACTATTACAAGTGCCTTTGGAGTTGTTTTCTCTTGAGAGGGATCATTGAGTGTGAGAGTTTGGGAGAGATTGTAAGAGTGAAGAGTGAGAGATCAAGTGAGGGGTTTGTGAGGGATTCACAAGGTTACTTGAAGAAGAAGATCTCTTTGTTTCTTCCCATCTCCTTTGAAGGCTCTCAAGTGAAGTTCAATAACATCGGTCCGGTTCTCTGCCGACACTTGGAGAAGTGTAAAAGGAAGACAAAGTGTATCTTTGACAGCCATTGTGTCTTCGTTCTTTGGGAGAAAACTAGAAGAGAGAACTTGAAAGGGAAAGAGGAAAGGGTGGAGTTTGAGAGGGAGAAGATCCTTGGAGGGGATTTCAAGGGAGTGTGGAGGGGATATTCACACGGTTGCTCCGGCGAACTTGCACTTCAGTACCATCGGATTCAAGGGTCGTCTTGAGGGAAGTTTTGGTGAGAAGAAGATCTCTTTGGTGTCAAAGAACCCGGCTACTCCGCCGCACCGGGGAAGGTGAAAGTGATTTTGTACAGGCTTCTCCGCCTTGTTGTGGGGGCAAAAGGAGAGTCACTTTGTGGTATTAGTGCAATACTCGGAGGGTGCCTCCGGGGAGTGGACGTAGGTCAAGGTTTGACCGAACCACTATAAATCTGGTGTGTTCTTTCTTATTTTTCTTCCGCATTTAATTTCATTGCAAGTTGTTTACTCTGGTTGAAAAGTTTATTTTTTAAACTTTAAATTTAACTTGCATTAATAATTAAAAAGGTTTTCTAAAAATCTAAGAGTAGAAGTATAAATTTTAAATTACCAATTCACCCCCCCCCTCTTGGTTAGCCTTGGGACAATTAACTTAGGTTTAACAACCTATTTACTAGATTCAACAGGAGCATCTAATGTCTATTGCTTCCCTTATTATATTTAAGATCCTATCTTTCAAATCACCATATAAGAGTACGGTGAGAGAGATCTAGCCATGTGACCCAACCCACACAATAGCTGGGTAAAGATCCTAGGATGCTAGGAGATCAAGTGGCATACCACTGAGATATAGTGTATTAGATCTATGTTCATATTTATGTGATTGGTCTTGAACAAGGGAAGTACAGCCACTACGACCACATGAAGTTCCAACAACAAAAATAGTACATTACTTGCAAAAACTTCCATAATAAAATAATTATAAATAAAAATTAATCCTTTCATTTAGCAAATCATTCATTCTGGATAAGTAAATTCTACAAATTCACTTAATCACTTGAAAACTAATGAAGGAATATTGATTTTTTTGATTCATGTAAATTAATTCTAGATCATGTAAATGCAATTCATTAGGGAATTATGAGACATTTAACAAATTTTTTATTAGTATATCATGTGGAGGCAAGAGACTGATGTTCAACACCCAAATAAGGTAGTTTAGCAAATAAAAAGAATATATAAATGGAAATAGTGAAGAAGGATAAAGTATTGAATGTAAACAATTGGTGCTTGCAATGTCTAGCCCAACTTAAAAATAATAAGTGGAGCAATAAATAGGCATTCAAAATCATTATTAGGCATTTTGGCAAAATAAATAAAAAAGAAGAAGAAAAGAATAAAAGTTTTAATACCTAAATATTAAAAAAAATTGGTAGTTTCAATGTCTAGCCCTACCTCTATACTTCTAAAAAAAATTATTACAAATCCTAACATGTGAAGAAAACTCATATGATAATTTGAGGATTAACTAAATGAACACTAAGGTATTGATGATTACAAATATTATTGGTTATATAATTCAAAAGCTAAGTTATGTGTGCATAAAACTTATTTTTATGTAAACATTGTAGGGAGCACACATTTGAGGAATCAAGATAAGGATAAGATGAAGCTAAAATAAGTGAAAATGATGATAGTTCATTAGAGTAAAAAAGATCAAGAATTAAAAAGTGTGTCATATTATATTTTTTATTATTATTTTCTTGAGTATATTAAGGGGTTCTATATTGGTACTATAAATGGATCAAACTAAAGTCCACTAACTAATTAGAATGTTTCATATAGTCAATTACATTACATTAAGAAGTAATTGATTGGATAATTAATAATTATAAATCAGCCTAATAAGAGTAGGGCTTAGGATTTAGGATAATTAATAATAAGTCCTCCTAATAAAAAAAATGTAAAAATTATAATTTATTTAATAAATTTGTCATGCTAGTTAGGATTGGTAGGCACTACGGCAAAAATATATGTTTAGACATAATGTAAATTATTTTTTTTTCAATGGGTGGTATCATGGTTCTATTGGGTTTATGTAAATCTAGAATAAAGATGACATGGCCTTTTTTTTTTTTTTTTTTGGATGAAAATATCCGACGGGCATATGCTTTAAAACCAAAAAAGTGTTCAAGGTCCTTAAGGAGGAATCTAGCTCCCTACCGCTCAGAGGAGATACAAAAAAATAAAAAAAAACCTATTAGCTGAAATTCCCCACTAAGCACGAGAACAAGAAAGCCTAATAACATTCTATAAATGCCATAAGGCAAAACCCAAAAATAGTTAGAAAAAGTATTATCATTAAACTCAGTGTTGCCACCCAAAAAAGAAGTATAATCATTAAGCTTAGTGTTGTCTCCCAAAAAAAAGCCCTTCATGGAAAGATGAGAATTCTCCACACATCTATGCAGCGCAATCCAGTAGCTCAAAAAACTATTATGCACACCATAAGATAGTTCAAATTAAACTTGCAAGAGCAAACTATAGTGCACATGAACCAAAAACACATTAAATAGAAATTAGATAAGAAAAAAATAGTAGGATTAAACATTAGTAACCCAAAACTGAACTTCCAAAAGAAAATTTTGATCCCACAATAAGTGAACATGGAAATGATCCCACAGAGAAGCCCTTACAAAATCACTTCCACCTTCCCCGATGCGGTAGAGTAGCCGGGTCCTTTGACACCAAAGAGATCTTCTTTTTCATAGAACTTCCCTCAAGAAAAGCCTTGAATAAGATGGTACTAAGGTGCAAGCTCGCCAGAGCAACCTTGTGAAATCCTCCTCCACACTCCCTTGAAACCCCCTCCAAGGATCTTCTCCATCTCTCAAACTCCACCCTTTCCTCTCTCCCTTTCAAGCTCTCTCTTCAAGTTCCCTCCAAAAGAACGAAGCTACAATGGCTGCCAAAGACACTTACTAAGTGCCTTGTCAAAGCTTAAATAGAAGAGCTCAAAATGAGCTCATTAATTGTAACTTGCCGACTTTAACGTCCAAGATGATATGTATATTGTCCTGACCGATCAGTGTAAATTAAACCCAATAAGCCATGATGATATGGGATGATTAGAAGAAATTATTTCATATCGTCTACGATGATAAAATATCATCCTGGCCGATCAGTACAAATCGTGGAATATCATCCTAAACATCGCCCTGAATAAGAGCTGTCCGATATCCAATTGTCCAGCGGATCATCTCGGCCGATCTTTCGATCATCCAGGATGATGTGATCATGTAATTAAATCTTAATTACTTTTCTTAAATACCAGATTAATTTAGGAAAAATTATGCTTGATCTGCCTGGTCGATGCCCGAAATGATGTCCAAAAATAAGTAATACCTAAATAGATCTGGTGGCTAATTCTTTCTGATTTGAGCCTATCGTCAAAGCCGATATAAATCTATTCAGGATGATGTGCTTAATGATGGCTTCCTTAATAAGGATGCCCTAATTAAGGTTTCTATTTTTTAACCGATCGTCTAGGCCGATATAAATATCATCCCGGACGATGTTACCAAAAATAGTAAACTCTAAGAACTAGTTAGAAATTCTTCCAAAGTGTGTATGTGTAAGGTTACTTAGCGTCAGAAGCCACACCAATTACAATAGACTCAAGAAAGGAAAAAGATACAAATTGACTCAGACCTAGTATATCCAATCTTGAGCTAGTTCCAATTACAGTCTGATCTTGTGGACCTGAAATGTCAGTAGGTATGGCAGTCATAGAGAAACAAGAGTGTTTGCTATCATCAAAATCATAATTTATGAATTTAGATTCACAATAATCTCCCCCTTTTTGATGATGGCAAACATTACTGATTGAATTTACAAAAATGAAAACATTTTTCCTAATCTTCCCCTTACTAAAACAAAACTTTAAAAATAGGGGAAATTAATTTGTTGTTTAGAAAAGATAAAGATACAAATAAAATAGTATGTTCTCCCCCTTTGACATTATCAAAAGGAGAATGGGCACAAAAAAAGTCTTTAAAAAAATGAGAAAGTTATCTCTTAATTTTATTCAAAAACTAAGGAATGGATTGACAACGCATAAACTAGAAAAGGTAAGAAATTCAGAAATTGTTAATCCAAGCTCAAGTTCTTTTAAAGGCTCAAAAACTTTTTAATCCAATATCTAAATCAAGGAATAAATTAGAAAAAAAAACACTAATTTTTTAAAACTCCTTTCATAAAATATATCTAATAGAAGATTAATGTAAAAATTGGTTGAAACAGGAATAATGATTTTCAAGCTCTAGTACCAAAAATATCAAGGGTTTTCTTAAGCTTTAAGTAAACACAGAAAAAGTAAGCATACTCTTTGTGGGCTCATTTTATGCCTCTTGTCAGTTTTTTGGTGCAGTTTGCGCATCTCTTACTTTTTGATACATTTTGTGTATCTTTCTCAACTTGGCGTCATTGCGCATCTTTTGATTTAACGTCATTGGCCACTTTTTTTTTATATTGTGTCATTGCCCATTTTTTTTAATATGCTACCTTTCTAAAATTTTAAAAACAAAATAAACCCATTCTATTGACATAATGAACTACTTGATTAAGAAAATTATGATGTAGATTTAAAAACTTATAAAGAATTCCTATGTGATAGATAAAATATAAGAAGATGAAAAAGTTCAGTTTCAAAATCTAATTTAAAATATGATAAAGATTTTAAATTAAAAGTAGAATAACCTCTTTTAGAAAATAGAGATTAAGAGTCAAAATCATGAGTTTCCTTCCTTTGACTGTTTTTAGAAAAGTCAACCACAACTTAAATAACAATTTTAGAAAAATAGGAGGTAGATTTTTTATTTTTTATTTTTTTTTAATATAGAAAATACTACATAAAAAGAAAAAGTAAAAATGAAATTAAAAATTTTAACAAAAAAGAAAAGAAAGAAAAAAGAAGAGTGAAAAGAATAAATAAAAAAACATAGAAAATACACAAAAATGAACAAAACAGAAAAATAAAGCACACAAATAATGGTTTAAACATCATCTTGCTCATGTTTTGATGATTCAGAAGCTAGGTCTGCCTAGGAGATTTTTTGCTTTTCTTTATATGTCATTTTTATAATTTGCTCAACTTTACCCTTTTCTTTTGTAGGAAGAATTCTCAAATTTGGGTATTGATTTTTCATATGTCCAGGCATCCTACATCCAAAGAAAACAACATCAGAAGAAATCTTAATATTCTTACCATTTTTACCTTTATTCCACTTTTGTTAATGCTTATGCTTTGGTGAGCTTTTTAATTTTCTTAACAAGTCATCGCTTTCGTCACTAACTAAGCCACTTTCCTCCATATTTTCAACATTTAGCACTATCATCTCTCCTGCATCCAAAAGTCTTTGACCCAAACTTTGCTCGTAGACAATGATTGAGCCAATCAAATTATCAATAGAATATTCATTCAAGTTCTTTGATTTACAAATAGCAACAACTTTAGCATCAAACTTATCAAGTAGACAACGTAGAATTTTATTAACTTTTTCAAGGTTTGAAAACTCTTTACCTAAAGCATGTAATGATGTCACAATTTGAATAAATCTAATATACATGTCTAAGATCGTCTCATAAGGATTCATGCAAAATAGTTAAAATCATTCATTAAAATACTCAATCTAGATTGCATGATTTCACTAGTGCCTTCATATATAGTGTATAATTTATCTCAAATTTCCTTACCAATAGTGCACGTGAAAATAAACATAAAGTCTTCAGAATTTAAAGCACAAAATAAACAGTTTAATGATTTTGCTTTCAATTGAGCATTGATTTGTTCTTCTCTACTCCATTGATTAAAAAGAATATCAAATTTAATTCCATCTAAAATATGAGACGGTATAGAATAACCAGTTAAAATTATTTGCCACATTCAGAAATTAATTGATTGCAAAAAGGTAGACATGCAAATTTTCTAAAAAATCAAATATAATATTTTTAAATGAAGGTGGTCTAGTGATTGAATAACCTTCTGCAATATTACGATTACAAAAATTAGCCATCGATCAAAATTCAAAAGTTTTCAAAAACTTGTTTTTATGAATCTCACTCTGATACCACTTGAAAGTTTGTTAGGGATGTTAAGCCTTTATAAACTAGTCCCAAGGCTAACCAAGAGGGCGGTGAATTGATATTTTAAAAATATTTCATAATAAAAAACATAATCTTAAAACCAAAACCAAGATTCACCACAAAGAAACCCAAGTGCGGAAATTAAATGCAGAAATAATAAAGGAAAGAACACTCCAGATTTATAGTGGTTCGGTCAAACCTTGACCTACGTTCACTCCTCGGAGGCACCCTCTGAGTATTGCATTAAACTCAGTGTCTCTCCTTTAGCCCCAAAGATAGGCGGAGAAGCCCTTACAAAATAACTTATACCTTCCCTGGTGTGACAGAGTAGCTGGATCATTTGACATCAAAGAGATCTTCTTTTTCCTAGAACTTCCCTCAAGACAAGCCTTGAATCCAATGATATTAAGGAATTAGAATTAAAGAGCACTTCAACATAGTTGCTTCGGCTAGCATGCTACAATGGCTGTCAAAGACACTGACTAAGTGCCTTGTCAAAGCTTAAATAGAAGAGCTCAAAATAAGCTCATTAATTGCAACTTGCCGACTTTATCATCTAGGACGATATGTTTATCATCCTGGCCAATCAGTATAAATTAAGCCCAATCAGCCAGGATGATTTGGGATGATCAGAAAAAATTTATTCATATCATCCTGACCGATCAGTATAAATTATGGAATATCGTCCTGAACATCACCCTGAATAAGAGCTGTCCAATTGTCCAGTGGATCGTCCCGGCCAATCCTTCGATCGTCTAGGATGATGTGATCGTGTAATCAAATCTTAATTGCTTTTCTTAAATACCAAATTAATTTAGGAAAAATTGTGCTGGATTGGCCAGGCCGATGCCCGGGATGATACCCAGAACGATGTCCAAAAATAAGTAAAACCTAAATAGATCTGACGGTTGATTCTTTCTAATTTGAGACTATCATCATGGTCGATACAAAATTGTCCAGGACGATGTGCTTAATGATAGCTGCCTTAACAAGGATACCCTAATAAGGGTTTCTATTTTTGACTTAAGACTTCAATTCATATTCAGCATGAGAGAGTTTGTAAATTAAAGCTTGTACTTAGCTTTGTATTGAGTTTGAGAGGGAGTGATTGTAATTATGTAGATAAGCACACACACACTTGGGGAACAAGAAATTTATATTGATCATTCGGGACGAACATAGTTCGTACGGGATGATCAAGTCAGTTATCCCCTCGGTAGAGCAATGGATCAAACAGGAAGTGAGAAAATTTTTCTAAGTCCTGATCGTCCGAACGAAATTCCATATTCATCCCGAGATGAACTCCTTTAGATTCTCACCTTACACTGTTCATCCAGACAAAATACATGATTTGTCTCTGGACGAAATCCTCTGGACTTCCAATTTGATCAGTTCGTCCAGACAAAGTCCAAGTTTGTCCCTGGATGAACTCCTCTGGACTTTGAGTTTACACTAATCGTCGAGAAGAAATTTACTATTCATCTCTGGACAAAATCCTCCGTCCAAAAATCATCCAGGATGAAGATATGTTCGTCCCAGGACGAAGTGAATCAACACTTCAAATTTTGACGTCGTCCTGGAATAACCTTTCGTACCGGACGAACATAGTTTGTACAGGATGATGATCAGATATGAAGCCATTTCATACTCATATACATTAAGATCGTTTCCAACACTAAGTAAAATCGTCCAGGACGATCCACGATTGTACGGGAAGATCCATTTTATTTTGACTTGAAAATTTGCAGTTTTTGGACGATTTTTCTTGTCTCTTCAATATATAGTCCAATTTTGACTGCCACCAAATCTTTTTGTCCATTGATTTTCATGCCTATTGAAAGAAGAGTCAAGGAGAGAGTGTTCGAAGAAGGATTCTTGCTACTAGAGCGTGAAGGCTTCACTTGGAGTTTAAAGGTAAGAGTCTTTGCTTTTGAATTATGATTACTTCATTCTTTTCTTTCTTCCTTCTAGATTTCTTGTGAGGACATCTGTCAAGGAGATCCAGTTCTCTACCGACACTTAGAGAGTGTGAACAGATGAAGGGTTCTCTCCCCATACTAGGAAAGTGTGAACAGCTGAAGGATTCCCTACCCACACTAGGAGAGTGTGAAAGGACGAACGGTTCTCTGCCAATACTGGGGATAGTGTAAAAGGACTATGGTTCTCTGCCGCATTGAGTAGTCGTGGAAAGAGTTTGTTGTAAAGGCTTCTCCATCTTACTGTGGGTGCAAAAGGAGAGACATTATTGGTATTAGTGCAATACTTGAAGGGTTCCTCCGGGGAGTGGATGTTGGTCTGGTTTATATCGAACTACTATAAATCTTGTATCTTTTATTCTTTACTGCTTTTTATTTTCTGCTTTTTCTATTCTCAAAATTGTGGTTGAAAAACTATTTCTATAAATTTATTAAAGTTTACTTTCGGTTCAAAATATTCAAAAGAAGGATAAATTTTTAAAATACCAATTCATCCCCCCCCCCTCTTGGATAGCCTTGGGACATAAGCTTAGGTTTAACAACCTAATTCATAGTGAACGAGTTTCAACAAGTGATATCAGAGCTTAATTTCAAAATCATAAGTTTAGATTACTTTTTGATTAACGTAGATGGCTATATTTGGAAATTGAAACACACCTGAGGGTTACTCTATAACTAGACCTCCACTGTTTGACAATATACCTTTTGATTTTTGGAAAACTCGCGTGTCTACTTTTTTATCGTCACTTAATTATCATTTGTGGATCTTAGTCCAGGAAGAATATACAAAACCAACTAGATTAGTTGATGGAATTAGAGTTGAAACACCTTTTGCAGACTGGACAATAGAAAAATGTGACTTAGCATAACTAAACGCCAAATGCTTGAATAGTTTCTTTTGTGCTTTAAAATTAGAAGACTATATGCAGGTTTCCACTTACAAAAGTGGAAAGGACATATGGGATAAACTTTGTATAACATATGAGGGGACTAATGAGGTTAAGCAATCTAGACTTAATATCTTGTTATATGATTATGAATTATTTAGCATGAAACCTAATGAATTCATTTTTGATATGTACACAAGATTCACACAAATAGTCGCCTCTTTGCATGCACTAGATAAGGAACTAACGAATGTTGAAATGGTTAATAAAATTTTTCATTATTTGCCTACTACATATGATGCTAAAATTACTGCACAGAGTCTAAAGATTTAAACTTTTACTCTATTGACAATCTTCTTGGTTCACTATTTACTTTCGAGCAAGGAGTTAGCCAAAGAAAGATTGATGCATGTGAACCACGAAGGGAGAACAACATAGTATTAAAAGTGAACACTCACAACCTGAGGATGAATATGACATCGCATTGATGATTAGACAGTTCAAAAGCTTTCTGAAGAGGAAGCAGAAGAGACGCCAGCAATGGAATAGAGGTAAATTTAATAGAAATGGCAAGATTTCAAATGATGTGATTTGCTATGAGTTCAGGAAACCTGGTCATATCAAGACTGATTGCCCAAAACTCAAAGCCACTCCTAACAAGAAGAAGGAAGAGGAAAAACCAATTGTAAAAAAGGGCAAGAAGAAGTTTTAAAGAGCTTTCTGGGCGGACTCAGCTTCATATTCATTAGAAACTAAAAAGGAAGAAGAAGTCACTAATCTTTGCTTAATGGTCGATAGTCTTGATCAGTCAGATCAAGAAGAGGTATGCGACTTAACTTATGATGAATTATTTGAAGTTTCTGAACACATCCATGATGCATATAAGAAAATGAAGAAAATGCATGCTAGTCTAAGTTTAAATTTTGAAGAACTTAAAAAGGAACATGAAATCCTTAGGAAAGATCATGCCTTAATAGATGACAACCACATGAAATTACTCGATAAGTTTGATAACTTGAATAAAAATCATGAGAATTTAAAATCATCCTATGCTGATCTTGAAAAAGAATTTAAAAACTTTAAGGAAGAGTCGGAGAGCAAAACATATCGAATCAATTATACAAATCGAATCTTGGAAGATATTAATTCATTTTATAAGTTAAAAATAAAAGCTCTCGAGGATAATAGGATACCCCCCAGACTTGAAGATTTTACTAATCCTATCTTGTATCCTAAATTTATACAATCCCTAAATAGACAGATAAATGATAAAAGACTTAGGAATCCTTTTCCTAAAGTCAAATGTAATAATTATGGATTGCTTGAACATATAGCTCACATCGGTACTTTGAAAAATAAAAACTAATTTGGTGTGGAGACCTAAGATACATAAACCTAAACATATTATACATGCATCTGATTATAAATTGCCAAAAGGAGAACCCAAACTTGTTTGGGTTCTTAGGTCTAACATTTGATAATTTTGTAGGGTCGCTCTCACATAAGACCTCATGAGAGCATATGGAACTTGGACAGCAGATGTTCAAAGCATAAGACTGGAGATACTACTCAATTCATAATGTTGGAAGCCAGGAGTGGAGGCAAGGTTACACTCGGAGATAATACCACAAGGAAGGTGGTTGGATCAGGTATGATTGAAAACTTAATAAATTTTTCATTGAAAATGTATTATTAGTAGAAGGCTTAAAGCATAACCTGTTAAGTATAAGTCAGTTATGTGATAAGAGTTATTATGTAAAATTTTTTCCTACTAGCTGTTATTAAGCCTAAATGGAAAAGATGTTTTGAATGGAAAAAGGGTAAACAATGTTTATATGCTAGATTTGAACTGCATTCAATCCCCTACTACTTTTTGTTTAAAAATAGTATCTGATGAGTCATGGCTTTGGCATAGGAGACTTTGTCATTCTAGCATGAAAAACCTTAGGAGTATTACCCAAAAGAACTTAGTGAGAGATATACCTAAACTAAACTTTACTAAGGACCATCTTTGTGATGCATGCCAACTAGAAAAGCAAGTGAAGTTCTCTTTTCAGTCCAATAAGGATCTTAGGACTAGTAAATCATTGGAGATTTTACATATGGATTTTTTTAGACCTGTTGAAACTGTGAGTGTAGGAGGGAAGGTATACAGATTTGTGATTGTAGATGATTACTCAAGATTCCCATGGGTCAGATTTCTATTTCATAAAAGTGAATCATTTGAGAAATTTAGAAATTTTTTGACTTAGATTCAAAGAAAACTTGGGTGTAAAATCATGACTATATAAAGTGATCATGGAGGAGAATTTGAAAATGAAAAATTAGAGGATTTTTTTAAGGAAAAAAGAATTGATCACAACTTTTCAGCACCTAGAACCCCTCAGCAGAATGGGGTAGTCGAAAGGAAAAATAGAACATTACTAGAAGCCACCTGAACAATATTGCAGAATACTCACTTCCTAAATATTTTTGGGCTGAGGCGGTTAGCACTGCATGTTATGTTCTAAATAGGGTGAATATAAGATCTAAATTAAATAAAACACCCTATGAGTTACTAAAAGAAAGAACACCTAATTTTTCTCATTTGTATGTTTTTGGTTGCAAGGTGTTCTTTCATAACAATGGAAAATCTACCTTAGGAAAAATTGATCCAAAATCAGATGAAGGAATTTTTGTTGGATACTCAAGTGTTGGAAAATCTAATAGGGTATTCAATAAAAGAACTTTGGTAATTAAAGAGATCACACATATTATTTTTGATGAATCTGAAAATTTGGAAGAGCCAAATATTGTAGAAGATGAGATTGAGGATAACTCCCAAAAGTTTGATAAAATAAATTTGGAAAAAAATATGGAAGAAAATATGGAGATAGAAAACCCTTAGCCTAGAGATTCGAGATTTTCTAAAAATCACCCAAGGGAATTGATTATAGGTGAACCTAGTGAGGGTGTAAGGACTAGGTGTGGATTAAATAAGGAAGTCAATCATTTAGCCTTCATTTCAACTATAAAACCCACAAATATTGATCAAGCACTTTCAGATGAATTTTAGATTTTGGCCATGCAAGAAGAGTTGAATCAATTTGTAAGAAATAAAGTTTGGGAATTAACTACAAGGCCAAAGGATCAAAGTGTAGTTGGAACTAAGTGGGTATTCAAAAATAAAATGAATGACTCAGGAGTGGTCATTAGAAATAAGGCTAGATTAGTTGCTAAGGGGTATAATCTGATTGAAGGGATTGATTTTGAGGAGACTTCTGCCCCTGTAGCTAGACTTGAAGCAATTAGGGTTTTGCTAGCCTTTGCTTGTTTTAGAGGTTTAAATTATTTTAAATGGATGTGAAAAGTGCCTTTTTAAATGGGGTAATTGAAGAGGATATTTTTGTAGAATAACCTCCAAGTTTGGAAAATTCTAGATACCAAAATCATGTTTTCAAGTTAAAAAAGGCATTATATGGATTAAAATAGGCACCTAGGGCCTGACATGAGAGGTTGAGCACCTTCCTACTTGAAAGATCTTTTAAAAAAGAATATGTGGATACAACTCTCTTTTTGAAAAAATTTGGAAAGGATATACTCATTGTTCAAATTTATGTGAATGATATCATTTTTGGATCTTTAAATAAAAATCTTTGTGATGATTTTTCTAAAATAATGAGTAGTGAATTTGAGATGAGTCTAATGGGAGACTGAAGTTACTTTCTAGGCTTTAGCATTAAGTAAATTGAGGAAGGTACATTTCTTAGTTAGTCTAAATATGTTAAGGACATCCTCAAAAAAGTATGAAATGGACAATGCTAAATCTGTTAGTACACAAATGAGTTCCTCAGTTCAGTTGGATAAGGACCCTAAGGGAAAATATGTTGATCAAAAGAAATTTAGAGGGATAATTGAATCTTTACTTTACTTTACTGTTAGCCGACCCGATATCATATTTAGTGTTTGCTTGTGTGCTAGATTTCAATCAGATCCAAAAGAATCACATTTGACAGCATTGAAAAGGATTTTAAGATATTTGCTAGGAACACAGAACTTAGGAATTTGGTATCCTAAGTTTAGCTCTTCATTTGAAATTATTGATTATTCAGATTTTGACTTTGCAGGCTGAAGGGTGGTTAGAAAAAGCACTTCTGGAACATGTCAGTTTATTGGAAATTCTTTAGTGTCTTGGTCCAGTATAAAATAAAATTCAAAAGCCTTATCTACTGCAGAAGCAAAATACATTGCATTAGGAAGTTGTGTGGCACAAGTACTTTGGTTGAAATAACAGTTGATTGATTTAAGATTAACTATAGGCACTATACCAATTTATTGTGATAACACTAGTATAATTTGTATTTCTAAAAATCCTATTCAACATTTAAGAACAAAACACATAAACATAAGATATCATTTCATAAGGGATCATGTATCTAAAGGAGAAATTGAACTCAATCATGTTTCTACTGAAAATTAACTTGCAGATATTTTTACAAAATGTTTAGCCTTTGATACTTTTAATACATTAAGAACAAGGCTTGATATGATTGATTTGAATGCTTAAATAAAAATATTTTTGCAACATTGATGTTTGTTTTTTAGGTAAATCTTTTTGTGTTCTTTATGAGTTTTTAATTTTATATGTGTGATTTTTTCTTTCAGTTTGTGTTTTTTCATTGTTTTGTGTTTTTAGTGTGTTTTGTGTCTTAGTTTTGATTGATTGCGAATTTTTTTTTAGTGACAATTGTCCGAGACGAAATTTTTTCGTACGGGACGATTTATGTAATGTGATAAACTGTCAGATTTTGAACCGTTTGAGTGCAGTTTTCAGTGTTTTATTATCACTTCGTCTGTACGATCGTCATGATCGTCTGGAATGAAATGTTTTTTCAAACGACGAGACGAATGAATAATGTGGTTGAATGGATAAGGTAGTTTTTAATACGAACTTCGTACGTACGAACCTTTGATTTGTCTAGACGAACACATGTCGGTTCGATGGAGGGGACGGTTTCAACTGCCATTAAAATGATATAAGTTCTGATCGTCCCAGGACGAACACGTGTTTGTCTGTACGATCAGTCTGGTCAAAAGTTTGTATGAAAGGACGCTTCATAAGTTGTGTTGATTATGAAAAGCCATTTCATTTTGACGCTTTGGATCGTCCAAACAAAATTTTTTCGTATAGGACGAATTGAAAATTTTGTACGGGGTGAACTTTTTCGTCTGGTACAAACATATCATTTTCAATAAATAGAATGTCTTTTTAACTAAACAGTCACACTCACACATCACTTTCAAACCTTTCTTTCCTTAGATCTATCAATGGCAAGTTCTAGCAAGCGTCAAAAGAGTCTGGCTAAAGGTCCACCTAGAAATTCGTCTGAAAATTTTCTGTCTAAAGCCAATGAAGAATCTTTTGCTAGATTTTTCTCCGCAAAAATCACCTCGTCTAGAGTACTTCTTTAGGAACAGTTAACTTTTAAGGTAATGCACTTGTTTGCCTCTACTCAATTTGGGTTAATCCTCGCTTTAGTCCACTTCTACAACAAAGAAACCTTTCATTACTTTTTAGCAAACATGTCTTTCAACCCCGACCATTCTGTCATCAGTTCCTTTGTTTTTAAAAGGAGAGTTGAAATTATTAAGGCTGGCCTAGGTATCTTTTTGAACTTAAGGACTGAAGGAATAAGATCACACACCTTAGTCACTTCTAATTTTGATTGGACTGAAGTAAATCGAGTGATTAGAGAAGTTAATTTTAAGGAACATCTATCTAAGGTAGCAACTCTAGTTCGTGATGCCCATATCATCCAGCATGTTCTTAGAACTTTCATAATACCTAAAGCTGGTGATAAAGTCAATATTACTCCTCTTCTTTCTACTGTTACCTACTTAATTATGACCAAACAACCTATAGATGAGGCCCAACTCTTAATTGACTACATTTATGGACTCTCTGAAATTGGTCATGTCGTACATAAAAGAAAGAAGAACATTGCCTTTGGATATCTAGTAACCTACATTCTGGAAAAGAAGTATGATTTGATTCATCCAGACAAAGAATTTGAAGAACCGCTCTACTACAACGATGCATCCTTTAGAGCAATCTTCAATAAGGAGGAACCACGAAAAACTCATATTGTTATTAGTGAATCAGAAGAAGAAGCTGAGCCTACATCTGCTAGTAAACCAAATTATCAGGATTTGGTTCAAAGATTTAACAGTTTAGAGACTCATTTTGATCAAAAGTTTGATTAAATTGAAGCTCATATGCAGCAGTAGAATATACAATACAATCAAGACATGGGATTTATGCGCGATCAGATAAATGACATAAATTCCAATATGCTTATGATCAGTATTTATTTCAACTTCTTTGGTGCTGCACCTCCTCCTCCTCCTCCAAATCAGGGTCCGTCTGAGTGACTATTGCGTTTGTTTTGTGTGTTTTTCTGTAGTTTTTGTATTAGCTGTTCTCTTGAGAAAGTTTGTTGTATTTTCTTTTATTTAGATGTTTTTATATTGATATCTTGAGTTATATTGTAATTTTATCTTATTGAAATCAATATATGATCTTGTATTTTTGGCTTTAATATTATTGAAATATGTGATAGCATTATGAAAATTATTAGATTTTTTAATCTTAATAGTGCTATATCTTGAATTGTAAGTTAAAATTAAATTCATTAGAAAATCTAATTTTTCTAAATTTAAGTTTTTCTTATAACTTAATGTTATTAAGATTATTAATCCATGTCTCTTATTTAGACTACATTATTATTAATATTATTACTGTAAGAGTGATGTTTTTCTTATTTTGTATTTCACTTATCAATTAATATTTATGCATTTAGAAAGATTTGAAATTTTAGATTATTGTTTTTGTAAAGAATACGATTACTCTTAAAAATTGTAAAAATATATAAAAATCAAAAGTAATGTGCAAAGGTTTGCAATGTGAAAAACAGGTACAAAATAAGCCCAAAGTGAAAAGATGCACAAAAATGTGCTACAAATTTGAAAAAGATGTGCAAAGAGCCACATGTGGTAGTTATTTCTTTCCAAACTCTTTTAATCTCTTAATTCAAATTGATCTTATGTTCATTTATATTTCATATTGAAATTTGAAATATACAATTTGGTATCATCCTTCTTGTAATGATTTTCTCTATATTAGTGTCTAAATTGAACCATGCTTTTGATAACTTCTTTTTATTATCTAAGTTATATCTCTTCTTAAATTATATGAATTTCTATGATTTACCTAATGTTTTAATTTTATTTATATAACTTATTTCAATCACTTTCAAGATTAAATTATCATATGATTTCCAAATATCAGCTTACATTTCTAGTCTTTCTCTTCTTCACTTTTTGCTGTTGTCAAAAAAGGGGAGATATTGTTTGTTTATTTTGTTTTTATTTTGTGTTTCTTTTGTGTTTTGTGTTTCTTTTGTGTGTGTGTTGTGTTTGTTTTGATTTTTATCTTTAAAATTTAAATAAAAATAATAATAATAATAAATATTCATGATTCAATTACCTCCTTATTTTCACATGTTCATCAATTCAGGGAGAGCTTAGGAGATTCTTAAAATTTGAAATCCTACAAATAATAATTATTTTGCCATCATCAAAAAGGGGGAGATTGTTAAGTGTTACTATTTGTATGTTTTACATTCTTGCAACTTATATAGTTTTGATGATTCTAAATATTATTATTTTATGTGTAGTTATCTCCTAACACTTTTTTGGAAAATTTGTTTTTGCTCTTATGTGTACTAACATTTCAGGAAAATCAAACTCCAGACTATTGAAGAATTCAATTCATATTCAGCATGATATAGTTTGTAAATTAAAGTTTGTACTTAGCTTTATATTGAATTTGAGAGGGAGTGATTATAATTGTGTAGATAAGCACACACACACTTGGGGAACAAGAAATTTATATTGATCGTACGAGATGAACATAGTTCATACGGGATGATCAAATCAGTTATCCCCTCGGTAAAGCAATGGATCGAATAGGAAGTGAGAAAATTTTTCTAAGTCCTGATCGTCCGGATAAAATTCCATATTCGTCCCAGGACGAACTCCTCTGGATTCTCACCTTACACTGTTCATCCAGACGAAATGCATGATTCATCTCTGGACGAAATCCTCTGCACTTCCAATTTGATCAGTTCATTCAGACGAAGCCAAGTTTATCCCTGGACGAACTCCTCTAGACTTTGAGTTTACACTAATCGTCGAGACAAAATTCACTATTCATCTCTAGACGAAATCCTCTGTGCAAAAATCGTCCAGGATGAAGATATGTTCGTCCCAGGACGAAGTGAATCAACACTTCAAATTTTGACGTCGTTCTGCACTTTTTGGGAACCGACCTATGGAATAACTGAAAGTTCATTAGGGATGTTAAGCCCTATGAACTTAGTCCCAAGCTAACCAAGAGGGGGGTGAATTGGTATTTTAAAAACTCTTTTCACAAAGAAAGAAAATTGCATAAACTAAATCACACCACAAAAATAAATGCGGAATTTAAAAGCGCGAAAGCAAGAAAAAGAACACAAAATTTTATAGTGGTTCGGTCGACTCGACCTACGTCCACTCCTTTTGTCATCACAAAAAAGAGGGTCCAAAAACAAATAACGACTAAAAGCAAACAACAGGAAACAAACAACAGAAAGCACAGACTAAAAGAACTAGGGATCCTGATCATCAGATGGAGGTGGAGGAGGTGGCTGCTGAAAGTAGGTGGCAAGTGTGGTGAGCTGAGCATTGAACCAGGCAATGTCCTGGTCATGCTGCTGCTGCTGCTGAGTAAGGAAACTGTCAAATCGGGCTAAGTCCTCAGCGCGGTGTTGTTCGTAGCAGGCAATATCCTCAAAATGTTGCTGCTACTGTGCAGCAACGTAGGCGTCAAACCGAGTCTCCCAACGATCAAACCTCTCAATCAACTAATCAACCGGAGAGTGCTGGTGGAGAGGGACAGGATCAGGAACGAGAGCGGGAGCCTCCTCCTCTCTAGCCCCCTGACCTTCCCCATCTCCTGGGTGGAGACGAGTACTATAAAGGGCAGTGAAGGAATTGTTTGAGTAGAAAGGGGGGTGAAGGTCAGGATGAGTAGGATATTGAAGATTGTATTTGGTTTCAAGGACATAGGAAATGATGTGTCCTAAGGCTAGATTGGGCTTTCTCTTATGGCCTGGATCGTGAATTGTGGTTAGGTGATCGATGTAACGAAAAAGTAGATCAGTGGCATTGAATTCTCTCTGGGCCATAATGTAGAAAGTAGTGAGGGAAAGTAGTGGGGTGATGTGGATTTGGTCCCAGGCTTTTGGAATTATGGAGGTGCGAAGGACATGTTGGATTGTCCTAGCATCTTTAACTAAAGAGCTAGTCTCCCCAACGTGGAAAGGTGCATTGGTCTGGCAAAGGAAGTGATTCGTCGTGGACCAGTCAAAATCATGATCAGAGGCGATTAGGTGCAGCTTATCCCCGGTGGTGGATAGCTGTAAAAGATCAACACAATCCTGATATGTGATTTCGACATGGAATCGATTCACATAGGAGGTCAGGGCTGTGAAGGTGCGGTTAATGCGCAGGCTTACATAAAATTCAAGGAGGAGTTCGGAAGAGAAAGGGACGGCGAGAGTGAGTATGAAACAGAGAGAGGTGTGGGCAAAAAGGTCCATTACCGGATATGAGAGATGTGTAGGATTAATTGTCCGGGAGAGGGTGATGCCACACTCCTTGTAGCGATGATAGGCAGCTTGATCTTCTGCCTCCCTGAATCGAGGGTCTAAAGTCGCCCTCGAAGAACTTCCAGATGTTTGTCGGACGCGTTTCCCACCAGCCATAGAGAGGACTAAGCAAAAACACAAGAGGAGAAAGGATGAAGAGTGAAAAATTATGGCTGGAACGGCCTGAATTTAAAGAAACGGCCATATCGTCCTGGCCGATATGGTTCAATAATTATGTACAGGCCGATTGGTCAAAAAGGCGGTCCGATCGTCCGGGCCGATCAGATATCGGCCAGGCCGATTAGACACAGGCGATCGTCCCGAGGAGTCAATCCGGACGACCGTTGAAAAAGCAGATCGTTCGGGCCGATTAGGTGTATCGTCCAGGACGATGCACAATAATTGATCGTACCGGCCGAAGTTAAAATGTTTAAAATGCTTGCCACGTGTATCGTCCAGGACGAACAGTGGATCGGCCCGGCCGATTGTCCAATAATGGATCGTCCGGGGCCGAATTTAAAAATCAAAACGTGCTGACACGTGGATCGTCTAGGACGATCCAGTGTATCGGCCAGGACGATGCACATAACATGCATCGGCCAGAAAAAATATTCCATCGGCCAGGACTATCGCCATGAGTTCGATCAAATCGTCCAGGACGATATAGTATCGTCCAGGACGATGAGTCACATCAAGCACAGAAAGTTCAGCAGATGGATTTTAAAGAGAATTTGTCACATCGTCCAGGACGATAAAAGTATCGTCCAGGCCGATGTTACTTGAAATTAAAATCAAGGGAAGAATGGTGATGATCAAGACCCTCAAAAAATAAAATAAAAGAAAAAAACAGTCAAAACAAAAAAAAAGAAAAATAAAAACAACAACACAAGGAAAAACAAAAATCGAATATTTTTGGATTTTAATTTTTCTAATTTTTTTTTTATTTAAAGAGGCATCATATGAGAGTTCTTTTCAAAAAGTTAAACTTTTAGAGTTCCAAGAGATCAAGAAGTTTAACAAATTCCAATCAGGAGAGGGTAAAACATCTGATTTTGTTAACCCTAGATCAGACATCCTTCAAGGTACAAACATTCTTGGAAAACAGAAATCTAACTCAGAATAACTAAATAGGATAAAAAGATCCATTCAAGACTTGTTTACAAATAAAATATCTCATAAATAATAAACCAAAGTAATTTTTCTCAATCATGGAAATTGAAATCAAGTCTTTGAAAGTATCGCATAATCAATGGGTTTTCTAAGTTTTAAGAGTTTTACCAAAGAGAGGATAGCTTGCATCTAGTGGGCTTATTTTATGCCTCTTGTCATTTTGATTGGCTCTTTTGAGCATCTTTTGATTTGAATACACTTTTGTGTATATGGCTTTTTTTTCAATTTGGCTTCATTGGCCTCTTTCCTTTTTTTTAACTCTTGCAAGCTAAAAACTCTTTAATATACCCTTAAAAAAAGCTTAGTTGTGAGTATATCCTCCAAATATTAGAGAATAGGAGCTCTCTCTCTAACATAGGGAAGAACAATCCACAACACAAAATCAAAATCATGTAATAAATGCAATGGCAAGATTTCAAAAGCTTGAATGATATCTAAGAACTTTGGCTATTATGCGTAAGATAAATTAATGTAGCAAGATAAGAAAAAGATCTTAAATGAAAAGCCATTGGTTAAACTGAGTTTAGACTTTTGTTTAGAGAAGAAAATCATACCACTAAACAAAGTCAGAAGGAGGGAAAACATCAACAGTTTACTCCCTTTAACCAATTTAGAAAAAGCTAAACACTAT
Organism: Dendrobium nobile; assembly: GCA_022539455.1. Classification (NCBI taxonomy): domain Eukaryota; kingdom Viridiplantae; phylum Streptophyta; class Magnoliopsida; order Asparagales; family Orchidaceae; genus Dendrobium; species Dendrobium nobile. The sequence continues at coordinate 45,695,052 of CM039721.1, forward strand.
CTCTAAAATTCCAAAATCTAAAGGCTTGAAAAAATTCATCATATGAAATACCAAAATTAAAGAGCAACGCGAAAACAGAACACATAAAAACAAACAAAAAGAATGAAAACAACGCAAACTAGACTACCACCAAGTAAGCACAAAAACTAGCACAAAAAAAAAAGAAACACAAAAAACTAAACATTTCAAGCACGTGATAAAGCAGCAAGTTGAAGCAATTTTGAGCTGCAAGCCTCCTTTTGTCCAGTTATCCTATGCTCCCACGAGGACTTTGGTGAGAGCACACCTGCAAAACTCAACATCAGTCAGATTTAGGAACCCAAACAGGTTTGGGATCCTTCTTAGAAAAAGTAGAATACAATGCAGGTATGGTATGCTGTGAATCATGCATCTTAGGTCTCCACACCCAATGTGTACTACGGTGAACGGTGCAAGTGTGTGAGATGTGTCCTAGCATGCCACATGAGAAACATCTAACTCCAGGAAAAGGGTTTCTTAAATGGTTTGAGTTATAATGCCTCTTCCTAGGTTCTGGCTTAAGATCAAAAGTGAAAGTCATCCGATTTTTCTTATATGTATCAAAATCATTTTGAATCCTCAAGTTAGTTCTTTTTAATGCATCATTCTCCATCCCCAAATTTTTCTCAATCTCTTTAGATTTCTTAAGATCAACCTTAAGTGAGGTGTGTGAAGCTTTTAATGCATTGTGTTCATCAACTAATTTCAAATGCTTTTTGTTCAACTCATCAAATTCATCAAGAAGAGCCATGTGATTTGAATCAATCGTTGCATGATCTTTGAGAAAAACTTCATGCTCTTTTTGTAGATTTGAATGTTCTAATTTTAGGCTAGCATGAGTCTTTTTAAGTTTTTTGTATGATGCATGGATTTTTTCACAAATTTCAAACAATTCATCATAGATTGGTTTACATACCTCTTCCTCATCACTTTGATTCTCTCCCATGAAACACAAGTTCGTAGTCTCTTCCTCTGGTTCAGTCTCATAGGAATCAGTACCAGATTCTGCCCAGAAACCTCTTTGGATTTTCTTCTTGTCCTTCCTCGACTTGGCTTTCTCCTCACCTTTGTCCTTTTCTTTGCTTGAATGATCTTGAAGTGTAGGGCAATAGGCTCTCACATGTCCAGGTTTCCTGCATTCAAAACAAACAACATCAGAAGATCCTTTAATATGTTTGTGATCCTTACCTTTTCTCCAATTTTGATGATGCTTTTTTTTCTTCCTTAGAAAGCTTTTGAATTGCCTTGTGATGAAGGAAACTTCATCGCTTTCAGACCCGGAAGATTCAGAATTCGATTTGTGTGCCTTCAGTGCAATTATTTTCTCCTTTTTCTTTTCACCTGCATCAAGATTTCTTTGATTCACCCCTTGCTCGTAAGCAATGAGTGACCCAAGAAAGTTATCAATAGAATAGGTGTTCAAATCCTTAGATTCAGTTATTGCAGTGATTTTAGCATCATATGATGAAGGCAAGCATCTCAAAATCTTGTTAACTTTTTCATAGTTTGAAAGTTCTTTTTCTAGAGCATGCAATGAAGTAACAATCTGAGTAAACCTAGTGTACATGTCAGAAATCGATTCATGAGGTTTCATACAAAAAAGTTCGTAGTCATGCAAGAGAATATTTAAACAGGATTGTTTAACTTCATTAGTACCTTCATAGGTGATGCACAATTTATTCCAAATCTCTTTACCAGTTTTGCAAGTTGAGACACGCATGTAATTCACAGATTTCGAAGCACAAAAAAAATAGTTCAAACATTTCACATTTAATTGAGCTAAATCTTGTTCATCAAAATTCCATTCAGTAAAAGCAATTTCAGTTTTAACACCATTAATTTCACGAGAAGGTGGAGAATAACCTTCTTGAATAAGCATCCACATGCGATAATCAGTAGATTGCAAAAATGTTGACATGCGAGTTTTCCAAAAATCAAAAGGTAAGTTATCGAACAGGGGAGGTCGGGTAATGGAATACCCTTCCGTAGTGTTACGATTCCCAATGTTAGCCATGGATCAAATTCAAAAAGTTTTTAAACTTTAATTTTTGAATCCCGCTCTGATACCACTTGAAAGTTCATTAGGGATGTTAAGCCCTATGAACTTAGTCCCAAGCTAACCAAGAGGGGGGGGTGAATTGGTATTTTAAAAATTATTTTCACAAAGAAAGAAAATTGCATAAACCAAATCACACCACAGAAATAAATGCGGAATTTAAAAGCGCGGAAGCAAGAAAAAGAACACAGAATTTTATAGTGGTTCGGTCGACTCGACCTACGTCCACTCCTTGGAGGCACCTTCCAAGTGTTGCACTACAAAACGTGACTCTCCTTTAGCCCCCACGGCTAGGCGGAGAAGCCCTTACAAGAACCTCCTTTTTGCCACCCCGGCAAGGCAGAGAACCTACCTCCTTTTGCTTCCTCCTGAAGCTGGCAGAGAACCAAAACCAAAAGCAAACTCCTTACCTCTACCGACCCTTCCACGAACGAGAAAATCTAGACGAAGACGAAGCAGAGCGATCCTTGAAGCAACCCTTGTGAATCCCCTCACAAGCTCCCCCTCACAAGATCCTCTCTCTCTCCTCTCTCTCTTTCTCTCCTCAAGGTCTTCTCAGGTCAAGGCAGCAGCCAAAGGTCTTTAAAAACGTTGAACAAGAGCTCTTAAATAGAAGAGCTTCAAAGGAGCTCATTAATTGCAAGTTGCCAACAATATCGTCCAGGCCGATATGGACATCGGCCTGGCCGATCAGTACAAATCAAAGAAGATCGGCCAGAGCATCGCCCTGGATGCAAAACTGGACGATTGAAAATTGGCTTGATCGTCCAGGCCGATGTCACGATCGTTCGGGCCGATCAGTTCAAATCAGAGGAAAATTGTCCTGACAATAGCCCTGGATACGAGCTGGCCGATATTTATCGTCCTGAAGTAACTTAAGGTTTTTGACTAGATCGTCCTGGCTGATCCTGCGATCGTCCAGGATGATATGATCATATCAATCATCCTTAATTACTCCCTTGATTTCCTGATCAATTAAGGCATAATTTGTGAATATCGTCCAGGCCGATCTAGGATCGTCCTGGCCGATAATTTAAAAATACAGTATACCTTAATTGTCTAAGGCGGCAACTTCTTTCTGTTTTGAGCTTATCGTCCAGGCCGATCTGCTAATGTCGGCTGCCTTAATTAAGAATCCTTACTTAGACTTTCTATTTTAAGCTGATCGTCCCGGACGATATAAATATCGGCCGGGCCGATGTGGGCAAAAATAGAAATTCTAAGTCTCTCAAGTGTGTGTGTGTGTGTGTAGGGTTACTTAGCATCAGTCTCTTTGACCATTACAAGTAGACTTAAAAGGTGAAAATCAAAAGTACAGACTGACTCAACCCTAAACATATGCAATCCTAAACTTGGCTCCTTCTTGATCGTCCGATCTTCGATTCCTGAAAAGTTAGAAGCAACAAGTAGTCCAAGAGAAATAGTGTTTGTCAATCATCAAAACATAAGCTATAAAAAATAGATTTGCAACAATAACCGTTCGTACCGGATGAACATAGTTCGTATGGGATGATGATCGGGTACGAAGCCATTTCATACTCATATACATTAGGATCATTTCTGACACTTTAAATAAAATCTTCTAGGATGATCCACGATCGTACGGGATGATCCATTTCGTGTTGACTTGAAAATTTACAGTTTTTGGACGATTTTTCTTGTCTCTTCTATATATAGTCCAATTTTGACTGCCACCAAATCTTTTTGTCTATTGATATTCGTGCCTATTGAAATAAGAGTCAATGAGAGAGTGTGAGAGAGTGTTCGAAGAAGGATTCTTGCTACTGGAGCGTGAAGGCTTCACTTGGAGTTTAAAGGTAAGAGTCTTTGTTTTTGAATTGTGATTACTTCACTCTTTTCTTTCTTCTTTTTAGAATTCTTGTGAGGAGATCTGTCAAGGAGATCTGGTTCTCTGCCGACACTTAGAGAGTGTGAAAAGACAAAGGGTTCTCTACCTACACTAGGAGAGTGTGAACAGCCGAAGGTTTCTCTGCCCACACTAGGAGAGTGTGAAAGGACGAACAGTTCTCTACCAACACCTGGGATAGTGTAAAAGGACGACGGTTCTCTGCCAACACTAGGGATAGTGTAAAAGGACGACGGTTCTCTGCCGCATTGGGTAGTGGTGGAAAGAGTTTGTTCTAAAGGCTTCTCCACCCTTCTGTGGGTGCAAAAGGAGAGACATTATTGGTATTAGTGCAATAATCGGAGGGTGCCTCCGGGGAGTGGATGTAGGTCTGGTTTTGACCGAACCACTATAAATCTTGTGTCTTTTATTCTTTACTGCTTTTTATTTTCTACTTTTCTGTTCTAAAAATTGTGGTTGAAAAACTATTTCTATAAATTCATTAAAGTTTAATTTCGGTTCAAAATATTCAAAAGAGGGATAAATTTTTAAAATACTACCCCCCCCCCTCTTGGATAGCCTTGGGACATAAGCTTAGGTTTAACAACCTAATTCATAGTGAACGAGTTTCAACAATGATAACCATCAGATGATTTCAAAAGCAAAAATAAAAAGACTCAGAGAGGCAAGACCAAATGTAGTGCCCCGATAGAGTACGACCAACATCACCATAAGAAATAGCACTCCCCTCACTAGAGCACAAGGCAAAAATGAAAACTATAACAGTAAATACATCAATTATAGTAACAAGGAATGACACGACCAACACCAGTTAAATCATCATAAATGATAACCACCATCACAATCTAATAGCATAAGTAACTAGCATCAGAAAACCTAGACCAAATACTAAAACTAAGACAAAAGAAATTGTAGTAATCAGAAGAGGAATTAAATAGCCAAGTACAACCATCAGAATCAAATATGCCAAACCAAAAAGGATTTCCATACAAGCTCAGGTGTGTAGTATCTATGATGCTACCAAACACGACACTCAAATGCCAATCCAATTTACTCCTAAACTCACCTAGGCTCGCAATGATCCTATACAGGAAATTGACACGGGAATAGAAGGATACACATTTTAGTGAAGATAGAAAAATTACACAACCACACACTTTCACTCGAATAGGCCAACAGAAGTTTCTGTTAAACTAGTAGACACAGCTAAGACCAAAACTAATATAAAACCAATTCGGAATAACCTAGAGAGTAGACGAGCAGCATAAAGAGTATTAAACAATATAGCTAGTTTCCCATCATAGCTCAAAATAGGCTAATCCCAATAGTTAGCATCGAAATATAAATCAAGAGTACTAATAAGTAGATTGCCAAAATAATGATGGCAAAAAATCATCCTTCTATAATAATTAAGAGCCCTATAAAGATAAGTAGTAGGGAAGTGGCAGATCCTAAAATCCATATTTTGGGCAAACAATAGATTACAAAACTCATTCCCATCCATACTAAAGGAACCAAAGAATAAGTAGCACTTGATACTAAGGCTAATATTCAAAGCCAAAAGCTAATGCTCGTCAAAATTCGGCCCACTATCAGAATTCAAGGGAAAAAGAGATAGAAAACATTATAAGTATAAACCACCTGAAGAAAACCATCTAAACTAAGCAGTGTATCAGAAAAGTAAAAAGGCCAAAAAGAGACCCAATAAAATAAAGCATCAATTTCTAACATAAGGAAGACCAAGTTTATCTAATCTAATGATGCCTTTAACAAAGGAAGGGTAATTATTATAAGAAAATTTAATAAAGAATTAGAGGTTAGAACCATGATTAGCTAAACAGTCAGCACAAGCATTGCCTTCTCTATTAATATGAGTGAACTTAACATTAAAGAGAATCAGAAGCTGTTTAATTTCCCTAATAAGATAGAAAAAATCAGGACTACAAATTTTCTCATCGTTATCTTTAAGGTAAAATAGCATGTGCTAAGCATAAACTTCAATCCAAATATTAACCAGACCAAGGGAAGACATAACTTCAATCAAAAGAAGATAGCAGAAAGTTTAGAGTAAATAATAGAGCATACGAGATGAGTACTAGCAAAGCAATAATAAAATTATCATTAGAATCTCTAATGATACCACTACAGCCACTTGTCTCCCCTTTAACTGATCCATCACTATTAAGCTTGAACATGTTTTAATCCAACAAATCAATTTAAACCCCTCATTGAAAACCTTATCATGATGAACAATACCAAATTCTTTATCCACATGAGAATAACCTTTAAAATTCTTAGAGCTCATAAGATTTGTATTAAACAACCTACAAACTTTATCTATAACATTTCTAATAATATGTTCATGATTCATAGAAATATTGTTAAAAAGCGAGTTATTCCTGCTGATCAAAAGATACTAGAGAATAAGTGTAGGAATAATATTGACATATGATCTTTTCACAATAATGAACCACAAACTTAGGATATCCTTAATAAAAATATTACTCATAAAGTAATTCACTTTAAAATATCCTCAAAATGAATCCAAACTTTAGTAGCAATAGGTTCATAAATAAAAATATGATGCATATTATCATCATGATAACAACATTGGAACTTTGAAACTAAAATAAAACCATGTTTAATTAAAATCTCATCCGTATGAACAAAATTATGCATGAATCTTCAAATAAAAGTAGCAATAGAAGTGGGACTGCTTTTGTGCCATAACCTAGTAAAAAATTTAGAAGAAGCATATTTAATTTTAAAAGTATTCCAAGCCTTATTAATACTAAAGATGATATTGCTAGCAGTGTTGCACAATAAAAGATCATCAACATCATTGTTTAAAGGAAGTTGTAAAATTTAATTAATAATAGACATAGGAATAACTTGCAAAAGTTTTTGAATATCCCGATAATTATTGGTTATAAAATAATAAACCTTGATAGTAGAGGTAGAGACTGATTGGAGCATATTATCAATAGAAGATTGATTCAACCACTTGTTCGGCCAAAACAAATAGATTAGTGCAGCCAATACCCCAATGAATATAAGGTTCCACTTCCCATTTGATGATGCAAAGTCTTTTCCAGACCATAGAATCACCCATTTTATAAGTACAAACGGTTGGATGATTGCCAACACAATATTTATGTGTCATAAACTTAGCCCAAAGACTAGTTTTAGCACGAAAGTTATACCAAAGTTTATAGGAAAAAAGCATGAGCTAAATCAGCCATGTTCTAGCACCCTAAACTACCTTCCTCCAAAGTACCATAACACTTATTCCAAGATGACTGGAGGACTTTAGAATTACCACTCTTACCTTTCCAGAAAAACTTATTGATTAATTTTTCCAATCTATCACAAACCACAAAAGTAGGGTGAATAGTTTGGAAAACATAAATAGGAAGGGAGCAAAGAACACTTTTAATCAACACCAATCTACCACCATAGCTAAGGAAATTAAAGTCACAAGAGTTTATTTTATTCTGCACATTAATAATCAAATCATCAAAAAGAAAAGATCTTTTATGACCTTTAAAAGGAGGAACACCTAGATACTTAAACGGAAGGGAACCTTGCACAAAACCAATAATACCTTTAATAGAAATGATGCGATCACTAGACAAATTCTTAGGATTGATAAAACAACACTTATTTCTACTAAGGTTTAAACCACTCAAAAGCTCAAAATTATTCAAGAAAATAATAAGCATATTAACCATATTGATAGAACCATTTGAAAAAATAATAAAATCGTCAGCAAAGCATAAATGAGAGATAGGAAACTCCCTAGAAGTTCTAAAATATAGGTTTGGGTGAACATCATAAAGATGGGTAAGACCTCTAGAGAGACACTCAGCCACAATATTGAAGAGTGTAGGGGAAAGAGGATCACCTAGCCTAATACCATGTGAGGAATTAAAAAAATATTTCTTTTAACATTAACAATAATAGAAAAAATAAGTGCCCTAAATATTATTCTTTATTGAACTAATGAAATTAGCCTCTATTCAATATTATTTAAAGATTTTAGGCCATTTTTTTAAATGAATTATGCTTTAAGGTGACAACACTATCAATATTGATAGAATCAAATTAGATAAATAATATTAAAAATAATATAAAATACTATCATGATATAAAATATAATATATTTTAAAATCATCTAATTTTTATTAAAATTAATATAATATATAACATTTTAAATTACATTTTTTTAGGAAAATTTGGGGCCAAAGCCCATATATTACTATAAAAGGAAGAATACAAGGAGTAAAATGATCGAACCCCACAATAGCTACAACAAAAAAAATAGCTAGAAGGGGAGGAAAAACAAAAACCTATACCACCCAAAACAAAAGAGAACAAAAAAAGAGAGAACAAAAAAGAGCAGTAAAAACTCTTAAGGACTCAAGCTACAGTCCGAGTAAGAAGACCAACAAAACATCATTAGAGATGATAAGAAATTCCCTTGGTTGCCAACGAGACCCTCCAAGGGGAAGCAAGAGAAGCAACGAGCATCATTATCTGTCAGAAAATACCCCTAGCTGATAGGGATGAAGCCCTTGCTTACCAAGGAGGCCTTCGAGGAACCATAAAAAAAACCTCATGCACAATAAAACCATGAGTCACATGATCCGCAATAGCTAGTAAATTAGAGATCAGTGAGAGAACTGCTCCGAAGAGTAGTTGTTAAGAGAAAAAAGAGTTTTTCCATCTAATAGTTTTGAACATAATAACACTTTTGATTTTTGCAATCACCGTGGATTAATAATCATAATAATTCTCAAAAGGTCTATCATTTTTTGATCTCCAAATAAAATAGATAGTGGCACAAAGACTGAGGTTAAGAAAGTATTTTGATTTTTTTTCAACAACTACATCCTTAATAAAATTGAATGCATGCAGGAGGTTAGGCCTTAAAAGCATAATTTCGAATCCCCTCAACAAGTTTTTTTAAAATTCCATATGAAAAGTAACATTCAAAGAAGAGATGTGAATGCATTTCTAAAGTAGAATAACAGAGAATGGAAGATGTTTGAGCAGGGATGCCTTGTCTAACCATCCACTATTTTTAAACCCTATTTAAAAGCAAGCCAAGCATAGGATGAGAACCTGAAGGAATATTTTTTGTGCTAGATATATTTGTACCAACCAACCAAAGGAAGAGAAAAATAAAACTGATTTGCAAAAGACTTAGTGTTAGGATTTTTAGCTCCCTTCCAAAGATTGCCCACATATGATGTGAACATGATAACCAAACTAATTTCATTAATCAGGTTATCAAGAAATCAAGCAGGTAAATTTCAATTACCATTAAGCATCAGGTTACTCACGGGTATATTAGAAAGTAGTATAGTTATGATGTCCAGGCTAGAGATGTTGAATAGCTCCATAATGGATTTTCCTTTACACCAAGGTTCTCAGAGAAAGGACAAAGAGCAGCAACAGTGCACTCTAAGTGTTAGACAATTCTTAATATTATTGGCAACCACGCTAATAAATTTACAGTATATAGAAGGATGCTTGACTTGCCAATTCTAGAGGGATTGATATTTGGATTTCCACCAATGAAATAAAATACTATCAAAATTGAGAATTATTCAAATGAGAGAGGTGCCAAAGGTGAAGTATAAGGAGTCAATAGACGGAAGGCCAAGTCCCCCATGCTCCTTAGGAGTACATGTGTCTCTCTAAAGTACCATATGAAGTTTTTTCTCATTGATTTTCCCAAAAATATAGAGATATGGAATAGGTTTTAGAAATGAATTTGTTACATTTTTTGGGAATAATAAAACCCTTTAACTAGTAGGCAATGGTGTTGCAAATAGTATATTTTAAGAATTGAATTCTACGTGCAAAGGATATAGATTTAGCTTTACAACCATCAAGAGATTGAAGAATAGTTTTAATAAGAGGTTGAAAGTCAGCTTGATGGAGTCTCTTTGTATTTATAGTTAAGCTTAGATACTTAATAAGATTTTGTGATTTGGAGATGTTAAGAAAATTACATATATGCTGCTCCATAGGACAGTGCTTAGAGAAGATGATAGTGCTTTTTTCCATGTTGATATGAAGGCACGTAGCAAGAACAAAGTGATGTAGTATTTCCATGAGGGTAACTGCATTCTACTGAGTGGCCTTACCAAAATCAAGTAAATCATCAGCATATAAAAGGTGAGTTAAGGAGCTGTTACTCGAACACATCCTAGAAAAATTGTTGTTCATAACAGCCACGTCAAAGCAGTTAGAGAGCCCATCCATAATAATTGAAAAAAAATGGAGATAAGGAACATTCCTACCTAAGACCAATTGTAGAATTGAAAAACCCTTCTAGCACACTATTGATAGCCACAGAAAAGTAAACATTGGATATGCTAGCTTTGATCCAAGCTGCGAAGGTTGGAGGGAATCCTTTAGCCAAGAGATGGGCTAGAAGAAATTCCAAAGAGACAGAGTCAAAGGCTTTGTGGATATCAAATTTGCACATAGAATTTTCTCTTTAGCCTTTTTGTTAAAATCCCCCAAGAGTTTAGTAGCAAGTAGGATGTTGTCGGTAATGATCTACCCTTAATAAATCCTGCTTGGCTAGGGTGAATAATGTAAGGCCTAACCTCTTTCATTCTGTTAGCTAATATTTTTTTCTATGATCATATAAAAGGAATTATAGAGAGAGATAGGCCTACAATCCGTAACACAAGAAGCATGAGAGTGCTTAGGGATCAGGGCAATGATAATAGCATTAGCTTGCTTAGGCATAAAGTTAGTGGAGAAAAAGCTCAAGACAACATAGCACAATTGTTTCCCAATAACATTCCAAGTGGTTTTATAAAATTCAAATGTGTAGCCACCATGTCCAAGGGCCGTAGAGGAAGGGACAGAGAAGACAACCACTTTTATTTCATCCATAGTGATCGGGAACCATGTTCCCAGTATGCAGAGTGGGAATGGCCATTATAGAAGATTGTGGCTTACAAAAGAGAACCACATAATAATTTATAAAATGATTGTTGATATCTTGATGGGAAGAAAGATTGACCCCATTGAGAGTTATGTAGTTAATCATGTTGGAATTGTGCCGGGAATTAATTTTGGAGTAGAGAAAATTCAGATCATCCTCACCAAAAGTAAGCTATTTAGCCTTTTCCCTTTGAATAATCCAATCTGACCACTATGACTGAGAATCAACAACTTGTTAGTTAACCAGCTTAAGAGCAGCATTAAGATATGCGTATGTCGGGTTGTTTTGGATTTAAGCAAGGTGAGTGTTTTTAGAGAGGGTAAGGTACACAATTTTTTGTTTAAGGAAATTGGAAGAGGCCCAGCTTTAGATTTAACGATGGTTTTGAGGGTTTCAACTTGTGATAAAATGAGGAAGTGGTGCTGTCATTGACAATTTGAGATAAAGTTGAAAGTAAACCATCCCAAAATTCACGTACATTTTTCTAATAGTTTTTATAGAGAAACCTGTGCTTTTTGTTCGAAGAGGCAGTAGGTCTAATAATGATGGGGAGTGGTATGAGATTTTAGGGTCAGCCACCAAATAGTAAGAGCCAAAGAAGCTATCTAACCAATAATCATTGGTGAGGACTCTGTCCAACTTGATATGGATGGGGTAGTCGGTTCTTTGATTAAACAAGGTGAAGAAGTGCCCTGTCGATGCAAGATCATGAGCCCCAATATTGAAAATCATATTATTCAATTCCCCAAGTTTGCAAGAATGCAAGGGGGAGTCACTAGTGTTTTATGAGCATATCAATAGCAGTTAAAGTCTCCAACTATAGCCCACGGCAAAGAGGTGCTCTGTGCCTGTTGGGTGAGGGGTGATTCTAAAAAGTCTGCCTCTCATTAATCGAATTAGAGGCATAAACTATAGAGATACAACAAATGTCATTAGAGCCAACTTGAACAACACCATGAATAAGATGTGGAGTAGTAAGAAGAGAAATGAAATTCAACTTATGTGAATTCCATTTAATACAAATTCTACCTGGGTTAGATAACGAGAAAATATCACAACATTTCTCATTGGGCATTAGGGCATGGGATGAGAGGAACTAGTTGTCAGAGGTGGACAAATGAGACACTTTAGCTTCAAGGATGAAGAGTAAATCTAGTTTGTATTTACTAATAAAATGTTTACAATAAAGGACTTTGGTTGGGCTATTAAGAGCATCTACCACTAAAGTGATCACTCCAATGTCCAGCAAGCGAGAGGAAGATTCTTAATCTTGATCCAGAGCGGAATGGAGGGAAATTCCTTTTTTGGGGATGAAATCAGGAGTCCATTTCTGCAAATTGAAGGGTTTTTCAAAGAAAAATTATGGGCCACCAGACCAAGCCATATCGTAGTCTTCAGGAGCGGTGAACTTGAGGAGGAAGAATCCATCGTCAAGTATCAGAAGAGAAAGAGAACATTTGATCGACCAAGATTTTTTGATAGTCGCAAGGAGGGCTTCATAGTACGGCCTACGACCAATGGAGTAGCTGACGAGGAAGAGGGACCATTCCGGCGCTCCATCAACGAACTGGGCTAAAGTAAATTGAGCCGTGAAGTTTTTAGTAGGGTGATGGGATAATGCATTGGAGAAATCATGAGAAATTTGAGCTTGAGTAGCATGGAGGGCTTTCCAATATAAGGGAATAGTCGAGGAAGAAGCAGGGGTGGCAATAAGGGAAGCAAGGAAGGAAAATGGGAGGAAGACATCCCGACGGTGGGGTACCCCCCAACGGCACAGGCGGCTAGGGAAGGCAAAAACAAGAAACCCTAGTAGAGCGATACCAGAAAAACAAGTATGATTCTCAAATATTTTAAATTAGATTAATCTGCCCATAAATTAGATATATAATCGTTCCATGGAATGTCGCAGGTCAGCATGTAGGAGTGTGGCTGACACGAACTTCCACATCCACAGGTCGAAACGGGCCTCCGCTTCGCCTTCTCCGCTTCCAATCCCTAAATCGACCCAAGAAAATACTGCACCCTTGCTCCTCCTTCCACCTCTACGCCAGAAATCTTAATTGGCTTATAAATGGCGGCAGCTCTGACCCGTCTTTCTGGCAAAGCCCTAGGCTGTGCCCTGGTTAATGGTGGTGCCCCGATCCGCCGACTTCTCTCCGCGGAAGCAGCGGTGGCCGCGGCGTCGCCATCATTCTCTGATGTTAATCCTTCGCCGGATGACCGAGTGAAGTGGGACTATCGCGGGCAACGGCGGATCATCCCTCTTGGGCAGTGGCTACCTAAGATCGCCGTGGATGCTTACGTGGCCCCTAACGTGGTGCTTGCGGGTCAGGTCACCGTCTGCGATGGTTCCTCCGTCTGGAACGGTTCCGTTCTCCGCGGCGACCTTAACAAGATCACCGTCGGCTTCTGTTCTAACGTTCAGGAGCGCTGCGTCGTCCACGCCGCTTGGTCCTCTCCTACAGGTGCTCACTTCCTTCGCTCTGTCATATCTTATTGCTCTGATGAACTGAGATTCCCTTCTCATGCGATATTTGAAACTTGAGGAGGACTGGTCGGCTTGATATGATTGCGTTAGGACGCCGTCGCGTTAGTACTCGCGCTAGGGTTCTTTCTGTGATTTGGTTTTGTTGGTGCCTGTATTGGTGATTTGAGCGTATGGTAGAATTACATTATGATTGTGCTTCAATTTTTCCCATGTATTTGGCAAGGGCTTAGGAGGCCAGGATTGGTAATCAGAAAGGTGTCGCCACTTTTGCTGGTCTGATGGATTTGTTATATTACTTTTCGTTCCAGAGAGAGACTGTGCCTGCAATCATGTGGGTGTGCTATAGCTTGGATGGAACGATCATGAACTTTTTGGATTTCTTGTTGACAACATTATGCTAGTAACCTTATTTTTATTTTTATTTTTTATTTATTTTTTTAATATGCTAATAACCCTTAAAGGGTTGGAGTTAGTTGCTTCTTGTGGTTCTTTTCTTCATACTAGATTGTTCATTAGTTTCATATATGCTTCTCACACTGCTAACACTATTTGCTTCCCGCTCACTAGCTTCTTAGGGCATCTCCAATTGAACGCCATACATTTGTTTGTCGTTCTTCCGTCGCTCCAATCGATCGACATTTTTGCCGCTATTTGATCTCTGGTGAATAGTGCAACGCCAATATTAACGTCACACTGTTCACCTTCTATTTTTTTAAATTCTAAAATTAATTATTAGTTTTAAATATTAAAATTTAGAAAATTTTTATTAATAATTAAGAAATAATAAATTAGAAATATCTTATTTTTTAGATATTTAAATATTTTTTACATAATTAATTAATTTAAGATACAACATTAAGATAGAAATCAATATAAACGTGTTGGATCAACCACAATCATTCTGGAAGCCGTGACAAATTGTGATCTTTGGATATGATAGACACTAATAATGATATAAACGTGTTGTAGTCTTCCCACATATTCTCTAATTTCACTCAAAATATATCTCATCCCTGTTATTACGTCATTCAAGGAAATGAATATAACATGGGTTATTATTTGGCTTAAAATATATATTCGAAATGGTCAACCATTGTGCAAACAATTCAAGAACCAAGTACTTCAAAGAAACAATGTTTTGCAATGAAATAGAAAGCATGTCGAAAAGACGTAGAACGTACTTTTGGAACTCTCCAATCTCGTTTCGCAATTGTGGTAGGACTTGTACGTTTTTGGAGCTAAGATGTAGTGCATGATATAATGGCTACATATATAATTTTGCATAACATGATAATCAAAGATGAACGCAATCTCACTGGACCAGTTCAAGTTGCGAGAGAAGCGTCACCCCCGGAGTTTGAAAGGTGATGGATGAAAATACTCGGTTTCATGAATTTGATGCTCGCCCTAAAAAAACCAGAAATAAAGATGCCCCCATTGCACTACGAAATACATTGATTGATCATTTGTGAGATCAATATACTAATTTTAATGTTTAGTTGACCTTGTATTGTTCTCGTTCCTATTTACGTATTCTAATGTAATTTTTATTTATTAACTAAATATTTGTTTATTTAAAACATATTAATATTTCAAATTATTTTATGAATATTTTTTTTTAAATAATTATAATAGATTTAATTCAAAAATTTGATAAAAAAGTTTATTATTAAAAATATATAAAATGAAGTATGAGAAATAATATACTATGAATATTCTATTTTTGGTGTTGGAAAATGGAGTTCGGTTAGAGACAAGTTAATGCATTATGGTGTATTACTACATTTTGTAGTGAAAAATGAGTTTTTCGGTTGGAGATGCCCTTATAGGGAGTGCTTCTCGATGCCCAACCTTCATACTTCTTCTTGTTTCACATTATTTTTGTCTCCTTCTCTAATTAGTTTTAATCTCATTAACTTTTTTTAATTTTTAAGTGTTTTTTATCACTTCATCATTAATATTTTTTAATTACCTAATATGGTTTATTTTTGGCTAATTATATGATCATTGTATGTATATAATACATACATATATGCTATATAAATCAGGAATGATCTAGTTTGTAAATCATCTCTTCACTTTACGCATTAAGGGGCTGTTTGGCTGGCTAAAAAATGAATTTAGTGTAAAAAGAATGTAGTGTAAAAGGAATACTTTTGTATTGTTTAGATGAGTGTAAAGTAAATTCAGGTGAATGATTTTTTTGTTTGATTTGAAGTAGAATAAGTATAGTGTAAAATTTAAAATTGACGACGGATGATGACGATGATGCCCGGAGGTTGGCGGTAGTGGTGATGGCCGGAGGATGTCGGCAGTGGCCATCAGTGGGTGGTGGTAGCTGCTAGCAAGTGTGGTGGTCGACGATGGTGGCAGGCGGTGGTGATCGGTGGAAATTTGCGTTGTTGGCTAATGGTGGTGGAGGCTGGCGGTGATCAAGTGAGTTTGCTTGTGGTGAAATCGTTCTCGCTCAAAACTGGGCTAGTTTGGTTTATCTAAAAAATGAATTTACATTGACTTTTGAATGAACATGTTGATAGAGAGGTAGAGGATTTTAAAAGTAATCATGGTGGCTATGGCTTTGGTGTCAATAATGAAGGCGTTAAGATTATATTAGATTTTGGTTTAGTTTATAATTTTATAATTTTTAATACCTTATTTAAGAAAAGATATGAGCATCTCATTACTTTTAAGAATGGATATAGTAAAACTCAGATTAATTATTTTCTTATAGGAAAAATAGATTGTTTAGATTGCAAAGTTCGTAAAATTATTCCGAGTGAAAATTTATATATCAAACATTGCTTATTAGTTTTGAATTTTAAGAAGGGGCATAATATGAAAAATTTAGTAAAATATTATTTTAAGATTAGATTGGGGCTTTTAAAAGACAAAAAAATATTTTTAAAAGTAATATTCAAGATTTTAAGATTTTGTCTGTGCATGAAAAAGTGAATATTATGTGGGATAAAGTAGCTAGTAATATTAATAATATTGTAATAGATGTGCTTGGAATTTTAAAAGGAAAAGTTCCTAATAATAAAAATAGTTGGTGGAATCAAAATGTGCAAGAAAAGATAAAAAACATAAGAAGTTTTGTTATAATAATTGGTTTAGATCATGGTTTCAAATTGCGCAATATGAGGCTCGCCTTTGCGCAATTCCAGTAAAAAACGCCTCGATGCTTACGCCTCAAGTTTTTTTTATGAGGCTTGCGCCTCAACTTGGTTGAGGCCCGCCTTGAGGCCTGCCTCGCCTCACTGGCATGAGGCTTACGCCTCACGCTATATATATTAAAACTTACATAAATCTTGAGGTAATTCCCCTACATTTGATTCTATAGGAGGGGAGGAAGGAAAGAGAGCAGTTCACCATAATGATGATTCAAATGAAGAACCCCTTAGTGATGACAGTGTTGATGACTTATGAGTTCTTATGTGATATGTCATTGTTATTTATTTTTGGAAATTGGAATTATATGCTAATGAAAAGAATACTGGGATTTGGGAAAGATAGAATTTTGAGTTGAACTATATTTCATGTTGTCTTATTATTGAGATATTTTGATTTCACTTCATATCTTATGTTTTTTTATGTTTTATATTATTCGCTCATTAGTATATAAAAAATTTATCATTTTATGTTTACACAATCTTTTGATTTTGAGGCTTACGCCTCAAAACGCCTTGAGGCTTACGCCTCGCCTTTCGAATGAAAAACGCCTCAATACCCGAATACGCAATTTTAAACATTGGTTTAGATGTAAAATCTCTGAAAATTGGAAAAGATATAAAGAGACTTGTAAGGTATTTAAGAAAGCAACTGCGATGCAAATATTTTAGCTTTGAATGATTTATATAATATATTAGATTCTAAAGATGGCAAAAGATGTATGTATAAGTTAGCCAAACAAAAAGATAAGAATAATAAAGATTTAGATCAAGTGAAGTATATTAAGGATGAGTATAAAAAAGTATTTTTTTAGAAGAGTATATATTCAACAATGGTGGATGAGATATTTTGCTAAGCATTTCAATGAAGATTGTGAGAATATGATTGACTTTAGCGATCTTAGCACTCCAAATGAAAATAAATATTTTTATTTCTATTGCGTATTAGTAAAACTAAAGTTAGAGAGACTTTAAAGAAAATGAAGTATGGAAAAACTAGAGGACCTGATGATATTCCAATGGAGGTGTGGAAATGCTTAGGAGATAAAAGAATTTTTTGGCTTACTAAACTTTTTAATATTATTTTGAAGATTCCTATTTTTAAGAATAAATGTGATGCACAAGATGTAATGGTTTTCGTTTGCATAGATCTAAAACTGAATACAGGGAGTATAATTTTAGTAGTAATAGATCTAGTGAGGGGTTTGTGACTTTGAGCGATCAAGTCATTAATAAGTGTACTATCTTGGGTCTATTGTTCAGAGTGATGGTAAAATTGATTGGGATATTATTAATAGAATTCAAGTTGCATGGTTGAAGTGGAGGAATGCATTGGGTTTGTTGTGATATAAAAGTAACACTCAATTTTGAGGGAAAATTTTATAAGATGATGGTGAGACCTGCAATTCTTTATGGTGCAGAATGTTGCTCATTAAAAGAGAAGCATAATATTAAGTTAAATGTTGCTCAAATGAGGATGCTCAGGTGGATGAGTGAACTTACTCTTAGAGACAGGATATAAAATGAGCATATTCGGGAAAAGGTTGGAGTAGTTCCAGTAACATATAGGATTTGAGAGAGTCGCCTTAGATGGTTTGGTCATGTAAAACATCGATCTTCCGATGACCTTGTTAGGAGAGTAGATATATTAGATTTGGCCTATGTTAAGAAAGGTTGAGGTAGACATAAAAAGACTTGGTTAAAAAATATTAGAAATAACCTTTCTTTATTAGATTTAAATGAGAATTCGACTCTTAACATGACACAATGGGAAAAAATGATTCTTGTAGCCAATCCCACGTAGTGGGATAAAGGCTTGATGTTGTTCTTGCTGCTGCTTGTTCTATAGTAATGGCTGCCAGTATACTTGCAACATTTATGGGAAACGCATTTCTCGTAGAGTCAATGCAGCAGATATGATCCATCTATTGCTTCATAATTTTCTTGGATTCAGATTTCATTACTAGGTTAGCGGCTAAATCACACAACATTTTTTGTATAATTTTGGAGCTGTGTTTATTACTTCAACTTTCACTTCATTGTTTCTATAACTTTTAAAATTAATGTTGGGTAGTTCAAATGAAATGCCTTAGGGGTTTGTGTGATAAGAGGATGCTATGGAGTGTTAAATGTAAATTTTTAATACTTGTAACTAGGTTGGCAATGTTGTATAGATCTAAATGTCAGGTAGCAAAAAAATATTAAAATCTAAATTGTGTAGTAGAAATGAGAATGTTTAGATTGATATGTAGAAATTAGAAACTATAACTAATGAATGATTATATGAGAGGAATGTTTGGAATGATATCATCATCATCATCATCATTAAGCCAGTATCCCACTATGCGGGTCGGCAACATGAATCATTTTTCTCCATTGTGTTCAGTTAAGTTCTTATTTAAATATAATAAAAAAAAATCATTTCTAATACTTTATAACCATTTTTTTTTGTCAACCTCTATCTCTCATAATGAAGGTCAAATCCAATACATATACTCACCTAATTGGTTCATCAGAAAATCGATATTTTATGTGACCAAACCTTCTAAGGAGACTCTCTAATCTTATCTGCTACTAGAGCTACTCTAATCTTGTGAGGTAAATACTTGTTTCATATTGTCTCTAATAGTAAAGCCACTTAGCCACCTGAGCATGCTCATCTCTGCAATACTTAACTTAATTTCATTCTTCTCTTTTAATGGCCAACATTCTTCATTATAAAGTATTACAAGTCTCACCACCATCTTATTGAATTTTCCCTTAAGTTTGAGGGGCATTTTTCTATCATACAATAAGCCCGATGCATTCCTCCACTTCAATCATCTAACTTGAATTTTACTAATAATACCCCCATTGATTTTTCCATCACTTTGAACAATGGATCCAATACATCTAAAATGTATGTATTATCTATTTAATGACTTGATCACCCATTGTCACAATTCCCTCACTATATCTATTACGACTAAAATTGCACTCCACGTATTTGATTTTAGATATCATCCAACAAAAACCTTTAGACTATAAGATTGACATCCATAATTCAAGTTTTCGTTTAATTCTTTATATAGACTTATCAACAAAAAGAATATCATCAGCAAAAAAGCTTATACTAGGGTACATCCTCTTGCAAAATGTCTAGTAAGAACATTCATGACTAAAGCATAAAGGTTTGGGCTTAAAGCTGATCCTTGATGTAATCCAACCGAAATAGGAAATTCTTGGTCGAACCACCTTGTGTTTGAACACAAGTCACAACACATGCATGTATATCCTTTATGACTTGAATATATGCATTATTGACCCCATTCTTTATAACTTTTCACAGCATTTAGTTAGAACTTTATAATATGCTTTTTTAAAATAAAAAAATATCATATGAAGATCCTTCTTATTCTCTCTATATTTCTCCATCAAACTTCTCAATAAATATATAGCTTTAATAGTAGACCTATCCGGCATGAATCCAAATTGGTTTTGAGAAACATTAGTATCACGTCGTAATCCCTACCTACTAACTCTCTCCCATAGTTTTAATGTTTGACACATTAATTTAATTCACCTATAATTCGCACGCTCCTTTGCATTACCTTTATTCTTAAAAATAACAACTAACACACTTCTTTTCCACTCATTTGACCCCTTCTTAGTCTTTGAAATAATATTAAAAAGTTTCATAAGCCAAGAAATTTCTTCATCTCCGAAGCTTCTCCACACCTCTATTTGAATATCATTAGGTACATTAGCTTTTTCACTTTTAATTTTCTATAAAGCATCTCTAAACTTGATTTTACTAATTCGGTGATAAAAACAAAAAAACATATATTTTCATTTAGTATGTTAATGTCACTAAAGTCAATTGAATTCTTACAATTTTTATTGAAAAGCTTATCTAAATATTGTGTCCACTAATGTTGATTATCCTTTTTAAATAAAAACACTCTTTTGATCTTCTTTCTTAATGCACTTTACTTGAACTAAATCCTTATATCTTTTTGTTTGGCTAACTTATACAAACATCTTTCATCATCCTTAGTGTCTAATCTATTATTTAAATCATCTAAAACTAAATTCATTGCATCACATATTGCCTTCTTGGATTCAATACGGTCCCCTTTATATCTTTTCCAAATTTTCAAGTTTTTCCATCTAAATCGATTTTTATAACAAAACTTCTTATTTTTTATCTTTTTCTTGCACATTTTGATTCTATCACTAACTAGTTTTACTATTATGGGCTTTTCTTTTTCATACTCCAAGCACATACTTTACAATATGCTTAATATTATTAGCTACTTTTTTCCACATATCATTAGCTTTCTCATGCATAATCAAAATCTTAGATCTTGAATCTTACTCTAAAAATTTTTAAGAAAAATTAATTACAAATATACTTGTTGAATAAGCACAATGAAGGATACAAAATGCATTTATTAGAGGAGTAGATAATGCATTGTCAAAGGATTAGTAAGGAGAATATTTATGATTACTTGTATAGAAGCTGTTTAAAATGATTTGTGAACACTATCTTCTACATAGTACTCAGCATGAATGTATGAAAAATGAGGATTTAAAATATTGACCCAAAATAGTTATAAGGCTTAATGATGTTGAAGATGAGAATTCAAAAACCAATTATCACGGGGTCTCGAGAAAAGATTGAAAAAAAGGCATAAAATCCATTGAAGAAGATCTCATAATGCTCTTTTTATCACGTTATCATACAGCGTTTCTGGTTTAACCAATTTACATTTTGTAAAAGTGCCCTAATATTTAACTTTTCTATACTACCACATAATATTATATTTTACAGAATTTAAAAGTTACAGTTTTTATTCAGTAAGACAGTTCATAATTGAATTACACTCGGGACTTTATTCTGATTTGAATTTAAATTTTCTAAAAATCGTTAATTTAGAAAAATGGATTTTGTGGAAAGAATGGTAAAAATAAATGAAACTGTAGATGTGTGGAAGTTGAAGTCTGGGATTTGAAAAACAAAAATGATTAAGAGAATGGAAAAAAATAAACCATAATATATACAATTCGTTAGTTTCTTGATCGACACTCTTAATGTTTTTGTAAAAAGTGCACGCTATCAGATTTGTGATCAGCTTTCATGTAGCAGACGTGTTTGATGACTTGTCCACTTAACGCACAATGAATATGCTTCTTAAGAAAATTAAAACCTTGGTAAAAAAAGTGTGAAGTGGCATGCACTATATCATCTTATAGTTTCTACAAAGATTCTTGTAAAGTTTATTTAGGGTTGACATGGGTGAATTGCTTGGTTGTTTCCTTTATGACCTGGTAGTTGTGAGTTCAATTAAGGAAATTGCTATGCTACAGTGTACTTCATGCAAATATTTCAAGCTCTTCTTAGATCCTATACTATGGGAGCCTTTTCTATTAAGCACACCCTTTCAATTTGCGAAAATGTGTGATTATCTAGAAATAAAAATTTTGAAGTGATGTCGAGGAATTAAATTATGAGAAACCACATGTAGCAATTTTGACAAAATATTACAATAAGATTGATATATTTGATGTCAACATATTAAAGATTGTAAAATTTATCAGGTTTAAGCAAGTTTGACTAAGAGTATGACTCCTAGCTGGCCAAGCATGGGATGGAATGTGCCGCAAATGGTGTGAAGAACCCTTTTTGATTTAATGTGTTAATTGGTATCCAGTTTGGGAGAAATTATTTTGTGCGGTCACTGGACCGTTCGATGGCAAATCAGAATGCATCACGTCACCCGGTCCACAGCACCGGTACACAGCAAAAAAGTGATGTGGCGTGTCTTGATTCGTCTCCGAACGTCATCCGTTGCCGCACAGAATAATTTTTCCCAATTTGGAGAGGATTTAAAGGTAAGTTATAACTTTATAAATATTTTAAAGGTAAACCTCATCATATTCATACAAAAATATGAATTGATCTACAAGTCAATCTGCATGCTCATACAAAAAAAAAAAAAAACAATAACATCAAATCTTTATTTCATTACATGGGTTCAATCTACATGCTCATAAAGATACAAAAAGATAATTTTCTGAATGCATCTTCCATATAATCACAATTGCTTTGAAAAGACGAGGAGAAGAAAAGTAGAATCAAATGAAGCCTAAGGGATTGTCTTGAAGATTCTTCCAACTGCATGATTACATAAGATTGAATTTGATTTGGTTTTATTTTTCTTTTTGTGATCAAAGTAAGATTTTTAATACCTTATGTTGTAAAGGGCTCTTTATCTATGACGTGGAATCCTAGATATCAATGAAAGTTGCAGCTTCAGTCGGCATGCTTGTGACTCCTCTCCCACTTTCGTAGGCGAAGTAACACTACCACATTTATTAAGGCCTTCTAACCTTTCCTCATATATAAAGGCCTTATAACCTTTCCTCATCTATTAAGGCCTCATTCTCCTCCTCTTTTCTTTGTTCTTTATCTTGCTCAATTAAAACCCTTATATGAGGCTTCCCTCATGGAATCATTTCTAACTCAATCGGCTTGTTTGTAACCCTAATCTTGATTGATTGACTTATTACCACTCTCTACTTATCTTTTGTGATCTAATTCAAAATAGGAGTTAGAGAGATTTTACTTGAAAGGATGAGGAAACAATTGAAAATCCAACAAGTGTTAATGTCTAAACCCTAGAGGAGAGGAAAATCAATGTGTTTGATCTATCAACTTGTTTGTTCTTTCCCTTCTCATTTGAATCTTTTATAATTTATTTTTGATAGGGCGAAAAACTTTGTGAGAAGATAGATGTTCAATTTTTTTTGAAGAGAACCAAGAGAAGCAATTTGCATCATTGGCTGACAGTAGAAAACCATTGAGTACCAACTCAATGACTATGAGAACATGCGAGGAGAAGTGAACATTCATGCCCTTGTTATTGGGGTAGGTATTGAACTGAGCCATGAAATTTTAACTAGGATTTCATTCTGAGCTATTGCCTTGTGCGTAATACTATGATGTGACACAACAAACTAGCATGATGTGCGCATTTTTTAGGCAAACGATGCGCACGGCTAGTGCATTATATCACTTTGATCCTAAAGCATTTTTTTAATAGCACTCACTTGGACATAGCATGGTTTCCCCTTTTTGAAGGAGTTGCCTCTAGTAAAAGTATATTATGCCCCTAAAAACTATCGCCCTTCATAGAAAAAGATTCCTCTTGATAGTAATCTGCACCATGATGAGGTTGCATGCCCAATAAGGTTTCCTCGTACTAGCTCAGATTTTGAATATATTCTCCTTTAAATTGCCACGATGAACTGATGCCATAAATCTTTCAAGTAATCTATAAGAGGCCTACTCTTTCTTCACGGATGATAAATTTCATAACTAGGCAGTTTTAACCATCAGAATGTTAGAATTTGGAATTAATTTGTGTTTTGCGTTTAGGAATACCTTATTTGCTGTTATTTTACTGGTTGCTTTATTTGTATCTCAAAGTACCGAGCTAGAAAATGACAAAACAATGGCTACAACCCTTCCTATCTTTATGATCAACCTTTTCTGATCACTTCATGTCAGTTGTGCAAGTCTCCGAAGAAAAATCTTTTAACACCAGATGTAGGATTTTACGCATGGTCGTGCTTGAAAAAAAAAATCTATCCATTTGAAACTGATGGTTTCCTAGAAACCTGAGTTTGAAATATCACATAGCTGCTCTTGAAGTAGAATAAAACATTCTGTGATTATGTTTTTTCTGTTTTATTAAAAATTAATGCATATCCCTCTACATCAAAACTGGCATGGAAGTTATGGACTATTTATATTGTCTTTATATTTTGTAAAATCTAAGACATTTTGCAACTTAGGCATCAAGTTTGGGCCTAAATAATGATAGGATTGTATTACTGCATAAGTCGTTGGAAGAAAAGTAAACGTCAATTAAGCACGATTTTGAATTGAAATGATAATCATTCAATAAAACATTTTAAGCAGCTTCTTGTATGCATGCATGGATAAAGTAATTAGCAATAAAATGTACTATAGAGAAGCAAAACCTGTAACCTGAGTTCTTTATTATTTAATCACAATGCGGCTGTCTCCATAAATGTAATCTCTTGCTAACTTTGGTTAAGATAAAAATTGTTTTAAACATGGAATCATGTAATCTAAAGATCGCAACCTTGAAAATCTAATACCATGATATAAATTCAAGAACCTAATTTCCTAAATCACATTGAGGAATGTGGTTATCTTCTCCTTAGAGAACAATTATAGGAATGAAATAAGTCAAGAAGCTGCTTCCATAAAGGGGGAAGATTATTATTTTCTTACCTGTCATAACTATATGGCTACCAAGAGTTTCGTTAAGGTCTTAGTGACTTTGATGTTTGGATTTTGTAAGATGTATTTTATGATAGAAATGGGTATAGGGCTATTAGTTGCAAGTATTATTAGTGTAAAATAAAAGCATGCAAGGATTTTGATTTTCTTGGCATTTGGTTTGAAATAAATCAAATGCAAAGCATTTGTGTAGGGGATTTGAAATACCTAAAATGCCTATTTTTGACGAATTTGGATCGTCAAAATTGGCTGAAATCCAAATGCAGGAAAAACTCACAATCTCTTACTTCATATTCTTCATTGGCAAATGCCCAACTACAGTTGCTGCCGACTTCATATTCTTCATTGGCCAATGCCAACTCTTTTTTCACTTGAAACATAAATGATTTGTCTTTCTATAATTTGGAAAGAGGGAAATTAGTTTCTTACAATTTGTTTAAGTCTAAACATTAAGTACACTGAAGCAGGACTGTAAAATTTTCTCAGAAAATTGTGGTTGGTAAGCCTAACATGCCAGTGCCATATTGTAGAATATTTTGTTTTTGGATCTTCTACAAAAATTGGCTAGATCCTAGTTAGAGTTTTTGGAATTGCTGGATTGATTTGTTTCCTAAATCTTCAAAAGCAATGGAAGCTGCCTTCATATAGCTTCGGTTCAGCGGGACAATGTGGTTTGATCCTGTATTTAGTATCTGGATAGCTTTGGGGCTATGACAATTAAAGGGGATTATAATATGCTGTGCACCCATCTAATATTTAAAAAGTTTGATGCTGCTAGTAAAAATATAAGAATTCCTGCTTAATCTTAATACCAAAGAAAGGAAACCTTGTGACCAAATATGGTATATGATGTCTTAGAGTCTAGGATTTGCTAATGCAGATCTAGAAGTAGATGCAAACATTAAAGCACACTTAACTTTGATAATCATAAACTTTTAGTTTTAAGAATCGTTTGTTACGTGTAGTTTAAAACAAAAAGTATGACTAGAATCAGTGCATATGAAAAATCTATAATTTTCTATTAGAAATAACATTTTGAAATTCGTAACCATGAAAACTCATGCAACTAATTTAAATTCTTGCACCCATTAAATTTCATATTGTATCAATGTTGAAATAAATCCTAGACTCAATACAATAACAAGTCTTAGAGAAAACAAATTAGAATAGCAAAAAAATAAATAACTAAGATAATACATCCCCTTGTACAAGGAGATACCTCTTCTAAAATCATTCAAGTATTTAGCTCGCTCAAGATGTTGATTAGAAGGCATAGCGTATCCAATCAGAAAAATAATGGCAATTTTACATGTCTCATATGCCCTTTATGTAATCACAGAGCCTCGTTGGATTTCTCTTATTCAATAATTATCCATCCAAAATGTTGCACGCAACAAAGAATTAGAAATCCTTAATCCAAAAATTCCAAAAATCTTATACTGCAAATCCTGCACCTAAACAATCTCAAAATTCCACTTGGTCACCATAGGTCCAACCCATTGCTTGAACCAATTAAGTGAGGAACCTCAAATCACCAAATCCATCCTACTGCCAGAAATCTACTATTAAAGTTCCAACTTATGCCAAAGGAACAGTCGTAGAAAAAAGGACTCTGAAGCACCAATCGTGAGCCTCCAAACTCCACTGCACAAAGCAGATATCTTGACATCAATTTGCTTATTTCGAAGAACTTCGTGTTCGATGGTTTATTCAAATTATATTTATTCTAGGCATAATTGTTCCACCTCTTGCAGAGAAATTCATCATCATATAATTATCTATGAATCAGTTATTTAACATTGTATGATATTATTGGTATTAATCATCATTAGTCAGTTTGATTTCATTCCCACTAATTGTTTTGAAAATATTTTTGGCAGGAAAACTTGAGAATTGTGCTGATGGTTAGAGAGAAGTGAAGGCACTGATTAATAGTTATTGATATGAAGTCTACTCAAATATATTAGAAACATGACTGCTACCTTATTTGATTTTGAGATTTCGAACTTATAAGCATTTATTTGGATTCTTTTTATGATTTTCTTATGGCGTCATTTTTATAGCATTTAGTTTCTTTAGAATTCTAATAAGAAACCTTCTAGGTTTAGACAAATTATTACATTATCACCTAATTTTAATTTAACTTACTTCTTATTTGAATCTTCAGTAGATTTATAATTATTCAACTTAATAGTAGGTTTTCTACGAATACTTTTATTCGAATCTGATGCATGCTAATATGATATGATAAGTAAAGAAAAATATAATTTGCTTGTATGATCCTAATTATGGTACTTTAAGTAATTCCAAGTAAAGGAGAAAATGAAAAAAAAATTAAAATTGTTATTTTTAAGTTTCATAAAGTTTTCTTTTGATAACTGACAAATTAAATAAATGATTTGTTTATTATATTGACATACAATCTCTTTGATAAGATTAATTCAAATGGCTTAAAGATTATTCCTATACTTTTGATTTCAACT
This sequence comes from Dendrobium nobile, assembly GCA_022539455.1. Lineage (NCBI taxonomy): Eukaryota > Viridiplantae > Streptophyta > Magnoliopsida > Asparagales > Orchidaceae > Dendrobium > Dendrobium nobile. Next base: position 45,722,415 of record CM039721.1, read on the forward strand.
AAATTGTTGGATTTTGAATTTTGTATTTTCTTGAAGGAAATTATCTTGAATGAGTTCTTTGATATGTTGATTAAACTTTGCTTCCTCTAGGAGTTTCCTTTTTAGAAATTTGCATGTTCAAATCCCCCAAAAAGCTGCTGAAATCTTACTGAATTACGGTGCATTCAACGCCGTTCGTGTCTCTTCCCGTGATTCCTGCACGGTACCTTGAGCTTCAGCACCTCACATTAATAAAACTAAGACGAGGCACTCTTGTTAAGTTTCTTGCGCACACGCATTCCCTCTCTTCCTCATACAGTCGAACTCCAGAGCCGAGCTACCTCTTCTTCCTCCCGCACACCCCACAGCCAGCTGCGATCCTCCTGTTTAAACATTCAGCGGAACCAAACCTCCACAGCCGCAAGACTCCGCCCATTTCATCTCTCTACTTTGGCCCTTACCTGCTTCCACGTGATTCCAACACCTCCTACCTCAATCTCGTCGACCAAGCCGCACGGGCTCTGTCCAGTCCATGCTCGACGCTCAGTTGACCTGCTCGACAGGCCTCCACAATCCACCGGCTGCAACTCACTTCCTCCTGCTTCGAGTCATATAGCTCACATCTGCCAATCTAGCCGCCAAGCTCGCCCCAGATCCCGCCTCCAACACCCTGATCCCATCGATCTTGTACTCTTAAGCCACTCTCTTTTCCCTATAGCAATCACATCTCCATAATTGATCCCATCCGAAATCCCCTCTAATATGCCGATTCACCTCATACCCAATGCCTCTACTCGCCTCCTATTCAAACATTCAACCGATTCCCTTACCTGTACTCGAGTATCCTCTTTCAGCCTAACCACATCCATTCGACACGTCCTGCTTCTATTTGCTTTCGATTGCTTTTGCAAGCCAACATCAATCTCCTGCTTCCAATCGATCATTCCTATTCTCAAATCAAGCCCCCACACGACTGATTGTGCTAATCTCCTCACAATCACCTCCTCTAATCAGCAAGCCTAATCCTCGCTTCAACTATATCCAACCTAATCGAAACCGCATAACAACGGTTTGTTTTTATATTATTATTAATTAATATTATTTGTTATTAATATTATTATTGTTATTATATAAAAATGAGAAAGATAAAAAAAAAAAGTGAAGAAGAAATTTCAAAAAAGAAGGAAGAAAAAAGAAAGAATAAAAAAGGTAGAGAAAAGAATAAAAAAAAAGAGATTTATGTAGTTTGCATTTCGACGGCACCGCCGTTGATCACCTCGCTTAGGTATAATGTCTCTAAACCAAAAAGCTATCAAATCTCACATTCGACATTCGTGGCGCGTCGGAGGGCCTCCTATATATGCTCTTCGTAGTGTAGTGGGAGGAAACCTAGTGCGACGCTTGGGGTGTGGTCGGTAGACCTTATACATCCTCTTTGTAGCGTGGAAGAGTCGACTCTAAGTACTCGTATACGCCTCAGTGATTGTGGGGAAAGCAATTGTGTATTTCGAAACAAGTACTTCGAAGACTCATACACGCTCTTCATAGCGTGGTGTCGTGGTGGGAAGGCTCAGGCTCTCAGATTTCCTCTAAATAGGAGACACATCGGGAGGCATCCGAATTTTTCGCTAATAGGGGACCTAAAATTGAACAACAGGGGACCTAACATTGAACAAATGATGACGAACTGAAGTTGAATTTGAACGCATATAGGTGATCAGACATTAAATAAAGAATAATGCAAATTCACATTAAAATGTAAATGCTAATTAATGGCTCTAATATTCAAATGAAAATCAATGAATAATTGACTTGTAATGAATATGATATCTCGCTCACGAGCAAAGGACTTGTAATGTGCACAATAATCTTCTTATAAGTGACCATTCACATAAGAACTATAAGGAACATGCAATGATCGTGACCATTCACATACAAGTGTATGCTGAGGACTTGTAATGAACAAAATAAGGCACCTACAAGCAAGGATATGAACCTACCACACACACAACAGTTCACTTACAAGCAGCTACAGGAAGCTTGTGAATGTTCGTGGATGACTGTAAATGACAATAAAGATTAATTAACCTGCAGCATTTGAACAATTGCAAGCAAAGTTTCAACTAGCAATATAAGCAAGCGCGTTGAACTCTACAAATGATATTGCATAACATGTAAAGAATGCGATGTGTCTACAGATTGAATGAGAAAGTGTTAAAGAAGGAAAGCGACCACTTTGCCATTGAGTCCAATTGGTTTACAGGAAAATATGTCAACTCGCCTATAGACAACAATCCTGATTGTCATCCTACAAGCATATGCTAAAGTATTATTGTAAATACAACTCACTTACAAGCAATGATGAAATTTCATATAATTGGATTGCAATGGACATAGGGAGGTGCAATGAATGCAATGACATCTGCATTCAATATCGGCATACGACCAAATACATTAAACCCTACAAGCAACAATGGGACTCAATATACGATGAACTGTCAACCAAGATGTGTTTGAAAAGTTCGAATAAATATATCATCCTATGCAATTAATGTCACTTAATTGGATATGAACATACCAATATGCAAGTAGATACACTAGAGCTCATGCAAATGACGACAATGGACATGTACTGATTACAAAGACACCCTAAATAGTCAAGAACTTATCAAATGCGCGTGTCCCCTACAGGCGAAGGAAGTCAACATGCAATGAACGCTACATCATCCCTTCAGCCAACATTAGTTAGTGAACAAATGAAAGCTGTAGTCCTCTACAAGCATTGAAAATTAATGTGCCTTGAACATAATATATCACTAGCCAATGAGCATAAAGGGGTCAGTGATGAATGTAGCAGTGCCCTACAAGCTACACCAGAATACAAGCGAGCATATTCAACATTGCAAGCTATAATCAACAATGATTATCGAGGATGTCCAATGAATAACATCCTTACAATAAATGTCAAAATACAAAAAAAGTATATTGATCTTCGCAAACAACGAAAGGAATTCGTAGTTTAATTACATGCAGACAATGATGCCTCCCATACATACACACAAGAAAATTGTGATGAGCAGGCTGACATGCTCAATGTACGTAATGATACGGTCAAGGAGATATGCTCAATGTACGTAATGATACGGTCAAGGAGATTACGATAGTCAATTTATAATATTCACACAAGCCTTGCAAAAGATATAATAGCCCTTGCAATGAGTGATAACATATATATCACAAAAGTAACAGATCATCTACGAATATAGATACACCCATAATAGGTCATCTACGAGTAAATGTATAAGTTCCTTATAGAAGAAGGGAATTGACATGCAGCGAAGGCAGATATCTACAGGTGAGGAATAGAATAATTATTGCGCATATAGTAATCCATCTGTGGGTGGCAGCAAATAATGTGTAGTAAAATACTGAGTCGTCCTGGCGATTGAAGATGAGTGCTTATTAAGCAATACACCAAACCTCTATAAGCCACGGTGATTAGCATGCAATGATTGTATAAATGCCCTCATAATTGACATGCAAGGAGAGATTGATGAGAGATGCGAGCTCCTATGAGTCATTGTAGAAAACCTCTTGTGTATGCAAAGTGCCATCCACGAGCAAATACAAAAGATCTTCAATAGATGCCAGTATCTACAAACACATAGTAGAAGACTACTTAGTGCACGACATCCTATATGTATAAAGCAATGGCAACCCGTAGTGCGACGCCATGCCATTAGATCTGCAACATATATATAAACAGACAGAAGGCATATGCAAAATCTCAAGTGAAGTCCTGTGCATTCATCAACAATAACTCATCTGCAAGAAGCATCAAACAACCATAGTGTAACGACACGACATTGGATCTGCAACATCCATGCAAGTGGATAGAAGGCATTTATAAATTCCATTAAAAAATAATGTTATGCCACCAAATTTGTAACATGCATACAAGCGGACAGAAGATGTGTGCAAATTTCTAAATTAAGCCTTGCTCATTTCTCAATAACAACTCATTTGCAAGATGCAACAAATAACTCATGGCGTAGCGCCACGCCACCGGATGCGCAACATACATATAAGTGGATAGAAGATGTTTGCAGACTTCTATATAGAGCGCTGTGAACATTCAAATGCTGATCATTCGCACAACTGATCAAATCTAAATATTTGAAAATTCCATCTCACATGCACTACAACATGTGCACATGCAAATATGAAAGTATACATGTAAGCATATTAACATGTATACATATAAGAATATATATCCGCATGGGCTACAGCGAGCTTGTTGTAGGTACACACATGTCGCCTAAGGATGTTGTGCGTGTCAAGAGATGAATCTAAGTTTGAGCCTGATCCTTTAATTTGCATAGATAGAAGATATGGCTCGAACTGTCAAGCAAATGTTCGGTCGCGATATCGATCGGCTATGTTGAACCGATACGGATACGGCGACACGGATACGACACGATACGAATACGGGACACATCAATTTTTAAAAATACAGGATACGGGCACTGTGCGGACACACCATTATAATTTATAAATCATACATAAAAATAAAAATAAAAACAATCAAAGCATAATATTTGAAATGACAAAAAAATGAAAGCAACATCATTTGTAGTCTTGAAGTTTATAATATCAAAATAAAAGTAAGCATTGAGTCAACGGAAGAGTGAAAACTCATTGCCTGATAAGAATTTTGTGGCATGATTACACTAATGTTATTGCATGATTTGGTGGCATGTTTACTGAATAACATATAAGAGCTAAACTTTTTTTTCCATTTAAGAAGACATATAAGCCACAATAACATGAATAAAAAGTTAAAGCATTACAAATGCAAAATAATTGATGCCCTAATATCATATTTTCTAGTAAACTAACATCAATGTAAATGGCTCGCGGGTTTAAAAATGAGAATACCTCGCTCGCAACCAGGGAAGTAAATATGACGCGTCTTTTTTTGGATTTTTTTCGTCTTTCAACGGATACAAGTATCTGATTCGTGTGTCATTTCGAAATTAAATAGTATTTTAATTGGATACGGCTTTGACGTATCTGACACGTATCGGTGCCGTATCAGACGCGTATCGTATTCGACACGTATCCTATATAGCACACCTTCATAAATAGGTGTATTGGTGCAACATAGTCGATCGGGATATTTTTTTCATACATTTATATTAGACCTTCAAGGTCCTTAACAAAAAAAAAATCATTGACAAAGACCTAAAGCCGATAATGAACCGATCCACTGTCAGCAATTAGACAAAGTCGACAAGGTTCAATAGATAGTTATAAAAATGAACCCTAAATGTTGAGATTGTTGCAGCTTAGTTCTTTATTGTTGATATTTTTGCAATATGTTTGTTTTTTATGATTCCAAATATTATTATTTTTAATTATTATTTCTCCTAACATATTTTAGATGCACTGCTTTGTTGTTTGTGTGTACTAATATTTTAGGAAAATTATACTTCGGATTTTTGAAAGACTTCAAATCAGATCAGTTTAGAGATTATTATAAATGAAGTCTATAATTTTTCATTTTATTGAGTCTGAGAGAGATTGTAATTAAGTAACTGTGCACACACACGGGGGAGAGATTAAAACTTGAAAATTTTAAACTAATCATAATGTATGAATTAATTTCGTATGGGACGATTTGTTTAGTTATTTCCCCGACGGGCAGTTAAACGAACATAAATGAAATTTTTTCTAAGTAATACTCGTACCGTACGATCCCAATTCATACATGCCTTCTAGAGTACGAAATGGAAGGGTTTTTTATCGAGTAAAAATAATTTTTCTAAGTATAGATCGTACTGTACGAACATAGTTCGTACATGCCTTCCAGAGTACGAAAGGGAGGTCCATTTTTCGTCCCTATGAACTTGATATTTGTTATAATTGATCGTACTGGACGATGTCGTCATCGTACATACGCCGATCAGAGTACGAAATGGATCGGTCTCTCTTCGTCCCGACGAAGGTAAAAATTTTTCTAACTGTTCATACCGGACGATGATCGTGTACGAAATATTTTCGTACCGATTCACAACAGGTTTGTACGCAACAATTTTTGAATTGTTCGTATGTACGACATACGATCATACTGTATGATCTTGTACGCTCAAAATTGAAATTATCAATTTTTTAGATGGTTTTTCATGTCTTTAGTATAAAATGTCCATTAAAATTGACGTGTAAAAGTCATGTCTTCGTGATTTTTCAAGGGCAATTGAAAGTGAGTGTGAGAGAGTGTTTGAGAGAGATTTTTTGCAAGTGGAGTGTGAAGGGTTCACATGGTTACTCAAAAGTAAGGATCTTTGTATGATTTGTGTTTTTCACTCTTCCTCTTATCTTTCTAGATTTGTCGTGAGAAGATCTTTGAAGAAATATCCGATTCTCTGCCAACACTTGGAGAGTGTGAAAGGACGACAGTTCTCTGTAGCTTCGAGGATTGGTGAAAGAGAGGTTTTATAAAGGCTTCTCCGCCTTGCTGTGGGAGCAAAAGGAGAGACTTTTGATAATAGTGCAATATATGAAGAGGAAGTCTTGAGGGAGTGGATATAGGTCGTGTTTGATAGAACCACTATAAATCTTTGTGTCGTTTAAATTTTTGTATTTTATTTATTATAAGTTAAATTTGTTGTGATTGAAAAGTTTTTTTAAAACTTTAATTAACTTGCTACGAAACTCAAAAGTTTTCAAATTTTAAAATCTAAGAGTAATTTTTAAAATTATCAATTCACCCCACTCTTGGTTAGCCTTGGGACAATAGCTTAAATTTAACAACCTAATCAAGATTCAACAAGTGGTATCAGAGCTTTGTTTAAAATCATAAGTTTAAACTACTTTTTAAAATACGAGAATGTCTACTTTTGAAAAATCCTTTATTTGATAATATCCCTTTCGATTTTCTGAAAACAAGCGTGTCTACTTTTTTACATTCACTTGATTATCGTATGTGGATCTTAGTTCAAGAAGGGTATACAAAACCAACTAGATTAGTTGATGATATTATAGTTGAAACATCTTTTGCAGATTGGACTGTAGAAGAACGTGACATAGCACAACTTAATGCAAAATATTTATAGTTTCTTTTGTGCACTTAACTTAGAAGATTACATGCGGGTTTTCACTTGCAAAAGGGGAAAGGACGTATGGGATAGATTTTGTATTACTTACGAAGGGATTAATGAAGTAAAGCAATCTAGACTAAATATCTTGTTATATGATTATGAATTGTTTCGCATGAAACTAAATAAATCCATTTCTGAAATGTATACAATATTTACTCAAATTGTCACTTCTTTCCATGCATTGGGTAGGGAACTAACGAACGCTGAAATGGTTAATAAGATTCTTCGTTGTTTACCTATTATTTATGATGCTAAAATAACTGCTATTATAGAGTCAAAAGATTAAATGTTTACTCTATTGATAATCTTCTTGATTCGTTAATTGCCTTCAAGCATGGAGTGAGTCAAAAGAAGATTGATTCAGGTGAACAGCGAAAGGAGAAGAATATTGCACTAAAAGTGGAGTTGGAGAGTGATCTATCACAACCTGAGGATGAAGTCAACATTACCTTAATGTCTTGGCAATTCAGAAGTTTTCTAAAGAGGAAGCAAAAGAGACGCCAACAGTGGAACATAGGTAAGTTTAACAAAAATGTTAAGGTTTCTAATGATGTGATTTACTATAAATGCAGAAAATCTAGATATATAAAATCAGATTGGCCAAACTTAAAAGTCACTCCTAGCAAGGAGAAGGTAGAGAAACCAAATATGAAGAAAAGCAAGAAAAGATTCCAAAGAGCTTTTTGGGCAGACTCAGCTTCGGATTCATCAGAAACAGAAAATGAGGAAGTCATCAACTTGTGTTTAATGGCCGATATTCTTGATCAGTCAGATCAAGAAGAGGTATGTGAATTGACCTATAATGAACTATTAGAAGTTTATGAAAGAATTTATGATGCATATATAAAACTTAAGAAAATGCATGCTAGTCTGAACCTAGAAATGCAAGAATTGTAGAAAGAACATGAAATTCTTAGGAAAGATCATGCATTGATAGATAACAATCACATTAGTTTACTTGATGAATTTGATGAATTGAATAAAAAGAATGATCTTTTAAAATCATCGTATGCTCAATTGGAAAAAGAATTTAAGGATTTTAAGGATGAATCAGAGAGTAGAGAGCATTATTTGAATTATAGTAAGAATGCGTTAGAAGATTAAATACATTTCTTAAATTGAAAGTAAAAACTCTTGAAGAAAATAGGAAACCCCTAGCTCTTAAAGATTTTACAAATTCTATTTTGATGTCGAAAATTTTAAAACCCAGGAAGAAACATAATTATTATAAAAGATTGAAAAATCCATTTCTTGGAGTAAAATGCTTTTCTTGTGGGATAATTAGACATATAATACACACTTGTATCTTACATAGAAAAACTTATTTAGTGTGGAGACCAAAGATGCATAAACCTAGTCATATCATACATGCATCTAGTTTTATTTTGCTAAAAGGAGAATCCAAACTTAGTGTTTGGATTCCCAAGTCTAACATTTGATAGTTTTGCAGAAACGCTCTCATACAAGACCTCGTGAGAGCATTTGATACTTGGACAGTGGTTGCTCAAAGCATATGATTGAAGACACTAAGCAATTTATATTGCTGGAAGCCAAAAGTGGAGGCAAAGTTACACTTGGAGATAACATCACTAGGAAAGTGGTTGGAACTGATATGATCGAAAACTTGCAAAATGTTTTCATAAAAAATATACTGCTTGTAGAAGGCTTAAAGCATAATTTACTAAGTATAAGTCAGCTATGTGATAAAGGGTATTGTGTAAAATTTTTTCTCACTAGCTGCATATTTTGCATGGAATTAGGGTAAACAACATGTATATGCTAGATTTGAATTGTATTAAAACTCCTAATGCTTTTTGTTTGAAAATTATTTCTGATGATTCATAGTTATGGCATAGGAAACTCTGTCATGCTAGCATGAAAATGCTTAGGAAAATTATGCAAAAGGATTTGGTTAAAGGTATACAAAAATTAGATTTTATTAAGGATCACCTTTATGATGCATGCCAATTAGGAAAACAGGTGAAGTACTCTTTTCAATCCAATAAGGATCTTATAACTAGTAAACCTTTGGAGATTATTCATATAGATCTTTTTGGACCGGTTAGCACTGTTAGTTTAGGAGGGAAAGTATATGGATTTGTGATTGTAGATGATTTCTCAAGATTCACATTAGTTAAATTTTTATTTTATAAAAATGAGTCTTTTGATGAATTTAGAGATTTTTTGACTTGGATTCAGAGGAAATTAGGGTGTGAGATTTTAACCATTTAAAATTATTATTGCGGTGAATTTGAAAATGAAAAATTTAAAGATTTTTGTAAAGAAAAATGGATTAATCACAATTTTCCTGCATCTAAAACCCCTCAGCAGAATGGGGTAGTCGAAAGAAAGAATAAAATATTAATTGAAACCGTTAGAGCCATGTTTGCAGAATATTTACTTCCTAAATATTTTTGAGCTGAAGCGGCCAGTACTGCATGTTATGTTCTGAATTGGGTGAACATTAGATCGAAATTAAACAAAATACCCTATGAGCTTCTTATGGGGAGATCACCTAATTTGCCACATTTGCATATTTTTGGAGGTAAGGTGTTCATAAATAATAATGAAAAATCTACTTTAGAAAAATTTGATTCAAAATCAGATGAATGAATTTTTTTTGAATATTCTAGTGTTGGAAAATCTTATAGAGTATTTAACAAAAGAATTTTGGTAGTTGAGGAGACCACACATGTTGTATTTGATGAATTTGAAAATTTGGAAGAGCCAAATTTGAAAAAGGATGAAATAGAAAATAACTCCGAAAAGATTGAGAAGATTGATTTGGAAGAAAAATTGGAGATAGAAAACCCTTTGCCTATAGATTTGAAATTTTATAAAAAATCACTCTAAGAATTTTATTTTAGGTGAACCTAGTGAGGGTGTTAGGACTAAGCGTGAACTAAGCAAAAAAGTCAATCATTCTGTCTTCATTTTAACAATAGAACACACAAATATAAATCAAGCACTTTCGGATGAATTTTGAATTTTGACAATGCAAGAAGAATTAAATCAATTTGTAAGAAATAAAGTTTGGGAATTAATTGTAGGGTCAAATGATCAAAGTGTAGTTGGAACTAAATGGGTATTTAAAAATATAATTAATGAGTCAGGAATGGTTAGAAATAAGACTAAATTAGTGTCTAAGGGGTATAATCAAATTGAAGGAGTTTATTATGATGAGACTTTTACTCCTTTAGCAAGACTTGAACGAATTAGGGTTTTGTTAAGCTTTGTCTGTTTTAAATGATTTAAATTGTTTCAAATGGATGTAAAAAGTGTTTTTTTTAAATGGGGTGATTCAAAAGGATATTTATGTTGAACAACTTCCAGGTTTTGAAAATTCAAAATACCTAAATCATATTTTTAAATTGAAGTTGGCATTATATGGATTGAAACAGACACCTAGGGTGGTATGAGAGGTTGAACACTTTTCTAATTGAGAGATCTTTTGAAAAAGGAAGTGTGGATATCACTCTCTTTTTGAAGAAATTGGGAGATGACATACTCATTATACAAATTTATGTTAACGATATCATCTTTGGTTCTACAAATAAAAATCTTTGTTGTGATTCTTTTAAAATAATGAATAGTGAATTTGAGATGAGCCTAATGAGAGATTTAAGTTATTTTCTAGGTTTTAGCATTAAGCAAATTGAGGAATGTATATTTCTTAGTTAGTCGAAGTATGTTAAGGACATCCTAAAAAAGTATGAAATAGACAATTCTAAACTTATTAGTACACCTATGAGTTTCTCAGTTCAATTGGATAAGGACTTTAAGGGAAAATTTATTGATTTAAATAAATTTAGAAGAATATTGGATCTTTGCTTTATTTGACTGCCAGCAGGCCTAATAAAATGTTTAGTGTTTATTTGTGTGCTAGATTTCAATCAGATCCAAAAAAATTACATTTGACAGAAATAAAAAGGATTTTGAGATATCTCTTGTGAACTAAGAACTTATGAATTTGGTATCTTAAGTACAACTCTTCATTTGAAATTATTGGATATTCAGATTCAGACTTTGCAGGTTATAGGGTTGATCAAAAGAGTACATTTAGAACTTGTCAATTTATAAGAAATTTTTTAGTTTCTTGATTTCGTAGAAAATAAAATTCCGTAGCCCTATCTACTGCAGAAGCTGAATAGATTGCCTTAGGAAGTTGTGTAGCACAAGTTCTTTGGTTGAAACAACAGTTGATTGATTTAGGATTTACAATAGGAATAATTCTAATTTATTGTATTAACATTAGTGTCATTTGTATTTCAAAAAATCCTATTAAACATTCTAGAATTAAACATATAGACATAAGATATCATTTTATAAGGAATTATGTATTCAAAGGAGAAATTGAATTGAATCATGTTTCAACTGAAAATAAATCACTAGCTTTTGATAATTTTAGCACATTAAGAACAAGGCTAGGTGTGATTGGTCTTAATGCTTAAATAAAATCCTCTACAAACTCGATATATTTTTTGTCTTTTGTGTTTTTGATTGTTTGTGTTTTGTTTTTGTGTGTTGTCTGTTTTTTTTCTGGTTTCTTAGTTTTGATTTATGTTTTTTGTTATTTGGACATGTTATTTACACATCAAAATTCCTGTTTCTGAATGATCGTGATGATTTTATAAGTGTTCTATTCGTACTGTACGAAATTATTTTCGTCCCGTACAAATTTTGTAGCATGTCGATCTTTGCTTTGGACTGATTGCATAATTTTTTTTTATTTTCCAATACATATTGTACTGTATGATATTAATATTGTCCCAGACGATTTGTATTCATTCATCTATGCGCCCTAGACGGTTATCTGGCCAAAATCAATTATTATAACTGATCGTACGTACGAAATTTTATTTTGTATGTACGAATCACGTGTCATTCAAAGTGGGGTACGAACCTAACCGTTATTAAAATGATCTTAAATAATTGTTCTCCCCGGACGAATACATGTTCGTCTGTACGATCGTCTGATCAAAAAGCCTGTACGAAATGACGCTTTGTAACTTGCGTGATTATGAAAAGTCGTTTCGTTTTGAACGTATTCGATCGTACATATGAAATTATTTTCGTACATGACAAACCATTTATCGTACTGTACGAACCTCTTTTCGTATGTACGAATAGTCGTTTTTCTATAAATAGGAGGGCTTTAGAATTCTTTTTTCATTCACTTTACAACCTCCTTCAATCTTTAACTTCTTAGTTATGGCCAGTTCTAGCAAGCGTGGTAGAGTCACTAAGGGATTATCTTCTAGGAGTGGGGATGAAAACTTTCTATGTAGAGCAAATGAGGATTCTTTCCTTAAGTTTGTCTCTGCTAAAATTACTCCTAAAATCTTACTTCAATAAGATATCCACTAACAAGTAATGCCTCTTTTTGCCACTACTCAATTTGCCCTTATCCTGACTTTGATTTATGAAACCTTTCACTATTTTCTGGCAAATATGTCTTTTAGTTCTGATGAAAGTAGGATTAGATCTTATGTCCTAAAGAAAAAGGTAGAAATTACTAAGAAAGATCTGGGAACTTTTCTTCATTTGAGAACTCAAGGGGTTAGAGCCCACACAATGACTTATAATTCTGATTTTAACTGGTCCAAAATAAACAAAGTTCTTAGAGTAGTTGAATAAGTAGGTCATTTGCCCTAGGTTTATACCTTAAACCAAAATGTAAGGGTCATTTAGCACGTCTTTAGAACTTCAATAATTCTTAAAGCTGATGACCGTATTAACATTACTCCTCTTCTGTTCACTATTATCTATCTTATCATGACTTGACAACCCTTAGATGAAGCATAACTTATTCTTGATTATATTCACAGACTTTTTGAAATTGGACACGTCTCTCATAGGAGGAAGAAGAATATTATCTTAGGACATCTTGTGACCTATATTTTAGAAAAGAAGTACAATCTTGTTCATCCCAAGCCTCTGCTTAAATTGCCCATCTATTTTACCGATGCTTCGTTTCGAGCACTTCTTGGGAAAGATGGCAATGCAATTGAGGATTCTGAGGGAGAAGGAGGGAGCACCAAGCTGTTCATAGACCTGACTTTCAGGAGATAGTCCAGCACTTTGACCGACTAGAAAGTCATTTTGATCAACGTTTTGATCAAATTCAGACTCACTTAAACCAGCAAGATGCACAGTATCAACAAGACATGGGTTGGATTTGAGGATAGTTTGAATCCGTGAACACTTACGTAGCTATGATGAATAGCTATTTTTTTTGTCTTCAACCAGGCTCCTCCAGATCAGGGCCCTTTAGAGTTCTAGATGTACTTCTTGTGCTGTCTTTGCCAATCCTTTTAGATATGTTGATCTTTATGATGTTTTTGATGCTTTGTGTACTTGTCTTATTTTAGATCTTTGATGTTATTATTGTTATGTTATGTTATCTTGAGATTTATGATATTGATATCAAATGTGTTTTATTCTATTAGATCTTTATATTAATATTAAAAAAAATTGTCTTATTTTGTTTAATTATTTTTATTCTTTGTTTGAAATGTTAGTTTGCCTCTATGATAATCCTATCTTAATTGATCTAAAATGTGTTATAAATTAAATTGCAATATAAAAATTAATTTCATTATAAAATCTAATTTTTCAAAAATTTTAAGTTAATTTATAACTTGATCAAGTTGAGACAATCAATTTTATATTCTTTTTAGGCAAACATAATTCACAATATTATTATTACAATTTTGATGTCTTATTATTTTTTATTTCACTTTTCAATATAATTATGTTTGTAACTAGAGAAATTTGATTTTCTAGATTATTGATTTTGGAAAGATGAATTAAAAAAAGGAGACAATGAGTACAAAACTTGAAAGAATACGCAATGGTTCACAAATTGAAAAGAGGTATAAAATTAACACAAATAAAAAAGATGCACAAAGTGTGCCAAAAAAATTTGAAAAGATGTGCAATGTCGCCAATTGAATATGTTCTTTTCTCTATCGTCTAATCTTCAAATTCAAATCAATCTGATGATCAATTATAATTTATGTTTAAAATTGAAATTATTTAATCTTCATTTTGTCACTTTTTCAATAATTCTCCTTATCTAATTGTTTAGAATGCTTCATGCCTTGATTATTTTTTTATCTATGTTATATTTTAATTTAAATATTTTGAATTTTTCTTTTTCATCTAATGAACATTAACTTTGTTATTGCAATTATAGTTCTATCTTTTTCAAGATCAATTTCTAAGTTTTCTCATATCAATTATTTCATTTCAACTGTCATTCTCTTTTTGTTGTTGTCAAAAGAGGAAGAAATATTGTTTGCATTTGATTGTTTTTTGGTGTGTTAGTATTGTTTTGGTTGTTGTGTTAGTGTTGCTTTTGTATTTTTTGGATTGTTTGAGTATTGCTTTTGTGTTTTAAAAATTTATAAAAAAATTTATTTATTCTTAAAAGAATTCCCTTATATATACATGTTTATTCATTCAGGGGGAGTTAAGGAGAAATTTAGAGTATTCAATTTCATTCAAATAATAATTATTTTGTCATCATTAAAAAGAGAGATTGTTGAGATTGTTGCAACTTAGTTCTTTATTGTTAATATTCTTGCAATATATTTATTTTTGATGATTCAAAATATTATTATTTTTAATTATTATTTCTCGTAACATATTTTAGATGTATTGCTTTGTTGTTTGTGTGTACTAACGTTTCAGGAAAATCATACTCCGGATTGTTGAAAGACTTTAAATCAGATCAGTTTAAAGATTATTATAAATGAAGTTCGTAATTTTTCGTTTTATTGAGTCTGAGAGAGTGATTGTAATTGAGTAACTGTGCACATACACAGGGGGGGAGAGAGAGAGAGATTAAAACTTGAAAATTTTAAACTAATCATACTGTACGAATTAATTTCGTACAGGACGATTTGTTCAGTTATTTTCCCCGACGAGCAGTCAAACGAACAGAAATGAAAAATTTTTCTAAGTAATAATCGTACTGTGCAATCCTAGTTCGTACATGCCTTCCAGAGTACGAAATGGATGGGTTACTAGTCGCGCAAAAAGAATATTTCTAAGTATAGATAGTATTGTACGAACATAGTTCGTATATGCCTTTTAGATTACGAAATTGTGAGTTCCATTTTCATCCCGACAAACTTAATATTTGTTATAACTGATCATACCGGACGATGTCGTCATCGTACGTATGCCGATCAGAGTACGAAATGGACAGGTCTCTCTTCGTCTTGACGAAGGTGAAAAAGTTTCTAACTATTCGTACCGGACAAACATAGTTTGTACCGGACGATGATCGTGTACGAAATGTTTTCGTCCCGATTCACAACAGGTTCGTATTTAATATGATCGTACTGTACGATCGTGTATGCTCAAAATTGAAATTTTTAGTTTTCTGGACGATTTTTTGTGTCTTTAGTAATGATGTATAAAAGTATTATCTTCGTGATTTTTCAAGGGCAATTGAAAGAGTGTGAGAGTGTTTGAGTGAGATTTCTTGCTAGTGGAGTGTGAAGGGTTCACAAGGTTACTCAAAGTTAAGGATTTTTGTGTGATTTGTGTTTTTCACTATTCCTCTTGTCTTTCTAGATTTCTCGTGAGAAGATCTTTGAAGAAAGATTCAATTCTCTGCTGACACTTGGAGAGTGTGAACAGACGACGGTTCTCTGTCGAAACTTGGAGAGTATGAAAGGACGATGATTCTTTGCTTACACTTGGAGAGTGTGAAAGGATGACGGTTCTATGCCGCACTGGGGATTGGTGGAAGAGAGGTTTTGTAAAGGCTTTTCCGCCTTGTTGTGGGAGCAAAAGGAGAGATACTTTTGGTAATAGTGCAATACCTGAAGATAGAGTCTTCAGGGAGTAGATGTAGGTCATGTTTGACTGAACCACTATAAATCTGTGTCGTTTAAATTTTCATATTTTATTTTCTGCAAGTTAAATTTGTTGTGATTGAAAAGTTCTTTTAAAACTTTAATTAACTTGCTACGAAACTCAAAGGTTTTTAAATTTTAAAATCTAAGAGTAATTTTTAAAATTACTAATTCATTCCCCTCTTGATTAGCCTTGGGACAATAGCTTAGGTTTAACAACCTAATCAAGATTCAACACTAAATACCCGTATGGGCCCCGACGATCATGTTGCATTTACACGTGACGTCTGAGGATGATACGTGGGTCAAAAATAAAATTTAAGTTTGAATTTGATCATTCTACATGATTGGATATGAGTCGATACGATTCAAATTATCGAACATAAATACAGTTGCGGCATTGACCGTGATATTTGTTTTATATGTTCATATTAGGCCTTCAATATCTATAACAAGAAAATTCTCTAGTAAAGGCACAAGACTAGCAACGACTCAATGCTATGTTAGTAAATACCCGCATTGGCCCCGATGAGCGTGTTATACATAACACATGAGTTTGAGGATGCCACACGAGTTAATAAATGAACTTAAGTTTGAGCTCAATTCTTTTATGTGAGCTAGTAGGAGTCGACACAACTCAAGCCATCAAATAAATATACGGTCGCGGCATCGACCGAGATATTTGTTTCATATATTCATATTAGACTTTCAAGACCGATAAATAAGAAAATTCACTTATAAAAACATACAACCAAGAAATGAACCCAATCCTTAGTCGACAGACAGACATAGTTGATAAGGTGCGACGAATAAAATGAATATTGCCCATAAATTTCTTCAATGATGGTTGTGTTGAATGATTATCTCAGCCGGAGGAGATCTTATATTTTCAAATGCTCTTAAACTTTCACTAAATACAAATATATTCAAATTACCTCAAATTTACATCGATGATTACCGCGTTGACCGAAAATCTCAACCCCAGGGGACCCCAAGCATTAGAAAGTCCTCGCAAATGCCCATAAAAAATCAAAACTTCAAAAATATCAAAATCTGTAATATTTAAAATTGAAATTAACCATTAAGTAAAATACATCCACCCTCCATAATAATTTGCTGAGGCGGACAAATTTAAATATAATTTCAGCTCACAAAGAGCTAATATCTGGTCGAGAATATCATTAAAACTCATTCTCAAACAGTTTTATGCCCGTATGGATGTAACATTGGTCCTCGGATCGTTGGTTTGGCCAGATGGCTTCATGAAAAACCCGTCGCTTGGGCGGATGGCTCCATGTGGTTATTGATTATGACCGTACCACTCTGACCTAGTGGCTTTGTTCAACGACTGTATTACGGTTATGATCATAGCCCGTGTGTTTCCTAATGACGTTAAATCCTTGATATATGAATCAATAGGATATAATCAATAGGGCACAAAGCTCTCTATTAGCTAAGGTGGATTCAAAATTGTCCCCTTAGACAAATAATCTTGGATAAAGCTACCCATGGCTGCCGATAAGGATCCTTCTGTTAGGTTGCGTCGACTACCTCCTCTGACTAAGTAGACCAAGGATCACGATGGTTCGGGATGACAGAACCATGGGATATTGATCGAGCTCATCATCATTTCTCACCATTCTCTTTAAGTATAAGGTGGTTAATTTTTTATTTTAAATATTAAACTTTCAAATTAAAACCATGCTGCTACTATACACCAAATTATGTATCTGTTTGACGGCTAGCCTTAATCGAAAGTTCTCTCTCGTTATCGGGAGAGTAATTAACTATAGGGATTGCATATATAGGAAACCAACTCATATCTAAAATCCTCACAAAATGAGGGTGAAATATCTATGTAGTGTCTTATTTTCCTTCTAAAAATTAACCCCGAAACTTAATTTGCTAAAACTCTCTTGAAAGATAGGGAGTCTGGGGCACGAATTTTCAGAGCCCATAGATTTATGAACGTATTCTTGTGTCAACTGTGGTGCAAATTTATATTTAACAAAATCAAATGTAGAATCATGTTAATTGTAAATCATTTTCTTCATCTATAGTACAATTTCAAAAATATTTATGAACTATATAGTTTCTTTTATAGGATCAAATTTGGCCATACATCATTCTTTTGTTGGTATATGGTTTATTAAGTGTTCAATAAGTGGATTGTTTTCTTCAAAATTATTAATCTTATGAATACTCATTTGATGTTGTCTGAGTTTTGTTGCTTAATTCATGCTTGATTTTCTTAGGATCTTAATGAAGCTAATAGTGATAAAAAATAAAAATATTTGGCTATATGATCTTTAATCCTTATAAAGTGACTAAACATAATGTAATCATGTTGGTTAAACTCGTTGAATTGATCATAAAATAGGTCTTAATAATTAAAAGTTGGCAAATATTGCTCTTTTAAGTACAATATGATAAGGTTTAAAGATCATATGGACATATTTTATAATATTTCTTTTTTAATATTGTTTGGATACCTTGTAAGGTTTAATTTTATATTTTATAAGCAATAGAATTTCTCTAAAAGTATCAAGGAAGTCAAATTTATTAGAATAAAATAGCGTAGAACAAGATAAATCATGACCAGGCCTAAAAAGCCTAAATTGGGAATCGAAATGTTTTTCCTTTGTGAGGAGAGACATAAGTCTCGATGCTGATCAAGGCTTGCCTTGAAAAAAAAAAAAACTGGTAAAAGTTTAAATAATTTAAAAAAATGTTGTTAACATCAAGTTTTATAATTGTACAATTATTTTTAAGGTGTTTTTTGCCCACAAGGTGTAAGCCTTAAAATTTTTAAATACCAAAAATTGTATAAAGTAAAATGAAGGTTAAAAGTATTTTTTTATAATAACCAAATAATATATTAAATAATGACATATTAACTTTGTATTTATCTATGAAGTAACAAATCAACATTTATATAAAACAAAAAAATACACAAGATTGTAAAGTTATAAGTAATATATTACATTAAATATAATTAAAATCCAAACATCACAATAGCAAATTAATATAAAATATAAGAATTGCATAAAAGTATCATATAATATTAAGTTCAACTCTAAGTTTTTTCTTTCCCTATTATTTGCTCATTCACTTTTAATTTCTAAAAAATTTAATAGTATGATCATAACTCAAAGTCATCTATGCTATTATTGCTGAGAGATTTTTCATTTGAGTCATCATTATACTGAATTGCTCTTTCCTCTTGCCTCATCACCTATGGAGTCTAATGCCTCCAAATCAATTTCATCATCTATTTCAAATATCATCCTCTTACCCAAACATTTGTCATCAACTAAAAGATGAGAGCACTACTTTCAATTAAAAATCATAAAAATATAAAAAAAATTATATACTTTTTCTCTTTAATTGTTTCTATAGTTAGTTTGTGGTGGATATAAATGCTTTTCACCATAAAAAAAATTAATATTTAAATTTTCTTCTTGTAATTTAGACGGTATTATCTTCACTTCATTATCTACAAATCTCTCATTATCTGATGACATTCTCACTAATCAAAGGGTCTTTATGATCTTTCAACCCTTGTCTTCATCATTTTTCTACCTTAAGTCTCTTGTTGTACGTGATTTGATGTATTCAAACAATATCATCCTTCGGGTTATTAGTACTTTTTTCCTTCGTGTGCACTTGGTAAATGCTTCATATTGTTGTTGTGTGCACTTGATTGTATGTGCTCTGACTTTATTCACATCCAGATGAAGAGCATGCTAATCCCAAAATTTTAGCAGCTAAACACTTTAGTTCTAGAGTGCGATCACCAAATTATATCCATCACTCAACTGAGATTTAAGTAAATAAATATAGTAAGTAAAATGACTAATTTTGATATATGAATTTTAATCCAACATAAAAAAAAAATTTAATTATCTTGAGATTATTCTGAAATTGTATTTCGCCTACTGCAGTCAAAAGAAGCCCTCATTCTTGAAAGGTATCAATTCTATTTTAGCATTTGCTCTCTTAAAACTATAAGCTTATCCATGTAATTACATATCCCAATTTTATCTAAAAATTCATTGACTTATTCTCTGCATATTGATACCAAGGTTTAAAAAAGCGAAAATTGGAATCAACACATTTTGTCTTTGGCATAAACCTTGAGGCGGATCGAGGCATTAACCTAAAAAAATGAACTTATAAATAATTCATAAAATGATAAAAGTAAAATAAAACATCAACATATTTATTTTATTCATCATCATAAATAAATAATGTACAAATCTCAATATTAAATGTTATTATAAAATGAAAGTTTTGAAATATGATTCTAAGATTCAAAGTAAACACTCATTTAAAATTTAAAACACAATAAAGATCAGGATCCACAGTGGCCTTATCTTTTCTAAACTTTCTTCAATTATAACATTTTTTTAACTCCACATATTAATTAACATTGGATTTAATGTAACATAAATTAAGAAAATGACTAAAATGGTCCCTGAACTCCTTAAAAAAGAATCAAAATAATCTCATAATTATACTATTTTTATTCCTCTTTAAAATGTTGAGAGACCAAAATGATCTTTTTAATATAATTGGGACCATTTTGATCCTTCGTGAAGAGTCAAACGAGCACTTTGATCATTTTTCTAATAGAAAATAAAATAATAAATTAATAAAATAACTAAGTAATTCATTATATTTAAATCATATATATATATAAATTTTGAACTCTACTTTGTTATTTTCTTTAAATTGATTGGGAAGTAGAAGTTATTACCAATTTAGTAATCATTTTAATATTAACATTGATATCTTCATTCTCCTCATTATCAAACACATTCTTCTATTATCGAAGGATTTATTTCATCATCACCCATTTAACCTTGTTCTTTCGTCCTACAACTAATGAGTTCTTTATCTTTGTATGATAGAATAAAAAAATATATGTTAATAATAATAATATATAAAAAATGTATAAAATTTAACCAGAATGAGGTGCTACCTCAAAACGGCTCGAGGCGTACGCCTCATTTATTAGTGAGGTTTAAGCCTTGAGGCGCTCATTGTGTGCCTCAGTTCGAGGCACGCCTTGAGATGTGCGCCTCAAATAATTTTTAAACCATGATTGAAACTAAGAATTTAGGTGATAATCTACTGCATGTAAGTGACGATGAAGCTGTAGCTTGCAACTTTCATCAGTAATATCCCTAGTAGTCTTTAGGGTTAACTTTTGCGATGTAGGTATATTTTCTTGTATGTTTTCATTATGTATTGATCCATGAGACCTCTTCACCCATATTAGACATGGGTTGTAATGAGAATGATGAGTCCTGATCATGATGTTCACTCACATAGTACAAGCCAACATCAATTTTGTTATCAAACTTCAAGAAAAAAAATTTAATTAAATATGGTAATTACATTAATCTAATGACTTTATGGTTTAAAAAATTAGGATTTAAAAAAAGTTAAGTGTTAAAAAAGTAAGGGATAAAAGAAGAAACAAAATGTAATTTAAATTGTGTTTGGATTTCAAAATCTATTTTATTAAATTATATGAAAGTTTTAAAGTACAAAAGCAAAATAGCATAAAAATATTTAAGAACAAAAATTGACTTGAAAAGAGTTAAGGATACTTAAGCTGGAAAAAAATTATTTAGAGGAGGTGGTAGTGGCATGCGGCTTCCAGGTGATTATTTACTATAGTTCCAAAGTACCAAAATAAAATAACATAAAAATATTCAAGAACAAAATTTGACTTGAAAGAGTTAAAGTATACTTAGGCTAGAAAAAAGTTAGCTAGATGAGGAGGTGGCAGTGGTGTGCGGCTCAATGATAATTCTTGGCTATGGTGGCGGCGGGCTAGAGCTCGAGTCATTAGAGAAATTTATTGCATGTTAGGTGTGTGAAGACCATGGAGTATTTAGTTTAGTTAATTTAATTTGTTGGATGGCTGGAATAAGGTTGAAAATCATAGTAAACAATGGTTGGTAGCCAGCTATTCCTGAACCAAATGAAGTCTAGCTCTTTTTTTGTTACCAAATGATGTCAGAGTAAAAATTCAGGAACTAAATTTTATCAGCTTGGTTCCACATATCTTTAACATTGGCCCTTCCTATGCTGCTCAATTCCAAGAAAAAGGGTTTTAAGATTTAGAAATCGAAGGGCCCATATCAAGTTGAGAATCATACAGAATACTGAAGTGCTGCTCTAATGTTGGAGGGCAAGAAAACAAAGGATGAAAATCAAAGAGCTTAGTCTAACATGTCTGAACCTAATGGTGATCTCAATTTAGGCCACCTTGAGTCAACATATGGAGTCATCACAAGGTTTTAGAAGTCTGTATGGTATCTTTTAATCCTTTAGAGTTTCATGCTTTATACATTTGGAAGTTTTTCCAACTTCGGCCTTTAGTTTTATTCATATTTTGAGCTAAAATTTTGTTTAAGTTGATTAATGAGTATTAAATAAATATTCTTTATGCTACTAGAAAATCTAAGGAATCATTCAGTTGTGCAAACATGTAATCAATCAATAAAAATAAATATGCACATGCAAATATATTATATGACTAATTATGAGTTCTAAATACTTTAAACTATTGAATTTTTAAATAAAAAAATATTTAAATGCTTGCTAAGCATATTTAATTTGTCTGTCAACTTAATGAGTTAGAAATAAAATATATAGGGAATTGAACAATATCATCCTTGTGAATAAAATAGTAAACTGAAAGAAACTGTCTTAGAAGATTGTGTGTATTGATTCTATTGCTTTAATTAATTAATTTATTTATTTTAGAAAATATGGTACTTTAATTTATTTAAATTAGTTTAGATGCTCATTTTGAATGAAAAAGAAATTTGGACATATGGCTACCATCACTTGTAAATTTCCTGATGTCCATGTTCCATTCAAACTGCATGACTGCACTTTTTTTTGGATAATCAACCATATACCTAAGGTCCCGGGGTTCTTTAGAACTACTAGCAACTAACCCAAATCTAAGCTACAACAATACGCTGTAAAGCCAAGAGCAATACGCTGCTGTCCGAAGTCAATATGCTACCTCCTGCAGTTCACCCACAATGATTTCTACTACATCAAAGCTGGATGGACGAAAAATAATCCAGGTTATTTTCAGCCAACATCTCTGCTTAAATACCAATAATAAAAGAAGTGTGTCATCCATAAATAATGAAAATTCTGCTTACAGATTAAATACTATTTTACTTCCAGGCTAACATTGGTAAAATCAGCCATTTCAAATCAGTTTTAACCTGAAACTTACTATGGATTATAATGTCTAATGATCTTGATGAAATAGCATAATGAAATTGTGTTATTAATAGAATTCTTAGAAGTTGTCTGATGAGAATTCTAAAGAAAGGAGATCGGTGACCACATGACATCACCGTTTTGGTTCATTATTCTCTTGTTCAAGCAAAATAATTTTGATGAACATATGGAACTTTAATTTTTCATGTTAGAGATTCAATGGAAGTCAAACTTCATTGTTGCTTTTTTTTTATTGGACCTTATTTATAATTAGCCCACATCCAGTAGAGTTTGTGGTGGCGGCTCTATCCTATAGTTGTGTTAACCATGTATCTAGTTTCCATCTTGTAAATTGTGATTAGTTTGGATATATATCTAGCATTTTCATTCCAGTTGCTACGGTTTTAATAATCAATACAACAAAAACAACAACATCAAGCCTTTATCCCACTACGTGGGGTCGGCTACATGAATTCTTTTTCTCCATTGTGTCCTATTAAAAGTCAAATTCTCGTTTAAATCTAATAGAGAAAGATCATTTCTAATATTTTCTAATCAAGTCTTTTTAGGTCTGTCTCTACCTTTCTTAACATAAGTCAAATCTAATACCTCTACTTTTCTAACCGGGTCATCGCAAGGCTGCCCGTTTATGTGACCAAACCATCTAAGGCGATTCTCTATAATCTTATCTTCTATTGGTGCTACTCCAACCTTTTCATGTATATGCTCAATAAGTAAATCTAATAGAGAAATGATCTCAGCTACTGGAATAATTAATTCAATAAATAGTTAGAAAGGCATGAATAGTGCCTACATAGCAGTTTGCGTCCATGAATGAAATTTGATACAAGGCATGGATTAATTTCCTGAAATGGATTAAAGAAAGTGAATATTTTTGTTGAAGCTAAATTGAATTGTCTGTTAAAGGTTAAAGATTTTTCTGTTCTTGGATAAGAACATAGTAGCATCTTTTACGTTTGAACATTAAGTTGACCCAAATAGTTGGGATAAAGCTAGTGATGATGATGATGATGCTATGAATGGAATTTGATGGAAGGCAAGGACTAATTTCCTGAAAGGGATGAATTAAAGTGAACATGTTTGAAGATAAATTGAATATCTCTTAAAGCTTCAACATTTTCCATTATTGGATAACAAAATAGTATCATCTTTTTCAGATGCTATGTTTGAACATCTAGTTAATCCGAATAGTTGAGATAAATCTAATGATGATAAAGAAGATGTTATTTTAAGAATGAGGCAGCAATGCGGATCCAAGGAAATGAAGCTCCAAACTTATCTTATAAAATAAGATGATGCTCAAAATTTAGGATTTTTTGTTCAAGCTATTTCTTGATGAAGTAGAGTGAAAAGCTACCGTCGGAAAGATGATGCAACATGTTGTTTGGTGATAAAATAGGTCCAACTGTTTAGGAGCACATTTGGATTAGATGCTGTATGAAAAAGAAAAAGAAATAATTTGTCGGATAAAAACTGTTGTTTTGTGGGTTCTCTTTGCTAAATGACATTCTTTCCCTAATCATTATGTTATGTTAAATTGCATTCTTATGATTTATAAAAGAATGCATTCTATCATTATTAATTATGAAAAAATTCTATAAATTTTAAGAAGAATTTAACATGATCTCATATAATTATATTTATAAAGTTTGTATATACAAAAAACATGATAGCATTGCCCGTGCAAGCTTCCTATATCAAATAAAATTTTGTATTTAATATAAAGCATTAACTTTAGTACGTTAAACATATCGATTGCATACTATTTTGTAACTTTTCATAAACATACTTTTGTAGATTTGTTATCTATTCTTGATAAACAATTTTTGTATGATTGTTTTACATGAACATGCTAATTGAGAGTTCGTTAAAAAACGATTTGGTATCTTGAAACTCTTTATTAGTAAAAATTCCTTAAAAAAATGAAAATACCACTTGTTGGAGGTGATAGATGGATGAGGTGAGAAGACTTTTAACTGACCAAAGGGAGGGGCGGGGGAGCTTCTGGAATGAAGTCCGATGAGAGGAAAGTGCTTTTGCATGGAAGGCATATTTCAAATTACCCGTCGAAGAAGAAAGTTGCATAGGTTTTATTGTTGCTGAGTCCAAATAATATAATAATTACAAAAAGAAGGGAAGAGGGGGTGGTATTAACTATTAAGCAACTTATTGGGCACTTTTTTTTCTCACACGTGCTTTTGGCTTACAGTTTTAAGGTGCAGCTTTATATATAATGCAAAAGGAGAAACAGCATGCAAAAAAATCTCGTCTATTTTGTAGCATTTTTTTGCAAGAAAATTCTTGGTCAGTTTTGTTTCCCACGATTGCTTTTAGCTTACAGTTTTAAGGTGCTGCTTTATATAATGCAAACGGAGAAATAGCATGCAAAAACATCTCATCTATTTTCTAGTAATAGTTTCTTCTGAAGCAAAGCAGTAAAAAAAAGCACAAACAAATTTGGACTTAGGCACAAATGTTTTTTAACGGGAAGATGCATTTGAAGTAGGCTGTCTTCTGCAATTAACTAATGAAATGAACACTATCCAATCAACAATATCAAATCTCAAAACTTCAAATATTTATAAGCAGCATTCCCTTTGCAAAGGATTGAGGATTTTCAAAGTGAGACTCTTTGTACCTAACTTTGTAACTAGAAAGAAGACATGATAGAAAGGTATGGTTTGAATAACCATATGATCATTATTTGACATTACTTGGCAGAGTTTTTAGCATAATTCTCCTAATCTCTAGCAGTGCTTCTTTGTGAAGAGCTACAGACGCTTGACAATGACGTTATTAATTACTTGTGAACGTTCTTTCCAATCCTTAAAGCCATGGTTTATGCTAATGGAGCTGGCTTTTCTCGTTCAAATTCATATATATATATATATATATATATATATATATATATATATATATATATATATATATATATATATATATATATATATATATATATTTGTTTATTTATTTATTTTGTGTAACAATTTGAACTTAACACCTCTTATCAAATTCAAACTGTATCAGGGCTACCGGCAGAGACATTGATTGAGCGTTATGTAACTATTGGTGCTAACAGTCTATTGCGGTCATGCACCATCGAGCCAGAATGCATAATTGGGCAGCATTCCATTCTCATGGAAGGTTCATTAGTAGAGACCAATTCCATACTTGAGGCTGGTTCGGTGCTTCCACCTGGCCGGAGGATCCCCACCGGCGAAATTTGGGCGGGTAACCCGGCAAGATATGTCCGTCAGCTGACCTATGATGAGATCAAAGAGATTCCATTGCTAGCTATGGCTATTAACGATCTTATGCAAAGCCACTTCTCGGAGTTCCTTCCATATTCTACCGTATATCTGGAGGTGGAAAAATTGAAAAAATCATTGGGGATCCCAATTTAAAATCGGTTGAAATCAACTTGGGACGTGATTGAAGAATAACAATTCCCAGATCTGTCTCCAGTTATTTAGAGGCAAATTCTGTAACTGAGACCTAAATGTCTTGCAAATTTGACGACGCGCTTACGCTGCAACTTGCAAATTTGATGGCTCTGCCAGTTTTCCTATGTATGTTTTTCATTTAATTTAAATTCCTCTATATGATTAGAACTCCATTCTTATATCAAAATCTTTCATATTACTGGAATAATTTATCGATCTTGAGCTAACCAATTTCAACTCCAGCTCGGGTTAAATACAAGCTACTTCGAAAATAATAATTCTGAGTCCAATATATCTTGGGCTTATTATTAGTTGAATCTAATTTATTTCAAGTAAGCACATCGTCTAAGCAAGATGACTCATTTGATTAAAATAGAACCAAAGTAGATTTGTCACTTTAGTTTTAATTATCCACCTATTTTATTGTTCCACTACATGTTTTGATGATTTCTTAAATTTTCTGGGATTTTGGGTCCCTCGGCCATTGCAGCTTGAATTATTCTTCGTAATCTTAGCTGGTATGAGCTGAGCCGCTGCTTATTGGCAAGAAGTGTAGAAATTAGCTCAAGATAAATGATCATCGACTCTCATCCTACTTATAACGGGTTTGTATTTGTAAGTATTTGCTTTTAAATTTATGTTACTTTTTCAGATCAATACCCGGAAAAGGCAAAAGGTCAATTTGTGCAATTTCTTATAATCTACCAATTAAAATCGATAATTTTTATTTTTCAGAATGTATAAATATATAAGAATAGTCATCAAATTGTATATAAAAATATATATATTCTAATTAAAAAAAATATTTATAATATTTTTTAAATATGATCTAAAATTTTAAATATTATATAAATAAAGATTAGATGTGAAAACATATAAAATTACGTAGTAAGTACATAAATGTCCTGAAAAAACATATGAAAATTTTGAATTTTACAGTTATTAATCTCTACTAGCTCAGTCTTTTTTTTCGTTGTCAACGTAATAAAACTTTTAAAGCCACAGGTGGGACAACAAATTTCTTCAAATTTATGCATTGAATTTGCACGATCAACCCTCCACAGCATTCACCGAAAGCAGAAAAAATGACAACAAAGCGATGGAACAAGATAAATTACAGCAAAATGGTTACGTAATGAGAAACAATCAACAGAACTTCAATCCATTCTAAAAATTAGTAAGCTTAGAATAGTCAGAGGATTAAAAACACATAGAAGCTAAGCTGACGAGAAAGGGATTCCAGCATTAAAAATATGTGATCTATTGCCACGAGAAGTGGAGAGAATGTGAAGCCTCATCAGAAGGTCCTTCATCCCCAACATTGAATATATTCTGGCAATGGAGATGAGCTTCAGTAGCATCTGAAACCAGAACAGTGCTCAAATGCTCATTCTCAACTCGAGTTGAACATGAAAACCCAGTTGGTGAGACATTATCGGAAGCTGCTTGCGAGCGAGAATACCGTTGCAGACTAGTAGAACTATACTGCAGGCAAGAGGGCAGAGGCTGACCCATTGGAATCCTATCGACTGGCACCATATGGCCCATATTGATGCCTGAAGTCTGGTTGGAGGATGACAGAAGAGAGAGAGCACAATCAGAGTCGAGAACTGGAGGTAATCCATCTGAGAATATAATCTTGTGTCTACTGCTCTCTGCTGCAGATGAGATGGTCTTTGCCGTCCTGCTGTTGAGAGCCATGTCATCATCACCATCGTGGAGGAACGATAACCGCTTGCCTTCTTTGAAGCTCCGATTGAAACAAGTAGTAAAATTTTGTGGCGGCGGTTCCTGTACCCTGTCCATGAACTGCATCGATGGTGGGTTGTGGTGGCTGTATAGTGCATCTTCCTCACTTTTGATGATAGGACTCCAGGATGTGTCTGCTGCAGCACTAGAAAATATTTGTGGGTACGACGTAAACCTGATTTCTGCAACGAAGGAGAAAGTTCTCAAAAGCATGTTAACTCGATGAATCTAGATCATGCATTACACAGATCCTGTTTCTATGTTTTGATGTTTTGTGGTGTACTATTTTTTATAAATATTACGATCTTTAAGTAGTCATAAAATAAAGATGGGTTGAGGAGCAATCTAAGTCCAACCCAATTTGATGACTCAATGGGGCGGACCTGGACTAGCAAGGGCAATTCCCCACCTTGAATCCACTCATGCCCACAGGATCGTGTTGCATTGCATTTACAATAAAATACTCATCTGTTCTACACTCTACCATGCTTGTTTTCAAATATTTTGGTGAAAATTGGCATCCAGCAGTGTGGCATTATCCATGTATGTACTTTCAAGACTAGATGAATTAATTTTGAAGGTAGCTTGAATGATTATAAGAAAAAAGTAGATAGGGTCTACAAGCATACCGTGTTGATTTGGAAACAAGTTACCAGAATTTATGCAGTCTGGTTGTGGCTTCCTTCTCCGCCGATTGTGCCCATCAAGACGTTTTCTGCAGCTTCGCTTAACTTCATCAAACTCCACAAGCAAGTGGAACCTGTCAAGGAGACGACAAAACTAAAAGATACATCAGTGGTTCAATTTCCATGAAAAGACAATCATTAAACATGAATCACATTTATAGAATAACCGACATAGCCTGCAATCTTATCCCAACATGCATGAATATGACCACAAAACTAAATATACAAGCCCCTTACACCTAATTATGGGATATATGTATTACAAAAAAAAAAAAAAAAAGAGAAAAGAAATGCATAAATCTTAAGGCAATGCTTTTCTTTTTTCTCAACAGATTAAAATCAGACGGTATATTTTCTTTGTTGAAAACATGGATCTGGAGGGGAAACCATTTTATTCACCAAGAGTAAAATATAATATTACAAATTAAGAGAAGCAGACGAAAAAGAAAGTTCTAATTTAAAGCAAAATGCCATATAACCGAGTATGAATGTTCACATATCATATACTATATTAGATGAGATGGAAAATAAGATCAAGATTTCAGAAGATGCAGAAAAGGACGGTGGAGAAAGTTGCAGGATGATTAGGATGTTGTAGAGAAAAATCTATGAAGTTGAGTAAAATTGGAGGCGAGACAGGTTTAAAAGTTAAAGAGAAAAGGCATATATGCCGAGAGTTGTTCAAAATTTTTTAGAAAGCTTCTCTATCAAGGTCAATAAACTCCCTGCCAAATGATTTATTGCCAAGCAGCTCAAGTGTTAGCCTAGCCCCAACTGTGTATGTTGGCCCCACTTTTCCATAACCGGAGCAAGTTCAAATACTTGATTTCACATAGCATTTTTCCTTCAATTCATAGCAGAGCATTTTCTTCTATACAGGGGATGTCATATGTAAGTTAAGTGGAACACGAAAAGGAGAATAATAAAAGAAAATAGAAGAGCTTGTAGGAGAGCTAGAGAGAGACTAGAGAGATAAAAAAAATGAAGAAAGAGAAAACTACATCCACCTTTTGATAATGACTGTTTTGTTTCTTAAATGAAAGAGTAATTTCCACCTCTCCAAAAAAAGAAAAAAATTTTTTCCACCTCTCCAATAAAAATCAAGATTAAACCTAATTTTTCATAGCCTCAAACCCTTGCTTGACATGTTTATTCGGACATATTTTTTGAGTATCACGTGAGTGATGTGAAATCAAACTAGACTCTAAATGAGGGGGATTTTGGGGAATCCTGATACATGTTACTGATGAAAAATGGCTACAGGGAAATATAAGCTCTTTGGCTTATGTCCATCGAGGAGAAGATGAAGGGATGTTGTAATGCCAGCAAAAAAGTAGAAAACTTTAGCTACTTTTCTACCCATGTGATGCTCCTACAATAGTAGAAATAAAATTATAATAATGGAGGTAATGAGAAAGTAAATGCCTATGACCAACAGAGAATCAATAACAACAAAGGATTAATCTCAAAAGAAGATTCATTCACCCGCCTCAAATGGTTGAACACTTCAGGACTGGCTTCTGTAGACATTTTAGCATCTACGGGCATTCTTCCCAAGAGAAGTTCTCATTCATAGTTTTAAAAACTAGACCGAACCGGCCGGTTCAACCGGCTAAGCTATGAACCGGTCGGCTGGCCGGTTCGATTAACTCTTAGAAATAGTTTTGAATCGAACTTGAAAAAAACCGCCCACCTGGCCAGTCGAACCGGTGCCAGTTCTCAAGAACCACACGGTTCTAGAAATGATGGGTTTGAGCCATAGATTTTAGATCAAGCGACTAAGTAAACTCAATCAAGTAACATAATGAAATTCAATCCTCCAGGCTGTCATTCATTTCGCTTGCTCAAGAGTTCGTGTATGCATTCTCGTCCGCCTTCCTCTTGCCCTTACCTATCACTACCGTTGGTGATTCACTAACTAGACAATGATGAACTCGATGACGATGAGTAAAACTCAAAAGGGTAAGTTTTTTTAACCCTAAATTTTAGATTCTTAAAAAAATTTTGATTTTCGGCTGTGCAATTAACATTGTTACCTGCTATCGTTGAGCAAATTAATTTTTCTTAGCATCTACATTGGCAGATGTTAGCAAGCCATGTCATGCTCATCATCGCATCACTTTATCTTCTTATACTCCAAGTTGCTTCATCCAAGGATACCTCGTAGACTTAGGGTGAGTATTTGCCTAAAGGGATAAATTGGAATCCACCTTAGCTAATAGAGGGCTTTGTGTTGTATTGATCATATCATATTGATTCATATCTCAAGGATTTAATGCCATTGGGGAGCATACGAGTCATAACCGTAACCGCAATACAGTGGAGCCATTGGACCAAACTACTAGGTCAGGGTCGCGATCATAATTGTTGACCACGTGGAGCTATCTAAGCAAACCATGGGTTCTTTGCAGAGTCATCCTGCCAAACCACCGATTAGAGGACCAATGTCACGTTCTTACTGGCAGGAGACTGTTTGAGAATGAATCCGAGTGATATTGTCGACCATATATTAGTTCTTTGTGAGTTGAAGTGATATTTAAATTTGTCCACCTCGGTAAACTGTTGCAAATGATTGATGGATTTTTTTTAAGCATTTGATAGTTAATTTAAATTTTAAAAATTTTAGGTTACGATATTTTCTTAGAGTTTTGAATTTTCATGGGCATTTTAGAGATATTTAATTGAATGTTTGTAGTCCCCTCCGGTTAAGATAAATATTTAATACGGCCATTATCGAGGTATTCATAGGCAATTTTATTTTTATTGGTTGAACATTATCGACTCTGTTTGCTTATCGATAGAGGATTAGGTTGATCATAGGCTTTATACCTTATCAGCCTTGAAGGACTAATATTAATGCATTAAAACAAATATTTCGGTCGACACTGTGACCGTATATTTATTTGATAATTCGAGCTGTGTCAACTCCAATATACTCACATAGAAAGATCGGGCTCTAACTTGGATTTATTATTTGACTCACACAGCATCCGCAGATGTTACGTATGTACCTAAAACATGCTCGACGGGGCCCAATCAAGTATTTATGGGGCATTTTTTTAATTATTTGTTGAACCTTGTTGACTCTATCTAATTTTTGACAAAGGATCAGGTTTGTGGTAGGCTTTGTGCCTTTATTAATAAATTTGCTTTATAATATACCTTGATGGCCGAATATGATTGTATAAAACAAATATCTCAGTCAAAGATGTGACCGTATATTTGTTTGATAGTTCAAGTGGTTGACGCCATGATCGTATATTTGTTTGGTAGGTTAAGCCATGTCGACTCCTATCTACTCACATAGAAGGATCGAACTCGAACTTAAATTTATAATTTGACCCGCACATTATCCTTAGATGATGCATGTGTACTCATAACATGCTCGTCGGGAACCATGCGTATATTTTGGGAGCATTTTTATAATTATATTTTAAATCTTATCAACTCTGTCTAATTGCTGATAGACGATTGGGTTCGTAGTAGGCTTTATGTCATTTTAATGAATTTGCTTTACAAAAGCCTTAAAGGCCTAATATGAACATATAAAATAAATATCTCAGTCAACTCTATGGTCGTATAATTATTTGATAGTTCGAGCAGTCGATGCCGTGACCATATATTTATTTGATAGTTTGACCCGTGTGACTCCTATCTACTCGGAAAGAAGGATCATGCTTTATTGACTTCCAAAATAGATAAAAAAATCAAATTAAAAAAAAAAAAAAAATATATATATATATATATATATATATATATATATATATATATATATATATATATATATACACACACACACACACACACACATTTGTACCTGCTCAACCTCTGCTGAAAAGACCAGAAAATCAGCAGAAATCTCATCGATTCGGCACAGTTCCCATCATTTCCCTTGAACCCCGCTGCCAGCTCCTCTACTCGTCGCTACTTGCGTTAATAAAATAGGAATCAAACCTCAGTTCAAGCCTCTACTTCTTCTTCCCACCAGGAGCCCCTCCCCTGGTTGCAAACAGGGCTGACCGGGAGGCGTGAGTGAGATGTCGATTTGGTATGTCGTCCTCCACATTATAGTCCTCCTAGAATCCAACTTATTTCGTCGGAATATATCCTGTCTTTTCACCCTTGTAGTCCTATGCATAGTCAGTAGTACTATAGCTCTAATCATGGTTATTTATAAAATCAAACTTACTATAATATAATTATAATAGAATCTATTATGTATAATAGATGATGATTACACGATTAACGCTTTTATCATAGACTATTCTTAGACTTACTATAAGGATAATCTAAAACTACCTACCAATGGAGTAGTATGATGAATACATCGAAGATTTTGGGAAAGGTATCAAACAATTGAAAAAAAAAAAGAAGACTATGTCGTCGTTGTATCGAATATGAATAAAGCAAGAATAAGTAATCAACATCTGTAATAGAGGGGTATAGCGTTGAAGCTACCTATCGATGAAAGGCAGGCACTAGAGTGACTTTCACTCGGGAACAACTCGTATTCCTATTCTTCTCTCCAGCATACCATTTCTAGTCTATCAAAACTCATTCTCTTGACAGCAACGCCCAGGAAGACCAGTGAAAGAAGCTAATCATATCATTCCTTCTATTAAATAGTTCAAACTTCATGTGCTGGACAATTTATTTATTTATTTGTTGTTGTACTAGACATTTAAATATTTAATGCTTACTTTTATTTTGATATCATAAGATACAATGCTATAAATAATATTACTTTCAATTTTTTTGTCATTTCAAATATTACGCTTTGATTACTTTCTTATTTTTTATGTATGATTTATATATTATAATGTTATATCTACGTCGTATATGTATCATGTATTTTTAAGAATTAATGTGTCTCGT
This sequence comes from Dendrobium nobile, assembly GCA_022539455.1. Lineage (NCBI taxonomy): Eukaryota > Viridiplantae > Streptophyta > Magnoliopsida > Asparagales > Orchidaceae > Dendrobium > Dendrobium nobile. The sequence continues at coordinate 45,756,458 of CM039721.1, forward strand.
ATCCGTATCGTGTCGTATCCGTGTTGCAGTATCTGTAACGGTGCAACGTAGATTATTAGTAATATGGCTATACTTATTATCGTAACTATTATAATTATTATTATTTCAAAAAAAGAAAGAAAAGGAGAGGGTTTAAAAAAAATTACTAAAAGAAAAAAAGGATTCAAAAAAGAAAAGAAAAAAAAAAAGACAAAAAAAAGAAAGAGAGATTAAACAAGAGAAAAAAAAAAAGAAAGAGGGAAAAAGAGAAATGTTTTGTGCATTTTCAGCCATTAACATATAGGCAAGAAAATTCAAATAATTAAACTTTGATCTTCCTTAAATGAATAATAGTCAATCTCATATGCTTGAAATCAATGTAAAGTTCATCATATAAATCACAAACAAAATCAAATAATTAAATTTTGTCCAATAATGGATTTGTAGCTTATGGTTACTACAAATGGTTACTACAAATGTTAAAATTTTATCCAATAAATGAAAAAAAAAAAAGTGATTGCACTATCTAATTTCTCTCACCATGGTATATGGGGAAAATTAATTATTTTGAAATAAATATAAAAAATTCAAGATAATTGTATTTGATATATTGAAATGATCCTTATGTAGCTTCCCACAATGTATCTAATACATTTCAAACAAATCAATGATATTGTCGCATACAAACTAAATATCTAACCAAATCAAAAACATGCATCCAAACAAATCAATGAGCTTACGTTATTAACATTGTGAGAGAATTTTTCGCCAACACCAAAGAAGCCCAAAATAACAAGTATTTTGTGAGAGGGAAGTGGATCTGCTTCGATGCTCCAAGTATCAACCGTATATATATGCTTAGGGACATCGAGTTGACAACTACTTTGCCTTTAGTAACTCACGCATTGATCTTTAGGAATTATTGAGAGTGTTTATGGATCTAGGAGTGGGGCTATCTAGAAAGAGAGAGACAAAAAGGTAATAAATTTTCCTCTATCCTGTTTGATCCAATTATCCAAATCTTGACATTATTTTATCTCCGCACATTTTTTCCAAGTAAGAATATTAGTGAGGTGACTAGGAAGAAAACTATTTTAAACTATGCAATTCAAGTGGGACATTCCATGGATGTAGGAAAGTTAATTTTCTCTTCTTTGATGTACATCATTTGGGGTTCAACTTCAATTGGGTTAGGTCATCTTTCTCATATTTATTCCCTTTGTGTAGTTGTTGTACTGTTAGGTGGTTCCATTGAGGAGCAGCTTTTTCTTATTTTCGTGCTCACAAAGCAAAAAATTGAGAGCTTTAAGAAGAAGAATAAGAGAGAGAGGAGAAAGCAGGACCTAGTGAGCACCGTCTTACTAGTTAACCCTATTTGAGATTGCTGCAACTTAGTTCTTTATTTTTGATATTCTTGCAACATATTTATTTTTCATGATTCAAAATATTATTGTTTTAATTATTATTTCTCCTAACATATTTTGAATGCATTGTTTTGTTTTTTGTGTGTACTAACGTTTCAGGAAAATCATACTCCGGACTGTTGACGACTTCAAATCAAATCAGTTTAGCGACCATTGTAAATGAAGTCTGTAATTTTTTATTTTATTGAGTCTGAGAGAGTGTGATTATAATTAAGTAACTATGAATACACACACGGGATGAGAGATTAAAACTTGAAATTTTTAAGTTAATTGTACTGTACGAATTCACTTCGTACGGGATAATTTGTTCAGTTATTTTTCTCATCCAGCAGTCAAACGAACATAAATGAAAATTTTTCTATGTATGGATCGTACTGTATGAACATAGTTCGTACATGCATTCCAGAGTACGAAATGGACGGGTTCCAAGTCACGTAAAAAGAATTTTTCTAAGTATGAATCATATTGTACGAACATAGTTCGTACATGCATTCCAGAGTACGAAATGGACGGGTTCCAGGTCACGTAAAAAGAATTTTTCTAAGTATGAATCGTACTGTACGAACATAGTTTGTACATACGTTCTAGAGTACAAAATCGTGAGGTCCATTTTTGTCCCGATCTTTCGTCCCTACGAACTTGATATTTTTCATAACTGATCGTACCGGACGATGTCGTCATCGTATGTACGCCGATCATAGTACGAAATTGTAGGGTCTCTCTTCGTCCAGACGAAGATGAAAATTTTTATAACTGTTCGTCCGGGACGAACTTGGTTCGTACCAGACGATGATCATGTACGAATTGGTTTTGTACCAATTCACAACAGGTTCATACGTAACAGTTTCTGAACTGTTCGTACGTACAAAATACGATCATACTATACGATTATGTACGTTCAAAATTGAAATTTTTAATTTTCTGAACAGTTTTTTGTGTCTTGAGTATAAAAAGTCCACTAAAACTAACGTGAAAAAGTCTTGTCTTCATGATTTTTCAAGGGCAATTGAAAGAGTGAGTGTGAGAGAGTATTTGAGAAAGATTTCTTGCTAGTGGAGTGTGAAGGGTTCACAAAGTTATTCAAAGGTAAGGATTTCTATATGATTTGTGTTTTTTCACTCTTCCTCTTATCTATCTAGATTGCTTGTGAGAAGATCTTTGAAGAAGATTCAGTTCTCTGCCGATACTTGGAGAGTGTTAAAAGACGACGGTTATCTGCCGACATTTGGAGAGTATGAATAGCCGACGGTTATCTGCCAACACTTGGAGAGTGTGAAAGGATGACGGTTCTCTACCGACACTTGGAGAGTGAAAGGACGACGGTTCTCTGCCGCATCAGAGATTAGAAGAAGAGAGTTTTGTAAAGACTTCTCTGTCTTGCTGTGGGGCAAAATAAGAGACTTTTTATAATAATGCAATACTTGAAGAGGGAGCCTTCAGGGAGTGGATGTAGGTCATGTTTGACCGAACCACTATAAATCTTTGTGTCATTTAAATTTTTCGCATTTTATTTATTGCAGTTTTTATTCTGTGGTTGAAAATTTTATTTTCAAATATTATCAATTAATTTGCTACAAATCTTTAAAGGTTTTCAATTTTAAAATTCAAGAGTAATTTTTAAAATTACCAATTCACCCCCCCCCTCTTGATTAGCATTGGGACATTGGCTTATGTTTAATAACCTAATCAAGATTCAACAAGTGGTATCAGAGCTTTATTTCAAAACTATAAGTTTAAACAACTTTTTGGAAAACGAGCATGGCTACTTTTAGAAATCGAAACACAGCCGAAGGGTACTCGATCACTAAACCTCCATTATTTGACAATATCCCTTTCGATTTTTGAAAAACATGCATGCCTACATTTTACAATCACTAGATTATCATATGTGAATCTTAGTATAAGAATGGTATACAAAACTAACTAGATTAGTTGATGGTATTAGAGTTGAAACAACCTTTGTAGATTGGACTGTAGAAGAACATGACTTAACACAACTTAATGCAAAATATTTAAGCAGCTTCTTTTGTGCACTTAAGTCAGAAGACTACATGCGAGTTTCCACTTGCAAAAGTAGAAAGGATATATGGGATAAACTTTGTATTACTTATGAAGGGACAAACCGACAAATAAAGTAAAACAATCTAGATTAAACATCTTGTTATATGATTATGAATTATTTTGCATGAAACCTAATGAATACATTTCTGAAATGTATACAAGATTTACTCAAATTGTCACTTCTTTACATGCATTGGGTAGGGAACTAACAAACGCTAAAATGGTTAATAAAATTCTTCATTGTTTTCCTACTGTATATGATTTTACTCAATTGATAATCTTCTTGGTTCACTAATAGCCTACGAGCAAGGAGTGAGTCAAAGGAAAATTGATGTAGGTGAACAGCGAAAGGATAAGAACATTGCACTGAAAGTAGAGTCGGAGAGTGATCTTTCACAACCTGAGAATGAGGATGACATTGCCTTAATGACTAGACAATTTAGAAGTTTTCTTAAAAGGAAGCAGAAGAGACGCCAACAGTGAAATATAGGTAAGTTTAATAAGAATGTTAAGGTTTTTAATGATGTAATTTGCTACAAATGCAGAAAATCTGGACACATAAAATTGGAATGCCTAAACCTAAAAGCCACTCCAAACAAGGAGAAGATAGAAGAGAAACCAAATATGAAGAAGGACAAGAAGAGATTTCAAAGAGCATTTTGGGCAGACTCAGCTTCGGATTCGTCTGAAATAGAAAAAGAGAAGGAAGTCATCAACTTATGCTTAATGGCCGATCATCTTGATCAATCAGATCAAGAAAATGTATATGACTTGACCTACAATGAATTGTTAGAAGTTTCTAAAAGAATTCATGATGTATATAGAAAACTAAAGAAAATGCATTCTAGTCTGAATTTAGAATTGCAAAAATTATATATAGAACACGAAATCTTTAGGAAAGATCATGCATTGATAGATAACAACCACATGAGCTTACTTGATGAATTTGATGTCTTGAATAAGAAAAATGATATTTTAAAATCATCCTATACTTAATTGGAAAAAGATTTTAAAAAGTTTAAAGATGAATCAGAGAACAGAGATCACTAGTTAAATATTGATAAGAATATGTTAGAAGATTTGAACACATTTTTGAAATTGAAAGTGCAAGCTCTGGAGGAAAATAGAAAACCACCAACATTTGAAGATTTTACTAATCCTATTTTATGGCTAAAATTTTTAAAACATAGGAAGAATCAAAGTTATTATAGAAATTTAAGAAAACCATTTCCTGAAGTAAAATGTTTTTTTTGTGGGATGATTGGACATATAGCACACACTTATACTTTACATAGAAAAACTCATTTACTGTGAAAACCAAAGATGCATAAACTTAGTACGAAATTGTGGAGTCTCTCTTCGTCCATACGAAGATGAAAAATTTTCTAACTATAAGTCCCAGACGAAATTGGTTCGTACCGGATGATGATTGTGTACGAATTTGTTTCGTATCGATTCACAACAGGTTCGTATGCAACAGTTTTTGAACTATTCGTACGTACGAAATACGATCGTACTATACGATCGTGTACGTTCAAAATTGAAATTTTCTATTTTCTAGATGGTTTTTCGTGTCTTGGGTATAAAAAGTCCACTAAAACTGACGTGAAAAAGTCTTGTATTCGTGATTTTTTAAGGGCAATTGAAAAAGAGAGAGAGAGTATTTGAGAGAGATTTTTTGATAGTGGAGTGTGAATGGTTCATAAGGTTACTCAAAGGTAAGGATCTTTGTGTGATTTGTGTTTTTCACTTCCTCTTATTTTTCTAGATTGCTCGTGAGAAGATCTTTGAAGAAGATCCGGTTCTCTGCCGACACTTGGAGAGTGTGAAAGAACGAAGGTTATCTGCCGACACATAAAGAGTGTAAACAACCGATGGTTCTCTGTCGACATTTGGAGAGTGTGAAAGGACGACGGTTCTCTACCGACACTTGGAGAGTGAACAGTCGACGGTTCTCTACCGACACTTGGAGAGTTTGAAAGGACGACGGTTCTTTGCCGACACTTAAAGAGTGTGAAAGGACGACGGTTCTCTGTCGACACTTGGAGAGTGTGAACAGTCGACGGTTCTCTGCCGACACTTGGAGAGTGTGAAAGGACGACGGTTCTCTGCCAACACTTGGAGAGTGTGAACAGCCGACAGTTCTCTGCCGACACTTGGAGAGTGTGAAAGGATGACGGTTCTTTGCCGACACTTGGAGAGTGTTAAAGGACGATGGTTCTCTGCCGACACTTGGAGAGTGTGAACAACAGACAGTTCTCTACCGACACTTGGAGAGTGTGAAAGGACGACGGTTCTCTGCCGACACTTGGAGAGTGTGAAAGGACGATGGTTCTCTACCGCACCGGGGATTGGTGGAAGAGAGATTTGTAAAGGCTTCTCCGCCTTGCTGTGGGTGCAAAAGGAGAGACACTTTTGGTAATAGTGCAACACCTTAAGAGGGAGTCTTCGGGGAGTGAATGTAGGCCGTGTTTAATCGAACCAATATAATTTTATGTCGTTTAAATTTTCGCATTTTATTTACTGCAAGTTTTTATTCTGTGATTGAAAATTTTATTTTCAAATATTATCAATTAACTTGCTACGAATCTTTAAAGTTTTTCAATTTTTAAATCCAAGAGTATTTTTAAAATTATCAATTCACCCCCTCTTAGTTAGCCTTGGGACATTAGCTTATGTTTAACAAGCTAATCAAGATTCAACAAACCCAGTAGTAATCGGTCAAGTGCCCGAACCCTTAGATCCTAGGTGAGCAGGTGGCATATTTGTGGGAGCAAATGGATGTTATCACCTTTTTTTAGGAGAGTAGGGGTGGCAGTAGGAGATGTCTCATCAGGTCTCCCATTGTATAGACATTCTCAATTTAATGAAGCATTTGTTGGGATATTAAGGAAGAGTCCACTTATAGAGAAGTCCGACCAACTCCATTTCGCTCTAGCCCCTACATACAACCCATTTGTTTGGCACCCACTGGCAGCAACAATAGATGATGATGAGGAGGATTGTGATTGATCCTCATTATTGTTTTTCTTTGTTTTGCTTTTCATTATTTACTTGAGTGTGTGTGTGTGTGTGTGTGTGAGAGAGAGAGAGAGAGAGAGAGAGAGAGAAAGAGAGAGAGATGATATGGTTGGTTGTTCCTTTTGCTTTCTTTATTTTTCATTTTCCTTTGCTTGTGGAGGTCCCCATTGATTGCCTGTGATAGTTGTGATTAATATTAGTTATACTTCTTGTGATTAGGTAGTGCATGTGTGCACATGATATTGTAGTTGTGGATGTAGTAATTTCAATTTAGTGTCTTCTCTACTAGCTATTATTTATAATGAAAAGGCATGATTAATTCTTGTTTACAGTATTGTGTTTTGTTTAATTTTACTATTCATGCACTTTATATAGTTTATTGTTTATGTTAGTGAAAATTTCATTAATTATTTTTTTTTATTTTGATTAACTATTGAAATGTCCTCCAAATATTATACTTTAGTAGTTAATTTAATCAAAATAAAGGATATATATTAAAAGTTATTTAAAATTAATAATAATACAAAAATATTGTTGTTCAATTGAATGAATAAATAACAATAATTTCTAATTTGAAAATCATCACAATCAACTAAGAAAAATTATCTAAGTTAGTACTTCAATTTTAAACTTAAATACTACAACATTTAAGCCCTGACAGTTGGTGACATAGTTGGATAACTAAATTTGGAAAAAGGAAGTACTTAAATTACTTTATAAAACTCATTATGAACTTGCATATAAAATTAGTACATTTGCACAATCCTTACATAATTCTAAATTAGAGTTTCTTAAAGGAAGAAAGTTAATTAAATATTTAAAAATTATTACTTTAGCACAAGTGCATTAAAAAAAGAAAAGATGTGAAAGAAAAAAAAAATCAAATTTAGGAGATTCTACTTAGGAAAGCTTAGGAGATGTCACTGACATTAGTCCAAAATACTTTATTTATTAGTATCTTCATTTTTCTTCTACAATTCTCATTCTAGACAGCATACAACCTTGATTTTTGTTGGTAGGATAATTTTGTAGCTAGAAGTAGGCAGTACTAGAACTATTGTGTAAACCAGAACACTTCCTCATCGAATTGACACTCTCTCATAAACACTTTTATTATTTGATCGACACATGCACTTGCATTTGTAGTGAGAATTTATACTTGAATGCACATTAGCTTAGACTAACGCAAACAATCCGCATTCCCAGTACCCCATCAAAAATCATGAGCAAACATGAGTAGGGAATATATTGAATACTTTCAAGTTTATTCCGATTAACAGCACATCATTGACAGATCTGCAATTGCTTAATCAGGCAATTAGTCAAAAAATAGTAGAAATATGACATTGAAAACACGAATCAAGAAAAAACTTTGCAGCTTTGCTTACAATTTATCAGTACAATAAAAGCACATAGAGTTCACCAGAATAATTTGAAGTAAGCATGAATGTGCTATAACTTTTGTTAAACTATATGAACTACCCGAGCATGATTTAAGTTTTCTTTGACACTCCTGTTGGTTGCATCTTACAAAATTTTACATGGACAGACTAGAGCGAATGTGGTTATCAAAGTAGAACTAAATCTAGGCACATGCATGGTTCCGCCTGGCTTCAAATTCTCCAGAATTTGGAACTGAATTAAAACAAATTGTCCAAAATTGTTTGAAACAAACCTGGCAGTGCAACAGTTAAGCAAAACGAAACTTAACTGTTTATTTCAGTTCAATATCTATCTGATCTTTGGTTTGGGGTTGGAAGCTGAAAAAAATAACCTAAGTTTTGTATAACTTTAGTCTGGTTTACATTGGTCTTTTTTGGCATGATTTAGTTCATTTAACATAGTTTAGATATAGACGACATTTTGTGTCTCATAAATTTAAGATCAACGCAGTAATTTCAACTAGACGGCTCAAAGTAGATCTAACAATCCATGGTTTTGTTCGGTTTCATTTTATTCAATTTCCACACAACCAATAGCTTTATGTAATACAACAAATCATAATGATGATATTTTTCTTAGTTTCCTTACGAAATAACCCGATTGCAAGGAATGTTTGATTTTTGAGTTACAATGTAACTTTTTATTCAATGCATGATAGAAAATCTTAGTAGACATTCAGGATAAATAGGACCAAAAACGACAGCATCAGAAGAAGGCAGTTCAAGGTTGTAAATGCTAAAAAGTAGGGGCTCGAATCCTAATAATTATATGTCTGTAAAAAACTGACAAGAAATGAAAACCAAAGGAAAAGCACACTTATTTCTGTGAACAAGATTAAACGAGAATTTTATCCTTCCAAGAAACTAAAACCACCTGAGCAAAAGCAATGAAAAATAGAGGTGGAGAAGATTAGGCAGAGATATATTGTCCCCTAAAGAGAAAAATCAGATGTCAGAAGAGAACAATGAAAAGCAAAAGTTAAAACTGAAAGAACAGACAAATTTAAGGCCCACCAAGGAGCCAGCTATCACAAATATAACTTCAAAGACAAAAGTTAAATAGAAATTTCCAGGTCACTCTCACTAGCCTATGAGGAAAGAAGTTAATTAGATTTATTTAGTTAAAAATAATAAAAGCACATATAGAACTAATACATCACCTGAGAAAAAAAAAAAAAAAAAAAACGAAAGCGTGCAAAACAAAAAGATGTCAAGATCTCCGAGTGAAAGAAAACACGGAGACGTTTTGTATCAATAATAAATCTCTCAAAATTAACTCCAATTTCAAGAAATTAATCCATAAATAATGCATAAAGGAGCAGAATAATGCTTGTTAAAAACCTGGTCAGGAAAAGCCAACATGCGTAAGAGGAGATATAATTCTATATATCAAACTAGAAACTTAAAACAAAACCAAGAAAATCCGACATGGATAAGAGATTTCAAAGCACTTAGCAAGTAGGAACCCAAAGCTCCTATTTTCCTCGTATTTTCAGCAAGCAAAACAATTCAACTGCCAGAATTGCAGGATCTTCAAATGATAGCCAACAAAGATTGATGATGGAAAATTTATAAAAATATTAATAAGTTCTAATGAACCAAAAAAAAAAAAAAAAACTGCCAATAGCAATAAATGTTCACCAAAGTACTGCAAAATTCTCAATTACATTACCTGCTGCATTGCTGGCAGAATCGCTGCTCCTGGCCACCAACCAAAACAATAGGAGTCTTAGAGTGTACCTCGCAAACTTTGTGCCTCCTGTGATACTCCCTGCAATTACTAAGATCATTTCTACACCCATCTACAAGGCATGAGACCTTCTGGCTTCCGCCAATTGGGGCTCGGGGCCTCTTCAATGAGCTTGATGAGACGGGTGACTGCGGCACCATCGTCGAAGCTCTTTTCTCTTCCTTCCACTTGTCAACCAATCCAAAATCTCCCAAACCCCCAAGCTTGAGATCAACAGAGCAGTCAATGCCTCCTGACTGCCGCCCTGGAGTGTTTTCACTTGAAACAATCACTGAGCTTAAGTTTGCCTGACCAGCATTTTGCTCAAATTCTGATAAATCCCAAGGAGGCATCTTCAAATCCCACTCCATTAAAGCAACCAACTTTGATTATCTGCCCACCTAGCTAACTTCCTTATACACACACACACACAATCTTTTTCAGTGCTTCTTCTTCGTGCACTTTTATTTTGTTTTACTTTCGTTTTTGAAAAAACTGCCCCCTTTTTCTTTTGTCCATGTCTCCTCTTTCAACGAAAGCTACTTACGGGGACAAAATACTCACTTCTTCTCACCCGCCAAGTGCATACAATAACCAACTATCCCCCGACACCGTAAATTTCAAGAGATTGAGCTGCACAGGACGAATATGGTCATTAATGGATATCAACAACTAAGAGAAATACACACTACTTTGAAAGCACAACTCGACTTGTTGGAAGTGGAAGTGGAAGTGGAAGTGGAGCAAGGATGAAAGAATGAAAGCAAGTGATGTGCATCAAAATCAGAAAACCATTCTTGAAACAATCGTTAGGCTATACGGCAAAACTGAGCAGACAAAAAAGACGTTCTTTTCATTGAGAACCGGAAGAGTTGCCTCGATAAGAAAAAACCCATAAAAAAAATTAAAAAAAAAAAAAGAACAGGGGATGAAAACGCAGCAACGGTCCCCGGAGAAGAAGAAATGGGGAAAGTGAAAATGTAAGGAAAAGATGGATAAAAAAATGGGGAGCCGACCTAAAAGCCAGGAACTGGAGAGCAGTCAGTACTTACCAAGATAACAGGAGCAGCTGGAGGAGACGAGAACACCGATTTGGGGCTTTCTAACCATTCAAATCCTGATGACAGGGATTCCATTTGAAAACGCAATAAATGTGAAGGGAACAGAGGAGGGTCGAGAGGCATCACATCTTCTGTTCACCTTACCATCAGAAGAAAGATAGCCACCCATTATTTAATTCATTAACAAATATCTTTCGCCAGCACAGTAGATGCAGATTGTGAGCGCGCCGCTTAAGCTGAAACTGTTGTAATCAACAAGGAAACATTAACCCCCAACAATGATTTATAAGTATTGTGTGTTGTTTATGATGTATATGAGAGAAGGGAGTAGATGCGGAGGTGATTATTATGTCTTTGATTTGTTTCTCTTTTTAGGGCTCAGTGAAACTCATATGAGAAAAAGGTTGCAAAACTGTACGTAGCAGCAAAAAGCAACGGAGTGGGAGAATGATGCAAAATAAGAGCAACGGAGTTGGAGGATAAGTCAAAATAAGAGAGGGAAAGAGAGAGAGGGGAAAGAGACGACACGAAATTTTTTATTTCAAACTTTACGACGAAGGCAAAAATAAATGGGTCTGTACGTAGGTAGAAGATAAAGGTTTTGTTCGTGTACTAGTGTTGGACTTAAGTTGCCCGTATGCATCCAATGTGGCCTAAGCTGCATTAGTCATATCTTGCTAATCATTTCAACCGCAAAGTAAGCTGGACCCTTAAAAAGGATCAATATACATATATAGAAATGATTAAAAGATATGGAGATCTTGACACTATGTTTCAATTTATTAAAGTTATTTGGCACATTCTTTCAGTACTAGGTTATTTGGCACTATGTTCCAATTTATTAAAGTTATTTGACACCGTAAACTTTTGCACTGCTAGGGTTTATTTTTTGCTTCCATCTTCCTTTTTTTCCCGCCTTCTTGAGCCCTTTCACTATCGCCGTTTGATGGATCCCTCCCTATTTTCCTCCTCTTTTCCTACCCTCCATAACTCTTCTCTTCCCTCTTCTTATGCTAGACCTTCGAATCCCTTATGTTGGGACCGAATCCTTGCGAGCTCACTTATCCCTTATGAGTTCTCTATTTCTCCCTTCCATACCCCAGATGAAGTTATTAATTTCCCCTCTGAAGACATAATTGATGCTAATGAAGAATGGAATCTTGCTCTTGCCGATTATTCGTTTGGGAAGCGACTGTTCTACGAGGTTTTGCTCTCGGGTGTTAGAAAACTTTGGAAGCTCAAAGGTACTCTTAAGCTCATTTCAGTGACAGGTTTTTTCTGTTCAAGTTATCTTGCTCCGAGGACTTTGAAATTGTTTGGTCAAAAGGTGCTTGGTTTGTGTTTGGCAAACCTTTCATTTTTCAAAAAATGGTCTCCACACTTTAGCCCCAAAAGAGACGAATTTACCTCTGTGCCAATTTGGTTCAAGATACATTATTTTCCCTTGTGTTGTTGGACAATGGTTGGGATTTCTAAAATTGTTGGATATTTACTAGCTGTTGATGCTCTCACAACCTCAAAATTCAGTATGCCAGGGTATGTGTTCAAGTTGACCCTTCGGCCCCTTACCCTGAAATTATTCCTATCTCTGTTGAAGGTAAGATCTTCAACCTTAAAATCCAATACAAATGGCGCACACCCTTTGCTTTATCTGTAACTCCCTAAACTACCCTGCAGCTTATTGCCCCTCTAATCCGAACCATAAATCTCAACCAACCTCCAAGCTCCAAAGAGGGAGAAGTACAAGTCGCAAACCGAGACCACCTTCTCAAAATCCTAAAGGTATTCTTCCTTTACCTAATAATGTTCCTCCTACTGGCGATACAGCCCACCACTCTCTTAGAAAAATTGATAACCCCCCAAATCAAATTTTTCAAACTTCTGATCCTACAACCAACACCAACCCTATCGAGATTGCTGCTAGACCCATTCCATACTTAAACTCACCTACCATGGTTGTTTTCTCCTCCTCAGATATTATGCCTCCCCCCAAGGATACCACAACTTCAAAATATATATCTCAAAATAAATTTTCTGCCCTTCAAGTTCCCTCAAACTCAGATGCTTCTTCTTCATAGGATCCGGAAGAGCAAGCTTCTGAATCACAACATAATCAATACACTCAACATAATCAGCAAAATGATCAAGCAACCAATACCCTGTCTTCCTCCTCAAAGCCACCTCAAGCCTCTTCGAAGGGTGCAAACCAACCACATATAAACACTAGAGCTAAGGGCACTAGAAAATGTCCTAACTCCTCACTAAAAAATTCATGACCCATCCCACAATTGCTGCCTAGAATACCAGGGGCTTCAATAACCCTGATAAGGTTTTTTGCTGTAAGAATCTTTCACGTGTTTATGACTTGGACATGTTTTATCTTCTTGAAAATAGAATTCTCCTCTTTAACATTAATGACCTTGTTTTCTATGACTCACTTTATCTTTGATAATGAATCGAACTTCAATAATTTTAAGCTTGCATCTCCTGGGTGTATCTGAATTAAATGGAATTCAGATAAAATCTTCTTTTCTCCAACCTTCTCATCTAATAAAATGATTACGGACATTATTACATATGGCTCTCAACAATCTTTTTTGCTCTCTATTATTTATGCATCTAATTCTTTTGAGGAGCGCTCTCTCCTCTAGAATGATCTTAGAAGTGTGGACCACAATACTAACTTGCCTTGGGTGGTGTTGGATGATTTTAATTATTGCCGTTACCAATCAGAGAAGGTCGGTGGCAATGAGATTGTTGGGTCTAGGTTGGCCCCTTTCAATTTACTTATCTTTGACACTAACCTTTTGCAAGTCTCATCTACATGCAATTTTTACACATGGTTTAATCAAAGAACATAATCTTATTCACTCCAAACTTGATCGTGTCCTCTCCATTGACATGTGGTTCAGAGCCTTCCCAAACTCCAACTATGAAGTGCTTAATAGCTTGATTTCTTATCATAGCCTACTTATTCTCGAGATGAATTTAGTGGTATGAAATTAGAGGTTTGTGTATAAGAACTATTAGTGTAAAATCCTAGAATTTTGGGATTCTCTTATCTCAATTTTTTCCACTCATTCCATGTGAAATCTGATTAATAGCTTATATAATAAGATCAAATTATTAAAAGAAAACATCCAAACTAAAAGCTGGTAGTCCTCTAATTGTATTGTGGTGAAATGTGTCGATTTGTCCTCTCAACAATAATATGCCAATAACTTTCTGATCAAGATCTACTTAACCTATCTATTTGTGAAAGATCTAAGAAGATTAGTGTTGATCTAGCTTATCATAACTCCTTATGGGCTTCCTGGACTGTACAAAGATCCAAAGTAAAGTGGCTAAAAAATGGAGAGGAAGATTTGAAATTTTTGTATTCTAAGATATGTAAGAGAAATGCCCATAATAGAAGTATTCTTCATACTTCTATCATTGGCTCTGATGATGCTCGTTCAGCTAACATTCATAGCATTATTAATCACTTCAAAAACCTTTATAACTCCCCTACATGCATTCTCTCTGATGTTGATATTATTCCCATTGGAAAACCTATTCCATTTGAGGCTATTTACTCACTTATAATTCTAGTCACTCATGAGGAGATTTTTAGGCAATTTCTTCTAGCTATTTCGATTTTGCCCCTGGTCCAGATGGCTTCAACTTTGACTTATACAAAAAAACATGGAATATTACAGGGTCATTGGTATGCAAAGCAATGAAATCCTTTTGTAGTAAATGCTACCTTCCAAAACATGTTAAAGCAACAGTCAATGATCTTATCCCAAAGAAAACACATGCTGGGATCATTCATGATTTCGGGCCTATTTCCCTTTGCAATGTTTTTCACAAAATTATTGCTAAGATTATTGCAAACCGTATAAAGCCGATCATGTCAGAGATTATCCATAATAGTCAGGCTTCCTTCATTTCCAATAGAATGTCCACTGACAATCCTATTTTGGTGACTGAAATCATTGGCTTTTTCAACAAGCAAAATAAAGAAAAGTACTTTTATGCAAAATTGGAAATAAAGAAGGATTTTGACATGGTCTCTAGAGATTTCCTCTATGTCAAATTGTCACAAAAGGGATTCCCGTCCACTTTCATATATTGGATTAAAGCATGTATCAATGATACTTCCTTTTCCATATGCATTGATGGTGCTCTTGAAGGTTTTTTTAGTTTCACCTCTGGCCTCAAACAAGGCTATCCACTTATCCCCTTCCTTTTTGGCATCATTATGGATGTCTTTTCTTGCCTCTTTGACGCCTCTAATGACTCTGATAGCTTTGAAGGTTTTAAATATGAAAGTTTCCATTTAACTCACTTCTCTTATGTTTATGACCTCTTGGTCTTTAGTAAAGCAGATATTCAAATTTGTGAATGTTTAATGAGGATTCTCAGCACTTTCTCTAACTACTCAGGTTTGCATCTCAATCTACACAATAGTTCTCTTCTTTTCTCCCCTCTTACCCCCAATGCTCTTAGCATCTCTCAAGCCCTTCAAATTCATAATGTCTCCTCTAAATTATGTTACTTGGGCCGACCCGTTTCCTTGGGTAGAATAAAAGTCATTGATTTCTCTCCTCTCATTGAAAAGGTTACTAACATGATTTATGATTGGAAAGCTTGTCTTCTTTCTTTTACTGGCAGAGTGCCATTCATCAAATATAAAATAAAAAAATGTAGTGGCTTATTGGTTAGGAGGCTCTTGCATCCCTAAAACATCAGTAAAGCTATTGGAAAACTGTGCTTGAAATTTCTCTACTACAGTAGCTTCTAAACTAAGAACTTTCATTTGATATCCTGGACAAGCACATACAAACCTTACTCTAATGGAGGTATTGGTATTGCATCTCTTAGCTCTTTAAGATTTTCCTTCAATTGTTGAACCATTACTAGATTTATAATAATGCTACTCCTCTATCTAACTGGTTAAGAACTAGATATATCTCGCCTTGGAAAATTTGTCAACACCGTAGTTCTACTTTTTTTATGTCTATTTGTAGCACGACATCTTTGGTCAAACACAAATTTAAGTTTTCAATCACTCATAATAGCCCGGTTGCCATACTATGGGACCATTGGTGCCTTAATGATACTATTACATCCAAAGTCTCAAGAATTTTTTCTAACCCTCTCTGCAACCAAAATGCTACTCTAGCTGAGTGGGTGAATCATAATGGTTAGGTCTTGCCTAACTTCCTTAGTCAGCACATTCAAGATTTTATTCAGGAAATACCTATCTCATTAAATACCTCTAAGCACATCATTTGGGACAATTTAGAGAATGGTTATTTCAAATATTTTTACTCAGAATTCTTTGCGAACAAAAAAGCCCATGAATGGTACCCATTGGTATGACACAAACTAACTTCAAAATAAAACTTCAATCCCAAACAAACACACCACTAATTTATAACTCAATTTTTATCAATTAATCAACCTATGCACAAATGAACTCCTTATAATTTTGTACTAATTTTCAACTGGTTGGCACTGAGAGGTGGTCTTAAAACTATTGAGGCTCTTTCTAAAAGAAACATATTCTTTTGGGATCAACACTATCTGTTTTGCCATGGCTATTCTAAAAATGCAAACCACTTATTCTTTGAATGTGACTATTATTTTCATGTTCTAACCAAATTAATCCCTTTGTTTCATAACTTCTTCCTTTGGCCCACAATTCTCTAAGATCTAGAGCATATTGTTGTTTCTGTGAGAGATCAAAACTTAAAGAATGGTAACCTCCTTATACTTAATGTTACTATCTACTTTAAATGGGTTGAACAAAATAATTGATAATTCAATGCTAAAGTTGCATATGCTGTCACTTTATCTAAAAAGATTTCTAGAGTTGTTTACTTAAAACTTGACAGATTGAAAAATGTGAGACTAATTAAGAAAAAGATGAACTTGAGATACACCTGACTTTTCATTTTGTTGTCTATTTTACTTTCTAGTTTTTGTACATTCTCTTGAATGTATTTACTACCCGTACGTCTCCTCTTTTTGGTTTTTCTAATGGTTCTGTTTTATATGCCATCTATATCATTTTATGTCTGGTTTGTTGATGCTACGAGCCTCTGGTCCCTATTAGATAGTGAATCAAGATACCTGATGGCTGTCACATTAACTTTGGAATTCCTATTTATCATCGTAGCCTTAAAATTGCTGCCTTTGGAGATGTTCGTTAGATGCTTCTTCGTAGCTTTATGTGATGATATTGTGTTGTCTTTTAGATGTCTGGCTGCTACTTCCTTGAAGCTATATGGGATGCTTTTATGCTGCCTGGGATGCACTCCTTCAAGTATTTGTTGGGCAGGTTTTTTTGGGCCTCAGAACGATGATGACGCCTGCCATTTTCCTTTTGTATAGTCTTCTTGCAACCAAAGGAAATATTTTGTTCACTGATCTATACTTTTTTCTTGTTCTAAGTCCTGGCCAGTTCATTTCTTTTTAGTTTACCTCTCTTCTTTTGAATTTTTTTGGAGATTTTTTATTTCTCCCCTCCTACTTTTTGTCTAGCCTGAGTTTTTTATTTATGGCTAATTTTGGTTTCTTTCAATTTTTGTACTCCTTTCTTTTATTAATAGAATGGGCTAAGCCCTCAAGTTTTCCCAAAAAAATAGACTCTTACTCAAAAATGAGATCACTTGAAGTCTTCACAATTGTTTGATACCATGTTTCAAGTTCACTTGAACTCACAAAATGAATTTGCCCAAGTTCATGGTTATTCACTTGCTCAAAGAGAAGTCGGTAGTGGCTTCTCCTAAACTCATTTGTTACTTGAAACTTATCATGAGTTCTTCATATATTTTATTTGCAAAAAACTAGCATGACTTGTTAAAATTTACAACTAGCAATTATTGAACCTTGTTACATAATTTCAATTTTATTTAATAATTCTTGTAGCACTATATTTGTCCCAAATATATAGATAGAGAGCTATAATATGATTCTAAGGCTTCGTTGTGGATGGCTTTCTTATTGCTTCCCAACTTAAGTCTAAGAATTCAAATGGAGTCTCCATATTTATTCTTTTGATAGCAATAGTGAAATCTTAGCTCTTCTCTTTTATGTTCTTTCTCTCTTTTTTTTTATTTGATAACTAGATTAAAACATCAATCATACACAACCTAATCAACAAACCATATGATCAACTGGTTTGCCTCCCAAAATGCACTTTAACTTGTAATCAAAAGATATTTAGATCAACTACTTTGCCTACTAGATAGTATTAAGTTTATAGTCTTCAACAAAACTATACTAAAATCCTAATTAAGAATAAGCTATCTTTAAAAAGCTTTTAAGTCAATTAACATCTCCTCTTATATAGGGGTTTAACCTCAAACTATTAAATTTAAAAATATGGTTAGTTTTATGGTCTTAGATATCAACCTCTCCATAGAGTACACCTTAACTACTGTAAATGGTCCTAACCACTTGGACTTCACTTCTCTTAAAATAATAATAGTCATAAATTATATAGTAAATTTTCCTATCTAGGCATGAATTACATCCTAATTAGTTTACGATCATGCTATTTTTATTTTTCTCCTTACATATTTTTACATTTTCATAAGCCTTGTATCTAAATTTATCCAACTCATTCAACTATGATATTATTTTCTCTTTAGCATCCTTCAAATTAATTAAATTCTTTTATAGACCAAGACTTTCCAAAAATTAGTTTATTGGGTGATATTCTTATAAGTGTCTTAAATGCAGTCCAATAAGCAAAAAGTGCATCATCTAATTTCAAAGCCCAATCCTTCCTATTTGACTTACAATTATTTCAGAATTCTTTTAATCTCCTTTTTACTTATTTTAGGTTTATAGCTAGTTTAAGGATGATAAAAAATTGCTACTCTTTATTTAATACCATAATTATGATTCAATGTCTCAACTTTCTTATTATAAAAATGACTCCCCCACCACTAATAATCACTCTAGGTGCTCCAAATCTTGAAAAAACATTTTCTTATGAAATTTACTTACTACATGAACATCAATTTGGGAGTTTCTTTTCCATGAATCAATTTGGAGAAGTTAAATGTAAATTTTGTACTATTTATTGTATTTAACTTAAGTGAAAAGGTATTATTTTAATTGTGTTTGTGCATGAACTATTTAGAAAATGCCAAAAAATTTAAATGGTAAGTGGCATTGCTATACTAACTTATATCACATTGCAATACCAAGATCAACTACATTGAGGTGCCTATTTTAGACAAAATGGTTTCTACTTTCTCTATCATTCATCACTGCAATGATGCAAAGCTTAATGTTCTATCACTTCATAGTGTTGCTATGCCCATAATTTAGCATCGTAGTATTGGAGCCTCGGGAAAATTCACACCAGTTTGTCATGCCTTTCAAAGACTTTGCATAAGATTCCCAATTTGAGTGTTGTGGCACTCAAAATTTGGAGTTTCATGATGGAGTGATTGCTAAAGTTGAGAAACCACACCGACTAAACAAAAACATGCACCATTTCAATTAGTAATTGTGCCATGTCAGCCAATGTCGTAGCAGAGACAACATTAGACTTCTGAGGTGCTAATGCATTTTCACCGCCATCATGCTTCCTTTTGGAGCACTACCATGCCTAAAATCATCCTTGAACCTCCTATAAATAGCTTTTTAGTGATGTTTTCCCATGTGCTCTGTTACTTAAGTGAATTTCAATAATATTAAGTGTGTCTTAGTGTCCTCTTAGAGTAAAGTTTGAGAGAGTATAGGGAAGTGCAAGATACTTATCCTTATAGAGATCTTAGCCTATTTTTATGAGAATCTTTGTGTTTTATGGAAGGAGTGTGGAGAAGATCATTTGATTCATCTGGGTGAGAATTTCCTAATTATTTCTTTTTTATCTTTTCTTCCAATGAATGAAAAAAAAGGACGAGTTCACTTATTATAACATCCATATCGGGCTAATTATCTAATTTTAGGCTAATTATGTAGATAGAATAGCATATACTAATGTTGACTTTTATTCTCTAATGAATGTATTAATGTTTTTGATATCTCCTATTCATTTATTGCATACAATGGTTATAGATGTAGCTAAAAATTAGTGTGATGTATAGCATCAATGGAGGAATACTGGAATAACTAAATGGAATGTTGGTAGACCTAGACATAGGATGCTTGAATATTATATGCTCTATGGAGATAAAATATTATAGGTTTGCCATAAATCATTCTTTTCACCCCTATAAACATGATAGAGATTCAGGGTTGCATATGCTATGACCCACATCTAAAATCAAAGAGTCTCATTAGAAAAGCTATATTATTTACATTCATTAGTCCAAGCATTTTATTTTTATTTGTATCAAAATCTCCTTATAATTTTTCCTTATGTGAGAAAAACTCTAAAATATCATTTTTATTTTTAGTGGGATAAGTGGTGTATTTAATTTTAGATAGTGTATCTAAGTTGAAATAAAGTAGAACACATTCTCATGAATTTAACAACCTATTTTATCACTTTTTATTTTTTATTTGACTAATATATCGCATATTTTAGTGAGGTTTTATTAACTGTACATCAAAGAAACCTAAGCATATTCCAACCTTTGCGAGGCATATACTAGCTCATCGTAAGCTCCTATCATGTTTTTTAGCATAATTAATGGGGAAGTAATGTATAGTTTAAATTTTTTATAGATTTAGATCTACTTATTTTTGGTATTTTTATTTTGATTGAAAAGAATTAAAAATAAAAATAAAAAGTGTTTTATTGATTATTCAACTTATGATTTTTATTTTATTTATTTCATGATTATTGTATGCTTTGTAGATCCAATAAGGAGCCCTTATTATTTACTCATGAAATATAAAGAACCATTACAAAAATTTGAGAAACAAAAAGAATTTAGAGATGACAGACCCAATACATGATCAGGACTATTTTAGACCTCATAGGACCATGCTAACCCTACACTAGTTAGATTTTGTTGAGTATTAATAACCTACTATCCTAGCTAATGAATTTAAACTGAAATATATCATAATTCAAATGGTTCAAAAGTCTCAGTTTTGGAGAACTCCTATTGAAGATCCCATCTCACATTTAGCAATTTTTTAAGAATTTTGTGCAACATTTAAGTATAAAGGTGTTAATGATGATATTATTAAACATAAATTTTACCCATTTTCTCTAATTGAAGAGGATAAGATGTGGTTGAATTTTTTACCCTCGGGTTCGCTTTATAACTACTTAGAATGAGTTGGCTCATACATTCTTAGCTAAGTATTTCAAACTTAGAAATGAGATCCTATTTTTTGTCCAGTTTGAGTGAAAATAAATTTATGAAAGTGCGAAGAGATTTAAGGAAATTCCCTTACCATACCTTTCCAAATTGTTTGGTTTTTTGACCTTTTTCAATGGACTAGTATATTCCCTTAGATTAATCATAGAGGCTATTGTTAGAGGATCTTTAATGTCTAAGTGATTTGAGGAAGCGTATGAACTAATAGAGAAAATTTCTACAAATAAATATCAATGGTCTAGTGATAGGGTGAATCCTAAGAGAGTAGTTAAACTCTATAAATCAGATATTTTATTAGTTCTTACTACACAAGTAGCTATAATTTCAAAGAAATTTGATACTACTTGAGTTCACTCAAGATCAAGATAATATATGTAATTGGAAGAGCATAATAAATTTTTTATTAGTGATAGTAGTTGTATAGGGTTTAAAAATATAAACTTTATTATAAGGCAAAGTAATCCCTATTCCAATACATATAAGCCAGGTTGGAGGAGCCATCACAATTTTAGTTGTTCAAATAATATTATTAGTAATAAATAATTGAATATTTCAATCTAATCAAGGAGGGAATTTGAATAATCTCAACAACCTATTATGAATCCTAGAACATCTTAATCTCTAGGATTTAATCAAAACAATCAGTTCATAAAAAAAGGAAGACACCTTTGGAAGAGGAAGTGATTAAATTAGTAACTCAATTGCACAATTTAGCTACTTAAAAAAAATTTTGGAAACTCAATTTGGATAAATTTTAATCTCTTTTAGTAAGACCACCTGGTTAATTACCCAATAATACTGAAATTAACCCTAAAAATAAAGAGAAAGACCATAGTTGAAACCACTTGAGGAGTGATAGTGGCACCCCAAGAAAAATAAAAAATATTGGAAAGCCTAGAGGAAGACTATAAACTTAGTGTTGTACTGGGAGCAACCCAATTTTTCTTGGTATTTCTTTAGTATTTTTATTTTTTTAATGTTTTATGATTTATACATTATTTCTATTTGAATGTGGTGCATTGTTTGAAAGACTTATTAATTTGTGATTTTGGCTAAGTTATGATATATTTCCAAAGAAAATATTGCTATGCTAAAAATTGAACTAGCTCGTTGTGTTAGGATTGGAAGTGCCACAATGTTTGCTTATCAAGCATTACGAAATTCAAAAATAGTACAACATCATTTGTGCTCTTAAGAAAAATGCTAGATTTAACCACTGCAGCACTATATTCTTCAACATTGCAACGCTTGGATACTATCTTAAGTGGCATGATGCTACATCTTCAAGCACCATAATGCTTGATAAATTATTTTAATAGTTATTATGGCAATTTAGTCAATCAATTGTACATATCATAACCTTTTCATTATTATGTTTTGGTGAGTGCTACAGTGTTGTCTCAAATGCCATGGTGTTAGGTCAAAATCATTTTGAATTCAATTAAAGTGTCTCGCTTGTAGTCTTTATCGGCAACATATTGATCATACATGTTAAACACCATATTGATCGCCTAGTCAAAGAATTAATGCTTCAATTTCCTATGTGAATCACTGCATTGCCACGTGTCCTGCACCGCCTCAGTGCTTGTTGATTTATATGTTGTGAATTTTTCCTTCAAGCATTATATCACCCACATCTTCAGTGCTGCACTGTCTGTAATGTTTATAAATTTTAATCTATTTGTTCCATTTATTTCACTGCATTTTCATTCCTCTTTTTAGTATCAAGCTTTGTATTTTCCCTTATGTGAAATGGACATTTAGATGTTTGGAAAGAAGAGATCTTCCTCTTCTTATGATAAGAGTATGTTTATTTCTATTAAGGTTGAGCAAAGGTTTATAGATTTCCTAGTCAACTTATTCCTGTGTAAGGCATCTAAAATCCTAGTATCCCTATCATTCAGATCATTCTTAAGTAATTTTTAAAAGCATACTTTGAACAACCCTATGCAACCATTGTAAATATAATCAAGGATTTTTTTTTCTAATGTGAAAGAGGTTGTAGAAAATAAATGTTATGTGAGGGGTAAGTAGGTTCCTTTTGATTCTGTTATTATAGACCACCTTTATAAACTTAAAAGTTTTGAATTTGATGAGTAGATTGCTCTTTGTGGAACCCCCATAGATCTTGATGAAATTTTGAGAGTATTCTTTGGACCAAATAAGGAAGTAACTTGGAAGAAAAGTGAAAATAAACTCATAAACCTTCCTTCATCTTCTCTTTCCAAAACTTTATGGTATGGCATTAATTCATTTTTTTTTCCCGCCTTCCACCTAGTAGTAATATTAGTGATGTAACCCTTGACCATGCCCTACTTAATTATGCCATTCAAATAGGTTCTTGCATAGATGTATGAATGTTTATTTTCTCTTCTTTGACTTATATCATTAGGGGTGCCACTTAAGTTGGATTTGGGCACCCATCACTTGTCTATATCTTGTGTGTAAATGTTGGTGTAAGGAGGAAAAAATTGGGGAGTTATTTCTTATCGGCCATTACTAAAAGAATTTTTTTTATTTTTAAAAAGGCAAAATGAGGTGATGAAGCGGGAGGTCGGAGTGAGCCGAGATCATCTAGTTAGCCCGACAACAACAGTGGAAGTAGGAGTTCCAGGACTCCTAAATTATTAGGAGAGCAGGTAACCGAAAGATTTGAGAATCCATATCGATGGGGAGTTAGAATTTTGTGATGATGCTAATAAGTGGTAGAATGAAATAAAAATGAGGGCTTCTCATTACATGGACGATAAGGAGAAGAATAACCATTATACCTCTGAATTAAAGAATGCATTGGTTAAAATATTTAAAACTAGTCCATTTGTTGAGCACCTAGGTCATTTCTTACAGGAAATGTGTTGAAAATGGAAAAAAATTATAAGTGTTCAGCAGCGCAATGGTGCAATCTTATATCATGCTATTTCAAACATTATAGCATTGACAATCTCTATCATTCTACATCACAGCGCCACATTTGAGCCTTAGGAAAATTCACATTGGAGTGTCATGCCTTTTAATCCCTCAACATCAAATTTCTTATTTAACTATCAGAGTGCTTAAATTTAGAGCATCAAAATAGAGTAGTTGCCAAAGATATGAAGTCATGCTAGCTCAATAAAAAGATACATTATTTCAATTAATAATCATTCTAAATCAGCCAGCACCATAATGGATTCAGTACTACAGTACTGAGGTAGTAGTTCATTTCTTACAATCATGGCACTACCTTGTGGAGTATTGTAGAGCATGAATCCATCCTTATACTTCATATAAATATTTTTTTAGTGATGTTATTTAGAGAGTTCTATAACATGAACAAATTTCTATAATATTAAGTGTGTTTATTTACTGTCCCCTTAGAGAAAAGTCTAAGGGAGGCTAGGGAAGTGCAAGATACTTATCCTTGTGGATATCTTAGCTTATTTATGTAAGCAACTATATGTTTGGAGGAAAGAGTATGGAGAATATCATTATATCCTTCCGTATTATAATTCTCTTATGACTTCTTTTGTATTTTTTCTTCTAATGAATGAAATAAAGATGACTTGTTATAACTTTCATGTCTAGCTAATTCTCTAGTTTTAGGCTAATAATATGTAAAGCATTCCTTGCACTATTATAGACTAATACTTTAATGAATGAATTTAAATTTTCAATATCTCTTGTTCCTCATTTAATGCATACAATGGCTATGTATGTGGTTAAAATTTAGTGTGATGTATATCCTCAATAGAAGGATATTGTAATAATTATGAGTATTTAATTACAATGTGCATGCCTTGCCATAGGATGTTTGAATATTCTAGATTATATAGAAATAGAAATATTATAAGAAGGTCATAGATCTTTCTTTTCATCCCTACAAGCATGTTAGAGATTTAGGGATGCATATGCTTTGATCTTAATCTAAAACTAAAAAGTCTCATAAGGAAAATAATGTTACCTACATTCATTAGTCCTAATTAATTTATTTTTGAAAGTATCAAAATCTCTTTGCAAGTTTTTCATTAAGTGATAAAACTTCAAAACATTATTTAATTTTTAGTAGGATAAGTGGTGCATTTAAATTAAGTAGTAATAGTTAAGTTACAATTAAGCATAATAATTTCTCGTGGGTTTGACTCTCTATTTTATCACTTTATTTCTTGATTTGACATGTAAACTTGTGTATTTTTGTGGGAATTTATTATTTTTATATCAAAAAAATCTAAGCAAATTTAAACCTCAGTCAAACACATGCTATCTCACCATAAGCCCCTAAAAAAGACTTAATCAATTTTTATTAGAATATATTTATTTCCAAATTAATGCACAAAGGTACCACAAGTTTTAATTATCTTAAATAAAAAATCTCAATTTCTAACATCATATTAAGAGGCATTTCATTTCATTTATTTATGTTATGTACCCTTTAACACTAATCACATTTCTTAATATATTCATTTGCATCCATGAATAGAGTTGGGTGATCCAATCCAGATTTCAAGATCTTAGAAGTAGTTTTAAAACCTCAGAAACAACATTCATACTCAGAATCACAACAATGCATAATAATTGATTTTATTTCATTAATTAGGATACATGTCCCAATGAATTGGTCCTTACACCTTCTAAACAAGAGTGTCTCATACCAAAAATGTAATTTTGTATCACATAAAATTTACACCATTAGGTAAAAGACATATTAGTAAGAATAAATCTACTAATGTATGTATTCATAATATCAACATACCAAGGTATACCATAAGAATGCATAGAAAATAAATATTCATAAGAAAAAATCACATTACTTTTTTAATCATCACATGAAGGTTCTTCTAGCTCTATCCTATATAAATAATCAGCCACCTAATTTCCTATTTCCTTCTTATCAAGGATTTTTATATCAAATTATTGCAACAGAAGAATTCACCTTACTAATCTTGCCTTGGCATCTTCCTTTTCTATAAGAAATTTAATAGCATAATGATCAGTATAAACTAGAACACGAGTGTAAATAAAATATGATCTAAACTTTTCAAAGGAAAAAAGCTCTGGTGAACAATTCCTTTTAAGTAGTTATGTAGTTAAATTGAGTTGAGTTCAAGATTCTTCTAGCATAATAAATGGCATAAAATTTTATATATTTTCTTTTCTCTAACAAAGCACCTATAACATAATCACTAGCATCACACATAATTTCTAAATGTAGTGTCCAATTAGACGCAATAATAATAGGCACATTTATAGTGTTTTTTTTTTAAATATTAAAAACTTTTAGACATTCATTATAAAAGTAAAAAAGGGATATCTTTTTCAACTAAGTGACATATTAGCTTTGAACTTTTAGAAAAATGCATATGAATCTTCTATGAAGACCAGCATGCCTAAAAAGCCTCTTACTCCTCTAATAAAAGTGGGTGGGGAAAGGTTCTCAATTACATACACTTTTGCTCTATATGTATTTAAACCCTTTTTAGAAATTTGATGGCCTAAAACAATGCCTTATGTTATAAGAAATTAATATTTCCCCCAATTTAATACTAAATTTTTTTTAACACATCATTTTAAAACTAAAGTTAAATGCTCTAAGAAATAATCAAAAGTGGTATTAAATATAGAGAAATACTCCAAAAAATTTTCAATTCCCTACTCAATTAAGGAAAAAAAAAAGACATCAAACACCTCTAAAAAGAAGTAGGGGCATTAAACTAACTAAAATGTATCCTCCTAATGATAAAAATCTCATGAGAACTAGTAAATATGTTCATGTCTTGGTCTTTTGGTGCTAAAGGAATTTTTTGTTTTTCCTGAATATTCATCTACTATGTAATAAAAAGGACATTCTTCTAACAAATCCAACATTTGGTTTATAAAAGATAGGGGAAAATTGTTCATTCTAACTATTTTGTTCAACTCCTTATTGTTTATACAAAGCCTCCGCCTAGTAGCTATCCTCGTAGGCATTAATTTGTTATTTTCATTAACTATAACTAATGAACCTCCCTTCTTAAGAACAAAATGAAATAGGCTAACCCATGCACTGTCTGAGATAGGGTAAATGATTCTTGCCTCTAAGCACTTAAGTATCTCCTTCTTCACTATTTCTTTCATAACAAGGTGCAGTCTTCTTTTGTGATTGGCTTTTATGTAAGAATTTTACACCATTATATGCTCCCACATAAGCTTTTACTAGTTCTCTTAATGTCTATTATGGTCCAACTTAAAGCTCTGTTATACTCACTAAGAACCCTAATCAACGTACCCTCTTGATCTTCTTCTAATTTAGTAAATATGATAATATGTAAGATTGACTTGTTTTCGAAAAAAGGAATATTTTAAATTGGCAGAAAATGCATTAAGCTCTAACATAGGTGCCTCTATATTTGAAGGAATCAAAGATCTACTTAGGCAAGAGGTATCAAGCACTTCAAACCTATCCCTAAAATTCCTAAGTGCATCGCCAATAAAATGAACAAATTCTCCACCTCCTTGACCTTTATCATTTTCACATAAAGAATTCTTTAGAGAACTATCTAATAATAAATCCTTTTCATAGACTTACACACACTTCTCAACTCAGTCTATTGTATAATAATCCTCATTTTTATCAATAAAAAATTTCATTAACTTTGAGATATTAAAGGTGGCTTTTTATCTTCAACTCTCATAGTCAATTCACCTTTTCGCACATGAATCATGTCCTTACCAATAGCTAGGGAATGTCTACTTAAGATAATAGGTATTTCCTTATCTTCTTCCAAATCTAGGATAATGAAACCCACAGGGAAGATAAACTTAGTTAACTTAACTAGTACATCATATATTATCCACATAGGATAAGTAAATGAATGATTTACTAACCCAAGGGTAATAGTGGTAGGCTGGACTTCTCCAAGATCATGCCTTTTGAATATGGCAAGGGCATTAAATTGATATTGCCTCCTAAATCACATAGTGCTCTACTTTAAAATTTAGTCCTTATAATCGTATGAAAGCTAACCAAGGTCTTTAAGCTTTTTAGGAAGTTTCTTCTGTAAAATTTCACTACATTCCTCAGTCAATACTATAGTCTCAAAATTTTCTACTTTTCATTTCTTGCTTAGGATGTGTTTATAAATTAAGCATTGGTGGACATTTATTTTAAGTTGTCTACCAATGGAATGTTAATAATCAATTTTTATTAATAAATTCCAAAATCCTTGAGAATTGCTTATAAAGATTCCATTTCAATAATCTTTAGGGACATGGATGTGGTAACATTTAGACTAACTCTTTAACTAGTTTTGTTACTTCTTTTATAGGTTTCATTGGTTCCTTAGATCTAGGTCTCTCTAATGGTTCTTCTTTAATAGCCACCATCCTCAGTTTGATCCTTACTTCTAGTCACACTATATAATTCTTTCTCACTCTTCAATTTAATAGCTTCATAGAGTTCATTGCCTTTTTCCTTAGGGTTAATTTCATTATTACCAGGTAAAGTTCCTTTGGATCTATTATTTAAAGATCCAACTAGCTGTCGTAATGAATTTTTAATATTCTTAATAAAAAAGCTTGACTTTGAGATTGAGTAAAATTTTATGAAAATAATTAGAAGGCTTCTTTTCCTTCAGTAGGTTATTCGAGTTAAATCTAATGGGATAATTAGTTCTTGGGTTAGCAAAATTTTGAGGTTGGGAATAATAATATTATACTTTATTTAGCTATTTAGAGTTCTAATTAGTGTTATAATTTTGATTATTATTCCAACTAAAATTTAGAATATTTCTCCCATAAGGATTATATGTATTGGAGTAAGGATTATTGGTTTTGTTCTTAATTACATTAATTGATTTTACTGCAGACATGTTATGAGTATTAGAGGTTTCACATATATTTTCTTCTATGCTAACAGGTGAATTCTATGGTGAATTGATTCTAGGGTTCTCTAGCTTTCAAAATTGTGGCTACTTAGGCAGTTAATATTGATATAATGTCAGGTTCATAAAGGCTAGGAACCTTTTTAGGGTTGATTCATTCTAAAGGCTATAAAAAATATAGGTAACAATCTACTTAACCAAAGCATTAGCCTCATCAAAGGGCTCTGACATTAGAGAACCATTAACAATGATATTTATAATTGATATAAGGGATCACATCAGGTTATTACAAAGTTTGAATAATTAAACAGTCCTTATGGGTATCATGAGGCCATTTTCTAATCAAAACTTTAAACTTTTCTCACAATTCGTAAATATATTCACCTTCCAACTAGGTAATGTGATGTCATTTCTATATATGGCAACTTTTAATGGTGGAAAATATTTGGATAAAAACTATGTGCAAGCTTATTCCAAGTTGTTATTGAGCCTGGGGTAAGGAATTTAACTAAATTTTACTTATCCTTAAGTGAAAAATGGAAAAAACCTAATTCTAATATCATTATCCATAATACCATTACATTTAAAAGTTGCACATATCCTTAGGAAGCTAGCTATGAATAAGTGGTCCACTAAAGGTGTCCCTCCAAACTGTGCATTTTGAATCATTTGGATTAAAGAAGGTTTCAATTCAAAATTATTTGCTTAAATGATAGGTTGATTTATACTTTGTGGAATAACCTCAACCATGGCATTGACATATTCTTTTAGAAAACTAGGTAGGTCAACTTCAAAAAGTTATACATCCATTTTG
This sequence comes from Dendrobium nobile, assembly GCA_022539455.1. NCBI lineage: Eukaryota > Viridiplantae > Streptophyta > Magnoliopsida > Asparagales > Orchidaceae > Dendrobium > Dendrobium nobile. Next base: position 45,786,107 of record CM039721.1, read on the forward strand.
ATTTATTTTTTAATTTTTCAAAATTTTGTTAAATTCTTTTAAGTTTTAGTATCCAACAAAATTCTACTGGCTGTTCATAATATCACATGCAACAATAAGCAACACAATAAAAAAAATCTAAAAGACTGTGTAGTTTTAAGAAAATAGTAATGAAAATAAAAATAAGTAGGTGAAAAGTAATATGGAAAAAACTAGATTAAACTAACAGTTGTTTCAACAACATAAAATACAAAGAAGGACAACACATTTTCTAGTTATGCTCCCTAATAACAGTGCTAAAATCATTTACATGACTAGGGGTGGATCCAGCTTCTTCTTTCAGGGGGGCAAAAATTTTTTTTTTTGTGGTGGATGGGTAAAGACGCTTAGGATTAATAAAATTAGGGTACAAAATTTTTTTAAGAGGGGGAAAAATGTCCAAAATACCCAAAATATTCTAAAATACTTCTCTAAAATTTAATTTTTTTTTAGGGTGGGCATTTTAAAATGTACACGACACGGACAAGCACTTCTACAACTATAATTTAGTTTGTGCAAATGCTAAGTTTAGTGCTTAAGCTTACACACACTCTACGTTTTCCAATTAAAGTTCAAATTTTTAAAGGTGTAAGTCTTATTTTAATGAAAGTGTATGTGTCGTACCAAAGTAATATGATGATGAAGAAAAGTGTGATCCCACGAGGAACAAACTAGAATTATCCAATGTTCACTTTATTACTGACTATTAAACAATTTTATTTATCAAGTAAAATGATTTAACATGTTGTGCAGGTTAAAAAGTAAAGACTTCAAAATTGCACAAATTGAAATTAGTATTTTGATAAATTTTGAACCTATGATTTCTTAAAAGAAAAAAATTACTTTAAAGATGTTTCTACCTATAATTTTGTATGTAGAAAACAAATAATTTTTCTTTTTTTTTCTGATTTTTTTTTACTTTTTAACACAAATATGAATCATAATGAGCCACAATAAACTTCTTTCAAAGATATAATCATAAATAAAAAACTATGCTAAAAATAAAATTGTTGTAAGATGCAAATTAATTTTTAAAGTAGTTCAGTCAACTAAATATATGTCTACTCCCAAAAGTTCTTCTCTCCTTGAATTGTACTGACAAAGTGACTTTCTTTCAGCCCACAATTAGGCAGAGAAGCCCTTCTCTCTGTTCACATGTGGAGAATGCACATTTACATACTCTTAACACCCGAAGAATCCCTCCTTTTAGCTCCTTGGTCCAACAAAGTTGTCGTATCCTCCTTTAACCTCCTTTGTTCGTCAGAGTCATCGTGTCCTTTCACCTCCTTAGTTTGGGTGAGTCATTGTGTCCTCCTTTAACCTCCGCAATCTAGCGGAGCCTACGACAATCTTTGGCCCCAAAAATTTTTCTTCAAATAATTTCTCTAAAGAGCCACAAAAACTCAATCGTAGCACTTCTGGTGCAGGTCAACCGGAGCAATCGTATGAAAACCTCTCTCACATTCTCTTAAATACCTCAAAGAATTTCTCCCTCTCACATGATCTCACTCTTTCTCTCTCCTTTGCTCAATGCTCTCTCACAGAAAAAGTAAAAACCATTGACTAAAAAAGACTATTCCAAAGTTATAACAAGAGTTTATATAGAGGGCTTAAAAAAATCTAATTTTAAATTTTGTCGCTTTTGTTCATATAATATGATGCTCATATTGTACAATATGATTAGTTCATTTATGTCATAGATCATATTGTATGAATAAAAATCATCAAGTATGATTAGATCAAACTAAATATCGGATTAAAAAGGAAGAACCAAAGTTTGTTTAGAGAATTCTCAAGTGGTACATTTAGTACGATACACGATCATACAATATGATATGTAACTGATACATATTCGTAGGGGTGTCAATTTCGGGTCACGGGTCGTGTTCGGGACAAACCCGAAACTTACCCGGATTCAAATGGGTCGACCCTAACCCGACACGGGTAGGTAAATGGGTCAGAAATCCAAACCAGGACCCGACCTGACGTGTTGCAGGGTTGACTCGACCCGATTCGGGTTGACCCGACTCTAACGCGCGCGTGGACGCGGGCACGAACGCGCTCAAGTAGGCTGGGGCGCGGGTATGTGAGCGGACGAGCGCAAGCGACGCTCAAGTGAGCGCGAGCAGGCGAGTGCGTACAGGCGAGCGCGGGCAGGCGAGCACGTCTGTGCGTGGGTGGCAGCGGGGGGCCGGGGGAAGCTCAAGCAGTAGCGGGGCTCGTGCGGGCAGCAGCGGGGCGCACGAGCGACCAGCAACAGGGCGTGGCATGTGCGGCAGCTGGCAGGCGGGCGTGGGGGCAGTTCGGGCAGTGCGCGCGAGCAATAGCTTGCAGGCGAGCAAGCAAGGGCAACTCGAGCAACAACGGGTAGTTCAATTTAAACGGGTTTTCGGGTTGACCTGGCAACCCGTCTGGTCAACCCAAACCCGACCCATTTTTCAAACAGGTTGAATCCGGTAACCCGAACCTGACCTGTTTTGAAATCGGGTCGAGTCCAACCCGGATTTTCCGTGTCGAGTTTTCATGTCGTGTCAAATATTGACACCCCTACATATTTGAAAATATTCTTTAATCCCTATACTTAAATTTGAAAACAATAATTAAAGATCAAGCAGTATTAAGAAGTTCGTTCAATACGAATAATTCAATTTTCAAATTTTAAATTTGCCTATTTTAAGTGAGCAAGATTCGATGGCAAGGTTTTTAAATTAGCTAATCGTTTGATACGATATGCCTTTTGTACACTACAATTAGTTATAACCAAATTTAATATATCATTTAATTAAATACTTTAATTAATTTCTGTTTGAATTGTTCGTACAATAAGATATGGATTGATCAGTACGATTAACAGAAAAATTTAAATATTTATTTTTCATCCCCTTTTTGCATGTGTGCGCGGTTGTAAAACTAACTACACCTAATTATGAATATTGACTCAAGAAAAATAAAATTATAGATTCTTTCAAAAAATAACAAACCAACAAAGTATTTTCTTGAGCTCTTATTCTTTTGACGGTACTTTGTATATGTTGAACCTAGAACGTTAGTAGTTGACATGAAAAATATATAATATATAAAACAATTGAAAATAAAACAAACATTCAATAATATTTAAATTCATCAAAATAAAAATCTAGCTGGCATGCAATAAGTTTATATATTATGACCTATCAGCTACCTATTAAATACCTAAAAGGATACATACAAGTGTATCTGAGAGGCATAATTTGGTGAGAATGTAGATCAGTTGTTGCTAGTGCTTTATTGCTAGTCGGTTCTGAATGCCCTATTAATGAATAAAGCACTTGTTGCTATTTGTTAGTCGGTTCTTAAGGAAATAAATTGGCACCACAATGAATGCTATGTTGGTCTATTAAATATTGGTTGGAGTGTGGTTCACTTTATGATTCAAACATTTATAGATTCTAATAATAATTTTGAATTTATTTAGGGTTCTTCATGCCATTCTATGTTTGTTTGGACATTAGTAAAATAAATCAAAGTGAAGTAAAATCAGATGTATCCCAAAATTCTTCTTTGCTATCTGGAAATAAATATAACTTTATAGGAGTAAAAATATATTATAAATTTATACTTTCTTAGAAAACTTAAAACGATTATGTCCTACGAAAGCATAAATTGATTTTACGTTTTCAAACTTTTCCCGTTTTTCTCTTTTTTTTGTAATTATTGTTTGTTAATATCTTTTCTAAATTATTTTTTAGTAAACATTTAAGAAATTTAATTTTATAAAAAAAAAGTTTATTATAATATTGTAAAAATAAAATTTTATTACAATATAAAATTAATGTTGCTTATTGCTTATTTATCAAAGACATTTTATTTACTAAAATTCTTTTTTTTAAGTAAATTAAATATATTTAATTAAATTTTAATGAATAAAAAATAAATTTAATCAAATAATAAGTTTGATTAAAATGAAACTATTATGTATTGATTTTTAATTTTATTTTATTTACTAATTTTTTTTAAATTTTGAATAAAATAAAAAAAATTTATTAATTTGCAAATAATATGACAAAGTGTATTTGACCGTTTAGGGTTGGGGGTGACAGTGGAGGTTTGACAGTCACGATCAGGTATTGTAAGTTTTAATGGTGGAGGTTAATTAGCAGAGGTACAATTATGATAGCTGAACGACAGAGGTTCGACGGATATAGTCGTGCGACAAAGGTTCGATGACGACAGTTGAGAGGCGAAGGCTTAACAGATGTAGTCGTGCTGCGAAGGTCGTGTGATCAGGCGATGGAGGTCCTAAGATGTTGGTCTGTTGGTAAAATGTTTCATGGATTTGTCTTGTCAAACTGCTTGATTCAACTATAAGCATGCCAAATTTGAAGAGCAATTGGTCATCCAAGCATTGTTCTGAGGTTTCCAAATACGCATTAGACCCTTGATTTTTATTGTCAAATTCATTTTGTCGAGATATTCAATTTTACTATAAATTTATTGAATAATAAAAACTATTATTTTATTTAAAATTATAAAAATTGAAGTCTTGATCAAATTAAACTTAAAATTAATACATAATAGTATCATTATAATTGAACTTATTGCTTGATTAAATATATTTTTAAGTAATTAATTTTAATAAAAATATTTATTTAATTGGTTAATAAAAATTTCAATAAACAAAATATTTTAATAAATTAGCAATAAGTAACATTAATTTTATTTAAATATATCAAAAATAAAAATGTATATCTTGTAAGAATTTTTTTTTTTACAAGAATCTAATTAAATCATTCTTAAAGATTAGATTTTCTAAATGCTTAATTTATAATTAATTTCAGAAAATATATTAACAAGCTATAATTAAAAAAAAGAAAAAAAAGGTAGAATATAAAAGCTAAGGGAGAGTGAGACAGATTAAATTCAATTTATGTTTGAATTAAACGTAAATTCAATAAATTTGTTATTTAAACGTAAATTAAATTCACTTTATGTTTTCTAAAAAACTTATTTTAAAATTTTGTTTTATGAGAAAATATTTGTTTCGATTGATACAATTTTTTTATTGCTTTATAAAATAATTTTTAGTGCAAAATTATTTAGTTTAATAAAACATTGTACTAAGAAATGCTTTAAAAAATAGTAACGTCATCCTAAATGAAACTATAAAATGAATATAAATTTTTCTTCTATTAAAATTATGTTTATACTTATTGCAGACTAGAATATATGCACTGATAGAGTTAGAAAATTTTCATCGCAGTGTTGTACGGATATCACACTAACAGAAGAAAATTGTACGTAACACCAAAAGTTTTACGTAGAAAAACCCTAGAAAAGGAAAAAATTAACACGGGGCCAAGCTGAGTTGAAAGGATTTCACTAGTATTTGCTTAGATTACAAGTTTCTAACTCATCCCTGAAATTGAGGACAATCCTATTACAATAATCAACTCCCAGGTTGAACTTCAGTTACAAACAGAGATAAAAAATCAGATGAAATTTAGCTTCAATTGACATTCTAGCAGAAATCTGGCATCACTCGGCTGTAATGCTGAACTCTGGCGTCAGATGGTGATCAAACATAACTCCGGCATTTGTCGGAAGTCGGGTTTAACACCGGCATTAGTTAGAAGCCGGGAAGAACTCCGACGTTAGTAGAAAGTCGGGCAGAACTTTGGCATCGGTCGACTACCGGGTGGAAGTCTTGCAGTGATCGAGGAGAAGTCTTGTGGCAAGAAAGATTTATTCCTTCTCTTCGTTATATTCTCTTCTTCTCTTCTCTTATTCCTTCTCTTCTCTTCTTTCTTGGAATCCCCTCTCATTAGAAATGAGGCATTTATTTTAAGTTTTATTAGTGTGACATGACCAATAAATAGGAGGAAGATCGAGGCTAAATTGGGAGTGATTAGGATGGATGACCGATGTTGAATCCCTTTATCATGGACCATTTATTGGGTCTTTATAGGACCTAATGCTATCATAATTCAATGATCTTGAGCTCGTTGGATTCATCTCATCGATATGCTCGATTCGACTATAAGCATGTCACGTTTGAAAACTGTTTGGTAATCCAAATTATAGTTTGAACCCTCCAAATGCGATTTGGGTCTTTGATTTGGACACATTTAGGCTTGGATTGAGTTGAATTAGGTGTTGTTGGGTTTATATTTCAAAGATGTTCACCTCGACTGTAAGTTTGCTTAAATCAGAGTTCAGATGGCCTCCAATTTAATTTTTGAAGTTTCCAACTCAATTTTTACCTTGAGGTTCGTGTTTGATCAAATAATTTTTTGATGATATATCAATTGCCCCCCTATTTTCAGACGTCAAAGCTACAGAAATCCAAAAATGTTTGTCTCAACATTTCAAATTGAATGAATCGTAAAAATTGTCAGAAAATTTTGATCCAAAAAATATAACTTTGCTCAAACTTGATCATAAAAGCTATGCTGAGCTTTGAAAGTATTAAAATTGGATATAGAATGCCAAAAAATGATTCTGGGGACCCAAAAAACATCTGATTTCGATTGTTTAGACTGAAAACTTAGGTCGTAATGTGATTTGGTGGTTGAACTAGCCAGCAGCCTGGCTGGCTGCCGGTGTTAAAAGGGCGCGATGTTCAGGGTGAGAAGTCATTAGGCAGGTGGTTATTAACCATATACTATTTTTAGTTTTTTTTTGTAAGGGGGCGTCTGTACAACAACCCCTAAAAAAATTTAATCTTTTCTCATGGTGTGGACCATTTTTTTTAATATTTATGAAAATGATATTATGTGGCCCAAAAATTTTTGAAAAAAAATATGAAAAATTCAAAATAATTTCAAATTGCTTCTAGAAACGTCTTCCCTTTCTTTTTAAAAATCCTCATGCCCCCCTTTTTCAAATAAATTTCCCCCTTCCCCTTTCATCCTATAAATACCCCCTTTAGGGCAGGAGGAAAAATGCACCTCTTCTTTTTCTTCCTTCTCCTTCTGACTTTCTTATGGTTGAGGTATTTCAGTATTTTTAGTAGGTGACACCCCCTACTTAAATTCAATACCCCTCCCCTTGTGTAGAAGTTAGAATTTTTGGAGCCTTTGTATTTCTTTCTCCCCCATTTTTCTTCATACTCTAGAGATCTTCTACTATTTTTGGTAGGTTGCATCCCCTACTCAAATTCAGTTTTCCTCTTTAGTATAGAAGTTATAGTTTTTAGAGCCTTTCTTTTCTTTCTACCTAATTTTTCTTCTTACACTAGAGGCCTTCCATATTTTTTGGTGGGTGGCATCCCCTACTAAACATTAGTGCCTCTCTTTAGTGTAGAAGTTCTAATAAGTGACTTCACTTCCATAACTCCCCCCAGCCAAATGAGAATGACTTGCTATCTAATTTGAGGGTATGAGGAAGACTCAAAAGTGACCAAAGCTGATGATATCGTATCCACCATAACCGGTGATTCCTTGATCATTTTTAGGAAGAAAGTTTATTTCCCTTATAATATTGTGATGAAAGTGCTTTAAAAATTTTGCTCATGCTTGCTCCCCTCCACCATGATTTTTGATGGTGTACAAGTTCAATTTCTGAGTTGGGTAACAATTTCCCCCTCATTTACATTTTAGTGACCTATGGAGTGAGTTTGTCCCAACTTTCTTATAGATCCATGTCGATCAAAATGTGATTGATCATGTTTTCAGACATCGTGGATCGATGTTGTCTCCAGAGTATCTTTCTAGTATGGGTAGACTTATGGTGATATGTAGGGTCGTATCTCTTTCATATCCAAGTGGTTGGATATTCTAGTACTTTGTAATTGCTTTACTTTTATTTTTTAATGCAACTTGCATTTCTTTCAAAAAAAAAAGTGGTTAGATATTTGCACTTGAGACCCGTTAAAGAGATGGATTAGTGATTTCTTTTTTTTTGTAGAAGTATTAGAATCTAAAAAAAACTGAAGGATTTACCCATTCCCCTACACATTGGAGTAGAGGGTTTATTGAAGATACTCAATATCCCTAATATCGACAACCTCCACTATGAGGTATGATATTTGAGTAGATATGTAGATAAAGAATATTTTTTCAAGACTGGTCTATATATTCAGGCAGGGAGATCACATGCTCGCATACTAAAGAAGTCGACTAAAGTCCTAGAGGCAATTATTCAACCTTTAAAGGATCCTCCTAAATGGTTAGGGAATGAGGATGATTTGTAGGCATCCAAGAAGAAAAGAGTGGAGGATATTTTGATGGTCGCCAGCAAATGTCTCATGTTTCTCCATCGAGGTCATACATTCTGAAAGATATTTTAAAATATCAATGAGTTGGTCATCGATGAGCTGAGTTGGTGAGTTTCTAGTCTCTTTTTGCTTTTTGTTTTTGCACTCTTATGAGAATATGTCCCTTACAAAACTTTTTCTTATTACTTCAGTTGGTGCAACATATAGATCTTAAAATAAAAAAGACCACAGCCTTAAATGACTGAGGTAATGAGTTTGTGAAGGTCAAGTATGTCTATGGAGAGTACAAGAAGAAGTATGATAGCAAGATCAAGGAGATTAAGGCTATAGAGGACCAACTAGCATAGTGCAGTGCAGAATTAGTTACTATGAAAACTTCTGCCTCTTCACATAATCAATAAATGGGTCATCTGTATGTTGAGTAGGTGGATTCATAAACGTTAATAAACCAGCATGTTAAAGATCGGTAGATCCTTGAGGAGAAGATTATAGCAATTGAAAATGAGAACAAAAGGCTATAGAGTTTGTTGTATAAGAAGGAAACAATGTCCAAGTCAGAACCATCACCTTCCAATGTCATAGAAGAATTCAAGAAGTCTGTTTTCTTCAAAATGATCATCTAGGATCAGATTCAGGAATCTCGTGGTCACATATATGATGTGAAGGTGAAGGATTTGGAGATGAAGTATATAGAGGAAGGCTTCATCAGAGGTTTTCTAAAGGGCATCCGTCTAGTGCTGTATAAGACTGGAGCGGAGATCAAGGGGTTCATACCTAGCTTGGCTTATGGTGACTCTTCCTCAGATTGTGATGGTGATGAGATAAAGTGTGAGTTACAAAAGGCCTCTTCTCTTAAGGAGGAGGATGATATTGAGATTCTGTAGCATTATTCTTTTATTGGTTGTATCACTTTATATATTGTAGTGATGATTACATATATTTTGTGTTGATATTTTCATATGATGTATATGATATATTTAGTGAAATATCAAGAAGTTATTAGTGATATTTTTTTCTTATGTATATGAAATTTACTTAATTTTATTTCAATTTGGATGGTTAGAAATATTTTAGTGGACTCTTTTGACTTGAGTGAATGTAAGAGACATCCTCATTAAATATTTGACCGATCTAAGATTATTAGTCAAAGTATTTGTGTGATGATATTTAACTTGTATGAAAGAGGTCATATTAAATCTCCTTAGGATTGATCATCTTATGATTTTGATATTTAAGACATCTTCCTAAGATGTGTGACCTATCTGAGGTTATTAGTCAAAGCATTTACTTGATGACATTAACTTATATGGAAGATGTCGGATCAAAATCCCCCATGAGATTGATCATCCAATGATTGAGATATAATATAAATTATGTATTATAACAAAGTGGACATCACATTATTGCATTATATAAGATTGTACAACAATTTTCTAGTATAACTTAGGGATATATGAGGTAGAAGAGTTTTACCATAATCAACACAAAAGGGATTAATATGAGGTCAGCATAATAATATAGAAGGGATATATACGAGGACAACATAATAACTTGGGAGAAAGTATATAACACAAGATAAACAATACTATCAACACCTACTGATAATACTTGTGAAAGTTTCCAATATTCTAAGTTACAAGGAGAACCTTCCCATTAGCATCCTTTAGCTTGAAGATGTCAGGCTTGACCATAACTTCCACCAAATAAGGACCCTCCCATGGTGATAGAGTTTATTAAGGTAGGGGCCCTATCCAGCTGCCTTGATGCTGCACAGAACTAGATCCCTAATTGAGATACATCGATGTTTCACTCTCTGATTGTAGTGATGGGCAAGTCTTTTGTGATATGAAGTGACTCAAAGTGAGGCTACATCTCTTGCTTTTAGGAGGATATCCAAGTTATTTCTTAGCTTCTCCTCTTTGCTACTAAAATTAAAAGTCCGAACTCTATTGCTTGAGACTCTAATATCAACCCATATGGCTACTTCCATACCAAAGTAAAGATTATATAGGGTTTCTACTATAGGAGTTCTGGCGGTGGTTCGATAAGCCTAAAGAACATTTAGGAGTTCTTCAGCCCATTGCCCCCCAGCCTTCCCTAGGCGTGTCTTCAGCCCTTTTAGAATTATTCGATTTATAACCTTCATTTTTTTTAATTTGCCTGAGGATGGGAGACAGCTGTGTGGACTAGCTGAATATAAAAATACTTATAGAAAGATATAAAGAGTTTTCCAATAAATTAGGTCCCATTGTCGGTGATGACCTTTGCAGGAATGCCAAAAATGATAGATTATATTCTTCCATATGAGCTATTTAGCATTGGCTTCAGTAATCTTGCCAAAGGTTCTACCTCCATCTATTTGCTGAAGTAATCTAAAACCAAGATAATGAATTTTTACTGCCCAATAGTTATAAAGAAGGATCCCATTATATCAATTCCATACTAGGTAAAAGGCTAGGGCTCCAAAGTTATACAATCTCTGGAACAGGTGTATGAGTGAGATTAGAATGTAATTGGTAGTTTTTTATATTTTTTAGTAAACTCAAGTGCGTCATGTTTCATTGTAGGCCAATAGAACCCCTGCCTCATGATCTTATAGGCTAATGTTTTTTCTCCCAGATGTTCTCCACATACCCCTAAATGAACTTCTCAGAGAGCATAATTGGCTTCTAAAGGTGGGAGAAATTTGAGGTAATGTCCTGTGAATACAATATATATATATATATATATATATATATATATATATATATATATATATATATATATATATATATATATATATATATATATATGTGTGTGTGTGTGTGTGTGTGTGTGTGTGTGTGTGTGCGTGTTTGTTTGTGTGTGGCATGAGATTCCACCAAAATGCAATCTTAGCCTTCAATTAAATTTTTAAAAGAAGAATCTCAACCTTTCAATTTGTTTATATATTTAATTAACTTCATTTATTCATACAAATGCATGACTTTTTTATTTTATTTATATTAATTCAATTTAAGTAAGAGTCAATTGATGCATTTAATTATATTTATATTTATATTCAATTAGGATTAATTAATATATTTATTTTTTATTATTTCTATTATTTATCCAATTATTTAACTTATTTACAAACTTCATTTATTCATTAGAATGCATAACATTTTTCAATTTGATTACATTAATTGCATTTAAGTAAGGCTTAATTGGTACATTTAATAATATTTATTTTATATTCAATAAGAATTAATTAACATATTTATGTTTTGAATTTGTTTATTAATACCTACTATTGAAATTAATAATATAATTCATTAAAAATGTCATGCAAATGTAGCATTAATAAATAATTTTTAATACCTACTCCAACAATTATACGTTTATATTACTATTATAATAGCTGCTTGAATTGTCTTCCATTGTAAATCAAGACCTTTCATTTTATTTTTGAAAAATAATCATAGCCTTACATTACATTTTTTAATTTTTTAAAATTATAAATTTTGCTTATTCTAAATTATTATGGTGATTAATTAATTATCATGATTACAAATATTGACTATTTATTTCTTTAAATTATTAAAAAAAGAATTCTGGTTTACATTAACCAAATTAGCTATCCCAAAGTGTTAAATTATTATTATAATTAATTGGTATTTATAACTATATTTATTATTTAATTAAGGTTAATTGTTTGTATTAATTTGTGATATGTGTACAAATATACCTCTCTCCAAGGAGCTTATGACATCATTCATGTTAGTAGTAACATTTTTTTTATAATTTTTTTTATTTATACGTTAATAGTAAAGTTTAGTTTAGATTAAGTGTGGTAAATAGGTTAAAAAATTATTAATGCGATATTTTTTATTTTACATTTACAGTTTTTTTTTTTTTTTACCTTTTCATTTGTAGGAGATCCTTCCTACTTATCTACGATTAATATAAAGCTTAATAACATTCATATAGTATCTCATAAATTATTTTTTAATTTTAATTAATTATTTATTATTTTTAAAAATTTTATTCAAGTGCATATTGTGCACGTGCATATATATATATATATATATATATATATATATATATATATATATATATATATATATATATATATATATATATATGAAACGTCATCATGAAATTATTTTGATCGGCACGAATCTCGAGGCAAAAAGCTAGTTGGAAACTTCAAAAATTAAATTCAAGACCATTTGAACTCCGATTTCAGCGAGCTTATAGTCAAACTGAGCGTCTCGGAAATACGAACCCAACGACACCAAGATCAACCCAATCCGAGCCCAAATGAGTCCAAATCAAGGACCCGAAGCGCTGTTGGAAGGTTCAAACCACAATTTGAGTTGCCAAACGGTCTCTGATTTTAACGAGCTTATACTCGAATCGAGTGGCTCGACGAGACGAATCCAACGAGCCCAAGATTATCGAATTCCAACATCATTAAAGTGTCCAAATGTCCAACGAACGGTGCATGATCGAAGGGTTCAATATCAACCGTCCATTCAAACCACTCCCTATTCGCCCATGATCTCACACCTATTTACGAGCTATGCCACTCCAGAAAAACTATAAATAGATCCCTCATTCTACACAAGGGGGACTCATGTGAAGAGAGAGAAGAAGGAGAGAAGAAGGAGGACAAGGAAGAAGCTCCTCCTCGACCACCTCCGGAGCTCTTCCTGTCGCCTGAAGACGCCTGAACTCTGCCGGATTTTCGGGAAACGCCGGGAATTTGCAGAACTTTGTAACTTTGTGAGAAGTCGATTGTAAATTGATCGTCTTTATTTGTAAGACGGATCAACCTTTATACTTCAAACAAATACTAGTTGAACTTTGCAACTGGGCGAGGCCCCGTGGTTTTTTCCCTCTTTCGGGTTTTACACGTAAAAACCTTGGTGTTCACTTCTCTTTTCTGCTTATGTGCTGAATACTCGTACAACGCTAGGACGCAAATTTACAAACTCTACCACCGCGTATATTCTAGAACCCAACAGTTTGGCACCGTCTGTGGGAAACACTATCCCACAACTTTAAGTATTGCTACAATGGTCAAAAGGCGTAGCAGTCGCATCATTGGAGCTTCCCGCTCAAACTCCCACCAATCTAGAAATCTGTCTGCAAATCACAGACGCCCGATGTCTGCCTCTTTTCATCCTGGGGGGCGGAATGCTGCCGGAGAAGGGATCTTGGGACCTTCTTTAGAAGAAAGAATCCGGAAGATGGAAGAATCTCATAACGAGATCCTTCAACTCCTGCGAGATGATCGACAGCCGACATTGGAGGAGGTCCTTCTCCCTCGTGATCCACCAAGGGTTGAAGATGTTCAATTCGAGCATCGTCAAGAAGAGATTCATCTTCCTCTACCTAAAATACATCCTCAATCACGACAGGAAGATGAACTTGCCGATACAGCGAGTTCAACACATCCTTCCCCCTCGACTCGGCAGCCTCGCATTTTTTTGGATCTCCCAGAATGCTCTCCCCAACCACACATTACGGAACTGCCTCACAATGTCCTGCGTCGCGAACTGCGAAAATTGGTACGGGAAGAGTTCCCCCGAGGAGATGTGAGGCATGCTCTCCGACAGAGGAATTTCCAGGAGTCATCACCTCTAACTGAAGCCATTCTTCAGCACCCCATTTCGGTCGGATTCAAAGTGCCAAACGTTGAGTCCTACGATGGGACGACCGACCCATATGAGCATATCGACTACTACAGAACCATCATGCATATTCAATGAGCATCTAACGCACTCCTTTGCTAGGTTTTTCCTGTCACCCTTAAGGGACAGGCTCGAATGTGGTTCTATTCTCTTCCGTCGAGAACGATCCCATCATTCATCAAATTAGCCGAACTATTCGTTGAACAGTTTGTGGCTAACCGAAGAATTGCTAAGGATTCTTCGCACCTCTCCGGGATCCGCCAAAATGAGGGAGAATTGTTGAAATAGTATTTTCAGCGGTTTTCCACCGAGGCTCGACAGATTCCAGGAGTAGACCCTGAATTACTCAGAGTAGTCTTCCTTGGAGGCCTTCGTCCTGGCCCCTTCTATTCGGCCGTTATGCGAGACACTGTCCATTCATACGCCGACTTAATCCATCACGTGGAGGCACAAATCTCTACAGATGAGGCTATAAATGCTTACAGGAAGCAGTTTGAGCAAATCAATGGGAAGAATAATCTACCTCATAGGTCTCCATCACCACGATGGGAACCTCGACAGGAGAAGGAGTATACTCCACATAACACATCTCGAGCAAATGTATTGATGGCTGTTTGGGATCAAGATACATTGAAATGGCCGAATACTTTGAAATCGAACACAGGAAATACAGATCAGTACTGTCACTTTCATAGAAGTCATGGTCACACCACCGAAGCCTATAAGCAACTCAAGGATGAGATTGAAAGACTTATCCGCCAAGGCTACCTTCGATAATTTATTCAGGATCCACCTACCCGAGAGGAAGCTCGTCCCACTGGGGGGAAAAATCAACAACAAAGACAACCATTGAATAATATTCAGATGGTTGGAGAGATTAAATAATCACGCATTTAGTGCATTTGTATTAACAATACTACTTGTCTTGTTGTCTCTTTTATGTTGAGTAGGGTGTCACTTTAATATCTCTAATGATTTTTTTCAAGTTAAATGTTGTATTGTCACCGTACGTAGATCTTATGTATTGAGTACTTTGTAATTTGTATATCCCTGACTCATACGAGGGAACTATTGTACTATCTTTCATGATGCAGTAATATAATGTTCATGTTGTTGTGATATTATTTTCTCTTATGAAAGATAAAAAAAAAAATTCAAACTCTTTCTCCGTGATTCAAGAAATACACAATCTACATTGTATTTCAATCACCAGATGATCAATCCTAGGGGGATTTGATCTGACCTCTTCCACACAGGTTAACGTCGTCGAGCAAAGGCTCCGACATACAACCTCGGAAAGGTCTCACATTCTTGGTGGATTATCCCGACCTCTTCCACATAGGTTAACGTCATCGAGCAAAGGCTCCGACATACAACCTCGAAAAGGTCTCATATCCTTGGTGGATTATCCCGACCTCTTCCACTCAGGTTAACTGTTAAGATAGTTGCTATTTGCATGCTTTACATTTTTGCAACTTGTATAGTTTTGATGATTACAAACATTATTGTTCAAATGTGTAGTTATCTCCTAACAATTTTAGAAGATTTGTATTTGCTCTTGTGTGTACTAACATTTCAGGAAAATCGAACTCCAGACTATGAAGACTTCAAATCAAATTCAACATGAGATACTTTATGAATTTGAAGCTTGTACTTTTCTTTAAATTAAAATTTGAAAGGGAGTGATTGTAATTGAGTGAATAAAAATACACACACACACATAAGGAGATCATATAAAATTTATACTGATCGTACGGGATGATATCAGATCATACGGGACGATCAGACAGCTATCTCTTATTGAGCACATGGAACGAATAGGAACTGGCTTTAAAAATTTTTGTAAGTCCTATTCGTCTAGGACGAAATTAAATATCTTCCAGGACGATTTGTCCTCTGTAAAATTTTCATCCATACGAAATTAAATTATCGTACATGATGATTTGCTCTCTATAAAATTTTAATCCAGACGAAATTAAATATCGTCCAGGACGATCGGCTCTCTGTAAAATTTTCGTCCAGACGAAATTAAATTATCGTACATGATGATTTGTTCTCTGTAAAATTTTCGTCCAGACGAAATTAAATTATCGTCCAGGACGATCTGTTCTCTGTAAAAATTTCGTCCGGAAGAACCAATTTTTGTCTAGACGATACAACCGACTTAGGACAATTTTTTTTGTAGTTTCTAGAACCGACCTTGTAATAACCGTTCGTACCGGACGAACTTAGTTCATACGGGACGATCATCTTGTACGAAGACATTTCGTACACATATACAAATAAGGTCGTTTCAAAGCTTTTAAGTAATATCATCCAGGACGATCCACAATCGTACGGGACGATCCACTGCATACAAAATTGAAAACTAGCAATTTTTGGGCGGTTTTTCATTTCCTTTCTATATAAGGAGTCATAGAAACTATTACAAGTGCATTTGGAGTTGTTTTCTCTTGAGAGGGATCATTGAGAGTGAGAGTTTGAGAGAGATTGTAAGAGTGAAGAGTGAGAGATCAAGTGAGGGGTTTATGAGGGATTCATAAGGTTACTTGAAGAAGAAGATCTCTTTGTTTCTTCCCATCTCCTTTGAAGGCTCTCAACAACATCGGTCAGGTTCTCTGCCGACACTTGGAGAGTGTAAAAGGACGACAAAGTGTATCTTTGACAGCCATTGTGTCTTCGTTCTTTGGGAGAAAACTAGAAGAGAGAATTTGAAAGGGAGAGAGGAAAGGGTGGAGTTTGAGAGGGAGAAGATCCTTGGAGGGGATTTCAAGGGAGTGTGGAGGGGATATTCACACGGTTGCTTCGGCGAACTTGTACTTCAGTACCATCGGATTCAAGGGTCGTCTTGAGGGAAGTTTTGGCGAGAAGAAGATCTCTTTGGTGTCGAAGAACCCGGCTACTCCGCCGCACCGGGGAAGGTGAAAGTGATTTTGTACAGGCTTCTCCGCCTTGTTGTGGGGGCAAAAGGAGAGTCACTTTGTGGTATTAGTGCAATACTCTGAGGGTGCTTCCGGGGAGTGGACGTAGGTCAAGGTTTGACCGAACCACTATAAATCTGGTGTGTTCTTTCTTATTTTTCTTCCGCATTTAATTTCATTGCAAGTTGTTTACTCTGGTTAAAAAGTTTATTTTTTAAACTTTAAATTTAACTTGCATTAATAATTAAAAAGGTTTTCTGAAAACTAAAGAGTAGAAGTAGAAGTATAATTTTTAAATTACCAATTCACCCCCCCTCTTGGTTAGCCTTGGGACAATTAATTAGGCTTAACATCCTAATTCATATTGAACGAGTTCCAACATTAACGTCGTCGAGCAAAGGCTCCGACATGCAACCTTGGAAAGGTCTCACATCCTTGGTGGATTATCCTGACCTCTTCCACACAGGTTAACATCGTTGAGCAAAGGCTCCGATATGCAACCTCGGATAGGTCTCACATCCTTGGTGGATTCTCTCGAGCCCTTTTACAACGGTCAACATCACCGAATAATATTCTGAGTGAACAATGTTCTCTCTATAAAGACTCCAAGAATACAAGTGATTGATAAATCTATCACTTATACAAAGAATTTAGTCAGTCAAAAATTTTGGAACAAATATTTTTGGACTCTTACTCGTTGTCGAACTTCTGCTCGTCGACGAACTTTCGTCGGTCTTCTACCCGACATTGAACTTCTACCCGACGTAGGACTTCTCCCTGTCGTCGGACTTCTGCTTGTCAGCAGACTCCTACTCGTCGTCGGACTTCTGCTCTTCGACGAACTTTCATCGATCTTCTACCCGATGTTGAACTTCTACTGGACGTCGGACTTCTCTTTGTCGTCGGACTTCTGCTTGTCAGTAGACTCCTACTCGTCGACGAACTTTCGTCGATCTTCTACCCGACGTTGAACTTCTAATGGACGTCGGACTTCTCTTTGTCATCGGACTTCTGCTCGTCGATAAACTTTTGTTGGTCTTCTACCCGACATTTAACTTCTACCCGACGTCAGACTTCTCCCTGTCGTCGAACTTCTGCTTGTCAGCGGACTCCTACTATTCGTCGGACTTCTGCTCGTCGACAAACTTTCGTCGGTCTTCTACCCGACATTGAACTTCTACCCGAAGTAGGACTTCTCCCTGTCGTCGGACTTCTGCTTGTCAGCAGACTCCTACTCGTCGTCGGACTTCTGCTCGTCGACGAACTTTCGTCGATCTTTTACCCGACGTTGAACTTCTACTGGACGTCGGACTTCTCTTTGTCGTCGGACTTCTGCTTGTCAGCAGACTCCTACTCGTCGTCGGACTTCTGCTCGTCGATGAACTTTTGTCGATCTTCTACCCGACGTTGAACTTCTACTGGACGTCGGACTTCTCTTTGTCGTCGGACATCTGCTTGTCAGTAGACTCTTACTCGTCGTCAGACTTCTGCTCGTCGACGAACTTTCGTCGATCTTCTACCCGACGTTGAACTTGTACTGGACGTCGGGCTTCTCTTTATTGTCGGACTTTTGCTTGTCAACAGACTCCTACTCGTCGTCGGACTTCTGCTCGTCAATGAACTTTCGTCGATCTTCTACTCGACGTTGAACTTCTACTGGACGTCGGACTTCTCTTTGTCGTCGGACTTCTGCTGAGTCAGCGGACTCCTACTCGTCGTCGGACTTTTTCTAGTCGATGAACTTTCGTCGGTCTTCTACCCGACGTTGAACTTCTACCCGACGTCGGACTTCTCCCTGTCGTCGTACTTCTGCTTGTCAGCTGACTCCTACTCGTCGTCAGACTTCTGCTCGTCGACGAACTTTCGTCGGTCTTCTACCCGACATTGAACTTCTACCCGACGTAGGACTTCTCCCTGTCGTCGAACTTCTGCTTGTCAGCAGACTCCTACTCGTCGTCGGACTTCTGCTCGTCAACGAACGTTCGTCGATCTTCTACCTTACATTGAACTTCTACTGGACGTCGGACTTCTCTTTGTCGTCGGACTTCTGCTTGTCAGCAGACTCCTACTCATCGACGGACTTCTGCTCGTCGACGAACTTTCGTCAATCTTCTACCCGACGTTGAACTTCTACTGGACGTCAGACTTCTCTTTGTCGTCAGACTTCTGCTCGTCAGCAGACTTCTACTCGTCATCGGACTTCTGCTCGTCGACAAACTTTTGTCGGTCTTCTACCCGACGTTGAAAATCTACCCGACGTCAGACTTCTCCTTGTCGTCGGACTTCTGCTTGTTAGCGGACTCCTACTCGTCTTCGGACTTCTGCTCGTCGACGAACTTTCGTCGGTCTTCAACTCGACGTTGAACTTCTACCCGACGTAGGACTTCTCCCTGTCGTCGGACTTCTGCTCGTCGATGAACTTTCGTCGGTCTTCTACCCGACGTTGAACTTCTACCTGACGTCAGACTTCTCCCTATCGTCGGACTTCTGCTCGTCAGTGGACTCTTACTCGTTGTCGGACTTCTGCTCGTCGACAAACTTTCGTCGGTCTTCTACCCGAAGTTGAACTTCTACTGGACGTCGGACTTCTCTTTGTCGTCGGACTTCTGCTCATCAGCGGACTCCTACCTGTCGTCGGACTTCTGCTCGTCAGCAGACTCCTACCTGTCGTCGGACTTCTGTCCGTCAATGGACTTTCGTCGGTCTTCTGCCAGACGCTGTATTTCAGCAGTTCAACAGACCTCTCGTAGAAATCCCCTTAACTTCTGCACGAGAGGAGGGGCGCTAAGTCGAGTAGGGGAAATTTCCCACTCGCAAATAGCGGAAGCCTCAACCGTCAGAAAGCCGGGGGGAGGAGAAGAGAAATCCCGTAACTCTTGCACGAGAGGAGGGGCGCTAAGTCGAGCACGGGAAATTTCTCACTCGCAAATAGCGGAAGCCTCAACCGTCATAAAGCAGTGGGGGAAGGAAGAAAAATACCGTAACTCCTGCACGAGAGGAGGGGCGCTAATTCGAGCAGGGGAAATTTCCCACTCGCAAATAGCAGAAGCCTCAACCGTCAGAAAGCCGTGGGGGAAGGAAGAAAAATCTCGTAACTCCTACACGAGAGGAGGGGCGCTAATTCGAGCAGGGGAAATTTCCCACTCGCAAATAGCGGAAGCCTCAACCTTCAGAAAGCCGTAGGGGAAGGAAGAAAAATCCTGTAACTCCTGCATGAGAGGAAGGGCGCTAATTCGAGTAGGAGAAATTTCTCACTCACAAATAGCGGAAGCCTCAACCGTCAGAAAGCCGAGGGGAGGAGAAGAAAAATCCCGTAAGCTTCTGCACGCGAGGAGGGACGCTAATTCGAGCAGGGGAAATTTCTCACTCGCAAATAGCTGAAGCCTCAACCGTCAGAAAGCCGTGGGAGGAGAAGAAATCTCGTAAGCTTCTACATGCGAGGAGGGGCGCTAATTCGAGCAGGGGAAATTTCCCACTCGCAAATAGCGGAAGCCTCAGTCGTCAGAGAGCCAGAGGGAGAAAAAGAGCGAAGGTGCAACTTTTCTAAAGGCCTAAGGGCCTATTTATAGGTTTTGGAGAGAATGAGGATGAGTTACTATCATTTTCGAAATCCCCAATTTTTTAAAATTTTTTTCTGGATTTTTCAGAATTTTTTGGAATTTTTAAAGAATATTTTCGATCCAAAAATAGCAAAAAAAATTATTTTTCTCGCATGGGGGCCCCGCTTAGGTCGATGGCAGCGAACCGCCACCCATAACACGCGCCGATCCTAGAGCTCCTCACGTGGATCACGAAAAAAAAGGGGGTAAGAGGAGCTGCTGAACCCGCCCCTAAGAAATTTTTTTTTTTGAACCGCCTTTCAAGGGGAACCTCACGCGCACCCCTTCAGCCCGCTGACGCGGGCTCTCGCCGGCGGCCGGCCGGTTTGGCCGCCTACATGTCCCGGGCCCGATTTCGGCCCGGACGATCCGATTCAGACTTTTTTGGGATCCTCGGACACGTCTTTCGACGTTCCGGACTCGATTTTGACACTTTCGGAGCTCAACGGGGCTTCTACAATCAAGTTTGAGTAAGAGCTTAGTTTTTGGAACGCAACTTTTGGCGTTTCGGCCAATGCAAATTGTCAACACATATATTTTTGGACTCCTGGAGATTCGGTGTCCGAAAATAGGGGGGCAACTGATACGTCATCATGAAATTATCTTGATCGGGCACGAATCTCGAGGCAAAAAGCTAGTTGGAAACTTCAAAAAATAAATTCAAGACCATTTGAACTCCGATTTCAGCGAGCTTATAGTCAAACTGAGCATCTCGGAAATACGAACCCAACGACACCAAGATCAACCCAATCCGAGCCCAAATGAGTCCGAATCAAGGACCCGAAGCGCTGTTGGAAGGTTCAAACCGCAATTTGAGTTACCAAACGGTATTTGATTTTAACGAGCTTATACTCAATTCGAGCGGCTCGACGAGACGAATCCAACGAGCCTAAGATCACTGAATTCCGATATCATTAAGGCATCCAAATGTCCAACGAACGGTGCATGATCAAAGGGTTCAATATCAGCCGTCCATTCAAACCACTCCCTATTCGCCCATGATCTCACACCTATTTACGAGCTATGCCACTCCAGAAAAACTATAAATAGAGCCCTCATTCTACACAAGGGGGGACTCAAGTGAAGAGGGAGAAGAAGGAGAGAAGAAGGAGGAGAAGGAAGAAGCTCCTCCTCGACCACCGCCGGAGCTCTTCCTGCCGCCTGAAGACGCCGGAACTCTGCCGGATTTTTGGGAAACGCCGGGAATTTGCAGAACTGTGTAACTTTGTGAGAAGTTGATTGTAAATTGATCGTCTTTATTTGTAAGACGGATCAACCTTTGTACTTCAAATAAATACTAGTGGAACTTTGCAACTGGGCGAGGCCCCGTGGTTTTTTCCCTTTTTCGGGTTTTCCACGTAAAAACCTTGGTGTTCACTTCTCTTTTCTGCTTGTGTGCTAAATACTTGTACAACGCTATGACGCAAATTTACAAACTCTACCGCCGCGTATATTCTAGCACGCAACAATATATATATTGTTTTAGTGACTAATGATGCTTTATACTTGAGTACATAATACATTTTAAAAATATTACCGACATTTTATATAATGACAATTATTCATAAACAAAATTTAGGTTGAAGTATGGATGATTTGTTTGCAAAAAAAATCAAAATGATGTAATTGTTTAATTATTCAATTTCCATAAAATTTAAATTGGAGTTGCCTTGAATTTGGCTCAACCTGTATTTGTTCATATCCTTGATCGTTATACACTTCACATATATGTCAGTGGTCTATGGCAACATCTCTCACTGGTGGGGTTCAACCTAGCCATAGTATTTTAGAACTTTTAGGGGGAACAATTGCCTAGAAACACGTGTAATAAAGTCTAAAAAATATATGGAATAAGACAAATTATCTAAAGAATCATATAATAAAATATTTATTTTTAGGGAGGGCAATTGCCCTCCATGAGCTAAAGGGGGATCCGCCCTTGTCACATATGCATACTTCGAATCTCAAACATCTTAGTTGATAATCAAAGTTCTCAACCAACGCATTAAAAAACTGGTAGAAAAAGTGCAATAATATAAGAACTTAGATTAAAGTTTTAATTGGGAGATCTTTTTTATTGCTTTTTAAAACAAATTTATAGTACAAAATGTTTTTTTTTTAATTATGATCAAAATCTACTTGAAGAATAGTAAGAAAGTTGTTCTAAATGAAGAGTCTAGATTCTCTCACAATAACTCAGTTTGCCACAAGATTTTTTTTTTCTGTCAATGGAGTTTATTTTATTTAACCTTTGAGAATTTTGAACATGTCATTAAGTAAAAATATTGATGCGTGTGAAGACAAGTTGTATATTGTGCAGCTTTTTTTTGTCCGTTAGTTTAGACTACCAACGATGGAGTTTGTTTTAAAAAGCACGCCGGACGGTTCTCCCGTTTGGTTAAGCGCTCGGAATGATGTGACGCATTTTTAATGGTCTCCGAATGCCCATCAGATTCCACGCAGAATAATAAATTCCAACATCGAGATATGGGATTCAAAGCTTTCATATTTAGTGTATGTTTAAATTTGATTTAAATTGGCTCCAAAATCTTAAGAAAAATGGAATATATACCTTCGAAGCCTGCCCGGGCCAATGCCAATTGATGTAGATAGAATTGAGAGAGGATGAGATCACCTTATATGACGGCCAAAATTTTCATCCTTTTCTCGCAGTGGTCCTCGAGCCCCGGGTGTCAACTGGAAACTTATGTGTAGGCTTTTTCTTGTGCTCAGTTCGTAGCACTTCCAGTCTTCCACTGACTGCCCCTTGGAGAGAGGGAGCAATATTGGAAGAAAGAGACAAAATGATTGGTGGGCATTGAATCGAACACCTTGCAAACACCCGATTCTGCTCACCGCCATTATTGTAGGCCTCCAAATCACCGGCAGCATCAGACGGTTTGCAGGCCGGAACCACCCGCCCTGCATTGGTGATGGGTCGCATGTATCGTACGATTAGGATGCGTTTAGCCGCTCACCTAACTGGTCCAGCTTAGTTAAACAAATTACTAAATTAGGATAGCTGCTTTTGTATGAAAATGATTCTACATAAATATTTGGCGAAATTTTCAGAAGGATCACGATTTTAAATTGTATTAGGTAAAGGATCATGAACATAAATAAATTTAAAAAGGATCATACAAGTGATGGCGTTTTTGAAGAAATGAGTATTGCATTTTCTATAGAAAACGCAAATGAGGATTGCATTTTCTATAGAAGATGCAAAGATGGATTGCATTTTCCATATAACACGCACAAAAACTGTGTTTTATTCACCAAACCACTCCACACAGCAACTTTTGGGATAATGTGTTCCCCGAACCCCTCCACGCAGAGCAAAAATTGGGATAAAGTTTTGGGGCTTAGCATTTTTTCATGCCGAACCCCTCCACGCAGAGCAAAATTTGGGATAAAGTTTTGGTGCTTAGCATTTTTTCTTGCCGGACCCCTCCAGCCAGAGCAAATTTCGGACAAAAGTCATGCTATTTGATGCCGGTGACCTCCTTTGGAAGATTCCTCAAGCCGTTTTTTTTTCTGGCAAAGAAAGAAAATAAAATTAAATAACAAATTCCGCCTATAAATAGCAGCCAAAAGATAAGATAAAAGAAATTGATTATCTCAGTTGAGGCAAAGCATTGAAGCATTTTTTTTTTTGAAAGAAGCAATAAATGCATTAATGAAAATAGAAACAAAAACAAGAAATTACAGGATAACACCTAAAGATTCCTCCTTCAAAATTTTCAAAAAAGAAGAAGGAATCTTGTCAAGTTCTATGTTATCCCAAGTAAAAGAAGAAAAAATAGCATAGTTAGCACACATATCGGCTAACTTATTCGAGTTTCTATCTATACAATTGAAAATAACAAAATCAAAATCTAGAAGGAAAGAAAGATTATAAGACTTTAAATCACCTTTCTTAAACGTTTCTTGAATGAGCTTCATAATGTTTGCATTGTCACCTTCAATGATAACTCCTTTATATTCAAGCATCCAATATTGAATGATATCCTTTATCATTCAATTGAAAGTAGTTCCAAATGAGCAATATCCCAATGAATGCAAGGTTTACCAAAAGCGAGAAGAAATCTTCCTTTATAGTCTCTGATAACTCCTCCAATGCCCCCTTTGTTAGTTCTTAACAAAGAAGCATCAATATTAATCTTGATCCAATCGGGTGGAAGAGGATGCCAAATTTTATCCAACAGCTTACGCTGATTAACATCCAACCGGCCCGAGCATAAGAAGTTTGGATTTGAAGATATAGAAGCCATACTTACAGCTTTTGATGCAATAAAAGAAGGAGACCGAAAGCTTTTACCATGAACTACTTCATTCCGATTTTTCCAGTTCAAGAAAACTGAGCAGCAGTAGATATTGCTTAAAAGAGGATTTTGAGATTTTAACCAATTGCTTCTACAATTCATATTTTCCATAATGGGAATACAGAATCCCCATTCATTAAGACAAATAAAAACTTCCAACAGTTTTTTGCATCTATTAGACACATGGTCTACATTTTCTATCTCATTACATCCTCTCGGGCAAAGGATGTTTGAATGCAGATTTTTACTGTTAAGAAATTGATAAGTAGGTATGGCATTTTTAAATAACCTCCACCAGAAGTTTTCAACTCTAACATTTAGTTTAGCCTCTTTAATCCAGCTCCAATATTCAATTTTGCCATGGTTATCATTAATTTTAGCAAAAGCCAAGGCTGAAATAGTTTTAACTGAGCAGGATTTGATCAATTCCAGATTATCTTCATTGTTGTGAGAATGGATTTTAATGCTTTTGATAATGTCCACAAGATCTTTACCAAAGCAATTGTTCAGTTCATTTAGGTTCCAGTAACTTTCAGAAATCAGTGAATTCACTCTTCTATTTTCTTCCATATCTTCATTCATAGCTACCGAAGTAGGCCACTTGTTTAAGCATTTATCCATAATCCAATTATCCTGTAAGATGTCAATTGAATCCCCATTTGTGATATTCCATCTTACAATTGGCTTGAGATATTTCCAACCATCTTTGATGATTTTCCAAGCCGAAGAAACAGATTTTCTTCCATTCTTCATGTCACCCAGCAAGCCGTATTTGGGAAACAGAACTTTGTGGACAAGAGAATCCTTATCTGTGCAATATTTCCATGCCAATTTAGCTCTAAGAGGGCCTATCATCTTAGAGCAAGATTGAAGACCTCTTCCTCCATATATCACCGGATCACACAAGGAATTCCAATTGACATAATGAATGCCAAATTCGTCTTTCTTCTTGTTCCAGATAAAATTTCTGCAATGCTTCTCAATTTCATATAAGACACCTTTGGGGATTAAAGAAAGAGTAGAATAAAATGTAGGATATGCAAGAAGAACTGATTTCACAAGTAAAATTCTCCCAGCTAGAGAAAAAAATTTGCTACCCCAAACATTTAACATTTTGAGAATTTTTTCAATAATGAATTGAAAGTCCATTTTCTTCAATCTTCTCAAAGTAATCTTGATACCAAGATAGTTGAATTCTTTAACCAATTTGAATCCCATAATTTTAGAAATTTCCTTCTTCCTCCTTCTTTTAACTGAATTGCCACAAAGAATTAAAGATTTATCTTTATTAATCTTCTGACCGGTCCACTCACAAAATTTTTTAATCAAGCTTTTGATTTTCTTTACCATATTGAGCTTGGCTTCCGAGAAGATGATGATATCATCGGCATAAAATAAGTGAGAAATTTTAGGACTATTAGAGGAAATTTGAATACCAATATCCTCATTTAACTGGAACAAATTAGACATAAGCTGAGAGCAAAGAATGAAGAGATAAGGAGATAATGGACATCCTTGTCGAAATCCACTATAAGCTTTAATCCAAGGAGAACGGTTTCCATTGATTAATAAATAGAAATTAGGATCTATAACACAATCCATTAAAAGATTGCAGAATTTTTCAGGAAAATCGAAATAATGAAGGACTTTGTTCAAAGCAGGCCAACCCATGGAATCATAGGCTTGTTCCATATCAATTTTGAAAGAAGCAAGGCCTTTATTAGATTTAGAAAATCTAAATTTGTTAAAAATCTCTTGAGCCAAAATAACTTGGTCATTAAGAGACCTACCCGAAATGAAAGCAGCTTGCTCTTTGGATATAAGCTTTGGAATGATACTTGCCATTCTGTTAAACAATACTTTTGCAACAATTTTATAAAGAGTATTGCACAAACTAATAGGCCTGTAGTTTGATGGAGAAGCGGGGTTGTTACTTTTAGGGATTAAGACAATAAGAGTTTCCTTCCAACTCTCACACATAGTCTCATTCACAAGGAAGTGTTGAATAGCATTCCAAAGTTCAGATTTTATGATGCTCCAATAACTTTTAATGAAAGAATAAGTAATGCCATCCATACCTGGTGCTATAAAACCACTTGAAGATTTGATAGCTAATTCAACTTCTAATAGAGTGAACTCCTTATTAAGTCGATTTCTCTCCTCTTCATTCAAACAGCATTTTGAATCCGGCCAACCATCCAATATGCATCTTCTCGGCTGCCATTTGTTTTTGAAAAATTCCATCAGAATTTCTTCCACTCTAACAGGATCTTCCTCCATATTTTCGTCAGCCCCTTTAATGCTATGAATGAAATTGCTATTTCTCCTTGCATTGGCATAAGAATGGAAGAATTTGGAATTGCAATCTCCATCTTTCCACCATTTGATTTTAGCCTGTTGCTTCCACCAAGTTGTCAAACGAGCTAAAGTTGTATTTAGCTCATTAATTTTAGATTTAAGAGTCCACAACTCCTCAATTGAAAGAAATCCTTGTTCACTTTCTTTATTTTGTAATTCCCCAATTTCTTTCTTTAGATCTTCTTTTTGTTGAGAAAAAGAAATCTTCTTCTGTCTGCTCCAAAAAAACAAAGATCTGATGGCTCTTTTCAATTTAGAGTTTAGAATATCAGCTTGATTTCCAGAGTCTTTTTTATTCCAGGCTTCTTTAACAATTTTAAAAGAAGCTGGATATGAAGCCCAAATATCTTCATATTTGATGTCTCTCTTTGCTTTAGGACAATTTTGGAAGAGATTTATCATAATAGGAGAGTGATCGGATGCAATTCTAGGAAGGTGTTTAACAACCAAATGTTGAGACAATTCAAGAGCTTTAGAATTTACATAACATCTATCCAATCTTTCAAGGATACGGTCTCCACCATTTTTGTTATTACACCAAGTGAATTTTTGTCCCACATAGCCAATTTCAAGAAGATCATTACAAGAAAGGAAGGATTTCATTTCTTTGGAACCTAAAGAAAAATAAAATCTCCTTCCACCCTTTTTATCATCTTTAGAAAGAACACAATTGAAGTCACCTCCCATGAACAACGGTAAATCTGAAAGATTTTGTTGTTCTAAGCTTTCCCAAAGCAGTCTTCTTTAATAAAAGCTAATACTACCATAAACAGTGATAATGCGCCATTTACCTTTATTAGGAATTTCCAATTCCCCCAATATGAATTGAGAAGAGGAAGCAATAACTTTGAAAGAAGCAATATTACTTTTCCACATAACCACAATACCTCCAGATAATCCTTCAGTAGGGACATGAAAAAAATCCCATCCATTTCCAATTAATACTTCAATATCCTTGTTATTGATAGAAGAGAGTTTAGATTCCAGAAGGCCAACAAAAACTGCATTAAAATCTTTGATAATTTCCTTAAGATAATGAGAAGCTTTCTTCTTTCTAGCTCCTCTACAATTCCAAAATATAAGAGAAGTCATTGATGGATCAGAGGGGATATATTCCCCACTTTTTCCTTCATTTCATTATCTTTTCTTCTGTTTCTCGAAATCACATTGATAGGTCCTAGACCTTTTAATTGCTTCACACCTTTTTTCTTGCTAATAGAAGAGCTTCTTTCATTAATCAAAACTTTTTCAACATCCATATCCGTTTGTTTCAAATTAACAGAAACCATAGGATCTTCATCAACATTGCAGTTAATAATTTTGGAATCTAATTCAGTAATTTCACCTTCCTCTATTAAAGAATTAAGCACTTCAAATTTATTGGAAGAATTCAAAGGAAGAGCATCATCAGGTTGAAGAGGCAAACCTTGCTCAGGAATAGAATTGCAGAAATCCAACTTTTGATTATCCATTACAGCAAAAATCCCATTAGACAATGCAGCAACGTTCTGGACTGATTCCAGAAATTTACTTTGATTATCTTCACGGATAGCTATGGGGCTTGTAGAGACAGGCTTCTTCTTTTCCTCAGCGACTCTAGAAATTTTTCTCTCATTAACATTGATATTCAGCTTAGTCCTAGCTTGAATTTGATTAGCAATTCTGGATCCTTTTTTTCCATAATTAACATGAATCCAAGGTTCATAATTGACCTTATTTTCAAAATTTTTTTGAGCTTCCATAGCTGTAGCTTTTGGCAGATCGGATTTTAAAACAGGATCTTGGTTAGAATTTTCAAGACACTCTTCTTGCAAGTGTCCTAGCTTTCCACATTTAAAACAAAATGTAGGAAGTTTTTCATATTCAATGCTTTGGTAGAATTTCCCATAATTACCTTCCACCCATACACCAAGAGGTAATTGTTCATCAAGTTTTATTCGAACACAAACTCTTGCAAATTCTCTCCTACTCCATTGGAACATATTTCCATCAATGAGATAAGGAGATCCAACCAAAGATGCAATTCTACACACATTGACTTCATCCCAACAATGAAGAGGAAGATTTGGCATTCGAATCCATATGGGGGCTGAAAGACCTTTGAAAGATGAAGGATTGAAAGATGGGGACCATTTGTCCATGCCAACAATATTACCATTGACATACCAAGGTCCCGAAGTTAAAACTTTCTCCATAGCTTCAGGATCTTCAAATGCACAAAGAACCCACCCTAGACCAAGCAAAGTGAGATGGAACTTCCCAAAAATGCTCCATTGTCTTCTAAGTTCAATGCTAATAATGTGAAATGGAATATTTTCTCCAAAAAATTTTATAACCATAGATTTCTTCAGTTT
Organism: Dendrobium nobile; assembly: GCA_022539455.1. Classification (NCBI taxonomy): domain Eukaryota; kingdom Viridiplantae; phylum Streptophyta; class Magnoliopsida; order Asparagales; family Orchidaceae; genus Dendrobium; species Dendrobium nobile. The sequence goes on from CM039721.1 coordinate 45,815,530, forward strand.
ATTAGCATTCTCCACTTCCTTTTCCAAATTCGGCTTGACAACCGATCCATCTCTAATAAAATTTGTTCCGAGATTTAAATCCGAAACCAAAATATTAGATTTTTTCTTCCATACATTGCCAATAGTCTTGTTATTATCAGACAGAATTTCCACAAAGCTTTCATTAGACTTTGTTTTGATTTCCAGATTTTCAATTTCCTTCTTCTTGATCAAAAGATTTTCAGAAATTTGAACAGAATTGCTGCAATTGCCCAGATCAGCAGAAACACATTCTCTAACCTTCTCAGTATTACTATCTCCCGCATTAATATCCAAATTCAGTTTTGGATATTCAGAAATGTTGATATCAGAGAGCGAAGAAGCCTTAGAAATAACAGGATCAGAAGCTTTAGACAGAAATTTTTCAAAACCTTTTTGAAGGACTGAATCTTGCGAATCATCAGGGAGATCTTCAATAACCTTTTTTCCTTTTTCAGAGTAGATAGGATGTTTCTTCTGTTGAATCAGAGCTCCTTCGTTGATAATCAATGCGCCAGGTTTTTTAAATCTCGATTTGGAATCAAGACCGAACAGTCCGTTTGTATCTCCAAAAGCAGGAGGAGACGATCCTTGAAAGACTCGAGGATTCAAACGTCCAGCATTGTTGATCAGACGATGACCTTCAGCAAGGTCGGAAGGAGGAGGCCGGCGATCCTCCACCGCCATAGGGAGGAGGCGGGTTTTGCGGGAAAATCAAATTCAAAAGTTTTTTTCAAAGTTCCTTAGAACCTTAAGCGTTGAAGCATTTAAGAGGAGTATTTATACAAATTTAAGGTTAGTTTTTATATAAGTTTTATAGTTGCATATATATAGGTAGGATTTGTAATTATTTAAAAATATAGTTGAAATATTGATATATATTTTTTGAATTAATTTAGTTAGTAATGCAATTAATTTTGTTTATAATTGTTGCATGTTGTTGTTGTTGATGTAAGAAGTAATATCAAACATTATTCCAAAGTTTTTGTTAAAAAAAAATATAGAAAATGCGAGTGTTTTTTTGGGAAAGAAATGGAAAATTAATATTATGCTTTTATTTTTTATGAATTGTATTTTTTTGTACATGTCTCCCACCGGGTGTACATTTGTATACATATTGGTTAAGCAAACAAAATGTTTTTTTTTTGTTTTGAGATGGATAGAGAGTGACATGTTGTACATGGTAGGTTATGCAAAGTTTTGTTTGGAAGGGTAACGAAAAAAAGTTTAATATTATGGTTTATAATTATTACATGTTGTTGTAGATGGAAGATTTAGCCAATTTGTTTTTGTTATGAGATGGATAGATAGTGACAGAGAAGAGAAAAGGTAGAGAAGGATAGTATTATAAAAAAAGTTTAGTATTAATTAAAATGACTTTATGATAAAATTGAAAGTTGAAGCTTAAATTTATATAAATCAAATATAAATATTTAGTAGATTTTAAATTAAATTTTAAATAATTAATTTTATGTTTTTTTAATTTAAAATTTATAGTAACTTATTAATTATATTTTACATATTTAATAAAATTAATATCAGATAATTTAAAAAAATTAACATGAAAAAAATTTAAAAAAAATAAAAAAAACATGATTTAAATTATAAATAAGATATAAAATTTAAATATTATAATATAAAGAATTAAATTTTAAAAATATAATATTTAAAAAGTTCATATAATATTTAATAATTTAGTAACATACTTTAATTTTATTTAAAAGATAATTTGCTTAAAATATTTTTTTAAATTTCTAATATACTTTCGTTAAACTTTAATGAACTTTAATATTTAAATGGATATGATTTAATAATAATTGAAAAGTAAGTAGATATTAACCATCCAACTTGAATTCTACTGATAATATCCCCATCTATTTCACCATCACTCTGAACAATAGATCCATGATATCTAAAATGTGTACTCTTATTATTGACTTGATCCTCCAAAGTCACAATCTCCTCACTAGGCCTATTGCTACTAAAATTACACTCTATATATTTAGTTTTAGATCTACTCAAGAGAAAACTATTAGAATCTAAGGTTGACCTCCATAATTCAAGTTTACCTTCAACTCCCTCTCTAGTCTTATCAAGAAGAAAAATATCATCAGCAAAAGGCATACACCAAGGTACATCCTCTTGCAAATGTCTAGTGAAAACATCCATGACTAAAGCAAAAAAGATATGGGCTTAAGGCTGATCCTTGATGTATTTCTCTTTTCTTGAGTCATATCATGTAATTGAGTGGATATAATTACTTATTAAACTTGCATACACACAGGGGAGAGATAAAAATATTTTTGAGAGATTTTTTCTAAGTAATTTGTATTATATGATCTTGATTTCATACTGTAGAAAGTAATTTATACTGTATAATTTTAACTCGTACTGTACAAAGTGTTGTGCTATGTCAAAACTCTAGCCACCAGAGATTAAGAAAGATGCTAATTTTGCACTAATGGTATAGTAGAATTTAGTTTGTATTGTACGCCCAATTTAAAATCTTTTTTAATTTCCTAAGATATCAGGCAATCAAATCTTGAACAATTATTGTTATTGATCGTACAGTATGATATAGTTCATATTGTATTATAATTTGAGTATGAAATTGGTCATCCCACAAATCATATTAAATGAAATTCATGATTTTTGTACTGATCATACCATATGATGTCCACACTATTAAATGATCATATGTTTATAAAGTTGGCCATCCAAAGGACTATCCCAAACATTCAGAAGGAATTTCTACATATCGTACCGTATGATATTTGGATTATACTATACAGGGTCTTATAAAAGTTGAACAATTCATTTGAACAATCTTGCTGTACGAGTCTGAATTAAGCTGATCATACCGTATGATATATGTATCGTATTGCATGAATAGAAGATGGATCTCTTAAAATTTAGGATTTTTTTAAGCCCACTATTTAAGTTTTTTTAGTACTCTTATGAGAAATATTTTTCTATGGAGCTGATCTGAGAGAGAGCTTAGAGTAGGAAGAGAGAGAGAGCTTGCGAGAGAGAGATTCTTCTAAGGGGGAGTTATGAGGGATTCACAAAGGTTTCTCCAAGTAAGGTTCCCACCATCTTCTTCAAGTTGCTTCTCTAGTTCCTTGGTGGCTCACAGGGAGATCTTCATCAGCATCAGATCAAGGTTATTTACTTTAACTAGGAGGGTGAAAAAGATTTCTAAGGTTCTCTGCCTACTTATGGTGGGAGTAAAAGGATTACAAAGTTATCTGCCTACTCCAAGAGTGAGTAAAAGGATTTATAGGTTTTCTGCCTACTCTAGAAGGAAGTAAAAGGATTAAGGTACTCTGCCTCCCCAGGTTGATGGAAAGATTTTGTAATGGATTCTTCACCTTATTGTGGGAGCAAAAGGAGAGACACTACTATTAGTGTAATATCTAGAATGGAGGTTTTCAGGGAGTGGATGTAGGACAAGTTGATTGAATCACTATAAATCTAATATATTTTTTCTATTTATTTTTTTGTATTTAATTTTTTCATTTTTCTGTGATTTGTTTTGTGGTCAAAATTTCTAATTTTATTATTGATAAATTAGTGTTGTTTCTACACAAATCATTTTTTTTAATATTTAAAAAGATTTACTTTTTCTGTAATTTTTTTTTAAATAACCAATTCACCCTCATTCTTGGTTAGCATTGGACTAGTTTATAAAGGTTTAACAACCCTCATGAACTTTCAAGTGGTATCAAAGTAAAATTCATAAATTAAGTTTTAGAAAATTTAAAAAAAAAGATCTATGGCTAACTTAGGTAATCATAATACTGCGGAAGGATACTCAATCACTAGGCCACCTCTATTTGATAATATTCATTTCAATTTTTAGAAAACTCATATGTCTACCTTTTTATATCAATTGATTATCGCATGTGGATGCTAGTACATAATAGTTAGTCTACACCTTTTTGTTTAGTAAATGGCATTAAAATTGAAATACCTTTTTCTGAATGGACTAGTGATGATAGAGATTTAGTCCAACTAAATACCAAATGTTTCAACTATTTTTTCTGTGCTTTAAAATCTGAGGATTATATGCATGTTTCTACTTATTTAATTGGTAAAGAGATTTGTGACAAACTCTACATTACATATGAAGGCACAATGGAAGTAAAATAATCTAGGCTAAACATTCTTCTTCATGATTAAGAACTTTTTGCAATAAACCTAGCGAATCTATTTCTAAAATGTATATTAGCTTTACATAGATTATTACTTTCATGCATGCCTTCGGAATAGAGCTTACAAATCATGAAAAAGTTACCAAATTCTTTGTTGTTTACCATCTTTCTATGATGCAAAAATAACTATCCTTTCTAAATCTAAAGATCAAATTGTTTATTACATAAATAACTTACTTCGATCACTCATTACCTATGAGCAAGGAGTGGATCAAAGGTAGTTTGATGCAAGTGAAAAGAGAAAAGAGAAAACTATAGACTTAGGCTAATGATTTTGATAATGACTATTCTTCACAAGATGATAATGACATTGCCTTGATTACTAGACAATTCATGAGCTTTTTAAAGAAAAAGAAAAAATGTTATCAACAATAATAAAGGTAAGAATGGTAAAAGTTTTAAAATTTCATCTAATATCATATATTGCTTTTAATTAAAATATAAAACCATCGTCACTTTAAGAGTTTTATAACCCATCACATCAACATGCATCATTCAAACCTAAGAAGAGGTATCATAACCCAAATAGATTAGTAAATCTTTTACTTGGAGTTAGAGGTTTTTCTTGTAGCATGGTAGGACTAGGGGTGTCAATTATTGACCCAACTAGATAACCTGACCTGAACCCGACCCAAAAAATTTGGGTTCGGGTCGACCGTGGTTCGGGTCGACCCGTTTAACAATCGGGTTGAGTTTGGGTTGTAGTTCTTGACCCATTTAAAAAATCGAGTCGGGTCCGGGTCAACCCGCGAACCCAACTTTGACTCGATTTGACCCAAAATATGAAAAACTATCTTTGTCTGCCGGGTCAACCCGCACACCCCATTCGCAAACTTCGCTAAGTTTGCTCGTGCTCCCACTCCTTTCCCTACATCGCTACATGCATCTTCCTGCACACAGCTAATGGAATACTGGATCTCCCTCCTAACCCCTACAGCCATAACCTACACCATCTCTCCCTCTTTGGTTTTTCCAGTGATACAGGTAGAAACAATCATTTAATCTTCAAACTTTAGTGCACAAAAAAAGCAATTTAAGTGCACAAAAGAAAGCAATTTAAGCATTTAACATTCAATTGTGTACAAATTTGTTCTTCTCAACTCCAATTAGCAAAAAAAAAAAAGGTTTCTTTTGAATGCTCTAATTATACATAATGGTGCAAAATAACAAGCATGAATCATATGCCACATTCAAAAATCAATTGATTGTAGAAAACTAGGCCTGATAATTTTCCAAAAAAATTAAATAGAATATTATCAAATAAAGGTGGACGAGTAATAGAGTAACCTTTTGTAATGTTCTTATTTCTAAAATGTGCCATGGGTTATTTTCCTCTAGGGTTTCTAAACACTATTTATAGAACCTATCTCTGATACCAATTAAAAGTTTGATAAGGAAGTTGAGCCTTAGTGAACTTGTCCCTAAACACACTGATATGAAAGCAATACCTTCACTTTGATTTGAAAACTAATTAACTTAAAACCAATTATAATAATGATTATTATATTCTGATCATTAGAATAAAATATTAATCATAGCTTTTTACCATATATTTATCATAAAAATAATGTGTAGAAAAATAAAATACCAAAAATAAGTATTAGAATAAATACACCATAATTTATAGTGGTTCAGTCAAACCATGACATACATCCACTCTTTATTGCACTATCATTATAGTGTCTCTCCTTTAGCCCCAATAGCTAGGCAGAGAAGCCCTTATAAAATCTCTTCCATAAATCCGGTGTGGTAAAAGACCCTAATCCTTTTCACCCTACCAGTGAGGTAAAGAACATGAAATCATTTTTACCCTCCTGTTGAGGCAGAGAACATAGGAATCTTTTTCACCCTCCTAGTGAGGCAAAGAATATTGGAATCACTTTCACCTTTCCCGGTGCGGCAGAGTAGCCGAGTGCTTTATCACCAAAGAGATCTTCTTCCCAGAACTTCTCTCAAGAACAAACCTTGACATATGAAGGAACCTAGGTGTAAGTTTGTTAGAGCAACCGAGATGAATTCCCTCTCACACTCCCTTGCAACCCACAAGAAACTTCTCCCTCTCTCCCAAACTCTACCCTTTATCTCCCAAGTTCTAGGCTTTCTCTTCAAACTTTCAAAAGAAACAACTCAATGAATGGTACAAAAGACTCTTACAAAGTCCCTTGAGAAAGCTTAAATAGAGGGATTAGGAAAAACCTAAAAACTATTATGTTAACTCTGATCATACATTACAATCACAAATCGTATTGTATAATTAGTACCAAATATCCCTATTAAAATTGTATGAATTATAAAGCATTGTATGATCAATTCATGTATTTGAGCTAATTGTCCAGTATGATTAATAATAATCAAATTGGATTATTGTCATGTATGATTTGTGATGATAAAATATCACCCCATATAGGAATCTGGTTATATAGTATGATTTATTTAATCATACAGTATGATCTTTATAGACCATATAGCCTAAATTTGATTCTTAATTATAGGATTAATTTAGGCATGAGTTAATTACATTGTACAATATGATATCAATCATATAATATGATTAGTACATAATGTATACTTCAAAATATTACTTAAATAATGATTAGTGGCTAAAATTTATGATTTCAATTAATCGTCATGTACGATCAAGATCGTTTAGTATGATTAGTTTCAATAGCATGAATAAAGCAATTAACTAATTTAATAATTTTCTGATTAGGTGCTCGTGCAGTATAATACCTATCATATAGTATAATTAGTTATAAAAATACTCTTTTAATTTTTCTCTTTATCTTATTCTTATGAGTGTGTGTGTGCATGGTCACCAGGCAAGCATACACCTTTACAAGACTTAACTCAAGAAATTAATAAAATACATAAATAAATTCTAGAATCTTTTAGCATACCCTATTTTACCCAATCTTAAGCCATGAATCTTTATTGACTTGTGCATGATATACCTATAATATTAATACACACAATATTAAATATATAATACAAACACTAGGAAGCATAAAGATATCATCATTAATGTTTATTATCATCAAAACCATAAACTCAAAAGCTCGAGTTGCAACAATTGATGCAACACTTAGAATCCAATTTAAAATCCTATATAAAAACTTAGTGTTAGAGAAATACCTATGCACATATGACCTAAAGAGAAGTTCAATGATTATTCTTTCTCCTTGGGAGCCTTAGAGCATGTTTGATGAATACTTCAAAAATTGAGAAGCCCTGGAAGAAGATCAGGAATGAGTAGGATAGATAGCTCCTCGGCTCTTTGTTAATTTTGCCACCAGTAGGCTCCTAATGTCATGGAAAAATAAGGGAATATGTAGGAAGCTTTAGATAGGCGCTTGAGCTCCGGGGATTAAGTCAGTTGGATGTTCAGTTTGAATGACCAATCTCATCCCTTTACCCTATTCTAGGTGTTGGAATCAAAGGGGGATGGTCAAGATCGATCAGGTTAAATCTCTAGATGAATGTCAATTGGCTTTGGTGGTTAGGAGATAGATAAAGTGGTTGTACAAGTTGGTGAATGGAATGGTTTGTCTTCACATAGGAAAGGACCAATAGGGTTGGTTGGGCTTCTTGGAGTCATGCCAAAGATTGAGTTTAAAATCTAGGAAGTGTATAGGGTCATTTGAATAAGCTGGATATAAATTTTTAAGGGAAGTTTTTATTTTAAGAGGGTTTGACCATATGAATGTATTTGATCTTTTTTGATCATTTGACCTGTTAAAGGGGTCAAATGGGGTGAGGTGGAATCCTAGTGGATCCAATGTGCTGTTTGAATGACTAGATAGGCTTGGGTTTAATCAAGGAGGACAAGCTAAGTGGTTTGATCCTGAAAATGAGTGTTTACACTTTGAGTTGACTGATTTTACCAATTAACTTAGCTAAGGTTAATGAGATAGAGTTTATAAAATATATGGGACTTGTTTATGTGATTTCCATAAAGTTTAAGAGAATGGATTTGTTATATGAGGGAAAGAAATTTTGTATGATAGGGTGTAACCACCCATGGTGGTTTGACCAAGTCAAAACTTCCATGGATTGACTTAAAATATGGTTTTGAAATATTTGAATTATGCTTTGAAGTAGTTTTGATGGATTAAAAGGGCTGATTAAATCTTATATAATTATTGGGTTCAAATAGGTTTAATTGATCAGGTTTGGGTCGAGTTGACCTAGTCACATGTTGACTGAATCAAGGTGAATAATCAAATCCATTTCACTAGGAGAGGTGGTTGAGGCTGTTCTGTAAAGCTCATGAGTGATCTAGAGTTCAATTGAAGGTATATGGAGGTGGTGGTGACCAATTTAGTTAATCTGAACTAGATCAACTAAGTCATCTTGACCAATCACTGGCTCAAGGTCCCATTGATATATAGCCTGATCTATGAGACTCCTAGTGAATTAATATGGACCTTGATTGAAGTTAAAGGGTCAGTGTATTATGCAAGGTAATAAATTGGGTCAAGAGATGACAGTGCATGGTTGCAACTATAGAAAAATATTGATTGATTGATTTGATAGCAAGTTGAATGTATTATTGATTTATGCAAGTTAATTAATTTAGATTTGATTGAAGACTAGACATTTGATTGAATGTTGAATGGATGTACAAAGTATAGGCTAGACTGATGTTTGATTAACAAGAGATTGGATGATAGATAGCTTGAAATGCAGGCTGGTAGGTTAAATGAAAAGTTGAGTGATTGATTGATGGGTGAAGTTTTAATTGAGTATATGAAGGCATTGATTGATGATTGATTGATTATAAAACTTGGTTGAATATTGCATTGATTGATTAGAATCTAGATTGAAGGTTGATTGAGGTTTAATTGCACATTAATTGAACTATGAATTAATTGAAATCTGGATTGATTGAAGCTTGAATTGATTGAAGACTCGATTGCTTGTGGTCTAAGTTAATTGAAGTATAGATTGGATTCTGAATGATCGAAATTTAGATTGAGGTCTAGGTTGAGGATTGAACTGAAGTCCGAGTTTAAAATTGAATTGAAGTTTAGATTTTGAATTGAATTGAAGCCCTGGATAATTGGCAACTAGATGCCTGTCAACCATCAGATCAATAGGTAGGAGTCTAGACAAGTCCTGACGACCTCATACAAAAATAAGGTCAATACATTCCTACTCACCACATTTGCATCTTCTATAATGAGTTTGTAGATAACTCTTACCATCTTTATTTTTTTTAATCTGAGCATACATTTGGCATTATTTCATATTTCCTCTTATGGGCTGCTTATTTTCACTTAAGACCTAACTTGCTACAATTGCTTTCTCACATTTCTATTCTTGGATTAGCATTGTCATGAAAAAACTACTTATTTTTGTGAGTAAATATTCTTTATATTACATATGGAGGGAAAGGAAGGCAAGACAAAATCACAAAAAGCTATACACCAAAAAAGTCTCATCTTTGAGGAATTTAGAAAATATCAAGTCGTTGATTCCTTGAATTTTATGTGTTGGCTTTTATCTTGAAATTCTATGTTGGCTCATATTTCCTTCATTAGAAGTTTCTTTTGCATTATATGAGGGTATCTATTAGTTATCTTCTATTGAGGGGTCTTCTCTTTTTTGTTGGATCAATGGTGAATGCGTTCTGATCATATTGGATGCCTTAATTGGTTATGTTGTTACTCATATCTAAGGGGGGCAATTTTTTAAAGTAAGTATCATTTAAATTATAATTAAGCGATTAATCAACAAAAAAAAAATTTAAACTCGCCAAAGTCGCCCGTCCAACGGGCGACTTACCTATTTAAGATAAGTCGCCCGTTAAACGGGCGACTTACCTCTTTTCTTTTAAACCCCCGCGGAGACCCCTTTCTGCCATAAAACGTGTGTTTCGGCGTTGAAGGGCTTCGATGAGATTCAGCGATCCTTGGCTTATCCGCGAGGTAAGGGTGTTTTAAAATTTTTTTTGGATGTTTTTTGTATTAAATTTCTTTCCTTTAAGAGTTTTTTTTTCATTTAAATGACTTATGGTGGAAGTTTAGGGTTACTTTAGTGATTAGATTTAGGATTTGTGTGTGCTATGTGGTATTTTTTTGTGAAAACTTGAGGAATAATTTGATTTGTGGAAAAAAACATTATTTTTGCTAGGATATATTTGAGTAAATGTAGATTCACATTTTTTTGAGATTTATAATATGTTGAACATATATTATATGAAAATTATATGAAAAAAAATAAAAGGATATAAGGATATTTTTGAATAAAATTTATATTATATATATCTTAAAAATAATATAAGGATATTTTTGTTCATTTTCTTTCGTTTCTTAGACAATGCAATTTTCTTTGTCAAATATGACTACGAAATTCATAGATTCGTGTTAATGTCAGATTTTGATATCGAAGTACAATATAGATAATCATGGGCAAGTAAAAATTTTCCCTATTAAAATAGAAATTTTAATATATTTAGTTATCCTTTTGTGAAAAAAAATGATATATATTTAAATATTTAGTTAAATGCTTATGTGAGATTTCGATTATTTCAGGGTAGTAAGATTGTGTTGTGTAATTGTAGGTAATCATAAATGATACTTAGTAGTGCAACAATGTCTGGACGGGGAGCATCCTTTGTTCTTATGTATGGTGGGCACTTGTCTTTAGATGAAAAATATTCACCAACATATGTTGGGGGTAGTTACCGGCCGTTGCAAGTGTCTGCAAATACGAACTTAGAGCAACTGAAGATTAGGATTCTGAAATCCCTAAAATATGATACGTCGAAGTACTCAGTAAACTTAGTTTGTCGTCTACCCTTAGGGAATGAGTTCATAGCTTCGGTTGTGGACGATGATGAGGTGTGTCAGATGGTGTTATCGCATGCAGATGGGAAAATACTTATACTTTATGTAGATGTCAAAGAAATTACTACAAGTAATATAGCTGTTGATCAACTAACATCTCACATGCACGAGATATATACTTTCGACGGGGTGATAGAATGCAGTCCGACCAATCCAAGTTTCGTGCAACAATATGCTGAGTAAGTTTTTCATTTATGTATTTTTAATGCATTTTAAAAAATATTATCGGCTGAGAAAGTTTTCATTGTTCACAAAATTTTGGTTATGTCATAAAGTGAACAACATAGAAGTTTATGCCATGACATTCCAGAAACTTCAGAGAGACCATCAATTAATGTTGATAATGATTATGAAACAATGAGTAGTGGATCAAGTGAACCAGGTCCTGATGATTATGATGATCACGCACAATATCATTTAGATGAAATTAATGTTGATATGAATCCTGAAATCCATAGCATTCTCCAACGTTATTGTTACACGAATGTTGGCACTACAGAAAGAATAACTGTAAATAATGATTTTGTGAAGGCATATTCATCAACTCGAGAATGGGATGAGGACGTAGTAAATGATAGGGCTTATGTTGGTAGCCAAGTCGAGGAAGAATTTTCAATTCCAATAGAACTAATGGAGGGTATGTGTTTTACCAAGAAAGAGGATCTTCAGTTTGCATTACAGGGTTGGTCAATACTAAATAATGTGGAGTATGTCATTCTAGCTTCAAATAGACAGAAATTTACAGTGGTTTGTGCTCAGAGTGGCAGATCAAACAGACCATGTATATGGTGTTTTCATGCGGGGGTGAGCAAACGTTTGGGGGGCATATGAAAAATATCTTCCATGAAGAACCAACATACTTGCGCAACCCCGATTCTAGCGACTGGACATAGACAATGTAATTCACAATTTATAAGCTACTTCATATTACCCAGTATCAGAAGGCATATGGATCTCAAGCCGCGAGAGATTATAGGTCAAATTGAAGCAAAGTTCAACATAAAAGTTTCATATATGAAAGCTTGGGATGCTAGAAGGAAAGCTGTGAAAATAGTATTTGGTAGCTGGGAAGAGTCGTACCGAACCATAAATTTGTTCATGGACGCTATTGTGTTTTCAATGCCCGAAACCGTTTATAAGATACAAACGTCTGAGAATCATATATTTGAGAGATTATTTTTCTCCTTTGGGCCTTTGATAAAAGGTTGGAGCTACTGTCGCCCTATACTTTGCCTTGACGGCACATTCCTATTAGGCAAATATCGAGGCACTTTATTAACCGCTGTGGAAATTGATGCTAATAATGGATTGTACCCCCTAGCCTTCGCAATTGTAGAATCAAAATGTGTTGATTCATGGGTGTGGCTTTTGAGCCAGTTGCATATACTACTTCCAATTGTTAGCACCCGACTTGATTTATGTATTATTTCTGATGGGCACGCTGGTTTGGTGCGATGTTGTCGTGAAATTTTTCCACATGCTGCACATCGTCACTGTCTTCGTCACCAACGTGAAAATTTTAAAAAAATAGTAGAGTTAACTACTGCATCCGGACCCAGATGTTTTGTATCATGACCCATTCAATCCACGGATTACAGCGAAGTACTTATCTTTGCAGCGAGATTTCTTTGTGAGCATGGAGAGGAGATTGCAACCATATTTCGGAGGTACTGAGGCGACACCTTTGCAGGTGGATGTGAATATTGTTGGAGATATGTGCCAAAGATTGCGACAGCAGATATACATTAACAATGCTCATTATTTTGAAGAGACAGATGCTCAACATACATCGTTTAATCCACCCGTTCCGACTACAGATCCACATGATGTTGGCCCATCGTCCTATCCTGATCTTGGTGCCTCTCAAAGCCACTTCACACCAGAGTTTGACATCACCTCTACACCTCAGTTCGTACCTCCTTCCTTGGGAGATCCCCCAGTTACTCAGCAAGATGTTAGTGATCAGGAGCAGCGCCATCTACGTACTAGGCCACTACGAGCACCTCACCATTTTACTCCGGGAACTGATGCAATTCCACATCGACATAAAAGGAGGCATTAGTTTTTTGTATCATATATCTTTTAGTTGCTTTAGTTCCATTTTGTTGTTTATGTAACTTATTATGCTACTATGAAACTATTATTTTTTATCGTAAATTTCATTATGCTCTGGGAATTAGTTCTAGATGATGTTTCATCTAAAAAGGATAATTATTGAATGATCCAATAACTTAAGAGATACTTGGAATTATGGTAATTATATAATAATCAAATCTATAATTCATAAACTATAAGCTATGAGAACCAAATATCAAAGGAGTAAATTGATTTTACATTATGAAAATCCGCTATAAACATAAATAATCTAGCAAAGTAATTAATAAGAAATTATACGAAGAGGATAAAGAAAGTTCATATGATTTTTTAAAGATTTTTGATGATTATATATATAAATACAACACAGAAAAAATCATATCAACTAGTACCCATAGAAATAATTTTTTTTTAAAAACTCACAAGGGATAGAAATAATAAAAAAAAACTCACAAGAGTAAGTCTCCCGTTTAACAGGCGACTTACATGTACTACATATTCTCGTTACCCCTTCACATAACGGTCTGCTGAGTCACTTAATTAAGTCGCCCATTTAATGGGCGACTTATCTTAAATAGGTAAGTCGCCCGTTCAACGGGCGACTTTGGCTAGTTTAAATTTTTTTTTGTTGGTTAATCGCTTAATTATAATTTAAATTATACTTAGTTTAAAAAATTGCCCTATCTAAGGGTCCTATGGGTAATGATGAATTATAGTATCAATTTTTATCTCCCCTCCCCTTGGATGATCTTTGTTGCAACCAGGAAAACCTGACCGATTTGATAATTGCCTTATGATTTATAAATGGTTCAGTAGGGGTGTAAATTCGGGTCAACAGGTCGGGTTCGGGTCGAACCCGACTTGACCCGGTCTTAAACGGGTTGACATTAACCCGACCCAATTTTGTAAATGGGTTAGTATTGTCAATCCAGACCCGACCCGCACACCCGACCCGTGCGGGTTACCGGGTTGACCCAACCCGACTCGTGAGGGAGGGACAGCGGCATTTGGCTCTCAGGCCGTCAAGTGGGACGACGGCAGGCCGGCAGAGCACGAGATGATGGCAGGCGTCTTTGGCTTTGCAGCTCGCGGGCGTCCAGGCCAGCGGCAGCTCGCGGTCGCGGGTGTCTTCACTCTTCGACTCCGGGAGTTTGGCTCTGCAGCAGCGCGAGACGGCGCGTCGGAGGCAAGCTGGCAAAGCAAGCGACGCGACCAACTGCGAAAGTATTGACGACTTCATGCGAGGCGAGACGGCGAGAGTCTTCACGCGAACGATGCGATCGACTGCGACCCGACCCGTGATCGATTGACACGACATCCGGATCATTTCGAGTTGACCTGCGAATTTTCGGGTCAACCCGAACCCGACCTGTTTTTCAAACGGGTCGAAGAGCCGAACTTGACCCGTTTCGCAACCGGATTGACCCAAACCCGGATTTTTTTGGGTCGGGTTTGGGTCGGGTTTCGGGTCGGGTCAAAAGTTGACACCCATATGGTTCAGCACATTCTAAGTCCACGTTATTGTTGTGTTATCCTCAACCCTTGTTGCTTAATTTTTTTAGCATTGCTATATTTTATCACAGCTCAACTTTTCACATCTTTTTTTCTATATTGAGTAGTAATTTTGATTTTTGTTATCTTTGTAGTACTTTAACTTCTATAATGAATAAAATTGGGCTAAGCCATTAATTCTTTCCAAGAAAATTTTGCACTGTCATCTTAATAAGCGCTTTTACAATAAACTAGACTGCATAATTTTTAAGGAACTAAAAACTTCCCACCTTAAGTGATAGTTCAAGCAGGACCTTTCGCAATCATAGGCATCAAACTGGAAGTGAAATATCGAATAAGGACAAGATAAGTGAAAATTAATTATAATATTAGAAAACTACTTATTATATATTGAATTTAGATTTTAATCAATCAAAATTAAAATCAATTTGCTTCGGGTTATGAATGGAAACTCAAATTAGCAAAAATATTTAAGGAACTTTTAATAAACATTGCTTAAAAAACATCAACTTTTACTCACCCCTTTTTTTTTGGGAAATTTAAGGGCTTAGCCCAATTTTATTAACAGTAAAATCAAAATACAAGAAGCATATTGCAATGATTTAAAACACAGGAGATTGATTTAAAAACTGAACTGGACCAAAAAAAAAAAGCAATAAATAATAAAAACATAAAAACCAAGGGCTCAGAAAAGCTCTAAAAACCCCAGCGTCCAAAAGAACTCCGGGATGATAAGCTTCCCTGGTTGCCAGAGAGATCAATCATTTTGTGTTTTCCTAATCCTTATCATCATAGCCAAAGAAAAGCACATAGAAGAAAAACTAATGAATATATACCCAAAATGTCAAAAAAAAGTTGTCCAATCAACTACAAATTACAACAGCCAAGAACTAAGAAGATCTTTTGATTTCCAATTGGAAATCTTCGCTCGCAGTGCCTTCTTTATAAGACAGCTACAATAGTAGTGGAGCTTGCATTTTTCTCAAATTTTTTCTTATTCCTTTCCCTCCAAATGTGATAGACAACATAACAAATTGCTAGATAATAGAAATGCTTTTGTGCTTTGTTCTCAAACTATGCTCATCAATAGATTGAAAATTTTGAAGAATGTTGGGCCTTAAAAGAAATCCTCCACATTGCGAGAGATTATTAGGTGCGGAGTGCGGACGGGGAGAACCGTCCGCACAAGCATTGGGTACCATACCGCTGGGTGGTACTTGTGCGGACGATGCGCACTCCGCACCTAATAATTTTTCCCACATTGCAGCAAAAAAAAAAAAAAAAAAGATGTTAGAGACTTTCAGTTTCCTCTTGGCAAAAACAACATGTTAATTCCACCTCTAATCCTCTTTTAAACAGTACAACTGGCATTTTAAGACCACCAACAAGAAAAGACAGCCTCAACTACCTCACAAGTAACTTGGCCATTTAAAATTCTCTGTTTTGTTCCATCTGGTAAATTAGAAGGCAGAGTCCATGTATTGCCATCAAAGAAGTCATTCACAGAAGAGTTAGCAGAGAACAAAAAGGTGATATATTCAATACCAAACAGCTCGACAAGGTTTTTCCCATTGCACCGGCGATCCCAAATCATAGAAAAGTGGCCGTCTTCATTCACCAAGAGAGAAAAAAAGGGTTTTTACTGAAAAAGCAATTTTATTAAGAGTTTTCCAAAAAAAAAATAAATAGAAGAGTTAGCAGGAGGGGATTTACACATAGAAATGTATTTGGCACGGATAAGTATATTAAATCAAACTAAGACGCACGAGCCAAAATAAATAATTAGTCAATCCAATTTCGCTAAAATTAGCCTTGTTAACACATCATGGTGAAGCCAGTTACGAGAGAAGTCAAACTCGCTCAAATTAGTCTTGAAATACACAGCTCACCTTGGCTTGTTGGTTGAGAGCTTATGCTTCCAACTAAGAGGTCTTGGGTTCGAGTCTTTGTGTATGCGTTGTGTGTGTGAGTTTGCCTTAAATGACCTAAATGTCCCAAAAAAAAAAGTCTTGAAATATATATTTGTAATACTATATTTTATTTTAATCATTATTTATTAAAAAACTAGTTTACTTTCATCCATTAAAACTAATTTATGTGAAGTAATAAAATAAGAGAATTATATGAATTTCACTTAGTTTTTTTTTTTCTAAAATATTTAAATAATATTCTTTTAAATTAATAGAACATTCTTACATTAACATATATAACAATGATAAATAATATTAATAATAATCATATGATTATTACAATGCCATTATTATTATTATTATTATTATTATTACAATGATGATAATAATAAAGTGATGTAGAAGCCTCGGTTGTCATCTAAAAAATGGCAATTGAACGGCATAAGCTGATTTGCAGGAAAAATAAAAGACTTGTTTAGCTAAGAAAAGAATTCCAACTCGGGAAAAACTTAGATCAGTGTTGTTTATTTATTTATTTGAGAAGTACACGATCACTCAGTTAAAGGGCGTAGCTTTTCGGAAAATTATTCTACGTGGAATCCGAACATATTCGGAGGCGGATTCGGGCATGCCACATCACTGGGACCCAATGCATCCGTTGACGTAGCACGTCCGAATTTGTCTCTGAATACATTCGGATTCCGCACAGAATAATCTCTCGTAGCTTTCCGCAGTGGCATGGAAAGAGCCCGGCGACTGCTTAGAGCAGCCAAGGTGTCGGTTCTCAGAGCTATTAAAACAGCCGATGCATAACCCACTTGTACCGATCAACACATGACAGGTCGTAAGGCCGTACGGAATATTATAAAAGAAACAGAATAGTTTGCAAAACAAATGAGCAGCTTTTGGGAAATAGTTGGTGAGGCAAATCATGATCAGATCAATCATTCGGAACTGATTAGATAATCAAGTTTCATATCGTGCTAACGTAATTAAATTAAAAGGGTGATTTACGTTACAAGGATGATTCTGCTTCTGCGCATTAACGCATTTACATTAAAAAAAATACCACAGAAACAGCTAACTATATCTCAAACAGATTCTACGAAGCAATGCTGCTTGTATAAAATAAAATAATGTGTTGGTAATAGAAATTGCTTAAATAGGCCACCGAGTGGTTGCATGATTAAGGCAGGATGGAGAAAATCAAAATTCCCTGCAATGAGAAGAAACTAGGACAAAGATTGGCCCTGTAAACAAGAAACAATAGACAAAATAAGCAAGCCAAGGAAATCAGAAATTTGCTGGAACTATTTCAACTGTTTAATATTGATCCACACATCATGTTTAGCACAAGCATGCACGGATCCAACATGGGGACACATGTCCCCGCTGACTCAACTGCTCCATTGAGTCATTTGATCATACGATCTGATTCGTCATTCATCCCTCGTTTATGACTTAAAGTCAAATGATTGATAAAATCAAGACTAGTCAAATGATTGATAAAATCGAGACTTAAAAGAGTTAGAGGCTATTTAGTAGCAAAATTTAAGCAGGTTTTAGCTAAATCCTGTCAAACACAAAAAATGGGCACAAATCCCACAACAAATTAAATCCTCTATTTCCTTCTTAAATTCAAGATTTACTAAACCCTATAGTTCGGTGGATTACGGGTTTTGGCCGAAGAAGTCTATGAAAGGGGAGAAAGATGGTTACCTTCACAATGAGAGAGCCCTTGTCGTTAATTCAAATCCAACAAGAAGAATGTTGACGAAATGTGCAACTTCTGATCCAACAAGAACGGAATGTCAAACGAGGTGAAAAAGCTTTTACCTTCTCTCTCATTGTCCTTCGCAATGAGAGATCACTTGTCGTTAATTCAAACCCAACAAGAAGAATGTTGACGAAATGTGCAACTTCTGATCCAACAAGAACGGAATGTCAAACGAGGTGAAAAAGATTTTAGCGGCTCGTTCAAAACTCTACCTCAACATATGATGCACAAACATGGACATGGTGATACGGACAAGCCAATTATTAAAAATATAGGACACGGACATAGATTGGATACGATATTCTAATTTTTATATCTTAAAAATAATATATAAAAATAAATAAGAAAAGACACGAACACGCCTGCCACTGCCGTCAGCCGCCACTATCGCTAGCCAACACTAACCTTCGCCACCCACCACCACCATCCGCAGCCTCCAACCACCACCATCAGCCACCGCAGACCACCATTTCCAGCGGACACCACCACACAATGCCATTGACAAACCACCACAAGCCGACGCCGTGAATCACAACCGACCACCACTAACACCCTCCATTCGCCGCAATCGGCCACAACTGCTTACCATCGACAACAACCAACATCACAAGCCACAACCATCGCCACGGCCCACTGCCAACCACCACTGCCATTGCCCACTGCCAGCCATCACCACCGTTGGTCACCACTGTCGATGGGCACCATTCACCACCGTTAATTGCCGCTGGCCACCACTTTACATTGCATTCATTTCACTTCAAACAAAGCAAAAAAAAAAAAAAAATTCTCATGCATTTGTTTTACATTCATCCCTCAACTCATGTATACATATTCTTAAGGAGTTGAATATAAATATTATTAACACATTTCTTCGCTATAACTCTCCATAGCACTTCACTTACAATTTTATTTTATGTTTTCTCTAAATCAATAAATATCATACATAAACCCTTCTTATTTTGTCTGTACTTCTTCATTAGACCTCTCAATAAATGCATAGCTTCCATGGTAGACTTACCCAGAATGAATCCAAATATAT
The DNA here is from genome assembly GCA_022539455.1 of Dendrobium nobile. Classification (NCBI taxonomy): domain Eukaryota; kingdom Viridiplantae; phylum Streptophyta; class Magnoliopsida; order Asparagales; family Orchidaceae; genus Dendrobium; species Dendrobium nobile. The sequence goes on from CM039721.1 coordinate 45,834,942, forward strand.
TTTGAGAAGCATTGGTTCACATCGTAACATATGCTCAATTACTCTCCCATAATTCTAATGTATTAGCACATTAACTTATTTTTTTCTATAATTCACACACTTGTGAATCACCTTTACTCTTTAAAATAGGAGCCAACACACTCCACTCATCTGACATCTTTTTAGCCTTCAAAATAACATGAAAATGTTTAGTAAGCTAAGAAATCCTAACGTCTCTTAAGCATTTTCACGCCTTTATTGGAATATCATCAGGTAGACTTACCCAGAATGAATCCAAATATATTTTGAGAAGCATTGGTTCACATCATAACATATGCTCAATTACTCTCCCATAATTCTAATGTATTAGCACATTAACTTATTTTTTTCTATAATTCACACACTTGTGAATCACCTTTACTCTTAAAAATAGGAGCCAACACACTCCACTCATCTGACATCTTTTTAGCCATCAAAATAACATGAAAATGTTTAGTAAGCTAAGAAATTCTAACGTCTCTTAAGCATTTTCACGCCCTTATTGGAATATCATCAAGTCCAACTATCTTTCCACACTTCAATTTCTTTAAAGCCTCCATAACTTTGTTTTATATATATATATATATATATATATATATATATATATATATATATATATATGTGTGTGTGTGTGTGTATATGTGTATACACATATACATATATATACATACACACACACACACACATACATATATATATATATATATTCATTTAGAATTCTAAGGTCACTAAAGTCAATCGTATTCTCACAATCTTTATTGGAAAACTTATCAAAATATCTCATTCACTTATGTTGAATTATTTTTTCTAATAAAAATACTTTTTGATCTTCATCCTTAAGACATTTCACTTAACCTAGATCCCTAATTTCATCTCTTTACTTGGCCAACTTAGACATACATATTTCTCCATCCTTAATACATATTCCAATTTTCTGAGCTTTTACATCTAACTAATTTCTATAACAAAGCTTTTTATTTTTTATCTTTTCTTATACATTTTAATTTTACCACCAACAATTTTTACAATTAGGGGCTTTTCCTATTGATATTACAAGAAAATATTTTGCAACATTTTTAATATCATTAGATATTTTTTTCACACATAACATTAACTTTCTCATGAATAATCAAAATCTAGAGATCTTCAATCTTACTTTGAAAAATTTTGTGTTACCTTTTAAATTGACCCCATCCAATTTTAAGACATCATTTGATTTTATTTTTCATATTTCATCCTTTCATCATCTTAAAGACAAAAATTATAAGTAATGTTATGTGCATAACTTTCACTTAAAATAATTTTATAATCCTTGCAATCTAAAGGATATATTTTTCTTATAAAAAATAATCACTCTAAATTTTACCAAAGTAATGAGATGTTCATTCACTTTTATTAAATAAAGTACTAGCCGTAATGTCCCAGAATCTAATTTGAAAAAATTATTCTTTTAACTTTTAATAATCTATATCATAACTATCTAACTTTATTTATAAAAAATAAACAACAAAATAATTCATGAATTCAAAAAATCTATATTTACATCTGTATTTATTTTCTTGAAAATTATATACACTACTCAGGATCTATACAATCATATCATAACTCACAAAAATAGCTAAAATAAAAAAATCTAAACATAAAGGAATCTTAATCAAACTCACACTCCTACTCTCTTTCCCTGACCTGAAATCATTTAAACATATATAATGAGCTCAAGAGCCTAACAAATAACCAAATCCTATTTTTGAACTCAACACAAGGCAACAGAGCAATATACATAATAATAGTCAAATCATAACAATAATATTTATAAGATTATGAATCTATACAAAAATAGTAAACCTCACATGTAGTAGCAATAGAATCTGTAAACAATAAAATTGTATAATAAAAAAGCTAGCAAATCAATATGAATGTCAAATCAATAAAGAAGTCATCATATCAGTACTATCAATCCATAAAGAAATCATATAAAGCAATAAAACCAAAACATCGATAAAAACTTGTTGACCTGCTATGTAAAAAAAAAAAAAAAAAAAAAATCAAACTCCCTACCTGCCCTCTGCCATCCCACGACCTCGGCACGTCGCTCGCACGCCGAAGTCACATCCTCGCACGTCGAGACCGCACGACTTCGCGTCGTTAAAACGAGGGCGAATGGCTCTCATTCGCACCTTTTCTTCTCCAGCGATCGAGCTCCCGACTCCTTCCTGCTGTTCGACGAAGCTCCCTCGACGACTTGCCCTTCCAGTCGGATCGGACGTTGCGACGTTTTGATCGGAAGCAACAACAGGAGCTCGCGGGCTGTGGAGTTAACTTCCTCCCTTTCGATCGCTTCTTCGATCCTTCGTGGCTTGTCCGACCTTTCTCCTTCGACGACTTTCCCTTCCCTTTGGTTCGGAAGTTACGGCAGTTTGATCGGAAACAACATAGGAGCTCGCTTGCTGTGATCGCAACCTTCCCCCTTCCCGTCGCTTCTTCGACTCGCCGTGGCCGGTCGACTTCGCTCCTTCGGCGCCCCCTTGGCTGTCCAACTTTGCTCCTTCGTCGACGTTCCCCTCTTGTCTGATCGGGCGCAAGAAAGGGAGCTCGCAAGCAGTGAAGGTAACTTTCTCCCATTCGCGGTCTTCTCCGACCAAATCCCATAATCCACTGAACCGAGAGAGAGTGAGAGAGAGATATTTTGATTTTTATTAATTAATTTTAATTATAATTAATTTAATAATTATTATTTCATTATAATTAATTATTAATTATATAGATTATAATTAATTATAATTAAATATAGTTAATTATTATTAATAATATTTAACTGTTAATTATTAATAATTATTAATAATTATTATTAATTATAATTAGTTATAACTAATTATAATCAATTATAATTAATAAATTAATTATAATTAAATAGTTAATTATTATTAATTCTAATTAATTATTTAATTATTTTTAAGTATAATTTATTATAATTAAATAATATTAATTATAATTAAATATAATTATTGCTTTAATTATAATTAAACAATTAATTGCAAATGACATGCGCCTTGCTCTTCCCGCCTCGGTCCACGAGCTTCTACCGCCGATCCGCTGATCCGCCAGCCAACCAAGGTATAATTTCTGGAACCTAGGTTTGCTCTCTTACCTCGGCATGCGTGTCAAGTCGTTGGTTTGCCTATACACGCTTTTCTTAGCGTGGTGGGAGGGGCAACCGGCGCGACACCTACGACAAGGTAGGCGAGCGACCCATGGTTCCAAATCCTTCTTCGAAGTTCGTAACGCACCGGCAAACCACCTATACACGCTTTTCTTAGCGTGGTGGGAAGGGAACCCGGTGCGATGCGTACGACGAAGTCGGGATACCCATAAGTACCCGCTTGCGGGGAAACAACTGCTTTTTCTCTTGCAACAGGTACCGATAGAAGACCCATACACGCTTTTCTTAGCGTGGTGGGGACAAAGACTTTACACGACCGCGGTGTCCTCGAAAGAGGGCACCTACCATACACGCTTTTCTTAGCGTGGTGGGAAAGGCCCAGTTTTCCATAGTTTTTCCCCTAAACGGGGGAGACACCGAGAGGCTGCCGAAATTTCGGGTGAAGTATTACTCTACTCGGACCTGTTTTGAAACTCTAAGAGGTCAAAGATATGGACTCAAGTTGAACATTTGAACTGGCACGCAGATCTGATCAGGACTATAAAGGACTTGTACTTGAACAAGAACAGTGGACTTGTAGACTTGAACTATTGAATACAGCTCAAAATGATTAATTGAAGATCAAATCCAAATAAAAATAAAATCAAACCGGAATTGAATTCATATCAAGTGATATTGAACTTGCAAAGATTTCAGAAGAATCTGAACAATCAATTTGAGCTTGTACTCTGGACTTAAATTGGAAAAGGATGTGGACAACAAGAACTTGTGCATTTGAGCTTGAACTACACGGCGCCAAGTAAAGTTCGGATTTGTAAACAAGTAGATTCAAATCCGGATGAATTCAATATGGCAGTAAAAGACTTGAATGAATGCTAGAGACTCATACTGAGTTTGAAACTCAAGTCTGGATGAAATTGAACTTGGATCCAAACACATGCAAGGATAAGGCTTGAATCCTGTGTAAGGAAGTTCAAACAAGAACATTCATATGATTAATAGAGACTCAAAGTATGCTACAAGACCTCGATGCAACGAACTTCCACAAACAATCCCCACAGCGCCTGTTGATTGAGATGGCGATACGGGAGACTAATTATGGAGGAACCGCCCCCCATAAATAAGCACAATCAAACCACCCGAGATCGGTGAAAGGGTGGATATGATGCAAGAAACAAGGGTCTCCTACCAACATTCCAAGGAACTCGTAGCAAATACGATGGATCCTTACAAACAAATATGAGCTACTTGTGGATAACAACAGTGGGCATATCGTAAGCACATCAAGCCACTGTGGGCACAAGTACAAATATCTCCTACGATGATCCCTACGATCGCCTGTTGATTGAGATGGCAACAGTAGAGACCAACAATCAAAGCTTCATCCTCTACAAATAAATCAGATCACCTGAGATTGGTGAAAGGTGGTTTCAATGCAAAAGTAAGGGCGCTCTCCTACGGATACTACTAGGAGGTCGTAGCGGATGCAACTGATCTCCAGCAAATGAATACTTGTGGATAACAACAGTGTGTATGTCGTATGTACAACGAACCACTGTGGACACAAGTACATCTCCTGCGACAATACCTATGAGATCAAATAAGTACAATCAGAACACCTGAGATTGGTGAAAGGTAGTTTCAATGCAAAAGCAAGGGTTCCCCTATGAATATTCCTAGAAGCTCGTAGTGGATACAACCGGTCCCCTGCAAATGCATATTTGTGGATAACAACAGTGTGTACATCGTAAGCATAACGAACCACTGTGGACACAGGTACGAATATCACTTACGATAACGGTGATCAAGATCTTCCAGTATTTTGAATACAATAGCAACCCGATGTACGAAAAACTCTACTACACTAAAGATCTTGAAAGGAGATCTTCTCAAAGCAAAGCGACAATCAGTGGACTTCAAAGTCCAAAAGAATTCCTTCCTCGGTGATTGAGAAAGGGGGAGTCAACATCAAAATCCAACGCCACCGGATCTGCAACATTCGTACAAGCAGACAGAAGGCGTCTACAATCTACAACCCAACGCCACCGGATCTGCAACATTCGTACAAGCAGACAGAAGGCGTCTACAATCTACAACCCAACGCCACCGGATCTGCAACATTCGTACAAGCAGACAGAAGAAGTCAACATCTACAATTCCACGCCACCGGATCTGCAACACTGATACAAGCAGACAGAAGGCGTCTACAATCTACAATGCTACGCCACCGGATCCGCAATACTCGTGCTAGCGGACAGAAGGCGTGTATAGGCTCTCAAATGACATGTTGTGCATTCAAATGACAATTATCCGCACAACCAAAATATGATAAAATACCCCTGCAACTATGCTATAGTTTGTATACACATAGGTACACAATGGGGTACGTCTAAATCAATATAAAAATTACCCGCATGGGCTCCGGCGAGGGTGTTATTGGTACACACCTGACATCTAGGGATGCTGTGCGGGTCGATGAGTGAATTCTAGTTCGAACCTGATCCTTCTATACGGACCAATAGAAGTCGACAGGGTTCGAACATTTAAACGAATACACGGTTGTAGCGACCAGTGTATTTGTTCCAATACATTCATATTAGGCCTTCAAGAAGGTATTTCAAGGAGGAGCTTATCAACTCATCGATCTGAATGATCAAAGGTCCATGCCGCCGATCAATGGCCGATACCTGAAGAAATACTATGCATGAATTGCCTAAGCAGATGTCATGTTTAATACGCTATGTTTTCATACATGTTTATTAGCGTATATATTCTATATTTTGAAATTCTCTTGTGTTATGAGAATACATCTCAAAATCCCCCATCAGACTGGGGGCATTTTAAATATTTATTCGGGTCGATATCGCGCTGCGTGCCGAGATCCCCAAACAAATATTTAAAATTTTAAGATTCCAATTCTATTCTGCCCTAAAATGTCCCTGTGAGACAGGGGGCATTTTAAATATTTATTCGGATCGACATCGCGCTGCGTGCCGAGATCCCCGAATAAATATTTAAAATTATCAATTCAAATATTATTTTGTGCTAAAGAATACAGATACTTGTTTTTCAAAGTACATGCAGGTGATCTCTAAAAGATCGAGACAACACCTTCTCCAATAAACCAAGACTCAAAGGTCAAGAAAGTGACTTTTGTGGCTACACACTCAAACAAATTGAGCCGGAAAAGCTTGAAGCCTTCCAACATCCTAAAGCTTAAGGTTCGAAGGGGTGTAAAAGGTCGGATCCAACGAACCCAAATATGACCGGATCGCTGGCAGCTCCGTCTACTCAACAAGCCATAAGAAAGGCCATAGTAGCGGAACCCCTACTTCGTCAACCCGTCAGTAAGGACTGAAGAAAGTGCGAAGACTAATTTGACTTGACCAGTTCAAGTGATCGTAGTCTGCAAAGTTCTCCAAAATGACCGAAGAATCGAAGTTCCAGTTGAAGAATAAGTCTCGAGCAACTACTGAATGTTCGTAGACTCCAAAATCTAAAACCACGAAGGATGACTCCAAGTCTGTCAACTTTAGCAAAATCAACATTGAGAAGCGCAATTCCCATAGCTCAAGTCTGAAGCCTGAATGAGTGTAAGAAGTCGGATCCAACAAGCCCAAATATGGCCGGATCGCTGGCAGCTCCGTCTACTCAACAAGCCATAAGAAAGGCCGTAGTAGAGGAACCCCCATCTCAGTAACCAGAGGACGAAGAGCTGTCAAATCCCAGCTCTCCCGATCTGATGAACTTAAGTGACTTAGATTAAAGTCTTCTCAAGTGGTTAAGGATCAAGATACTACCTGTGTTCGGTACTATCAATTGAATCCAGAACTTACAAATCCTTCAACAAATCCGTAAAGCACAAAGCGAGGATCGAAGGAACTTTTCTTCAACAAATACACCAAAGCACAAAGCACAGGACCGAAGAAAACTATTACAAAGTTCATACGAAGCCTACGGCTGAACTAAGTGAATTCTGTCATCAACAAGTCCGCTATGCACAAAGCTCTGGAGCGATGACTCCTCGCCATCGACCTAATACAAACCTAAGGGTTTAGGTCACCGCTATCTACCCCTTCATCAAGCCCGTCAAAGCTAGAAGCAAAGGGCAGAAGGAAAACAAATCTTCTAACAAGTCATCAAAGACAAATTAGACAACCCTTCACCAAGTCCGCAGCACAAAGCACAGGACAGAAGGATCAAAATCTCAGGGCTCTAGCTAAAGTTGCAGAATGAGTTCCCTGAATGACATCTACAAATGTCTCTAAAGACTGGGGGCATTTTAAAAATTTATTTTGGTCGACATCACACTGCATGCCGAGATCCCCAAATAAATATTTAAAATTCTATAAAGATACAACCAGATGATGGAAAAATTTTGAGCATATGCTATCCACTAGCATTAATCTACAAAGACAATACATCAGCCATATATGGATACATCTGAAAGAGCAAAAGAAAAAGAAGATTAGTATGACATTCAAACAAAATTTTGGAGATCCACTAAAAGAAAATCTCAGTATGACATCCAAACAGATTTTGGAGATGCACTAAGTGAAAGCCCTAGTGTGACATCTAGAACAAATATTTAGAGATCCATAGGGTTAATTAGCATCCAACAAACGTGGCTCGCTCCAGACGCATACCACATTTGTTGAGGGGTATTTGTTGACCTGCTATATAAAAAAAAAAGAAAAAAGAAAAAGAAAAATCAAACTCCCTACCTGCCCTCTGCCATCCCACGACCTCGGCACGTCGCTCGCACGCCGAAGTCACATCCTCGCACGTGGAGACCGCACAACTTCGCCTCGTTAACACGAGGGCGAATGGCTCTCATTCGCACCTTTTCTTCTTCAGCGATCGAGCTCCCGACTCCTCCCTGCTGTTCGACGAAGCTCCCTCGACGACTTGCCCTTCCAGTCGGATCGGACGTTGCGACGTTTTGATCGGAAGAAACAACAGGAGCTCGCGAGCTGTGGAGTTAACTTCCTCCCTTTCGATCGCTTCTTCGATCCTTCGTGGCTTGTCCGACCTTGCTCCTTCGACGACTTTCCCTTCCCTTTGGTTCGGAAGTTACGGCAGTTTGATCGGAAACAACACAGGAGCTCGCTTGCTGTGATCGCAACCTTCCCCCTTCCCGTCGCTTCTTCGACTCGCCGTGGCCGGTCGACTTCGCACCTTCGGCGCCCCCTTGGCTGTCCGACTTTGCTCCTTCGTCGACGTTCCCCTCTTATCCGATCAGGCGCAAGAAAGGGAGCTCGCAAGCAGTGAAGGTAACTTTCTCCCATTCGCGGTCTTGTCCGGCCAAATCCCGTAATCCACTGAACCGAGAGAAAGTGAGGGAGAGATATTTTGATTTTTATTAATTAATTTTAATTATAATTAATTTAATAATTATTATTTCATTATAATTAATTATTAATTATATAGATTATAATTAATTATAATTAAATATAGTTAATTATTATTAATAATATTTAACTATTAATTATTAATAATTATTATTAATTATTATTAATTATAATTAGTTATAACTAATTATAATCAATTATAATTAATAAATTAATTATAATTAAATAGTTAATTATTATTAATTCTAATTAATTATTTAATTATTTTTAAGTATAATTTATTATAATTAAATAATATTAATTATAATTAAATATAATTATTGCTTTAATTATAATTAAACAATTAATTGCAAATGACATGCGCCTTGCTCTTCCCGCCTCGGTCCACGATCTTCTACCGCCGATCCGCTGATCCGCCAGCCGACCAAGGTATAATTTCTGGAACTTAGGTTTGCTCTCTTACCTCGGCATGCGTGTCAAGTCGGTGGTCTGCCTATACACGCTTTTCTTAGCGTGGTGGGAAGGGCAACCGGTGCGACACCTACGACAAGGTAGGCGAGCGACCTATGGTTCCAAATCCTTCTACGAAGTTCGTAACGCACCGACAAACCACCTATACACGCTTTTCTTATCGTGGTGGGAAGGGAACCCGGTGCGATGCGTACGACGAAGTCGGGATACCCATAAGTACCCGCTTGCGGGGAAACAACTGCTTTTTCTCTTGCAACAGGTACCGATAGAAGACTCATACACGCTTTTCTTAGCGTGGTGGGGACAAAGACTTTACACGGCCGCGGTGTCCTCGAAAGAGGGCACCTACCATACACGCTTTTCTTAGCGTGGTGGGAAAGGCCCAGTTTTCCATAATTTTTTCCCTAAACGTGGGAGACGCCGGGAGGCTGCCGAAATTTCGGGTGAAATATTACTCTACTCGGACCTGTTTTGAAACTCTAAGAGGTCAAAGATATGGACTTAAGTTGAACATTTGAACTGGCCCGCAGATCTGATCAGGACAATAAAGGACTTGTACTTGAACAAGAACAGTGGACTTGTAGACTTGAACTTGGACTATTGAATACAGCTCAAAATGATTAATTGAAGATCAAATCCAAATAAAAATAAAATCAAACCGGAATTGAATTCATATCAAGTGATATTGAACTTGCAAAGATTTCAGAAGAATCTGAACAATCAATTTGAGCTTGTACTCTGGACTTAAATTGGAAAAGGATGTGGACAACAAGAACTTGTGCATTTGAGCTTGAACTACACAGCGCCAAGTAAAGTTTGGATTTGTAAACAAGTAGATTCAAATCCGGATGAATTCAATATGGCAGTAAAAGACTTGAATGAATGCTAGAGACTCATACTGAGTTTGAAACTCAAGTCTGGATGAAATTGAACTTGGATCCAAACACATGCAAGGATAAGGCTTGAATCCTGTGTAAGGGAGTTCAAACAAGAACATTCGTATGGTTAATAGAGACTCAAAGTATGCTACAAGACCTCGATGCAACGAACTTCCACAAACAATCCCCACAGCGCCTGTTGATTGAGATGGCGATACGGGAGACTAATTATGGAGGAACCGCCCCCCATAAATAAGCACAATCAAACCACCCGAGATCGGTGAAAGGGTGGATATGATGCAAGAAACAAGGGTCTCCTACCAACATTCCAAGGAACTCGTAGCAAATACGATGGATCCTTACAAACAAATATGAGCTACTTGTGGATAACAACAGTGGGCATATCGTAAGCACATCAAGCCACTGTGGGCACAAGTACAAATATCTCCTACGATGATCCCTACGATCGCCTGTAGATTGAGATGGCAACAGTAGAGACCAACAATCAAAGCTTCATCCTCTACAAATAAATCAGATCACCTGAGATTGGTGAAAGGTGGTTTCAATGCAAAAGTAAGGGCTCTCCTACGGATACTACTAGGAGGTCGTAGCGGATGCAACTGATCTCCAGCAAATGAATACTTGTGGATAACAACAGTGTGTATGTCGTATGTACAACGAACCACTGTGGACACAAGTATATCTCATGCGATGATCCCTACGAGATCAAACAAGTACAATCAGACCACCTGAGATTGGTGAAAGGTGGTTTCAATGCAAAAGCAAGGGTTCCCCTATGAATATTCCTAGAAGCTCGTAGTGGATACAACCGGTCCCCTGCAAATGCATATTTGTGGATAATAACAGTGTGTACATCGTAAGCATAACGAACCACTGTGGACACAGGTACGAATATCACTTACGATAACGGTGATCAAGATCTTCCAGTATTTTGAATACAATAGCAACCCGATGTACGAAAAACTCTACTACACTAAAGATCTTGAAAGGAGATCTTCTCAAAGCAAAGCGACAATCAGTGGACTTCAAAGTCCAAAAGAATTCCTTCCCCGGTGATTGAGAAAGGGGGAGTCAACATCAAAATCCAACGCCACCGGATCTGCAACATTCGTACAAGCAGACAAGGCGTCTACAATCTACAACCCAACGCCACCAAATCTGCAACATTCGTACAAGCAGACAGAAGGCGTCTACAATCTACAACCCAACGCCACCGGATCTGCAACATTCATACAAGCAGACAGAAGGAGTCAACATCTACAATTCCATGCCACCGGATCTGCAACACTGATACAAGCAGACAGAAGGCGTCTATAATCTACAATGCTACGCCACCGGATCTGCAATACTCGTGCTAGCGGACAGAAGGCGTGTATAGGCTCTCAAATGACATGTTGTGCATTCAAATGACAATTATCCGCACAACCAAAATATGATAAAATACCCTTGCACCTATGTTATAGTTTGTATACAAATAGGTACATAATGGGGTACGTCTAAATCAATATAAAAATTACCCGCATGGGCCCCGGCGAGCGTGTTATTGGTACACACGTGACGTCTAGGGATGCTGTGCGGGTCGATGAGTGAATTCTAGTTCGAACCTGATCCTTCTATACAGACCAATAGAAGTCGACAGGGTTCGAACCTTTAAACGAATACACGGTTGTAGCGACCAGTGTATTTGTTCCAATACATTCATATTAGGCCTTCAAGGCCTACAGTCAAAAGAATTCACTAAACAAGAGGCATAAAGCCTACGAAACCCGATCCTCCTAAACTGGTAAGTAGGAGTAGACAGGGTTCAAATCATCGGATAAATATGCGGTCATGAAGTTGACCGGAATATTTATTTTATACATTCATATTAGGCCTTCAAGCCCTTTAACAAAAGAAATTCATTCAACAAAAGGCACCAAGCCTACGAAATCCGATCCTCTGTCGATAGTCAGACAGAGTCGACAAGGTTCAATCAACAAATGGAAATGATCCCACACCCCGATGATGGCCGTGTTGAATGTTTATCTCAACCGGAGGGGTTTACAAATATTTCAAATGACTCCCAAATATCCAAATGCTTCCAAGCTCTATACAAAAACTCAAAAACTCCACAAAATCTTCAAAATCTCAAAAATCCAAAAGGAAAATATTTAAAACTGAAATAAATCCATCAACACTTAAAGCAAAATCCATCCACCCTCCGCAACAGTTTGCTGGGGTGGACAAATTAAAATTTACTTCTGCTCACAAAGAGCCAAATGCCTAGTCGAAAATATCACTAGGATCCATTCTCAAACAATCTCCTGCCAGTAAGGACGTGGTACGTGTCCTCTAACATGCGGTTAGCCGCCAAATGGCACCGCAGGATAAACGGTTACGACGACCCGGGGCCCTCTGAACCGAGTGGTTTTGCCGCCAAATGGTACCACGATATACCGGTTATGGCCAGAGCCAATACGCTCCTTATTGGCATCAAATCCTTGAGATATGAATCAATAGGATATGATCGATAGAGCACAAAGCCCTCTGTTAGCTAAGGTGGATTCAAATTTGTCCCCTTAGACAAACATTCAACCCCGGTCTACAAGGTCCCCTTGGACGAAGCAACCCATGGCTGCCGACAAGGATCCTTCTGTCAGGTTGGGTCGACTACCTCCTCTGACTAAGTAGACCAGGGACCACGATGGCCCGGGACGACGGAACCATGGGATCTTGATCGGGTCTATCATCCATTCCCCCACCATCCGCTTTAAGTGCGAGATGGTGCAATTTCCATTTTAAATATCAAACTTACAAACTCTTCAATTTCCAACCATTTTCCAACATCCGAAACCATTGCTGCTACTATATGCCAGATAACACGTATCTCTATACGTATCTGATTGACGACTAGCCTTAATCGAAAGTTTTCTCTCGTGATCGGGAGGGGTAATTAACTATAGGGGCTTGCGCCTATAGGAAACCAGAACTCAGATCATAAAGTCCTCACAAAATGAGGGCAAAATCTCTGGGTAGTGTCTTATCTACAAACCCATCTGCCTTCCAAAATTTACCCCGGAACTTAGTCAGTTAAAACTCCCTCGCCGAATAAAAAAGAAATCGCGCGGCGGGGAGGCTGGGGCCGAATTTTCGGAGCCCACAAAACTGTCGAAAGTATATTAATGTAATATAATTATATCACTATGTATACATCCTATCCAATTATTTTATATTAGTAACAAGTCAGTATCTTAATCAAATGCTCAGTATGTCACACTAAACAAATAAAAAGTTCTGAGTTAATCGATGTTTTTTAGTAATCAGTAATCAATAATTGTTAACTCAATAAAATGAGTCGTCATTCTTTACCCGTCAGCACAGTAATCATCTTCTTATTACTCTCAATCAGTGTATTACGAGAATAAATCAAGAATAACAATAAGCCCCATTGAAAGAAAAGTCCGTCAACCCACCATCCTATACATGTCAACCAATCTCCAGTCAATGTCAATGAATAACAGTTTTCACTTATTTTTTCTCATACATATATTATTATCACAGTATTATAATAGCAATATATTAACCCGTTAATGCTTAACATTATATTCACATTCATTTTCAATGCATTATAATAAATAAAGCATAATTAGGCTTAATTTAGAATGTATCAAAATGACCTAACGGTGGGCAACAAAAAACCATACAGAACAAAAACTCACATTTTCAAAAATTTACCATATTACCGAATATCTATGTTTTGCACCGATTCACCTATTTACGAATGCGTGTTGTATCTGATAACTGATACACAGATACGCCTCTGAAACGACACCGATACGTGTCAGATACGGCTTTTCCGTATCCAATTAAAATACTATTTAATAACAAAAGGACAATCTGTTGAAAAAAAAATCATAAAAAGATGCTTTATATTTACTTCCGTAGTTGCGAGCGAGGTTCTCTCATTTCCGAGATGGATTTGAGTCTCTTGATGATATGGAAATATTAGAAATTGCTAATCTTTCACTTGATGAGCCTGAATTAGAAGCTAAGATATTTATTGAAAATGATATAGAAGTTCAAAGACAATCCACTGAAGAAGCTAATCATATCATTCCTTCTATTAAATAGTTGAAACTTCATGTGCTAGACAATTTATGTTTATGCTTTTGTTATTGTACTAGACATTTAATGGTTACTTTTAGTTTGATATTATAAGCTACAAGGCTACAAATGATGTTACTTTCATTTTTTTTTAATTTCAAATATTATGCTTTAATTGCTTTCTTAATTTTCTATGTATGATTTATAAATTATAATGACGTGTCCGCACCGTACCTGTATCGTGTATTTTTAAGAATTGACGTGTCACATATCCGTGTCGCCCTATCTGTATCGGTGCAATATAGCCAGAGATCATATATAACAATATATTATAACTTTAATTGAACTAAAGTACTATTTTTAAAAATCGAAATAAATTTTTTAATAGATAAAAAAATCTACTTTTTCAAAATCACTCAAAGAAAAATATCAAAAAAATACTCAAAAATATAAAATTATCGAAATAACAAAGGTAATGATTTCTTACAGTGAGATGAGCAAATCTCTCAATAAAGTGGACAGACGAAAATCGCTCTAAGGCCACCAAATTCTAGGATTTATTTTTTCTCCTCACTTTTCTCTCGTATTGCATTCTCTGCTAGCCCAATTGAATGAAGAAAAGAGGCTTTAAATGGATTCATTAATGACTTAAGATATTTTATAATACAATATAAATATAATTATAAAAATTATATAGTTTTAAATATAAAAATTATATAAATCATTTTATATCTTCAAATCCACAACTCCAAAATTAATAAAAGAATATTTATAAAATAGCCCATTTTATTTAGAAAATTTTGGTGCAAATTTTTAAGAAATTGACACTTATCGATATAAATGGGGATTTTAGAGCCGTCATGTTTTAGATTTGTTTTTGTTATTTATTTCTAATAAATAAGGTTAGCTAGCTCTAGTGTTGTTTATTAAAAGATAAAAGAATTTTTTTTTTTTAAATTAGCTTCTGGGACATCACACTAACAACTATATAAGCATAAGTTAAAGCAAAATCTAATATAGTCCTTCCACCTTTCTTACTTGATCCAAACTCATAACCATCATAAATGTTTTTAAAATATTTTACAACTCAACCAACATATCCATTCAAATCTCTTTTCATAAAATTTTTTCTTTAAGAGGTATCATTTTTATTAATTATTTAAAATTATTCTAAAATTTTAATTTTGAACACATATTTAAACCTACATTAAAAGCATAAGCAATTATAATTTTAATAATCTTAACATTAAAAACCTTTAAAATTATAATTATATCAATAATTCTATTTATTCCAACAATATTATCATTCAAGCTCTTATGTATAATCATAACTACACATTTTCTAATATAACTCCTACTTGAATACCATAGTTTAAATCTTAAACTATCAATCTCCTTAACCTTTTCTACAACACATTTATTTCTTGAATATATAAAATATTAATCTTCATATGAATCATTATATCTATTAATTCAATTAATTTGAATGCAAGAGAACTTATATTCAATATTTTTTCTCCTAATTCTAATTTTATGGACTAACTTATTTGCCTATATCGATCCGTGATGTTGAAACACTTGCTTACTTAACACTGCACCCGAGCATCAGTGCAACCACCCTCTCTATATTTAGAACATGTAGCGTATCACTCTAGGGTATTAAAAGATTCATGTCATAATTGTTCAACAAATTTTATGCTGGTTGTCAACTACCTAACACAGCCTCTATTTTTTTTTCAAACAGGGCTTCAAACCTGACAACGATAGTGTTGAAATAAATAATTAAATAATTAGTACTATAATTAGTAATTAAATTATTAATTATTTTTTAATAACTAAACTAACTTCTAATTATATTATTTATTATTGTAACTTACTGATGGTAATTAAAATTAGAATTAAAAAATAACTCATTGTTAAAATGCAAATTAAATTTAAGTATTTGATGAACTAACCGCCTTCAATTTATTGCCAAATAATTTAAAGATTTAACCCTTGAAATTTAGTAAATCTAGATTTACAGGATTTACTAAATCATACTTATTGTGAAACAGCCCCTTATCATCATGAATGTTCAAACATCAAAAGTTTCAAAACTATTACATGAATCTATGATAGATTATTAGTAGCATTATGTCAATTGTTTGATGAGATCATCCCCTCTTTCATTTTCCTTTCTGATTATTTTACAATAAACACATTCTTGTTACAAATCCTAAACAGTTGAGATCTCTTCTAAAAATTGTGGGGAGCATCCCTCTCCAGTTATTGGGGCCAAATGTGAAGGAAAACTTTGAATTACCATTGTTTCTAACATTTACGTAACTCATATTAAGCATTTGTTATAATTATTAATACAAAATAATGAAATTGATTATTTTAAAACCTAATATAGGTATCTATAAGAAAATTTTGAGGGTTGAAGATAAATAACTATATTAGTTTTCTTAGAGTGCCACCCACTCGATACTCATCTAGATACGCCCGTGCACAAAACTAGCAGAACATATGATTAAATGGACTAACTTTGGTTAAAGCTAGCTGTAATTTAAATGTGAAGTTGAGTTATGACTACCTTTGGTTCAAGCAATTTTCGACTTTGAATAAAATATTGGTTTGGATGGTTGATCCCACTATCACAAGATGCAGCATGGATGGTTTCAAACGTCATTGTGCAAGCTAGCTGTAAATGACGGGAAATTCTGTTAACAAAACGGTTTAAGCAAAATAAAATAAAATAAAAGCATAACAACCTGGTAATGGCGATTTCGAACTTTATCCATCACATCATCCATTGCACGACCCCCAACCCCCATTTTTGAAAGCGCAGCTCTCAAGTTCTCTTCGCTGAAAACAATAAAAAACATCAATCAATCGATTATTCGATTTCAATTTTTTTGTATGCACACTGCCATGGGAGCGTATTTGTTTAAACAATATATGCAGGTGCACAGGCTGTCTAGATTAACATATTCTAAATGGTTATTGATGTGGATTTGGCTGGGTTGGTAATTAAGTTTTCCTGTCCTGGAGGTTCTCTAGTTTTAGTTCTTATTGTCAGGTGAAGATATCATTCGTCCATCGCTGTGTTTTTTTTTTTTTTATCTTTCTATTTTTCGTCCATCGTAAGAGGTTGGTTATTAAGTTTTAGTGCAAAGGTTTCTTATTGTACTTGGTTTCCCCGAACTCATACTATTTTGTAATTTTGGAAGAAGCAGAATTTCCTTGGTGTGAGTGTTGTTTACTTGTTGGTTTAGAGATGGAGGTATGATTGTGAAATATGTGTTGGGTTTTGTTGAAAACCTGCAAGGTAAAACAGCGAAAATCAGAGCAGAAAAACTTTATGAAAAACAGAGAGATAATCAGAATTGAATCACTCAAGGAAGCTGTGATTCCATTCATCTTTGGTATATGAGAAGCTACAGTTCACGCAATATATAGAGAGCGGAGCATCATGAAAATAACAGAGCAATGATTAGGAGTAGTGGCTGTGATTCCATCAGGTTGTTAGTTTTGCAGAGGTTGTTTCCCATTTGGAGCTGATGCCGTTAGTGGTGTCCTGCTGCACATCATGTGTGGTCCCCTCTTGATGTAATATTCTAACATTCCCCCGCAAATTAACTGTTCCAGCTTGAAGAGTTAATTTGGTTCGAAGTGCTTGAAACCGAGTTGTAGAGAGGCCTTTAGTAAAGACATCAGCTGTTTGATCAGCAGTAGACAAGTGATGCACCTGGATAATATTGGTTTTAATGCACTCGTGAATATAATGATAATCAATCTCAATGTGTTTGGTCCTGGCATGAAACACAGAATTGTTTGCAAGGGAAATTGCAGATATATTATCACAAAAGAGTGGGATCGGAGTCAAAGAAGGGAATTGAAATTCCTGCAGCAGTCAGCGTAACCAGACAATTTCAGTTGCAGCAGCAGTGAGAGATCTGTATTAGGATTCCGTGGAAGAATGAGCAATAGTATTTTGCTTTTTGGAGCTCCAACTGATGAGGGTATTGCCCAGGAAAATACAAAAGCCAGATGTGGACTTGCGATCTTGCTTGTCCCCAGCCCAATCAGCATCAGAGTATGCCGTAAGTTGCATTGTGCCACGAAGTATAGGGAGACCATAGTGTAGGGTACCATTAAGATACCGTAATATCCATTTGATCATCTGAAAATGCATATTTAAGGGATGATGCATATGCTGGTACGCTTGATTAACAGCAAAGGCTATATCAGGACAAGTAAGTGTGAGATACTGTAAGGATCCTGCAATGCTTCGGTAGAACTGTGGGTCAGAAAAGGGAAGCATAGCTTCAGCTGAAGTGTCTGTCTTTAGAGCTGTAGGCGTTTGTAAGGGATGACAATCGGTCATGCCAGCTCTATTGAGAATGGACCGAGCATAGTGTTGCTAATGCAGGAATATTTGGTCAGAAGATTGAATCACTTGCAAGCCAAGAAAATTGTGAAGATGGTCGAGATTTTTGACAGCAAACTGCTGATTCAGATCTTGTAGGAGTTTGGAAGCACAGCAAGAGTCATTTCCCATGAGTAAGATATCATCTACATAGATAAGTAGATATAGTGTAACTCCGAGTTTTGAATAGTAAAGGAGAGAATGATCAGCTGTGCTGAATTCAAACCCCCAAGAGACTAAGTAGTCTGTAAATGTGGAGAACCATTGTCTAGGAGCCTGCTTAAGGCCATAGAGTGCTTTGTTTAGCTTGCAAACATGTGAAGGATAGTTAGGATCAACAAAACCTTTGGGTTGCTCCATATAGACCTCATCAATTAATGACCCATGTAGAAATGCATTTGATACATCTAATTACGTGATGGTCCAGTTATTGTGGAGAGAAACAGAAAGAAAAACTCTTATTTTTTGAAATTTAGCAACTGGACTGAAGGTTTCAAAGAAATAAAATCCATATTCTTGTTTGTACCCTTGAGCCACCAAGCGGGCTTTGTATCTAGCAATACTGCCATCAACCGTAAGTTTGGTTTTATATAACCATTTGTTGCCCAAGATATTATAATGGGATTTGGGAGGTACCAGCGTCCAGGTACCCTGCTGCTGAAGTGCTTGAAATTCAGCTAACATTGCATTGCGCCAGTTTGGACATTTAACTGCTTGATTGTACGAGGTGGGATCAGAAGACTGTTGTGTTAGGTGTAGAAGATTAAAGATGGACCTGGGCTTTAAATGTCATGTTTGAAGCCGAGTGGTCATCTGATGAGTTTTGGTCAGGTGCGGTGGTTGAGATGAAACAGATAATGAATCTGTAGGCAGAGTTGGGAGAGTAGTTTAACATGATATGGTTGAACTGAGGACATTTGTGAAGCATCTGACATTAGATGCAATGAAGCACCTGTATCAAGGTACCAATCAGCAGTTGATGAGTTTGTAGTTGCAGTAAGTGCTGCATTTTGTGGTGATTGATATTCCAGATCAGTCCTGTACCAACAATTTACTGCAGAATGTCCCCGACGTGCACAAATCTGACATTCAATGCTTCCATTCCCTGTTCGGCCTCCTCTACCAGTGTTTCGTCCACCTCTATTATAAGGACGAGAACGCATTGCAGATGAGCGTCCTCGGTTGCGACCTCTCGAAGTATATAATGCCATTGGTGGATCTGTTGTTGCAGTTATATGAGTTTCACGCAGTGTATCAGCAGTCAAATTAATCTCCTCACTGCATAGCAATGAGTATAAGTCATCTAGACTCAAGGATTACAGATTTGTGCGTATAGATGTTTTAAATGCATTGTAAGTAGCAGGTAAGCCATTGAGGGTGTAGAGTATTATATCTTCTACATCCAAACTACTGCCCGCAGCATTAATAGCATCCACCTTGGATTTAATGAGTGACAGATATTGTGTCATTGTCATCTCCTTCATGGTAATATGGTGCAACTCATTTTTTAGCTGAAGTATGCGAGATCGATTCGTGGATTGTAACCTCTTCTCTATAGTTATCCACACAGCATGAGTGGTTTCCAAGTTTAACACATAAGGGAGAAGAGATGGAGTAATAACAGAATAAAGAGCTGAAGTTAAATTCTGATCAATAAGTTTCCATACAGAAAACTCAGTGTTCGGTGTAGAAACACTATCAGAGGTAACAGTGTATGGTTGTGGTGCAGTTGCTGATCCATCCAAAAAGCCGTAAAATCCATTGGCTTGAAAAACTTTGATGACCTGAGCTCTCCACAGTGGATGATTGTCAGTAGTCAAGGGAGTATGAACAATATTCTTGATATTGTTCATGAAAAATTTCAGAGAAGAGGGGATTTGAGTTTCTTGAAGCTGGGTGCACTTGGTACCAATATCTGATGTAGAAGCTGTGGACGACATAGCTGGAGTCGTCATTGAAAACACAGCATATGGAGGATCAGATGTCACGAGACTAGGGCTCTGATACCATGTTGAAAACTTGCAAGGTAAAATAGCGAAAACCAGAGCAGAAAAACTTAATGAAAAATAGAGAGATAATCAGAATTGAATTACTCAAGGAAGCTGTGATTCCATTTATCTTTGGTATATGAGAAGCTACAGTTCACGCAATATATAGAGAGCGGAGCATCATGAAAATAACAGAGCAATGATTAGGATTAGTGGCTGTGATTCCATCAGGTCGTTATTTTTGCAGAGGTTGTTTCCCATTTGGAGCTGATGCCATTAGTGGTGTCCTGCTGCACATCATGTGTGGTCCCCTCTTGGTGTAATATTCTAACAGTTGTATTATGATGGCCTTCGCAAGTATTTGGTAGCTGTAGCATGTAGTCGATTATATGATTATTGGTATGTATAGGCTGTATTATAATGGCACACTTCTAGCCGAATATTAATGCTGAATCAGTGCATTTAACCTGCATTGTTTTGTTTTCGGAGAATTGGAGTCTTCTCTGTTGTTAATGACTATTATGTCTTGGATAAGAGCCAACGTGCAGCAAAATTATCGCTCTCCTTCTGGGAATAGATAAAATATATTTTATGTCATTTTTTCTGCGAACTATTTTTCTTTTAATCGAATGTGTAGTTTTTTTTTTTTTTAATTACACGAGATTTAATCTTCTTCTGAAGGTGTATAGGCAGATAAATTACATGGAGGCACAAACTCTTTTGTTTTTTTTTTCTCTTTTTTTTTTCTTTTGGATAAAGTTTGGATTTATGCTGACAGTCACGCAGGTACTAAGCGGCAATTATTTTCCTTTTTCCATATTATTTATTTACGGAAAAATAATTACGTCTATTCGGAAAAGAGAAGCTTCTTATCCAGATAATTTCAGTAGCAAATTACTAAAAACGGCCGGAGTCATTACTCTAACTTCATCTCAGCACAAAAAATAATATAAAATTTTCAAATACTGCACAACACGAATTATACTACAGTTTTCTGCTCATGAAGAGAATTTAATTATTTAAATCCTAGATTACTATCCAATAATTATGATCATAATTATTAGTAAGGACGTCTTTGATAAATAATTTTCCATTCATTTTTTAGCGCTTTACGTGGTTGTAACTGTAGTTCGTGAAAATCTTTATCTAAACTTATAGCAAACATCCCAGTCACGTCTTGATAAGGTTTGAACAATATCATCACCATTATCATCAGTATTTTCATCATAGGCTCATATCTTTATCCAAACCGTTCATGACAAGTTTATGAATTTTCATTCTACGTTCATTTGTACTAAGAGTTGCATCAGGTAATAAAATTACTTAAATTGCATAAAAGTTAAAACTACTTAGGGGCTGTTTGATTGGAATACTTTAAGGTGTAAAGTATTCCAAATGCAAGAATTTTGATAATTTTGGTATTTGGTTGGATGAAATAGGAATTCAAAGTAAAAGCAAAGTAAATATAGTGTAAATTATTCTAGTTCGTTTTTGAGATAAATCAAACTCGTCCAATTTTGAGCGAAAACACTTTACACTGCAAGTAAGCTCGCTTGAACACCTCCGGCCACCATCGCCGACCACCTACCAATGTTGTCGCCCTCCTGTCACCACCGCAGCCACCCGCCAGCGACTACCGATGTCAGCCGCCATCAAACCGCCACCAGTCGCCGGCCACCATCACTGTCAACCACCGCTTCCACCCTCCAACCACCACCACCGCCAACCACCACCGCCGTTAGTGGCCACACCTACTGGTCACCCACCACCACTGATCACCGCCCGGTTGCCATAATTATGTTTTTCAATTATGTTTGGATATGTGTTCAAATTTTAAATTTTGTAATAACTTTGAAGAAATTAATACAAATGATACATCATGAAGAAATTATTTTTATTGAATAAAATTTAACTGAACATGTTGGTAGAGTTATAGAAGATTTTAAAAGCATTCATGGTGGCTAAAAGTTTGGAGGGATTAATGAAGGTGGTAAAAATATATTAAATTTTTCTCTAGTTTATGATTTTATAATTACCAATACCTTATTTAAAAAAAGAGAGGAGCATGTCATCACTTAAGAAAAAGGATAAAATAAAACTCATATTGATTACTTTTTTATAAATAAAATAAATTGTTTAAATTGCAAAAATTAAAAAGTTATTCGGAGTGAAAGTTTATGAACCAAGTATCACTTATTAATTTTAATTTCAAGATGAAGGGGCGGAATATAAAAAATAAAATAAAATTTTATATAAAGATTAGATGGAGCCATTTAAAGATCACTAACAAAAATACTTTTTAGAATAAGATTTAAGATCTTAAAATTTTAAATATGTATGAGAAAGCTAATGTTACGTGAAAAATATAACTAGTAATATTAAAAATATTGTAAAAAAAATGCTTAGAGCATCAAAAGAAAAAGCTGATAATTGTAAAAAAAGTTGGTGATAGAATCAAAATATGCAATAAAAGATAAAAAATAAAAAGTTTCGTAATAAAATTTGATTTGTATATAAAAGCTCGAAAAATTGATAAAGATATAAAGAGGCCTGTAAGGAGTCTAAGAAAGTAATATGCAAGAATATTTAACTTTTAAAAATTTTTATAATAGATTAGATGCTAAGAGGGCAAAAAATATATGTATAAATTTTTCAAGTCAAGAGATAGAATAATTAAAAATTTAGTTCAAATAAAGTGCATTAAGGATAAAGATTAAATAGTCTTTTATTAAAAGAGGATATTCAACAAAGGTAGATGAGATATTTTGATAAGTTTTTTAATGAAAATTGTGAGAATATGATTGACTTATTTATGAAAAGTCTTTTTACATTTCATTGAGTCAATTGATGTTATATTTGTGTTATTTGTTATTCATCATTTTATTCACGCATTTAAAAGAAAGGTAAAAATGTTTGAATACATAATTACGTATAGGTATTCAAAAGAATGTTAGACATAATTCAAACCACGAAAAAAGATATTGCATAAAAATATATAATATTGGCAAATGAAAGTGATAATAATTGTATGCGTATATTTTATGTGACAAATGAAGATTACAAATTAGGAGATGAAGTTAATATACAAAATGAGGCTTTTTTACATTTGGTGATGATAATGATGATGATGACTACTAGAAAGACTAGTTTAATTTCTGACAAAGTAAATAAACTTGATAAAATGATTATAATATTTTGAATTTTGGGTAATTGATGAGCTAATAACTTAAACTTAAATATCACTTTAGATGTCTTGATTATCAAAATAATTTATCTTTCATTTTTATATAATTTCATATTAATATATATTTATCTTTACAATTATTTAATATTGTGCATCGTACTCTAAATGACATGCATCGCATCATACGCGATGTATTATAGCTCTAGGAGGAATTTTGAGCAATGTTGTGCCATTCGTCATTGACAAGTATGATGACAAGTAGTAAGGACCCAATCTTCCTTAATCCCTCCATTCCCTTATAATAGAATGCTCCTTCCACCTCCCCACAAACTTTCATGACAATTTGCTAGCATCCTTAACCCTAAAACCCTAAACAAATCATCCCATGATGCTCTCAATCTAAGCATGATCCTACAAGATCTAGTCTTGTTCAAACTCACATTGCACAACTCCAAACACATTGAAAATTTATGAACTACTGGAAAAATATACATCCTTTTGACTATTCTATTTGTTTTTATCACCAAGATTTCATCCTTTTGGACTCATCAAAATCCCTATGTGTACCTTAATAGCTTTCGATTTGGACACCCTCCAGCCTTGGCCAACACAGCATCACACCACCTCTCCAATTACATCTATAACAACTCTAAACCTTTGTACCATTTTAAAAATCCTTTCTTAAATTTACGCCTTTAAATCCATCCAAAACAATGCATCAGTATTTTCTGAGTGAATTATTGCAAACGCTATTGGATAAATATTAAGAATATTTGCATCTGAGCCATGATCACAGGGCAACACATTAGTATCTTGTATTGAGAAATATATCATCGACATTTAGCAGAAAATGACATACATCATTGCAACTTTGAATACAAAAACCCAAAGAAAAATAATGCAGTTGAAATATCCTACAGTGCCAAGCTGCATATCAATCATTTTGCCTGCATTTTTGTTATTTAGCAAGAAAAAAATAAAGGATGGTAGTTTTGAAAAGAAAATTCAAGGAAACCTCTTACATAAGTGATAGCATGCTCATAATAGCACTAAGTCATCTTTTCATACAAATCAATCTCATAGTCCCTATTATAATCAGATATTATCATCTTGGGTTTCAAATTGGGATCAAATAAAACAAACTTCTCCTTAATGATGTGACTGCTAAGTCATGGTTGAGCTCATCGATTATCTTCAGCTCCAACATCCAAAAACAAAATGTTTTGATATATGGTTTTGAACGTCAAAATTTTTTCAAAAGTGCACTAGATATACTAAATATCTTTCTCTGATGTTTTAACCATGAAATAAATTTTTTTCTTTATTGCATAGAGATATAACCAAGAACAACAACATTAAGCCTTCATTCCACTACATAGGGTCGGCTACATGAATCTTTTTTCTCCATTATGTCCTGCATAGAGATATAACCATTTCTTCAAATTGTCTTTTCTCTCAAAAATCTAACCATTTTATATCCATTGAATATAGACTCAAACATGATGTCATTATATCAACACTCAATCCACTAAAAGTACTTTCAGACAATGACATTATAGTATAGGTGTCCTCAATGTGTTCTCAATGTTGATAAAATTTATTTTACTACCCAGGGTACATGAAGAACCAAAATACTTTACTCATTAGATCCAACTACATCACAAACTATGTGGTCATCTCGAATGAATGCTTTAGTAATAAAACATAAATGGAACCAATGACCATCTTCATCATATTTGTCTTTAACGTTACCTTTGTCTACTCTCAAATCCACGTATGTTACATTATCAGTAGATAAAATACTTGGTATTTTATTATGCCGATTTACTGGCAACTGCTATATCCATTTAGGAATGCTTAATTAACTTTAGCTACGATCTGCAATTGAATTCTTTTCCTCCACATTCGACACAAATGGATGAGTGATGTTGAATTGATATTTAAATTTCAAAGTAGAATGTAAGATCATACTATGTAACTACTATTGTTGGAGGAATTGAGATGTCATGAGTTGTACTGCACCAAGATGATACACCACCTCCAACTCCAAATGAATTTGGTTCTTTTCAACCTTGATAACTATGTGTAGAAGATCTATGAGACCTTCAAGGGAAAGAAGTCAACAATCCTTTATTGTGTTTAACAGTAAATGTTCAACTAACTTAGTTGTCATCTTTCCATTTTCCCTCACACAATACAAGAATATTGATGCTTAATTTACCTAAAAGAACAGTCAAAAGGAAAGTTCTCACAAAACAACAAAAAGCAAGATTACTAGGATGGTTAGAATAAAGGTCAAACCTTGTTCAACTTATTTCAAACATTTTCAAATTGAAAGAGCTAACAAATAAATCAGGTTTGAACAAGGTTTAAACAAGGTTCAAACATCGGTGAACAAAGTTTGAGCAAGATTTAAACTAAGTTCCAACCTTACTCGAACTTGATTTTAGCAAGTTTGAACTAAGTTTATTCTACTTTGAATAAGGTTCCAACCTAGTTCACATAAGTTTCAAACCATATTCAACACTCTCTTTTGGTTGTACATGTTTGAACCTGTTTCGACCATTGAGAAAACATGGTTTAAAGTTCGAACCTATAACTACAACACACAATCTGGCTTTATGTTATCTTATTATGAAAATGATTGCAATCTTAATTTTCATAGATATATTCTTCCACATATCCGATATATGATATAAATCACTAAAGGAATTAGTTCAATCATATGCCAATAGCATCACCTAAACTTTAGAAATGCTTCCAGCTAAGTGCCAAAATACGATAAAGAAAAAAAAAAGTGTCAAAGTTCGATAATAATACTTCATCGAATTCAATTACACCACCGTAATCTTATTAATCGCTATAAGATCTCTCAAAAACATAAGAACAAAGAAATCAGTAATTGATGTAGGAAGAAATGCAAGATAGCAAATGGGCTAGCTAGGGAAGTTGTTACTACGTTCAAGCGAGATGTAATTCGACAGGAATATATTCCTTTTAAAGATATTTTACTCCATAAAAATGCTTTTGGGCATATTTAGGCAAATAAAAACATAAGAAGTATATTAGGACAAAATTGTGCGTTGAGAGGTGCATAAAATCAAATTTCCCAAATATAATTTTGTTCAATATAACCTAAAGCCATATGAATAAATGCTACAATTACATTTTCATTATGTGTAGCAATTAGTTTCCAAAAGTCAACATGCAAAAATATAAAAAATTGATAAGCAATATAAAAAGAAAACTGTACATACCACTAGAAGCTTTCTAGGTGATTAACACTGTATAACTCCATACTTATAGGAAGTTGAAAAAGAGTTAAAGTGCATGCCTAATCTTTTTGAAAGAGTGTATAAAATAACTCAGGTCCATAACCCGAGTATTTTCAAACAATTCCAACATGTAGTCTATAAGTACACAAAACAAAGAAAAAGTTAAAAATGAAATATAAACCAAGATAAATAAGCATGTAAAAGGTGAACATATGGTTCGGGAGAAAAATACACAACTAATGCCTGAAGCAAGTAAAATTTCCAATAAGAAAACAAGTATATCAAGCATGCTAATCATGAAGACAAATTTCTAATTGAAAAAGGGAAAGCTAAATTTGTTTATATTAGAATTCAGTAAATTACAGAAAAAAAAATATCATCTGAAGATATACAAATATTAGATCAAATTAATATTGAGAAGAATTTCTTCAGAATTTAAAAAGGGTAAAGTATGTTTTTCTCCGTAATGAGAACACGGCCACACTAAATAATATCTACGAAGAAACTTATTAGAATAGTTTGATAAACAGAATCCAGAACATCACGTGACGATTAAAGATTGTATATCTGTAGTATGATCATTTTTGACAACCCAAAGTCAAACTCCATAAATAAAGGATGTTACCTTAGAAATCAACATTTATCAGTTATCACATTTATTCTTATAAAAGGAATCTTTGAAGACTTAAGCATGAAATCACACCTGAAATGCCGATAAGGGCAGCCATGATGATCACCAACACTTGGAGTAACAGAGATTATCTTTTGACAGGAGTAAGGTGTATAATCCTGAGCCAAACAAGCAGCAATGTTTGTAACTATATGCATACATAACTCCAAATGTATTCATATAGGCAATGACATGAGACACTTACCGTCCTTTTCCCTTCTTTTCCATAGTTATGACGTACTGTGTATGCGTATTCTTTATCAAATCGCTCACTTCCAACCTAAATCAACAAAAACATTGTGTATTAATTGTGCCGAATGCCAATGGCAGTTCTTTCCCTAAAATAATAAAAATGGATGAAAGCAACGGTGAACAAAAATTACTAAAAACTAGTAAGATAAGAAACAGGACAAATGTCATTACCCTCGATCATTTTAGGCATCATTGGAGGTCAGCATAGAACTAAACAATACAATTTAGCAATATAGCTGAGACTGAAGATTTCACTAATAATTTCCTTCAACTTGCTTCTTACCAATAACTCAAACTAGAACAACCCACACTTGCAAATTTGTCTTACCCTCCAATTAAAAGAACAGAGGATCTCTCAACTTGAACAACGCATCCCCACCCACTCATTTCCGAATTCTTGATCTCATTTCTTATCTTCAACTCTGAAGAATTCCATTACATCCATTCTACTAATAATGATTTTGCGGGAAAACAAAACAAGTCAATTAAATGCCCATCTTCATAAATACCAAATCCTCCAAGTGAAATCAGAGTCTCTCCTCATCCTTATTATTAACCAAGCAATAGGATTTAGAAATGCGCGCAACTCTAGCGCAGAATGTTTTTCATGCCTCTATAGCAATCCGGAAATACCCAGATTGGATCTTGAAATAAGTTGAGTTAGAAAAAAAATAATATTAAAACATTCTAAAATACCATATATTATGAGTAAAGAAGTTCAGGTCAATAAACTTCAAAGAACTAACAAAATAATTATCGTAGGTCACCAAGGGGTTAGTGTTTCTAGAAACAAAAAGCTGAAATAAACTAAATAATAGAAAATATAGAAACCGAGATGAGGACATCGATAGACGTTATCGACGAGTATATCAGCATAGGAATCGTAGATCGATGGCTACGATTCACGGTCTTTATTTTTTATGCTTTTATATATTATTTGCCATTTACGATTGTACCCTTTATTTTGAGTTTGCTTGAGTTGTAGCCCAAGGGGCATTCGAGTCATTGTTGTTTTTATTTCTCTAGGCCTATATATTGTGGCCTCTTGTATTGTAAAAGGATGATGATTTGATGAATGAAATTCTAGTTTGTTTTCTTAGTGATCTCTTTGTGAGTTCATGTGTGTGGTGAAACCTAGGAGAGGCAAATAGAGTACCCAAAAGCCCTCCAACAGGGAGCTCTTGGTTTTTCTATTTAAATTGTATTCTACCTCCTCCCTCCTTCCCCCATACCGCCGACAACCATTCCATATTCCTCAAATCGATAGCCTCACCATATGCTCCCATTACTCGCCGCCCTCTCCACCCCTCTCAAGCCACTGGCCGCCTCCCCAACCCGACGGCCTCCCCTCCATCCCTCCTCC
Source organism: Dendrobium nobile (assembly GCA_022539455.1). Classification (NCBI taxonomy): domain Eukaryota; kingdom Viridiplantae; phylum Streptophyta; class Magnoliopsida; order Asparagales; family Orchidaceae; genus Dendrobium; species Dendrobium nobile. Next base: position 45,864,067 of record CM039721.1, read on the forward strand.
CACCAGCCAAAATCCCCTCTCCCAATCCCATCGCCGGCCACCCTTTTTCTTCCCCACTTCATGTTGGTTTAATCACCATTAAGACTTACTTAATTTAGCCTACATGATTTTGAAAAGAACTCATCCAATTTGAAATTCAAATTTGAATTTCAAATACTTTCCTAAATTAGCCAAGCTAAATTAGAATATGTGGGCTCCGAAAATTCGGCCCCGGCCTCTCCGCCTTTCTTTTCATTCGGCGAGGGAGTTTTAACGGAATAAGTTACGGGATAAATTTTGAAAGGCAGATGGGTTTGTAGATAAGACACTACCCAGAGATTTCGCCGTTATTTTGTGAGGACTTTATGATCTGAGTTCTGGTTTCCTATAGGCGCAAGCCCTTATAGTTAATTACCCCTCCCACAAACAAGAGAGAACTTTCGATTAAGGCTAGTCGTCAATCAGATACGTAGAGATACGTGTTATCTGGCATGTAGTAGCAGCATTGGGTATTGAGATTTGAGGTGTTTAAAGGTTTGGAAATTTGGGAATTTGAATGATTGATATTTAAAATAAAAATTTCACCACCTTGCACTTAAAGCAGATGGTGGGGGAATGGATGATGGACCTGATCAAGATCCCATGGTTTCGTCGTCCAGGGCCATCGTGGTCCCTAGTCTCTTTAGTCAGAGGAGGTAGTCGACCCAACCTGACAGAAGGATCCTTGTCGGCAGCCATGGGTTGCTTTGTCCAAGGGGACCTTGTAGACCTGAGTTGGATGTTTGTCTAAGGGGACAAATTTGAATCCACCTTAGCTAACAAAGGGCTTTGTGCCCTATCGATTATATCCTATTGATTCATATCTCAAGGATTTGATGCCATAAGGAGCGTATTGGCTCTGGCCATAACCGGTATTTCGTGGTGCCATTTGGCGGCAAAACCACTCGGTTCAGAGGGCCCCGGGTCATAACCGTTTATCCTGCGGTACCATTTGGCGGCGAACCGCCGGTTAGAGTACATGTACCACGTTCTTTCTGGCAGGAGACTGTTTTGAGAATGGATCCTAGTGATATTTTCGACTAAGCATTTTGCTCTTTGTGAGCTGAAGTAAATTTTGATTTGTTCATCCCGGCAAACTTTTGTGGAGGGTGGATGAAGTTTGCTTTGAGTGATTGATGGTTGGATTTCAAATTTTAAATATATGGAATTGGAATTTATAGAATTTTGGATTCTTGGATTTCGTGGGTATTTGGGTTTTGAATATACTTTTGAGAGGCATTTGAGAATATTTGTGAACCCCTCCGGTTGAAATCTGCATTCAACACGGCCATCATCGGGGTGTTAGGGGTTATTTGCATTTAAAGCTTGAACCTTGTCGACTCTGTCTGGCTGTCGACACAGGATCGAGTTTCGTAGGCTTTATGCCTTTGAGAGTGAATTCTCTTGATTTTAGGCTTTGAAGGCCTAATATGAATATATTAAAACAAATATTCTGGTTGCCACAGCCACATATTTGTTTGTTGGTTCGAACCTTGTCGACTCCTATTGATCTGTATAGAAGGATCGGGTTCGAACTTGAATTCACTTATTGAACCGCGCAGCATCCCTAGACGTCACATGTGTACCAATAACACGCTCGCTGAGGCCCATGCAGGTGTTTGGGGGCATTTTGTAATTATTTATTGAACCTTGTCGACTCCTACTTGCTTAGAAGGATCGGGTCCAGATTTAATAACTCGCTCAGCATCCCTAAACGTCACGTGTGTACCAATAACACGCTCGCCGGGGCACATATGGGTTTCATGATTACTTTTGCCTCTTTTGGTGTACCTATATGCATACAAACTACGGTGCACTTGTGCGAGGGTATTTTAGACATTCGATGGGTCATTCATGATGGCTCGTAGAAGTCCCTCTCTGTCGTAGTCTTTTCAGTATTTGTTTGTGGATAGTATGTTGGATGCACGACATGTCTCACGTAACGGTTCTTAAGCTTATACTCTTATTGCACGTTGTACATCTTTACTAGTGGGAGCACAGTGTATTGGATACATGGGGATCTTTTACAATAATTTGTAATAGCTTATATTTGTTATAATTTTGCAGTATTTTCTCATAGATAACATGTCAAATCCACGACAAGTCTTCTACGATGGCTTGTAGGTGCTTTCCTCCAATGTACATCACTTGGCATTTGCTTGTAAATAACGAATTCAACGCATAATGGGCTTCTGTCAGTAGCTCGCGGGAGCTTGTATTTGTTGAAGGTTGCTCGAGGACTATGTTGCACAAACACGGACACGGCGACACGGACACGACACGACATGGACACGGAACACGGCTTTTTTGAAAATATAGGACACGGGTAGGGCGCGGACACGGAAATACATTTTTTTTATATAATGTATATATATATTAATGTAATATCATATTAAAAGTGACAAACAATAATAAATGAATGACACGATAACTTGTCTGGCTTATAATATAAAATTTTAGTACAAAATATCTAGTATAACCACAAAAATATAAGCAAATAATCACTTACTACAACATCAAGCATTCAAGTTTCAACTAGTAGGATTAGCTTTAGAGGTTTGTTTTTGGCCTTCAATATCATCATCATTGAATATCACAACTTTCAACTCTGGTTCAACAAGAGAAAGATTTGTAATTGTGCAAAAAGAGAGGAGATGAAAATACCTTCACTACCAAAGAGAAATGAAAATGAGAATATTCAATGAATGGGTATTAAATGGAGACGTTGATTTGGTGTTGTGGATATGAAATAAGAAATTTAGTTTAAATCTCGTCAAATATAAGAAATTATGTTTTAAAAAATTATAAAATATTTAAGATACGCGTGTCCAACACGCGTGTCCAATTTATTTTTGATATTTTTTAATCGGACACGTTTTCGGCGTGTCGGATACATGTCGGAGGAGTGTTGGACGAGTGTCGTGTCGGACACGGTGTCGGACACTGCACGCCTCTTTGAGGAGAAGTGTCGGTGCATCATAGCTCGAGGATATCACTTTGTGGACATGACAAGTTCCCAATAGTGGTTTGTAGGTTTTACTTGCTTGTTCGAATGATGATATCTACTCTCATTGCACCTATCTGACACAATCATCCCTGAGGCAGTTGCACTTCATAATCATTATAAATGAGTTGTAGTGTTGAAGGAGCCTTATAATCTTCAAAAAATCATACTTGACATCTTTTATTAAATACAAGCTCCAAACTCATTCATCTGCATTTGATCAAGAATTCAAGATGGCTCTTTGACATTCATTAGAGATTTCGTGTCAAAACTCATAGGTAGAGATCTTATTGATCTCTCTTTGCAAGCAAGTTGTGTTATCCTCTTGGGAGCATCATATTTTATCATGAGATTTGATTATGTTATTGCTTAAGAGAAATTTCTTTGCTCCCCCTTCATCTTAGTTGTACTCAATTTGATTCTTGCTTGTATGTTGATTATCCCGTGTATTTCATTTGAATTCTGAGTTTGAGTTCAACTTGAGTTCATGTCCATGCTCAAATCAAACTCTTCTTGGTTGAGTTTGATTCAAGTCCTTACTTGAGTTCAACTACTCAAGTCAAATTTGAATCAAGTTCTTTATTCACAAGCTTGAGTTCAATGTCAAAGCTCACTTGGCATTCCAATCAAGTTCAAGTATGAACTTATTTCATTTAGATTCAATTATTTGTTAATCATTTGCTTTATGTCCAAATACAAGTCCATTTCACTGTTCAAGTTCAACCAAGTTCTATCCATGTTCATAGGTCCTCTGGTCTTGTTCGAGTACAAGTTCTATGTCCTTGCTCAAATTGTTCAAGTCAAGTCCTTTGTAGTCTCTTGAGTTCAATCAAATTTAAGTCTTATGATTTCAAATTTATTTAAGTCCATTTGGTTCTCATCCGATCTCACAAGTCCACCATTCAATTGAGTCCAAATCAGGTCCGAGTATGATCATACGTGCACCCGAAATTTTGGCAGCCTCCCGACGTCTCCTCCGTTTAGGGGAAAACTACGGAAAACTGGGCCTCCCGCCACGCTAGAGAAAAGCGTGCACGGTAGGTGCCCTCGGACGAGGACACTGTGGCCGTAATAATTTTTATTCCCCACCACGCCAGAGAAAGGCGTGCATGGGTTTTCGGGCACTGGTTTAAAATAAGCAATTTATAATTGACCCCACCTCGCCGTAGGCGTCGCACCGGGTTCCCTTCTCACCACGCTAGAGAAAAGCGTGCATGGGTGGTCGTTCGCCGCGTTGCAAGCGCCGGGAACGAGTTTTCAAAGTTTTAGGGTTTAGGAACTTTATACCTACGCGAGGTCGTTGGCACGTGGATCGAGGAAAGGGAGAGAAGCATTTCTTTTTTTAATTATAAGTAATCATGATTGATTATGACTAATCATAATTAATTATAATTGTCTTTAACTAATTATAATTAATTATAAGTTATTATAATTAATTACAAATAACCTTAATTAATTATAAATAATTTAATAGATAATTAATCATAATTAATTAATGTTAACTCTAATTAAGACTAATTAAAACTAATTATAATTAATTACTTAAAATTAATCATAATTAATTATAACAATTATAATTAATTTAATAATTACAATTAATTATAATTAATTAAATATAATAATTAATTTTTTTAATTAAAACTAATTAAAATTTATTAATTTTAACTATCATTAATCATAATAATTATAATTGATTAGAGCAATTATAATTAATTAGGATTAACTTTAATTAAAATCAATTTACTTTTAATCCTCCCCCTCTCCTCTGTCCACAGTTCGGCGGCATTACTGGATTTGGCCGAACCAGCACACGAAGGGGAGAGAGTTACCTTCACGGCAAGGGAGCGCCCGTTGTTGCTTCGATCAAAATGGCGTATCTCCCGATCCGACAGAAAGGGCACGTCGTCGAGGGAGGTAGAGATGAGCTCGGGTCTAGGGCTTCAAGAGGTCGGCTAAGGCAATGGGAGATCGGAGCTCGGTCGGGACTAAGGAGAAGGTCGGGTTGGTGCTCTCTCTCTTCTCTCTCTCTCTCTCTCTCTCTCTCTCTCTCTCTCTCTCTCTCTCTCTCTCTCTGTGGACCGGAAGAAGCAAGAGAATCGGGATGGATCCGACGGGATCTGGCTTCGAGCGGGAGAGATCGAGTCGTGTGTGGAGTCGAGCGTGGGAAGAGCAGCGAATGTTGTCCGCTCGGTTGGCTTTTAAAGGCGTTGGAGAGCATCGATCGAGAGGATTTCTGCAGGGATCGCGGGAATAGATCGAGCGGCGCCGAATGCACAGGGATTCCACGGGATTTGAGCGGGATTTGCGGGCAGGTTTCATGGATCCGATAGGTATGAACCCTCTTTTTTTATTCTTTTGGGTATGACATGAGGGTCAACAGGAAAGTTTTTCAATTCAAATCTAATTTAATACTAAATTAGATTGGATTTCCTTTCCATTGCCTAAATTGGATTAATGCATTAGGAAGCATTAATTTCTCTCCCCATCTCCCTCCTCTAAGCATGCCGCCGGCCCCCCTATTTGGAACCACTCATTTCTTTTTCTCTCTCCACATTGACATTACCTAAATTTGGATTTGAAATTCAAATTCAAATTCATAATTCCCACCCACTAATTAATTCCAAAATCTGAATTTAATTTCAGATTTATCCTTTTTCTATCCTCCACCCCAAACCCTAGCCCTCACTTAGCCAAAAAACTCCTCTCCCCTTTGGCGACTCCCCTTCCCTCCCTCTCATCTCTTGAGTTTACTTCTTCTCATGATTAGCAGAAAGAGGGAAAGAGACTACAACTTTCCCCACGACTTCTTGCCAATGCATAGCCGATCCCGATGTTGATCATGGTTTTGAATATGATAATCAAGGACGAATGGACATTTTGCACTCTCCCTTTTTTGGCCTAAATTTGGACGTCGATGATTCAGTGGAAAACTATCTTGACCGCATCCTCTTCACGTCGGCACCTTCGATTGAAGAGCATCTCCCAACCGGTTCGTGGAAGATCTTGGGACATCAACCTATCCAACCATCTCCGGCTACCTTTCCAACAACAAAGTTCCTAGGGTCCTTCCTAGTGGTGATCTCTTCTCTAGTGTGGAGCATCTTCATCTACTAAACCCTGGAGTAGTTGAGTGAGGAGATCCTCAAGGTGAAATCTCTTTTTATTAAATTACGGATTTTTGTTAATGCGCTCATAATTTTACTATTGTCTTTGAGATTTCATTAAATTGTCTTGTTAATCTACGTGTACTTCTTTGCCTAAACAAGTTGAAGATTACGAACTCCTAAAATCTTTGTTTGTTGTCACGATAACTTTCAATTGAAAAGCTTTTAACAATTGATCTTATTAATTTCTCGTGCACTCCTTGCATGTTTCACATTACTAACTATACGGTGAAGATCTTCAATTGGCCCTTTGCTCCAATTCTCAACAACAATATTCATTATTATTTACATTTGTGTGACAAAAGAGCTAGAGAAACGGATAATGTGATTTTAAATTAATATTTACCTTTCATCCCACTTTGCAAAAAAAAAGTCTATTAATAAGTTCGACTAATATTGTTTTCGTTAGACCGCATTAAACGACATAGAATTCAATCATCAAGTTAACCAGAATCTGTAGACAAGACTAGGTAAATTCTTGATAAAGTTAGACAGTATAATTGGCCAGACTTATGGTAAACAAAAAGCATGTATACTGAAGCAAAGCTATATAAAATGTAAGAAATACTGAAAATTTCTGCATAATAATTGAAAATATATATATTGAAAAAAAAAGTAGCAGAAAGCCACAAATGGTAAGAGAAAATGCAGTGTAGAGAGCAGTACGAACAAGGAGGAGAAGAGTCAGCTAAGAATGTGGGAGGAATAAAGATGGTAAAAGAAGAGGACAGGTTAAAGAGTAGAGGTGAGTGAAGAAGGCACAAGAATGATAGAGAGAAATTAATCACAATAACATAAGAAAAGGTATTACGGCTAGGAGGTGAAACAAAATAAATATAGAAAACAAAAAGGCAGAAACTATCCAGGAAACTATTAGACCGGTCCATTGGATCGGTCTAGCCGGTCCATACGGGACCGGCCCAGGCGAAACCAAGGCGGAAACGTCCGCCTCTCCTGTACGCAGATCGCAGCGCAAGCGCCAACAGAGCGGTTTTGGAAGGGTTTTTGAAGGAAGTTTAGGAGGGAATTTGAATGTAGTGACTGTTTAGGGATTTCCTTTTGATTTGTATGCATTAAATAGTTTGTTTTCCTGGGTTTAGGGCATCTTGAATTTGGCTGAAATTTGAGATCACTAAGGGTAAGGTTTCCTTTGGGCTCTAGCGGCGTCTAGAGATTGGAAGAGAACGTTCCTCCTCTCGAATAGCTGATCAATTGTACCTTACCCTTTCCTTTCCGTATTATTGGATTTCATGCAATAGAATTACTGTTTTGTTATTTTCCATTGGAGTTTGGAAGCGTTTTCTCATTGTTTTTGCTCTCTTGATAGGAATTACTTGAAATCTTCATGTGTTTCCTGTCAGAAACAATAGTGCCTGATCGCTAGTATGGTATCATTTCCACCTTAATTCATGGATAAATCAAACATTATCATAGTCAACAATCCAGTTGCAAAACAAACTTCAATAGTTAAAAAAATGGGAAAAGATAAATCCACCACACTGTCAACCTTTGAATGCAATCTCCCATATATTCAAACAAAATAAAATATAAAAACTGCATTATAAGCTTTAAGAAAGCAGCACTAATCTGTCCAAGTGGCTAGTGAGAACTATATCAATTTAAATAGCCACACAGCACAGGGTGAGTTATAAGGTGCCTATAAACTTAAAAATCAAGAACAACAAAGGAGTAGCAAGGAGAAAGTGGATGTATATTTACGTCCACTAACCAAGAAGCATGAAGACATCAATCACATGGGACTAAAGGTCAAACTTCAAATAAAATATTATTGATGATACAATATGCATAACAGTACAGGTCCATATGTAGAAAGAAGAAATGAATCAACCAACAAGATAACAAATATTAAAATTAAGCTAATGACATTCTTGGAACTAGAAAACAAAATTTGACATATCTACATCTTCAGAAAAATATCATAAACATTAGCCTAATCCCAATTACCTTGGGTCAAATTTGTGAAAATACGCATAATTAAACCACCATTAACCAATGAATGAAAGGTGATGAGATGCTTCTAACTATTCAAAGGCTTGATTAAGTCCCTTTTCGGCTAATAATGGCATTTGCAGTAATAATCACAAACAAGTCAACCAAGAAATGCTGAAAGCTAAAAACATTTCGAAGCAACAGAACCTTTTGTGAGAACTCAGCTCTCCAAAACGCAAGAGCATTCTCTAAATTCAACCCCACACCCTGCATGAAAGAAAAAATCATTATTAAAATTTGAGAAAGATCGTGTCATCAAAATTAAGTAATCTTCATCAAATATTCAACTAAATTTATCAATGAGTTTCTCAAAAAAATAGATCAATTCTAAAACTCAACCACTATAATTGATGGTACAGAATACAACACGTTTACAGGCTAAAAGAGAAAGTAATTTGAAGAGAAGCACTACAATTAAAAATAAAAGATTATGATTTAACTTTAACAATGCCATTACCGAAAACAAAATAGATCATTTAAAGGAATGATAAACACAGAAAATACCAAATGTGACATATTAATAAATATGAAATAACACCCTTGAATTTGTTAGTTCATATTATTTGACTCTATGCCCAATTAAAACCATAAAACGTTTGACCTCGATCCATTGATGATATCAATAGAAGGTTCATTCATTGCACACATGAAAGAAAACCAATTACTTACTGAAAAAAAATAAGAAACAAATAATACTCGAAGGAGAGAAGCATAAATATGGGGGGAGGATGTTCTGTAACTAGCTTCTGCCAGTCCATGGTATCTTATCTGAAGTTAGGTTCAAGGGTTAGTGAAAAACATCAAACTGGGTCCTCTTTCCTCAAATACCAACACCAGCGAGTTCATTGCAGCAGAGACGACATTCAAAGCGGGTTGGACAAGTACTATTCCTCCATTTTAGCCACCTTTACCTCTTCAAGGTATAAGCAATATGGTCGGAACCATCACACACCAGCTTTGGTGGGGTAAATTCACTTAAAGCGCTAAATCAGATATTGGAATACTCTAATTTTAACGCTTATAAGAATAAATCAATTTATCCAGACTTAAAGGGATATTATTCATATTATTAGGAAAAAAAACATAAATTCAGCAACATATTTGTAACACCTCATAGTACCCTTTAACAGTACCATAGAGTGAACATAACATAATATTTTTCCTTTCTCAAAACATTTATTACAATTTCTCACATTGAAAATTCATATAAAACAATCAACCATATTTCAATTAATACATCAACGAAAGCAACTAATAAATTAAAACTTCAATAAACATACTTACAAAGCCACTAAGGAAATCCAAATAAAATTCATTTCTGGAATATTTTCATACCTCACAAGTAGACTTTCTAACAAAGATAACCTTAACAAAAAAAAAGAAATAACTTGCAAAATTAATCTGAAATAATCTTCTCTTTTCCCTTTCCTGTAACAACAACCCGTAAGAAAATACTGGTAAGCTATGAGGCTCAATAAATTATGCAAATTAATTAACATTTAAAAGACAACAATAGGAACAAATCAAAATATTGAAATCATCACTGAAACATTGTAAAATTATAATTAACATTATTCTTTACTTCATTTGGAGTTTACAATAAATATCAATTTTAATCTGTAAAAGATTTGGATACACTTTCATAACAATATTCAATGGAGCTCAAGTAAACCTAGCATTATCACCATTGAATTACATAGAGGTCCCTTTTGCCTCTTTAGGGGTCCCTTTTGCCCCACCTGTTATGCAGATATCTTTTCTCCTGGGGTCCCTATTGTCCCACCTATAATACAGTTTTCATATTTGAATCCCTTTTGCCCACCTGATATTGCGGACATTATATCATAAAATAATCAATCTTTACTTAAATTTGATATTCCATATACTTCACGTATTCATAAGTTATACATGATTTGCAATATATAAAATGTTATAAGAATATGTACCTTCTGTATCTTACACTAATTACATACTAGAATACCTTGTCAATATAAACTTTAATGAATTCCTATCAATTTAATATCAAATATGAAAACATTCAACTCATCATTGTACATTTTATTTTTAACATTAATAATGCATGTAAACAAGTGATCAATCATCCATGACAACATTGGAATATACTCATTATCATTATTGGAATATTCATAAAGCATTATAAATATATGCAGAATCAATAATTATGGCATTTGTGTACTAAACTTACACAACTTACTTTCTTAACATACACAACTTAGTTCCTTGAAGAGTGGTCTCTTCCCAACCTACATGACGTTAACTTCTTCTTTGATACACTAACCCAAAACCTTCTTTCTGCATAAATATACGAATAATCCTACAATCCGAATAGGTTATCATCTTTTAGAAATGTTACTAAATTTATATAATATAAAATATAACAATAAATAGTATACTTCTTACCTTCTTTTTCCTTTAAATTTCCTTTCTAGTCTTTCTTCACTATGTCTTCAATTCATACTCACCCTTATATCAAACTACAGTTCATCACACAATTTCATATTAATCACATCCAAATCCTAGCGAATCTTGTTACATTTAATTGCAAGTTTACTTACCTAAATTTTGTATTTCACAAAATCTTCTTCCCACACACTTCACTGCACAATAATATTGATGAGGACATCGTTAGAGATTTCGACACATGTACTATCAGGAGACGCCGGAGATCGACGGCCACGATCATGAGTTTTATTTTGAGTCATTTTATGTAGTAGTTTTTGATTTTTATGTGTTTCCGTTTTTGCCCTTATGGGTATTTAGTCGCTATTGTAGCCCAAGGGGCATTTTAGTCTTTTGTTTTCTTTTTCATTTGGTGGCCTATATATATGGCCCTTTTCTCATGTAATAGAAGTTTTTTGATGCATGAAAAAATATCTTCCTTTGTTCTCTTTGTGAGTGCAGCTCTCTCTCAAATCTCTTAGTGAGTTTTGAGAAGAGCTAGATCTCTTTGTGAGTTCTAGGCCTTCTTCTCCATTATCTTTGTGATCAAGTGGTGTGGGAAATCAAGGTGAAGCTGTGGCATATTAATCCCTAGAAGAATTGTAATTTTCTTCCCTCCCTGGATCCTTGCCGCCGCCCCTTCCCCTCCCCTCACCCTGTTGCCGCCGCCTCCCCCCCCCTCCCTGGAACCATCCAGATCGCCGGCTTCCAAGGTCCATCCCGCCGGCCAATCCTCCACCCATCAGCCGCCGGCCAGCTCCAGCCCGCCGGTCCCCTCCCACCTTGCCGCCGCCTCCTTCTCCCCCTCTTTCGAATTTCAAATCTGAAGTTTGGGAGTTTCATTAGCCATTAAATGTTTCCTAAATTGCCTCATTAATTCATGCAATCACAATAAATTGAAATTGAATTTCGAATTTGAAATTCAAATTCAATCGAATTGATTGTTTTAATTTAGGAACCTTCATTCTTTATTAAAACTGAAATTTTAATTTCAGATTTTAATAAAATCTTGAAATTAAGACTAGTGGTCCCCACCTACGTAAAACCTCAACGCCACCTCACCTCCTACATGGCCGGCCCCTTAATGGCCACCTCTCTCTCTCCTAATCACCTTAATAGCTCCACAAATTCAGCCCCAAATTCCCCTCTCTTTACCGCCCCCCTTCCCTCCTTGATTTAATTTGAATTTCAAATTAAATCCCACCATTAAACCTCCCAAATTCTGAAATTAAGTCAGAATTCCTGCACTCTACCATTTGACCCGTTCTCCACATCCATGGACGGCCGATCCCGACATCAACCATGGCTTCGTCTTTGATGATCAAGGAAGAAAGGCTGAGACGTTGGATGCTCTCTAGTCCTCCCATGGACTACCCACCACCGGCTCCCACTCCAACGGACTACACTTTGTGCGCCATTTGTCTCCTAGTGGCATCGCTCGGTTGCTCTCAATCTTCCTCCATTAAAAGTGCCACCAACAAGAGAGTGAGTGAGAGACCCAAGGTGAAAAGCTCTATTTGTTAATTGTGGATTATTGTTTCTCTCCATAACATTACTATCTAATTCTATGTTGTCAATTTGATATTGTCCCATTAATCTAGTTGTAACCACATGCCTTACTTAATTTCGACTTGATAATTCCGAGAACTTAATTTGGGTAAGCATTAATTCTATAATTAGCAAAGCTTTAACAATCTTATATTAAAATCCCCAAGCAGTTTTTGTTTCCATGCATTACGTTTCACATCAAATATGAATTGCACTGCTTTCACCGAATTTCATTCCAGTCAACAGTGCCAAAACCCTCCTCCACAGTAGCCGAACTGTACAGAAACTGAAATTCCCAGGAACACTATTCTGAATACAGCAAGTGTATTCTGCACTATGCCAAACTTACATGTGCACTGCCGATTCAAATATAGGAAGTTCTGCTATGCGGCTCAATCAAAAAAATTCTTCAGAATGGATCACTATGCCGCCCTCTACCACAAAGCCGAATTGAATCTACAATTCTCCACCCGGTTTCCCCTGTTGCATTCATTGAAAACTGCTGCTTGCGTAACCATTCCCCATGCCTATGACTTCAGAATACCAAAAAGGATAAGCACCCATTCAGCTAATAAAATGCACAGTTATTAGAGTAATTTGGTTGTAATTTAAATAACTAATTAAAGTAGATATATATTTAAATGGAATTTCTATTTTTTATTACCTATATTGTCTGGATATGACAATATTAAAGTTTGAATATTCAAAATATACCACAGGATTTTAAATGTAAATATGTTATCCATAAACCTAGATAATTATCACGCAACTATAGAGAGGTCTTTCAATTGTATAGAGTGCCCCTAGACAATTCAAAAAAAATGGTCTTGATGTTGTGCAGACCAATCATCCCTCAACATAAAGTTGGCAGGAATTTTGAACCAAACTAAGAGGTGCCTCTCATTATTAAGAAGCATAAAGGCCAAGCCAATCAACCTAATGACCTAAAAACCAACACTTCATTTCTCCAACCAAAGGTTGTTACTGTGGGCTCCGAAAATTCGGCCCCGGCCTCCCCGTCGCGCTTTTCTTTTTATTTTTTGGCGAGGGGAGTTTTAACTGAATAAGTTCCGAGGCAAATTTTGGAAGGCAGATGGGTTTGTAGATAAGACACTACCCAGAGATTTCGCCCTTATTTTTGCGAGGACTTTATGATCTGAGTTCTGGTTTCCTATAGGCGCAAGCCCCTATAGTTAATTACCCCTCCCGATAACGAGAGAGAACTTTCGATTAAGGCTAGTCGTCGATCAGATACGTAGAATATACGTGTTATCTGGCATATAGTAGCAGCAATGGGTTTAGGATATTGGTAGAAATTGGATTTGGAAACTGAAGAATTTTGTTTGGAAGATCTGGAAAAATTTTATATTTAAAATAGAAATTTCACCATCGTTCACTTAAAGCGGATGGTGGGGGAATGGATGATGGGCTCGATCAAGATCCCATGGTTCCGTCGTCCCGAGCCATCGTGGTCCCTGGTCTACTTAGTCAGAGGAGGTAGTCGACCCAACCTGACAGAAGGATCCTTGTTGGCAGCCATGGATTGCTTCGTCCAAGGGGACCTTGTAGACCTGGGATGGGTGTTTGTCTAAGGGGACAAATTTGAATCCACCTTAGCTAACAGAGGGCTTTGTGCCCTATCGATCATATCATATTGATTCATATCTTAAGGATTTGATGCCACTAAGGAACGTATTGGCTCTGGCCATAACCGCTATCTGTGGTGCCATTTGGCGGCAAAACCACTCGGTTCAGAGGGCCCCGGGTCGTCGTAACCGTTTATCCTGCGGTGCCATTTGGCGACAGACCGCCGGTTAGAGGACACGTACCACATCCTTACTGGCAGGAGACTGTTTTGAGAATGGATCCTAGTGATATTTTCGACTAGGCATTTCGCTCTTTGTGAGCTGAAGTAGTTTTTGAATTTGCCCGCCTTGGCAAACTGTTGCGGAGGGCGGGTGGATTTTGCTTTAAGCGGTTGGATGGATATATTTCAATTTTAAACACATGGAATTTGGAATGATTTTGAATTTTTGGAGTATTTGGGTGGCATTTGAAAATATTTGTGAACCCCTCCGGTTGAGATCATCGTTCAACACGGCCATCATCGGGGTGTTTTGGGGTCATTTCCATTTATTGATTCAACCTTGTCGACTCTGTCTGACTGTCGAAAGAGGATCGGGTTTGTCGTAGGCTTCGTGCCTTTGTTTGTAAATTTTCTTGATTGTAGGCCTTGAAGGCCTAATATGAATGTATAAGATAAATATTCAGGTCGACTTCATGACCGTATATTTATCTGATAATTTGAACACTGTCTACTCCCATTTACTTGCTTAGGAAGATCGGGTTTCGTAGGCTTGGTGCCTTTGTCAGTGAATTCTCTTGATTTTAGACCTTGAAGGTCTAATGTGAATGTATTTAAACAAATACACCGGTCGTCACAACCATGTATTTGTTTGGTAGTATGCACCCTGTCGACTTCTATTGATCCGTATAGAAGGATCAGGTTCGAACCTGGATTCACTTATTGACCCGCGCAGCATCCCTAGGCGTCACGTGTGTACCAATAACACGCTCGTCTGGACCCACGAGGGTTGAGATTGTACTTTCCCCTTTAGTGTACCTATGTGTATACAATTTATGGTGCACGTGTAAGGGTATTGCAGTATTTGTAGTTGTGCAGGTGATTGTCCTTTTGAATACACAACGTTGTATTTAAGAGCTTGTACACGCCTTCTGTCCGCTAGTACGAGTGTTGCAGATCCGGTGGCGTGGCGTTGTAGATTATAGACGCCTTCTGTCTGCTTGCATAAGTGTTGCAGATCCGGTGGCGTGGCGTTGTTGTCTTGATATTGACTCCCCCTTTTCTCATTCACCGGGGGTAGGGTTCTTCTTGAAGTCCGTGGACATTATTTTGAAATGGATTCTTTTTAAGATATTCAACGTTGTAGATTTGATATTTCTGGTATTTGTGGATGCCAGAGTTGTTTCCCTTCCTGAATACAGGATCAAGAAGATCTTGATCACCGTTGTCATAGGTGATATTTATACTTGTGTCCACAGTGGATCATTGCACTCACGATATATACACCGTTGTTATCCACAAGTAGTTTGTACTCATTTGTGGGGGACCGCTGTATCTACTATGAGCTCCTAGGAGTATTCGTAGAAGAACCCTTGTCTTTGCATCATGACCACCTTTCACCAATCTCAGGTGGGTTGTTGATTGTTTTTTTTTTCGTTTGTAGAGGACGAGTCTTTGATTGCTGGTCTCCAGTATTGTCATCTCAATCAACAGGCACTTGTTTGTATTGGAGATCATATTGGCATATACGGCAGTCGTATATGAACTTTGCAACTCGTTACTGTTGTTTGCCAATATAGTTCATTTGACCTCGTAGGGACCGTTGTAGGAGATGTACTTGTACTTGTGCCCACAGTGGTTCGTTGTGCATACGACATACACACTGTTGTTATCCACAAGTATCCATTTGTGCAGGACTGCTGTATCAACTACGACCTCCTGAAGGTATTTGCAGAAGACCCATTGTTTTCGCACCTTATCCACCCTTTCATCAATTTCGGGTGGTTGGACAATTGTATTTGCTGTAGGGACAAATCTTCGATAACCATATATGGGTAGGACTCGTACACCTGACAGGTGTCTGTTGCCTCTTACAGGTATAATGCATTGACTTTGTAGGAACTGTCGTATTTACTACGAGCTCCTAGGAATGTTTGTAGAAGAACCATTGCTCCTGCATCAAATCCACCTTTTCACCAATCTCAGGTGATTTGATTGTACTCGCTTGTAGGGGCGGATCTTCTACTATCAAGTAGTAATGCTGCCTTCTCAATCTACAGGCAATATTGCTAGCATTGGAGGTTTCAATGATGTATTTGGGGGACATACACATTGAGCAACCATTCGTTGTCCTTGTGAGTACATTGCATTTAACTTTGTAGGAGCTATTATAAGAGTTCGTTGCATTTGCTTAACACTGAACTGTCACTTCTTGTCGTTATGTCGCCTGATAGTTCTTGCATCTCAACCATCAAGCGAGTTGTACTTGGAATCGACATTTAGTTTGAGTTGGAACTTTGTATTTATTTAGATTGGAGTTCTATCAAGTTCCCAAGCTCAATATGCAAGCTCTAGTTCTATGTCCCCTGTAGTCTGAGTTTTCAAGTTCAAGTACATGTTCGAGTGCTTGTTCAGAGTCTTCTAAAGTTCTTGCAAGTGTAATTTCATATTTTGAATTAATTTGAATTTGGTTTTATTTTGATTTTATTTCATTTGGCCTTTAGGAATCATTTCAATTTTGTTCCGGTCCTCTGCTCGTGTTCAATCAAGTTCAATAGTCCACAAGTCCATAGTTTGTTCATTTGAGCCCCAATATTTATTCTTTTTTAAGTTCAAAACAAGTCCAAGTGCAGCAACATTTCACCCGAAATTTCGGCAACCTCCCGGCGTCACCCCCATTTAGGGGAAAACTACGGAAAACTGGGCCTCCCGCCATGCTAGAGAAAATCGTGCACGGTAGGTGCCCTCTTTCGAGGACACCGCGGCCGTAAAATCTTTGTTCCCCCACCACGCCAAAGAAAGACGTGCATGGGTCTTCGGTGCCTGTTGCAAAAGAGAAGCAGTTGTTTCCCCGCAAGCGGGTACTTATGAGTATCCCAGTCTCGTCGTAGGCACCGCACCGGGTTCCCTTCCCACAACGCTAGAGAAAAGCATACATGAGTTGGTTTTCCGGTTCGACACTAACGCCGAGAATAGGATTTGGAACCGAGTGTCACTCGCCTACCTCATCGTAGGTGTCGCGCCGGTTGCCCCTCCCACCACGCTAGAGAAAACCGTGCATGGGCAGACCACCGACTCGACACACAGGCCGAGGTAAGAGAGAGAGCGACGGTTCTAAAAGTTATACCTTTGGCGACCAGCGGATCGGCGGTGGAGGCTCGGACGTCGAGGTAAGGGACAGGCACATATAATTCATTATTATTTTTTATTATAATTTATATTAATTACAATAATAATAATTAAATAATTATTATTGATAATTAATTATTAATTAACAATTAATTATAATTAATAAATTAATTATAATTATAATTAATCAACGACTAATTATAATTAATAATTAATTAATAATTATTAATTAATTATAATTAGATAATTAATTATTATAATAATTAAGTAACTATTAAATATAATTAATAAGAATTATAATAAAAATAATAATAAATTAAAATAAAATAAAAATGAAATCAAGAGGAAATCCCTCTGCTCGGCCGTTTCAGGTATTTGGCCGGATTTAGGCTAAATCCGGCCAACGGTTTCGGTGCGCGCGTTAGATCCCGGCAATGGTTAAATCCCGAACTAAGGATTCACGGCTTAAACTCCGTATTTACTAAATCCCTTGTTCGGCAGATTTACGGGATTTTGGCCGGAGAAGCGCGTGAGCAGGGAGAAAGTTACCTTCACGGGCAGTGAGCTCCCGTAGTTGCTCCTGATCAAAATGCAGTGACTTCCGATCCTACAGAGAGGGAATGTCGTCGAAGGGGCTGGGCCGAGCAGCCACACAGGAGCCGGAGGAGTAGCGCCAAAGGGAGAGTTTTTCTCACAGCCAGCAAGCTCCTGGTTCTTGCGTCCGATCAAAATGTCGTAACTTTCGATCCGACCGCAAGGGAAAGTCGTCGGAGCGAAGTCGTTCGGCCACGGAGGAGCTGGACAAGCGTGTTGGAGGGAAAGGGATTGAGGCTTCGACGTCGGACTGGAGTTGAGGGAGGCAGAGCTCGATCGGAAGCAGCGACGACAGTGAAGGAGCGGAGCGAGGCAGCGAGAGCTTTGCTCTCTCGTTTCCCTTTGGTATTTAACGACTCAAACTAGTCGTGTGGGATGAGACGTTGAATCGTGCGAGCCTCGACGTGCGACGTGGAAGAGGCGATCTCGGCATGCCAGGGACGTGGGATGGCAGAGAGCAGGTGAGATTTGAAATTGATTTTTTTTTTTTTCTTTTACTTAATAGAGGTCAACAGTTACTTAAAGAATTATGTTCGATATTTTCCATGATGCTACCAAGGAATAAGACAAAAAAAGATATTCTAAAAACACCCTTAATTCAATCAATGCCAATACAATTGTAGTGTATTTTTGTTAAGTCCGCCATGCATATTTAAAGTCCATTTGTTGACCTCATTTTTTAATGAGATTAACTAAACTTGAATTTTGCCAAGCCTGGTCTAAGAGACTGCCTTCGCTCTATTGTAGAGCCAATCATATATGGCCTCCTAGGTAGACACCCTTAACCTTAGCTTAGCCAAGAACTACAAATCCCAAACTTCGAACTCCACTTCACATGGTCCTAGGATACCTTTCCTCTATTTAAGTTTAAGGAATTGTTTCCTTTCCTCTTCCATAGCATGGTTTGGCCACCATTTCTTCATAGTTGATAAGATTTTGGGCTCATCATCAATGCCATTGGTGCTGGATGCTATTGATGTCATCCTCAACGTTGAATCATTCTAGTAACATTACATCAAACTCTCCTTGCCGTAAAAGTGGCTTCTTTTTACATGATGTCATTTCTTGAGGCTCTTAAGAAAAATAAGTCTCCAATGGTGGATCAAAAAGAACTTATCGTCGTTAAGAGGATGGAAGTTATTTTCTTCGCTGATAAAGAGATTTTACCCTCCTTGAGAGATCTCTTCTAGCCATCACATTTGGATGTCTTAAAAATATTTTTTTCTAGGCTTGGTTTGCTGGGAACTGTATTGGTGAACTAGTACAACTTCACACACATTCATTTATCATTCGAATGAGAGATTATCCGAGAAATTTTTTTCATTGCACATACAAGAGTAAGGATTCTTTTCTCATGGTTAAAAATTTGATCACCTTTACTTGATAATTACCAAGAATACCATATTACCATGATTTGGATACTTTTGCATTATCCAAGTCTTTATTTTATTAACCATAAGACACTTTTTCTATAGGAAAGATATTCCGAAAACTGATGCAAATTGATATGGCTACTCACGAATGTTTATAGATAACTTAGTGCTTGTATTTTACTCAAATTAGATATTTTGAATCACCAAGAGTTTAAATGCTCTCTTGAAAATTGGTGTTGCCAAGTAGTTTAAAAAACTTTTCTTAAACAATGTACTATTATCATTATTTTAAGCACAGAAATAATGAATGCTTCAAAATCAATCGAAATATGAAAATAAAAAAGTTCCCAAGCCAATAATGGGCAGCATAATTCTCTACATAAAGAAAAGCGAATCCCTAAAATTCTTAAATGTATTTCACATAAACAAGACAAATGCATAACCCTTCATAGGGAAAAGGGAAAAAAAGCTAGGAGTCTTTAACAAATCAACATAAGTACGTGAACATATAATCTTAATGATTTTAATGTAGATTTGGAATATTAAAGGCATCGCTAAATCCCAAACAAAAAAAGATAAATAGAAACCTCTTCAAAATGCATCATCTCAACATTATTTTCATTCTTGAACCTATGGTTAATTCCAATAAAATTAATATATGTTGAACAAAAATGAACACATGAAGTGTAACTTTAGTAGTAATAAATCTAATGGGGGATTTTGACTTTGGTGGATTAAGTCATTAATAAGAGTACACGTTTTAAATATCTCGGGTCTATTGTCTAGAGTGATGATAAAATAGAGGGGGATATTATTAGAAGAATTCATGTTCGATGGTTGAAGTGAAGGAATGCATAAGGCCTGTTGTGTGATAGAAAAATACCCATCAAACTTAAGGGAAAATTCTATACAATGGTGGTGAGACATACAATGTTTTATGGCGCATAATGTTGGCTATTAAAAGAAAATCATCCAATTATGTTAACTGTTGCAGAGATGAGGATGATCGGGTGGATGAGTGGTTTTACTCTAAGAGATAGAATGTGAAACAAGCATACATGTAAAATGTTGGAGTAGTTCCAGTGCTAGATAAGATTAGGGAGTTGGGAGTGTTTCCTTAGATGGTTTGGTAACGTAAAATGGCAGCCTTCTAATGACTCATTTAGGAGAGTAAACGTATTAGATTTGGTATATGCTAAGAGAGGTAGAGGTACGGCTAAATAGACTTGGTTAAAAAATATTAGAAATGACCTTTTTTTATTAGATTTAAATAGATAAAGGCTTGATGTTATTGTTATTGTTGAACAAAAATCTTGGTTGATGCTTTTACAAACTCTAACAAGATTTATTTTTTTCAAGAATCCTATTCAATGAGTTAATGTTTTGAATTCATCTCAAAATTTTCATACAAAAATTTCTTTTGATGATATGGTGGCCTATGCTTCCTTTATTTAAGTTGATAATCTTAGAGATGGTGGAAACAAACTTTGGGTTGACCTCAACAATATCCCTAAGACTATAATTCTTCAATGAATGATTAGGGGAAATTTCAATATTTTTTTAAATCCTACATAAAGGAAAAGCTATCATTCCACTAATAAAGGAGTCATGGAGGATTTTTATGGTAGGACTGTTGACCCGTAACTGTATACAAAAGAAAAAAAAATTTCATTTCGCGTACCTGCCCGACATCTGCACGACGATCGCACGTCGTCGCCGCTAAAATCCCGTAAATCTAGCGACGCGTCATTTCTCCCACGACGCATTCACGTCGTTAAAGAGCCAAGGAAAAAAGGCATTCGGTTCCTCTCTTCCGCTCATTCTCCCGAGCTTCCCTCTCTTGCTCTCCCTCTTTCATTGTTGTTCGGCTTCGGTGCTTCACAGGAGGTGTAGAGATTGAAGGCGTCGCTTCTTCTACTCCTTCGGGGCTGTTCGACTGTGCACCTTCGACGACATTCCCTATGAGTTGAATCGGAAGCAACGACATTTTGATCGGAAGCAACGGACGGGAGCCGCTCACCGTGAAGATAACTCTCTCCATTTCGCGTGCTTCTTTGGCTCTGATCGTGGCTGTCGACTTCGCTCCTGTGACGACATTCCTTTCCTAACGGATCGGAAGTTCGGCATTTTGATCGGAGGAGACAACGGGAGCAGCTCACTGTGAAGTTAACTCCATCCCATTCGCACGCTTCTTCGGTCCTCCGTAGCCGTTCGACTTTTGCTCCTCCGGCTATCTCCCCCCTCTCAATTGAATCGGAAGCTCAACATTTTGATCGGAGCCAGTAACGGGAGCTCGCCGGCAGTGTAGGTAACTTTCTCCTTTTGGAGTGCTTCTCGACTAAATCCCATATCCGCCAAATCAGACAGAGGGGAGAGAGAGGGATTAACCTATTTAATTAAAATTAATTTTAATTATATTTATCCTAATTAATTTTAGTTATTATAATTAATTTTAATTAAATGATTATAATTAATGTTAATTAATTATAATTAATTTAATTAAAATTAATATTAATTAATTATATTATAATTGTTTTATTATTAATTATGATTGATTAATATTAATTAATTAAGGTTAATTAATATTAATTAGTTTTAATTAATTGAAATTAAATATAATTAATTATCTTAATTAATTATAATAATTATGATTAATTACTTTAATTAATTATAATTAATTTTAAATAAACATAATTATTTAAGGATAATTATAATTACCAATTAATTATAATTAATATGTCTTCTCCTTGGCCTCGACTTCCGTGCCCACCTCCGTCGGACTTCAAGGTATAAGTTTTGAAACCTTGGCTCTATCTCTTACCTCGTCCCGCGTGTCGAGTCGGCGGTCTGCCTATACACGCTCTTGTAGCGTGGGGGGAGGGGCAACCGGCGCGACACCTACGACAAGGTAGGCGAGCAACCTTTGGTTCCGGATCTTGCCTCGACTTCCGTGCCCACCTCCGCCGGACTTCAAGGTATAAGTTTTGAAACCTTGGCTCTATCTCTTACCTCGTCCCGCGTGTCGAGTCGGCGGTCTGCCTATACACGCTCTTGTAGCGTGGTGGGAGGGGCAACCGGCGCGACACCTACGACAAGGTAGGCGAGCGACCTTTGGTTCCGGATCTTGCCTCGACTTCCGTGCCCACCTCCGCCGGACTTCAAGGTATAAGTTTTGAAACCTTGGCTCTATCTCTTACCTCGTCTCGCGTGTCGAGTCGGCGGTCTGCCTATACACGCTCTCGTAGCGTGGTGGGAGGGGCAACCGGCGCGATACCTACGACAAGGTAGGCGAGTGACCCTCGGTTCCAAATCTTGTCCTCGAGCCTCTTCCACCTCTGCCGGGTCTTCAAGGTATAAATTTCTAACTCCAATCCCGTTCTCGACGTTTGCAGCGGACTGGAGAACCACCTATACGCGCTCTTGTAGCACGGTAGGAGGGAGCCCAGTGCGATGCATACGACGAGGTGGGAGAGCCCTATACACGCTCTTGTAGCGTGGTGGTACGTCACTGCTGTTCTGGTACGTCACTGCTGTTCTGTACGGGTACTGCTGAAGGCCCCATACACGCTCTTGTAGCGTGGTGGGATGAAATTTTTGTACGGCCGCGGTGTCCAAGGACACCTACCATACACGCTCTAGTAGCGTGGTGGGAAGGCCCAGCTCCCCAATTTTCCCCCAAACGGGGGATATGCCGGGGTGCTGCCGAAATTTTCACTGAAATGCATAAAGACTTGAACAATTCGAAGACCTTCTTGGACAACAATATAGAAGACCTGTACTCGAACAAAAATACACGGAACTTGAAGGCTTGGACATCAGGGGATCCGAACATAGAACTCAAACTCAAGTGAGCTCTAACATGAATTGAACAAAATTTTAGAAGGCCTGAACTCAAATGAGAACTTCATTGAAATAGAACCTGAACTCAAGTGAAATACAACGGATCTGAACTCAAAGCAGAAGCGTGTGAACATTGAATTTGAGTTGGGCAGTATCAAGTGGAGCTTGAATACAACGAACTCCTACAATAGTTCCTACGAGATCAAATGCACCACACTTTCAAGGACAATGAGGGAGACTCAAGCATGAGTTGAACTTTGAACTCGGGTCCGATGGAATACATAGAATTGGGACTTTGGGTGAATGAACCAATCAGAGTCTAAATGCACAGTTTTCTAAATTAATAGCAAGCTACAAGCGGGGGAAGAAATCCCGGTGCACACGAAAGATGTGTTAGTTCCTACAACAATCCCTACAAGTGCCTGTTGATTGAGATGGCAATACTGGAGATCAGCAATCAAAAACCCGTCCTCTATAAACAAATCCAGACATCAAACCACCTGAGATTGGTGACAGGTGGGCATGATGTAGGCAACAATGGGTCTCCTACGAACAGTTTCAGGTGCTCGTAGTGGATACAACGGGTCACTGCAAATAACTACAAATCACTTGTGGATAACAACAGTGAGAGTCTCGTAAGCATAGCGATCCACTGTGGACACAAGTATTGATATCATCTACGACAGCGGTGATCAAAATTTCCAAGTACACAAGGTACAAAGGAAACCCGATGTACGAATAAAGACATCCCCTGGCAAAAGGAAGGACATGTTTGAACAAATTAGAACCAAACTTCCTGGTGTTTTAAAGTCTCTTTTTGGTTCTATAATTAAGAAGAGAACAGTTCGGGTGCCCACAAACACCAGAAATAACATGTCCGCTATACTGAAGATCTAAAAAGAGTTCTTCCCAAATCAGCAGTCAATGACTCTAAAGTCCGGAAAGTCCTTCCCCGGTGATTGAGAAAGGGGGAGTCAATATCAAAATCCAACGCCACCGGATCCGCAACACTCGTATTAGCGGACAGAAGGCGTGTATAAGCTTTCCAATGAAAAGTTGTGTGCATCCAAACGATAGTTATTTACACAACTACAAAATATTTTAAAGTACCCCCACATGAGTGCACCGTAGTTTGTATACACATAGGACCACAAGGGGTAAATACAATTATAACCCGCATGGGCCCCGGCGAGCGTGTTATTGGAACACACGTGATGCCTAGGGATGCTGCGCGGGTCGATAAGTGAATTCAGGTTCGAACCTGATCCTTCTATACGGACCAATAGGAGTCGACAGGGTTCGAACCATTAAACAAATACATGGTTGTGGGGATCAATGTATTTGTTTCAATACATTCATATTAGGCTTTCAAGGCCTACAATCAGAAGAATTCATTAAATAAAAGGCACAAAGCCTACAAGATACCCGATCCTCGATCAACAGCTTGGTCGAGTCGACAAGGTTCAATCAAATGGAAATGACCCCAAACACCCCGATGATGGCCGTGTTGAACGCTAATCTCAACCGGAGGGGTTCCCTAATATTTTTAAATGTCCTCCAAGCTCCACCCAAAAATCCAAAATTCAAAAAAAATCCCAAATTCCAAAAATATTTAAAATTGAAATAAATCCATTAACACTTAAAGCAAAATTCATCCACCCTCCGCAATAGTCTGTCGGGGTAGACAAATTCAAATAAACTCTAGCTCACAAAGAGCGAAATGCCTAGTCGAAAATATCACTAGGATCCATTCTCAAACAATCTCCTGCCAGTAAGGATGTGGTACGTGTCCTCTAACCGGCGGTCTGCCGCTAAATGGCCACCGCAGGATAAACGGTTATGACGACCCGGGGCCCTCTGAACCGAGTGGTTTTGCCGCCAAATGGCACCACGATATACCGGTTATGGCCAGAGCCGATACGCTCCTTATTGGCATCAAATCCTTGAGATATGAATCAATAGGATATGATCGATAGGGCACAAAGCCCTCTGTCAGCTAAGGTGGATTCAAATTTGTCCCCTTAGATAAACATTCACCCCAGGTCTACAAGGTCCCCTTGGACGAAGCAACCCATGGCTGCCGACAAGGATCCTTCTGTCAGGTTGGGTCGACTACCTCCTCTGACTAAGTAGACCAGGGACCATGATGGCCCGGGACGACGGAACCATGGGATCTTGATCGGGCCCATCATCCATTCCCCCACCATCCGCTTTAAGTGCAAGATGGTGCAATTTCTATTTTAAATATCAAATCTGCCCAAATTTTCAAACTCTCCAAATTTTCCCAAATCTTCCAAAACCCAATTCTTCAATTCCCAAATCAAAAATCTTCAAAATATCCAATCCCAAAATCCATTGCTGCTACTATATGCCAGATACACGTATCTCTATACGTATCTGATCGATGACTAGCCTTAATCGAAAGTTCTCTCTCGTGATCGGGAGGGGTAATTAGCTATAGGGGCTTGCGCCTATAGGAAACCAGAACTCAGATCATAAAGTCCTCGCAAAATGAGGGCGAAATCTCTGGGTAGTGTCTTATCTACAAACCCATCTGCCTTCCAAAATTTACCCCGGAACTTATTCCGTTAAAACTCCCCTCGCTCAGGCATAAAAAAGAAATCGCGCAGCGGGGAGGCCGGGGCCGAATTTTTGGAGCCCACAGATTTCTGGCGACTCCGCTGGGGAATGGTTTCTCTTTCCATCTCTGGCTAGTCACTTATATGCTATAGTAGTAGCTAATCTATACTGAATTCTATACGGTGAACATCAGGATGTGACATTTGGTTCTTATGCCAAAGATCCATCATTGAAAGGTCCCGAAAATGAATCTTTTAAATAAGATCAATGGAAATTTGTTTGGCAGGGTTTTAAATTCCATGCTAATTTTCCTGTTTCTGCTATTCGTTCTGCGTTATTTTTTTTTATGAAAGTGTAAGGTGATGTATCAATTCTGATCACTAAACCCTGCCTTTCATTTTTCTTACAGAATTGAAATGCAGGACACACCGATGACCGTCCAACTGGGACGAGGAGCCAGAATTCAACTGGCGAATGCTGTCATAGAAATTGGAAACACTGGAGCCACTATTCACTTTGGTGGACTCGAATTCTCAGCAGCTACTGCAAGGGCTGCAGCTATCCCTGTGTACGGCATAAACTCTGAAGAATTTTCTGAAAGGTATCACTCTGCAAGGAATGCCACTAGAGGTGCTGCTCGAGGAAGAGTTTCTGTCTTTGAAAGGTTGTCCCAACCTGAAACCCTTACTGCAAAGAGGGTTGTTGATGGAAGGAAAGTTTCTGTGGTGACTGCCAACACCACTAACCTGCCCAGAGAGACTGTTGCATCTGGGAGGTATGATGCTGAGGCTTCCTCATCTGGAGGAAGGCTTACTAGAAGGCAAAGGAGGAAGAGAAATGCGGAGCTGCGTGCTCAGCAGCTGACAGTACCAGTCCATCCCTCCAACCTGCCAGCACCAGAACCAGAAGTCAATATCCCCACTCAAAATAAGTTTTCTAACTTGAAGTGGGTAAAGAGAAATAGCTCATCTTGTGAGCTTAAGCAATCTTTCTGGGAACGTCGACCTGAAGCTCCAACCCCTCAGAATATACGAGAGCCCGAACGTCTGTCTGCCCGGGTACATCGAGTTTTGAAGACAATCAAGGAGAAGGGCTTAATAAAAAAGAAGTTTCAGAGGCCACTGATCGTTGAGGCCCGAAGAACCCCTCCCAGAGAGAGGCTATCATCTGCTATGATAACAGAATGGAGAGGTTATCGACGACAAGCTCCGCAGGAAGCACATCAAGGCGTGACACTTGGACCTCGTGTTCAAGAATCCGTCGCCGAAAGGGCCCAGCGGAAAGGCAAACAAGTTTGGAGGTCGAAGCCTCGAAGAGAAAATATCTCTGAAGAAAGAATTAGTTCGGGTGTGATATCCTGAACAGTCTACCTGAGATCCGCACCTGCCAACAGAACTCGTCAGAAATGGGTCCAAAAGAAGGCCCATAATGACGACAATTATAATGACGGTCGACATCCTGGAGAGTCTTCCAGGAGATCCCGTCATTCTCCTACTACAACCAAAGAGGAATTTCACTTTGATCGTAGTCCACGGGTTGAAGAAATAGTCATCCCAAATCAAGAACCTGAAATTCAGTGGCGCCGTCGCTCAGAAATTCAGGTGCAAAATGATGAAGAAGAATATGATGATGAAGACACTATGGAGCTCGAAGTGGTTCATATGGTCAGCCACGTTGATGTTGAAGATAAAGATGATGATGGTGGTGAAGATGACCAGCAATCACAGCCACGCGTACGTGTTTATCGACGTCGTCATAGGGCTCGATCCATTGCCAGCCGAAGTGCTCGCTCCTCAGAAGAAGGAGATGAGGAAGAAGAAGAGGTCGGAGAAAACCCCTTCGCTGGCGAAAACATCACGCTCGCTGAAATGAGAAATCAAATGAGGCGACAGATGCGAAGGAAAGATAGAGAAATCTCTCAGTTGAATGATAAAATGACTGAGATGATGACTCAGATGACGGCCATGATGGAGATGATGCAGAAGACCACTTCTATAGGTCCTGCACCGGCTCAGCCCGTCAACCAAGCCGCTAATTCTCAAAATCCTCAAGCGCCTCAAGCCTCAGGAGTGAAAGGTGTACCTGAAGGCGGCGATAAGAATGATGATCCTACCCGCCAGCGTACCCCACAAAATGTGGCAAGTGCTTCTGAACCTGTAACTGCATCACAGCTGGAAGGCTTAATTAGTGAAAAGATCAAAGCTATTATAGCAGCAGAACAGGCAGAGAAGCTAGTAGGAAAAGGTCGCCCGTACCCAGCAGAGTACGATCAGGTGACATATCCAAAGGGATATTCTGTGCCGAAGTTCAACATCTTCGATGGAAATAAGAATCCCAGACAACACCTGGCGCAGTTCAAAGAAACCTGTGGAAATACAGGAGGTAATGATGCCCTGTTATTCAGGCAATTCGTGAGCAGCTTGAGTGGAACTGCTTTTGAATGGTACACTGAATTGTCGAATGATTCACTAAAGACCTTTGCGGAGCTAGAGGCCTTGTTCGTGAAAAGATTTGCCAGTGCAATAGAGAAGACTACTATCGCTGATCTCGCCCTAGATAAAAGGAGAAAGGATGAGTCAGTGACGAAATATATAACACGCTGGTGCAATCTCAGCATGAAGTGCGAGCAACAACTGGAAGAAGAACATGCAATTCAATTGTTAATGGGGAACATTGATGATAAAATGCAGCCCTTCCTGTGCATGGCTTCTATCACTACTTTCCAAGATCTGCTGGACAGGGTGGCAAAATTTTAAAAGTTAAACTTATCAAAGTCTGAAAGCCTCCCTGATAAACTCAAAAAGGCTAAAGCTCCTGATGCTAGGAGGAACGAAGTTTACTCCGCATTCCCTCTCAGACCTGATAAAGGTAAACGGGTAGTGTATAATGTGGATAAAGGAATGCAGCCTATGCAATATGAAGAAAAGTCAAAGCAGGCTTACAATCCAAATCCTCAACCAAAGTTGGTTCTTGGAGGAAATGACAAACCTCGAGCCTTTCCTGGTGGAGGAGAGCGCCAGAGGCAGACTGCAGGAGCTGGTGATAGAACGTTTCCCTCCCTCAATGAGAAAATGAATAAAGAATATTCATTTAAAAGAGAGAGTGTCGCTAAACTGTTCCGACAAGCACTCAAGAATGGTCTGGAGTTGCCAGAATGCAAAAGACCTGAAGAGTCCAAACACAGTGGCGACCCAAACTACTGCCCATATCATCGGGTAGTTAGCCACCCAATTGAAGATTGTTATGTCTTCAAAGATTGGTTGGAAAAGATGTACAAAAGGGGAGAATTGACATTATCAGATAATGTGTTAGTTCGTCCTAAAAAGGAATCCACCCGGGTAGTCACATCATCTTCCGTACTCCCGCATAAAGAAAAAATAAAAGAATTTGTCTAAGAGGAACAATGGGAGACTGTGGTCTCCAAGAAGACAAATAAAATGTTGAAACAGCTGGAAGGAGTTCCGGGTGTCAAGTGGAAGTATCCTACTGAGCCAGTACTGAACTTAAAGTGGTTGCCTGCGCCTCAAGCATCCACCTCTAAACAGCAACCTGGCCAAGCTAGCTCATCAAAGTCTGGCAAAGCAAAGCCAAAGCCTTCTAAGAAGAAAGCCAAGTTGAAGAAGCCTATGGCGAAGAAGACTGCAACTCAAAAGGCTATTAATAGTTTGGGTGAATATTATCAGACTGTCAGGAGGCCTATCAAGCTCGGTGATTTTATGAAAGAGCTTAAAATAGATGAAAAGGAAGAAGAAGCTGAGGCCGAATCTCTTCCTACAGAGATATGCCGAGTCATCTCAACAACATCAAAGATAACAGATAGGGAGAAATACGCTGAAGAAGCGGCCCCTGAGTTCTGTCTAATGGTATCATCAATGGAATTCAGTTCAGATGATCTGTGTTTTCCAGATGATGAAGATTCAGACCCAAGCGTAGCATCGCAGATGAAACATGTGAAACTGGGAGACGATTCCGAGTCTACAGATGAATCCCCAGACACAACAATGGCTGACTCTGAAGAGAATACTTTATCAAATAAGTCTGAATCAGATGAGGTGGCCCAAGTACAATTGAGAAGTGGCAAGGTACTGCCGCCTCCACCAAAGAAAGGGACCCCTAACAAAGATAAGGGAAAAGAGATAATTATCAATAAAGATATTATCCCTGAAGATCCTAAGAAAAATGATACTTCTGCTAAGGGGATAGATTACAATATTTTATCCCATTTGAGAAAGATCCCAGCACAACTTAGCATATACGATGCCCTCTTGATGTCTAAAGGCCTTCGGGAGACTTTGATCCAAGCTCTTAAGGACCCTGAAAGATATGAGGCGTATTTTGCTGAACGTAACTTGACTGAGGTTTTGCAAGCTCGAAATGAGCCCCTCATCACCTTTGCTGAGGATGATATGATGCTTGGAACGGCAGATCACAATCGCCCTTTGTATGTTACGGCAGAGAGCGACGATATGATGATCAGTCGAATTTTGATCGATCCTGGATCTTCCGTAAATCTCATGAGTCTTAAAGCATTGAGATCACTGTGCCTCGATGTGGAACATCTTGGGCAAGACAAGTTGATGGTACACGGCTTCAATGAAAAAGGGCAGAAAACTCTTGGTTCGTTTATGCTTCCTCTTGTATTTGGGGAACTCCATACGGAAGCCAAATTCCATGTAATTGATGCGGACACTTCGTTCAAGGCATTATTAGGTCGCCCCTGGCTGCATGAATACGGCGTTGTCCCTTCAACATTACACCAGTGCATGAAGTATCTCAGAGAAGGAGAAAAATTCAGAATTTCTGGTGATATTCAGCCATTTGCGGTACATGAAGTAACAGTTTATGAAGATGCTAAGTACTTCATGCCAAAGAAGCAAAAGTCGTCAAGTTCTCTTGAGGCTAAAGCATCAAATTCTAAGGCTGCAAAGAAATCCAAACAAGAAGGTGAGAAGAAGCAGGTGGGAAGAAAGAAGGCAGTGCCGACTATTCCCAAAGCGCCGAGCATTCCTAAAGAAAGGAAACATGTGCCTCACCTTGGGAGTGACACAGATGAAAGTGATGTCGCCCCTACAAAATCCAGAAAATTAGGCCAGTCTGCTTCCAAAAGGAGCCGGGAGGTTGAATACTCAAATGATGATCATGACTACGACTCAATCTACATGAACTCAGTGCAGAGTGTGTTCTCCAGAAGAATAGGCAGTCTGTCAATTTCAGATAGCGTACTCGTAGTCACAC
Organism: Dendrobium nobile; assembly: GCA_022539455.1. NCBI lineage: Eukaryota > Viridiplantae > Streptophyta > Magnoliopsida > Asparagales > Orchidaceae > Dendrobium > Dendrobium nobile. The sequence continues at coordinate 45,894,826 of CM039721.1, forward strand.
GTGTTCCCTTGCAACACTTCAAAAAAATCAATCCACGTGAGGTGCATAAAATTGAAGAACTTTCCACTCTTTATCTGCCTCCTCTAAAGAAAGGGACTGCACCTGGAAATGTATTGTATTCCACGGGAATACGCGAAGAGGAGAATCATGACTGGGATTGCATGCTCCTCGACCCCGAGGAATTATTTCCTACAAGGCTACCCAAGTTCAATACAAAAAATATTCAAAGAATGCTACGAAAGCAAATCAATATTCCTACTACCAAACGACAGCTCCGTACAAGTTTGGGCCTCTGGTATGGGAGGAATCTACGTCCGCTACGACGAAAGGATATAGATGCATATAAAGGCATCGGGTTCATCAAATGAAAATTCCTCCAGAAAGAGAATTGTCGAACAGTCACTTGTGAGGAAATCAAATCTGATAATGATGAAGATAAGATATATGAAGCCAAAGCTTATGATGATAAACCCGTAGAAGCTGAGCCTGCACCAGAAGAACTGGAAGATGGTGGACAGGCCACTACGATGGACGAGCTAAAAGAAGTCAACTTGGGAACTGAGGAAGACCCTCGCCCAACTTTCATCAGCTCTCTTCTACCAGAAGAACAAATAGAAGAAATAAAAGAGCTCCTCTGTGAATTCAGGGACTGCTTTGCCTGGACATATGCTGAGATGCCCGGTTTATCCCCTGAAGTAGCAGTTCACAGATTAGCAATCAAGCCTGATGCAGCACCCGTTAAACAAGCTCCAAGGAGAATGAGATTGGAGATTGAAGAGTAGGTGATCACAGAAACAAAGAAGCTCATAGAAGCAGGCTTTATTCGTGAAGAAAAGTACGCTGATTGGATCGCCAATATCGTCCCTGTAAAGAAGAAGAATGGTCAGATTCGTATCTGTATCGACTTCAGGGATCTCAACAAGGCATGCCCAAAAGACGATTTTCTGCTCCCAGTATCAGAACTTCTAGTTGACAACACTTCCAACTATGATATGTTCTCATTTATGGACGGATCGTCGGGCTACAATCAAATCAAAATGGCACCTGAAGATGAAAGACATACATCATTCAGAACACCCATAGGCATATTCTGCTACACAGTTATGCCATTCGGTCTAAAGAATGCTGGTGCCACATATCAACGGGCGATGACTCGTATATTTGATGATTTGATCCATCAAAAGGTCGAATGCTATGTAGATGACTTGGTCATTAAGAGCATGGACCGAAAAGACCATCTTGATGACTTGAGGATTGTGTTCGAAAGAATCAGAAAATACGATCTGAAGATGAACCCTCTCAAGTGTGCATTTGGGGTATCCTCAGGAAAATTCCTGGGGTACGTTGTTCGACATCGAGGAATTGAAGTTGACCCCAACAAGATCAAGGCGATCATGGAGATGCCACCCCCAAAGAGCCTCCGACAACTCCGTTCCCTGCAAGGTCAACTGGTTTTCATTCGGAGATTCATATCGAATCTATCGGGTAGGTGCCAGCCATTTTCAAAACTGATGAAGAAAGATGTCCGCTTCAAATGGGACGAAGGGTGCCAAGAAGCGTTTGACAGCATTAAAAGATATATGTTGAATCCTCCTATTCTTGCGGCGCCAATCCCCGGGAAGCCTCTAATACTGTATACGGCAGCACTAGAAGAGTCTCTCGGAGCACTATTGGCCCAGCATAATGAAGAAGGCAAGGAGAATGCACTCTATTATATCAGCCGGAGGTTAATAGGAGCAGAAATCCGCTACTCTCCAATAGAGAAGCATTGTTTGGCTCTGATTTTCGCAGTTCAGAAGCTCCGCCATTATATGCTATCTCACAAAATCACCTTGATATCAAAGATCGATCCGCTGAAGTTCTTGATGACAAGACCAGCGTTGACAGGTCGTTTGGCAAGGTGGGCAGTGATACTCCTGCAGTTTGATATCACATATGTCCCTCAAAAGGCAGTGAAAGGGCAAGTGTTGGCGGATTTTCTCGCTGCACATCCTATTCCTGCAGATTCACCACTCAATGATGAGCTACCTGACGAGCAGATCATGAATGTTGAAGAAGAGGAGATGTTACGAGTATGGGAAATGTACTTTGATGGAGCATCGTCAATCAAGCGTGCTCGGCCTCCAAATCTAGAGAAAGCTCAAGCCGGAATCGGACTTATTTTCGTGGCGCCCGAGGGAGGCATAATGAGATTCTCATTCAGTTTAACTGAACCTCGGACAAATAATGAAGCCGAATATGAAGCCCTAATAGCTGGATTGGAGATTGCAATCGATGTCCGAATTCAAAATCTCCAAATCTTTGGTGATTCTCAACTTGTTGTAAATCAAGTACTTGGAGTTTACAAAATCACCAAGTTCGAGTTGGCCTGTTATCACCGGCGAGTTCTTGAGCTTATGAAACAAATTCCAATTATCAAGTTAACTCAAGTTCCCCGAGGTCAAAATGGCAAAGCTGATTCCATTGCCAAATTGGCTAAAGAAATGGCGAATATGGATGACGAATGGCCTATAATAATTATGATGCATAATCGACGGATCCTAGAGCCAGCATTACTACAATTCCCGCAGGCAGAGGGAATATCAAATTCAAGCCAGCAGGATGCAACTCCAGTTGATCCTCAACCTCCCCAATCAGTTGATCCTGAAGATCAGTCTGAAGAACAGCAAGTTCCTAAGAAAAGGCGCAAGGCCAATCAAGTTTCAGAATTATGGTGGCATTGCCTAGATGTCGAGGAAGAAGATGACTGGAGACTGCCTTTCATTGATTACTTTAAAGAAAGTAAATTGCCAATAGACAAATCACTAGCTGCTCAAATCAGGAAGAGAGCGCTACGATATGCATTTGTTAACAACACGTTGTATCGGCGTGCTTTCGATCAAATGTGGCTAAGGTGCCTAGGGATTCGAGAAGCTGATAAAGTGGTAGCGGAAGTTCATGAAGGACTCTGTGGAGCGCACCAATCAGGTCCCAAGATGGCAGTAAAAATTAAAAGAATGAGCTACTATTGGCCGACCATGGTCAGAGATTGTATCACTCATGCTAAGAGGTGCCATGAGTGCCAGATCCACGGTGATGTTATACATCAACCGCCAAATCCACTACACCCTACAATAGCATCCTGGCCATTTGAATGTTGGGGTACTGATGTTATCGGGCCAATAGATCCACCGTCATCAGCAGGACACCACTTTATCTTGGCAGCGACAGACTATTTTTCTAAGTGGGCAGAAGCGGCTCCATTCAAAGAAGTTACGTCTGAGCACGTGATCAACTTCTTCACCCACAATGTTGTTTACAGATTCGGTGTGCCACGCCGCATAATCTCAGACAACGGAACTGCTTTTAAGAGTACAAAAATCTATAAGTTCGTTGATCGACACAAAATTGATTGGCGGTACTCTTCCATTTACTATCCAAGAGCAAATGGCTTAGCTGAAGCCTTCAACAAAACACTGGTGAAATTGTTAAAAAAGATTCTCTCCAAGAACAAAAGAGAGTGGCATACGAAAATGGCAGAAGCGCTATGGGCGTATCGCACAACCTACAAAACGCCGACCAAAGCCACTCCTTACTCTTTGGTGTTCGGAGTTGAAGCAGTACTGCCACTAGAAGTTGAACTTCCATCCCTTCGAATTGCCATCCAGAATGAGCTGACTCAAGAGCAAAATGCTCGGTTAAAAATGGAAGAGCTCGATGCCCTCGATGAAATCAGGTTGCAAGCTCAGCAGAACTTGGAGATCTACCGAGCAAGAATGACAAAATCTTTTGATCGAATGGTGCGTCCTCGATCATTTCAAGAAGGGGAATTGGTCCTGGTGCAGAGAAGGCCAATCATCCCTCACAGAAAAATCGGTGGCAAATTCGTATCCAACTGGGAAGGACCTTTCGTCATCGAGAAGGTATTTCAAGGAGGAGCTTATCAACTGATCGATCTGAATGGTCAAAGGCCCATGCCGCCAATCAATGGTCGATACCTGAAGAAATATTACGCATGAAATTTTTCAAAGAAATATCGTGCTTAATGTATTATATTTTCATACATTATTGTTAGCACATGCATTTTATATTTTGAAATTCTCTTCTATCATAAGAACGCATTTCAAAATTCCCCTATTAGACTGGGGGCATTTTAAATATTTATTCGGGTCGACATCGCGCTGCGTGCCGAGATCCCCAAATAAACATTTAAAATTTCAAATTCCAATTCTATTTTGCTCTAAAATGTCCCTGCAAGACAGGGGGCATTTTAAATATTTATTCGGGTCGACATCGCGCTGCGTGCCGAGATCCCCGAATAAATATTTAAAATTTATCAATTCATATGTTTTTTGTGCTAAAGAATACAAAGATCTTCTTTTTCAAAGTATATACAGGTGATCTCTCAAAGATCGAGACACCTTCTCCAACAAACCAAGACTCAAAAGTCAAGAAAGAGACTTTTGTAACTACACGCTCCTACAAAATCGAGCCGGAAAAGCTTGAAGTCTTTCAACAGCCTGAAGCTTAAGGTTCGAATGGGTGTAAAAGGTCGGATCCAACAAGCCCAAATATGGCCGGATCGCTGGCAGCTCCGTCTACTCAACAAGCCATAAGAACGGCCGTAGTAGCGGAACCCCCACTTCGTCAACCCGTCAGTTGGGACTGTAGAAAGTACGAAGGCTAATTTGACTCGACCAGTTCAAGTGATCGTAGTCTGCAAAATTCTCCAAAATGACTGGAGAATCAAAGTTCCAGTTGAAGAATAAGTCTCGAGCAACTACTGAATGTTCGTAGGCTCCAAAATCTAAAACCACGAAGGATGACTCCAAATCTGTCGACTTCAGCAAAATCATCATTGGGGAGCGCAATTCCCATAGCTCAAGTTCGAAGCCTGAATGGGTGTAAGAGGTCGGATCCAACAAGCCCAAATATGGCCGGATCGCTGGCAGCTCTGTCTACTCAACAAGCCACAAGAAAGGCCGCAGTAGAGGAACCCCCATCTCAGCAACCAGAGGACGAAGAGCTATCAAATCCCAGCTCTCCCGATCTGATAAACTCAAGTGACTCAGGTTAAAGTCTTCTCAAGTGGTTAAGGATTAAGATACTACCTACGTTCGGTACTATCAATCAAATCCAAAACCTGCAAATCCTTCAACAAATCCGTAAAGCACAAAGCGATGATCGAAGGAATTTTTCTTCAACAAGTCCGTCAAAGCACAAAGCAAAGGACCGAAGAAAATCATCCCAAAGTTCATGAAAAGCCTTAGGCTGAACTAAAAGGATTTTGTCATCAACAAGTCCGTTACGCACAAAGCTCTGGACCGATGACTTTTCGCCATCGACCTAGTACAAACCTAAAGGGTTTAGGTCACTGGTATCTACCCCTTCATCAAGCCCGCCAAAGCTAGAAGCAAAGGGCAAAATGAATACAAATCTTCTGACAAGTCAGTAAAGACAAATCGGGCAACCCTTCACCAAGTCCGCAGCACAAAGCACAGGACAGAAGGATCAAAATCTCAGGGCTCTAGCTAAAGTTGTAGAATGAGTTCCCTAAATGACATCTACAAATGTCTCTAAAGACTGGGGGCATTTTAAATATTTATTTGCGTCGACATCGCGCTACGTGCCGAAATCCCCAAATAAATATTTAAAATTTCAACAAGATATCAACCATCTATGGATACATCCAGAAGCGCAGTGGAGACAGAAAGTTAGTGTGACATCCAAACGAAATTTTGGAGATCCACTAAAAGAAAATTTCAGTATGACAACCAAATAAATATTGGAGATCCACTAAATGAAAATCCTAGTGTGACATCTAGAATAAAAATCTAGAGATCCACAGGGTCAATCAGCATACAACAAACGTGGCCCGCTCCAGACGCCTACCACATTTGTTGGGGGGCATTTGTTGACCCGTAACTGTATACAAAAGAAAAAAAAAATTCATTTCGCGTACCTGCCCGACATCTGCACGACGATCGCACGTCGTCGCCGCTAAAATCCCGTAAATCTAGCGACGCGTCATTTCTCCCACGACGCATTCACGTCGTTAAAGAGCCAAGGAAAAAAGGCATTCGGTTCCTCTCTTCCGCTCATTCTCCCGAGCTTCCCTCTCTTGCTCTCCCTCTTTCATTGTTGTTCGGCTTCGGTGCTTCACAGGAGGTGTAGAGATTGAAGGCGTCGCTTCTTCTACTCCTTCGGGGCTGTTCGACTGTGCACCTTCGACGACATTCCCTATGAGTTGAATCGGAAGCAACGACATTTTGATCGGAAGCAACGGACGGGAGCCGCTCACCGTGAAGATAACTCTCTCCATTTCGCGTGCTTCTTTGGCTCTGATCGTGGCTGTCGACTTCGCTCCTGTGACGACATTCCTTTCCTAACGGATCGGAAGTTCGGCATTTTGATCGGAGGCGACAACGGGAGCAGCTCACTGTGAAGTTAACTCCATCCCATTCGCACGCTTCTTCGGTCCTCCGTAGCCGTTCGACTTTTGCTCCTCCGGCTATCTCCCCCTCTCAATTGAATCGGAAGCTCAACATTTTGATCGGAGCCAGTAACGGGAGCTCGCCGGCAGTGTAGGTAACTTTCTCCTTTTGGAGTGCTTCTCGGCTAAATCCCATATCCGCCAAATCAGACAGAGGGGAGAGAGAGGGATTAACCTATTTAATTAAAATTAATTTTAATTATATTTATCCTAATTAATTTTAGTTATTATAATTAATTTTAATTAAATGATTATAATTAATGTTAATTAATTATAATTAATTTAATTAAAATTAATATTAATTAATTATATTATAATTGTTTTATTATTAATTATGATTGATTAATATTAATTAATTAAGGTTAATTAATATTAATTAGTTTTAATTAATTGAAATTAAATATAATTAATTATCTTAATTAATTATAATAATTATGATTAATTACTTTAATTAATTATAATTAATTTTAAATAAACATAATTATTTAAGGATAATTATAATTACCAATTAATTATAATTAATATGTCTTCTCCTTGGCCTCGACTTCCGTGCCCACCTCCGTCGGACTTCAAGGTATAAGTTTTGAAACCTTGGCTCTATCTCTTACCTCGTCCCGCGTGTCGAGTCGGCGGTCTGCCTATACACGCTCTTGTAGCGTGGTGGGAGGGGCAACCGGCGCGACACCTACGACAAGGTAGGCGAGCGACCTTTGGTTCCGGATCTTGCCTCGACTTCCGTGCCCACCTCCGCCGGACTTCAAGGTATAAGTTTTGAAACCTTGGCTCTATCTCTTACCTCGTCCCGCGTGTCGAGTCGGCGGTCTGCCTATACACGCTCTTGTAGCGTGGTGGGAGGGGCAACCGGCGCGACACCTACGACAAGGTAGGCGAGCGACCTTTGGTTCCGGATCTTGCCTCGACTTCCGTGCCCACCTCCGCCGGACTTCAAGGTATAAGTTTTGAAACCTTGGCTCTATCTCTTACCTCGTCCCGCGTGTCGAGTCGGCGGTCTGCCTATACACGCTCTTGTAGCGTGGTGGGAGGGGCAACCGGCGCGACACCTACGACAAGGTAGGCGAGCGACCTTTGGTTCCGGATCTTGCCTCGACTTCCGTGCCCACCTCCGCCGGACTTCAAGGTATAAGTTTTGAAACATTGGCTCTATCTCTTACCTCGTCCCGCGTGTCGAGTCGGCGGTTTGCCTATACACGCTCTCGTAGCGTGGTGGGAGGGGCAACCGGCGCGATACCTACGACAAGGTAGGCGAGTGACCCTCGGTTCCAAATCTTGTCCTCGAGCCTCTTCCACCTCTGCCGGGTCTTCAAGGTATAAATTTCTAACTCCAATCCCGTTCTCGACGTTTGCAGCGGACCGGAGAACCACCTATACGCGCTCTTGTAGCACGGTAGGAGGGAGCCCAGTGCGATGCATACGACGAGGTGGGAGAGCCCTATACACGCTCTTGTAGCGTGGTGGGGAGTCACTGCTGTTCTGGTACGTCACTGCTGTTCTGTACGGGTACTGCTGAAGGCCCCATACACGCTCTTGTAGCGTGGTGGGATGAAATTTTTGTACGGCCGCGGTGTCCAAGGACACCTACCATACACGCTCTAGTAGCGTGGTGGGAAGGCCCAGCTCCCCAATTTTCCCCCAAACGGGGGATATGCCGGGGTGCTGCCGAAATTTTCACTGAAATGCATAAAGACTTGAACAATTCGAAGACCTTCTTGGACAACAATATAGAAGACCTGTACTCGAACAAAAATACACGGAACTTGAAGGCTTGGACATCAGGGGATCCGAACATAGAACTCAAACTCAAGTGAGCTCTAACATGAATTGAACAAAATTTTAGAAGGCCTGAACTCAAATGAGAACTTCATTGAAATAGAACCTGAACTCAAGTGAAATACAACGGATCTGAACTCAAAGCAGAAGCGTGTGAACATTGAATTTGAGTTGGGCAGTATCAAGTGGAGCTTGAATACAACGAACTCCTACAATAGTTCCTACGAGATCAAATGCACCACACTTTCAAGGACAATGAGGGAGACTCAAGCATGAGTTGAACTTTGAACTCGGGTCCGATGGAATACATAGAATTGGGACTTTGGGTGAATGAACCAATCAGAGTCTAAATGCACAGTTTTCTAAATTAATAGCAAGCTACAAGCGGGGGAAGAAATCCCGGTGCACACGAAAGATGTGTTAGTTCCTACAACAATCCCTACAAGTGCCTGTTGATTGAGATGGCAATACTGGAGATCAGCAATCAAAAACCCGTCCTCTATAAACAAATCCAGACATCAAACCACCTGAGATTGGTGACAGGTGGGCATGATGTAGGCAACAATGGGTCTCCTACGAACAGTTTCAGGTGCTCGTAGTGGATACAACGGGTCACTGCAAATAACTACAAATCACTTGTGGATAACAACAGTGAGAGTCTCGTAAGCATAGCGATCCACTGTGGACACAAGTATTGATATCATCTACGACAGCGGTGATCAAAATTTCCAAGTACACAGGGTACAAAGGAAACCCGATGTACGAATAAAGACATCCCCTGGCAAAAGGAAGGACATGTTTGAACAAATTAGAACCAAACTTCCTGGTGTTTTAAAGTCTCTTTTTGGTTCTATAATTAAGAAGAGAACAGTTCGGGTGCCCACAAACACCAGAAATAACATGTCCGCTATACTGAAGATCTAAAAAGAGTTCTTCCCAAATCAGCAGTCAATGACTCTAAAGTCCGGAAAGTCCTTCCCCGGTGATTGAGAAAGGGGGAGTCAATATCAAAATCCAACGCCACCGGATCCGCAACACTCGTATTAGCGGACAGAAGGCGTGTATAAGCTTTCAAATGAAAAGTTGTGTGCATCCAAACAATAGTTATCTACACAACTACAAAATATTTTAAAGTACCCCCACATGAATGCACCGTAGTTTGTATACACATAGGTACACAAGGGGTAAATACAATTATAACCCGCATGGGCCCCGGCGAGCGTGTTATTGGAACACACGTGACGCCTAGGGATGCTGCGCGGGTCGATAAGTGAATTCAGGTTCGAACCTGATCCTTCTATACGGACTAATAGGAGTCGACAGGGTTCGAACCATTAAACAAATACATGGTTGTGGGGATCAATGTATTTGTTTCAATACATTCATATTAGGCTTTCAAGGCCTACAATCAGAAGAATTCATTAAATAAAAGGCACAAAGCCTACAAGATACCCGATCCTCGATCAACAGCTTGGTCGAGTCGACAAGGTTCAATCAAATGGAAATGACCCCAAACACCCCGATGATGGCCGTGTTGAACGCTAATCTCAACCGGAGGGGTTCCCTAATATTTTTAAATGTCCTCCAAGCTCCACCCAAAAATCCAAAATTCAAAAAAAATCCCAAATTCCAAAAATATTTAAAATTGAAATAAATCCATTAACACTTAAAGCAAAATTCATCCACCCTCCGCAATAGTCTGTCGGGGTGGACAAATTCAAATAAACTCTAGCTCACAAAGAGCGAAATGCCTAGTCGAAAATATCACTAGGATCCATTCTCAAACAATCTCCTGCCAGTAAGGATGTGGTACGTGTCCTCTAACCGGCGGTCTGCCGCTAAATGGCCACCGCAGGATAAACGGTTATGACGACCCGGGGCCCTCTGAACCGAGTGGTTTTGCCGCCAAATGGCACCACGATATACCGGTTATGGCCAGAGCCGATACGCTCCTTATTGGCATCAAATCCTTGAGATATGAATCAATAGGATATGATCGATAGGGCACAAAGCCCTCTGTCAGCTAAGGTGGATTCAAATTTGTCCCCTTAGACAAACATTCACCCCAGGTCTACAAGGTCCCCTTGGACGAAGCAACCCATGGCTGCCGACAAGGATCCTTCTGTCAGGTTGGGTCGACTACCTCCTCTGACTAAGTAGACCAGGGACCATGATGGCCCGGGACAACGGAACCATGGGATCTTGATCGGGCCCATCATCCATTCCCCCATCATCCGCTTTAAGTGCAAGATGGTGCAATTTCTATTTTAAATATCAAATCTGCCCAAATTTTCAAACTCTCCAAATTTTCCCAAATCTTCCAAAACTCAATTCTTCAATTCCCAAATCCAAAATCTTCAAAATATCCAATCCCAAAATCCATTGCTGCTACTATATGCCAGATACACGTATCTCTATACGTATCTGATCGATGACTAGCCTTAATCGAAAGTTCTCTCTCGTGATCGGGAGGGGTAATTAACTATAGGGGCTTGCGCCTATAGGAAACCAGAACTCAGATCATAAAGTCCTCGCAAAATGAGGGCGAAATCTCTGGGTAGTGTCTTATCTACAAACCCATCTGCCTTCCAAAATTTACCCCGGAACTTATTCCGTTAAAACTCCCCTCGCTCAGGCATAAAAAAGAAATCGCGCGGCGGGGAGGCCGGGGCCGAATTTTTGGAGCCCACAAGGACACTGAATTACAACTTAATGGACACAAAACTATAGGTTCTCCCAATACTTGGGTCTAATTGTTCCAAATGATTGAACTTGATGAAATATTTAATTCCTCTACTTGGGTTAGCTTCTGAGACTTCCTTCCTATCTTCCATCTTAATATAACTACTTTGGATCGTTCTCACCTCGTATGTTCTATTAGCTTTCCTTCTCATAGTGGTCCTAAACCTTTAAGGTTCATACAATTTGTCAGTAAGAATTTAATGCTTCAGTAGAGGGATTCAATCTTATTGCCTTTTAGTTGAAGCAAACAAAAATGTCTTTGGTAACATCTTTAATTCCATGAAGGTGCAAGATGTGGTGCACATTCTCGAAGACAATTTCCTAAAGTCCAACAACAATATTGATAAAATTAAGCTAAATAAGAGTATGGAGGACGTCAACAATCTTCATCACTGTCATAAGTTCTTAAACAAAAATTTAATATTAAATGGCTGGTGGACAAAGAAAGAAATACCAATTATTACCATGTTTGGATTAATCAGTGAAGATAACAAGCAAATTTATCTGTAAAAGCTAAAAATTAGGTTTCTTACCATGTGTTTGAAGAAGAATTTAGGTTTGGATCATTCTTTAACCTTTAGTAAAGTTATGTTACTAAGGTTATGAAAATTTAGATGGAATAATTCAATACTCTAATTTCATGCATGCTAAGTATTGCTCTTTAAAACAACCATTTTTTATTAAAATGAAGATTATTGACCCTCTAATATGGAGTAGACTATGTTATTAAAGAGAATGTAGAGAATTTTATCTTTGCAATTGAGTAAATGGAACATTTTCTTTTAGTGTAATAGATGGATCGATCTTTTTGGACTGGCTAACTTGAACATTTGTTGTCCCAAACACATGGTTGACCGTTTCTTTATTAAAGTGGAGTGCAATAAATCTTTACTAGTTAGCATTCTTCCATTTACCTAAATGGTGATTATGATAATCCAACTTTTAGAACAATGGCGTTGAATGCACCTTTTCTTTTAAAGATACTAGGAAAACTATAAGTACAAATAAATCCAATCTTACTCTAGTTTTCTTTTGGAATAAAGCTATCCGCAATTACCCCTCCATATTAATGTGGAGGTTCCTAAATAGTTTCATTCTCGTGGATAATACTTTGCAAAATAGAGACATTTCAGTGGCTTCTAAATGTCACTATTGCATAAAATTAAAACCATTCCACATGTTTTCCCTCATAATGAGGCAGCTTCAAATATTTGAAATCATTTTGCTAACTATTTTAACATAAACTTTTTTTGTAATGATGGCATTCACTCTTGATGGCATTCACTCTTGGTGTCATAAATGGATGAATTGCCACAAAAATGGCAACCAATGGCCATATTCCAATTACTATGTTGTGCATTATTTTTTGATGTTATAGAATGCTAAAAATTGAGTAAAGTAATCATAAGTTTAAAATGGATTAGCATCAGTTAATTTACTCTATCAACAGATAGATTAATCATCTAATAGCTTCTAAATTAATTAGTTCTAACTATTTCAATGGGGCAAATAATTTTGCCAATATTTTATGTTTTTAACCAACTAACAATAGAAAGCACATTGCTATCGTTGTTACTTGGGTTAAACTGCCTATAGGGGTCTTGAAACTCAACATTGACAGGTGATCCAAAGGGTTTAAGGATTTGGTTGCATGTAAGGGCACCCTTAGAGGTACTAAGGGAGATGTTATATACTTATCTTCTCCTTTTATAGGTTTATGGGTAATGTATCCTCTATTAAAGCGAAGTTCATGAGTGTGTACGGGTTTAGAATATTATATCTCAGCATGTATCAATAAAAGTTACATTGAGATTGATGAGAATATATTGATTAAAGAAATTTAACTCTTATTTTGCAACAATAACATCAGGAATACTTTCAAAAAGCTAGCCAGGTCACCCATCAACGAAGTTAAAATTTATTGGATAAAGTTTCTACTAACTCTTAAGTGGGATTAAAATTTTGGATAAAATGCAAAACCAATGCATTAGAGCTTATGTCCCTCTTGTTTTGTGTTGCCTTTATATTATTTAAGCATTATATTTTGATTGTTCAATTAGTGTTTGGGCCTTCAGTTGTATGTGTTTTGTGGTCAATGGAATGTGGCCTGATTTCATTATCATTGTGGTCTCATGTAGGCTTTATTAAAGTTGAATCTATTTTGCAATTAATTATAGTTGTATTGGGGTGCTACCGTTGTTTTTTTCCAACTCCTGAAATCCTTTGATTAGTAGGGTGGTTTATTTCGCTCTAGAGCTCATTACCCATATGTCATTGAATCTTGATCATTGTTTCTATAGTATGGTGGCTTGCGTCTTTTGCCTGTAAGGTGCTCGCGAATTACAATAGGTCCTTAGACATTGCTCTTTTTAAAGTTACTTTAATTGAAATGGGTGAATTTCTCATAGTTCTACAGCATTCTCTTCATGTGATGTAAACTTCAAGTAGGAGCCTTTGACGGACTGTTATTTATTTTGGAGCATGAATATATTATACTTCTATGGTTCACACTTATATGATGGATTCCTTTTATTAGTCTTATCTCTTTGATTTGTAGTGATTGTGTTAGTTCTATGTATTTTTGGCTGATGGGTGGTGGTTCAATTTCATTATGATTATCAGTTAATGTCCACAAATAACATAAAAAATGAAGGAAGTTCTCCCAAAATGCTCAACAAGTCATATTTTGTGGCTCACCAAAGTTTGAAAGGTGAGGAAGAATATCTTCATATTTGCAAACTTCAGGAAGCCAAATTGTAAAAGTACTACTTCCTCACAACTTCGCGCAGCCATGTAAGCATAAAGATCAAACTCGCCACACCAAAATATAGCCAAGTCATGGATAACCCATCTTAGCAAGCAATAAAAACAATCGTAATAAGAGATACACTTCATATGTTTAAAGAACAAAGTTCTAAAGTCCAATCAAGTGGCACAAACCAAAGATATATTCTCAATTTTTTTCACAAGTCATGATAGAACCAAGAAAATTCCCTTACTAAGGCATCAAGTTGAGTTGAGTACTATTACCAAAAGTGTGATAAATTAAATCACTAACTCCACTTCCTTCGACAAATCTACAAGCATCAATTAATGATTGAGGAAGGTATGTATATCCTTCAATAAGTCCAACAAAGCACATGGAAAGGAGTGAAGTAATGTTTCTCCTTCAATAAGTACAAAAAAGCATAAAACATAACATCATATGGCAATCCCAAAGCTCATTTAGAGATTGTGGTTAAATTAAAGGATCATATCATCAACAATTCCATTAAGGCATAAAGTATCGGACAAACAACAATTTATCATCAACTTGACACAAGCCTCGAGGGCAAGATGGTGCACAACCTTTGCCAAGTCCACCATAGCACAAAGCATAGGACAAAATGCATGCTAATTTCAATTGATTCTCTAGCAAAGCCAAATTTAGTTAATCATTCACAAAATACATTAAGCAATAAGAGTTGCATAGGAAGGATACTCCATCTAGATCATGTAAGGCTTATGCCTAAATTTGACTTCACGTCATTCAAGTTAAACTTGCAAAAGCACTAAATTGATATATATCCTTCAGCTTAAAGGGGCTTGTTAGTAGAAAAAACTTCTAGTTCTGAAAACACTTGATAATAGTAAGTGGTGTAAGTTTATTTAATTTTACCTTTTAGAAAATTGTACTCATTCATTTATTTATGCCTTTTGTGAATAAGACACAAGGAAGAGCTTTCGCATGTAATAGTGCAAAAGTAATGAAATCCATAACATTGAGAATTAAATCCTAAAGAAGTGACAAAAGGAATTCTATATTGAGGAAGGCGAGATAGAGGCAGAAGTGACAAAAGGAATTACATATCAAGGCAGACAAAATAGAGACCAGAATCCCATAAAAAGAGGTGAAATGGAAAAACATCATTTATGGCAAATCAATAAAGCAATCTAATAGTGAAACTTGACTAAGTATGTTTTATAAAGCTATTGAAATAGATTTCATGTACTTTGGGGAATTTTATTTTAAAAGGAAATGCGAGGCAGATAAAGAAGATCCATATCACTATTCTTTTTTGTTTTTTTACTTCCTCATGGCTCATGGATGGAATTATAGTTCAGTTTATAAAGGGGTTGATAGCTAGAGGTTAAGGATGTAAAATAATGGTCTTTATTTGGGTTAAAGACAAAGATCAAGAGCCTTGCTTTATTTCTGATTTAATGAAATAAGATTAACCAAATTTCTATGCATGAGAGAATAGGGGTGTATTGACTCGATTTGCATGAAGTGAGTATGCTTTTAAAAAATTGGTAGTTTGGCAAAAAGTTTCATAAAAGAATGAAAATTAGGTATATAATGTTATTAAAATTTAGGTAGCTATTATTTCCATTTTTTTAGGCACAACATGGGGAAAGTCAAAATCAACTTGAATTTCAAATTCAAAATAATCATTTATTTTACAAGGATAGGTTGGAAAATTTAAAAGGAGGTTTAGTCTTAATTTTATGAGAGGGAGAAAGTTGAGTGTAGTGTACAATAAGGAGAGAGAAATGGGGATTGGATATGTTATAAGGGGGACCTTTGAAAGGTTATCTATTGGTTTAAAGTTTAAAATTTGGGGTAAGGCTTGGATAGGGCAATGGCTAGGTTACTTATGAGTCAGAGAAGGCCTTCTTCAGAAGAGGACGAATTAATTACTATTGTCAATGGCATAATAATAAAAAACAAAAAGCACATACCATTGAAAACTTCATGGATACTTAGCACCAACCTTCATCACAATGCAAATCAAACTTATACTATTATTGATATGATTCCAAAGATGAAGTTCAGCTTTTATAGCAATAGATTTAGAGTCACAATGGAAGATTTTAGAAAACCTTCAAAAAGATTAAGAAAGAGGAAGGAAGAATAAGAAATTTAGAGCATAGCTTAAGAGGAGGGAGAAGCAATGTAAAGCATCAAATATTCAATTCAATAATAATAATCAACTATTTCATGATCCTTTGTCTTATAACAAAATATGATATAAGATGACACATGGCAATATTGCCCATGCCAATTAACATAAAAAAAATAAAGACTAAATATGAAATAACAAAGAAATGTAATGACAAAGACAAAAATGCAATGATAAAATTCATATTTCCAACATAAATAAATATTTTTGGCAGGTATAGATTTAGAAATCCACCTTTGAGAAAACAAAGATCATTTAGTATAATAGAATAAGAAGCAGAGAATATTAACTCATTTGACCAAAAGAGTAATGAATAGTTTAAACTTGAATTTTAAAATGAAAGTGATACCTTTAGGAAAAGACCCAGTTGCATCCTTCCTCCATGCTTTAAATGGTGGTCTTCTCTTAGCTTTTCATGAATAGAATACATAACACCAAAAGCAGAATATGAACTTACAAAAATTAGTCGGAAATTTTTCAAGGCAAAAAGTAATACATGGGTATATGGAGTTAACTCTTATTACCCTATTAAATAAATGGCGCATGCAAAGAGGAAATGAAGTGTTGGCTAATTGATCAATGTCCTTTAAGGATATGTCGGTAAATTCCATAGGCTGTCAAAGGCCAACAAATGATGAAAATTAAAGTTAACCATGAACAAGAACGGAGATGTATCAGTCCAGGAGATTTGGAAAACCATAAAAAATAGGAAAAAGAAGTTGAACCACAATAAGTATCAATTTACCTGAGAGTAGTCAGGCCCCAAGTAACTTGAACCTAGTGCTTCAACAATCTAAAATAATAAATAAATCAATAAGCACAATTTTTTGATAAATTTATCTTCTCTTCAGTTTCATGTTTCCGAATTGTAAAAGTACTCACAGGAGTCAATCTATCTTTCTCTTGCTCCCTAATAGTAGATGTCCATTTTCTGCTAAAAAAACAAATATATGCATATAAATATAAGTATTGCAAGGATAAATTTATTGCTTTTTTAAAGTGATGTTGTGCATGTGAGTGTGTTTTGAGCACTTGTCTGTGTGGTAAGTTCTATAAACAAGACATCTAAGATCAGTACCATATAACTAGAACCAGAAGCACTGAAATGAAGACGTCCAAGCCCACAAACACAGTAATGAAAAACTTTTTTTCATTAAAACTTTCAAAATCATGACCTAGCCAATTTATGATAGTCTCAATTATAAATATTTAGGTAATGTCCCTTACTACTTTCAATTGCATAAAGATCAGATGAAAAAACATAAAATTAATGGTCCAAGTATGCTCGCATAAAACTAAAAAGAAAAACCTATAAAAACTTATGTAACTATTTATATCTCTGTTCAAATAAATTTAACCCAATAAGATCTTGTAGGTTGAGTTGGTTAAACTAACGAACTTAAAAGTAATTTCACTGTTAACAAACCCATTACTGAACTGAGAAATCCGTTTATGTGCTTATTGCCTATTCATTCACATTAATATAAATCATCATACACATTTAAATATTTATGCTTGTGTTTAGTTTTAATTATTTATTTATAAATGCTTTGTGTGTACATTTCAGTTAGAAAGAATTTAAAAAAAGTATTCTAAGGTGTCACTGCACACGCAATCATCCCACCCCAGACCCTTTTAGTGCGTCTTTAAGCCAACAACCTTGCAATAGATTTCCAGCCAACAACCTTGCAATAGATTTCCAGTCAACTCGAAATTGAATCATTTCAAGTAATTCAACTCAGCCCAAAATGATTTTGATTTTGAATCGGGTTCAAATCAAGCTAGAATATAAATTGTCAAGTTCTAGTAGGGCTAAATTCCCTCAAATTCAATCAATAGTTTAAAGGGTGGGTCAAGCACTCACATAGCTACACAAGCAAAGTAAGGCAAGGCATAGTGCCTCACATATCTCTTACACAAGCACCATTATTAAGATGTTCTTAAATGATCCTTATACATTAAAGCATTGTTTCAAATTGCACAATATGAGGCTTGTCTCAATTTAATTTCAGTGAAAAACGCATTGAGGTTTACGCCTAAAACTTTTTTATGAGGCTTACATCTCAGCTTGGCTGAGACCCACCTTGAGGCACGCCACGCCTTGCTAATGTAAAGCTTACGCCTCACCTTATTTATATATATTTTTATTAAAATTTACCTAAAACCTAAACTAAAGCCCTGAACAAATCACGTTTTAATACAACTTCCTCTCGACTATCTTGACTTCTAGCCCTCCATTTTCTCTATAATTAACCACCATCGTAGCCTCCACTTGGGATCACTTGAAACCCGCACACAACCACCACCTCCTCTAAAATTTTAAAAGTATTAATCCATCTTTATGTTACTGAAAAAAGAGGAAGATGACTGAAATAAATAAAGAAGATGAAAATTAGGAGACATTAGACTCCACATGATGAGAAAGTGGAGAGACCAATTTGTTAAGATGATAACTCAAATAATAACTCCCTCGGTGATTATAGTGTTGATGATTTCTATATTTTTGTCAATTATTTCAGTTTTCTTTATAAATTAATTATGGATTAATAGGGAATTGAGAAATAAGGAATTTGGAGTTGAACTTGATATTATATGATACTATTATATCATTTCTATATTTAATATTATTTTTCTCTTATAATATTTGGATTTCAGTTCTATTTCATGCAATTTATCACTTATCACTACGTCAAGTGCAATTTTTTTATTTTATATATATATATATATATATATATATATATATATATATATATATCAATTTGTTACTTAATAATTCAATAGAAAATTAAACATGTCATCATTTAACATATTATTTGGATATTATATAAAAAATCACTTTTAACATTTATGTTGACTTAACACAATTTTTTTTAAGGTTGCCATGACCCTGTCGAAGACTCGAACTAACGAGGGAGAAACGAACAGTCGGACAGTTAATATATTTCTACAATTTCACATAAAAGTGAAGTCTAACATTCCAAAAACATTGAAGAGCTACTAAGAAATGATACATTTGAAACATTCCTAAAACTATTTTGTATATGTTCTCGTTAGATCGTCATCTTCTATAAATGTATGCCTCTCCTCATTCAGCCATTTCTACTTACCAGAAGACTTACCTGAAAAATTTTGTTTAACAGTTTGAGTTTACATGACAAACTCAATGGATAATCTGTTGACCCCTATACCTCAAACCACGCGAGAAAAGACCCCAATTGGTGAATAAAGTATTACGCACATTCGCGCCTTGCGTCACTTGAAGGGTCAAAAGACCTCCGATTGCCAAACGGACGGTGCCGTTGCGATCAGGACGCCGAATTCTACTAGGTCGAGGCCCCTCGCAATTGAATTGGATGAGATCGGTTAAAAGGGACGACCGACACCAGAAATTAAAGTGCGAGGCTAATCAAACGATGTCGGATCGATAAATGGACTTCATCATTGTGTTCAAAACATTGCAAATACTCAAAAACTATATTTTATTTATTCAATTTGGATCATCCTAATGGGTGATACAAATTCCAAGACAACGCGCATTTCGAAGAAATCATGCCTCGGCATTACTCGGATGACGTCTGATCGCAAAACGGACAGCATCGTTGTGTCAGGAACATCGGTAATACTCTAAATGCACTACCAATTTATTCAATTGAGGTGGTGCACGCAAATCGAGACGATAATCATGTAAAAATTATCCTCGGTGTCCTCAAATGACGCCCGATCGTGAAATGGACTGCGTCGTTGTGTTCGGAACACCGGCAATACCCTAAATGCACTGCCAATTTGTGTAATTGATGTTGTGCATGCAAATCGAGGCGGCCCCTCATAAAAATTACCCTCGGCGTTGCTCAAATGACATCCGATCGCAAAACAGACTGCGTCGTTGCGGCCAAAACATCGGCAATACCCTAATTTCACTATTAATTTATATAATTTTGATGTTCGGTGAATTCGACACGTAAAATGAGACAAACACACAAGTTTCGAGAAAATCGCACAAATCAAGATCATTTTCGTTGATGGACGCATTGCTATCAGCCCAAATTTATGATGTTACTTATAATAGCAAGTCGTCATTAGGCCCTATCAGCAGATTTAACCCAAAATAAACAAGTCAAATGAATAATCAAAATCACATTAAATGATCACCTCGTCTTTGTCAAAATCTGCTCTGAATCCTTGTCAAAATCTTATAAATCCTACTGTCACTTCTACAGAGCCCATCTCATCATCATTAAAACAAATTAAATGAGGCCCTTTCATTGGGCAAATTATTGCATCAGGTCACCGAACACGTTCGGTCCTCTCTGTCTACAGTAAAGCGCAGCTGCTACAGTGACCTGCGCTTTACTATAGACTCTCTGTTCGGTGACCTGATGCAATAATTTGCCCTTTCATTGCTCTCTTCTGCTATCTCCACACACACACGAGGCATAACTCATTTTTTTCACACAATCTTCCTCAGGCCTCTCCCTTTGGGGTTTTCACCAAGGCAACAAATTTTCCTGCTGTAAGGTTTCTCTTCCTCTTGCCCACTCTTTTTCTTCTTACTTGTAGTTCGTGCAAGAGAAGATGATGAGTGGGAGAAGCAGTTCAAGATACCCCTTCACTGTTTCCCAATGGCAGGAGATTGAACACCAAGCTCTTATCTTCAAATACATGGCTTCAGGCACTCACTACAAGAAGAAGCTTCCTCCACCTCAAGTTAGCAGAATCCAGCTTCTACCAACTGGTTCTCTTCACCTGTAGGCCCGTCTCCTCCAAAGTCCACCTCAAGCCTATCTGTCCCTCACACTCAATCCAAAATCCAGCCACTTAACAGCTCTTCTCACGTGGAAAAGAGCTTTATCCAACCGGTTTTCCTCCAGTTAAATCCTAGTTCCCTGTTGAATCCGGCCTCTTCTCTTACCTTCAATCAAACCGATGCCTGCATATGGAACTCCAACGCCTCCTTCAGCCATCCAACTGAGATCTCCCCTCTCTTCACGAGAACCTGCTCCCTTCCTCTGCTTACCCGAATTCCTCCTCCCCCTACACAGCCTCAGACTTGATCTCACTCTCTCTCTTCCTCGAAGTGCAGAGAAGCCACAGATCTTAGAGTGGCTTTTATAAACCGCTGTCTTTGCGATCAGAAGAGGTTCCTTAGGGATTTAGATGGCCATCACAGATATTCGAAATCAGCTACTGGGTGCAACCACATGTAGTCCATTACTTCAGCAATTGCAGCAAATCTAGGATAAGGTTGGTGAGAGCGATGAAGAACGTGATAAAATGCTGCTTCAAATAGATCATAAGTGCTTGGATGTCTACAAGAGGAAAGTGGATCAGGCATCAAAGTCCAGGGCTCAGCTTCTTCAGACCTTGGCTGATTCAAAAGTTGAGTTTACTAGACTTCTTTCAGCTCTTGTTGAGAAGACTTATGTTGGCATGCCAAAGAAGTCAACTGGCACAATTAAGGAACAACTAGCAGTTATAGCTCCAGCATTAGAACAGTTATGCAAATAGAAAGAGGAAAGAGTCAAAGAGTTTGCAGATGTGCAGTCTCATATTCAAACTACATGTGCAGAAATAGCTGGCACTCTCAGGGTAGGCGAAAAGGTAGGAATGCCAGTGGATGATGAGAATGATTTGTCACAGAGAAAATTGGATGAGTTTTAATGTCATTTACAGGAACTTCAGACATAAAAGAGTGATAGATTGCATAAGGAAGAAGAATGTGCGTATATTTGTATATGTGTGTACTTGTATATGTATGGATGTTTAAAAAGAGAGAGAAAGAGGTGATTCAAAAAAAAATGATGGTGATGTGATGATAAAAAAAGAAAGGAAGCATAAAAAAAGAGGGGAATGAAGGAGGGATCTCAAAAAGTGAATGAGCGGAAGTATAAAAAAAGAGAGGAAATTTTGAGATTCTTTTGCCGTCACCGCCGACACCGAAGGTATAATCACCTAAAACTCAGATTTCCCATTCTCGTTGTTCGTAGCGGACTGGGGAACCACCTATACGCGCTCTCGTAGCACGATAGGAGGGAACCCGGTGCGACACCTACAACGAGGCGGATAATCACCTAAAACTCAGATTTCCCATTCTCGTTGTTCGTGGCGGACCGGGGAACCACCTATACGCGCTCTCGTAGCATGGTAGGAGGGAGCCCGGTGTGACGCCTACGACGAAGCGGGTAATCACTTTAAATCTCATTTTCGGCGTTTGCGGCGGACCGGAGAATCACCTATACGCGCTCTCGTAGCACAGTAGGAGGGAGCCTGGAGCGACGCATACGACGAAGTGGGTAAGCCCTATACACGCTCTTGTAGCATGGTGGGGAGATTCACTTGTGTTCTTCGTACGGTTACTTTTGAAGACCCCATACACGCTCGCGTAGCGTGGTGGGATGAAAGATGTACGGCCCGGTGTCCCCCGACACCTACCATACAAGCTCGAGTAGCGTGGTGGGATGGCCCAGTTTTTCGTGGTTTCCCCTAAACGGGGGAGACGCCGGGAGGCTGCCGAAATTTTTAGTGAATCATGAACAAAACTTGGACAATTTGAACTTGAGCTCATATTTGTATTTGAGCAAATAAAAAGACTCTAACTCAAGTTAAACGATAAATGAACTTGCAAATCAAATGAGATGAAGAAAATTTGAACATTTGAACAAAGCGCAACAAGACTTGATTTGGGACTACAATGGACATAAACTCGAACTTAACTCAAACTTGAGTTGGACAACAGAGAACTTGAACCAAACGGACTTAAATGAGTTTGAACTCAAATAAATTTGAAAATATAAGATTTGAACTTGATTTGCACTTTGAACTCAAATAAGAAAGAGAACTTGAGTTGGTTACTTAAACTCAAGTAAGTACTTGATCATGTGCTTTGAACTTGAGCCATACAACATTAAGTGGAGCTTGAACTTGCATGTACTGCAGAGAACCAGACTTTGAATTGAAAAGATATGCAAACATAATAGAAACACAAATGATGACTATTAATTTTGGATCATCTAAGTGAACAAGCAAAAGATTGGTTTTAAACAAAGTTCCAAGCATAATTTACTTGGAAGGATCAATCAATAACAAATGAATAAATTATGATTCATGCATGATTTGATTACAAGCTTCAATATAGTGTTTTTGTGGACAACAATAATGAACTTGCAATCAATCATTAACATGGAGCAAATGGAGAATACAATGACATGTTCATAAGCAACAATGCAAACTCTCAATGATATCAAGAGGCCATAGTGTGCTTACAAGTGAAAGTGGAAAGGTTGTAGTGAATACAAACTCGTGTGGTGCTAGAAGATATGTGATTGTATAACGCTGCATTCACAAACAAAAGAATGAACCATTATGTATACAACAACTTGCTGCATTCAAATTTCGCAAGCAATAAAAAATCAAAGGAGATTTATAATTTGATCACAATTGAAGAAGCAAATATCTTTAGCAAATATATCATCTACAAACATTACATCTGATGTGCAACATTCACATGAATCCTGCAAGCAAGGGTACCAATCTCCAATGTACACCAAAAGCCAAGGCACAAATGAATATAGCAGTTTGCTAGTTAAGGTGCAAATGATATAATAGTCCACTGATCGATCTGTATGGGAGGATCAGTGAAGAGTACAATAATACCTTTCATTCAACGTCAAAATGCAGGAAAATACATTCATTTGCAAGCACTGACAAAAGCTTGTGATATCCTGAAGATACAAATGGGAGTTGCTATGAGGATAAAAAAAAGATTATAAGCAAATACACAAAACCTCTGTAGGCAAGGATAGAAAGATCTGCAGTATATACAAGCTCTCTACAACGACAGATGTATGTGCCACATGTCACTTATGGGTAGATGCAGAAAGACTTCAGTAAATGGGGTATCCTGAAGTCAATTTCAGTCTGTGAAGGAATAAATCTACCTACCTACTTGTAACAGTGGTGGATGTACTACATGAGACAAATACCACAATAAAGTACATGAAGAATATGACAGATACAAGTTCCCGCAAGCTTCTGTTGGAGCCCCGCTATGAATATTACATACAATCTACGAACAAATGTCACCGGATCCGCAACATGCATACAAGCGAACAGAAGGCGTGTACAAACTTTCAAGTGGACTGTTGCATTCAAATGATGGTTGCCCGCTCAATTGATCAAACTAAATATCTAATAATGCCCTCGCACATGCACCTTAATTTGTATACACATAGGTACACAAAAGGGCAAGTGCAATTATAAAACTTGCATGGGCCCCGGCGAGCATGTTATTGGTACACGTGACGTCTATGAATGTTGCGCGGGTTATTAAATTTGAACCTGGTCCTCCTAAGCAGATAAGTAAGAGTTGACAAGGTTCAATAAAAAATTATAAATGCCCCCCAAACACCTGCATGGGCCCCGACGAGCGTGTTATTGGTACACACGTGATGTCTAGGGATGCTGCGCGGGTCGATAAGTGAATTCAAGTTCGAACCCGATCCTTCTACATTGATCAATAGAAGTCGGCAGGGTTTGAACTCCCAAACAAATACACGGTTGTGGCGACCGGTGTATTTGTTTTAATACATTCATAGGCCTTCAAGGCTAATAATCAAAAGAATTCACTAAATAAAGGTGTGAAGCCTACGAAACCCAATCCTCCTAAGCAGATATACATAGGAGTAGACAGGGTTCAAACTCTCGGATAAATATACGGTCACGAATGTGATTAGAATATTTATTTTATACATTCATATCAGGCCTTCATGGCCTTTAACAGAGAAAATTCATAAACAAAGGCACAAAGCCTACGAGAAACCCGATCCTCGATCAACAGTTTGGTTGAGTCGACAAGGCTCAATCAACAAATTGAAATGACCCCAAACACCCCAATGATGGCCGTGTTGAATGAAAATCTCAACCAGAGGGGTCCATTCCAAGCATCTAAAAATCCAAAAGTCCAAAATTCAACAAATCCCATATTTCAAGATATTTAAATTTGAAATCATCCATCAAAGCTCAAAGCAAAATCCATTCACCCTCCGCAATAGTTTGTCGGGATGGACAAATAAAAATCTACTTCAGCTCACAAAGAGCCAAATGCCTAGTCGAAAATATCACTATGATCCATTCTCAAACAATCTCCAGCCAGTAAGGACGTGATATGTGTCCTCTAACCGGCGGTCTGCCGCCAAATGGCACCACAGGATAAACGGTTATGACCCGGGGATCTTTGAACCGAGTGGTTTTGCCGCCAAATGGCACCACGAAATATCAGTTATGGCCAGAGCCAATACGCTCCTTAGTGGCATCAAATCCTTGAGATATAAATCAATAGGATATGATCGATAGGGCACAAAACCCTCTGTTAGCTAAGGTGGATTCAAATTTGTCCCCTTAGACAAATATTCACCTCAAGTCTACAAAGACCCCTTGGACGAAGCAACACATGGTTGCCGACAATGATCCTTCTGTCAGGTTGGGTCGACTACCTCCTCTGACTAAGTAGACTAGGGACCACGATGGCCCGGGACGACGGAACCATGGGATCCTGATCGGGTCTATCATCCATTCCCCCGCCATCTGCTTTAAGTGCAAGATGGTGCATTTCTATATACTATGAATTATTGAGTCATTCTCAAATTTATTGTATATTACTATTTAACTAAAACAAATATTTAAGCCTCAGATAGACTTCCAATACTCATTTTAGTATGAAAATCTTTCACTATTAACAATACAATCATAATATTATAATTATTACTAAAATCTAATTTGAATGCCTCAAATATCATTCAAAGAACATCAAATTTCCTCAACAATTTATTATATTATCTAAGGCAAGTCTCTCTAATCTTAATCTTATCTGCCACTGAAGCTACTCCAACCTATCACATGTATGCTCGTTTTGTATCTTGTCTCTAAGAGTAAAGCCACTCATCCACCTGTGCATCCTCATCTCTACAACACTTAAGTTAATATTATGCTTCTCTTTTAATGGCCAAATTCTGCGCCAAAGCATTGCAAGTCTAACCAACATCTTATAGAATATTTCCTTAAATTTGAGCGGTACTTTTATATCACAAAACAAGCCTGATGCATTCCTCCACTTCAACCAACCAACTTGAATTCTACTAATAATAACATCATCTATTTCACCATCACTCTGAACAATAGACCTAAAATATCTAAAACATGTACTCTAATTAATGACTTGATCGTTCAATGTTACAAACCCCCCACTAGATCTATTACTACTAAAATTATACTCATGTATTCGGTTTTAGATCTACTCAAATGGAAACCTTTAAACTCTAAGATTGACCTCCACAATTCAAGTTTACCTTCAACTCCCTCTTTAGTATTATCAACAAGAAGAATATCATCAGCAAAAAGCATACACCAGGGAACATCCTCTTGCAAATCTCTAGTAAGAACATCCATAACTAAAGCAAAAAGACATGGGCTTAAGGTTGATCCTTGATGTAATCCAACTTAAATTGGAAAATACTTGGTCAAACCACCTTGTGTTTGAACACGAGTAACAGCTCTAGCATACATATCCTTACTGACTAGAATATAAGCATTATTAACCTCTTTCTTTTTTAGAACTCTCCATAGCAATTCTCTTGGAACTTTATCATATGCTTTCTCTAAATCAATAAATATCATATGAAGATCCTCCCCATTCTCTCTATACTTCTCCATCAATTCTCTCAATAAATGTATGGCTTCCATAATAGACCTACCCGGCATGAATCCAAATTCATTTTGAGAAACATTAGTATCATGTCATAACCTATGCTCCATAACTCTCTCCCATAGTTTTAAAGCATGACACATCAACTTAATTCCTCTAATTCGCACAATCTTGTGTATCACCTTTATTCCTAAAAATAAGAATCAATACACTCATTCTCCACACATTTGGCATATTTATAGTCTTCAAAATAATATTTAAAAAAGTTTAGTAAACCAAGAAATTCCTTCATCTCCTAAGCATTTCCACACCTCTATTGGAATATCATCAAGTTCAACCATTTTCCTACACTTCATTTTCTTTAAAGCCTGTCTAACTTCAATTTTAGTAATACGTAGATAAAAATAAAAATATCTATTTTCATTTAGAATGCTAAGGTCACTAAAGTCAATCGTATTTTTCATTAAAAAGATTAGCAAAATAACTACATCCACCTTTGTTAAATATCCTCTTCTTAAAAAAGCACTATTTGATCTTCATCCTTAATGCACTTCACTTGAACTAAATCCTTACTACTATCACTTTGTTAGGCTAGTTCATACATATATCTTTTGTCCTCTTTAGTATCTAATCTATTAAATAAATAATTAAAAGTTAAAGTTTTTGCATCGCAGATTGCTTTCTTAAACTCCTTAGGGGCACCTTTATATATTTCCCAATTTACATAGTTTTTACATTTAAACCAACTTTTATAACAGAGCTTCGTATATTTTGTCTTTTCTTGCACATTTTGATTCCACCACCAACTATTTTTACTATTAGAAGTTTTTCCTATTTATACTCCAAGCACATCTTTTGTAATATTCTTAATATTACATGCTACTATTTCCCACATATTATTAACTTTCTCATGCACCGACAAAATCTTAAGATCGTGAGTCTTACTCTCAAATATATTTTTGTTAGAGTTCTTTAAATGTCATCATCTAATCTTAAAACAACAATTTACTATATTTTTCAAATTCTGTCCCTTCATCTTAAAGTCCAAAACTAATAAGGAATATTGGGTACAAAGACTTTTACTCGGAATAACTTTACAATCTTTGCAATCTACATGGTCAATTTTTCTTACAAGAAAATAATCAATCTGAGATTTATCATATACATTCTTATAAGTGATGAGATTCTCATCTTTTTTCTTAAAAAAAGGCATTAGTAATTACAAAATCATAAGCTAGAGCAAAATCTAATATAGTATTACCACTTTCATTAGTCTCTCACATGAATGATTTTAAAATCCTCCACCTCTCTACCAACATGTTCATTTAAATCTCCCTAATAAAAACTCTTTCTTCAAGAAGTATCTTTTGTATTAATTCTTTTAAGTTATTCCAAAATTTTAATTTTGAATACATATCCAAACCTACTTGAGGAGCATAAACACTTAAAATATTAATAATCTTATCATCAACAATAATCTTCAAAGCGATAATTTATCTCCAATTCTATTAATTTTACAGCATAATTTTTCAAACTTTATCTATAATCACACATATACCATTTCTAGCATGACTCCTACCAGAATAAATTAAAACCCTAAACTATCAATCTCCTTAACCTTCTCTCCCACCCATTAAGTTTACTGAATGCATAGAATATTTATCTTCCTATGAATCATAATATCAATTAATTCTAATAATTTGCCTCTAAGGGAACCTATATTTCAAGATCCTAACCTAATTTTAGTTTCATGGACTAGCTTCTTTGCCCACATCCATCCATGATGTGGGAATCCTTGCCTATTTAACACTGCATCCAGGAGCTAATGCAGTGACCCATTGCACACTTCTCATTGTATTCAGGCCATATAGCATATCGCTTCCAAGGAATGTCCTAGTGATGCAGGCAAAAAATATAGAGGACCCTATATTTTTCGATCACAATAAGAACAACTAGACGACGACGAAAATTACTAAAGACGAGCAAAGGAACTAGAAAGAGGACGAACAAACTCTTACATTTCAAATTAAAGAAATAAAAAGAAATTAAAAAAACAAACTCGACTCGATCTCAAAGACACCCTAAAGTTGCTTCACTTAGAGAAGAGGGATACAAATGGAGTGGCACTTGCGGAGAGACGAAAGAGGTTAGAAGCCCGAGAAGAAAGGTTGGAAAGAGCTCGCAGGATTTCCGGAGGGGATGAGAAAGAAGGGTGGAAAGAGCCCGCAGGATTTCCAAAGCAAACCCGCAGGTTCTACCTTTTCCAAAAATAACATATCATTCACTTAACTTCAAACATTACAAATCCTCCCATATTTATAGATATGAAAGAGGAATACCAAGAGACACATAACATTAAATTCCCATAGGAATTCTAAACAACATAATTAATTAGAACACTAATGCTTTGCATGAAAAAACACACCCAAGCCAAGGAACCGAAGAGGCAACCACGGGAGACGAGGAAGCCGCACGGAACCAAGGGGCCATGGCCTCGGGAAAGAACCCAGGCACGGGAAAACCAGCGGCCGGCCGGAATCCCATGGGGTGAGAGCAATAAAACCATGGTGGAATTCAAGGAGCCACACATGGGAAGACTAAACAACTATCTTGGGATTCCAAAAGCCCTTTTTGAAAACCCAAGAGACACCATAAAAAGAAACATTAAAAACTAAATAACATTTAATAAAAAGTAAGATAATAAATGAACTAAAATGTTAGCTAATAATGAGTTAACCCTTAATTCAATAAATGAACTAAAGATCAGCTCATAAATGAGCTAAAATTTCAGCTCAAATGGATTGAGCTAGTAGACTCAAGGGAAGCCAAAATTTGATTTATTTTGGACTAGTGTTGACCCCCCCTTTGTCTACATCACCTAGCATTAACACAATGTATTAAAAAATTCATGTCATGATTATTCGACAAGATTTATGCTAGTTGTCGACTACCTAACACAACCCTCCACTTTTTTTCATCCAGGACTTGAGACCTGGCAATGGCAGTGTTGATAAATATGATATAAATATTAATAAAATATTAAAATGTTTTTAATTCATACATGTTATAAACTTATGTAGTTTAACCATTTTTGTTTAAAAAATCTATGTGAAGAATTTTGAACTTAAAATACAATAGAACTTGAATAAACATTATTTTGGCCAAACATAATATAATTTGATGTTTATCATTTGATACTCTTCAAAAGTATCCAGCAAAATTAAATGAATTTATAAGTGGCCTAACTAATTTTTTTTAAGCTTCTCACTTAGCTTGACCAAGCATCTTAATGGCTACTAGCCTTCATGAATTCAGTAATTATATCAGATTGAGTGGCCTTATGCTCTTGTAGCACAGAACTCGAATAGATATCAAGCCTACTTAATAAGAATGTTTCTTCAAGTTAATGAAATGTTAAAATTATTTAGATATATAAATTTGCATGCTAAAGACAAGGCAATTCAGTGGAAGAGCACACAAAATACATAGATTTGATTGGATTGTGTACACATTTCCAAACAAAAAAACTACATAATTTTTTTCTATTTAGGATTTTTGGGTCTAAGGTAGAGGTAGACCTAAAAAAGACATGGTTAGAAAATATTAGAAATTATCTTTCTTTTATTAGATTTAAACAAGAATTTAATTTTTAACAGGATACAATGAAAAAAAAGGATTCATGTAGCCGACCCCATGTCATGGGATGAAGGCTTGATGTTGTTGTTGTTGTTTGGATTTTTGGGTCTCATAAAATAAACTTGAAAAATCAAATAATGAAAGGTCATGATTTTGATTACATTGCATTATTGGACATCACAAATAATTACAAAAGTCATCTAAAGTCTTTAAGTCAACCTAAGCATTCTTCCAATATTACAACATAATTTTGCATCAAAATGAATAAGAAACTTAAGTATTTCACAGAAAAAAATGCTTCATTGGAATTCAACTACAAGGAAGATAAACTAAAAGCATTCTTTAGACATAGCACGAAAAACATATGATTCTTCTACAAACTCAACATTCCTGCTTAAAAGTTCAACAAGATTTACTGTTTGAGCAACACAAGATTGTTTCTGAAAATAACAACAACAACAACATCGAGCCTTTGTCCCACTACGTAGGGTCGACTACATGAATCATTTTTCTATATTGTGTCATGTTAAGGGTCAAATTCTCATCTAAATCTAATAAAGAAAGCTCATTTCCAATATTTTCTAACCAACTCTTTTTAGGTCTACCTCCACCTTTCTTAACATAAGTCAAATCTAATACCTCTACTTTCCTAATCGGGTCATCGAAAGGCCGTCGTTTTATGTGACCAAACCATTTAAGGAGACTCTATCTAATCTTATCTTCCACTAGAGCTACTCCAACCTTTCCACATATATGCTAATTTCGTATCTTATCTCAACAGGTAAAGCCACTCATCCACCTGAGCATCCTCATCTCTGCAACAATTAACTTAGTATTATGCTTCTCTTTTAATGGCCAACATTCTGCAACAGAAAGCATTGCAGGTCTCACCACCATCTTATAGAATTTTCCCTTAAGCTTGAGGGGAACTATTCTATCACGCAACAAACCTGATGCACTCCTCCACTTCAACCATCCAAATTGAATTATGCTAATAATATCCCCATCTATTTCACCATCACTCTGAATAATGGATCCAAGATATCTAAAATGTGTACTCTTATTAATGACTTGAACGCCCAAAGTCACAATCCCCTCACTAGGTCTATTACTATTAAAATTGCGCTCCATATATTCAGTTTTAGATCTACTCAAGCGAAAATCTTTAGACTCTAAAGTTGACCTCCATAATCCAAGTTTACCGTCAACTCCCTCTCTAGTCTTATCAACAAGAATAATATCAACAGCAAAAAGCATACACCAAGGTACATCCTCATGCAAATATCTAGTGAGAACATCCATGACTAAAGCAAAAGGATATGGGCTTAAGGCTGATCCTTGATGTAATCCAACCGAAATAGGAAAATACTTGGTCAAACCACCTTGTGTTTGAACACAAGTAATAGCTCCTGCATACATATTTTTAATGATTTGAATATAAGCGTTATTAACTCCTTTCTTTTCGACAACTCCTCAAAGCACTTCTCTTGGAACTTTATCATATCTTTTTTTAAATCAATAAATATAATATGAAGATCCTCCTTATTTTCTCTATATTTCTCCATGAAACCTCTCAATAAATTTATAGCTTCAATAGTAGACCTACCCGGCATGAATCCAAATTGATTTTGAGAAACATTAGTATCACGCCGCAACCTTCAGACACTTTGTGTTTCTGTAAATAACAGACTAAAAAAACATACTATACACAAGACACACAAAATAGAGCTTTTCTGCCACTGTTTTTAACATAGTTTTAGCTCTGCATCCCATGTTTTAATTGAAAACAACAGAGAACACATTAATATCATATCCCTCAATGTTCATAACAAATGATGGTCATTTCCTTACAACCAAAAGGGAGAATAGAATCAATGAGGACTTCTATGGGTAGGCCTTTTGTTTGATAAATTAGCCAAACATATTGAGAAATTGCAAAACTAATTACAATATGTAATTAAAGTCACTAAAAGTTAGAGACATTAAATTCTTAAGAGCATCTTCAAACAAGAATTCAGCATTAAAGAAACAATACATAATTGAAGTCAATTAATGGAGAGATGAATAACCTGTTAGTCAACACAAGAGCCTTAGAAAGGTTGCTGCGAAAATGAGAAACAACAATAGATGCCACCTATTTTAAGGATAAAAGGCCTTCCATTGTTAGAAAAACTTCTTTAACAAACTAGATTTTTTTTTTTTTTTTAACAAAACACATCCACAAGAATCATGCACCTGATTCATTGCAACATATGCATTACCCTTAAGCAGAAATACTCTGCGATTAGCAACAAGTTCTGGAACTTCTTCGAATGGCACCTATAATTAACAAATCCATCTCACACAAGCTCACATATATAACAAATCATAAATAAATAAAAAAATTAATTGTAGATTGGAAAAAACTAACCTTGAAGAAGATTGTGTCAACTGCAAAAGAAGATATTTGCAAGAAATTTCAGCAAGCAGGTATGAAAATATATTTCAAAAACAAGGCTACATATGCTTTCAAATTTCAAACAATTCACAAGGATAATAGAAAAAACTTATAATACAAAAACTTTTCAACCAAGAATCTCCATGAGACTGCCTGGCAGCAGTAAAGTTGACAGAAAGTAAAATATCCCCTCTCCCATGTATACAACCGCTCCAACTAGACTCCTACAACGAGCATCTTTGGGAGTATAGTTGGTGATAGCAAGGTATAGGCAAAAGAGAAGTGATTTCGGTCAGAGTAACACTAATATAATTTCATGAAGGTGAAGTGAGAATCAGAAAAATGAATATAGTAACTCCTCCATAGAGTCAATCAGTGTAGTTGCACCCAGGTAAACGCATTTATTTTCAAGATATTTTAGCCAACTAAACCATCATTTCTCTACAGATTATATAATATCACTTTTAGTTTCAAGATTTGAGAAGCACAATTATCTCTTTCCAGATGAAATAACTGCCTCTACAAACTCAAAAGATGATACTTATATAGATTTAGTTCTTTCATAAGTGTTATGTAAAGAAGTGATTTCCAAAACAGAGTTTAAATGAACGCTTAGAATCTACAAAATATGAAGGTAATAAACACCAACTGATAATCACTAAAAATAAGCTCATCAAAACGAAAGTAGCTTCTTAAAAATCATACAAAGAATTTTTTGGTGTTAAGTTAGAACTATGTAATTGACTATGTTCAAGTAATTTCACTGCAATAAGTAACCAAAGTTACCTTTCCTCATCCCTATTCACACAAAGGTAGACCAGGAAACTTAAAGGTAACAGGAAAGAAAGAAGATATTTCACCCACTGAATTATAAACTGGTCAATTAAATTAATAAATTAGGCTCAAGAAAGAAAAAGAGGCGGAAATATGCACAACATACATCTGTGAATACATAAATATATATTATCATTAAAAATATGAGATAATGTCTTTTAAAAAATGAATCCATCAAAATTTGAGGATCAATCTAGACACACTAGAATGCTTGGCTGTTACACGCATGAAAATTTAAGCAACATTTGCAAGTCCAGATGTAAAGTTCATCCAAATTGAGCCAGGCGAAGATTAGATTTTAAAATTGCTTATGATTGAGTCTTAAGAAACAGCAAGGTCAATAACACATTCTTTAATATAATTTTCAGCTTAATTGATCATATTCTTTTGGAGCAGTCATAGTGGTAGACATATAAAATGTTGCTTCCACTATTATTTCAGAGAAAAATGTTACATAAATCCTTGATCAATCATAATATTAATAAGCATTTGATAATCAACTAAGGCATTCACAATAAAATTTTGCTTGCTCAATGTCGAAGGAGAAATTCATTTTGTTAGATAGTAAAGCAGTTTAGCAATGAATCAATAAGTTCACATGTGAGCATTTTTGTCTAAGAATTATGATTAAACTTCACTTGGGAATGGTTTAGATTTTGTAAAGCAGAGCATCATAATTGGGTCAATGCCTATAATTTTGGCCAATGAAAGGTTATGCAACATTTTGTTAGACCGGTCCAACCGGTCCGTGCGGGACCGGCCCACCGCAAACTGGGCGGAGAAATTTCCGCCCGCGGAGATGCCGAGCAAGCCTCACACCGTGCAGGAGCTTTTTAGGAAGCTTTTTTGAGGGTTTTGAGAGGGAAATTTGAATGTAGGGACTGTTTAGGGATTTCCTTTTGATTTGTATGCATTAAATAGTTTGTTTTACTAGGGTTTGGGCATCTTGAATTTGGCTGAAATTTGAGATCTTTTAGATTTAGGTTTTCTTTGGGCTCTTGGCGTTGCCAGAGATTTGGGAGAGATCGATCCTCCTCTCGAATTGAGGATCAATTGTATCTTGCTATTTTATTCATCGTCTAAGTGGAACACAAGTCTTTTCTTGAGTTTTCTCTCAGATTTTCCCGGACAAGTGCTGTTTTTCTGCTGTAAACAGCAGATTTCTGCTGTTTTCCTGCTGTGGACAGCCATTTGGCTGCTGTTTGTTCGCCGATTTGGGTTAGGTTTGCTTGTGAACTCAAGTATTACCTTAGGATTACTTGCGAACTCAAGTATTTCCTATCAAATTGGTATCAGAGCAAGTCATGGGACCGGTGGAGGGCTGATTTCGGCAAATTTCAGCGGTGATTAATTGCCCGGAAGGTAGGGGAATTGCTGTTTTTGAAGTTCCAAATCCAGAATTTGTGATTTTACAAACTCAGGATTGTGATGGCGGCCAAAAAGGTGGATGCTCTAGAGGAAAGACTTGAAGAGAAGATGAATCAAATTAAAACGACGGTGGAGGAAAGGATTTCCTCCATGGAAGAGCAAGTTGCCGATCTACTAGACATGATGAAAAAGATGTTAGAAATCCAGAACCAAACATCAGCTTCTGTGGCGAAAAGAATGGAGGGAAAAAGTAAGAATTCTGAAATTCGTAGGGAGGAAGAGGAGGTGGAGATCGTGGAAGGAGAAGGAAGAAGACCCCATCTAGAGCCTGTCCAGAGGGAAGAAAGAGGAGGATATGAGGAACGCCAGGAGGGATACTATGGTTGGCGAGGTGCTGATTTTGAGGACAGAAGGGGGGATTTTGAAGGGGGTTTGGGCTATGGTAGAGCAAGGGAAGACCGGGAAACATGGGGTGCACCTAGCACTTGGGAGAGGGGAAACTATAGAA
Source organism: Dendrobium nobile (assembly GCA_022539455.1). NCBI lineage: Eukaryota > Viridiplantae > Streptophyta > Magnoliopsida > Asparagales > Orchidaceae > Dendrobium > Dendrobium nobile. The sequence goes on from CM039721.1 coordinate 45,930,250, forward strand.
GAATCCGGGGCAATGGGGGCGACCAAAAGGTGAGGAAGTTGAAGATGCCCATATTCGAAGGAGAAGATGCGTATGGGTGGATTTACAAGGTGGAGCGATACTTTGCCGTCAATGGACTGACGGAGGGGGAGAAGCTGACCGCAGCCGGACTATGCTTGGAAGGAAAAGCCCTGTCGTGGTATCAGTGGAGAGATCAGAGGAGGCCTATCAGGAACTGGAGGGAATTCAAAAACTGCATAATAGAACGTTTCCAAACCGACCGGGAAGGAGATTTCTATGAGCAGTTCTTTGCTCTGGTGCAGGAGGGATCAGTAGCAGACTACCGTGAGCGGTTCGAGCACCTGGCTAGTAGGGTGGAGCGATTATCAGATATCGTATTGGAGGGGAACTTCATGAAGGGGTTGAAGGCAGAGATCCGAGCGGCAGTGAAAGTTCTGATGCCTAGTGACTTGGAGGAGGCAATGAAGTTGGCACAGCTGGTAAAAAATCAGAATAATCTGGAGAAGGGAGCCAGGAGCAGCAGCTTAGGAGGCTCTTACAAGACTACAACCGTTGTTTTAGCACCCAAGGGGCCTGCATCAGTCAACATTAATGAGACCACCAGGGAAAAGCCATTAGGAGGAGGGAGTGGGGATAACTTCAAGAAGCTCACTGAGACAGAATTACAGGAGAAGAGGGCAAAAGGACTTTGTTTTAGATGTGACGAGAGGTATACGCCAGGGCACAGGTGTAAGGACCAAACTCTTCAAGTCCTTATTGTTTGTGATGAAGAAGGAATGGAGGGTGTCGTCTTTCCACCTTGCGTACAAGGTGGATCTTCGGGAGAGGAGTATTGTTAGACCGGTCCAGCCGGTCCGTGCGGGACCGGCCCAGCGCAAACTGGGCGGAGATGCCGAGCAAGCCGCACACCGTGCGGGAGCTTTTTAGGAAGCTTTTTTGAGGGTTTTGAGAGGGAAATTTGAATGTAGGGACTGTTTAGGGATTTCCTTTTGATTTGTATGCATTAAATAGTTTGTTTTTCTAGGGTTTGGGCATCTTGAATTTGGCTGAAATTTGAGATCTTTTAGATTTAGGTTTTCTTTGGGCTCTTGGCGTTGCCAGAGATTTGGGAGAGATCGATCCTCCTCTCGAATTGAGGATCAATTGTATCTTGCTATTTTATTCATCATCTAAGTGGAATACAAGTCTTTTCTTGAGTTTTCTCTCAGATTTTCCCGGACAAGTGCTGTTTTTCTGCTGTAAACAGCAGATTTCTGCTGTTTTCCTGCTGTGGACAGCCATTTGGCTGCTGTTTGTTCGCCGATTTGGGTTAGGTTTGCTTGCGAACTCAAGTATTACCTTAGGATTACTTGCGAACTCAAGTATTTCCTATCACATTTATTGGTAGAGTCCTGAAAAATGAAATTTTGTAACTTAACTTCGATATATGATATAGTTTTGCTCCTCTTCTAGCATTCTAAGCTGCCTATGGTACAAACTCTATATTTTATATGAATTATTTAGCATTATTGACATTGCACTTTATATTTTATCAGTTCTTCCTTGACAATCAGTGAGCAATGAATAGACGAAGGTGTAAGAACAAACAATGCATTGCCCACTAGACAATGGACAGGCATGGAATATTCTTGGCTTATAAAGGTGAGTATCAGGGTTCAAATCATCCTATAACAAATACATTCGCCTACTGAAACAAATTCAAATATAAAATCAAATGCAGAAAGAAATTCCAAAACTCAGGAAAAACTACTAACAGCGGAAAGAAATTCCAAAACTCTGCTAATTTTGGAGACTATCTATAAGTTTATATAAATACCATTTACCGATATCAACTTAGTTAGACAATTTTGCAAACTACAAAGACTCCATAGCAGACGCTTGCTAAGTATCAGTATAAGCGCAGTAAACATTACTTAAACTTGGAAAAAAATCAATAAAAAAAGAAGTTATGCTTGTTTCAATTATATGTTTTTTAACTTTCTCATTTTCCAAACACCCAGAACTGCATTCCGTTGTCTTCTCAAGAATTTAGTGATTGATGAGAAAAGATTAACCAAATTACGGCCTGAAGATTTTATTATAGCAAAAATTGATTAGAGTTAGCAAGAAAAATAATGATTTGACCTAAAATGCATATTTCCTCTCCCCTTAAAAAAGAATTACTAAAAAGACTAGAACTTTTATGGGAAATAGCACTGAACAACAATATTCGCTACATTAACAAGTTTACCATTTAGAGTATCATTAATAAATATGGTCTGTCACATAGAATCATACAGACAGGTTTTAACAATCATTGCTAGGGATAAGTATATATTTTCAAATGATGCAGAGGTGCTTCACCTCATTATAATTATCCTTATAAAAATAATTTGGGGACTTTATGATTCCTCATTCTTCATTCAATTCTTTTGATTTTTGATAGAAGTAAACCAATACTGCTAATTCCAAAGCAAGATGAAAAGAGTCGAGGGATGACATTACATTAACAACCAATAACAAAAACCTAACAAAATTTTAGAAAATGAATCCAATAATGCACTGGATATGATTATTTCGATTCATTTGAACAAAAAGTTTAGAACAATCAATATAAGATTTTGATTTTGACCAACTTATGGCAAGTCACATTGGTAGTGATGATGTGATGCCGCAAAAAAAAGCTATACAAGGCAATACTACAAGTCTACAACCAAGTGATGTAGTATTCTGCATAAGAAATCTAAATAATAGAACAATCCCAACTAGTATGATTTCTCTAAATGATATTAAACATCCAATAAAAACTTTGCCTACATAAAAACTCTAAAAAATACATGTTCAATAAGAGTCCTAAGCGCTAGTAAACACCTACCATTAGAAGACTGGCCGATAGAACGAGAGACCTGAGTCAACTTATCTTTCACACGCTAGATAAAAAACAAATGAATCAGTGTAACAAATTACGACCATAATAATTTTCATTGATTATATTTAACCAGAATGATGGACATCAGAAAGCATACCTCGTATTCCACATAATTCAGCGCTTTATAAGGAAGCTGAAACTCAGCCATAAGCATTCTCTACAAAATTAAAGTATAAATGTGAAAAAAAAAAAAAAAACGAAACCCCACTAAAACCTCTCCATTAATAACTAAGACCAACCTGGGATTCAAGACTTTCTAGACGAAAGCGGTAACGGAAAAGGGTTGTCTCCATAGAAAGAAACCATTTCCTCAGTTCATCCCTAAAAAAATTTGCAAATAAGCCAATATAAAAGTAAGGACAAAAATCCTCAGTGAGCTTATTTGGTAGCCGCATACTCACGTTCTGCAATACACAAGACGAAGCACAAAATGTGAGATTAAATCCTTGTTTATGATCTGAGTAACATCCGGATGCCTCATATTTGTTCTCCACAGCTCATTCACCTAAAGCTCATCGAGAATACTAGAATAAGACATCAATACAATTGGTTGGCACATCAGAAATCAACAGCATCTCAATTACCAGTGTTTTCATCTCATCCGGCGTCTTACCGCGGGATAAGCCATTCGAAATTCCTTTAAGGACTGCATAGGATCCACTCAAACCCTCATTATTAGGTCAGTATCAAACCCTTTTAAAAAGCTAGAAGCATGCCTTCAACCTAATATTTCCGGTTAAAACTCTAGAAGCAAACAAGGGAACCAAAATGAACAGGGAAAACAGAGAGAGAAGTTTGATACCGCGAAGACGATCGATGGCATATAGCTCGAAATCGTCAAGCCTGACCTCCAGACTAGGAGCGCAGCGGTAAAGGGAGAGATTCGAGGCGGCTTCCGCAGTGGGCTTCTTTTTTGATCGTAAAATCTCCATTTCTTTCGAAATCCTTTACAATGGCAAAGAACGGGGAAGCGAATGCAATTAATAATTTGGCGACCTGACTTATTACTCCGTTAGCCCAGATTTGGCGGGAAACTATTCTTCACACCGACTAGGAGAAATTATTCAGTGGGGACTCCAAACGTAGAGATCCACCTAATGCTGTATATGGACTGCATATAAATTGATTGTGAATTGTATATGAACTTTGTAGATATGCATAAAATGCTCTTTAAATACTCACAACTAATAATTGGCTTAGTATTTGCTACATATATGCAAATACGTAGTAAATATATGGTCCATATACAGTCCATACTTAGTTCATATGCAGTCCATATGCAATCCATACGCAGCATCCGAATCATCCTCTATGTTCAGACTCCGCACATAATGATTTCCCCCAGGGTAGGGTGCGTCTAGAACAATCAAGGCCAACTTTTAAATAGTTTATCATATCTAATCAGGATCTACGAGGATGCTTCGTACTACGCATTTAAAGGGTACATCGTCTCATCTAAGGGAGAGACCAATTTCAAAGAGGAGAATGAAGATGAATGAAGTTAAAAAAAATGCAAATGTCAAAAGCAGAAAAAATAAAGAATCAAAAAAGACATAAATCATGTAGCAAAGATGATGTCGAGGGCATGATGTTTAGACCTCCAAACAGTTTACCTCAAAAAGGTGTGAGGATGGCCCAAAGAGCATGTGGTCAAGGTCGTACTTCAGTTGAAAAAAGAATAACCCAAATATATATCGAACTAGAATCAAGTTCTGATGAAGAATCAAATGTAAATGGTGTTACAATTTCTTTTGACTATAAAAAAATAAATCATCCTCTGAAATTTGATCTCACTTTGGAACAAGAGAGTGACCTAGAGGGTGACGATTAAAAAATTCAAAGTGACAAGGCTGAATTAACTCTTTATGAAGTGCAAAATATGGCAGTTGAAGTCTTAACCTAAACCCCACTATCTACTGACAATGTCTTAGAGTTATTGACTAAGGATGCCCTTAATTTAGATGGTGAAGTACAGAAAGTCCTGAAGTTCTTCCCTGACTCCTCCTTAAGGAATGAAAATGTTATAATCCTCGATGAGGCAGATTTTAGTAAAATAATATATTTACCTTTTGGCTACTTTCATGTTGGTGTTAAAACTCTTATCTCGAAAGGTCTCTCGCTGAGTCGATGAACTAATGGTCAAGTTTGATACCACGAAAGCTTCTAGCTTTCGAAAAACTAGAAGATTGGACTAATGGTATCGACTTTGGTGCCATTAGTTAATTTGACGATGATAAATATTACTTAATGATAACTAATCATCATAAATCTGATAATATCCCTTTTGAAGTCATCGATCCTCTCAACAGACTTTGTTTGGAGACTTAAGATGACTCCGATGAACTCCATGTGCGAGATGTACCCCCTAAATTTGAAGTGGAGATAAAATCGTCAGTCGACGAACTCAAAAAAAAATAACCTTGGAACATAGGATGAACTTAGCCCCACTTTCATAAGTTCTTTATTGAGTGAGGATGAGTCTGAGAATATATTAAACTTCTTATTAAGTTTAAGGATTACTTCATCTTGACATATGAAGAAATACCTGGTTTCTTCGCTGATGTAGCAATTCATAAACTCGATATTCAACACAATGTCATTCCTTTTAAGCACGTTCCTAAGCATGCATTTGGAGATCAAACAATAAGTCATTTCTGAAGTCAAGAAATTGGTCGAGGTCGGATTATTCAAGAGGAATAATATCCCTCTTTGGTAGCTAGCGTTGTGCTAGTTTGAACGAAGAATGGTCAAATCCATGTTTGTGTTGACTATAGGGATCTAAATAAGATGTGTCCAAGGGATGAATTTTCTTTACCCATATCTGAAGTTATGGTGGATATTGCCTCTTCACATGTCACTTTTTCCTTCATGGATGGCTCATCTGGTTATAATCAGTTCAAGATAGCCCTAGAAGGTGAGAGAAACACTACATTCAGAAGTTCTATAAGGATCTTTTATTATAAAGTGATGTCATTTGGCCTTAAAAATGCTGGTGCAACCTACCAGCAAGCCATGAATTGAATATTTGGTGACTTAATCCATAATCTTGTCAAGAGCAAAGTCAAAGAGGTTCATCTTTATGACTTAAGAATTGTCTTTGAGCGGTTGCACCGCTACGACCTTAAGATGAATCCTTTAAAGTGCGCTTTCGGTGTCATACTAGGAAAATTTCTATGTTTTGTAGTGAGGCACTATGGAATCAAAATTGATCCTGCCAAAATCAAAGCTATATTAAATATGTTGTCTCCTAAGAGCTTTACTCAATAAAGGTCTCTTTAAGGTAGACTAGAGTATATAATAAGATTTATTTCTAACCTCTTTGTAAGATCTCAGCCATTCTCCGTCTTGGCTAAAAAGGATGTCAAATTCATATAGGGTGAGAAATGCCAATTTGCTTTTGAAAATTTCAGGCAATACTTCTCAAATCTGCTAGTTTTGGCAGCCTCGGTTATGGGAAAACCTATAATCCTTTACATTGTGGCCCTCGAAGAGTCTTTTGGTGCCCTACTAGCTAAAGTTAACAACAAAGGGAAAGAGAATGCTCTCTACTATCTGAGTCAAAGACTTCTCCCTATAGAAATATGGTACCCTTCAATCGAGAAACATTGTCTTGCTTTAGTTTTTGCAGCCCAAAAAATTAAGGAATTGTATGCTTTCTCACTAGGTAAACTTGATTTCATGTATCAATCCCTTGCAATATCTTATGACCTGACCTACATTGTCAGGGCATCTAGCTTGGTGGTCTATGATATTGCTTCAATTTGAAGTCACTTTTATTCCCCTATGTGCTATGAAAGGGCAAGTCATTCTTGACTTTCTTGCAGCACACACACTGCCTACATAATATCCTCTAAATGATGATTTACCTGACGTACAAATCATGATTTTTGAGGAATCTAGTAATCGAGTCTGGGAAATGTATTTTGATGGTGTTGCATCCTCCTAGAGAGGCAATGCACATCAATTTATTATTCCAGGAAAAGCTAGAGTTGACTTGATATTCATAACACCAAATAAGGGAATGATACACTTTTCATATCATTTATCAGTCTTGCACAAATAATGAGGTTGAGTATGAAGCTTAGATAACTAGCTTAGAACTTGTAATCCTGATGGAGATTAAAGAGATTGAGATCTTTGGTGACTCTCAACTGGTGATCTACCAGATTATAGAGACCTATAAGATTTTGAATCCTAAACTCTTGAAGTATCACCATTACACCAGTCACTTACTTGAGCATATTCCTATTATAACTATGTATATGATTCCCTATAGAAGCAATTCTTCATTAGATGCCCTAAAGAAGCATACAAAAGAATTTATTTGTCTACAAGAAGACTCTATTCATATAGAAATTCAGGGCCGTCGGGTCCTTTCTCTTATAGATCTGGAGCACATCAACAAGAAATCTTCCCAGGCCTTGTCTGACTCTTCAATAACCAATGAAGAAGGCGATTGGAGATAACTGTTGATCAATTTCCTTCAAGAGGGAAAGCTTCTGTGTGATAGGTCATTTGCCAATCAAATTAAGAAACATGCCCTATCATACATACTTGTGAACAATACGTTATATCATTGATCGTTCGATCAAATGTGGCTCTATTGTTTAAACAAATAAGAGGCCCTAAAGATTATTAATGAGGTCCACACTATACTATGCAATGCTTATCAATTAGGTCCTAAAATGTAGTTGAAAATCAAAAAACTTGGATAATCCTAACTTACAATGATTGATGATTACATGAACATTGCAAAATGTTGTCATTAGTGCTAAGTACATGGTGTGGTTTTACATCAGCTGTCTAATGTGTTACATCCCACGATAACTCCGCAACTCTTTAAAAGTTAGGGCACATGCATTATGGGCCTATTGATCCTCCTTCTTCAAAGGGTCATCGCTTTTATTTTAGTAATGATTGATTACTTTTCAAAGTGGATGGAAGCAGTTCCCCCACGCAATGCAACATCACACCATGTCTTGAAATTCTTTCGTAGCCATATCATATATCTATTTGGTGTACCTCATAGAATCATATTCGATAATGGATATGCTTTCAAATCTACAAAAATTAATAGTTTTGCAAATTGTCAAAATATTTATTAGAGATACTTAATATTTATTAGAGATGCTTAAAAATTATCTAGGAATAGATTCCCCATTCAAGTTCAAATCCATTAGTGATGGAGCATGCCCTCAATGGCACCATCCTAATTTCAAAATCCAGATCTAATCTTCTATGGGAAGCAATGATTCCTTTCCATAAAATCTCCAAGTTTTCTTTTACTTAAGATTAGATATGAGTCATCGTTCTTTCTTTTCATAGGATTAGACATTCTAGTGGTGAATAACATCCTCTATGGCACCATCCTAGTTTTAAATTTCAAATTCAATCCTCTGTGGGAAGTAATGCCTCCTTCCCATATTCCAATCTTATTTTCCTTAAGGTTAGATGTGAGTCATCATACTTTCTTGCCTTAGAATTAAACATCCTAGTGATGGATAATGCCCTATGTTTCCATTGTCCTAGTCTCAAATGCTAGATTCGATCTTCTATGGGAAGTAATTCTTCCTTCCCAGAAGATCTTCCAATTATCTCTTCCTTAAGGTTAGATGTGAGTCATCGCGCTTTAATTCCTTAGTATTATATCTACTAGTGGTTGAGCACACCCTTTGTGGCACCACCCTAGTTTCATTCCCAAACTCTAGAATTAAGCCTTCTTTTCCTTAAGGTTAGGCACTTCTTTCCCTTAAGATTAGATCTACTAGTGGTAGAGTATGCCTTTCGCGGCACTACCCTAGTATAACCTCAACCTCGATTCCTTAGGGTTAGATTTATTCCTTCCCTTAGAATTAAAATTCTATATTTGACTTTTCTATTCAGTCAACGCCTATATATGCAATAGAACTTCATTCTACTGCACATATTAGGGATCCATTTATTGACCTAATTTTACTATGAGGTCACAGAGACCCATCTTAATATCTACCATATTGATGTGATGGATAATAAGGCTCCAGGTGTTAACCATTTAGATTTTAATTTAGGACTCAATTTATTCAATCTTTAAATCAATCTAGACTTCAAATCAATTCAAATCTCAAATCAACCTAGACTTCAATCAATTCAAGCTTCATTCAATTCAAACCTTAATAAATCAAAACTTTAATCAATTCAAGCTTCATTCAACCAAGATCTCAATCAAACTAGACTTCAAACCAAACTCTCCAATTAATATAGATTTCAATCCATACTTCAAACTAAATTTTTAATTAATCTATATTTTAATTCCGAGTCCAATCCAGGATCTAATCAATCTAGAATTCAATCAATTCAACTCTTAATCAATCCATATTTCATTTAATCCTAGACTTCAATCAGTGTTCAATTAAACCTTAATTAACATTCAACCCAGATTTCAATCAACCTTCAATCCAATCTCTAATCAAGCTTCAATTTTATCCAATAAATTTTAATCATCCATTTGATTATGATTGATGTGAAAAATTCAAATTCAATCAATCAAATCCAAAACCTAGCCAAAATCCAAAATTCCAGACTAAAATCCAGGGCTAAAGGCCTTTGTCTTGAAACCCTTTTTGAGTGATTTTTCAATCCGTTCAAAACCATATCAAATGACCTCTAATTCATGATTTATCATTTGAATATTAATTAGGCATATTGTTAAGGTCAACCCTCCAAATTTGAACTCAATCTAAGACCTCTAGCAATATAAACTAAATTGATTTCTAAAGGTTGTAAAAACATTCAAATATTTACAACCTATGCCACTAGACTCTCCACCCTATAGATATTTTACTTTAGGACCCTCCCCAAGACATTTTATCATCTCCAAACCCTTGATTATAACATGTTAATTATTAAACTAAATTTTGGTGGATCTAATTTGACCCCTAGTTGATTAGGGGTTAAAATGACCAAATTGCCCCTCAAGAAACAAATTGAAGTTTTTTTCCAAACTTCTATATGACCCAGTCAAATCAATCCCTGAAAAATTCTCTAATGCATCCTAAACACCATTAGAAATGCACTGGACTCAAGCTCAGAGCCTGGTCAAGCTTGAAAGTTCGTAAGGATTGTGAAACCCTAAAGAATTAGCCCGAGGCTAACCAAGAGGGGAGTGGATTGGTTTTTTTTAAAAAAAAATTAGAGAAAAAGAACTTATATTAACAACTTTTAAAACCCACACATGATAATTAAGGTAGCGGATATGGAAAAAGTAAATTTCACAATAACAAAATAAAACATATTTTTTAACTACACACCTAATTGTAGAAAATAAAGTGCGGAAAATAATCAAAATAAACATACAAGAATTTATTATGGTTCGATCAACCTGACCTATGTCCATTCCTTGGAGGCTCCATCTCCAAGTATTTAAATAAATAGCAGCGACTCTCCTTTTTCTCCCACAGTAAGGCAAAGAAGCATATACAAATGTTGTTTCACCTCCCTATTGCGGTAGAGAACCATGTCTCTTTTATAGGTAGAGAATCTCAACTATATTTTCACCTTCCTAGTGATGGTTAGAGAACCACAACTCTATTTTCACACTCCTAATGATGGTCAAAAAATCACAACTCTATTTTTACCCTTCTGTGATGGTTAGAGAACCAAAACTCTTTTTTTACCCTCCAGGTAATGGTCAGAGAACCATAATTTTTGCTAAAGAACTTCTTCTTTGGAGCCATAAAGAATAAAGGCAGACACTTATAGATACTAGATATGATTCTTGCTTGGAGCAACCTTGTGAAACCCTCACAACTTCTCCCTCACAAAATCTCCCTCTTCTCTCACAAAGCTCTCCTTCTTTTCTCCCTCAATGCTCTCTCTCATGAAGTCTCAATAGCCAAAATATCTTCTTATAGGAGTATTAAAAAATCTTAAGTAGTGGGCTTCAAGAAACCATAATTTTTAAGAGATTCATCTTCTATTCATACAATACGATACATGTAACTGTTGACATGTTTTTCCCCCCAGAAACAGGTCAAAGAGTTGACCTGGTCAAATTTGACCAGGCTAGACCCCAGGACCCATCCCAATGGGTCAAAGGAGTCAAGCCAAGTCTGTTGAGCCCAGACCCGGGTCCTGGGTCAACCTGGTTGACCAGGTCAACCAGGGTTGACCCAAATTACCCCTGATTCCCTTCTACTTGATTTTAGATCAATTTCAGAGCTCCTAGGGCTCATTTCCCCCCTCTACTAGACTCAGTGGGTCAAACCCAGTCCATTGGGCCCAGTCTTGTGCCCTGGGTCAACCTAGTTGACCAAGTCAACATGGTTTGACCCATCTGGACCCTTTAGGCCAAGAACCAATTCTAATCCATTCAAATTTCTTCGTGGCTCAATCCCTTGACTCATCTGACCTAATTGACTGGTTTGACCAAGTTAAACTTTGACATGGTCAAACCAAGCCATTAATAGTTCAAATAAACCTATTTAAAGCCCAATTAAGGCCCATTTAATGCCAAATTGATTCCAAAGACATTTAAATTCAAAACCACGGCCAATCCTTGGTATTTTCCCTCCTAATTGACGTGTGATTCGATCTTAGCTATCCATATATGTATTAGGGATATAAATAGAGAGAAATTAGGTTTAGGAAGGGATCTTTTGCCTCTTACTCTCTCTCCAAGTCTCCTCAATCCAAGATTTTTTAGTTGAGAGCTCTCTTCACCTTCCACCCTCTTTCCCGACAAAATCCCACCGCCAAACCTTTACTGGTGGCGAGATTCCGGTGACCCTCTTGGAACTTCCAAGTCATTTTGCTTGCGATCTAGATGTCAAAAGCTCGTGGTTTCTTCTACAACTAGGAGCGTGGACAGTCTACAAGTGCAACAAGCATATAAGCGGTCAAATCCATCCACAAACCAAAGTGAAATTCCTAAACATGGGCTAGAACACTTAGGTTTAAATTGCTTTTCAAAAAGTGCTTTTTAGGCCGTGAAAATTGTCCCCCATTGATGCTCTTCATGTCTACTACATGTGTTTAAAATTTTGTGAAGTTTCATTGTCCCAATCGTGAGAACGGGACGAAAAATGAGTTAGGGCTTCGGGTTACATCCACATGTGCTGAGGGAAGATCAGGACCATTGATCTTTCGATCAACGGTCATGATCCGGTCCCTCCGCAGTCTGGATCGACCGTGGGCCTCCGCCCCGCTATTCCGCATGCCATGTGACGAGATCTCTGTCGTCCGCTCAAACTGCGCGGATCCGACGGCTATCGCGCTAAGCTAATGCAGATTAATGATCCAGCGCTGATTCTGACACCGCGGTAATCATTGCTAATTATTGCACGGCGGCGTAATCATTGGCAATGATTGTGCTGGGACCGCGGAACAATTTCTGACCTGACACCTGGCTGACCGCCGCCGCTGTTCAGTTTTATTTAAAAATAATTGTTTTAATTATTTTAAAAACCTTTTATAAATTAGATTTCACTGAAATAATTATTTTAAATTATTTTTAATATTACAAATATTAGTATAATATATCATTATTTTTAGAAAAATAATATCTTTAATTTAAAAATATAATTATTTTAAAATATTGATTATTTGTATTATTATTATTATTATTATTATTATTATTATTATTACTATTATTATTATTATTATTATTATTATTACTATTAATTCTATTTTAATTATTACTTTTAATTGTAGACTATTTTGAGTATTATTATTATTATTATTATTATTATTATTATTATTATTAAAATTATTTTTACTATTTTAGGTAATATTTTAATTCTTTATTATTGTTATTACTATTATTATTATTTTAAGTATTTTTTAAGTGTTATTATTATTACTTTTATGATTATTATGTTATTTTCCCTTTAATTATTACATTAAACTTTTATTTCTATTATTTCTATTATTATTATTATTATAATCATTACTTTAAATATTATTTTATTATTGATATTGCAATCATTTTAATAATCCTTATTATTTCATTATCATTATTTTAGTTGTATTACTATTTATTATTATTATTATTATTATTATTATTATTATTATTATTTTAAAACCCTTGTTATTATTATTATTATTATTTGTATCAAATAAACATTAAATTTTCAAAGTTTTATTATTTTGAGTCAACTTCATTTAATAACTATTTTAAATATTATTATTTTGAAATTACTTTAAAAATTGTCTTTATTGTATTAAACTTTCAAAATTTCATAACTTATTCATTTCAAATCAAATTTCGGCGTGCAACCCATTGTTCTTTAGAGAAAAATATGTATACAACAAGAACAACATCAAGCCTTTATCCCACGACCTGGGGTCGGCTACATGAATCCTTTTTCTCCATTGTGTTCTATTAAAAGTCAAATTCTCATTTAAATCTAATAAAGAAAGGTCATTCATAATATTTTCTAACCAAGTCTTTTTAGGTCTACCCTTACCTTTCTTAACACAAGTCAAATCTACTACCTCTACTCTCCTAACCGGGTCATCGGAAGGCCGCCTTTTTATGTGACCAAACCATCTAAGGCGACTTTCTCTAATTTTATCTTCTACTAGAGCTACTCCAAACTTTTCACGTATATGCTCATTTCGTATCCTATCTCTAAGGGTAAAGCCACTCATCCACCTGAGCATCCTCATCTCTGCCACACTTAACTTAGTATTATGCTTTTCTTTTAATGGCCAACATTTGGCACCATAAAGCATTGCAGGCCTCACTACCATCTTATAAAATTTTCCCTTAAGTTTGAGGGGTACATTTCTATCACATAACAAGCCCAATGCATTCCTCCACTTCAACCATCCAACTTGAATTCTGCTGATAATATCCCCATCTATTTCACCATCGCTCTAAACAATAGATCCAAGATATCTAAAACGTGTACTCTTATTAATGACTTGATCGCCCAAAGTCACAATCTCCTCACTAGGTCTATTACTACTAAAATTACACTCTATATATTCCATTTTAGATCTACTCAAGCGAAAACCTTTAGACTCTAAGGTTGACCTCCATAGTTCAAGTTTACCTTCAACTCCCTTTCTAGTCTTATGAACAAGAAGAATATCATCAGCAAAAGCATACACCAAGGTACATCCTCTTGCAAATGTCTAGTGAGAACATCCATGACTAAAGCAAAAAGATATGGGCTTAAGGCTGATCCTTGATGTAACCCAATCGAAATAGGGAAATACTTGGTCAAACCACCTTGTGTTTGAACACAAGTAATAGCTCCTGCATACATATCTTTAATGATTTGAATATAAGCATTATTGACTCCTTTCTTTTCAAGAACTCTCCATAGCACTTCTCTTGGAAATTTATCATATGCTTTTTCTAAATCAATAAATATCATATGTAGATCTTCCTTATTTTCTCTATATTTCTCCATCAAACCTCTTAATAAATGTATGGCTTCCAAAGTCGACCTATCCGGCATAAATCCAAATTGATTTTGAGAAATATTAGTATCACGCCGCAACCTATGCTCCATAACTCGCTCCCATAGTTTTAAAGTATGACACATTAACTTAATACCTCTATAATTTGTACAATCTTGTGCATCACCTTTATTCTTAAAAATAGGAATTAACACACTCATTCTCCACTCATTTGGCTTCTTTTTAGTCTTCAAAATAGTATTAAAAAGTTTAGTAAGCCAAGAAATCCATTCATCTCCTAAGCATTTCCACACCTCAATTGGAATATCATAAGGTCCAACAGCTTTTCCACCCTTCATTTTTTTTAAAGCCTCTCTAACTTCAGTTTTACTAATACGCCGATAAAAACAGAAATCTTTATTATCATTTAGGGTGCTAAGGTCACTATAGTCAATCTTATTTTCACAATCTTCATTAAAAAGTTTAGCAAAATATCTCATCCACCTTTGTTGAATATCATCTTCTAAGAAAAGTATTTTTTGATCTTCATCCTTAATACACTTCACATGAACTAAATCCTTACTACTCCTATCTCTTTGTTTGACTAACTTATACATATACCTTTCTCCCTCCTTAGTATTTAATATATTATATAAATCACTAAAAACTAATGTCTTTGCATCACATAATGCTTTCTTAGAATCCTTACGAACCACTTTATATATTTCCCAATTATCAGAATTTTTAAAATTAAACCAATTTTTATAACAAATCTTCTTATTTTTAATCTTTTCTTGCACATGTGGATTCCACCACCAACTATTTTTACTATTAGGAGCTTTTCCCTTTGATACTCCAAGCACCTCTTTTGCAATATTCTTAATATCACTAGACACTTTTGTTCACATAATATTAGCATCCTCATGCACAGACAAAATCTTAAGATCTAAAATCTTACTCTCAAAAATATTTTTGTTAATATTCTTTAAATGCCCCCATTTAATCTTATAATAATATTTTACTTTATTTTTTATTTTATGACCCTTTATCTTAAAGTCCAAAACTAATAATCGATGTTGGGTACATAAATTTTCACTCGGAATAACTTTACAATCTTTGCAATCTAAATGATTTAATTTTCTAATAAGAAAATAGTCAATCTGGGTTGTACTATATCCATTTTTATAAGTGATGAGATGCTCATTCCTTTTCTTAAATAATGTATTAGCAATTGAAAAATCATAAGTTAAATAAAAATCTAAAATGGTCTTGCCACCTTCATTCGTCGTTCCAAATCCGTGGCCACCATGAATGCTTTTAAAATCATCTACCTCTCTGCCAACATGTCCATTTAAATCTCCTCCAATAAAAACTCTTTCTTCAAGAGGCATCTTTTGTATTAATTCTTCTAAGTCATTCTAAAAATTAATTTAAAACTCATATCCAAACCTACTTGAGGAGCATAAGCACTTATAATATTAACAATCTTATCATCAACAACAATCTTTAAAGCTATAATTCTATCTCCAATCCTATTAATTTTTATAACATTATCCTTTAAACTCTTATCTATAATAACATCAACACCATTTCTAGTACGGCTCCTACCCGAATACCAAAGTTTAAATCATAAACTATCAATTTCCTTAGCCTTTTCTCCAACCCACTTAGTTTCCTGAATGCACAAAATATTTAACTTCCTATGAATCATAATATATATTAATTCTATTAATTTTTATGTAAGGGAACCTATATTCAAAGTTCCTATCCTAATTTTAGTTTCATGGACTAGCTTCTTTGCCCACATCCGTCCTTGATGTGGGAACCCTTGCCTATTTAACACTGCACCCGGGCGCCGGTGCAGTGGCCCTTGCACACTTGTCACTGTATTCAGGCCATACAACATGTCGCTTCTAGGGGACGCCCTAGCATTAACACAATTTCTTAAAGGATTCATGTTATTATTGTTCAACAAGTTTTACGCTGGCTGTCAACTACCTAATGCAACCCTCCACTTTTCTTCATCCAAGACTTGGGACCGGGCAACAGTAGTGTTAAAGATATTATTTTCTGGACTTCATCCAGGACTTCAAAAAATATGTATATTATTTTAAAATTATTTTTAGACATTAAATATTAATTTTCTATTATTATTCTATACTAGTTTATTATTTGATTATTTTACTATTTTTAAATAATAAATATAATAATTATTTTAAAATAAAAAATTATTTTAAGTTATTTTGAAACCTTGTCAAGGTGGTCAGTGGGTCTCCCATATATTTATTTACTTCAAATTGATTTATTTTTAATTACCTTAATTTTAAAAATATATATATTTATAAGTATTTTGAAATTATTTTAAAACTACTTATAATTAAATCCTAATTTTTGGAAAATCCATTATTTGTGAAATTTTAAACATAGATAATGAATATGAAGAGTAATAATAGGGGAATGGATTAGTGAATGGTTGGGTCCCAATCATTCACTAATCATCTCGTTTAGCATGCTTACTTTTCTTTTATCATAGTTTACATGTGTAGGATACACGAGTACTTAGTTTAGGCTCTCCTAAATCTAAAGACATGGTGTGTTTACTTTGTTTGTGTACTCCCTGTATTGTGAACCCAAGGGTTAGTTCAAAACTTTATTTTAAAACCCCATAACATAGTGACACCCTAAGGACAGTAATTAAGGACCCATCTAGCAAACTTAGAAAATTTCTAGGAGCTAGGGTAGATTACTAATTGACATGAAAACTTCAACATTTGAACTTAGTGGCATATTAAACCTTCTAAAATTTTCTATGATTTTTTAGGATGCTTTTAGACCACTTAATTAACCAAACCTAATTTACCCGATAAATAGGGCCCGATAGTTTCTAAAAATTACAATAAATCCATTTTAACTCAGAAAAATATTTATAATAGCTTATTTTTTTTATAATTTAGTTCTTAATCTGTGATAAATAGGGCACCTTATTTTGATTTCAGCCTTAACCTTAATTTTAACTTTAATTAAAATTACCTTTTTGCCCCTAAATTATTAAATTATTAAAAATCCCAAATTTTCCCCAAACACTTGGGAACACCTTCTTAGGTCATTTATGACCTTTGGGGGTAATTTCAATTAGTTTGGAGCTTATTTGGATCAAAACCATAAAATCACCCCTTTAATTAGATAATTCAATAAATACCCAAACTTTAGAAATTCATAACTAATTGTAGATAATTCTAAATTAGAAAAACTCAATTGCATTCAACTCCAATTAGGGTCTAGTATTTAATAAAAGTTTTAGAATTCTAGAAACTAACCTAAATCCAAAAGTTAACTTTCCGATCAACCTCAGCTATAGTGACCTTTTAGCACCTAGGAGGACCCGAGACTCTCCAAAATTGGCTAATACAATTTGAACTTCAAATATCATTATCCTAAGTATTTAAAATTGATCAAAAAACTAAAAGTAACTTAAGTGGACCCTAATCTATTAATATTTAGATTTTAATTAAAATTTTATTTTATGACCTTCAACAAATTCTAATCTTAGGCAATTTGAACTAATCATTCTACATATGACCTACTTAAAACCACACAAACCTTACACACACATAGAATTGTTTGGTAGGGCACCACTTCTAGATCTAGTCTAGGCCAGTGTTTTATTTTCTGCTTTGTATCAGGTTTTCTTAGTTTTCATTACATGTTGTGATGAAATTATTGTGTTTGCTTATATTTACTTCACTGTGGATTGATGTGATGTGCATTAGATCTACCCCTAGGTTAGGGACGATATATATATATATATATATATATATATATATATATATATATATATATATATATATATATATATATATATATATATATATATATATATATATATATTGTTATCTTTTTATAGGTGGCCATGCTCATGCAGCGTAAAATAAAAGGGAGAGCAAATGTCATGATTTAAATGCTAATATTGTTTTATACAGGCGCTTGCTCAACTCCCCCTATAAAATGAGGGCTAAAAATTATAAAATAATAACTGCTACAGGTGCTCCAGAGATCGCTTAGCCCTCATAAATGATTAAGAGCATGGCCAAGAATGTGGCTGTGATGAGTTATTTTATTTATATATAAAACTGTTTGGTATTTTTATTAGGATAACCATGTAGGAAAGTCTAGATTTACTGCTTTCAATTAATGTAAATATTTATAATAATTGTGAAGAGTTGTGAAGATGAACTTTGAGTGGGAATATTCTTATCCAACTCGAATTCTAAAAGAAGAAGGTATCCTCAGAGGGGAGAGTCTTCTTCCATTTAGAAGATCGAGTTTGGATGGCTTTAGATATCCAAAGAGAAAAGGTAATACCCCGTTGAGGAAAGATTGTCTCTTCATTTGGATATTCACGCTACCACGAATCCAAGGAGGAGAGATCCAAGGAGTCCAAGGAGGAGAATTCCAAGAAGTCCAAGGAGGAGAGTTCTAAGTTGTCCAAGGAAGAGAATTCCAAAGAAGACTGAAGAGTTGAAGACTCAATATCCCACTCAAAGTCATTTATGTCAGTCATAGGCTTAAAAATTCGGGTTGTTGGCAGTGGTGCATGGCCACTTTACTTTCTATAGACCCTGGGTTGTAATTAAAGGGCAGTTGGCCTATAGATATTTACTTGATTAGTTTGAATATATTGATGTGTTTAGTATGCTTGCGTATTAGAAATTGCCTACTTTTTTTAGGTTTCTTTCTTGCATGCCAATTTTATTTTAGTCCGGATATCGTTAGGCTCCTTAAGGACTAAAATATTTTCTAGTCATAACTAATCTCTAAAAGTTTAAGAAACATAGAAACTTAACAAATCTAGGGAACTGCCAGAATCATCCGGGGTCGCATGCATAATGATGCATCTCTCTCTCTCCTTATAATAAGACACCCGCCCGCCTGCAGGTAGAGTTCGGATAATCTGACCTATGAGGATGAAGTGCCGGACCTAGGGAGGCCCAATCTTTTCTAAAAATGATTTTCTATAAGCCTATTTTTAAAGTCTTATGCATTCATGATTTGAGACATTCTAGACTAGCATGCATTGCATTAGAAATAAATCTAATTAAAATTTAATTGCGTTAGTTAGGAGCATCCACCCAACATAAGTATAAAGGCACTTAGGAACTCTCCAGATGTCAGCCTTAACTTCCAAAAGTTATACCACCCACCCATCTTTCATAAATGACTAGACTACATGGCTTTGAATCGATTAGGTGGTTAGTTGGCTCCTCAATCTAGGTTGGGATATGTCCAGATTTTGCATTGCATTAGTTAGGACACAGGTCTTAGTGTTATTCGTAGAACACTAAGCCCAACTTAGATTTATTATTTGAGGCTACTATACTAGGTCTCGTAGTATGCCATAAATAGTGGGTAGGTCCCTTTTCTTCAGAGACTATAAATCCTACTTATCTACATCACAAGATGACGCTACCTCCATCTTTTCTCTCACGTATGTGTCGATTGCCCAACTTTTATTTTCTCCAATTTTCCATTTGTACCCTAGACCCTCCAAATGCTGGTCTAAACCCAACATGTGGATTGAGCCAAATAGGACATTTCCTCCTTTTAAGTAGAACCTCCTAGCCTACACCCTTGTGCCGATCCCATTTTGCGAAGGATAATGTATGATTCTTAATCATGAGTCTTCTCGGGATTCGACCTGGGATATAATTAACCAGGAGGGCTTGCGCCCATGAGAAACTGAATTCCACTATCTCATAAACCCCATCTCGAGCTGATGTATCAGATGGGGAAAACTCGTGACTATGATTAGGCCATAAATATTATTTCCCATCGAGGTGCGTAGGAGAGAACCGCTATCCTCCATAGTTAATCATATGTATGGTTCAATCTGTCCCTTCCACTTGGTCTATTTGCGAGGAGCACGGAGGCCTACGATCGTTTTTATCCCTCAGGGTAGGTGCGGTCGTATACCCCTTTGTAATCCTACAGCCGTAGCGGTTCTCTTTCGGAGGTCCATAGTAACGTACATTATGAATAATGTAATTCAAACTCATCTAACAAGATCATTTAAACAAACTATTTAACTTTTATAATAATTTGTACAGTACGATCATAACATCGTACAATATGAACTGTAAACATTCATTCTGTTCATTTGGGATGATCCTTGGGATGACCAACTTTGTAATCTATTGATCATCTAGGACTGTGGCTATTGTGTTGCAAATTTAGTTTCATGGACTATGTTTTGATGATTGGCAAATACTCTTGCTTTTCTTCAACTACCTGTTACTACTGACACTTCAGAAATCAAAGATTGGACGGAAATCAGAACCAGCTCAAGATTGGGAAGCTTAGGGTTGAGTCAGTCTGTATTTTTCTTTTTTCTTTCATGAGTCAATTGTAATTGTTTTGAAGTGATTGATGTTAAGTAATCCTACATACACACACTTGAGAGATTTAGAACTTGTGTTTTTACTCACATGGTCCCAGACGATATTTATATCGTCCTGGACGATCGAGTTCAAAACAGAAGATCTAATCAGGATTTCTTAGTTAAGGAAGCCATAATTAACTGATCGGTCTGGATGATACATGTATCGGCCAGGATGATATGCTCAATACAGAAAGAATTTGCCTCCATGATCAATTTAAGTATTCTGTATTTTTGGAAATCGGCTAGGACGATTATTTGATCAGCCTGGATGATATTGTATAATTATGCCTAAATTGATCCGGCAATCATGGGAGTAATTAAGGATGATTGATATGATCACATCATCCTGGACGATCCATTCAAAAACCCTTGGTTGCTCTTGGATGATAAATATCAGCCAGTACAAATTTAGGGCGATGCTCTGGTCGATTTGGATCAGACAGCTCAAATTCAGGGCAATGCTTTGGACGATTTTCCTCTAATTTGAATTGATTGGCCGAGACGATCAAGAAAATTTTTGATCGTCCAGTTTGTATTCATGGCGATGCTCTGGCCGATCTTATGAGATTTGTACTGATCGGCCAGGACGATGTCCATATCATCCTGGATGATAAAGTCGACAACTTGCAATTAATGAGCTCCTTTGAAACTCTTCTATTTAAGAGCTCTTGTTCAACATTTTTGAACATCCTTGGCTGCTATCTTGACCTGAGAAAACCTAAAGGAGAGAGAGAGGGAGAGAGGGAGAGAGAGAGAGAGGATCTTGTGAGGGGATTCATAAGGGTTTCTCCAAGCATTATTTCACTTCTTCTTCCTAGAGTCTTTTGTCCTTGGACAGGTTGGGAGAGGTAAGCTTCAGCGATCGATCGAGGTTCTCTGCCTGCTTCAGGAGGAAGCAAAAGGAGGGAGGTTCTCTGCCTTACCGGGGGTGGCAGAAAGGAGGTGTTTGTAAGGGCTTCTCCGCCTAGCTGTGGGGGCTAAAGGAGAGTCACGATTGTAGTGCAATACTAGGAGGGCGCCTCCGGGGAGTGGACGTAGGTTGAGTTGATCGAACCACTATAAACTCTTGTGTTCTTATTTTTACTGCTTCCGCATTTATTTTCTTCCGCACTTATTTTTGAGGTGATTTGGTTTGTGATAATCATTCTTTTTGCTTAAAGAAATTTTTAAATACCAATTCACCCCCCTCTTGGTTAGCCTCGGGCCAGTTCTATAGGGCTTAACATCCATAACGAACTTTCAAGTGGTATCAGAGAGGGATTCATAAAAACTGAGTATGAAAACTTTTTGAATTTTGATCCATGACAAACTTTGGGAATCGTAATACACCGGAAGGGTATTCTATTATCCGACCACCTTTGTTTGATAATATCCCATTTGATTTTTGGAAAACTCGCATGTCTATATTTTTACAATCTACTTATTATCGCATGTGGATGCTTGTTAAGGATGGTTACACACCTGCAACTGATAAACTTAACGGCATTACGGTTCCACTTCCTTTTACTGAATGGACTTTAGATGATAGGGATTTGGCTCAATTAAATGCAAAATATCTTAATTGCTTTTTCTGTGCTTTAAAATCAGAAGACTACATACGTGTTTCCACTTGCAAAACTTGTAAAGAAATTTGGGATAAATTGTGTATCACTTATGAAGGCACTAATGAAGTTAAACAATCCCGTTTGAATATTCTCTTGCATGAGTATGAACTTTTTTGTATGAAATCTCATGAATCAATTTCTGAAATGTATACGAGATTTATTCAGATTGTTACTTCTTTGCAGGCCTTAGAAAGAGAACTTTCAAACTATGAAAAAGTGAATAAGATTTTGAGATGCTTTCCTTCATCTTTTAATGCTAAAATCACTGCAATCACTGAATCTAAAGATTTGAATACGTATTCGATTGATAACTTACTTTGCTCACTCATTGCTTACGAGCAAGGAGTGAATCAAAGAAATCTTGATGCAGGTGAGAAAAGAAAGGAGAAAACGGTGGCACTGAAGGCACACAAATCGGACTCTGACTCTTCCGGATCTGAAAGCGATGACATTGCCTTTATCACAAGGTAATTCAAAAGCTTTCTAAGGAAGAAACAAAAGCATCATTGGAGAAAAGGTAAGGATAACAAATATTCTAAAGGATCGTCTGATGTGGTTTGTTATGAATGTAGGAAGCCCAGACATGTAAAAGTCGATTTTCCTACACTTAAGACACACACAAGCAAGAAAAAGAGTGAGGAGAAATCCAAATTCAGAAAGGATAAAAAGAGACTTTAAAAAGCATTTTGGGCGGATTATGCGTCGGATTCATCAAAGATGGAACCATAAGATGAGACAACAAACTTGTGCTTGATGGCAGATGATAATCTTGATCAAGAAGAGGTATGTGAACTTTCCTACGATCAACTCCTTGAAGTTTCTGAAAAAATTCATGCATCATATAGGAAGCTTAAGAAAATTTATGCTAGCTTGAAATTAGAAATTTTGAACTTACAAAAAGAGCATGCAATTATGACTAAAGATCACTCAACATTTGATTCAAATCATATGGCTCTACTTGATGAATTTGATGAGTTAAACAAAAAGCATTGTGAATTAATTTAAGAGCATGAGTTACTAAAAGTCACACACACCTCACTTGAATCTGATTTTAAGAAATCTAAAGAGATAGAGAAAAACCTGAGGATTGATAATGATGTCTTAAAAAGTATCAACTTGAGGATTCAAGATGAATTGGATACACTTAAGAAAATTTGGATGATATCAACATTTAATCAAAAGCCAAAACCTAGGAAGAGGCATTATAACTCAAGGCATTTAAGAAACCTTTTTCGAGGTGTTAGATGCTTTTCATGTGGCATGCTAGGATATATCTCACACACTTGCACTGTTCACCATAGTACACATTGGGTGTGGAGACCCAAGGTGCATGATTCATAGCATATCACACATGCATTGCATTCTACTTTTCATAAGAAGGAACCCAAACCTGTTTGGGTTCCTAAATCTGACATTTGATGATTTTATAGGTGGGCTCTCACAAATGGCCTCGTGAGAGTATGTGGTACTTGGACAGCGGATGCTCTCGACATATGATTGGTGATGCTAATCAATTTGTTTCACTGGAGTCCAGGACTGGAGGCAAGGTTACTCTTGGAGACAACACCACAAGGAAGTGGTAGGCTCAGGTATAATTGGTAATTCCAAGAACCTTATGATTGAAAATGTTTTACTTGTTGATGGATTAAAACACAACCTACTCAGCATCAGTAAACTCTGTGACAGAGGCTTCATTGTGCAATTCTTTACAAATTCATGCATTGTAAGTTTAAGTAATAATACTATTTTGTAGGGAAAAAGGATCAACAACGTCTATTTGCTTGATTTAAATAACATTGAATGTGCTGCTTCATTTTGCTTAAAAATAGTTGTTGATGATTCATGGTTATGGCACCGGAGACTGTGTCATGCAAGTATGAAAACCCTTAAGAAAGTGACCCAAAAAGACCTAGTTAGAGGTGTCCCCAAACTCAAGTTTTCAAAAGACCACATTTGTGATGCTTGCCAACTAGGAAAGCAAGTCAACTCCACCTTTCACCCCATTTAGGACATTAGCACCTCTAGACCTTTAGAAGTCCTTCACATGGATTTGTTTGGACCCATTAGCACTGCCAGCTTGGGAGGGAAAGTTTATGGTTTGGTGATTATTGATGACTACTCGAGGTTCACTTAGACTAGATTTCTTTCACATAAACATGAGTCTTTTGAGGAGTTTAGAACATTTTCTACTTGTAATAAAAAAAGCTAGGTTGTGAGATCTTGACCATCCACAGTGATCATGGGGGAGAGTTTGAGAATGAAAGATTTGGAGATTTTTGTGAGGACAAGGGGATTAGCCACAACTTCTCAGCTCCTAGGACCCCTCAACAGAACGGGGTAGCTGAAAGGAAGAACCAGACCTTGGTGGAAGCCGCTAGAGCCATGCTTGCTGAGTATTCACTTCCAAAATACTTTTGGGCTGAAGCGATTAATACATCTTGTTATGTATTGAATAGGGTGAATGTTAGTGCCAAACTAGATAAGACACCCTATGAGATCCTTAAGGGTAGAACACCCTATCTTTCCCACCTTCATGTCTTTGGTTGTAAGTTTTCATTCACAACAATGGGAAGTCTCACTTGGGCAAATTTGATCCTAAATCTGATGAAGGAGTGTTCTTAGGATATTCTAGTGTTGGGAAGTATTTTAGGGTGTTTAACAAGAGGACTTTGATAGTGGAAGAGACTACACATGTAGTATTTGATGAGTCTGATCCTAAAAAGCCTAGAGTTGAGGATGATGATGATGTTAGAGAGGTTACCACTGGAGTAGAAAATTTGGAGAATGGAGTAGGTCACCAAAACATTGAAGGAGTAGGAGATGTCACCCAAGGAGTAGAAAATATAGATTTGGAGGAAAGGGTTGGACCTTCTCACACCTTGCCTAGAGATTGGAGATACTCTACAAGTCACCCCAAAGATTTGATCTTAGGAGACCCTTCTGATGGAGTTAGGACTAGACATGGACTTAGGAAGGAGGTGAACCATTCTGTCTTTATTTCAATGACTAAACCCACCAACAAAAACCAAGCCCTTACTGATGAGTTTTGGATTTTAGCCATGCAAGAGGAGTTGAATCAATTTGTTAGGAATGATGTTTGGGAGCTTGTAGAAAGACCAAAGGGACAAAGTGTAGTTGGAACAAAGTCGGTCTTTAAGAACAAGGTAAATGATTTTGGAGTGGTGGTTAGGAATAAAGCAAGATTAGTGGCTAAGGGGTATAACCAAATAGAAGGGATAGACTTTGAGGAAACTTTTGCCCCTGTAGCTAGACTGGAAGTCATTAGAGTGCTATTAGCCTTTGCCTGTTTTAAAGGATTTAAGATTTTTCAAATGGATGTTAAGAGTGCCTTTTTAAATGGGAAAATAAAAGAGGATGTGTTTGTAGAACAACCCCCAGGTTTTGAGAGTTCCCAATTTCCAAATCATATTTTTAAATTAAAAAACGCTTTCTATGGTTTAAAGCAGGCACCAAGAGCTTGGTATGAGAGGATTAGCACATTCTTACTAGAATGGGAGTTTGTTAAGATGAGAGTAGATACCACCCTTTTTCTTAGGAAAGTTGGAGATGATTTGCTCATTGTTCAAATTTATGTACATGACATTCTTTTTGGATCTTCTAATAAGAAACTTTATGATGCGTTCTCTAAAACAATGAGTAGAGAATTTGAGATGAGTTTGATGGGAGAATTGTCCTACTTTTTGGGGTTTTGTATAAAATAATTGGATGATGAAACTTTTCTTAATCAAACAATATACATAAAGGACATTTTGAAGAAGTATGAGATGGATAAATCTAAGCCAATTAATACTCCCATGACTTCTAGTGTTCCATTGGATAAGGACCCAAGTGGTAAGTTTGTTGATCAAAGGAAGTACAGAGGCATGATTGGATCTTTACTTTACCTGACTGCGAGCCGACCTGATATAATATTTAGTATTTGCCTTTGTGCTAGATTTCAAGCTGACCCTAAGGAATCCCACCTGAATGCAGTTAAGAGGATCTTTAGATACCTTTTGGGGACCCAAAGCTTAGGGATTTGGTATCCTAGACATAACACTTCTTTTGAGATTATTGGTTTTTCTGACTCTGATTTTGTAGGATGCAAGGTGGATAGAAAAAGCACTTCAGGAACTTATCAATTCATAGGATAATCTTTGGTTTCATGGTCTAGTAGGAAGCAAAATTCTGTTGCACTCTCCACTGCTGAAGCTAAGTACATTGCTCTTGGAAGTTGTGTGGAACAAGTCCTTTGGTTGAATCAATAGGTATTGGATTTAAGATTACCTATAGGTACCATCTCAATTTTTTGTGACAACACTAGTGCCATATGCATCTCTAAGAATTCTATCCAACATTTAAGGACTAAGCACATTGACATTAGGCATCACGTCATTAGAGACCATGTGACTAAAGAAGATATTGAGTTACACCATGTGACAACTGAAAATCAACTAGCTGACATCTTTACTAAACCACTGGCCTTCGACACTTTCAACTCTTTAAGGACCAGATTGGGTGTGATTGACATAAATGCATGAACTTGATCTTTTATTTGCTTTTATTTTTGCTATTTTCTTTCTTTTCTTCTTTTTGTTTTACTCTTAGTTTTTGTTTGATTTATTTTATTTTCTTTTGTTTATTCAAAATCATCGCTGAAATGATATCGTATGCTTTGTCCTTGCTTTTAAAAAATTGTAGTCAATGTTTTACATCTCTTTATCTATTAGATGGTAAAAGTATTTCATTGATCATGTTTCTTTCTCTAACCTATTTTGGTGGCATAGTTTTCTTTTCTAATCAAAAATCTATTTCAAATTAATAAATTGTGTATGAAATTAAGATCATTTCTAAAAACTTGCTTAAGCAAATCTATCTTGTATTTATAATGATTAAAGTCTTTTTGTCACATCAAGATTCCTCGTTACTCTTGTCATTGGTTATTGATTCTATTTTGTGGATAGTTCTTCTCTATGTTAGAGAGAGAGCCCCTATTTTATAATATCTAGAAGATATACTCACAACTAAGAATCCTTTTTAAAGACTTGTAAAAGAGAATGGAGCTTGCAAAAATAAAAAAAATTGGCCAATGATGCCAACAAAAGATGTGCAATAACGCCAAATTGAATATATATATATATATATATATATATATATATATATATATATATATATATATATATATATAAAGCAAAAGATGCGCAAAGTACCAATCAATCGACAAGAGGCATAAAATGAGCCCACTAAAAAGCAAGCTCTTCTCTCTTTTCAAATCCTTTAAAAACTTATAAGTTTTCATGTATAAAAGGCTTGATTTTGATTGTTTTGTGATTGTGATAAATTTACTTTGGTTCATTATTCTATGAGATATTTTTTCTTAAAACAAATGATGAAGGGATCCTTATCTCATATCCAATTGGTTTTCTTTGAGTTAGGTCATTGATTTCAAAAGATGATTCTACCCTAAAAGAAAGTCCGAGATAAGGGTAACCATGATCAGATATTCTACTGTTCTTTGGATTGTAGATGATGTTAACTCATTAACTCACAAGTTTTTAAAAATCAATCACATGGAATGCTACATCATATTCATGCCTTGGGTAAAAAAAAAAAGTCTTTTGATTTGCTTTCTTCGTTTCCTCCTCCTTTTTGAGATGTCAAAAGGGGGAGTAGTTTAGGATATTTGCTTACACTTTCGATTCCATATTTTATATTGCTATTTTTAAAATAATTGTCAAAGTGTTTTGCCATCATAAAAAAGGGGGAGATTGTTACAAATTCAGTTTCATGGACTATGTTTTGATGATTGGCAAACACTCTTGCTTTTCTTCAACTGTCTGTTACTACTGACACTTCAGGAATCAAAGATCGGACAGAAATCAGAACCAGCTCAAGATTGGGAATATTAGGGTTGAGTCAGTCTGTATTTTTTTTTCTTTCTTGAGTCAATTGTAATTTTTTGAAGTGACTGATGTTAAGTAACCCTACACACACACACTTGAGAGATTTAGAACTTGTGTTTTTACTCACATCGTCCCGGACGATATTTATATCGTCCTAGACGATCGAGTTCAAAATAGAAGATCTAGTCAGGATTTCTTAGTTAAGGCAGCCGTAATTAACTGATCGGCTTAGATGATACATGTATCGGCCAGGACGATATGCTAAATACAGAAAAAATTTGCCGCCATGATCAATTTAGTATTCTATATTTTTGGAAATCGGTCAGGACGATTATTTGATCGGCCTGGATGATATTGTATAATTATGCCTAAATTGATCCGGCAATCATGAGAGTAATTAAGGATGATTGATACGATGACATCGTCCTGGACGATCCATTCAAAAACACTTGGTTTCTCCTGGATGATAAATATCGGCTAATACAAATTCAGGGTGATGCTCTAGCCGATTTGGATCGGACAGCTCAAATTCAGGGCGATACTCTGGATGATTTTTGTCTAATTTGAGCTGATCAGCCGGGACGATCAAGCAAATTTTTGATCGTCCAGTTTGCATTCAGGGCGATGCTCTGGCTGATCTTATGAGATTTGTACTGATCGGCTAGGGCGATGTCCATATCATCCTGGACGAAAAAGTCAGCAATCTGCAATTAATGAGCTCCTTTGAAGCTCTTCTATTTAAGAGCTCTTGTTCAACATTTTTGAACATCCTTGGCTGCTGTCTTGACCTGAGAAAACCTAAAGGAGAGAGAGAGGGAGAGAGAGAGAGGATCTTATGAGGGGGAGCTTGTGAGGGGATTCACAAGGGTTTTTTTTTGAGAGAATGCATAAATTGGGTTAAAATGAAAATGAAGAAAACCTAATACAAACTAGGAAAAAGAATCTAATGATTCCTTTTTTTTTTAACAAGAAAAAAGGAACTTATTAAAACTAATTTTGTTAATTTAAACTTCTTATAAATGTAATGAAATCCACTATCTCTCATTTTGAAATTGTTTAGATGCAGGGGATACCAAAGATTAAGACAACCCGAGGGTTGATTAGTATCCCAGAGTTCCCATCCAGTTAGAGAATAAGA
This sequence comes from Dendrobium nobile, assembly GCA_022539455.1. Classification (NCBI taxonomy): domain Eukaryota; kingdom Viridiplantae; phylum Streptophyta; class Magnoliopsida; order Asparagales; family Orchidaceae; genus Dendrobium; species Dendrobium nobile. The sequence continues at coordinate 45,959,624 of CM039721.1, forward strand.
GTTAGTAATGATCTCATTAACACTTAGGCAAAGTTTAAAATAACAAATTAAAGTAAGGAAATGGAAATGAAAGCTAAAAATAAAATTACATTTCAATAATAAATTCCAAAAGTTTGGTAAAACTATGCCAAACTTTATGATCAATTGCTCTATCTTCCAAAAAGTCTCTGTTTTGTTGCCATCCACGGGTTTATCCTTCTTCATATTAGTGAGATAGAAGGGAAGAAGAACCTTTCAAACCATTCTTTTCTTTGTGTTCAGCCACCTTTCTTCTAGGTAGTTCTTTCAATGGTCCCAATGCTTGAAGTTCTTTGAATAAGACATGCTTTGAACCGAAGGAAACATTTTTCTTAGAAAAGTTTTTATCTTTTTTAAGAATAGTTTTTTTAAAATTCAAACTAATAGCTGATGGGGGAGAAGAATTATCATGGATTGTAGTATTACCATTAGCATTATCCTCAGCAACCAAATTAGTTGATGATTCTGTTATGTGAGTCCCAGAAACTTCAGCATTACTCAAATGAGTAGCAGCCATCAAAGTTGTTAAGGGAGAAGTTTCAGCTCCTTGAGAAGTCAAAACCATTCCAGCCTCCTTTTCCTCCTCCATAGATTGTGAATTTCTGAATTTGATTGCTGAGAGCATTGGAGAGAAAGCCGGAGCTAGAGTCTCAACCACCTTTGGATCAATCAAAGTATCATTTGTATTTTAAACAGCATTTGAGGACACCGAAATTCCTGGTTGATACAGCTTTTTTGAACTTTCAAAATCTGAACATTGAAAGGCCTGATTTTTAGAACCTACATTTTCTATTTTATTGGTTTCATTTAACACAGCAGCCATCTCCTTATCCACATCAGCTAATGCATTAAATGAATTAGAAACATCAACTGAGTTCCGAGAAACTTGCTGGTCCAAATTGAAATTCAAATCCTAGTTAACCGCCTCTTCATCCCCTTCCTTGAATCCAGTCGTTTCTTCAAGCTGGCTTTTGGAATTTGCAGCTACCATTGGATCGGACGTAGAATTGAGATTGTTTCCATCTTCCATTATTTGTACTTCAGCATGAGCCAAAATTTCAGCCGTTCCTTTAGCTGACTTGCATCCAAGGACCATAAGGATTTTCAGTATGATTTGAGATGATATCTTCTACATTGGGACAAACTGATTCAATGTGCCCTATCCTCCCGCATTTGAAAGAAAGTGATGAAAGATTTTCGTATTCAAACTTTTGAAAAAATCTTCCATACAACCCTTCAACCCATATTCCAGTGGGGAGTTTTGAGTTCAAATTAACTCGAATACATGCTCTAACAAATTTTCTCCTTCCCCACCTAAACATATTACCATCTAAAAGTAATGGAGTCCCAATTCTAGACAAAATTCTAGTGATATTGGACTCATCCCAACAGTGTAGTGGAAGGTGAGGAAGACGAACCCAAATTGGAGCCGAAACACCTTCTAATGAATTAGGAGAGAAGCTAGGAGACCATTTGTCTAACCCAACTGCAAAACCCCCTACAAACCATGGACCTCCATTAAGAACTGATTCCATGCCTTCATGAGTTTGAAATGAACAAAGAAGCGAATCTAAGCCAAGAATGGTTAGATGGAATCCTCCAAATTTCTTCCATTGTTTTCTTAACTCAACGGCACATTTTGAGAAAGAAAAATTTTTCCCAAGAATTTTAACCACCAAAGATTTACTTAAAACTTGAATATTGGATATTTCATTATCCTTATCCAGTTTGACAATGTTTAAATCTTCATCCTCCTCAAGATTTTTATCCCAATTAATTTTAATGTGTGGTTTTTTATTCCACACATTAGAATTATGAACATTTGAAGAATTAATAGGATTATTGAAATTATCCTTGTTAGTCTTCAAAATATCAACAAAACTTTTCCTTGAAGAAGAAGCTTCTTTGTCATTAGTTCCAACAATATAAACCGGTGAGGGAGATTTAGGTAGATTATTAGAAATCCCAATGACCTCTTTTCCTTTACTAGAGTCCGTCAATGTATTTTGTTTAGCCAAAAGACCTCCCTCTTTGATAATAAGAGGAGTTTCTAAAACTCGAAGATTATGCGGGGAGATGAAATTGAAGGAGAACCTACCTTTTGAATCCAACATAATTGGACTCGCGGTAGATGAAAAGGATTTGGTGTTCCGGTCATCCAGAGATGACCGGCCACCTTCTTCCATCTCCAATCTTTGCACCCAAAATCTTCAAACTATCTTTCCAAAATCCTTGATTTGTGGAGCTTCTCTCTCTTCCCTTGGCTGTGAATTCACTTATGGTTGATTCACAAGGGTTGCTCCAAGCATTGTTCCACTTCTTCTTGCTAGAGTCTCTTGTCCTTGGAGAGGTTGGGAGAGGTAAGCTTCAGTGATCGATCGAGGTTCCTGCCTGCTCCAGGAGGAAGTTAAAGGTGGGAGGTTCTCTATCTTGCCAGGGGTGGCAGAAAGGAGGTGTTTGTAAGGGCTTCTCCGGAGGGCGCCTAGCTGTGGGGGCTAAAGGAGAGTCACGATTGTAGTGCAATACTCGGAGGGCGCCTCCGGGGAGTGGACGTAGGTCGAGTTGACCGAACCACTATAAACCCTTGTGTTCTTATTTTTACTGCTTCCACATTTATTTTCTCCCGCACTTATTTTTGAGGTGATTTGGTTTGTGATAATCGTTCTTTTTGCTTAAAGAAAATTTTAAATACCAATTCACCCCCCTCTTGGTTAGTCTCGGGCCAGTTCTATAGGGCTTAACATCCATAACGAACTTTCATATTGTACACTGCGATCAGTACAAAAATTATGGATTTTATTTGGTACAATCTCTGGAATGATCAATTTTCATATATGAGTAATTATAAAGTACAAATTATATTATATAATACGATCACTCATAATAATTATCCATCATTAGATTGTATGATATGAAGGGATTAATTAAGAATGATTTTAATTATGACATATAGTATAAACCAAATCGTATTATACGATCTATACAAAATTATTATCTTTCTTGACCTTTGGCGACTAGGGTTTTGATATAGCACGACAGATTATATAGCATGTGTTAAAATTGTATAGCATGAAGTAAGGTTGTACAGTACGAAACAAAAATCATATAAAATGATGTACTTAAAAACTCTCTCAAAATTTTTTTTCTCTCTCTCCCTGTGTGTGTACAAGGTTGCTCAGTAATGATATCCACCCAATTATATGATACGACTAAAGAAAGGAAAAAACATATAATAAAATGAAAATTGATTGTAGGTCTAGTCTACCCAGTCTTGAGCTGGTCAGAATTGCAACTGAATGGTGGACTGATTTTCTGAATGATCAGTACACACAAAAATGAAATAAAATATCTTAGAAACCTAAGAAAATAGTAATAAACACAATAATATTTGTTAGCATCAAATTCACAGTGCTTGAATTAGGTTTTTAATAATCTCCCATTTTTTATGATGGTAAACATTATTATTTTTGGATTTTCAAAAAGTTTCTTTCCTCTAAACTTCCCCTTAGATGAAATTTAATTGTAAGAAAAATAAGTGTATTTCTTTTAAATAATATACAAACAACAATAATAACAGCAAACAATAAAATACTACTCCCCTTTTGACATCACAAAAAGAGAAAAAATAGTAGGAAGAAAAAAAAAATAGAAAAATAGAAACAAGAAATGGATAAAACAAACAGACTCAAAATGACTAACAACTCAAGGTAAAGAAAAAATTTCATAAACAGGAGAACTCTCATGGGCATTATTAGAATATAATAAACTTAATCCACAAATAGAAAAGATAAATAAGATAAGTGTTGACTTAATTGCAACCAAAGAATTTGGATTCTAGAGTTTGCACTCCCATCGTAACATCTTCACAGGCTAAAATCCTTTGTTTAAACAAAAATCTAATTCAAGAATTATAATTAGACAAGGAAACTTAAACATTTTAGATTTCTAGCGTGAAATATATCGAATAGATTGTTACTATAAAAGTGATGAATGAAGAACTAAGATTTTCTAAAATCAAGTATAAAACATATTATGAAACACAAAAATTTTCTAAGATTTAAATATTTACTAGAAAGAAGAGCTAAATTAAGTTGTGCTCATTTTGTGCCTCTTTTATCATCTTTTGACATACATTGCATATTTTTTATTTTTGATACACTTAGTGCATCTTTTACTTTTGGTGTCATTATGCATCTATTAATTTTGGGCTCATTTTGTGCCTATTTTGAATTTTTCGTAAATTTTTTCCTTTCTAAATCTTTAAAAATCTCAGTTGTAAAAATTATCTTCCAAATAGAAGAGAAGAGTAATTCACTCTCTTATATAGGGAGGAAGAATCCACAAAACAAACTTGGTATTTCTAATAGAAATAAATTGCCAGATTTATGATGAATAATGAATCTCATTTATTAAATTACAAATTATGCTCATGATATAAAATATACAGTAGAATGAAAGTGTTTTCATTTCAATCATCTCAATTCTATTTTGATTTATATTTCAAGTTCACACAATAAATTAACATGTAAAGGAAATAAAAAAAGGATATGTCAATTCATGAATTTTTATCCTTTAAGTTTTAATAATGTCAGCAATTTCTTATCTAACTTTAAACATAAAAAAAGTAATTTTATTACAACCAGAAAAGAGCATTGTAGTAAGATTTTATTTGTACAGTACGATATAAGTCATATAGTAGGATTTATTTTGTATAGTACAAGTACAAGTCGTATAATACAATCAATAGAAAGAATATGTTATATGAGTGAAAATTTCTCATACAAAGAATTTACTTGAAAGAAAAATAAATTCCACTTGATAGTGATGAAATAAACACAAAGTAAAATATTTTTTTAAATTTAATTTAAAAGGATAACAACATACGAGGTGCTGGACGGAAAAAATGTGATATAGAAACCAAATAACAAAACACAAAAGAAAAATGTAGACATAAAAAGAAAAGTATAACACAAACAAACTAGAATAGAGGTGAATCCTGATCAGAAGGTGGTTAGAAGTACTGGATAAAGCTGTTGTATTGCTACTAGATGGAGTTGAATTGCTACTGGATATTTCCAAATTGCTCCCTAAACCAACCCATGTCATTATTATGTTGGGTTACTATGTTGGGTTTGCTATTGATCCAGGCTAGTTTCACATCTGTCAAACCATTAAATCAACTCCTTGTATGGGTAGTGGTGAGGAGATAGTGTTGATCAGCTGCAGAGGCAGCATCCCCTTCTTCATCAAATAGAGGGTCTTCTGGCTCCGGTTCCTTATGAAAAAGCTTATTAAAGGAGGCACCCGAGAAGAAGATTGGAGTGTGGTTAGGAGGAGCAGGATATGAGATGTTGTATTTTTTATCAAAGATATACCCAATCACATGTCCTAGAGTAATATTTTGCTTTCTCCTAGTGGATTGAAGTCATTGGAAGTGAGGTTTTGGATGTAATCAATTAGTATTTGGGCTTCATACATTTAATTGGGTGTCTAACATTATGAAGTAGGTGCCAATTGGCAGTATGGGAGTGTTATTTATTCGGTCTCCAACTTTAGGGATGATAAATATTCTAAGAACTTGTTGGATAACCCTAGCATTTTGATTTTGAGTGTGATCTAAGGGTTGGTGGTAGTTAAGAGCAGCATTTCTTAGTAGGAGATTTATGTTTGAATAGTTGCTATTTGAATGAGTTATATTTATGCAACTTATGTAGTTTTGATGATTCCAAACATTATTGTTCAAATGTATAGTTATCTCCTAACAATTTCAGAAGATTTGCACTTGCTCTTGTGTGTACTAACATTTCAGGAAAATCAGACTCCAGACTACGAAAACTTCAATTCAAATTCAACATGAGATATTATGTATAATTGATGTTTATCTTTTCTTTGAATTAACTTTGAAAGGGAGTGATTGTAATTGAGTGAATAAAATCTCACACACACACACAAATAAGGAGATCTTGAAATTCTATACTGATCGTACAGGACGATATTTATCGTACTGGACGATCTGTCAGTTATCTCCTATAGAGCACTTGGAACGAATAGGAACTTGCCTTGAAAAATTTTCTAAGTCCTATTCGTCCAGGACGAAATTTATCATCGTCCCAGGCGATGGGTTCTCTGCAAAATTTTCGTCCAGACGAATTTTACCATCGTACGAGGCGACCAGTCCTCTGGAAAATTTTCGTCCCGACGAAAATAAATATCGTACAGGACGATCAGCTCTCTGGAACTTTTTTCGTACAGACGAAAACAAGTTATCGTCCGCGGCGATAGGTTCTCTGGAAAATTTTCGTCCAGACGAAATAAATAATCGTCCAGGACGATCGGCTCTCTGGAAAATTTTCGTCCAGACGACCACATTTTCGTTCAAACGACAAACCGACTTAGAACAGTTTTCAGCAGTTTCTAGAACCGACCTTGTAATAACCGTTCGTACTGGACGAACCAAGTTCGTACAGGACGATCAGATGTACGAAGTCAGTTCGTACACATATACAAATTGGGTCGTTTCAGATCGTTTAAGTAAAATCGTCCAGGACGATCAAGAATCGTACAGGACGATCCACTGCGTACAGAATTGAAAATTTGCAGTTTTTGGGCGGTTTCACTTGTCTTTTATATAAATAGTCCAAATTAGACTGCCACCCAATCTTTTTGTCATTTGATCTTCGTGCCTTTTGAGAGAATAGCCAAGGAGAGAGTGGAAGAGAGCATTCAAAGGAGGATTCCTACCACTGGAGCTAGAAGGCTTCACTTGGATTGCTAAGGTAAGAGTCTCTACTTGTGAAATTGGATTTCTTCACTCTTTTTCTTTCTTCCTTCTAGATTCTTGTGAGAAGATCATTCAAGAAGGTCCGGTTCTCTGCCGACACTTGGAGAGTGTGAACAGACGAAGGGTTCTCTGCCCACACTAGGAGAGTGTGAAAGGACGAAGGGTTCTCTGCCCACACTAGGAGAGTGTGAAAGGACGAAGGGTTCTCTGCCTACACTTGGAGGGTGTGAAAGGACGACGGTTCTCTGCCAACACTGGGTTTTGTGTAAAAGGACGGACGGTTCTCTACCGCACCGGGGAGTGGTGAAAAGAGTGTGTTGTAAGGGCTTCTCCGCCTTGCTGTGGGTGCAAAAGGAGAGTCACTATTGGTATTAGTGCAATACTCAGAGGGTGCCTCTGAGGAGTGGATGTAGGTCTGGTTATAGACCGAACCACTATAAATCTGGTGTCATTTACTTTATAGCTTTTACGTTTCCGCACTTTTAAAATTCAGTTTTAACAACTCTGTGGTTGAAAAATATTTTTCTACTAACTTTAAAAAGAAAATTTTATTTCGGTTCAACTTTATTTTTAAGAGGGTTTAAAATTTTAAAAACTACCAATTCACCCCCCTCTTGGTAGCCTTGGGACACTTACTTAGGCTTAACAACCTAATTACTGGACTCAACAAGTGGTATCAGAGCAGAGTTTCAAAATCATAAGTTTGAACTACTTTTTGATTAACGTAGATGGCTACATTTGGAAACCGAAACACACCTGAGGGTTACTCTATCACTAGACCTCCACTGTTTGATAATATTCCTTTTGATTTTTGGAAAACACGCATGTCTACTTTCTTACAGTCACTTGATTATCGCATGTGGATGCTAGTCCAGGAAGGTTACACAAAACCAACTAGATTAGTTGATGGAATTAGGGTAGATACACCCTATGCAGATTGGACTATAGAAGAACGTGACTTAGCACAATTAAATGCGAAATGTTTAAATAGTTTCTTTTGTGCTTTAAAATCTGAAGACTACATGCGAGTTTCCACTTGTAAAAGCGGAAAAGACATATGGGATAGACTTTGTATTACTTATGAAGGGACAAATGAGGTTAAGCAATCAAGACTCAATATCTTGTTACATGACTACGAATTATTTCGCATGAAACCTAATGAATCTATATCTGACATGTACACAAGATTCACTCAAATTGTCACCTCTTTGCATGCACTTGGTAGGGAATTAACTAATGCTGAAATGGTTAATAAGATTCTTCGTTGTTTACCTACTACATACGATGCTAAAATTACTGCAATTACAGAGTCAAAAGATCTGAACATTTATTCAATTGACAATCTTCTTGGTTCACTCATTGCTTACGAGCAAGGAGTAAGTCAAAGAAAGATTGATGCAGGTGAACCAAGAAAGGACAAGAATCTTGCATTAAATGTGGAAGAGTCAGAAAGTGAACACTCACAACCTGAGGATGAAGACGATATAGCACTGATGACTAGACAATTCAGAAGCTTTTTAAAGAGGAAGCAGAAGAGACGCCAGCAATGGAATAGAGGTAAGTATAACAAAAATGGCAGGGTTTCTAATGAATTGATTTGTTATGAATGCAGGAAACCAGGTCATATAAAAACTGATTGTCCAAAACTTAAAGCCACTCCTAGCAAGGAGAAGGTAGAGGAGAAACCAATGGTAAAAAAGGGCAAGAAGAAGTTTCAAAAGGCTTTTTGGGCTGACTCAGCTTCAGACTCATCTGAGACTGAAAACGAAGAAGAAGTCACCAACCTTTGCTTGATGGCAGATAAAGCTGAACAATCAGATCAAGAAGAGGTATGTGATTTAACATATGATGAACTGTTTGAAGTTTCTGAACACATGCATGATGCATATAGGAAAACTAAAAAGATGCATTCTAGTTTAATTTTAGAATTGGAAGAGCTTAATAAAGAACACGAAATCCTTAGGAAAGATCATGCTTTAATTGATAGCAACCACATGAAACTACTTGATGAATATGATGACTTGAATAAAAATTTTGAAAATTTAAAATCATCCTATGCTGAACTTGAAAAAGAATTTAAGAAATTTAAGGATGAATCTGAGCACAAGACATATAGAATCAATTATACAAATCGAATCTTGGAGGATATGAATTCATTTTACAAACTTACTATAAGAGCTCTCGAGGATAATAGGAACCCCCCTAAACTTGAAGATTTTACAAATCCTAAATATTATCCTAAATTCATGAAATCCCTTAGAAGACAATCATATGAAAGAAAACATAGGAATATTTTTCCTAATGTTAAATGTAACAATTGTGGATTTTTGGGACATATATCTCACACCTGCACTTTAAAGATGAAACCTAATTTGGTGTGGAGAACTAAGATGCATAAACCTAGACATATCACACATGCATCTGATTATAAATTTTATAAAGGTGAACCCAAACTAGTTTGGGTTCCCAGGTCTAACAATTGAGAATTTTGCAGGAATACTCTCACACAAGACCTCGTGAGAGTATATGGTACCTGGACAGCGGATGTTCTAAGCACATGACTGGAGATACTGCTCAATTCATAACGCTGGAAGCCAGGAGTGGAGGCAAGGTTACACTTGGAGATAATACCACAAAGAAGGTGGTTGGATCAGGTATGATTGGAAATTTGAAAAACTTTTTCATAGATAATGTTTTATTAGTTGAAGGCTTAAAACATAATTTGCTTAGCATAAGTCAGCTATGTGATAAGGGCTATAATGTAAAATTTTTACCTACTAGCTGCATAATTAGCCTAAATGGGAAAATTGTTTTAAATGGAAAAAGGGTGAACAATGTCTACATGCTAGATTTAAATTGTATTCAATCTCCTACTGCTTTTTGTTTGAAAACTGTTTCTGATGAATCATGGCTTTGGCATAGGAGACTTTGTCATTCTAGTATGAAAAATCTTAGAAGAATTACCCAAAAGAATTTGGTTAGAGGAATACCTAAACTAGACTTTACTAAGGACCACTTATGTGATGCATGTCAATTAGGAAAACAAGTGAAGTCCTCTTTTAAATCCAATAAAGATCTTAGGACCAGTAAACCTTTAGAAATTCTTCACATGGATCTTTTTGGACCTGTAAGCACGGTTAGTCTAGGAGGAAAGGTATATGGATTTGTAATAGTAGATGATTTTTCAAGATTCACCTGGGTTAAATTTCTTTTTCATAAGAGTGAATCATTTGAGGAATTCAGAAATTTTTCAACTTGGATACAAAGAAAACTAGGATGTGAAATAATTTCTATACAAAGTGATCATGGAGGAGAATTTGAAAATGAAAGATTTGAAGATTTCTGTAAAGAAAAGGGGATTGATCACAAGTTTTCTGCACCTAGAACTCCTCAACAAAATGGAGTAGTTGAAAGAAAGAACAGAACATTAATAGAAGCCGCCCGAGCAATGTTAGCAGAATACTCTCTTCCTAGATATTTTTGGGCTGAGGCGGTTAGCACTGCATGCTATGTTCTGAATAGGGTAAATGTGAGATCAAATTTGAATAAAACACCCTATGAATTGGTAAAAGGTAGAACACCAAATTTGTCTCATTTACATGTATTTGGTTGCAAGGTGTTCATACATAATAATGGAAAATCTGCCTTAGGAAAATTTGATCCAAAATCAGATGAAGGAATTTTTGTTGGATATTCAAGTGTTGGAAAATCTTATAGAGTATTCAACAAAAGAACTTTAGTCATTGAAGAAACCACACATGTTGTTTTTGATGAAAATGGAAACATAGAAGAGCCAAAAGTTGTTGAAGAAGAAATTGAAGAAAACTCCCAAAAGATTGATAGATTAAATTTGGAAGAAAGTGTGGAAGAAAATATAGAAAGAGAAGACCCTTTGCCTAGAGATTTGAGATTCTCTAAAAATCACCCAAAGGAATTAATTATAGGTGAACCAAGTGAGGGTGTTAGAACTAGGCGTGGATTAAACAAGGAAGTCAATCATTCAGCCTTCATTTCAACTATTGAACCCACTAACATTGATCAAGCACTTTCAGATGAATTTTGGATATTGGCCATGCAAGAAGAGTTAAATCAATTTGTAAGAAATAAAGTTTGGGAACTAACTACAAGGCCAAAAGATCAAAGTGTTGTTGGAACCAAGTGGGTGTTCAAAAATAAAATGAATGACTCAGGAGTAGTCATTAGAAATAAGGCTAGATTAGTAGCTAAGGGGTATAATCAAATTGAAGGAATTGATTTTGAGGAAACTTTTGCCCCTGTAGCTAGACTTGAAGCAATTAGGGTTTTACTAGCCTTTGCCTGTTTTAAAGGTTTTAAATTGTTTCAAATGGATGTTAAAAGTGCCTTTTTAAATGGAGTAATTGAAGAAGATGTTTTTGTAGAACAACCTCCAGGTTTTGAAAATTCAAAATTTCCAAATCATGTTTTCAAATTAAAAAAGGCATTATATGGATTGAAACAGGCACCTAGGGCTTGGTATGAGAGGTTAAGCACCTTCCTACTTGAAAGATCTTTTGAAAAAGGAAGTGTGGATACAACTCTCTTTTTAAGAAAAATTGGAAAGGATATACTTATTGTTCAAATTTATGTGGATGACATCATCTTTGGATCTTCAAATAAACATCTTTGTGATGATTTTTCTAAAACAATGAGTAATGAATTCGAAATGAGTCTAATGGGAGATTTAAATTACTTTATAGGATTTAGCATTAAGCAACTTGAGGAAGGTACTTTTCTTAGTCAAAACAAATATATTAAGGACATCCTCAAAAAATATGAAATGGACAATGCTAAACCTGTTAGTACACCAATGAGTTCTTCAGTTCAGTTGGATAAGGACCTTAAGGGAAAATCTGTTGATCAAAAGAAATTTAGAGGGATAATTGGATCTTTACTTTACTTGACTGCTAGCCGACCAGATATTATGTTTAGTGTTTGCCTATGTGCTAGATTTCAATCAGATCCAAAAGAATCACATTTGACAGCAGTAAAAAGGATTTTAAGATATCTACTAGGAACTCAAAACTTAGGAATTTGGTATCCTAAGTTTAGCTCTTCATTTGAAATTATTGGTTACTCAGATTCTGACTTTGCAGGCTGTAGAGTGGATAGGAAAAGCACTTCTGGAACATGTCAATTCATTGGAAATTCATTAGTTTCATGGTCTAGTAGAAAACAAAATTCAGTGGCACTATCTACTGCAGAAGCAGAATACATTGCATTAGGAAGTTGTGTGGCACAAGTACTTTGGTTAAAACAACAGTTGATTGACTTAGGATTAACTATAGGCACTATTCCAATTTATTGTGACAATACTAGTGCTATTTGTATTTCAAAAAATCCTATTCAACATTCTAGAACCAAACACATCGATATAAGGCATCATTTCATAAGGGATCACGTATCCAAAGGAGAAATTGAACTCATACATGTTTCAACTGAAAATCAACTTGCAGACATTTTTACAAAACCTTTAGCCTTTGATACCTTCAGTACTTTAAGAACAAGGCTTGGTGTTATTGATTTGAATGCTTAACTCAAATGTCTTTGCAAACATTGATACTTGTTATGTTTTGTTTTTGAAATTTTGTGAATTTTGTGTGTTTTTTAATGAATTGTTTTTGGATTTATGATTTTGTTTTATGTTTTCTGTGTTTCTGATTGTTTTTGTTGATTTTGTTAATTTAAAAATTTAAAAAATCAAAATTAATTTTTGGAGGAAATCGTCCAGGACGAAATATTTTCGTACGGGACGATGTGTAAAGGAACAGTTTGCGAAAATTTAAACCGTTTTAGAGCAGTTTTTTATTGGATCGTCTGTACGATCTGTGATCGTCCAGGACGAAATTTTTTTTCTCTCAAACGTCGGGACGATTGAATGCAGCGGTTGAGTGGATAAGATAGTTTTTAATACGAACTTCGTCTGTACGAAATTTTCGTTCGTCCAGACGAACATGTGTCGTTTCATTGTAGGGGACGGTTTTCAAGAGTCATCAAAACGAAATACTTTTCGATCGTCTGTACGAAATTTTTTTTCGTCTGTACGATCGGTCAAGTCAAAAAGCCTGTACGAAGGGACGCATCGTAAGTTGTGTTGAATACGAAAAGCCGTTACATTTTGGACGAATTGGATCGTCTGTACGAACATGCTTCGTCCAGACGAATTATTATGTTCGTCCAGGACGAATATTTTCGTCCAGGACGAAAGTATCGTTTTTCCTTTAAATATGAAGGCTTTTCAAACTTGAAAATCACACTTTCAAATTTCTTTTTCAATCCCTTTCAACATCAAATCAACAATGGCCTCCTCTAGCAAAAGACAAAAGGTTTTGGTGAAGAAACCAAACAGGAATGCCCCAGACAACTTTCTTTCTAAGGAAAATGAGGAATCTTTTCCTCGTTTTGCCTCAGCAAAAATCACTCCGTCTCGCATTCTTATCCCAGCAGAGTTGAAATATCGGGTAATGCACCTCTTCGCCTCAACCCAATTTCAGTTCATTCTTTCTCTCGTTTACCTCTACAACAAACAAACCTACCATTACTTCCTTGCCAACATGAGTTTCAATTCTGACCACTCTATCATTAGTTCTTTTGTTTTTAAGAAAAAAGTTGAGATCACCAAGCACGATCTTGGTGCATTTTTAAACTTAAGAACTGAGGGATATAGAGCCCACACCCTAATGTCAGAAAACTCCTTCAAATGGTTTGAAATCAATAGGGTAATTAGAGGAAATTCAATTGACAATCATGTTGCTAGAGTCTCAGGTATGACCCAAGATGCCCGAATCATCCAGCATATCCTTAGATCCTCAATTATTCCTAAAGCTGGTGATAGGATTAACATCACTCCTCTCCTTTCTTGTCTAACTTTTTTAATCATGTCAAGACATCCTATTGATGAAGCCCAACTCATCATAGATCATATCTATAGGCTTTCAGAAATAGGACATGCTGATCAGAAGAAAAAGAAAAACATTTCATTAGGGCACTTAATTACCTATATTTTGGAGAAGAAATACAATATAGTGCATCCTGATGAAGAATATGAAGAGCCAGTTTACTATAACAATACATCATTCAGACTGCTCTTCAAGGAAGAAAAAGAAAAAGGGAAAGCACATGACAGTGCTTCAGAAGAAGAAGAAAGAGAAGAAGGAGAGCATACCTCTGCACCTCAGTCAGATTATCAGAATCTGATTGAGAGATTTGATCGTTTAGAGACTCATATTGATCAAAGATTTGATCAATTTGATGCTCAACTTGTGCAGCAACAACATGACATTGGTGTTATTAGAAATGAAGTACATGATATCAATACCAATGTAATGTTGATGGCCTCCTACTTTAACCTTTTCGGTGGCATTCCTCCTCCTCCTCCTCCAGAACAGTAGAGATGATTTTATGTGTTTTTGTAGTACTTGTGTTGTATTTTTTGTTGTGTTGTTGTGATTGTTACTCATTTTTTTCTTGTTATGTTAATGTTTTTGTTAAATGTAGGTATTTGTCTTTTATTTTATGTTGTGTTTAGCTTTTGTGAAATGTAATCTTTTCATATAAATCAATGCATTTCACACTTGTTTCAGTATTGATTTGTTATTGAAATGTGGTTAATTTTTTATGAATTTCATTAGTATTATTTAATCTTCATAGTGCTTAAATTAGATTGTAATTGGAGATTATCTACATTAGAAAATCTAGTCTTTCAAAATTTAAAAGTTGTTTATAACTTGTTGTAATTAGAATTTTTAAATTCATGTCTATTCATTTAGACTACATAAAAGTTAAAATTATTATTGCAATTTAGATGTTTACTTATTTTGTATTTCTTTGTTCAAATAATATTTATGTACTTAGAAATATTTGAAATTTTAGATTATTGATTTTGGAAAGAATTGGTGTAAAGTACTCTTGAAAATTGTACAAAAAATACAAAAAATCAAAAGAAATGCGCAATGGTTCGCAAATATGAAAAAGAGGCACAAAATCAGCTCAATATCAATAGATGCACAAAAATGTGCTCAAAAAGTTGAAAAAGATGCGCAAAGCGCCACATGTGGTAATTCTCTTCTTTCCAAATTCTTTCAATCTCTTAATTCAAATTGATCTTATGTTCATTTATATTCTATTGAATTTTGAAATATAGAATTTTTTCTTCATCTCTCTTGTAATGATTTTCTATATTCAAATGTCTAAATTGAATCATGTCTTTGCTAAATTCTTCTTACTTACAATGTTATATCACTTTTTAAATCTCCTGAATTTCTATGATTGACCTAATGTTTTTAGTTTAAAATTGCATACCCTATGTCAATCACCATTTAGATTAAATTTTAACAATGAATTTCATATAATTATTTACATTTCTGGTCTTTTTCTTCTTCACTTTTTGTTGCTGTCAAAAAGGGGGAGAAATTATTAGTTTGTGTATGTTTGTGTTTTCTCTTTTTTAGTTGTTCTGTTTAAAAAAAAAAAAAAAAAAAAAAAAAAATATTGTTCTTTAATGCCTCCTTATTTTAATGTACTCATAAATTCAGGGGGAGTTTAGGAGATAAAAAATGTGTTTTAACTTGAAACCATACTAATAATAATTGTTTTGCCATCATCAAAAAGGGGGAGATTGTTTGAATAGTTGCTATTTGAATGAGTTATATTTATGCAACTTATGTAGTTTTGATGATTCCAAACATTATTGTTCAAATGTATAGTTATCTCCTAACAATTTCAGAAGATTTGCACTTGCTCTTGTGTGTACTAACATTTCAGGAAAATCAGACTCCAGACTACGAAAACTTCAATTCAAATTCAACATGAGATATTATGTATAATTGATGTTTATCTTTTCTTTGAATTAACTTTGAAAGGGAGTGATTGTAATTGAGTGAATAAAATCTCACACACACACACAAATAAGGAGATCTTGAAATTCTATACTGATCGTACAGGACGATATTTATCGTACTGGACGATCTGTCAGTTATCTCCTATAGAGCACTTGGAACGAATAGGAACTTGCCTTGAAAAATTTTCTAAGTCCTATTCGTCCAGGACGAAATTTATCATCGTCCCAGGCGATGGGTTCTCTGCAAAATTTTCGTCCAGACGAATTTTACCATCGTACGAGGCGACCAGTCCTCTGGAAAATTTTCGTCCCGACGAAAATAAATATCGTACAGGACGATCAGCTCTCTGGAACTTTTTTCGTACAGACGAAAACAAGTTATCGTCCGCGGCGATAGGTTCTCTGGAAAATTTTCGTCCAGACGAAATAAATAATCGTCCAGGACGATCGGCTCTCTGGAAAATTTTCGTCCAGACGACCACATTTTCGTTCAAACGACAAACCGACTTAGAACAGTTTTCAGCAGTTTCTAGAACCGACCTTGTAATAACCGTTCGTACTGGACGAACCAAGTTCGTACAGGACGATCAGATGTACGAAGTCAGTTCGTACACATATACAAATTGGGTCGTTTCAGATCGTTTAAGTAAAATCGTCCAGGACGATCAAGAATCGTACAGGACGATCCACTGCGTACAGAATTGAAAATTTGCAGTTTTTGGGCGGTTTCACTTGTCTTTTATATAAATAGTCCAAATTAGACTGCCACCCAATCTTTTTGTCATTTGATCTTCGTGCCTTTTGAGAGAATAGCCAAGGAGAGAGTGGAAGAGAGCATTCAAAGGAGGATTCCTACCACTGGAGCTAGAAGGCTTCACTTGGATTGCTAAGGTAAGAGTCTCTACTTGTGAAATTGGATTTCTTCACTCTTTTTCTTTCTTCCTTCTAGATTCTTGTGAGAAGATCATTCAAGAAGGTCCGGTTCTCTGCCGACACTTGGAGAGTGTGAACAGACGAAGGGTTCTCTGCCCACACTAGGAGAGTGTGAAAGGACGAAGGGTTCTCTGCCCACACTAGGAGAGTGTGAAAGGACGAAGGGTTCTCTGCCTACACTTGGAGGGTGTGAAAGGACGACGGTTCTCTGCCAACACTGGGTTTTGTGTAAAAGGACGGACGGTTCTCTACCGCACCGGGGAGTGGTGAAAAGAGTGTGTTGTAAGGGCTTCTCCGCCTTGCTGTGGGTGCAAAAGGAGAGTCACTATTGGTATTAGTGCAATACTCAGAGGGTGCCTCTGAGGAGTGGATGTAGGTCTGGTTATAGACCGAACCACTATAAATCTGGTGTCATTTACTTTATAGCTTTTACGTTTCCGCACTTTTAAAATTCAGTTTTAACAACTCTGTGGTTGAAAAATATTTTTCTACTAACTTTAAAAAGAAAATTTTATTTCGGTTCAACTTTATTTTTAAGAGGGTTTAAAATTTTAAAAACTACCAATTCACCCCCCTCTTGGTAGCCTTGGGACACTTACTTAGGCTTAACAACCTAATTACTGGACTCAACAATTTATAATACTCCGATCAAAATAAGATCTAGAGGCCA
Source organism: Dendrobium nobile (assembly GCA_022539455.1). NCBI lineage: Eukaryota > Viridiplantae > Streptophyta > Magnoliopsida > Asparagales > Orchidaceae > Dendrobium > Dendrobium nobile. The sequence goes on from CM039721.1 coordinate 45,976,883, forward strand.
TAACAAGGGGCCTATTTTATTTGGTATTTAACAGAAGATGGTTTCCTATGTCCTCCTTAGTTATTATAACATTCTGACATCTAACATGGGAAGACATAACAATGGCATCCACACTTATCCTAAGATTTGTACAGAACTTGTATAGGAATTCAGAGTGGAAAGGATAGGCCAAAGTAAGAAGAAATTGAGGTGCTATAGAATTGAGAGGTTCATTACTGAAAAGTTTAAGGCATGTTGATTAAGAAGCTTGAATAGCGTGATCTTCGCCAATCATCAGAAGCTATCAAAAAGCAATTGCAGTAGGGTTACGAGAGGAGGAAGCACCCTGGGTTTGGCAATTATGCTTTCCACCGCTAGCCATTGCATAAATTATGATTTTAAGATTGAGGATTATAAAAATTGTGTGAAGAATTTGAATGAATTAGGGCTGTTTAAATAGAAATCTAGAAGATCGTACTATATGATCATGGGATTGTATGAGACAATCGTAAGAAATCAATTTGGCTAGACGATCGATCAAAAAGGTTATCTAATCAAACAGTATGATCATACATCATTCATGACAATTAGAGATAGGGAGATCATCCCAAGGAGTAAGACAGCATGAACTTTAACCAAAAGGGATTAATTAAGAAAGATTTAATTAAGGATTATAGTACAAACTAAATCATATTATACAATTTTGACTTGAGAAGGATTGGATGAATTAAAATAGTTGATGAAGAAAATTTTAAACTAATTGCAAATACAACATTATTTTCCTATTGCTAAAAAAAAAATTCAAATTTTAAATCAAAGAATAACTAAGATTAGAAAAGTCAATCATGTTCATCCTAGACAAATCAAAGTAAAAATAATTATTGCAAAAATAATGAAATAAAGAATAATTAGTTTATAATTCAATTTCTAAAGATTATTGCCAATTATGTAGATTTGGATAAGAGATAGAATGATAAAGGAAAGAATATTATAGATTTTTTGATTGGCGACGTTGCACATATTTTCTATTTTTGTGGCACACTTTGTGAATCTTTTCTATTTGGGATAATTTTATTCCTCTTTTCACTTTGGCGAGCATTGCACATCTTTTCTAAATAAGTGCCACATTTTGTGCATCTTTTCAAGTTTGTCACGCTTTGCATCTTTTGATATTTTTGATCTGTCCAATATCAATAAATCTTAACTCAAATTTGAATAATTAATAAAAATTAACACATTGAAAAAGAAATAAAATAAAATAAGACATCAATCTTGCAACAATTATAGAAATAAAATAAAAATAAGACATCAATCTTGCAAATTGTCTATAAGAAGACGAAATTGATCTTCTAATCTATATGCAGTCATAATGTAAATTAAAATTTAAAGAGATTAAATGTTATATTGAAATTAATTTGAAGAGCAAAATAATTCAAAATTCCATTCTAGAGATCAACTATAAATGATTTTTCTCTAAAAACATAAACATATCAAGAAATAAAATTCAATGCAAGCCAACACAACATTCAATCATTTCATTCATCTTTCGAAACACGTACAAACACATTTTTCAATTTAAAATAACATCATCTCAGAAATGCAAGAATAACAGCATGAAGATATTAACACATGAAATAACTGAAATCATAGGAGAACATCTCAATAATAAATACATAAACTCATTAACAACTACAACAAATAAGTACAACTAATATCATGAGGGGCCTTGATCTGGAGGTGTTGGAGGGTTGAACATTATAAAGTAACTACTGATCGTAGCTATATTAGTATTAACCGGGTCAAATTACTGTTGAAACTTGAATAGGTAGTTAAACATAAGTTTATGTACCAAGGCTAATCAAGAGGGGGGGGGGGGAATTGGTAATTTAAAAATTAATTCTCTTGGATTTTAAAATTTTGAAATGAGATAATGATTCGTAGCAATTTAATTGATGTTATTTGAAAATAAATTTTTTAACCATAGAATTAAAATTGTAATAATTAAGCAACAGAAATAAAATGACACAAAGATTTATAGTGGTTCAGTCAAACATAACCTACATCCACTCTCTGAAGACTCCCTCTTCAGGTATTACACTATTACCATAAGTGTCTCTCCTTTTGCCCCCACAGTAAGGCAAAGAAGCCTTCACAAAACTCTCTCACACCAATCCCCGATGCGGTAGAGAACCGTCGTCCTTTTACACCCTCCAAGTGTAGGAAGAGAACCTCATCCTTTTACACCCTCCAAGTGTAGGTAGAGTACCTTCATCCTTTTACACCCTCTATGCGTAGGCAGAGTACCTTTGGTTGTTCACACTCTCCAAGTATAGGCAGAGAACCTTCGACTGTTCACACTCTCTAAGTGTAGGCAAAGAACCTTCATCTGTTCACACTTTTTAAGTGTAGGTAGAGAACCGAATCTTCCCCAAGATCTTCTCACGAGCAATTTAGAAAGACAAGAGTAAGATTGATAACAAATAATTACAAAGAGATTCTTATCTTTGAGTAACATTGTGAACCCTTCACACTCCATTTACAAGAAATCTCTCTCAAACACTTTATCACACTCTCTATTTCAATATCCCTTAAAAACTCAAAAAGATAATACTTAGAAGATTAATAAACGTCAATTTTAGTGGACCTTTTATATAAAAGACACAAAAAACAGTCCAAAAAACTAAAGTATTCAATTTGGAACATTCACGAGTATAGTATGGTCGTATGTTTGTACATATAAATAGTTCAAATACTATTGCATACAAACATGTTGTGAATCGGTACGAAATTATTTCATACATGATCATCATCCGGTATGAACTAAGTTCGTCCGGTATGAATAGAAATTTTTTGAATTTTGTCTGTATGAAACGTCAGGACGAAATGAGCGTGAACAAACCTGAGACATTCATCCTTGTATGAATCTGGGATCATCCCGTACAATCTTCATTTGAGAATAAAATAGAGGCGTTTGTCCCTATACGAACATTAATATCATCTCGTATGATCTTCGTTCAAGAACAAAATAGAGGCATTCTTCCCTGCACGAATATTAATATCATCTAGTATGATCTTTGTTCGAGAACAAAATAGAGGCATTCATCCCTCTACGAACATTAATATTATTCCGTATGATCTTCGTTCAAGAAAAAAATAGGGCCCTTCATCCCTGTACGAATAATAATATCATCTCGTATGATTCATACTTAGAAAAAATATTTTCATTTCTGTTCGTTCAACTGCTCGTCAGGAGAAACAACTGATCAGATCATCCCATACGAAGTGATATCATACATTATGATCAGTTAAAAAATATGAATTTTAAACTCTCCCCCGGTGTGTGTGTGCTCAGTTATTCAATTACAATCATACTTTCTCAGACTCAATAAAATGGAAAATACAGACTTCAATTACAAGAAACTTCTAAACTGATATTGATTTGAAGTCTTCAACAATCTGGAGTATGATTTCCCTGAAATGTTAGTACACACAAGAGCAAAATAATTCTTCCAAAATATGTTAGGAGAAATAATAATCAAATCAATAGTATTTAGAATCATAAAAAACATACAAGTTGCAAGAATACTAAATATGCAAAACTAAGTAGCAATTATCTCAACAATTACCCTTGGATCTAACCCATGTCCTCGTTGTATCTAACATATTGCTGAATCAGGTGATTCTCAATTTGATTAAAGCGTTGATCAAAATAAGTTTCCATTCTATCAAAATACTGGACCATTTCTTGGTAGAAATTTTGGTCGGGTATAAGTATAAGTACAGGTGCTAGAGCTAGGGCTCCTTCTTCTCCCTCAGTATCTTCTCCCTTTGAACTTTGATCCTAACCAAAGAGAACAAAAAAAAAAAAAGGCACTGACAAAGAAAATGGAGGTTTAGTGGGTGAATAAGGATGAATTAGGTTGTACTTTTCTCTTAGATATAAAAATCTAAGTATCCTAAAGCTACTTTTTTCTTCCTCTTAATATGAAGAAGTTCAATATTAGAAAGTTTGTAAATATAGTTCATGATAAGTTGGGCTTCATCAAAAGGAGTTTCAGTCATTATCAAGTATGTGATAGTGGACAAAAGAAAAGTCAAATTTATGTGATCACTAGCTTTGGGAATGATAGAGGTTCTCAAGACATGCTAGATAATCTTGGCATTCTAATTAAGAGTGTGCACATGAGACATATGACTTACTTAGGCAACACCTCTAAGAGTCTGATTAATTTCTGACCAGTTAAAATCTACTATAGAGGTTAAGGTGTGCACTTTAACTACTTGGGTTCTAAGGTGAAGGAACTTGATTAGATCTTCCTTAGTGATTTTTACAAGCTGCTTAAAGACGAAAGAGGTAATCCTAGTGTGATCTGGGTTTACCTTCATGTTTGCATGGAACATTTGAAAAGTTTCATGATGGTAGGCGTAAATCAAAGTAAAGATGAAGGAAAACTAGGTTAGGGCAAATAGGGGAATGACAAAAAAATTTATATCACTTTGAGTGAGGAGTCAGGAAGGGGTTATTTTGGCTGCAAAATACCTATAAAAAACTTCATCATTTTCCTTAGAGAGGAAGTTGTCGTCCCTACCATATTGAGAGGATGATCCCTTAGATGTGTGTGGTCGTTTGCTACTATTGGCCATTCCTATGATTTTGACTCGAGAAGATTTGGAAATAAATGAGAATATGAAGAAAAACTTATCCAAGACCCTTCTATTTAAAGAAAAATGACCAATCATACAATATGAAATTGAATTCATATGTATGATTTTAAAATTGTACGGGACGAAAAATGTTTCATACATACAAATGGATATGGTCAAAAATGAAATGACTTTTTGTAAAACACCATTCTTAAGGTGTCGTTTCATACAAACTTTTTGACCAAACAATTGTAGAGATCAACTCTTGTTCGTCTAGAACAATTAGAAAATTAAAGATCATTTTATGATGGTTAGGTTCGTTCACATGATAAATTGATAAAAGGATCGTACAGAAGAAATATGATTTCGTACATACGATCAAACAAAAATAATTCAACATTTGGAAAACCGTCTCCAATCATATAGAAAAAAACCAATATCATCCAGCCGATGATGACATCATACAATACAAAATTTAATGAAAAACTTAGTTTCATGTGCTCAACTCAAAAAACTGTCATGTACATGATAAAAAATTTGTATAGTACAGAATATTTTGTACAGTGCAAAGAACACACTTAAAATAAGGCATAATAAGCAAAAAACCTTTTTAAAATCAATCACCTGAAATCCATTGATATGCAAAAATGAAAAAACAAGACTAACAATAAAATACTAATAGAAAAAAATAATTACAATAAACAAAATAAAAACACACAAACAAACAAATAGAGAAAATAAATAAATATATAATTATATAACAAATCAAGTTTATAGAATTTCAATTTAAACATTAATATCAATCACACCTAAGCTGGTTCTTAACGTGCTAAACGTGTCAAAAGCCAGTTGGTTTTTGAAAATGTCTACATTTTGATTCTCAGTGGCAACATGATGTAATTCAATTTCTCTTTTAACCATATGATCTCTAATTAAGTGATGCCTAATATCAATATATTTGGTTCTATAATGTTGAATAGGATTCTTTGAAATGCATAGGGCATGTTGACCTTATTTTTGCCCTAACCCTTGGATCAAAGGGTTTGACTTGGTCAAATTGACCAAGCCATGCCCCAAGACCACTTCTCATGTATTCAATGGGTCAAACTAGGTTTGTTGAGCCCAGACCCCTACCCTGGGTCAACCTAGTTGACCAGGTCAACAATTCAAGCTCTATTTAGCTTTAAACCCTTCTTTTGCTTAAACCCCCATCCTCTTTGACCTAATTGACTAGGTTGGACAAGTCAAACCTTAACTTGGTCAAACCAAGCCCTAATTAGGTCAATTTGACCCATTAAGGCCAAATTAAACCCCTCTTAATGCATTTAGACATTCCTATTCATCCCTTGAGCAAGGCCATGACCAATTGAGCTCAATCACCTCCTAATTCACTTAGGAGTGATCTTAGCCATTCATCAAAGGCTTGGGACTATAAATAGGGCTAATAGGGTTTTATTAATAGACTTTTGCTTGTTCTCTCTCCCTAGAGCCTCCTAGCATGAGCTTTCTCATTTATGAGCTCTCCCCATCCCACTACACATTTCCCAAACCAAACTCACTACCAAACCCTCGCTGGCAGCGATATCTCTAGCCATCCGAGTTCTCAAATCTTTCAAGGCTTATTTTATTTGATCTAGGCATCTAGAGCTCATGGAGTCTTTTATAACTAGGAGCGTGGATAGTCTACAAGTGAAACAAGCCCAAGATCTCCCAAATCTACCGTGTGGATTAGGCAAAATTGCAAACCCTAGACTATAACACTTTGGGTTGAATAGCTTTATGTAAAGCATATTTCGGACCACGAATTTTGTCCCACATGAATGAACTTGAGTCTACATTTAAAATTTCAAGTCATTTGATGTATCCGAATGAGCCAAAAAACCATTTAAGGCTTTAGGTTATGGTTTCATTAGCTTGAACTTGATCAAAATCGTTGATCTTGTAATCAACGATCAAAAGCTGGTCATTCTGCGGTCCGGATCGACCACGACACTAGATCCTGTTGTATCGATTTTGGTTTGGCGAGATCTAGGTTGTCTGCTCAAAAGAGTTAATGATCCAATAGTTAGTATCGATCGTTGACGCGTTTAAAGAGATTCACGTCCACGGGCGAATGATTGGTGTAATCATTCGCAATCATTTTCCGCGATGCAATCATTGCTCCACGAGGCAATGATTGCCCACGGTTGTAAGAGCCAGTAAGAGCCCACCACGTAGCCAACTGAGAGTCGTCCATTTTCTTTTAAAATTTTGATTTTTTAAATCCTTTTTTTAATAATTTTTTTGACTCATTTTAATAATAAAATTTTTATACTATTTTTAAATAAATAAAATACATAATATATATTAATATTTCTAGAAAATTAATTACTTTAATTTAAAAATAATATTACTTAATAATAATAATAATAATAATAATAATAATAATAATAATATTATTATTATTATTATAAGTATTAAGCATTTATTATTTTCTTTAATTAATAATTAATTATAAATTGTTAAAATATTTTATGAAAATTTATAATTTTATTTTAAAACTTATTTAATATTTCAAAATAATAAATTTTGTGTTTCAATTTAAAATTTAGTTTAATATTTTATTATTTTAAATAATCATTATATATATTAATATATTATTATTACTTAAGTGATAAAACTATTATTCATAATCATTTTTAAATAAAATAAATGATAATAACATTCTATTTTACTTAATACGAGAAAATATTTATGGTTATTTAATTTTAAAATTATGTATAATATGATAAATATTCTCTATTTAAAGAAATTTTAATTATTAAATATTTAAGTTATAAATGAATTATTAAGTAAATTAAAAAATATTTTATTTTCCAAACTTTAAAACTTATTTTCATTATGTTGAAACTTTTTTAATATAAATTAGGTTGTTAGACCTAAATTTATGTCCTAGTGGCTAACCAAGAGGGGGGGGGGGGGGGGGGGGGGGGGGGGGGGGTGAATTGGTAATTAAAAATTTATCCCTCTTTTTGAAATTAAAAAACCGAGAATAACTTTAGTGATTTTTTCTAGAAAAGATTTTTCAATCACAAGTTAAAATAATAAAAATAAAAGCAGCGAAAAATAAAAAAGACACAAGATTTATAATGATTCGGTCAAACATGACCTATATCCACTCCCCGGAGGCACCCTCCTAGTATTGCACTAATACGACTAGTGACTCTTCTTTTGTACCCACAACAAGGTGGAGAAGCCTTTACAAAAAACTCTCTTCCACCACTATCCGGTGCGGCAGAGAACCGTCGACCTTTTACCCTCTTCAAGTGTTGGCAGAGAACCATCATCCTTTTACACTCTTCAAGTGTTGGCAGAGAACCGTCGTCCTTTTACACTCTCCAAGTGTTGACAGAGAACCGTCCATCCTTTCACCCTCTCCAAGTGTTGGCAGAGAACCGTCCGTCCTTTCACACTCTCCCAATGTAGGCAGAGAACCCTTCGGCTGTTCACACTCTCCAGGTGTAGGTAGAGAACCCTTCAGCTGTTCACACTCTCTAAGTGTCGGCAGAGAACCAGATCTTTTTGACAGATCTTTTCACAAGAAATCTAGAAGGACGAGAGAAAAGAGTGAAGTAATCACAAATCACAAGTGGAGATTCTTACCTTTGAGTACCAAGTGAATCCTTCACGCTCCAATCGTAAGAATCCTCCTTCAAACACTCTCTGCTTGACTCTCGCTTCAATTGACACGAAGATCAGTAGGTAAAAAGATAAAGTGGAAGTTTATAAAGGACCTTTTATATGAAAGACATGAAAAACCAGCAAAAAACTGCTGATTTTCAAGTCAAAACGAATAGGATCGTCCTGTACGATCGTATGATCGTCCCATACGAACAGTGAAAAATTGTTGCGTACGATTATATACATTGGGATGAGGTGACTTCGTACACTATCATTGTCACGTACATACTAAGTTCGTCCATACAAATAGTTATTTTATAGCCACCCAGAAAAATAACTGCAGACATTTCATACGTCGAATGAAAAGAGCAATTCATCCTGGGACAAATGCTTATGTTCATCTATATGAACAGTTCAAAACATTATCACCCGAGAAAATCATCCTGGGATGATTGGTGTATTTTGTTTGTACGAATAGTTCAAAGTGAGAATCCAGAGGAGATCGTCTATGGAAGATTAGTCCATTTAGTCCGTATGAACAATTCAAAGTGAGAATCCAGAGGAGATCGTGTAGGAATGATTAGTCCATTTTGTCCGTACGAACAGTTCAAAGTGAGAATCTAGAGGAGATCGTCCAAGGACGATTAGTCCATTTCATCCGTACAAATAGTTCAAACTCAGAATCCAGAGGAGATCGTCCTGGGACGATCAGTCTATTTCGTCCGTATGATCTGGACTTAAAGAAAATTTTCTCACTTTTTCTTGTTCGTTCCATTGCTCTCTAAGGTGTATAACTGATCTGATCATCTCGTACGAACTATGTTCGTCCCATACGATCAAAGAAAAAATTTAACTTTTTAAAGATCCCCCTCAGTGTGTGTATGCTAGTTTACTTAATTACAATTACTCTCTCAGACTCAGTAAGATAAAAAATATAGACTTCAAAATGCAAAGTGTGATATGTTGAATTTGTTTTGAAGTCTTTAGTAGTCTAAATTATGATTATCCTAAAATGTTAGTCTACACAAAAGCAAAAACAATTCTTCCAAAAAATGGTAGGAGAAAATGATAATTAAAATAGTAATATTTGGAATCATCAAAACTATATAAGTTGCAAGAATGTAAAACATGCAAATAGCAACTCTCTTAACAATCTCCCCCTTTTTGATGATGACAAAATAATTATTGTTTATATAATTTTTAATTTTTAAAGCATCTCCTAAACCCCCCCTGAATTGATAAGCATGTGAGAATAAGGGACTTTTGAATTAATCAGACAAAAACAAAACAACAATAAAAAAAAAAAAACAAAAACAAACATATGATTACAAAAACAAAACAAAAACCATGATAAAAAAAAGATACGACAAAAATAAACATTATGATAGAACAAATAATATTTCTCCCCCTTTTTGACAACATCAAAAAGTGAAGAAGAAAAAGACCAGAAATGTAAGCAATCATATGATAACCCTTTTATAATTGATCTTTGAAAGTGATTAAAATAAATTTTGCAAATAAAACCAAATCATTAGACAAATAAAATGATTCATTGTCTTTAAGAAGAGATAACATTGATAAGAAGAAGGATTAATAAAAAAACATGAATCAATTTAGACATTTGAGATAAGGAATATCATTACATAAAGAATGAATATAAAATTTTTATATTTCAAATTACAACAGGAAATAAAAATGTACAAAAGATCAATTTGAATTTAAGAGATTGAAAGATTATAGATAGAAATAACTACCACATAACTAAAACATACATATCAATATTTGTGGCACTTTTTTTGTGCAATCTTTTACTTGTGGGTTTATTTTGTGTCTCTTTTTAAAATTACGAACCCTTGCGCATTCCTTTTGATTTTTGTACATTTGTACATTTTTCAAGAGTAATCTTAATCTTTCCAAAATCAATAATAAAAATTTCAAATTTTTCTAAGTACAACAATATTTATTGATAAGTGAAATACAGAATAAGAAAACATCATAATTGTAATAATAATATTAAACATTAATGTTGTCTAATAAGAGATATGAAATTTAAATTCTTAATTATATCAAGTTATAAGCAAAACTTAAATTTAGAAAAATTAAATTTTCTAATGAATTCAATTTTGAGTTGCAGTTTAAAGTATAGCGCTTGTAAGATAAATTTTTTTAGGGATTTTCATATAGGCTAACACACATTTCAAAATAAAATTAAAAGTAAGACAAGATAATTTATATTGATATCATAATAGAGAATATTACAATCAGTGAAATTTGATATCAATACACTTACACTTTTAACTTAAAACATAAAATTTAAAAGCTAACACATCAAAATGAAACTAACACATAACTAAAACATACATATCACAATCTATCACATCATAATCACATCAACTCAAGATGACCATAAGCAAGTACATGAATCACTGTGATGGGCCCTGATCTGGAGGAGGAGGTGGAACACTAAAGAAATTAAAATAACTGCTTATCATAAGCATATTTGAACTTATTTCATTTATCTGCTCTCGCATATATCCCATGTCCTGATTGTACTGAGCGTGCTACTGTTGTAAGTGAGTTTCAATTTGATCAAATCTTTGATCAAAATGAGTCTCTAAACAATCAAATCTGTGAACCAAATCTTGATAATTTGGTTCACCAATAGTTGTATGTGCAGGTTTCTCCTCTGAGTCACTAATAACATGATGTTTAGGTGGCTCATCTTTATTGAAGATTGCTCTAAAAGATCCATCGTTGTAGTATAGAGGTTCTTCAAAATCTTGATCTGGATGAACCAAATCATACTTCTTCTCCAAAATGTAGGCAACAAGATGTCCTAAGGTAATGTTCTTCTTTCTTTTGTGGGCGACATGACCAATTTCAAAAAGTCCATAAAGATTGTCAATGATTAGTTTGGCTTCATCTATAGATTTGTCAGTCAGAATCAAATAGGTCACGGTAAAAAGTAGAGGAGTAATGTTTACTCGATCACTAGCTTTAGGTATAATAGAGGTACGAAGAACATGCTGAATGATACGAGCTTTTTGATTAAGAGATGATACTTTGGGTACATGAGTTAAAAGTACAAACTCCTCTAAAAACATTGTTGATTTAAGACCAGTCAAAATTAGAAGCATTGGTCAAAGTGTGGCTCTAATTCCTACAGTTCTTAAGTTCAAAAAGATTTCTAAGTCTACCTTAGTAATCTCTACTTTCTTCTTAAAAACAAATGACATAATTATAAAATGGTTAGAGTTAAAGGACATGTTTGCAAGAAAGTAGTGAAAGATCTCCTTATTGTAGAAGTTGACTAGAGTGAGAATGAGGCCAAATTGGGTGGCAGCAAACATATTCTTACCTGAAAATTCAGTTGTTCTTGTAGAAGAACTCTAGAAGGAGTGATCTTAGCAGAGGAAAATCTAGGAAATGACTCTTCATTGGCCTTTGATAGAAAGTTATCACTAAAGTTTTTGGGTGGACCCTTGGCTATAACCTTTTGCCTTTTTCTAGAGCTTTCCATAGAGATGTTCCAGGGAAATAGGGGTTTGAAAGGGATGTTTTGAAGTGATGATAGTTGAGTTCAAAGCCCGTCAATTAAATGAAATATGACTTGTTCGTATAGATGAAATTAATTTCGTCCCGTACGAATTTTAGTTCATCCCGTACGAACAAATTTCGTATGAACGAACGAATGAGTCCAAAAAAAAAAAAAAATAGCTTTTTGTGATCACACAAGTAACGATGCGTCCTTTTGTACAGACTTTTGACCAAATGATCGTACAGACAAACATGTGGTCATCCTGAATGATCAGATAATAAAGATCATTTTAATGGCAGTTGAAACTGTCCCCCACATCGAATCACCAAGCGTTTGTCTATACGAACCAAAGGTTCGTACGTATGATCATACATAATAAAAACTACTTTATCTGTTTAACTATCAATCAATCGTACAAATGTTTGAAAATTTTGTCTAGACGATCGTGATGATCATACAGATGAAGTGAAAACTAAAAACTGAAAAAATTGTACTCAATCCGTTCAAATCCGATAGTTAACACACTACACAATTCGTCCTGTATGAAAATAATTTCATCCTTGACGATTTTCACTTAATTTTTCAAAACATGCACTTAAAAATCTAGGTGTGAGAATTTTTGAAAACTAAAATACATACACAATAAAAAAGTGATAGAAAAACACATAAAATCACAAAATCACAAATACAGAAAATAACAAACTCAAAAAGACACACAAAATATTAACTAGAAAAACACACATCAATGTTATAGAATAATTTAATTAAGCATTCAAATCAATCTCACCAAGCCTTGTTCTTAATGTACTGAAAGTATCAAAGGCTAGTGGTTTTGTAAAAATGTTTGCAAGTTGATTTTCAGTAGAAACATGAATTAGTTAAATTTCTCATTTGGATACATGATCCCTTATGAAATGATGCCTGATGTCTATATGTTTGGTTCTTGAATGTTGAATAGGATTTTTAAAAATGCAAATAGCACTAGTGTTATCACAATAAATGGGAATAGTGTCTATAGTTAATCCTAAATCAATCAACTGTTGTTTCAACTAAAGTACTTATGCCACACAACTTTCTAATGCAATGTATTCAGCTTCAGCAGTAGATAAAGCTATTGAAATTTATTTTTACTAGACCAAGAGACTAAAGAATTTCCAATAAACTGACATGTTCCAGAAATGCTCTTTCTATCAACCCTACAACCTGTAAAGTCAGAATCTGAATAACCAATTATTTCAAATGAAGAGCTAAACTTAGGATACCAAATTCCTAAGTTCCGAGTTCCTAACAAATATCTTAAAATCCTTTTCACTGCTATTAAATGTGATTCTTTTGGATCTGATTGAAATCTAGCACACAAATAAATACTAAAGACTTTCCCTAGCTATAAAGTAAAGCAAAGATCCAATTATCCCTCTAAATTTCTTTTGATCAACAAATTTTTCCTTTGGGTAGTTTTTAAAAAATCTCAAATCACTAGGCAAAGGGTTTTCTATCTCCAAATTTTTTTCCAAATTTATTTTCTCAATCTTTTGGGAGTTTATCTCAATCTCTTCTTCTACAACATTTGGCTCTTCCAAAATTCCTGATTCAACAAATACAATGTGTGTGGTCTCCTCTATTATCAAAGTTCTTTTATTGAATACTCTATAAGATTTTTCAACACTTGAGTATCCTACAAAAATTCCCTCATCTAATTTTGGATCAAATTTTTCTAAGACAGATTTTCCATTGATATGAATAAACACCTTACATCCAAAAATATGCAAATGTAACAAATTAGGTGTTCTTCCTTTGAGCAACTCATATGGTGTTTTATTTAATCTTAATCTCACATTCACCCTATTCAGAACATAACATGCAGTGCTTGTTGCAGATTCGGTTTCGTGGATTATGTTTTGATGATTAGCAAACACTCTTGCTTCTTTTCAACTACCTTTACTACTGATATTTTCAGGATTCAAAGATCGGACGGAAATCGAAATCAGCTCAAGACTGGGTAGATTAGGGTTGAGTCAGTCTGTAATTTTGTTTTTTCTTTCTTGAGTCAATTGTAATTGTTTGAAGTGACTGATGTTAAGTAACCCTACACACACACTTGAGATATTTAGAACTTGTGTTTTTACTCACATCGGCCCAGACGATATTTATATCGTCCTGGATGATCGAGTTCAAAATAGAAGATCTAATCAGGATTTCTTAGTTAAGGCAGCCGTAATTAACTGATCGGCCTGGACGATGCCTGTATCGCCTAGGACGATATGCTTAATACAGGAAGAAATTATCGCCATGATCAATTTAGGTATTCTATATTTTTGGAAATCAGCTAGGATGATCATGCGATTGGCCTGGACGATATCACACAATTATGCCTAAATTAAACCAAGAATCAAGGAAGTAATTAGGGATGATAGATATGATCACATCGTCCTGGACGATCGTAGGATCGGCCAGGATGATCTATTCAAAAAGCCTTAGTTGCTCCTAGATGATAAATATCGGCCAGCATAAATTCAGGGGGATGTTCTGGCCGATCGGGATTGGACAGCTTGAATTCAAGGCGGTGCTCTAGACGATTTTCCTCTGATTTGAACTAATCGTCCAGGATAATCATGATATCATCCTGGACGATCAAGCCAATTTTCAATCTTCTAGATCATCTTCAGGGCGATGTGCTGTCCGATCATCTGTGATTTGAATTGATCGTACAGGACGATTTGATTATCGTCCAGGACGATAAAGTCAGCAACTTATAATTAATGAGTTCCTTTGAAGCTCTTCTATTTAAGAGCTCTTGTTCAATGTTTTTGAACATCCTTGGCTGTTGTCTTGACCTGAGAAAACCTAAAGGAGAGAGAGAGAGAGAGAGAGAGAGAGAGAGAGAGAGAGAGAGAGAGAGAGAGAGAGAGAGAGAGAGAGGATCTTATGAGGGGGAGCTTGTGAGGGAATTCACAAGGGTTGCTCCAAGCATTGTTCCACTTCTTCTTACCTAGAGTCTCTTGTCTTTGGAAGGGTTGAGAGAGGTAAGTTTCAGCAAGTGATCGTGGTTCTCTGCCTGCTTCAAGAGGAAGCAAAAGGAGTGGGGTTCTCTGCCTTACTGGGGGTGGCAAAAAGGAGGTGTCTTTGTAAGGGATTCTCTGCCTAGCATTGGCGGCTAAAGGAGAGTCACGTTGGTAGTTCAATACTCGGAGGGTGCCTCCAGGGAGTGGATGTAGGTCAAGTTGACAGAACCACTATAAATCTTTGTGTTCTTTTTACTGTTTTCGCACTTTAATTTTTCGCACTTGGTTTTCTGTGGTGACTTTGGTTTGTGATAATTGTTCTTTTTGTTTAAAGATTTTTAAAATACCAATTCACCTCCCTCTTGGTTAGCTTTGGGACTAATTCATAGGGCCTAACATCCCTAACAAACTTTCAAGTGGTATCAGAGCTTTATTCATAAAAACTGAGTTTGAAAACTTTTTGAATTTTGATTCATGGCTAACTTTGGGAATTGTAATACAACTGAAGGATATTCTATTACACAACCTCCTTTATTTGACAACCTTCCTTTTGATTTTTGGAAAACTCGCATGTCTACTTTTCTGCAATCAACTGATTATCGCATATGGATGCTTATCAAAGAAGGATATTCTCCACCTTCTCATGAAATTAACGGAATTAAAACTGAAGTTGCTTTTACTGAATGGACTTCCAATGAAAGAGATTTAGCTCAATTGAATGCGAAGTGTTTGAAATGTTTTTTCTGTTCTTTAAAGTCTGAGGATTACATGCGTGTTTCTACTTGCTCTACTGGAAAAGAGATTTGGGATAGATTGTGCATTACTTATGAAGGAACCAATGAAGTGAAATAATCTCATTTGAATATTCTCTTGCATGACTACGAACTTTTTTTGTATGAAACCTTCTGAATCGATTTCTGATATGTATACAAGGTTTACTCAAATTGTAACTTCTTTGCAAGCCTTAGGAAGAGAACTTTCAAATTATGAAAAAGTAAACAAGATTTTGAGATGCTTGCCTTCGTCTTTTGATGCTAAAATCACTGCAATAACTGAATCTAAGGATTTAAACACCTATTCGATTGATAACTTACTTGGCTCACTCATTGCTTATGAACAAGGGGTGAATCAGAGAAATCTTGATGCAGGTGAGAAAAAGAAAAAGAAAACAGTGGTACTGAAGGCGCACAAATCTGACTCTGATTCTTCCGGGTCTGAGAGCGATGACATTACCTTTATCACAAGGAAATTCAAAAGCTTTCTAAGGAAGCAACATAAGCATCATCAAAATTGGAGAAAAGGTAAGGATAATAAATATTCTAAAGGATCGTCTGATGTGGTTTGTTATGAATACAGGAAGCTCGGACACGTGAAAGCTGATTGCCCTACACTTAAGACACACACAAGTAAGAAAAAGAGTGAGGAGAAATCCAAGTTTAAAAAAGACAAAAAGAGACTTCAAAAGGCATTTTGGGCGGATTCTGCATCAGATTCATCAGAGATAGAACCAGAAGATGAGATAACAAACTTGTGCTTAATGGCAGACAATCATCTTGATCAAGAAGAGGTATGTGAACTTTCCTACTATCAACTCCTTGATGTTTCTGAAAAAGTTCATGCATCATATATGAAACTTAAGAAAACATATGCTAGCTTGAATTTGGAATTTTTGAATTTACAAAAAGAGCATGAAGTTATTCTCAATGATCATTCTACAATTGATTCAAATTTCAGGATTCTACTTGATGAATTTAATGAGTTAAATAAAAAGTATTGTGAATTAATTGAAGAGCATGAGTCACTAAAAGTCACACACACCTCACTTGAATTTGATTTTAAGAATTCTAAAGAGATGGAGAAAAATTTGAGGATTGATAATGATTCCTTAAAAAGTACTAACTTGAGGATTCAAAATGAATTGGATATATTTAAGAAAACTAGGATGACACCAACACTTGATCAAAAGTCAAAACCTAGGAAGAGGCATTATAACTCAAACCATTTAAGAAATTCTTTTCCAAGTGTTAGATGTTTTTCATGTGACATGCTATAATACATCTCACACACTTGCAATTTTCACCATAGTACACGTTGGGTGTGGAGACCAAAGGAGTATGATTTATAGCATACCACACATGCATTGCATTCTACTTTTTGTAAGAAGGGATCCAAACCTATTTGGTTCCTATATCTGACATTTAATAATTTTGTAGGTGGGCTCTCACAAATGGCCTCGTGAGAGTATGTGGTACTTTGACAGCGGATACTCTCGACATATGACTGGAGATGCCAATCAATTTGTTTCGCTGGAGTCCAGGACTGAAGGCAATGTTACTCTTGGAGACAACACCACCAGGAAGGTGGTAGGCTCAGGTATAATTAGTAATTCTAAGAACCTTATGATTGAAAATGTTTTGCTTGTAGATGGATTAAAGCACAACCTGCTCAGCATCAGTCAACTTTATGACAAGGGCTTCATCGTGCAATTTTTTGTAAATTTATGCATTGTAAGTTTAAGTAACAATACTATTTTGTAGGGAAAGAGGATCAACAATGTCTACATGCTTGATTTAAATAACATTGAACGCGCTGCTTCATTTTTCTTTAAAACAGTTATTTATGATTCATGGTTGTGGCACCGGAGATTATGTCATGCAAGTATGAAAATCCTTAGGAAAGTGACCCAAAAAGACCTAGTTAGAGGTGTCCCCAAACTAAAGTTTTCAAAAGACCACCTTTGTGATGCCTGCTAACTAGGAAAGCAAGTCCACTCCACCTTTCACCCCATTAAGGACATTAGCACCTCTAGACCTTTAGAAGTCCTTCACATGGATTTGTTTGGACCCATTAGCACTGCCAGCTTGGGAGGGAAAGTCTATGATTTGGTGATTATTGATGACTACTCGAGGTTCACTTGGACTAGATTTCTTTCACATAAACATGAGTCTTCTGAGGAGTTTAGAATATTTTCTACTTGAATTCAGAAAAAGCTAGGTTGTGAGATCTTGACCATCCATAGAGACCATGGGGGAGAGTTTGAGAATGAAAGATTTGGAGATTTTTGTGAGGACAAGGGGATTAGCTACAACTTCTCAGCTCCTAGGACCCCTCAGCAGAACGGGGTAGTTGAAAGGAAGAACCGGACCTTGGTAGAGGCTGCTAGAGCCATGCTTGCTGAGTATTCACTTCCAAAATACTTTTGAGCTGAAGCGGTTAACACAGCTTGTTATGTGTTGAATAGGGTGAATGTTAGAGCCAAATTAGATAAGACACCCTATGCGATCCTTAAGGGTAGGACACCCAATCTTTCCCACCTTAATGTATTTGGTTGTAAGGTTTTTATTCACAATAATGGGAAGTCTCACTTGGAAAAATTTGATCCTAAATCTGATGAAGGAGTGTTCTTGGGATATTCTAGTGTTGGAAAGTCTTTTAGGGTGTTTAACAAGAGAACTTTGATGGTGGAAGAAACTACCCATGTAGTATTTGATGAGTCTGATCTTAAAAAGCTTGAAGTTGAGGATGATGATGATGTTGGAGAGTTTACCACTAGATTAGAAAATTTGGAGAAGGGGGTAGGTCACCAAAACATTGAAGGAGTAGGAGATGTCACCCAAGGAGTAAAAAATATAAATTTGGAGGAAAGGGTTGGACCTTCTCACATCTTGCCTAGAGATTGGAGATACTCTACAAGTCACTCCAAGGATTTGATCTTAGGAGACCCTTCTACTGGTGTTAAGACTAGACATGGACTTAGGAAGGAGGTGAACCACTCTGCCTTTATCTCAATGACTGAACCCCCCAACATAAACCAAGCCCTTTCAGATGAGTTTTGGATTTTAGCCATGCAAGAAGAGTTGAATCAATTTGTTATGAATGATGTTTGGGAGGTTGTAGAAAGACTAAAAAGACAAAGTGTAGTTGGAACAAAGTGGGTCTTTAAGAACAAGGTGAATGATTCTGGAGTGGTGGTTAGGAATAAAACAAGATTAGTGGCTAAGAGGTATAATCAAATAGAAGGGATAGACTTTGAGGAGACTTTTGCCCCTATAGCAAGATTGGAAGCCATTAGAGTGCTATTAGCCTTTGCATGTTATAAAGGATTTAAGCTTTTTCAAATGGATGTCAAGAGTGCCTTTTTAAATGAGGAAATAAAAGAGGATGTGTTTGTAGAACAACCCCCAGGTTTTAAGAGCTCCCAATTTCCAAATCATGTTTTTAAATTAAAAAAAGGCTTTGTATGGGTTAAAGCAGGCACCAAGAGCTTGGTATGAGAGGCTAAGCACATTCTTACTAGAAAGGGAGTTTGTTAAGGGGAGCGTAGACACCACCCTTTTTCTTAGGAAAGTTGGAGATGATTTGCTCATTGTTCAGATTTATGTGGATGATATACTTTTTGGATCTTCTGATAAGAAACTTTGTGATGAGTTCTCTAAAACAATGAGTAGAGAGTTTGAGTTGAGTTTGATGGGAGAGTTGTCCCACTTTTTGGGATTTAGTATAAAACAATTGGATGATGGAACCTTTCTAAATCAAACAAAATACATTAAGGACATTTTGAAGAAGTATGAGATGGATAAAGCTAAGCCTATTAATACTCCCATGACTTCTAGTGTTTCGTTGGATAAGGACCCAAGTGGTAAGTCTGTTGATCAGAAGAAGTACAGAGGCATGATTGGATCCTTACTTTACCTGACTGCTAGCCGACCTGATATTATGTGTAGTATTTGACTTTGTGCTAGGTTTCAAGCTGAACCCAAGGAGTCCCACCTGACTGCAGTTAAGAGAATTTTTAGATACCTTTTGGGGACCCAAAGCTTAGGGATTTGGTATCCGAGGCACAACACTTCTTTTGAGATAATTGGATTTTCTGACTCTAATTTTGCAGGATGCAAGGTGGATAGAATAAGCACTTAAGGAACTTGTCAATTCATAGGATAATCTTTGGTCTCATGGTCTAGTAGAAAGAAAAACTTTGTTGCACTTTCCACTGCTGAGGCTGAGTACATTACTTTGGGGAGTTGTGTGGCCCAAGTCCTTTGGTTGAAACAACAGGTATTGGATTTAGGATTACATGTAGGCACCATCTTAATCTTTTGTGACAACACTAGTGCCATATTCATTTCTAAGAATCCTATCCAACATTCAAGGACTAGGAACATTGACATTAAGCATCACTTTATTAGAGATCATGTGACTAAGGGAGACATTGATTTACATCATGTGACAACTAAAAATCAACAGGCTGGCATCTTTTCTAAACCACTGGCCTTCGACACTTTCAGCTCTTTAAGGACCATATTGGGTGTGATTGACATAAATGCATGAACTTGATCTTTTACTTTCTTTCTTTTGCTTTTGTTCTTTTTTATTTCTTTGATTTACTTTTCCTTTTCACTATTTGTTATTCTTTTCTTTTTTTTTTTACTTTCAATTTTTTTGTTTGGTTTGTTTTACTTTCATTTTCTTTTAATTTGGTTTTCAAAATCATTGCTGAAATGATATCGTATGCCTTATCCTTGCTTTTGAAAATTTGTCGTCAATGTTTTACATCTCTTAATCTATTAGATGGTAAAAATATACCGTTGATTGTGTCTCTTTCTCTAACCTATTTTAGTGGCACAGTTTTCTTTTCTAATAAAAAATATATTTCAAATTAACAATTGTGTATGAAATTAAGATCTTTTCTAACCTTACTAAAGCAAATCTATCTTGTATTTATAATGATCAAAGTCTTCTTGACACATCAAGATTCCTCGTTACTCTTGTCATTGGTTATTGATTCTATTTTATGAATTGTTCTTCCCTATGTTAGAGAGAGAGCTACTATTCTCTAATATCTAGAAGATATACTCACAAATAAGATTATTTTTAAGAGTTTTTTAAAGAGAACGAAGCTTGCTAAAATAAAAATTTTTTTTGGCCAATGATGCCAACAAAAGATGCGCAATGACGCCAAAATTGAACAAATATACACAAAGTGTATCAAAAATCAAAAGATGCATAAAGCGCCATTCAAATTGACAAGATGAATAAAATGAGCCCACCAAAAGCAAGCTCTCCTCTCCTTTCAAATATCTTAAAACTTAGAAGATTTCATATATCAAAGGCTTGATTTCGATTATTTTGCGATTGTGACAAATTCACTTTGGTTCATTATTCTATAAGAGATTTTTTTTTTCTGGAAACAAGTGATGAATGGATCCTTTTTTCTATCCAATTGAATTCTTTAAGTTAGGACATTGATTTCTAAAGAAATTTCTACCCTAAAAGAAAGTCCGAGCTAAGGGTAATCATGATCGGATATTATACCGTTTTATGGATTTTTTTGATGTTGATTCATTAGCTCACAAAATTTTTACAAATCAATCACATGGGATAGTACATCATGTTCATACCTTGGTTAAAATAATAATAAAAAAAAGTCTTTTGATTTGTTTCTTAATTTCCTCCTCCTTTTTGAGATGTCAAAGGGGGAGAGGGGTCTTTTGTATGCTTGCACTTTCAATTCCATGTATTACACTACTATTTTTGGATTAATTATCAAAGTGTTTTCCATCATCAAAAAGGGGGAGATTATTGCAGATTCGATTTCATGGATTATGTTTTGATGATTAGCAAACACTCTTACTTCTTTTTGATTGCCTTTACTACTGACATTTTCAGGATTCAAAGATCGGACAAAAATCAGAATCAGCTCAAGATTGGGTAGATTAAGGTTGAGTCAGTTTATAATTTTCTTTTTTCTTTCTTGAGTCAATTGCAGTTGTTTGAAGTGATTAATGTTAAGTAACCCTACACACACACACTTGAGAGATTTAGAACTTATGTTTTTACTCACATCAGCCCGGATGATATTTATATCATCCTCGACGATCGAGTTCAAAATAGAAGATCTAATTAGAATTTCTTAGTTAAGACTGCCGTAATTAACTGATCGGTCTGGACGATACCTGTATCGAACAGGATGATATGCTCAATACAGAAAGAAATTGCCGCTATGATCAATTTATGTATTCTGTATTTTTGGAAATCGGCCAGGATGATCATGCGATCGGCCTGGACGATATCACACAATTATGCTTAAATTGAACCAGGAATCAAGGAAGTAATCAAGGATGATTGATATGATCACATCATACTGGATGATCGTAGGATCGGCCATGACGATCTATTCAAAAACAGTTAGTTGCTCCTGGATGATAAATATTGGCCAGCTCAAATTCAGGGCGATGTTTTGGCCGATCGGGATCAGACAGCTTGAATTCAAGGTGATGCTCTGGAAGATTTTCCTCTGATTTGAACTAATCATTCGGGACGATCGTGATATCATCCTGGACGATCAAGCTAATTTTCAATCGTCCTGATCATCTTCAGGGCGATGTGCTAGCCGATCATCTATGATTTGAACTGATCGTACAGAACGATATGATTATCATCCTGGACGATAAAGTCGACAACTTGAAATTAATGAGCTCCTTTGAAGCTCTTCTATTTAAGAGCTTTTGTTCAATATTTTTGAACATCCTTGGCTGCTGTCTTGACATGAGAAAACCTAAAGGAGAGAGAGAGAGGATCTTGTGAGGGGGAGCTTGTGAGGGGGTTCACAAGGGTTGCTCCAAGCATTGTTCCACTTCTTCTTCCCTAGAGTCTCTTATTTTTGGAAGGGTTGTGAGAGGTAAGTTTTAGCAAGTGATTGTGGTTCTCTGCCTGCTTCAGGAGGAAGCAAAAGGAGTGGTGTTCTCTGCCTTGCCGGGGGTGGCAAAAAGGAGGTGTCTTTGTAAGGGCTTCTCTGCCTAGCTGTGGGGGATAAAGGAGAGTCACGTTGGTAGTGCAATACTCAGAGGGCGCCTCCGGGGAGTGAACGTAGGTCAAGTTGACTGAACCACTATAAATCCTTTTGTTCATTTTACTGCTTCTGCACTTTGATTTTCCGCACTTATTTTTCTGTGGTGATTTTGGTTTGTGATAATTGTTCTTTTTATTTAAAGATTTTTAAAATACCAATTCACTCCTCTCTTGGTTAGCTTTGGGACTAGTTCTGTAATATCTCGTTCCCTTACTGTTCCTCTCTGAATTGGATTTTCCTCCCAGAATCGTCCAGGACGAAGTTGGATCGTCCGGGACGATCGGTACAGGTTGTGTAGAAAAATCCTGTTTGGCTGTCTGGTTCGTCTGGACGAAATCAGGATCGTCTGGACGAAAATAAGTCAGTGAACCCTTCGCCAGGGATGATATGTGATTTTTCGTCTGGACGAAATTCTTCTCTTCATGGATCGTCCGGGACGAAGCTCGATCGTCCAGGACGATCAGTCTGGATATATATAGAAATGAGATATTTTGAAGAGAGAGAAATATCTGAGGAGAGAGAAAGAGAAAAGGAAAAAGAGAAAAGCTGGTTTTCGGAGACCGCGGAGCGCTTTTCGTCCGACGCTGCTGTTGGGAAAAGTGAAGATCTCGTGGTAAGGACTCCGAATCCTATTTCTGTTTTCAAAGAAGTTGAGTTTTGACCGAGTTGAGATCTGTTTTGTGTTTTCGTAGTCGACTTTTCGACATGATTTTGATTTGACACAACTTTCACCGCACAACTTTTAGAGTGTTATAGATATGATTATTCTACACGATTTGACTGTATTCTACGAATTTTCTTCCGGTCGGAATTGGTTCTACGTGATTTTAATCGAATAGAAAATTTTCAGGATGTTTTCTGACTTGGTTTCTATAGAATAAAAGTCTTGCATTGATGTTATAGATATTTTATTGTAATTTGGTAGAATTTGGAAATCGTGTCTTTTTGCAGGATTTTTGTGTAAATTTGACCGACTGCCGTTACGCTGCCCGATTTTCGTATGATTTCCGAATTGTCTGAGATTGATAGATTGAATCGATATGAATATGATTATTGATATGATTGCTTTAATATTGACTATTGAATTGCTTATTGATTGAATTGACTATTGATACTGGAACCCAAGTGGAACCTAGTTGAACGTTGGTGAAGATTGATATTGACCTGTACAGGATGGTGGGCCGACGGGCTTTCCTTTAAACCATTGATCATTGATATAACGATTGGGAGTTATAAGGAGTTTATATGCCGACGGGCGGCCGACGGGCAAAAAGAGTGACGACTCTTATTGATAGACCAACGTACGGACTACAACAGCAACGGATTCTACAACAGCAACATGACCAGTTGATTTTACTTGTCCAGTATATAGTATTGAATTGCATGTTTACTGTATTGATTTACGAATTTATTGCTTTATCGATTTCTGCCTTATTGATTGATCGGATTTACTGTATCGTACGATTTCATTGATTTCATTGATTGATTACCGAGCATTGATTACTGAGCATTGATATGGATATTGATAGATATAGATACTGCATTGATAGCATGGACATGGACATCGTATGGATTCATTGTATTGCCGCCTAGATTTTGTAGACTCGCTGTTGCTACTGTTCTGCACCGTATTGACTGTCGTATAGATTCATTGTTCCGTATTGCTTTTCTCGACTGATTTCATTGATTTGACCGTATTGATTTGATTGACGGATATTGATTGATTGATTGATTGAATTGAAATGATTGATTTGCCTGCCGCTGCATTGACTGGTTTTATTGACTATTGATTTTCGGATTGCATCGATTACTGATTTGATTTCCACTGCATAGACTCATTGACCATTGACTGATATAGATTGATTGACTGTGATTGACTGACATGCATATTGATAGCATCGCCGTGCTTTGATTTCAGTTATAGGTATTAGGTGACCTGCTGGGCTTTGTAAAGCTCATTATATGTGGTTGATATTTTCAGGTCAGGGCTCGGGAGCAGGAGATAGGAATTGATCCAGATCGACAGGTTTTAGTTTCTTTGGATCGATAGATGATTCTTTTGTACTCAGGACAGGATAGTTTCTTTACTTGTATCGATAGTTTAGTTCCTGAGTATTGTATATGATGTTTTGAGATGTGAATCGACTTGAATATTGATGTTTAAATTTTATAGATGTTTGATAGATTGCTTACTGAAGGTTTATAGATAACTCTGGTAAATTGTTGTGAAATTGATTGACATTCTTTCCAAGTTAGATCTTGGGGCATCACAAGTTGGTATCAGAGCAGTGTTATTGGAAGAATGGATTGTTACCAGAGTTGTAGGTTTGGATTGAGAGATTGGGTAGATTGGGTAGCTTTAAGAGCTTCATTGGCATACATCATTGCATGTGTATCATTTGTTTTGAATTGTGCAGGTGAAAAGATATGGATCCTCCAGTAGAATCCAGTGTACCAAACGAGCAACACAGCGCAGCTCCAGTGCCTTCAGAGAGTATGATGCAGTTGGCTACTGCGATTGCACATGTTATGGGGGATGCCCAGAGCAAGATGAGTGGAAGCAAGGAAGAAGAGGTAGACAGACACTTGCAGATGTTCCACAAGCTGAAGCCTCCGTTGTTCAAAGGGGCTGTAGGACCACAGGCTGCTGAGGATTGGATCATGAGGGTGGAAAAGATTTTTGATAGCATGCAGTGTCCGGGAAATAGAAAGGTACCATTAGCTGTGTTCCTATTTGAAGGAGAAGCGGAGAGATGGTGGATTGGACAGCAGAGAGAGAAATTCCAGGGGAAGACAAATGCTGAGATCACCTGGGATGAGTTCACTACAGTATTCAGGATGTGGTTTGTACCACCGTCAGCTCAGCGACAGATGCAGGAAGCTTTCATGAGATTGGAGCAAGGCCGCAAGTCAGTGATGGAGTACGAGGCCGAGTTTACTGCTCTTTCGAGGTACGCTGCTCATCTGATTCCTACTCCCGAAGAAAAATGTTATAGATTCCTGCACGGATTGAACAGAGAGCTGAGGCATCCACTAGTACCTTTCCGGATCCATGAGTTTTCTGAGCTAGTGGAGCGAGCTCGGTTGATAGAGATTGATCTGGCGACACCGGTACCGAGGTACGAGGATACCAGAAGGAGGAGAGATGAGGTACGACGAGATGATTCTAGTAGAGATAGAGATAGAGAGAAGAGAAGCAGATATGAGAGTTCGAGAGGATCTGCATCGGGATCTGTACCGCGATCTGCATCGGTAGTATCGTCTGGTAGTTCTGAAGCATGTGTTCACTGTGGTAAACGACATGCAGGTCGATGCTACCTGTTGACGGGGCAGTGCTTTCACTGTGGACAGCAAGGGCACAGAGCAGCAGCTTGTCCTCAGAAAGGACTGGGTGGACGGACTGATTCTGGCACGGGTTCAGGACAGCAGAGGACTGTTGGCCCGAGGACTTACAGTGAGAGATCAGGGAACCGGATAGATGATAGAGCTGTCAGAGATCAGAAAGAGACAGTTGCGCCACGACCTCCTGCACTTCCTCCAGTGGTGCCACGCATCTACAGTCTACAGAGTTTACAGCATCAGGATCAACAGCGACCAGAAGGTTCTACTGGTAAGATTGATTTGACTAACCGATTGATATTGACATATGAACATTGCATATTGACATTTGATTGATTGCATTGTGTGTTTTGTATAGATTTCGACGAGTTTTGTTTTGGATTTGGATTTCGATCGATTTGGTTTGCTTCGTGTTTTGCTTCGTACCTTTAGGGAAATGTCGGGACGACATTTTTCTAAGGTGGGGAGATTGTAATATCTCGTTCCCTTACTGTTCCTCTCTGAATTGGATTTTCCTCCCAGAATCGTCCAGGACGAAGTTGGATCGTCCGGGACGATCGGTACAGGTTGTGTAGAAAAATCCTGTTTGGCTGTCTGGTTCGTCTGGACGAAATCAGGATCGTCTGGACGAAAATAAGTCAGTGAACCCTTCGCCAGGGACGATATGTGATTTTTCGTCTGGACGAAATTCTTCTCTTCATGGATCGTCCGGGACGAAGCTCGATCGTCCAGGACGATCAGTCTGGATATATATAGAAATGAGATATTTTGAAGAGAGAGAAATATCTGAGGAGAGAGAAAGAGAAAAGGAAAAAGAGAAAAGCTGGTTTTCGGAGACCGCGGAGCGCTTTTCGTCCGACGCTGCTGTTGGGAAAAGTGAAGATCTCGTGGTAAGGACTCCGAATCCTATTTCTGTTTTCAAAGAAGTTGAGTTTTGACCGAGTTGAGATCTGTTTTGTGTTTTCGTAGTCGACTTTTCGACATGATTTTGATTTGACACAACTTTCACCGCACAACTTTTAGAGTGTTATAGATATGATTATTCTACACGATTTGACTGTATTCTACGAATTTTCTTCCGGTCGGAATTGGTTCTACGTGATTTTAATCGAATAGAAAATTTTCAGGATGTTTTCTGACTTGGTTTCTATAGAATAAAAGTCTTGCATTGATGTTATAGATATTTTATTGTAATTTGGTAGAATTTGGAAATTGTGTCTTTTTGCAGGATTTTTGTGTAAATTTGACCGACTGCCGTTACGCTGCCCGATTTTCGTATGATTTCCGAATTGTCTGAGATTGATAGATTGAATCGATATGAATATGATTATTGATATGATTGCTTTAATATTGACTATTGAATTGCTTATTGATTGAATTGACTATTGATACTGGAACCCAAGTGGAACCTGGTTGAACGTTGGTGAAGATTGATATTGACCTGTACAGGATGGTGGGCCGACGGGCTTTCCTTTAAACCATTGATCATTGATATAACGATTGGGAGTTATAAGGAGTTTATATGCCGACGGGCGGCCGACGGGCAAAAAGAGTGACGACTCTTATTGATAGACCAACGTACGGACTACAACAGCAACGGATTCTACAACAGCAACATGACCAGTTGATTTTACTTGTCCAGTATATATTATTGAATTGCATGTTTACTGTATTGATTTACGAATTTATTGCTTTATCGATTTCTGCCTTATTGATTGATCGGATTTACTGTATCGTACGATTTCATTGATTTCATTGATTGATTACCGAGCATTGATTACTGAGCATTGATATGGATATTGATAGATATAGATACTGCATTGATAGCATGGACATGGACATCGTATGGATTCATTGTATTGCCGCCTAGATTTTGTAGACTCGCTGTTGCTACTGTTCTGCACCGTATTGACTGTCGTATAGATTCATTGTTCCGTATTGCTTTTCTCGACTGATTTCATTGATTTGACCGTATTGATTTGATTGACGGATATTGATTGATTGATTGATTGAATTGAAATGATTGATTTGCCTGCCGCTGCATTGACTGGTTTTATTGACTATTGATTTTCGGATTGCATCGATTACTGATTTGATTTCCACTGCATAGACTCATTGACCATTGACTGATATAGATTGATTGACTGTGATTGACTGACATGCATATTGATAGCATCGCCGTGCTTTGATTTCAGTTATAGGTATTAGGTGACCTGCTGGGCTTTGTAAAGCTCATTATATGTGGTTGATATTTTCAGGTCAGGGCTCGGGAGCAGGAGATAGGAATTGATCCAGATCGACAGGTTTTAGTTTCTTTGGATCGATAGATGATTCTTTTGTACTCAGGACAGGATAGTTTCTTTACTTGTATCGATAGTTTAGTTCCTGAGTATTGTATATGATGTTTTGAGATGTGAATCGACTTGAATATTGATGTTTAAATTTTATAGATGTTTGATAGATTGCTTACTGAAGGTTTATAGATAACTCTGGTAAATTGTTGTGAAATTGATTGACATTCTTTCCAAGTTAGATCTTGGGGCATCACAAGTTCGTAGGGCCTAACATCCCTAACGAACTTTCAGTGCTAACCACCTCAGTCCAAAAATATTTAAAAAGTGAGTATTCTGCCAACATGACTCAAGCGGCTTCTATTGATGTTCTATTTTTCCTTTTGACTACCCCAATCTACTGAGGGATTCTAGGTGCAGAAAAGTTATGATCAATCCCTTTCTCCTTACAAAAATCCTCAAATTTTTCATTCTCAAATTCTCCTCCATGATCACTTTGAATTGTTAAAATTTCACATCCTAACTTTCTTTGAATCCAAGTTGAAAAGTTTCTAAATTCCTCAAATGATTCACTCTTATGAAATAGAAATCTAACCCATGTGAATCTAGAGTAATCATCCACAATCACAAATCCGTATACCTTCCCTCCTAGACTTACAGTTCCAACTGGTCCAAAAAGATCCATATGCAAAATCTCTAATAATTTTCTAGTTCTAAGATCTTTATTGGACTGAAAAGAGGATTTCACTTATTTTTCTAATTGACATGCATCACAAAGGTGGTCCTTTGTAAAGTCTAGTTTAGGTATACCTCTCACTAAGTTCTTTTGGGTAATTCTCCTAAGGTATTTCATGCTAGAGTGAAAAAGTCTCCTATGCCAAAGCCATGACTCATCAGATATAGTTTTCAAATAAAAAGTAGTAGGAGTTTTAATATAATTCAAGTCTAGCATATATACATTATTTACCCTAATACCATTCAAAACATCATTTCCATTTAGGCTTAATATGCAGCAAGTAGGAAAAATTTTTACACAGTATCTTTTATCATATAGCTGGCTTATACTTAACAAATTATGCTTTAAGCCTTCTACCAGCAACAAATTTTTAATGAAAAAGTTCTTAAAATTTTCAATCATACCTGACCCAACCACCTTCCTTGTGGTATTATCTCCAAGTATAACCTTGCCTCCACTCTTGACTTCCAGCGATATGAATTATGCATTATCTCCACTCATATTCTTAGAGCATCTGCTGTCCAGGTACCATATACTCTCACGAGGTCTTGTGTGAGAGCAACCCTACAAAATTATCAAATGTTAGACCTGGGAACCCGAACAAGTTTGGGTTCTCCTTTTGGCAATTTATAAATAGATGCATGTATGATATGTCTAGGTTTATGCATCTTAGGTTTCCACATCAAATAAGTTTTCTTTTTCAAAGTACAGGTGTGAGCTATATGTCCAATCAATCCATAATTATTACATTTAACTTTTGGAAATGGATTCCTAAGTCTTCTACTATTTATTTGCCTTTTAAGGGATTGCATAAATTTAAGATACAAAATAGGATTAATGAAATCTTCAAGTTTAGGGGGTATCCTATTATCCTCTAGAGCATTTATCTTCAATTTGTAAAATGAATTCATATCTTCCAAAATTTGATTTGTATAATTAACTCGATATATTTTGCTCTCTAATTCATCCTTATTATTCTTGATTTCAATTTGAAGTTGCAAAGGATGTTTTTAACATTTCATGATTTTTATTTAAGTCATCAAACTCATCAAGTAATTTCATATGTTTGTCATCAATAAAAGCATGATCTTTCCTAAGGATTTTATGTTGCCTTTGTAGTTCTTGAAATTTTAAGCTTAGACTAGTATGCATTTTCTTTAATTTCATATATGCATCATGCATGTGTTCAGAAACTTTAAAAAGTTCATTGTAAGTCAAGTCACATACCTCTTCTTGATCTGACTGATCAAGATTATTGGCCATTAAGCACAGATTAGTAACTTCCTCTTCCTTTTCCATCTTTGACGAGTCTGAAGCTGAGTCCGCCCAAAAAGCTCTTTGGAATTTTCTCTTGCCCTTCTTCATAATTGGTTTCTCCTCTACCTTCTCCTTGCTAGGAGTGGCTTTGAGTTTTGGGCAGTCTGTCTTAATATGTTCAGGTTTCCTGCACTCATAGAAAATAACATCATTTGAAACCTTCATATTTCTATTAAATTTACCTCGATTCCATTGCTGGCGTCTCTTCTGCTTCCTCTTCAGAAAGCTTCTGAATTGTATAGTCTTTAGTGTGATGTCGTCTTCATCCTCTTGTTGTGAGTGTTCACTCTCATACTCCTCCGCTTTTAGTGCTATGTTCTTCTCCATTCATGGTTCACCTACATCAATCTTTCTTTGGCTAACTCCTTGCTCGTAAGCAATTAGTGATCTAAGAAGATTATTAATAGAGTGAATGTTTAGATCTTTAGACTCTGTAATTACAGTAATTTTAGCATCATAAGAAGTAGATAAACAATGAAGTATCTTATTAACCATTTAAGCATTCGTTAGTTCCCTACATAATGCATGTAAAGAGGTGATTATTTGTGTGAATCTTGTGTACATATAAGAAATGGATTCATTTGGTTTCATGTGAAATAATTCGTAATCATGCAACAAGTTATTAATTTTAGATTGCTTAACCTCATTAGTCTCCTCATAAGTTATACAAAGTCTATCCCATATGTCCTTTCCACTCTTGCAAGTAGAAACTCGCATGCAGTCTTCTTATTTAAAGCATAAAAGAAACTATTCAAGCATTTGATGTTTAGTTGTGCTAAGTCACATTCTTCTACTGTCCAATCTACTAAAGGTGTTTCAACTCTAACTCCGTCAACTAGTCTAGTTGGTTTTGTATACCCTTCTTGAACTAAGATCCATATACGGTAATCAAGTGACTGTAAAAATGTAGGCATGCGTGTTTTCCAAAAATCAAAAGGAATATTGTTGAACAATGGAGGTCTAGTTATAGAGTAACCCTCATGTGTATTTCAGTTTCCAAATGTAGCTATCTACGTTAATCAAAAAGTAGTCTAAACTAATGATTTTGAAACAAAGCTCTGATACCACTTATTGAAACTTGTTCAATATGAATTAGGTTGTTAGACCTAAGTTTATGTCCCAGCGGCTAACCAAGAGGGGGGGGGGGTGAATTGGTAATTAAAAATTTATCCCTCTTTTTGAAATTAAAAAACCGAGAATAACTTTAGTGAATTTTTCTAGAAAAGGTTTTTCAACCACAAGTTAAAACAGTAAAAATAAAAGCAGCGGAAAATAAAAAGACACAAGATTTATAGTGGTTCAGTCAAACACGACCTATATCCACTCCCCGCAGGCACCCTCCGAGTATTGCACTGATACCACTAGTGACTCTCCTTTTGCACCCACAGCAAGGCGGAGAACCCTTTACAAAAAACTCTCTTCCACGACTACCCGTTGCGGCAGATAATCGTCGTCCTTTTATACTCTCCAAGTGTTGGCAGAGAACCATCGTCCTTTTACACTCTCCAAGTGTTGGCAAGGAGCCATCCATCCTTTCACACTCTCCCAGTATAGGCAGAGAACCGTTCGGCTGTTCTCACTCTCTAAGTGTAGGCAGAGAACCCTTCAGTTGTTCACACTCTCCAAGTGTCGGCAGAGAACCAGATCTTCTTGACATATCTTCTCACATGAAATCTAAAAGGTCGAGAGAAAAGAGTGAAGTAATCATAAATCACAAGTGGAGATTCTTATTTTTAAGTACCAAGTGAATCCTTCACGCTCCAGTAGTAAGAATCCTCCTTCAAACACTCTCTCACACTCTCTCCTTGACTCTCCCTTCAGTTGACATAAAGATCAGTAGGCAAAAAGATAAAGTGACAGTTTATAAAAGACCTTTTATATGAAAGACATGAAAAATTGTCCAAAAACTGCTAATTTTCAAGTCAATACAATCAGTATCGTCCCGTATGATCGTAAGATCGTCCCATACGAACAGTGCAAAATTGTTACGTATGATTCCTTATATGCATTGGGATGAGGAAACTTTGTACACGATCATCGTCCTGTACGAATAAAGTTAGTCAAGTATAAACAGTTATTTTATAGCCACCCAAAAAAATAACTGCAGACATTTCATACGTCGAAAGAACAGAGCAATTCATCCTGGGAAGAATGCTTATGTTCGTCCGTACGAATAGTTCAAAATGTTGTCACCCTAGAAGATCGTCCTAGGAAGATTGGTGTATTTCGTCCGTACAAATAGTTCAAAGTGAGAATCCAGAGGAGATCGTCCAGGGACGATCAGTCAATTTCGTTTGTACGAACAGTTCAAAGTGAGAATCCAGAGGAGATCGTCTAGGGACGATTAGTCCATTTCATCCGTACGAACAGTTCAAAGTGAGAATTCAGAGGAGATCGTCCAGGGAAGATTAGTCCATTTTGTCCGTACGAACAGTTCAAACTCAAAATCCACAGGAGATCGTCTTGGGATGATCAGTCTATTTTGTCCGTACAATTTGGACTTAGAAAAATTTCTCACTTTTTCTTGTTCGTTTCATTGCTCTCCGAGGGGTATAACTGATCTGATTATCCCGTACAAACTATGTTCGTCCCGTACGATCAGAGGAAAAATTTAACTTTTTAAAGATCTCCCTCAGTGTGTGTATGATAGTTTTCTCAATTACGATTAATCTCTCTCAGACTCAATAAGATAAAAAATAAAGACTTCAAAATGCAAAGTATGATATGCTGAATTTGATTTGAAGTCTTTAGTTGTCTGAAGTACAATTATCCTGAAATGTTAGTCCACAAAAAAGCAAAAATAATTCTTCCAAAAAGTGTTACAAAAAAATGATAATTAAAATAATAATATTTGGAATCATTAAAACTATATAAGTTGCAAGAATGTAAAACATGCAAATAGCAACTCTCTTAACACATTAAATTATTCTAAAAATATGAGAGACTTTAAATATTTATTTTTATTTGATTTGATAATTATTTTAATTACTTATCATTTTAAATTATTTTAAATAGATTTTAATGGTTTTTAAACTTTGATAATTCATAATTATTTCATTTTAAATCGGATTTCGATGTATAATACCTCATATTTTCACATAAAATTATTTTCAGATCCTGAAAATTAATTTTTATTAACTAATTTTCTAATTATTTAATTATTTTCAATATTTAACTATTATTAAATAATAATATGTTAAATGTTTTGAAATTAAAAATTAATTTTAAATTATTTTGAAACTTCCTTAGGTGACTAGTGGATTTCACATTTATTTATCTTTTATAAATTGAATTATCTTGAATTATATTATTTTAAAAAATTTATTTATTTAGTATATGTATTTTAAATGAATTTAAAATTATATATACTTTAAATTCCCTAATTTTGGGAGATCCACTCATGAAATCTTAAACATTGGCGGTGTAAATAAATATAATTCATGGGGAGGAGATTAGTGAGTGATTGTGTCTCAATCACGCGCGAATTACTTTGATAAGCGCGTTTACCATTTCTTTTATCATCTTTTGTATGTGTAGGACGCATGAGCACTTAGTTTAGACCCTTATAGATCTAAAAACATGGCTTGTTTACTATTTTTATGCAATTTCATTCATGATTTTCCAAGGGTTATTCTAAAACTTTCTTTAGACCCATTCAATGTTGTGACACCCTTAGGACAACAATTAAAGACCCATCAAGTGAACTTAAAATAATTCTAGGAGCTAGGGTAGATCCCTGGTTGACATGAAACTTTCAACATTTAAGCTTAGTGACATCTTAAATCTCCTCAAAATTTTGTAGGAATTTTTAGAAGCCTTTAAACCCCTTAATTAACCAACCATAATTTAACTAGTAATTAAGCCCTAAAAACTTTGGAAAATTCTAATAAATCTATTTTAACTTAGAAAATTACCTATAGTATCTCAAACTCTTCATATTTTAACCCTGAATCTCAGATAATTTTTACTCTCTAATTGGACTTTAATTTGAACCTTAATTTAACTTTAATTAAAATTCACCTTTTTACCTCAATTAAATAATTAAAATTTATTAAAAATTCCAAAATTTTTCCAAACACTTGGAAACACTTCTTTAGGTCATTTCTGACCTTTAGGGGTGATTCGAATCAGTTTGGAGATGATTTGGATCAAAACCCCTAAAGCACCACTTATTAAATAATTTTTAATAATTCATTAATTACCTTAAACTTTAAAAATTCATAACTTTGCCTAAAAAACTCTAAATCTAGCAAACCAATAGTCTAATTATTTCCCTTAAGATATAATATTTAACTAAAGTACTAGAACCTCCAAACCTATCATTTTTCTAATTGTGATCTTTTGGACCCCCTCAGCCTAACACATAGGAGGATCCCGGACCTTCTAAAATCGGCTAATACAGCTTAAACTTTCAAGATGACTATCCTAAGTGTGAAAATGGACTCACAAACTAAAATGGATCCTAATTCATTAATATTTAACCTTGTTGAGTCTAGTAAATAGGTTGTTAAGCCTAAGTGAATGTCCCAAGGCTACCAAGAGGGGGGTGAATTGGTAGTTTTAAAAAACAAAGTTAAAATTTAAGACCCCTTTTTAAAAATTATTGAACCGAAATAAAATCTCTTTTAAATTTTGTAGAAAAAGGTTTTTCAACCACAGAGTTTTTAAAACTGAAATAGAAAGTGCGGAAACGTAAAAACAGTAAAGTAAATGACACCAGATTTATAGTGGTTTGGTCTATAACCAGACCTACATCCACTCCCCAGAGGCACCCTCTGAGTATTGCACTAATACCAATAGTGACTCTCCTTTTGCACCCACAGCAAGGCGGAGAATCCTTTACAACACACTCTTTTCACCACTCCCCGGTGCGGCAGAGAACCGTCCATCCTTTTACACAATACCCAGTTTTGGCAGAGAACCTTCCTTCCTTTCACACTATCCCCAGTGTGGGTAGAGAACCCTTCGTCCTTTAACACTCTCCTAGTGTGGGCAGAGAACCCTTCGTCCTTTAACACTCTCCTAGTGTGGGCAGAGAACCCTTCGTCCTTTCACACTCTCCTAGTGTGGGCAGAGAACCCTTCGGCTGTTCACACTCTCCAAGTGTCGGCAGAGAACCGGATCTCCTTGACAGATCTTCTCACAAGAATCTAGAAGGAAGAAAGAAAAGAGTGAAGTAATCCCAATTCACAAGTAGAGACTCTTACCTTTGAAATCCAAGTGAAGCCTTCTCGCTTCAGTGGTAGGAATCCTCCCTTGAATACTCTCTTCAACACTCTCCTTGGCTATTCTCTCAAGAGGCACGAAGATCAAATGACAAAAAGATTGGGTGGCAGTCTAATTTGGACTATTTATACAAAAGACAAGAAAAACCGCCCAAAAACTTCAAGTATTCAATTTTGTACGCAGTGGATCGTCCTGTACGATCGTGGATCGTCCTGGACGATTTTACTTAAACGATCTGAAACGACCCTATTTGAATATGTGTACGAAATGTCTTCGTACAGCTGATCGTCCTGTACGAACTAGGTTCGTCCAGTACGAACGGTTATTACAAGGTCGATTCTAGAAACTGCTGAAAACTGTCCTAAGTCGGTTAATCGTTTGGACAAAAATTGATTCGTCTGGACAAAATTTTTACAGAGGACTGATCGTCCTGTACGATAAATTATTTCGTCTGGACGAAAAATTTCCCGAGGACTGATCGTCCTGGACGATAATTAATTTCGTCTGGACGAAAATTTTACAGAGAACCTATCGTCCTGGACGATAATTTATTTCGTCTAGACAAAAATTTTCCAGAGAGCCAATCGTATTGGACGATAATTTATTTCGTCCTGGACGAATAGGACTTAGAAAAAAATTTTCAAGCAAGTTCCTATTCGTTCCATATGCTCTATAGGAGATAACTGTCTGATCGTCCAGTACGAACTGAAGATCGTCCTGTACGATCAGTATAAATTCTACATGATCTCCTTATGTGTGAATGTTTTTATTTTCTCAACATACAATCACTCCCTTTCAATTTGATTTCTAAGAAAAGTGCAAGCTTCAAATTTTACAAAGTATCTCATGTGAATTTAATTTGAAGTCTTCATAGTCTGGAGTTCGTTTTTCCTGAAATGTCAGTACACACAAGAGCAAATACAATTCTTCCAAAATTGTTAGGAGATAACTACACATTTGAACAATAATGTTTGAAATCATCAAAACTTTATAAGTTGCAAAAATGAAAAGCATGCAAATAGCAACTATCTTAACAAACCTTTAATAAAAATTCCCCCTTTTGGCCTTCAACAAACTTTAACTCTAGGCAACATGAACTAACTACCCAATATATGAACTATCCAAAGCCACATAAGCCTGCTACACACATATAGAATTATTTGTTTTTTTTTTGAAGAAATGCAGATATGCATTGATTATAAAAGAAAAGACAACCTAATACGAACTAGGAAAAGAAAACTAAAGATTCCTCTTTTAACAATAAAAAAGGAACCTTATTGAAATAAAATTTGTTAGTTTAAACTTATCATAAATGATATGAGACCCATTATTTCATATTTTGAAACTGTTGAGATGCAAGGGATACCAAAGTATTAAACAACCCGAAGGTTGATTAGTATCCCAGAGTTCCCATCCAGTTAGAGAATATGACTTAGTAAAGATTCCATAATCACTTAAAACAAGTTTAAAATAATAAATAAGATAAAAAACAAAGCTAAAAAAGAAATTACAACTTATCACAACATCCCAGAAATTGCTTAAGAATATCATAGAAAGATATTCCATAAGCTTTAACCAATCTCCAAAATCAGCAAAAAAAGATATCATTAATCCAATATTTACAAAAAGTAGCTCCATCTTCAAGTATCTTCCCTCTATGTTGATGTCAATGGGAATACCATCTTGCATTTTATTGAGATAAAAGAGAAGAAGAACCTCTCTTACTGTTCTTCACTTTGATTCCAGCCATCCTTCTTCTAGGAAGATCTTTCATCGGCCCTAATGCTTGTAGTTCTTTGAACAAAGAGTGATTAGAACTAGGGGACATGCTCTTCTTAAAAATATTATTATCTTTTTTAAGAGTAGTTTTTTTTAAAATTTAAAGATATATCCGAAGGAGGAGAGATATCTCTTAATAAGCAAACATCAGTTTTAAATTTAGGATCATTAGCTGATTTAATAATTGGATCAGCATTAATGATAGACTCAGCTATCAATTCAGTTAAGGGAGTTGCACTTATCTTCTGAAAATTAGCAATTTTGAAATCAGGTTTGAATGCTCCCTGATTTTTAGCACTTTGATTTGAACCGGCAACATAAACTTCTTCCTTAGTACCTTCCTCAATTTCAGGATTTTTGAATTTAGAATTTGAATTCAAATTACTATTGAGATTAAGT
Organism: Dendrobium nobile; assembly: GCA_022539455.1. Classification (NCBI taxonomy): domain Eukaryota; kingdom Viridiplantae; phylum Streptophyta; class Magnoliopsida; order Asparagales; family Orchidaceae; genus Dendrobium; species Dendrobium nobile. Next base: position 46,014,642 of record CM039721.1, read on the forward strand.
ACATTTCCTTCCACATCATCGGAAAAATGAATTGCTGAATTTAAATTTGAATTTCCTCCTGAACATCAACAATTTTGAAATCTGGTTTGTATGCTCCCTGATTTTCAGCACTATGATTTGAACTGGCATCATAAACTACTCCCTTAGTAGCTTCCTCTATTTCAGGATTTTTGAATTCAAAATTTGAATTCAAAATGCTATTGAGATTCAGTACATTTCCTTCCACATCAACGAGAAAATGAATTACTAAATTTAAATTTTGAATTTCCTGCATTGGTTCAACAGTTTCAGCAATTATAGGAATAACGTGAGAAATTTTAGCTCCTTGTCTCATATCTTCTTCTTCCTTATTTTCAGCAACCTCCTTCTCAGTCAAATGATCTTCAGCAAAAACTACACCAGTAATTCCGTCTCCTTCACCATTTTCTAAGGCAGCATCTATGACAACCTTTGATTTATCCATGGTAGAGGCAACTTTAAACTGCTATTTCTCATAATTAAACCTTCTTTTGTTTTTGAACTTCACATGCATCCAAGGCCCAAAATTATTAATCTCAAGTTTCAAAGAACTGATAGGAACCTCTTTAACCAATGGAATTTGATTATGTGTTGAATTAGGACACACATAATCATTATGGCCAATTATACCACATTTGAAGCAAAATGCTGATAAATTTTCAGACTCAAATTTCTGAAAAAATTTACCATGAACCCCTTCCACCCAAATTCCAGAGGGAAGTTTGGAATTCAAATTGACTCGAATGAAAGCTCTAAAAAATTTCCTTCTCCCCCATCTAAACATATTACCATCCAATAAAACTAGAGTTCCAATTCTAGAAATAATTCTAGTGATATTGGATTCATCCCAACAGTGAAATGGCAAATGAGGAAGACGAACAAATAGGAGAAGATATACCATTCAAAGAATAAGGAGAGAAGGTAGGATACTAAATGTCTAATCCTACCACAAAACCCCCTACAAACCAAGGACCTCCATTAAGAACTTCCTCCTTAGCTTCATGAGATTGAAATGAACATAGGAGCCAATCTAGACCAAGCAATGTGATATGAATCCTCCAAATTTCAACCATTGCTTTCTTAATTCAAAAGAACACTTAGAAAAAGGATAATTTTTTCTAAGAATTTTAACAACCAAGGAATTGTTCAAGGTGTGAACATTAGATAATTCCTTTTCTTTGTCAAGAATGACAACATTTTCATCTCCCATATTATCATGAATATCACTTAATTTTATTTTAATGTGAGGTTTTTTAGTCCACACATTAGGGATATCCAATTTTGGAGAAGTAATTGGAATAACCATGTCCTTCTTCAAAATTTCAGCAAAACTCCCTCTTGAAGAAAATGCTTTCTTTTCTTTTGCTTCATCACTGATAGCCTCCAAAGGTTTAGGCATATCAAAAAATGAAATTATTTCCTTCCCTTTGCCTGAAATCGGCAAAGGTTTTTCCTTAACATTTAAACCTCCCTCCTTTATGACAAGAGGGGTTTCCAAAATCCGAAAAGAAGAGATTCGATTGAAGGAGAATCTACCTTTTGAATTCAACATGATTGGACTCGTGGTAGATAGCAAATTTTTGGTGTTCGGTCATCCTTGGATGACCGGCCACCATCTTCCATCTCCAACAATGCCAAACGAATTCTTCAAGATATTCTTCCGAATCCTTCCTCAAGTTGTGGAGCTTCTCTCTCTACTTCTCACGACACAGTAAGTTCTATAGAATTATTTGTTAGGGCACCACTTCTAGTCCTAGGATTAGGTTCGGTTCTTTTTTATTTTCTGTTATGTGATATTCATTGTATGTGGCACGTATGATTAATTGATTTTCTATGATTTGACTTGTTGTGATTGTTAAGATATTTTATTACTATACTTTCTTTCTGTGATATGATTTATGCATTAGATTATCCATGGGTTAGGGGTGCTTTGATACTAATCTAGTCTTATGCAGGTGGTCATGCTCATGCAGCGCTAAAATAAGGGGGTGGTAATTATTATAAGTTTAATACTAACAAAGTTTTCTACAGATGCTCCAGAGACTGCTTAGCCCCCTTCAAAATTAAAAGAGCATGGCTAAATATGTTTACTTTTTCTATAAATATTAACTACTTGAGATGTGATTTATAAATTTCTTGAGATTTTTATTAGGATAACTATGCATGAGAGTCTAGAATTTTTCTTTTTAATAATGTAATATGTAATTTACATTGAGTTATGAAATTCTTTATAAGTACAACAATTCAAATACTAGATATCCAAAGAAAAAAAAAGACCATTTATAGAAAATTTCTTAGTCATTTGGGTACCCCCTTAGAGGACGAACTATATGGAGCCCGAAGAAGATGATTCGAAGAAAGATGTTTTGGAGAACGACGATCCATCTGAAGACAAAGACTTGAAGATGAAATGCCTTGCTTTTAAAACTTGCGTCATTCATTAGGATTATAATCTAAGTTATTATCGGTGGGGCCTACCCACTATTACTTTTCTACGGATGTTGGGTTGTACTTATACGGCTCTTATCGTGGACTTTGAACTTTACTTTTCTATGTTTTATGGATTTATATAAATGTGTTTATTTTGTGTGCACCTTAAAAATTGCATGCTTTTTTTTAGGTTCTTTCTTGCATGTGTATGTCCTAATTTTTTCTAGGCTCTCTAAGATAAAAAATATTTTTTTAGTCATAATCAAATTTTAAGAATTAAATAACATAGAAACTTAACGAGCTAGGGAATAGCCAAAATCATCCATGGTCGCATACGCACTGTTGTATTCTTCTCTCTCCTTCTAATAAGACACTTCCTCGCCTGCTGGTAGAGGCCATATAATCTGGCCTATGAGGATGAGGTGCTAGACCTGGGGAAGCCCATTCTTTTCTAAAAATTTGTTTTTATAAGTCTATTTTAAAATCACATGCATACTTGATTTGAGACCTTTAAACTAGCATGCATTGTATTAGAAACTAACTAAATGAAAATTTTAATTGTATTAACTCTAGGAGAATTCACACTATATAAGTACAAGGACAATTAGAAAACTCTCTAGACGTCGACCTTACTTCCAAAACACTCAGCTTACCTACCTGTCTTTCATAAAGATTGGACAACAAGGGTTTTAGGCGATTAGGTGGATAGCTGTCTTTCCTTTTCAGGTAGGATATAAGCCTAGATGTATTAGCTAGGATACAGATGTTAGTGTTGGGTAGAACACTAAACCCACCTTAGATTTAGGATTCAAGGCTACTACATTCAGTGTCTCGTAGTACACCCCATCAGTGGGTAAGTCTCATTTCCTTCACGGACTATAAATCCTACCTATCCGTGTCACATGGATGACGTCGCTTCTATCCTTCCCCTATATATGCTCTGAGTGTTTGACTCTCTTTCTCTTCTCACTGCCTTAGTCCATCCGGATGCTGGTATGAACCCCATATGTTGGCTAAGCAGAGTTGATCCCTTTCTTTACTCTTGAGTAGTATTTTTTAGTCTCCCCTTTCGTGATAATCCCCTTTTTGGGAAGAAAAATATTAGATCCTTAATCGTGAGTATTCTTGAGCTCTAGCTTGAGATGTAATTAATCACGGGGGCTTATGCCTGTGGAAAATAGAATTTCACAATAAATATACCACACTTGAGTTGATGTATCTTGTGGGGGAACCCCGTGACACTGATCAGGTCATTTATACTATCACACATCAGGGTGTGCTGGCGAGAGCCGATATCCTCAATCGTTGATCTTATGTAGGATATAATCTGCCCTTCCATTGGTCCATTTACGAAAAGTGTGGAGGCCTACGATCGTTTCTATCTCTCAGGGTGGTGCAGTCGAATACCCTCTATACTCTATAGCCAGGCAGATCCCTTTCAAAGGTCCATAGGTATTTTCACAGAAAATCAAAATTATGCCAATAGAAAATCCTAAGTCAATCAATTATTATTTTAACCAAAGAACTTGTGCTACACAACTACATAAGATAATGTAATCTACTTCTACAGTCAAAAAGGCTAATGAATTCTATTTTATGCTATACCAAAAAACTAAAGAGTTTCCTTTAAATTGACAAGTTCTTGAAGTACTTTCTTGATCAACCCTACATCTTGTAAAATATGATTCAGGATATCTAATAATTTCAAAAGAAGAGGAGTAATTAGGACACAAAATATCTATGTTTTAAGTTCCCAAGAGATATCTCAGAATTCTTTTGACTGCTATCAAATTTGATTCCTTTAGATCAGATTGAAATCTAGTATACAACTAAATACTAAGCATGATATCTAGTTTGCTAGCAATCAAGTAAAGCAATAATCCAATTATTCCTCTAAATTTCTTTTGATCAATAAATTTTTTCCTATAATCCTTATTTAACTGCACTGAGGAACTCATAGATGTAGTCATTGGTTTAGTATTATCCATTTCATATTTCTTGAAGATGTCCTTAATATACTTCAACTAATTGAGAAAAGTTCCTTCCTTATTTTGCTTTATTCTAAAACCAAGAAAATAACTCAGGTTTCCCATCAAACTCATTTTAAATTCTCTATTCATTATTTTTGAAAAATCATCACAAAGATTTTTATTGGCAGATCCAAATAAGATATCATCAACATATATTTGAACAATGAGTATGTCATCTTGTTGACCTCATTTTTGTAGGAGGTCACTATAACCTCTTCCTGGATTCTAGATCATAGAGTTTTTTAGACCTTAGGCTCCTCCTTGACCCTAGATCTTAAAATCCTCTTAGTATTTGTGCCCTAGGATCAATTTAGGTTTTAGATCAGTCCAACTCCAGCATTCCAAACCAAATCTTTGGGTTAAGGACTCAGGTCCTGAAACCCCTTCTAGGTGATTCTTTTATCACCTTGAAACCCAGTCAATTAACCTTTGATTTAAGATCTGTCAATTGCATGTTGATATGATATGTCTCTAGTGCCAACCCTCTAAATTTGAGCTCATTTGAAGGACTCTAGACCCATAAACTAGCTTAATTTCTAAAGGTTGCAAAACCTTCAAATATTTACGATCCCTACCACTAGACCTATCACCCAGTGAGATTTGACCTTGGAGTCCCCTCCAAACCCTTTGATTCCTTCCAGTCCTTTAATATTGACATGTTAAGCACTAATCTATATTTTGCTGGATTCAATTTGACCCAGAATTGATCTGAGGCCAAAATGACCAAAATGCCCTTAAAGGGGATTTTTGGACTTTTGGCCTAAACTTAACTTGACTCAACTTATCAACCTTTGAAACTTCCTCCAACCATTTTTAAATAATATTTGAGACCCATTAGGCCCAATTTCAAACCTTGGGTCAACTTGGTTGACCAGGTCAACTCAATTTGGCCTAAAGACCCCTTAAGGGTCAAAATGGTCATTTTGATTAAGATAACCACACTTTGCCTTGGATTATCTCCCAATACATTCAAAACATCATTCTAAATTTGTTAACCCTAGTCTTTTCCCTTGAACCTAGTTGATCAAGTCAACCTAGGTTGACCTAATGTCCCTTTAAGAGTCCAAAATAGGTCATTTGACCCAAATGATCTTTTTAAACCCTAAAATCACACCCATTAGACTCCAAATGTCCAAACAAATCCATTTGACACAAGTCCAACTTTTGGGTCAACCTGGTTGACCAAGTCAACCTATTAACCCTTAAGGGGTCTAAATGGGTCAACTCAACCCATTTGAAACCTCCAACCCATATCACCCTTCTAGATTTACTCCCAACTAGGACCCAAGTATGACTTGACACATGGTTAACCCAACCCAACTTGAGTTAACCAAGTCAACTCTCAATTCTTGGTCAAAACCTCTTTGGTATTTGCTCCCATTCCTTCTAGCCTTGCCCCTTGACCTTTGACTCTTGCCTAAACCATGCCAAATGATTCCCCACCTCCCCAAGTGCCACATCATCAACTTGGGCCTTGTTGACTAGTCAAACCCAGTCAACAAGGCCTTTAAACCTTTCTTTGAAATGGTCAACTCCCTCCTTTGACCTCAAATGCACGGGCCTTAGGTTTGGGGTCCCTCCCATTTGTTGCTCTCACCCCCCCATGCCACCTCAGCCTCATTTGACCCATTGACTGGTCAACACAGTAAACCCAAGGCCTCAAACCCTTCCAAAAGGTCATAATCAGCCCCTAAGCCACTTTCCCTTGATTTAGGCTGCTTTAGGTCAACCTACTTCTATCCTAAATCTCACATTGAGCTATCCTAACTAGGCTCAGGGCTTGGTTTAGCCTTAAGTGGCAATGACGCCCCCCCCCCACTCACCCCAAGTCCACCCAATGGGAGCAAGGCCACTCCAGCCTTTGGGGCAGCCTTATAATGGCTTGGGACACATATTGGGCATCAGGGAAAGACCTCTGAAGCATAAGAGCTGTCCAAACTAGCCCAGGTCATTTGAATAGGGCAAAAGCTCATTTTTGAGCATCATTAATCACCTCACCTCCTCTCACTTCCTCCAGCTTCCCAGATCAAACTATCTATTCATTTCAATTCTCTAGGCCCTCCTCTACCTCCCCACTACCAAACCTAAGTGGTTGCACGTCACTGGCGATGAGTTTTACAGCAAACCAACCACTTAGTTCATTCTAGCCTTATAGCAGTTGATCCAGACATTTTCGGGTGTGGATTCCTGCTAAAGATTTATACGTGGACAGTCTACAAGCTCAACTTTATAAAGACATTGAAGATCCAATGGTATAATCTCTGAAAAATCTTAGATCTTGCTCATAATAGTTAGATTGAAGTTACTAGATGCACCAAGAGGGGGGGGGGGGAATTGCGAAAATCTCGTTGCAATAAAAAAATCCTAAGTAGGAGTTTTAAAAAGTTTTTTTTATGCTTTTTAATTTTTTGACAAAAAGTTAACTAATGCGGAAGCAAATATTTCAACACAAATAGCAACAACGGATTCCACACAAAATTTCAACAAGTAGTTATAAGGAAAATCAAATGCAAGCAAAAGTAAACACGGTAAAGGAAAAAGCACACCAGAGTTTTATAGTGGTTCGGTCACTTGACCTATGTCCACTCCCTGGAGTCCTTCACTATAGGATTTTCACTACAAAATTATTGTTCTCCTTTTGCCCCCCTTGGCAAGGCAGAGAAGCCCTTATAAACCTCACTTTCACCAACCCGGTGTGGCAGAGTGCTAAGCATTTTTCTCACCCTCCTGGCGACGACAGCATACCTTATCATTTTTCTCTCTCCTAGAGAAGGCATAGTACCTTAGAGGACACGGATGTAGATGAGTCTCCCCCTAATAAAGCTTGCCACAAGATCTCCCCGGGCCTCAGGAGGAGCAAAGTTCAGTAAGAACGGAGCAACCGTGTGATCTCCCTCACACTGCTTCTCCCTTACCAAGCTTACCCTCTCCTTTCTCTCTCAAACCCTAAAATCTTCTAAAGAGCTCTCTCCCAAGGATTCGCTCTCTACCCATGTTCCCCTCTCTCTGTCACTCCATCAAAACATAACTATTTTGATACTTAAAACGGGCTCCAAAATCCCTGAAATTTTCAAAGTAGTCGTTACTATCGTACAATACGATTTACCATTGTACAATACGATTTGTATAACAAACTTCATCCTAGTACGAAGGTTTATGAACAGTTCAAAAACTTCTAAATATAGTTATACATTATGATTTATAATCGTACGGTACGATCATCAACTCTTCTGTTCATACAGGATGATCAAAACTCATCTCTGTAAATCATAGGGTACGACATACTTCATATAATATGAATAGTCAAAATCAAGGCATCGTCCAGGACAAAGTTCGGGATGATAAAAACTCATCTCTGTACATCATATGATATGATAGAAATCATACAATATGATTAAGCAAAAATAAGAGATCGTCCAGGACGAAGTCTTGGATGATCAAAACTCATCTCTGTTCATCATATAGAATGAAAGTGTTCGTACATTACGAGTACCAATCAGTGATTAAAACCTTAATTTGTTTCGCTAATCTTGGGTTAATTTAAGTAAGTATTCAATATAAATCCTACCATATGAATAACTTCATATCGTACGAAAGGCTAATAAATGTATTGAAGCTAATCTAGTGGCTAGGGTTTTGGATTAGTAATACATTGTATAGTATGAAACAAATCGTACAATATGATCTGTTCACAGAAAGACGATTCAACCAGATCAGATCATACAATACGATATAAATTCGTACAGTTCGATCAACAGAGAAAAAATATACATTTTTCTTTTAAAACCCTCTCCCCCTATGTGTGCATGGTTGCTCAGACTTACATGCAGTTTGTGGACAGACTCAAGAAAAGAGAAAATTAAATAAATAAAAAAATTATAATGTTACAGACTCACACTCCTACTCTACCCAGTCTTGAGTCTTCCTGTTGTTCTGAGTAACTTGTGATCTTCCTGAAATGTTAGCACTCACAGACAAAAGCAGAAATCAAAGATATTCAATGAATCGTAATTCAGGCGACATTATTTATCATCATCAAAATCTCAAACTCGGGGTCATGGATTGCAACAATCTCTCCCTTTTTGATGTTGTCAAATAATGTTTTTGCAAGGCATATATATATATATATATATATATATATATATATATATTATTGTGAGTATGTTATTAATTAAAAATTACAAAACATAGGAAAACATGAGAAGAAAGAAGAAAATGAGAAAAAAAAAGAAATTATATATATATATTATTAATTAAAAATAACACAATATAGACAAGAAAAAAAGGAAGGAAATGAGAAAAAAGAAATTTGCATTTCATTGAAACATAGGGAAACATGAGCAAACTACATAAGCATAAGCAAACTACAAACATAATTCTCCCTCTTTTGACATCACCAAAAAGGGAAGATACAAACAAGACTAAGAAAGAAAGTACAAAATAGATACACTTCAAAAAGGAGGATCCTGATCACTTGGAGGTGGAGGTGGGTGTGGTTGGAAATATTGAAGGATTGTGTCAAAATGGTGATCAATTAAAGTGAAGCGTTCTCCAAACCATTGTCGTCCTCGTGCTGTTGATGTTGTTTATGAATGTGTGTGTCAAGATGACTCTGAAGTTGGTCGAAGCGTTCGACCAAATCATCATGAGGGTAGGCTGGTGTAGGTGCTCGTGGAGGTGCATGCCATCGTGGTCGATCAGGAGTTACTGCTGGGGCAACTTCTCCTTCTTCATCATCAAAGTCTGGCTCTTTAGGCTCTTGTCCTTGATGAAAGAGAATACGAAAATAAGCATCCGTATAAAAGAATGGTAAATTATTGGGTTCACCAGGATAGGTTAATTGGTATTTATTTTTAAGGATGTATCCTATAAGGTGGCCAAGGGCTAGATTTTGTTTCCTGCGGGTAGTAGGGAGGCAAACTAAAGTCATATTTTGGATATAGTCAATAACTAAATTAGCCTCATCAAATTTTATGTTTGACATTATAAGATAGGTAGCGACTGATAGGTTCGGGGTCATGCAGATTCGGTCGCCAGCTTTGGGTATGATCGAGGTGCGAAGGACGTGCTGAATAATTCGAGCATTTTGATTTAGGGATTGAATAATGGGTTGGTGTTGATAAAAGGCTACATTACTAAGGAAACGATTGACATCACTCCACTTAAATTCATTTGTGAGAAAGGAACGATCCCTAGGTCCTTCAGTGGACAACCCAATGTATTGGGCGATGTCAGCTTTAGAGATTTCAATATATTGGTGGTAGACAAAAGAGTGGGAGGTCGTATTGTCGATGGTGTAGGTAAGGTTGGCTATAAATTCAAATAGGAGTTTGGAATTGTAGGGAAAGTCAGGGTAAGAAGAAACTGGAAAGTGGTTGAAGCGAAGAGGTTCAGTACCTCAAAATTTAAAGCTGCTTGATTGAGCATCTTGGATGGTGTAATCTTACAGGCTTTGAACTTGTGATAAGCATCTTCATTTTCAGCATTTAGGAAATGATCGTTGTGAAGGCGGGAGGAAGATGAGCTTCTTACTACTAAATGACCCTGCTTGTTAGAACTCGATATTATCGGGAAGGCAAGTAGACTAGGTGAGAGTGAAGAAGTGAGTGTGAGTGAAAATGATCTGCCAAGGAATCCAATTTATAGAATTTTTCATACATCGTACAGTACGATCAGAAATCGTACAGTGCGATGTGGTAATAATTGTCTTCTGATCAATCGGTTCGAGAAAGGTGGTCAAATCATACAGTACGATAAGAAGGTTTTTGATCGTCCTGAGGGTCGTCGGTACGACCCTTGATGAAAAGTTTCATATTCTACGAACAGTTATATCATATAGTATGTTACAACAATTCTATCGAACCAGTAAGCTTTAAGTTGTTCTTATCCATTTTTGCTGAGGTGGATCATACAATACGAAGAGGAGGTATCGTACAGTATGATCACCAATAATATCATACCAAATTGAGTAAATTCATCCCAATCCGTTCACTGATGTGTATCATACAGTATGAAGAGGAGATTTCATACCATATGATGCTCAATAATTTCTTACCAAATGAATTGAATTATTGCACTTGTATCATACAGTATAAAATGGATCGTACAGTACGATAAATAGAGGCGAATTTATGTCTAGGTTGTGTTCTGTGTAGATTTAGGTATATCGTACGGTACGACATTGGATCATACAGTACAATAATAAAGTGTCAATTATAGAGGTGTTGTGTAGTGAGTGTGTGATGATTAGGAATAGCCTCAGAAGAAAAAGATTTTTTTTTTATTTTTTTATGTTTTTTTATGCATTAATGTCTATGACACCTTGTCTAGTTCTTAAAGTGCTAAAGGTGTCGAATGCTAATAGTTTTGTAAATATGTCTGCCAATTGATCTCCAGTAGCGATGTGATGCATTTCTATATCTCCTTTAGCCACATGACCTCTTATGAAATGGTGTCTAATGTACATATGTTTTGTTCGAGAGTGTTGAATTGGATTTTTAGAGATGCATATTGCATTTATGTTGTCGCACATGATTGAAATGGTTCCTACAGATAATCCAATATCAAGAATTTGTTGCTTCAACCATAGCACTTGTACAACATAGCTTCCTTCTATAATATACTCTGCCTCGACTGGGCAGAGGGCTACAAAATTTTGCTTCCTACTGGACCAAGAAACTAGCAATTTTTCTATGAATTGGCAGGTTCCCGAGGTTCTTTTTCTATCTACCCTAAATCCTGCATAATCAGAATCTGAGTACCCTAAGATTTCAAAGGAAGTGCTATGCCTAGGATACCAAATTCCTAAGTTCGGGGTGCCTAGTAGATATCTAAGGATTCTCTTGACCGTAGTTAAGTGAGACTCTTTAGGATCAACTTGAAAATGGGCACAGAGGCACACACTAAATATTATGTATGATCTACTGCCAGTTAGGTATAGAAGAGATCCAATCATTCCTCTATATTTTTTCTGATTTACTGATTTTCTATTAGGATCTTTGTCTAATTGAACTTTTGAGCTCATTGGAGTGTTCATAGGCTTAGCACTATCCATTTCATAGTTTTTCACAACATCCTTAATGTATTTCGTTTGGCTAAGGAATGTTCCATTATCCATTTGTTTTACACTAAAGATAAGAAAATAGTTAAGTTCTCCCATCATGCTCATTTCAAACTCATTACTCATTATTTTTGAGAATTCATCACACAAATTTTTATCTAAAGATCTAAATAAGATGTCATCCACATAGATTTGAACAATAAGAATTTCATTTTTGATCTTTTGTAAAAAGAGTGTAGTATCTACACTACCCTTTACAAATCCTCTATTCAATAAGAATGAGCTAAGTCTTTCGTACTAGGCTCTAGGTGCTTGATTTAATCCATAAAGTGCTTTTTTTAATTTGTATACATGGTTTAGAAATTGTGAACTTTCAAATCTAGGGGGTTGCTCAACATAGACATCTTCCTTAATTACCCCGTTCAGAAAAGCACTATTTACATCCATTAGATATAGTTTGAAGTTCTTAAAGTAAGCAAATGCTAAGAGCACTCTTATGGCTTCTAGTCTAGCAACAGGGGCAAAAGTTTCTTCAAAGTCTATTCCCTCAATTTGGTTGTACCCCTTAGCTACTAGTCTGTCTTTATTTCTCATTATTGTTCCTAAATCATTCACTTTATTTTTAAAGACCCATTTTGTTCCAACTACACTCTGTTCTTTAGGTCTCTTAACTAACTCCCAAATATCATTCCTGGTGAATTTGTTCAATTCTTTTTGCATTGCTAGGATCCAAAATTCATCTCCTAAGGCTTGATCTATACTAGTGGGTTCTATCATAGAGATGAATGCTGAGTGATTAACCTCTTTCCTAAGTCCATGCCTAGTTCTTACACCTTCTGAAGGGTCTCCTAAAATTTACTCTTTAGGATGAGTAGAAGAATATCTCCATTCTCTAGGCAACTCTTCCTGAGGTTCTACCCTTTCTCCTAAGGTCATAGTCTCTACTCCTTGTATTGCCTCTATTTCATCTTCTTCAATTTTAGATTCAGAGGGCTTATCTGATTCATCAAATACTACATGGGTGGACTCTTCTACTACTAGGGTTCTCTTATTAAAGATTATGTAGACCTTACCTACAGATGAATAACCTAGGAAGACACCCTCATTAGACTTAGGATTAAATTTTTCTAAAGGTAGTTTGCCATTAATCAAGATAAAGCACTTGCACCCAAAGACATGTAAATGTAAAATATTCGGTGTCCAACCCTTAAGGAGTTCATAAGAAGTTTTTTTCAGCTTAGATCTAATATTCGCCCTATTTAAAATATAACACACCGTGTTAACCGCTTCTGCACAAAAATATCTAGGAAGGGTGTACTCCGCTAACATTGCCCTAGCAGCTTCTACCAAGGTTCTATTCTTCCCTTATGCTATACCATTTTGCTGAGATATTATATTTTGGAACTTGATTAATAAGAATTAGGATGTTAAGCCTAATTAAATATCCCAAGGCTAACCAAGAGGGGGGGTGAATTGGTAATTAAAAATTTTAACCCTCTTTGAAAATTTAATGGAAACAAGACTTTAGTTTGTGAATTTTTCTAGAAAACTTTTTCAACCACAAAGTTTTAAACACAAAAAGTAAATAAGCAGCGGAAGATAAATGACACCTGATTTATAGTGGTTCGGTCAAAACCAGACCTATATCCACTCCCCAGAGGCACCCTCTGAGTATTGCACTAATACCAATAGTGACTCTCTTTTAGCATCCACAGCAAGGCGGAGAAGCCTTTACAAACTCTTTTCACCACTACCCGGTGCGGCAGAGAACCGTTTGTTCTTTCACACTATTCCCAGTGTTGGCAGAGTACCGTCGTCCTTTCACACCCTCCAAGTGTAGGTAGAGAACCCATCATCCTTTCACACTCTCCTAGTGTGGGCAGAGAACCCTCGGCTATTCACACTTTCCAAGTGTCGGCAGAGAACCAGATCTTCTTCCAAGATCTTCTTTACAAGTCCAATCTAAAAGAAAAGAGAGAAGAGTGAAGTAATCTCAAACTTGAAAGTGGAAACACTTACCCTTAAGTACCAAGTGAAACCTTCACGCTCTAATGGCAAGAAATCTCCTTCAATTGCTCTCTCACACTCTCTCCTTGACTCTCTTCTCAATAGGCACGAAGATCAATGACCAAAAAAGATTAAGTTGTAGTTTAGAATAGCCTATTTATAGAAGAGACAAGAAAAACCATCTAAAAATGGCAGATTTCAAGTTATCATGTTCAAGATCGTCTCGTATGATCTAACATCGTCCCGGACGATTTTACTTAAAAGCCTTGAAACGAACCTGTTTGAATATGTGTACAAAATGATTTCGTACAAGCTGATCATCTTGTACGAACCAAGTTCGTCCGGTACGAACAGTTATAACAAGGTTGGTTCCAAAAACTGCAGAACGAATATAGAAAAACTGTCCTAAGTCGGTTATATCGTCTGGACGAAAATTGGTTCGTCTGGACGAAATTTTAACAGAGAGAAAATTGTCCTGAACGATAATTAATTTCGTCTGGACGAAATTCATACAGAGAGCAAATCATCCCGTACGATAATTAATTTTGTCCCGGACGAATAGGACTTAGAAAATTTTTCTAGCCAGTTCCTATTCGTTCCATGTGATCTTAATAGAAGATAACTGTCTGATCGTCCCGTACGATCAATATAAAGTTTATATGATCTCCTTATGTGTGTGTGTATGTTTTTATTCACTCAATTACAATCACTCCCTTTCAATTAAAATGACATTTTTAAACTTGAAAATTCAAAAGAATTTCTTACTGAATTTGATTTGAAGTCTTCATGTTTGAGAGTTTGATTCACCTGAAATGTTAGTACACACAAGAGCAAATACAAAACTTCTAAAAATTGTTAGGAGATAACTACACAAAAAGCAATAATATTTGGAATCATCAAAACTATACAAGTTGCTGTTAAGATAGTTGCTATTTGCATGCTTTACATTTTTACAACTTATGAAGTTTTGATGATTCCAAACATTATTGTTCAAATGTGTAGTTATCTCCTAAAAATTTTGGAAGAATTGTATTTGCTCTTATGTGTACTAATATTTCAGGGAAAACGAACTCCAGATTACGATGACTTCAAATTGAATTCAGCATGAGATACTCTGTAATATTTGAAGCTTGCACTTTTCTTTGAAATAAAAAATTGAAAGGGAGTGATTGTAACTTGAGTGAATAAAAACATACACACACACATGAGAAGATCATATAAAATTTATATTGATCATACAGGACGATATACGTTCGTACTGGACGATCAGACAGTTATCTCCTATAGAGCATATGGAACGAATAGGAACTTGCTCAGAAAATTTTTTCTAAGTCCTATTCGTTCAGGACGAAATAAATTATCGTCCAGGACGATTGGCTCTCTGTAAAATTTTCGTCCAAACAAAATTAAATTATCGTCCATGGCGACTGGTTCTCTGGAAAATTTTCGTCCAGACGAAATTAAAAATCGTCTAGGACGATCGGGTCTCTGGAAAATTTTCGTCCAGATGAAATTAAATTATCATCCGTGGCGATTGGTCCTCTGGAAATTTTTCGTCCAGACGAAGTAAATAATCATCCAGGACGATCGGTCCTCTGTAAAATTTTCGTCCAGACGAATCAATTTTCGTCCAAACGATTAACCGACTTAGGACAGTTTTCACTAGTTTCTAGAACCGACCTTGTAATAACCGTTCGTACTGGATGAACCTAGTTCGTACAGGACGATCAGCTGTACGAAGACATTTCGTACACATATTCAAATAGGGTCGTTTCAGATCATTTAAGTAAAATCATCCAGGACGATCCACGATCGTACAGGACGATCCACTGCGTACAGAATTGAATACTTGCAGTTTTTGGGCAGTTTTTCTTGTCTTTTGTATAAATAGTCCAAATTAGACTGCCACCCAATCTTTTTTTCATTTGATCTTCGTGCCTCTTGAGAGAATAGCCAAGGCGAGAGTGGAAGAGAGCATTCAAGGGAGGATTCCTACCACTGGAGCGAGAAGGCTTCATTTGGAGTTCAAAGGTAAGAGTCTCTACTTGTGAATTGGGATTACTTCACTCTTTTCTTTCTTCCTTCTAGATTCTTGTGAGAAGATCTGTCAAGGAGATCCAGTTCTCCGCCGACACTTGGAGAGTGTGAACAGCCGAAGGGTTCTCTGCCCACACTTGGAATGTGTAAACAGCTGAAGGGTTCTCTGCCCACACTAGGAGAGTGTGAAAGGACGGACGGTTCTCTGCCAACACTGGGAATTATGTAAAAGGACGGACGGTTCTCTGCCGCACCGGGGAGTGGTGAAAAGAGTGTGTTGTAAAGGCTTCTCTGCCTTGCTGTGGATGCAAAAGGAGAGTCACTATTGGTATTAGTGCAATACTTAGAGGGTGCCTCTGGGGAGTGGATGTAGGTCTGGTTATAGACCGAACAACTATAAATCTGGTGTCATTTACTTTACTGTTTTTATGTTTCTGCACTTTATATTTCTGTTTTAAAAACTCTGTGGTTGAAAAACATTTTTCTACAAAATTTAAAAGAAATTTTATTTCGGTTCAATAATTTTAAAAAAAGGGGACTTAAATTTTTTAAACTACCAATTCACCCCCCTCTTGGTAGCCTTGGGACATTCACTTAGGCTTAATAACCTAATTACTAGACTCAACAAGTGGTATCAGAGCTTCATTTCAAAATCATAAGTTTGAACTACTTTTTGATTAACGTAGATGGCTACTTTCGGAAACCGAAACACACCTGAGGGTTACTCTATCACTAGACCTCCACTGTTTGACAATATTCCTTTTGATTTTTGGAAAACACGCATGTCTACTTTCTTACAGTCACTTGATTATCGCATGTGGATGTTAGTCCAGGATGGCTACACAAAACCAACTAGATTAGTTAATGGAGTAATGGTAGAAATACCTTTTACAGATTGGACTGTAGAAGAACGTGACTTAGCACAATTAAATGCCAAATATTTAAACAGTTTCTTTTGTGCTTTAAAATCTGAAGATTACATGCGGGTTTCCACTTGCAAAAGCGGAAAGGACATATGGGATAGACTTTGTATAACTTATGAAGGGACAAATGAGGTTAAACAATCAAGGCTCAATATCTTGTTACATGACTATGAATTGTTTCGCATGAAACCTAATGAATCTATTTCTGACATGTACACAAGATTTACACAAATTGTCACTTCTTTGCATGCACTTGGTAGGGAATTAACTAATGCTGAAATGGTCAATAAGATTCTTCGTTGTTTACCTACTGCTTATGATGCAAAAATTACTGCAATTACAGAGTCTAAAGATTTAAACATTTATTCTATTGACAATCTTCTTGGTTCACTCATTGCTTATGAGCAAGGAGTAAGTCAAAGAAAGATTGATGCAGGTGAATCTCGAAAGGAGAAGAATATAGCACTAAAAGTGGAAGAGTCAGAGAGTGAACACTCACAACCTGAGGATGAAGATGATATTGCACTGATGACTAGACAATTCAGAAGCTTTTTAAAGAGGAAGCAGAAGAGACGCCAGCAATGGAGTAGAGGTAAGTTTAACAGAAATGGCAAGGTTTCTAATGAAATGATTTGTTATGAATGCAGAAAATCATGTCATATTAAGACTGATTGCCCAAAACTCAAAGCCACTCCTGGTAAGGAGAAGGTGGAGGAGAAACCTATGGTAAAGAAGGGCAAGAAGAAGTTTCAAAGAGCTTTCTGGGCGGACTCAGCTTCAGACTCATCTGAGACGGAAAAAGAAGAAGAAGTCACTAATCTTTGCTTGATGGCAGACAATGTGGATCACTCAGATCAAGAAGAGGTATGTGACTTAACCTATGATGAATTATTTGAAGTTTCTGAACACATGCATGATGCATATAGGAAAATAAAAAAGATGCATGCTAGTTTAAGTTTAGAATTTGAAGAGCTCAAGAAGGAACATGAAATCCTTAGGAAAGATCATGCATTAATAGATGACAACCACATGAAACTACTTGATGAATATGATGACTTGAATAAGAATTTTGAAAATCTAAAATCATCCTATGCTGATCTTGAAAAAGATTTTAAAAATTTTAAGGATGAATCAGAGAGCAAAGCATATAGAATCAATTATACCAATCGAATTTTGGAAGATATGAATTCATTTTATAAACTAACTATAAGAGCTCTCGAGGATAATAGAAAACCCCCCAGACTAGAAGATTTTACAAATCCTAAATATTATCCTAAATTCATGAAATCCCTTAGAAGACAATCACAAGGAAGAAAATTTAGGAATATTTTTCCTAATGTTAAATGTAATAATTGTAGAATTTTGGGACATATAGCTCACACCTGTACCTTGATAATGAAATCTAATTTGGTGTGGAGACCTAAGATGTATAAACCTAGACATATCATACATGCATCTTATTATAAATTGCTAAAAGGAGAACCCAAACTTGTTTGGGTTCCCAGGTCTAACATTTGATATTTTTGCAGGATTGCTCTCACACAAGACCTCGTGGGAGCATATGGTACCTGGATAGCGAATGTTCAAAGCATATGATTGGAGACACTACACAATTCATATCGCTAGAAGCCAGGAATGGAGGCAAGGTTACACTTGGAGATAATACCACAAAGAAAGTGGTTAGATCTGGTATGATTGGTAATTTCAAAAACTTTTTTATAGACAATGTGTTATTGGTTGAAGGCTTAAAGCATAATTTGTTAAGTATAAGTCAGCTATGTGACAAGGGATATAATGTGAAATTTTTACCTACTAGCTGCATATTAAGCCTAAATGATAAAAAAGTTTTAAATGGAAAAAGGGTAAACAATGTTTACATGCTAGATTTGAATTCATTTCATACTCCTATTGTTTTCTGTTTGAAAACTGTTTCTGATGAATCTTGGCTTTGGCATAGGAGACTTTGTCATTCTAGTATGAAAAATCTTAGGAGAATTACCCAAAAGAATTTAGTAAGAGGTATACCAAAACTAGACTTTACTAAGGACCACCTTTGTGATGCATGTCAATTAGGAAAATAAGTGAAGTCCTCTTTCAAGTCCAATAATGATCTTAGAACTAGTAAACCATTGGAAATTCTTCACATGGATCTTTTTGGACCAGTAGGAACTGTAAGTCTAGGAGGGAAGGTATACAGATTTGTTATTGTGGATGATTTCTCAAGATTTACTTGGGTTAGATTTCTTTTTCATAAAAGTGAATCATTTGAGGAATTCAGAAAATTTTCAACTTGGATACAGAGAAAACTAGGATGTGAAATAATGTCTTTACAAAGTGATCATGGAGGAGAATTTGAAAATGAAAGATTTGAAAATTTTTGTAAAGAAAAAGGGATTGATCACAATTTTTCTGCACCTAGAACCCCTCAACAAAATGGGGTAGTTGAAAGGAAAAACAGAACATTAATAGAAGCCGCCAGAGCAATGTTGGCAGAATACTCACTTCCTAGATATTTTTGGGCTGAGGCGGTTAGCACTGCATGTTATGTTCTGAATAGGGTGAATGTGAGATCGAATTTAAATAAAACACCCTATGAGTTACTAAAAGGTAGAACACCAAATTTGTCTCATTTGCATGTTTTTGGTTGCAAGGTGTTCATTCATAACAATGGAAAATCTGCCTTAGGAAAATTTGATCCAAAATCAGATGAAGGAATTTTTGTTGGATATTCAAGTGTTGGAAAATCTTATAGGGTATTCAACAAAAGAACTTTAGTTATTGAAGAAAACACACATGTTGTATTTGATGAATCTGGAAATTTAGAAGAGCCAAATATTGTTGAAGAAGAAATTGAGGAAAACTCCCAAAAGATTGATAGATAAAATTTGGAAGAAAATGTGGAAGAAAATTTGGAAAGAGAAAACCCTTTGCCTAGATATTTGAGATTTTCTAAAAACCACCCAAGAGAATTGATTATAGGAGAACTTAGTGAGGGTGTTAGAACTAGGCGTGGATTAAATAAGGAAGTCAATCATTCAGCCTTTATTTCAACTATAGAACCCACTAATATTGATCAGGCACTTTCTGATGAATTTTTGATATTGGCCATGCAAGAAGAGTTAAATCAATTTGTAAGAAATAAAGTTTGGGAATTAACTACAAGGCCAAAAGATCAAAGTGTTGTTGGAACTAAGTGGGTGTTCAAAAATAAAATGAATGACTCAGGAGTAGTCATTAGAAATAAGGCTAGATTAGTTGCTAAGGGGTATAATCAAATTGAAGGAATTGATTTTGAGGAGACCTTTGCCCCTGTAGCAAGACTTGAAGCAATTAGGGTTTTACTTGCCTTTGTCTGTTTTAAAAGTTTTAAATTGTTTCAAATGGATGCCAAAAGTGCCTTTTTGAATGGTGTTATTGAAGAAGATGTTTTTGTAGAACAACCTCTAGGATTTGAAAATTCAAAATACCCAAACCATGTTTTTAAGTTAAAAAAGGCATTATATGAATTGAAACAGGCACCTAGGGCTTGGTATGAGAGATTGAGCACTTTTTTACTTGAAAAATCTTTTGAAAAAGGAAGTGTGGATACAACTCTCTTCTTAAAGAAATTTGGAAAGGAAATACTCATTGTTCAAATTTATGTGGATGATATCATCTTTGGATCTTCAAATAAAAATCTTTGTGATGATTTTTCTAATACAATGAGTAGTGAATTTGAAATGAGTCTAATGGGAGATTTAAATTACTTTCTAGGTTTTAGCATCAAGCAACTTGAGGAAGGGACATTTCTTAGTCAAACTAAATATATTAAGGACATCCTCAAGAAATATGAAATGGACAATGCTAAACCTGTTAGTACACCAATGAGTTCCTCAGTTCAGTTGGATAAGGACCTTAAGGGAAAATCTGTTGATCAAAAGAAATATAGAGGGATTATTGGATCTTTGCTTTACTTGACTGCTAGCCGACCAGATATTATGTTCAGTGTTTGCTTATGTGCTAGATTTCAATCAGATCCAAAAGAATCACATTTGACAGCAGTGAAAATGATTTTAAGATACTTACTAGGAACTCAAAACTTAGGAATTTGGTATCCTAAGTTTAGCTCTTCATTTGAAATTATTGGTTATTCAGATTCTGACTTTGCAGGCTGTAGAGTGGATAGGAAAAGCACTTCTGGAACATGTCAATTCATTGGAAATTCATTAGTTTCTTGGTCCGGTAGAAAACAAAATTCAGTAGCTCTATCTACTACAAAAGTAGAATACATTGCATTAGGAAGTTGTGTGGCACAAGTACTTTGGTTAAAACAACAGTTGATTGATTTAGGATTATCTGTAGGCACTATTCCAATTTATTGTGACAATACTAGTGCTATTTGCATTTCCAAAAATCCTATTCAACATTCTAGAACCAAACACATTGATATAAGACATCATTTCATAAGGGATCATGTATCCAAAGGAGAAATTGAACTCACACATGTTTCAACTGAAAATCAACTTGCAGACATTTTTACAAAACCTTTAGCCTTTGATACCTTCAGTACTTTAAGAACAAGGCTAGGTGTTATTGATTTAAATGCCTAAACAAAATGTCTTTGCAACATTGATATTTATGTTTTTGTTTTCTTTTTGATTTTGTGAATTTTTTGTGTGTTTTTGAATGAACTTGTTTTTGAGTGTAAGTTTTTGTTTTATGTTTTCTGTGTTTTTAAATGTTTAGTTTGATTTTCTTAAATTAAAAATTCAAAATTCAAAAATTGGAAAAAATCGTCCGGGACGACTTTTGTTTTGTACTGGACGATGTGAGATAAATTGGTTTGCGTGAATTTTAACCGTTTTGAGAGCAGTTTTTAATTAGATCGTCTGTACGATCTGACGATCGTCCAGGACGAAATTTTTCTTTTTCTCAAACGTCGAGACGATTGAATGCAGCGGTTGAGTGGATAAGACAGTTTTAAATATGGATTTTGTCTGTACGAATTTTTGGTTCGTCCAGACGAACAAATGTCGTTTCATTGTAGGGGACGGTTTTCAAGAGACTGGAAATTAAGTTACTTTTGGATCGTCTGTACGAAATTATTTCGTCTGTACGATCGGTCAAGTCAAAAAGCCTGTACGAAGGGACGCATCGTAAGTTGTGTTGATTACGAAAAGTCGTTACATTTTGGACGAAATGGATCGTCTGTACGAAATATTTTCGTCCCGACGAATGATGATTTTCGTCCAGGACGAACTGTTTTCGTCCAGGACGAACGTATCATTTTTCTTTAAATATGAAGGCTTTCTAACTCAACAATCACACTTCCAAACTTCTCTTTCAATTCCTTTCTACTTCAAATCGTCAATGGCCTCATCAAGCAAGAGACAAAAGGTGTTAGTGAAGAAGCCCAATAGAAATGCCTCAGAAAACTTCATGTCTAAGGAAAATGAGGAATCCTTTCCTCGTTTTGCTTCCGCCAAAATAACTCCATCTCGCATCTTAATCCAAAGCGAGATAAATTATAAGGTAATGCACCTTTTTGCCTCAACCCAATTCCATTTCATACTTTCTCTCATCCACTTCTACAACAAGCAAACCTTCCACTATTTCCTAGCAAACATGAGTTTTAACTCGGACCACTCTTCCATTAGTTCCTTTGTTTTCAAGCAAAAAGTAGAAATCACCAAGCATGACATTGGTGCATTTCTAAACTTAAGAACTGAAGGATATAGAGCTCACACCCTAATGACTGAAAACACATTCAAATGGGAAGATGTCAATAGGGTAATTAGAAAAAGTGGCCTAACCTATCATGTTGCTAGAGTATCCGGTATGACCAAGAATGCCCGTATCATCCAGCATATCCTTCGTTCTTCAATCATTCATAAAGCTGGTGATAGGATCAATATTACCCCTCTCCTTTCTGTTCTAACCTTTTTAATTATGGATCATCACCCAATCGACCAAGCCCAACTTATCATAGATCACATCTATGGGCTTTCAGAAATAGGACATGCAGATCAGAAAAGAAAAAGAAACATCTCTTTAGGATACTTAGTTACCTACATCTTGGAAAAGAAGTATAACTTAATGCATCCTGATGAAGAGTATGAAGAGCCAGTTTATTATAATGATGCTTTCTTCAGATTGCTTTTCAAGGAGGAAAAGGAAAAAGAAAAAGCACATGGCAGTGCCTCAGATGAAGAAGAAGAAGGAGTGCAAACCTCTGCACCTCAGTCAGATTATTAGAAGCTGATTGAGAGATTTGATAGATTAGAGACTCATGTTGATCAAAGGTTTGATCAATTTGATGCTCAACTTATGCAGCAACAATAAGACATTGGTATCATTAGAAATGAAGTACATGAAATCAATACCAATGTAATGTTGATGGCCTCCTACTTCAACCTTTTCGGTGGCATTCCTCCTCCTCCTCCACCAGAACAGTAGAGATGATTTTCTTTATGTTTGCTGTACTCGTGTTTGTTTCATGTTTTGTTGTGTCAGTATTTATGTTAACTGTTTAGTTTTTATGTTTGTCTTTTCTTTTAAGTTAAGTGTATGTTCTTAAATGTTTTTAGATATTATGAAATGTGTAATCCTTTCATTAATATCAATGCATGTAGTTCTTGTTTCACATTTGATTTGTTTTTGAAATGTGGTTAATTTTTATGAATTTCATTAGTATTATTTAATCTTCATAGTGCTTAAATTAGATTGTAATTTGAGATTATCTACATTAGAAAATCTAGACTTTTTAAATTTAAAAGTTGTTTATAACTTGTTGTAATTAGAACTTTTAAATTCATGTCTATTCATTTAGACTACATAAAAGTTAATAATATTATTGCAATTTAGATGTTTTCTTATTTTGTATTTCCTTGCTCAAATAATATTTATGCACTTAGAAATATTTGAAATTTTAGATTATTGATTTTGGAAAGAATTGGTCTCAATTACTCTTGAAAAAATTGTACAAAAAGTACAAAAATTAAAAGGAATGCGCAAAGGTTCGCAAATATGAAAAAGAGGCACAAAATCAGCCCAATATCAAAAGATGCACAAAAATGTGCCCAAAATTTTTGAAAAAGATGCGCAAAGCGCCACATGTGGTAATTCTCTTCTTTCCAAATTCTTTCAATCTCTTAATTCAAATTGATCTTATGTTCATTTATATTCTATTGAACTTTGAAATATCAAATTTTTCTTCATCTCTCTTGTAATGATTTTCTCTATTAGAATGTCTAAATTGAATCATGTCTTTGCTAAATTCTTCTTACTTACAATGTTATATCACTTTTTAAATTTCATGAATTTCTATGATTGACCTAATGTTTTTAGTTTAAAATTGCATACCTTGTGTCAATCACCATATAGATTAAATGTTCAAATGAATTTCATACAATTACTTACATTTCTCATCCATTTCTTCTTCACTTTTTGTTGTTGTCAAAAAGGGGGAGAAATCATTGTGTTTGTATGTTTTGTTTGTGTGTTTCTAGTTTATTTTTTGTGTGTTTCTAGTTTATTTTTTTTGAAAAATAATTTTTTTTTTGTGGTTTATGGTTCAAATTGCCTCCTTATTTTCATGTATTCATCAATTCAGGGGGAGTTTAGGAGATAAGAGATTTGTTTAAATTGAAATCACACAAACAATAATTGTTTTGCCATCATCAAAAAGGGGGAGATTGTTAAGATAGTTGCTATTTGCATGCTTTACATTTTTACAATTTATGACGTTTTGATGATTCCAAACATTATTGTTCAAATGTGTAGTTATCTCCTAACAATTTTGGAAGAATTGTATTTGCTCTTGTGTGTACTAACATTTCATGGAAAACGAACTCCAGATTACGATGACTTCAAATTGAATTCAGCATGAGATACTCTGTAATATTTGAAGCTTGCACTTTTCTTTGAAATAAAAAATTGAAAGGGAGTGATTGTAAGTTGAGTGAATAAAAACATACATACACACATGAGGAGATCATATAAAATTTATATTGATCGTACAGGACGATATACGTTCGTACTGGACGATCAGACAGTTATCTCCTATAGAGCATATGGAACGAATAGGAACTTGCTCAGAAAATTTTTTCTAAGTCCTATTCGTCCAGGACGAAATAAATTATCGTCCAGGACGATTGGCTCTCTGTAAATTTTTGTCCAGACGAAATTAAATTATCGTCCATGGCGACTGGTTCTCTGGAAAATTTTCGTCCAGACAAAATTAAAAATCGTCCAGGACGATTGGGTCTCTGGAAAATTTTCGTACAGACGAAATTAAATTATCGTCCGTGGCGATTGGTCCTCTGGAAATTTTTTGTCCAGACGATGTAAATAATCGTCCAGGACGATCGGTCCTCTTTAAAATTTTCGTCCAGACGAATCAATTTTCGTCCAAACGATTAACCGACTTAGGACAGTTTTCACTAGTTTCTAGAACCGACCTTGTAATAATCGTTCGTACTAGACGAACCTAGTTCGTACAGGACGATCAGCTGTACGAAGACATTTCGTACACATATTCAAATAGGGTCGTTTCAGATCATTTAAGTAAAATCGTCCAGGACGATCCACGATCGTACAGGACGATCCACTGCGTACAGAATTGAATACTTGCAGTTTTTGGGCGGTTTTTCTTGTCTTTTGTATAAATAGTCCAAATTAGACTGCAACCCAATCTTTTTGTCATTTGATCTTCGTGCCTCTTGAGAGAATAGCCAAGGAGAGAGTGGAAGAGAGCATTCAAGGGAGGATTCCTACAACTGGAGCGAGAAGGCTTCATTTGGAGTTCAAAGGTAAGAGTCTCTACTTGTGAATTGGGATTACTTCACTCTTTTCTTTCTTCCTTCTAGATTCTTGTGAGAAGATCTGTCAAGGAGATCCGGTTCTCTGCCGACACTTGGAGAGTGTGAACAGCCGAAGGGTTCTCTGCCCACACTTGGAGAGTGTAAACAGCTGCAGGGTTCTCTGCCCACACTAGGAGAGTGTGAAAGGACAGACGGTTCTCTGCCAACACTGGGAATTGTGTAAAAGGACAGACGGTTCTCTGCCGCACCCGGGAGTGGTGAAAAGAGTGTGTTGTAAAGGCTTCTCCGCCTTGCTGTGGATGCAAAAGGAGAGTCACTATTGGTATTAGTGCAATACTCAGAGGGTGCCTCTGGGGAGTGGATGTAGGTCTGGTTATAGACCGAACCACTATAAATCTGGTGTCATTTACTTTACTGTTTTTACGTTTCCGCACTTTATATTTCTGTTTTAAAAACTCTGTGGTTGAAAAACATTTTTCTACAAAATTTAAAAGAAATTTTATTTCGGTTCAATAATTTAAAAAAAAGGGGACTTAAATTTTTTAAACTACCAATTCACCCCCCTCTTGGTAGCCTTGGGACATTCACTTAGGCTTAACAACCTAATTACTAGACTCAACAGTTGCAAGAATGTAAAATATGCAAATAGCAACTATCATTAACAATCTCCCCTTTTTTGATGATGGCAAAACAAATATTGTTTGTAGGATTTCAAATTTTAATAATCTTCTAAACTCCCCCTTAATTGATGAATACATAAAATAAAGGAGGCATTTTGAACTAAAGATCACAATTTTTATTTTTCAAAATTTTTATAATAAATAAATAAAACAAAACAAAAATTACAAGATTAATAACACAAAAATACAAGAACACAAAACAAACAAAATAAAAACACAAAACAAAAATACAAACAAACAATTTCTCCCCCTTTTTGACAGCAACAAAAAGTGAAGAAGAAACAGACAAGAAATGTATGTAATCATATGAAATTCATTTGCTAATTTAATCTTGAAAGTGATTGATATAAGGAATGCAAATAAAATTAAAAACATTAGGCAAATCATAGAAATTTATAGAATTTAAGAAGTGATATAACATTGTAACTAAGAAGAATTTATCAAAGACATGATTTAATTTAGACATTGAGATAAAGAAAATCATTGCGAGAAAGATATATTAAAAATTGTATATTTTAAATTTCAATAAAAATATAAATGAACATAAGATTAATTTGAATTAAGAGATTAAAAGAATCTAGAAAGAAAAAAACTACCACATGTGGCGCTTTGCGCATCTTTTTCAAATTTATGGCACATTTTTGTGCATCTTTTTACATTGTGCTTATTTTGTGCCTCTTTTTCACATTTGCGAACTTTTGCGCATTCCTTTTGATTTTTTGTACATTTTTACAATTTTCAAGAGTAATTGAATTCTTTCCAAAGACAATAATCTAAAATTTCAAACTTTTCTAAGTGCATATATATAATTTAAAAAATGAAATACAAAATAAGAAAACATCTAAATTGCAATAATAATATTAAATATAATGTAGTCTAAATGAAAAACATGAAATTAAAAATTCTAACTAAAACAAGTTATAAACATAATTTAAATTTAGAAAGACTAGATTTTCTAATGAAATTAATCTCATTTTACAATCTAATTTTAGGCACAATTAAGATTAAAAAGACTAATGAAATTTATAAATTTTAAACACATTTCAAAAACAATTCAAATCTAAAGCAAACACAACAAATATTGATATTAATAAAAAGATTACAATATCAATTCATAATATCAATACTAATACAAAAGGAAAATACACTGAACTTTCAAACAAACACAACTAAAATGAAGATTGATACATGAAACATGTAGAAAATCAAAACCCAAATTTCTATTCTTCTAGAAGAGGAGGAGGAGGAACACCACCAAAGAAGTTGAAGAAGGAATTCATCAACATAACATTGGTATTAATTTCATGAACTTCATTCCTTATATTTCCATTTCCTGTTGCTGCTGCTGAAGTTGAGCATCAATTTGATCAAATCGTGATCAAAATGAGTCTCAAGTCTATCAAATCTCTCAATCAAATTCTGATAATTTGGTTGAGGTGCAGATGTTTGTGCTCCTTCTTCTTCTTCTTCAGAATCACTAGCATGTGATTTCCCTTTGTCCTCCTTGAAGATCGCTCTAAAAGAAGCATCGTTGTAGTAGAGCGGCTCTTCATACTCTTCATCAGGATGCACTAGATTGTATTTTTTTTCCAAAATAAAGGTAACTAAGTGACCTAATGCAATATTTCTTTTTCTTTTCTAATCAGCATGCCCAATTTTGGAAAGCCCATAAAGATAGTCTAAGATAAGTTGGGCTTCATCAATAGGTTTATTTTCCATAATAAAAAATGTCACAATAGAAAGAAGTGGAGTAATGTTGATTCTATCACCAGCTTTTGGAATAATAGACGATCTAAGAATGTGCTGGATGATTCGAGCATTTTTGGTCAGTCCAGAAACTCTAGCAATATGATCATTTAGGCTATTTCCTCTAATCACCCTATTGATTTCAAACCACTTGAAAGTGTTATTGTTCATAAGGGTGTGGGCTCTAAAACCTTCAGTTCTTAAGTTGAGAAAAGCACCTAAGTCATGCTTTGTGATTTTAACCTTTTGTTTAAAAACAAAAGAACTGACAGAAGAGTGGTCGGAGTTGAAACTCATATTTGCTAGGAAGTAAAGGAAGGTCTGTTTGTTCTAGAGGTGGATAAGAGTTGGGATAAATTCAAACTGAGTGGAAGCGAAAAGATGCATTACCTTAAAGTTTATCTCACTTTGGATCAAAATGCGAGATGGAGTGATTTTTGCAGAGGCAAATCGAGGAAAGGATTCTTCATTTGCTTTTGAAAGAAAGGTCTCGGAAGGATTCCTATGAGGTTTCTTCGCTAAAATCTTTTGACGCTTGCTAGAGGAGGCCATTGTTGATCTAGAAATTGAAAGGGATTGAAAGAGAAGTTTGGAAGTGTGATTGTTGAGTTAGAAAGCCATCTTATTTAAAGAAAACGATACGTTCGTCCTGGATGAAACTGTTCATCCCGGACAAAAATTATTGTTCGTATGGACGAAAAACTTTCATACAGACGATCTAATTCGTCGAAATTGTAACGGCTTTTCATAATCAACACAACTTACGATACATCCTTTCGTACAGACTTTTGACTTGACCGATCGTACAGACGACCACATGTTCGTCCAGACGATCACACTTGTGATCGTTTTAATGCCAGTTTTAAAACCGTCCCCTACATTGAACCACCATGTTTTCGTCCAGACGAACTCTAGGTTCGTACAGACGAAGTTCATTAAAAACTACCTTATCCACTCACCCATTTTATTGTTTTTCCGCACAGTTACTTAAAAATTTCATCCGGATGATCCAGGATCGTACAGACGAACTTAAAAACTGCACGAATCATTTTTAAAATCTGACAGTTTCACGCATTCTAACACATCGTCCCGTACGAAAAGTTTTTGTCCTGGACGATCTGCTTTCAAAATATTTTTTTTTGTATTTTTATCAAAGCAAATAAAAATAAACACACAAAACAAAATGAACAATGAAAATGTACAGTCTCTAAATAAAAAATCACTCAAAAACAAACAAAAATCACAAAATCACATAAAAATAAACTATGAAAACAAAACATCAATGTTGCAAAAACTTTTTATTTAAGCATTTAAATCAATCACACCAAGCCTTGTTCTTAATGCACTGAAAGTATCAAAGGCTAAAGGTTTTGTAAAAATGTCTGCAAGTTGATTTTTAGTAGAAATATGTGTAAGTTCAATTTCACCTTTTGAAACATGATCCCTTATGAAATGATGCCTTATGTCTATATGTTTTGTTCTTGAATGTTGAATAGGATTTTTAGAAATGCAAATAGCACTAGTGTTATTACAATAAATTGGAATAGTGCCTATTGTTAATCCTAAGTCAATCAACTGTTGTTTTAACCAAAGTACTTGTGCGACACAACTTCCTAATGCAATGTATTCAGCCTCTACAGTAGATATGGCAACTGAGTTTTGTTTTCTACTGGACCAAGACACTAAAGAATTTCTTATAAATTGACATGTTCCAGAAGTGCTTTTTCTATCCACCCTACAACCTGCAAAGTCAGAATCAGAATAACCAATTATTTTAAAGGAAGTACTAAACTTAGGATACCAAATTCCTAAGTTTTGAGTTCCTAACAGATATCTTAAAATCCTTTTCACTGGTGTCAAATGTGATTCTTTTTGATCTAATTGAAATCTAGCACACAAGCAAACACTAAACATGATATCGGGTCGGCTAGAAGTCAAGTAAAGTAAAGATCCAATTATCCCTCTAAATTTCTTTTGATCAACAGATTTTCCCTTAGGATCCTTATCCAACTGAACTGAGGAACTCATTGGTGTACTAACAGGTTTAGCATTGTCCATTTCATACTTTTTGAGGATGTCCTTAAGATATTTAGATTGACTAAGAAAAGTACCTTCCTCATTTTGCTTAATGCTAAAGCCTAGAAAGTAATTTAAATCTCCCATTAAACTCATTTCAAATTCACTACTCATTGTTTTAGAAAATTTATCACAAATATTTTTATTTGAAGATCCAAAAATGATATCATCCACATAAATTTGAACAATGAGTATGTCTTTTCCAAATTTCTTTAAAAAGAGTGTTGTATCTACACTTCCTTTTTCAAATGATCTTTTAAGTAAGAAAGTGCTCAACCTCTCATACCAAGTCCTAGGTGCCTGTTTCAATCCATATAATGCCTTTTTTAACTTAAAAACATGATTTGGGTATTTAGAATTTCAAATCCAGGTGGTTGTTCTACATAAACATCTTCTTCTATTACCCCATTTAAAAAGGCACTTTTAACATCCATTTGAAACAATTTAAATCCTTTAAAACAGACAAAGGCTAACAAAATCCTAATTGCTTCAAGTCTAGCTACAGGGGCAAAAGTCTCTTCAAAATCAATCCCTTCAATTTGATTATACCCCTTAGCAACTAATCTAGCCTTATTCCTAATGACTACTCATGAGTCATTCATTTTATTTTTGAATACCCACTTAGTTCCAACTACACTTTGATCCTTTGGCCTTGATGTTAATTCCCAAACTTTATTTCTTACAAATTGATTCAACTCTTCCTGCATGGCTAAAATCCAAAATTCATCTAATAATGCTTGATCAATATTAGTGGGTTCAATTGTTGAAATGAAGGCTGAATGATTGACTTCTTTCCTTAATCCATGCCTAGTCCTTACACCCTCACTAGGTTCACCAATTATCAACTCCTTTGGGTGGTTTTAGAAAATCTCAAATCTATAGGCAATGGGTTTTCTATCTCCAAACTTTCTTCCAATCCTTCTTCCAAATTTTCTTTCAAATTTATCTTTTCAATCTTTTGGGAGTTATCCTCAATCTCATCTTCTATAATTTTTGGCTTTTTAAAATTTCCAATTTCATCAAAAACAACATGTGTGGTCTCTTCAATTTTTAAAGTTCTTTTATTGAACACTTTAAAAGATTTTCCAACACTTGAGTATCCAACAAAAATTCCCTCATCTGATTTTGGATCAAATTTTCTTAAGGCAAATTTCTCATTATTATGAATGAACACCTTGCACCCAAAAACATACAAATGACTCAAATTTGGTGTTCTACCCTTTAACAATTCATAGGGTGTTTTATTTAATTTTGATCTCACATTCACCCTATTCAGAACATAACATGCAGTGCTAACCGCCTCAGCCCAAAAATATTTTGGAAGTGAATAATCTGCTAACATTGCTCGAGCGGCTTCTATTAGTGTTCTATTTTTCCTTTCGACTACCCCATTATGTTAAGGGGTTCTAGGTGCAGAAAAGTTGTGATCTATTCCATTTTCCTTACAAAAGTCCTCAAATTTTATAATTTCACACCCAAGTTTTCTTTGAATCCAAGTTGCAAAGTTTCTAAATTCCTCAAATGATTCACTCTTATGAAATAGAAATCTAACCCAAGTGAATCTAGTGTAATCATCTACAATCACAAATCCATATACCTTTCCTCCTAGACTTACTGTTCCAACTGGTCCAAAAAGATCCATATGCAAAATTTCCAAAGGTTTACTTGTTCTAAGATTCTTATTGGTTTGAAAAGAGGACTTCACTTGCTTACCTAATTGACATACATCACAAAGGTGGTCCTTAGTAAAGTCTAATTTTGGTATTCCTCTCAATAAATCTTTTTGGGTAATTCTCCTAAGATTTTTCATGCTAGAGTGACAAAGTCTCCTATGCCAAAGCCATGACTCATCATATACAATTTTCAAACAAAAAGCAGTAGGAGGATGAAAGCAATTCAAATCTAGCATATAGACATTGTTTACCCTTTTTCCATTTAAAACATCTTTACTATTAAGGCTTAATATGCAGCTAGTAGGAAAAAATTTGACACAATACCCTTTATCACATAGCTGACTAATACTTAACAAGTTATGCTTTAAGCCTTCTACCAATAGCACATTTTCAATGGAAAAATTCTTAATATTACCAATTATACCTAACCCAATCACCTTCCTTGTGGTGTTATCTCCAAGTGTAACCTTGCCTCCACTCCTGGCTTCTAGCGAAATGAATTGTGTAGAATCTCCAGTCATATGCTTTGAACATCCGCTATCTAGGTACCATATGCTCTCACAAGGCCTTGTGTGAGAGCCATCTTGCAAAAATATCAAATGTTAGACCTGGGAACCCAAACAAGTTTGGGTTCACCTTTTGGCAATTTATAAAAAGATGCATGTATGATATGTCTAGGGTTATGCATTTTAGGTTTCCACACCATATAATTTTTCATCCTCGAAGTACAAATGTGACCTATATGACCAATCAATCCACAAATATTGCATTTAACATTAGGAAAGGGTTTCCTAAGTCTTCTACCATTCATTTGATTTTTTAGGGATTGCATAAATTTAGGATACAAAATAGGATTAGTGAAATCTTCAAGTTTTGGAGGTATCCTATTATTCTCGAGAGTTTTTATCTTTAAAATATAATATGAATTCATATCTTTCAAGATCCGATTTGTATAATTTGATCTATAAAGTTTGCTCTCCGATTCATCCTTAAAAATTTTAAAATCTTTCTTAAGTTTTTCAAAGGATGATTTATAATATTCAAGGTTCTTATTCAAGTCATCAAACTCATCAAGTAATTTCATGTGGTTGTTATCAATTAAAGCATGATCATTCCTAAGGATTTCATATTTCTTTTTAAGATCTTCCAATTCTAAGTAAAGGCTAGCATGCAATTTCTTTGTCTTCCTATATGCTTCATGCATGTGTTCAGAAACTTCAAAAAGTTCATCATATGTTAAGTCACATACCTCTTCTTGATCTGAATGATCAAGTATGTCGGCCATTAAGCCCAAATTAGTGACTTCCTCTTCTTTTTCTGTCTCCGATGAATCTGAAGCTGAGTCCGACAAAAAGCTCTTTGGAACTTCTTTTTGCCCTTTTTCACAAATGGGTTCTCCTCTACTTTCTCCTTGCTAGGATTTGCTTTGAGTAATGGGCATTCAGTCTTTATATGTCCAGGTTTCCTGCATTCATAGCAAATAACTTCATTAGAAAATTTTGTATTTCTATTGAACTTACCTCTATTCCATTGTTGGCGTCTCTTTTGCTTCCTCTTCAAAAAGCTTCTAAATTGTCTAGTCATTAAAGCAATGTCATCTTCATCCTCAGGTTGTGAATTTTCATTTTCAGACTCTTCCACATTCAATGTTATATTCTTCTCCCTTCGTGGTTCACATGCATCAATCTTTCTTTGGCTAACTCCTTGCTCGTAAGCAATTAGCGATCCAAGAAGATTGTCAACGAAATATATGTTTAGATCTTTAGACTCTGTAATTGCAGTAATTTTAGCATCATAAGTAGTAGGCAAGCATCGCAAAATTTTATTAACCATTTCAGCATTAGTTAACTCTCTACCTAAAGCATGCAAAGAGGTGACAATTTGTGTAAATCTCGTGTACATTTCAGAAATTGATTCATTTGGTTTCATACGAAACAGTTCATAATCATGCAACAAGATATTAAGTCTAGATTGCTTGACCTCATTAGTCCCCTCATATGATATACAAAGTCTATCCCATATGTCCTTTCCACTTTTGCAAGTAGAAACCCGCATGTAATCTTCTGATTTTAAAGCACAAAAGAAACTATTCAAGCATTTAGCATTAAGTTGTGCTAAGTCACGTTCTTCTACAGTCCATTCAGTAACAGGTGTTTCAACTCTTACTCCATCAACTAATCTAGTTGGTTTTGAATACCCTTCCTGAACTAAAATCCACATGCGATAAACAAGTGACTGTAAAAATGTAGACATGCATGTTTTCCAAAAATCAAAAGGAATGTTTTCAAACAGTGGAGGTCTAGTAATAGAATAACCCTCAGGTGTATTTCTTTACCAAATGTAGCTATCTACATTAATCAAAAAGTAGTATAAACTTATGATTTTGAAACAAAGCTCTGATACTACATTTTGGAACTCGTTTAATAAGAATTAGGATGTTAAGCCTAATTAAATATCCCAAGGCTAACCAAGAGGGGGGGGGGGGGTGAATTGGTAATTAAAAATTTTAACCCTCTTTGAAAATTTAATGGAAACAAGACTTTAGTTTGTGAATTTTTCTAGAAAACTTTTTCAACCACAAAGTTTTAAACACAAAAAGTAAATAAGCAGCGGAAAATAAATGACACTAGATTTATAGTGGTTCGATCAAAATCAGACCTACATCCACTTCCCATAGGCACCCTCTGAGTATTGCACTAAAACCAATAGTGACTCTCCTTTAGCACCCACAACAAGGCGGAGAAGCCTTTACAAACTCTTTTCACCACTACCCAGTGCGGCAAAGAACCGTTCGTCCTTTCACACTATTCCCAGTGTTGGCAGAGTACCGTCGTCCTTTCACACCCTCTAAGTGTAGGCAGAGAACCCTTCGTCCTTTCACACTCTCCCAGTGTGGGCAGAGAACCCTCGGCTGTTCACACTTTCCAAGTGTCGGCAGAGAACCGGATCTTCTTCCAAGATCTTCTTTACAAGTCCAATCTAAAAGAAAAGAGAGAAGAGTGAAGTAATCTCAAACTTGAAAGTGGAAACACTTACCCTTAAGTACCAAGTGAAACCTTCACGCTCCAATAGCAAGAAATCTCCTTCAATTACTCTCTCACACTCTCTCCTTGACTCTCTTCTCAATAGGCACGAAGATCAATGACCAAAAAAGATTAAGTTGTAGTTTAGAATAGCCTATTTATAGAAGAGACAAGAAAAATCATCTAAAAATGGCAGATTTCAAGTTATCATGTTTAAGATCATCCCGTACGATTTAACATCGTCCCGGACGATTTTACTTAAAAGCCTTGAAACAAACCTGTTTGTATATTTGTACGAAATGATTTCGTACAAGCTGATCGTCCCGTACGAACCAAGTTCGTCCGGTACGAACAGTTATAACAAGGTTGGTTCCAAAAACTGCAGAATGAATATAGAAAAACTGTCCTAAGTTGGTTATATCGTCTGGACGAAAATAGGTTCGTCTGGACAAAATTTTAACAGAGAGCAAATCATCCTGAACGATAATTAATTTCGTCTGGACAAAATTCTTACAAAGAGCAAATAGTCCCGTACGATAATTAATTTCATCTCGGACGAATAGGACTTAGAAAATTTTTCTAGCCAGTTCCTATTCATTCCATGTGATCTTAATAGGAGATAACTGTCTGATCATCCCGTATGAACTTATATCATCCCGTACGATCAGTATAAAGTTTATATGATCTCCTTATGTGTGTGTGTGTATGTTTTTATTCACTCAATTACAATCACTCCCTTTCAATTAAAATGACATTTTTAAACTTCAAAATTCAAAAGAATTTCTTGCTGAATTTGATTTGAAGTCTTCATGTTTGAGAGTTTGATTCACCTAAAATGTTAGTACACACAAGAGCAAATATAAAACTTCTAAAAATTGTTAGGAGATAACTACACAAAAAACAATAATATTTGGAATCATCAAAATTATACAAGTTGCAAGAATGTAAAACATGCAAATAACAACTATTATTAACATTATAGGGGCTGAGAAATTATGTTATATTCCTATCTCTTTGCAAAATAATTCAAATCTTTCATTTTGAAACTCTCCACCATGATCGCTATGGATTATTGAGATTTCACATCCTAATTTTTGTTGAATCCATGTGGAGAATACCTTAAATTCCTCAAACGACTCATTTTTATGTGCTAGGAATCTTACCCAAGTAAATCTAGTGAAGTCGTCTACAATCATAAATCCATAGTTTTTCCCTCCTTGGCTGGCTGTGCTAACGGGTCCAAATAAGTTCATGTGTAGGATTTCTAATGGCGAAGAGGTGATCACATCTTTAATTGAATGAAAGGATAATTTGATTTGTTTTCCTAGTTGGCAAGCATCTCATAGATGGTCCTTAGTGAAGTCTATCTTAGGTACGCCTCTAACTAGGTTTTTCTAAGTGTTGTTTCTAAGTGATTTCATACTAGCATGGTATAGTCTCCTATGCCATAGCCATGAGTCATCTACTATTATTTTCAAACAAAACGAATTTGAACCATCAATGCAATCAAGGTCTAAAATGTAAACATTATTCATTCATTTTACTTCTAAAATAAGTTTATCATTTAAACTAATTAGGTATTTGTTAGAGAGAAATTTTATGTCAAAACCTTTGTCACATAATTGACTAATGCTAAATAAGTTATGCTTCAAACTATTAACTAATAAAACATTTTCAATTAAAAAATTCTTAGCATTACCAACAATACCTGAGCCTACCACTTTCCTGGTAGTGTTGTCTCCCAATATCACTTTGCCTCCGGTCTTGGTCTCCAGTAAAATGAACTTCTTCATATCTCCAATTATATGTCACGAGCAGCCACTATCCAGGTTCCACATGCTCTCACTAAGTCTTTTGTGAGAGCATCCCTACAATTTCATTCAAGGGTTAGATTTGGGAACCCAAGTGAGTTTGGGTTCCTCCTTATGCTTGCATAAATGAGATGTATGCATGCTATACTGTGATGGATGCAGTTTAGGTCTCCATACTAGATGTGTTCTACGGTGAATCGTGCATGTGCGGGCTACATGACCTAGCATACCCCAAGAGAAGCACCTAACACCGGGAAATGGGTTCACTAACCTATGTGGGTGGTGATGCCTCTTCCTAAAATTGTATGATGCATGATGTATTGGGGGTTTGCTAGATTGGGCTAATATGAGTGATGCATTTTCTCTGTCTAGTTCTTTGATTTTTTCTTTAAATGTGTTATTTTGATATTTCAATCCATCAACTTTCCATTTTAATAAATGCTCACTGTGATCTACTTCTAATACAAGTTTGTCTAGTATGTGAAAAGCCTCTTCTCGTTCAACATGAGTGATTTTCAAGGATTCATGTGCTTCTGTTAGTTCAATATGCTTCTTATTTAATGTATCATACTCATCAAGTAGGGACATATGATCTCTATCCAAATCAGAATTTTCTTTAACTATGTTATCATGCTTAGTTTGTAAAATACTAAAATCAATATTAAGACTAGCATGCATCTTTTTCAATTTTTTATACGAGTCATGAATTTTTTTAAAAATAAGTAATAAATCCTTGTATGAAATCTGATATACCTCGTCTTGATCCGTTTGATCAAGGTTATCGTTAGCCATTAGATACAAATTTGTTACCTCCTCCTCTGCTTCTTCTTATGATGATTCTGAGGCAGAGTCGGCCCTAAAAGCTTTTTGTGTCTTCATCTTTTCTTTCTTATACTTGGCTTTGTCCTCGCCTTTTTCCTTAGCAGGTTGGCTCTTTAGGTTTGGACAATCAGCTTGAAGGTGACCTGACTTCCAGGACTAAAAATAGATTGTATCAGATGAAACTTTATTAAACCTCAAGCTTTTACCTTTATTCCAGCTGTTTTGATGATGCCTTTGTTTTCTTTTCAAAAAGTTCTTGAACTTTCAAGCATCAAGGCTATGTCATCTTCTTCCTCTCCTGTAGAGCTTTTACTTTCTGAGTTGTTTGCTTTTAATGCCACCGTTCGCTCCTTCTTCTTTTCACGTGCATCACTTTGCCTTTGACTCACCCCTTGCTCATACGTAATAAGTGAACCAAGCAAGTTTTCAATAGAATAAACGTTTAGATCCTTAGATTCAGTGATGGAAGTAATTTTTGTATCGTAGGCACTAGGTAAGCATCTAAGAATTTTGTTAATTTTTTCAGAATTTAAAACTTCTCTACCTAATGCATGCAAGGATGTCACAATTTGGGTGAACCTAGTGTACATGTCAGATATTATTTCGCTAGGTTTCATACGGAATAGTTCATAATCATGCAATAGAATGTTAAGCCTAGACTATTTAACTTCACTAGTTCCTTCGTACGTGATACACAGTCTATCCCAAATCTCCTTACCAGTAGCACAGATAGAAACTCTCATATAATCCTCAGACTTTAAAGCACCAAAGAAACAATTTAAGCACTTCACATTCAATTGAGCTAATTCTCTATCC
Source organism: Dendrobium nobile (assembly GCA_022539455.1). NCBI lineage: Eukaryota > Viridiplantae > Streptophyta > Magnoliopsida > Asparagales > Orchidaceae > Dendrobium > Dendrobium nobile. The sequence continues at coordinate 46,052,595 of CM039721.1, forward strand.
TCATTAATCCATTCATTAAAAGGTACTTGAGTTTTCACTCGATTCAAAGTTTTAAAAGGTGCAATGTAACCATCATTGTCTAACATCCACATGTGGTAATTAATAGACTGTAAAAAAGTAGACATTCTAATTTTCCAGAATTCAAATGTGATATTTTCAAAAAGAGGTGGATGGGTTATTGAATTACCCTTCACGGTATTACAATTACCAGAATGCAACATAATCATTTTTCAAGGTTTTCTAAAACACTATTTTTGAAAACCCTGCTCTGATACTAATTGAAATTACTAGATGCGCCAAGAGGGGGCAAAAATCTCATTTCAATAAAAAAATCCTAAGCAAGAGTTCTAAAAAGTTTTTTATGTTTTTTAAATTTTTAACAAAAATTTAACTAATGTGGAAGCAAATATTTCAACACAAATAGAAACAAAGGATTCCACACATAATTTCACCAAGCAGTTATAATGAAAATGAAATGTAAGAAAAAGTAAAACGGTAAAGAAAAAATCACACCAGAGTTTTATAATGGTTCGGTCACTTGACCTACGTCCACTCCCCGGAGTACTCCACTTCAGGAATTTCACTACAAAATTATAGTTCTCCTTTTGTCCCCCTTGGCAAGGCAGAGAAGCCCTTACAAACCTCACTTTCACCAATCCGGCGTGGCGGAGTGCTAAGCGCTTTTCTCACCCTCCTGACGACGGCAGCGTGCCTTCTCATTTTTCTCCCTCCTGGAGAAGGAAGAGTACCTTAGAGGACACGAATGTAGAAGAGTCTCCCCCTAAGAAATCCTCCCACATGATCTTTCTGGGTCTTAGGAGGAGCAAAGTGCAGCAAGAACGGAGCAACTGTGTGATCTCCCTCACACTACTTCTCCCTTACCAAGGTCACCCTCTCCTTCCTCTCTCAAACCCTAAAATTTTCTCAAGAGCTCTCTCCCAAGGATTCTCTCTCTAACCATGTTCCCCTCTCTCTATCACTCCATCCAAATATAACTATTTTGATACTTAAAATGGGCTCCAAAATCCCTGAAATTTTCAAAGTAGCCATTACTATCGTACAATACGATTTACCATTATACAGTACGATTTGTGTAACAGGCTTCATTCTAGTACAAAGGTTTACGAACAGTTTAAAAACTTCTATATATAGTCGTACAGTACTATTTATAATCATACGGTATGATCATCAACTCTTCTGTTCGTACAAGTTGATAGACGGGAAATTCAAAACTCGTCTCTGTACATTGTAGGGTACGACGTAGTTCGTATAGTACGAATAGTTAAAATCAAGGCATCATCTAGGATGAAGTCTGGGATGATCAAAACTCATCTTTATACATCGTATGGTATGATATACATCGTAAAGTACGATTAGGCAAAAATAAGAAATCATCCAGGATGAAGTCCGGGATGATCAAAACTCATCTCTGTTCATCATATAGTACGAAAGTGTTCATACAGTATGAGTACAAATCAGTGATTAAAACCTTGATTTATTTTTCTAATCACACATTAATTTAAGTAAGTATTCAATATAAATCATATCGTACGAATTACTTTGTACAATATGAATAGCTAATAAATTTACTTAAGGGGTTTTTCCTGAGTTTTTCTATTTTGAGTACATCGGCCTGGACGATGTTCATATCGGCTGGGCCGATCCAACTAAAAATAAAAACCTAAAATTAGGGCATCCTGGTTAAGCAGCCGTAATTAAGCAAATCATCCTGAATGATCCTTGTATCGTCCAGGACGATAGGCTCAAATTAAAAAGAATCAGCTGCCATGATCAATTTAGGTATTCTTTATTTTAAAATATCGGCAAGGATGAACTCAACATCGGCCTGGATGATGCAGCATAATTATGACTAAATTAATCTGGCAATTATGGAAAGTAATTAAGGTTGATTGAAATGGTCACATCAGCCATCGGCCAGGCCGATCGCAGAATCGGCCAGGCCGATCGCAGAATCGGCCAGGCCGATCGCAGAATCGGCCAGGACGATGTCCTGGACGATTGACATCGGCCATACTCTGTTCAGGGCGATGTTAAGGATGATTGTACTCGGGTTTGAACTAATCGGCCAGGACGATATAACCAATTTTCTTCTGATCGTCCCAAATCGTCTCGGCTGATTGAGCTTACTTTGTACTGATCGGCTAGGATGATATTCCTATCGTCTTGGACGATAATGTTGGTTCTTGAAATTCTATTTAAAGGACCCAAATTTTCTCATGCATTAAGATCTTTTGCTGTTGTCTTGACCTAAGAAAACTTAGAGGAGAGGGAGAGAGAGGGAGAGAGAGAGAGAGAGGATTTTATGAGGGGGAGCTTGTGAGGGGGATTCGCAAGGATTGCTCCAAGCATTATTCCACTTCTTCTTCCACTAAAGTCTCTTGTCCTTGGAAGGGTTAGGAGAGGTGAGCTTTAGCAATTGATCAAGGTTCTCTGCCTGCTTCAAGAGGAAGAAAAAGGAGTCGAGGTTCTCTGTCTGCTTCAGAAGAAAGCAAAAGGAGTTGGGTTCTCTGCCTTGCCGGAGTTGGAAAAAATGAGGTTTTGTAAGGGCTTCTCCGCCTTGCTGTGGGAGCAAAAGGAGAGTCACTTTTGTTATGCAATACTCGGAGGGCACCTCCGGGGAGTGGACGTAGGTCGAGTTGACCGAACCACTATAAATCTCTGTGTTCTATTTCTACTGCTTCCATGTTTATTTATTTTTTTGCACTTTGATTTTTGTGGTGATTTGGTTTTAAGTTTTGTTGTGCTTTGCTTAAAGGATTTTTTTAAAATACCAATTCACCCCCCTCTTGGTTAGCCTTGGGCTAGTTCCTAAGGGCTTAACATCCCTAATGAACTTTCAGTACTAAGTGTTTTTTAGGGCAAGTAAAGGTGCCCCCAACATTTCTGTTCATGTCCTTAGTGCGTGCTTAAATTTTAAGTAAAATGACTATTCCGATCGAAAGAACTAATAAAAAATGATTTGTAGGGCATTAGTCGTGGTCCATTACAAGTGCATGCTTTTTGGGCTGGTGATATCATGATTAATGGCTTAGATCATGTCAATCCGTGGCCCCGTCCGACTACGGTTCCACCCTCGCAGCTGTTGGTTCATCCGGCTCGATCGTGGCCCTTCATTTTGAACTGCAGGATCATATCTCCTCCTTTGATCTTATTTGATCGAGATCAAACTACGGGACATGATTATAGCCGTCCGATCTAACCCCCATGGATCCTACAATCGCGATCTCCAGTTGATGTGGTTAAGTGGCTAACCACGTCCCGACACGTGCTTTGCCCGGGGGATGCGGCATAGAGGATGAGACACGCTACCGCTGCTATCCGTGTTCTGACCCAATGAGCCAGAGCTCGCCACGTTGGGGATAAGTTAGTGTGATCTAGGACCTTCCAAGTAGGGGACTTGGTTTTGGTCCTTCGGAGGCCTATCTTAGCTCATCAAAAGATCAGCGAGAAGTTTGAATCGACTTGAGAAGGACCCTTCGTTGTAGGACTATCTATGAAGGAGGCTCGTATCCGCTAGTGGTTTGTAAGGGAAACCACCCAATGTTACCTGTCAACGGGTGTTTCCTTAAGAAGTACTATGCTTGATGTAGCTCAAGTTTTCAATCAATAAAGTTTATGTTTTTCTTTTCTCATAAGTTCAAACCAGTCTAGTTATTTTCTTGCACCCTTTAATATTCAAACCCCTTTTATCTTCTCCTAAGGGATAGATTTCCCTTACCCCACTTAGAATTGTATTCTAGTGGTGGAGTACGCCCTTCATGGCACCATCCTAGTTCTCACCTTCTAGTGGTGGAGTATGCCCCCCCCCCCCCCCCCCGTGGCACAATCCTAGCTTTTATTTGTGTTCTAGTGGTGGAGAACGCCCTTCATGGCACCATCTTATTTCTCATCTTCTAGTGGTGGAGTACGCCCCCCCCCTCCGTGGCACCATCTTAGCTTTTACTTGTGTTCTAGTGGTGGAGTATGCCCTTCGTGGCACCATCACTGTTCTCGCCTTCTAGAGGGGGAGTATGCCCCATGTGGCACCATCATAGCTTTTGCTTGTGTTCTAGTGGTGGAGTATGCCCTTCGTGGCACCATCCTAGTTCTCACTTTCTAGTGGAGTATGCCCCTGTGGCACCATCTTAGATTATACCTGGGGATTAGTGGTGGAGTACGCCCTTCGTGGCACCTGTGAGTCTCTTAAAGGATTCTTTTTGTGGGGTTCGAATGCAAAGGGTATAATCGCACTATTCCATAGGTCAAAATGATTGTAGGCCTTTATACTCAACTTAAGAAGGCCAATGGAAGAGAAGATGGAGTCATACATACGATTAGCCATGGAAGATAGTGGCTTTTGCCTACGCACTTCGATGGATAATAATATGTATAACCCAAAATATCATGAGATTTCCCCCATTCGATACATCAGCTTTAATGGGGTTTATTTGATATGGGGATCAATTTACTACGGGAGCAAGCCCCCATATTTAATTACATCTTAGACCTCGATCTAAGAAAACTCTCGATTAAGGATGTAAGATTATCTTCTTAAATGGGTTTAGTGCAAAGGGGAAATTTCTAGGTTCTCCTAATCAAGGGGAAGAAAGCTTCAATTTGGTTTAATCATCATGCACGGCTCAATATCAACATCCGGTCGATCTAAAGAAGAGAAAACTGAAGAAAAAGACATAGTACCTCAAGCATGCATGAGAGAAAGATGGAGATAGTGTCATCTGTATGATGCAAATGGATGGGATTTACAACATCTAAAGAATAGAGAGCTTACCCACTATTAAGACGTACAGTGGTACACTTGTAACTCTAGCCTTAGATCCTAAATCTATAGAAGATGTAGTATTATACACACAATACTAATATCTATGACCTAACTAATGCAATCCAACGCAAGGGGACTTATAGCTTAAATCCCACAAGGGATCTAAGCAGCCTCGACCTGGATTTACCACCCTGCTCGGAAAGGGGTACCAGCAAAACTCCACCTAGCGTATCAAATCCATGTTGTTTAGTTTTATGAAAATACAAGAGTGGTGGGAGGCACAGAAGAAGAAATGGGTATCAAACCCGATTATGAATGGTACTATGCCATGCAAAGTGAACTATCCCTTTATGTTGCAAAAGAAAAAAGTCTATATGCTAACTCAAGGCTATGCAAGTGAGGATAAGGCCAATTATTTTTTTTGAAAGAAATGCAGAATTGCTTTAAAACTTAAAAAAAAAACAAGGAAGTTATTACAACTTATTCAAATCTAATGAATCAAATTCATCCTTCAAAATCTGAAAGAATGAAGGAGGAATTTCAATGTTTGTTAGATCATGCCAAATAAATCTTTTGCTTAAAGCAAAATAAGCACAACAATCCGCTAATTTATTACCATTTCTAGTAATAAAACCAAAAGAAACTTGATTAAAATCTTTAATGAAAGATAACTTATCTTCAATTATTTCTTCCTTCTTTAAATTCTTCAAAGCTTGTTGAAGAGTCTTGATGATATTGATGTTATCTCCTTCAATTATAACTCTTTGTGCTTCCACCATCCAATCTTGTATGACATCTTTTATCATGAATACCGCTTGTAGTTCCAAATTCTTGATATCCCAATGCACATATTAATTTCCAAATGCAAGTAACATCCTTCCTTTATCATCTCTACATACTCTAGCAGCTTTGGCAGAGTAATTACTGTTTAATGATGCATCCACATTAATTTTTATCCAACCGGGTGAGGAGGTCACCAAGAAGAATACAATTTATGCTGATTGACATCCCAGTTGTCCATTTGGATATTTATCGCCGGAGTTATAATAACCATAGATAAAGAATTGACTACAATATATAAATCTGATTCTTCTCTGCCTTCATGAATCAACAGATTTTTGCTTTTCCATGCAAGAAAAACTGTAGTGCAATAAATATTTACAATCAATGGATTCTTACTTGATAGCTTCTCCAATTCTTTTAAACAAACAGTAAAGCATTCAAATTGTGGTACTTGGAATCCCCACTTGTTGAGCCAAACAATAACCTTCTTCAATTTGCTACAGCTTCCAGCTATATGACTGTTATCTTCCTCTTTATCACATCCTCTCGGACATCTACTACAAGGAATCATTTTTCTGTGTAAAAGGAACGAGAAGCTTGGGATCGCCTCGTTATGCAGCCTCCACCAGAATAGCTCTACCCTTGGCCTAAGCTTTACTTTCTTCAACCATTTCAAGAATTCACAATTTGCATCATCTTTAAAAATTGAATCCTAAGAGATTACTTCCATAGAAAGACCAGTAGCTTTCCATTTCAATTCCATTTGATCTGATCCTTGGTCTTTATAGATAGGAGATTGTAAAATGAGTTCAATTAATTCCCTACAAAAGAACAGTTGTAGATGCTCCATGTTCCATTTGCCATCCAACAAAAAGAAGTTCATATTGTAATTGCTGATTTCAACGTTGCTTACAAAAGTTGTCCATTTGGATATACTTCTATCCAATATCCAAGCATCATCCATCTAGTTAATAGAATTCCCATTGAAGATTCTCCATCTCATAATATTTGTAAGATATTTAGCTCCAATACACAATATTTTCCAAGTGGAAGAGATCCCTTTCTTCCCCTAATTCTTCCATAAATTATCTCCATATTTAGCTTTAAGGATAATATTGAGTAAGGAATCCGGCTTCATATAGAAATCCCATGCAAACTTGGCCCTTAGACATCCCACTTTATGAACAACTGAAAAAAGATCTCTCCCTCCTTTTTGTTTTCGTTTGCATAGCTTCTTCCAAGAAACATAATGAAATCCCAAATCTCCATTCTTCTTATTCCACAAGAATGCTCTACACATTTTTTCAAACTCCTTTAAGATCCCCAAAGGCACCAAGGATATTGTTGATAAGAAAATTGGAAGAGAGAAGAAAGCTGATTTTAACAAGACCATTTTACCTTCCAATGAGATAAAATTCTTTCCCCAAATATTTAGCTATTCAAAGCAACTTCCATGAGTTTGCTGAAGTCTGATATAACCACCCTCCTTAATGCAAGCTTTATGCCAAGATAGTTCATTTCTTTAACAGAACTGAACTTCAATTCATTTTCAATTTCTTTCTTTCTCCTTTGGGTCACTGTTTTACCGAACACCATCAAAGATTTTTTGAAATTCACCAATTGATCGGTCCATTTGCTGTAGTTATTCAAAATATTTTTAGCTCTTTTGATCTTCTTCAAGTTGGTTTTAGAGAAAACTAGAATATCATTTGCATAAAGTAAATGAGACACTCTCGGTGCTTTAGAAACAATTTGAATAACCATTACCTCCTGTCAAAATTTCTTCCATAGAAGTTGGATTTTCAAACGAGCAAAGCAACCATCCAATGTATAAACCCATTATATGAAACTTTCCAAATCTGCTCCATTGCTTTCTAAGTTCAATACATACTGAAGAAAACTGTATGTTATCACCAAATATTTTCACCATAAGAGCACATTGAAGTTTTTTGCATTGGAAATTTCATTTTCTGCGTGAAGCTGAACAGTTCTTCCATCTTCAGATAGAAAGGATCCCAGATTTAAATTATCCACCCTTATGCTTTGTTTCTTTGTCCATGTAGAAGATTCTTCCTTTTTGTTAGAATCATCATTGGAAATACTGATACCTTTATCCAAGTTTTCCTGTATATCCAGCAACAGAGGAAAATCTTCAATCACCTTGTTTACATTAGCTTTTTTGTTTTCCACCGAGCCTGAATCAACAATTTTGCATGAAATTGGTGAAGTTGGGAGAGATGTTGATTTAAATCCTCTAATAGGATTGCTCTTCTTTCCAGCCGACGTGGAAGCTTCCACATTTATATTCTCCATCATCTCTTTGAACCCAACTGCTGGTTTAAATTTCTTCAGGCTAAGAAATTCTTCTTTTTTGATGGCCTCCTTGCCTTTTCCAAACACCACTGGCACAACTCTGTTGTTCAACATTCCTCCTTCTTTGATTAACAATGGCTTCTCCTTGAATTGATTATTGATTGTTGTAGCAGTCCTCTATCCTCTATTAAAAACCTCTGAAGAAGGTCGTACCAGAGCATTGAGACCTCTACGGATATTCGCTCAGGTTTCAGACGATGCCAGGCGCTTCCCCTCCATCACCGCCAGCAAGTTCCGCTGACAAGGCGACGGAGAATGACCATCCAAAATAGCCGTGAAATCCACGGAAGACAAAAAAAATTTGAAAAAATAATGAATTTTTTCAAATTCTCAGAGTTTCTCTCACTAGCACTTTCTCTCAAGTGTCTAGTATCCATTTCCTGATGAAGCAAAAGGAGAGTATTTGAAATCCTAGGGTAGGGCCAATTAAGATTGGCCAATAGTCAATGCGAAGTGAGCAAGGCTTACTTATTGTAATTTTAAAAAGTGAACCTTTAAAGGAGTCATGCATTAATATTATTTTTTTTTTAAAAAATGATTGATTTCAATCCTATGTTCAATTTTTATCTTTTTTAAATAAATTTTAACTTTGTAGAAAATTTAACATCCTAAAGAGCCTAACATTGACTCCGTCTGAGCCACACCCAAATAAAGCAATTTAAGAAACCTAGGAAAAAACATGCAGTTCTAATGTGCAAGAAAAATAAACACATCATCACATCAATAATATTAATCATAATATCTAAAAGTCCATGGCAAGTGCCACTTATTATATAACCCAAGAAGTACTGAAAAGTGGAGGTGGCCGGGCTCCACCGACAACAACCCAAATTCTATCTCTATGAAATGACGCAAGTCTTAGAAATGAGGTATTTTTATCTTTATCTTCTTTGCTTCCAAGCTCCTTATGTTGCACCCTCCAATAGGATATCCAAATGAGAAGAAATTCCCTATAAAGGGTTTTGTTTTTGCTTTGGATCCCTAACATAATAAAAATACCTAATTTAAAAGCTTTCACAACCCTTTAAATCAAATTACAATTTATATAAAAAAAAAAATTATTGCGGATCTATGGTTTATGATTTTGATGATAGCAAGCATTCCTTATTTCTCTACGATTACCTTATGTGCTAACATTTCAGGTCCACACGATCAGACTGCAATCTGGAACCAGCTCAAGATTGGGTAGACTAGGTCTGTGTCAGTTTGTAATCTTTTTCCTTTCTTGAGTCTGTTGTGTTTGGTGTGGCATCTGATGATTTGTAATTTGGAAGTTTTTCTGTTGTGCCCTAAAAGATTTCTATTTTTGGTAACATTGTCCGGGACAATATTTATATCGTCCTGGACGATCTGACAAAAGTAGAAACCCTAATTAGGGCATCCTCTTTAAAGCAGCCGTCTTTATGCAAAACACATCATCCTGGATGATTTTGTATCGGCCAGGACGATCGGCTCAATTCAGCAAGAATCTGCTGCAAGATTTACTTAAGAAATTCTAATTTTTGGATATCATCCTAGTATATCGGCCTGGATTATAAAATATCGTCCAGGACGATCCAGGACAATTTTTCCAAAATTTCTCAAGCAGTTTTGGAAAGCAATTAATGGGGATTTTGTCCAGGCCGATCGCAAGATCATTCAGGACGATTAGACATCGTCCAGCTTCATTTCAAGGCGATATTCAGGACGATTTTCCTCATATTTGAACTAATCGGCCAGGACGATATTCCTATCATCCTGGATGATAATGTCGGCAACTTGTATTAATGAACTCATTTTGAGAGCTTCTATTTAAGCTATGGCATGGCACTTTGTAAGCGTCTTTGTCAGCCATTGGAGCTTCGTCCTTGTGGGGGAGACTTAAAGAGAAAGCTTGAAAGGGAGAGAGGAAAGGGTGGAGTTTGAGAGGGAGAAGATCCTGTGAGGGGGAGGAACTCAAGGGAGTGTGGTGGGGGATCCACACAGTTGCTCCGGCAAACTCGCACCTTAGTACCATCAAATTCAAGGCTTGTCTCGAGGTATGTTCACCAAAGAAGAAGATCTCTTTGGTGTCAAAGGACCTGGCGACTCCGCCGCACCGGGGAAGGTGGAAGTGATTTTGTAAGGGCTTCTCCGCCTAGCTGTGTGGGCTAAAGGAGAGACACTTTTGTAGTGCAATACTTGGAGGGTGCCTCCAAGGAGTGGACGTAGGTCAAGGTTTGATCAAACTACTATAAATCTAGTGTGTTCTTTTCTTATTATTGCTTTTGCATTTATTTTTCTTCCGCACTTTAATTGTGGTGATTGTGGTTAGAGTTTTATCTTTGGTTTTAAAGTTTTTCAATTCATCACTCTTCTTAATTAGCTTTGGGACTAAGTTCATAGGGCTTAACATCCCCAACGAACTTTCAAAAATTACATTGATCCCCTATAAAAATACTTATTAGTGCAATTATAATAGGAATCACACGTCATTCAGAACCTAGTCCTTAGCGCCATATTCCAAAGGGGCTTTTAGCATTCCTCGCGGTACCTATTAAAGAGCATATTTATAATGACAATATTTTTTATATTGCCCTTTAGGAACATGACCACCTGCAGAAGATGTTTCTATAAAATCTAACCACTTAAGGGCTAGTGCCCACTAATTAATCAAAAGGGAAAGAAAATAACCAAAGAAAATAAACCAAGCCAAACAATCATCACATCATCACATATGCAAAATATAAAAGAAAGAAAATGTAAAAGGTTATCCTAGCTACACCCTACCCTAGGATGCCTATAAAAAGTATCCTATCCAGTACCTAAGTGTGTGAAAAAATGTGTACCTAACTACCCCAAATTAGGTGAGTGGTTTGAGTTACAAGTTCTAATTCTTATTGTTTAATTTATTAACCCTCAAGTTTCTATTTAAGTGCTTAGTCATTTAGGATGAGTTATTTAAAGCTTGATCTTAGGATTAAATTTTGAGTTAAAAAATTATAAAGAGCCTAAAGGTTTAGGCCCTAAATTATACTAAGATTATAAAGAATTGAGGGGCAAATGGCCCATCCTCAATCCTACTCCTAATCAAGGCCGAAATTATTAGAAGGTGACAAGGGTTGGTTTGTCGTTCTCTTGGTAATAATCTAAGACCCGAGGAATGGCTAAAGGTGACACCACTACGATGGGCCTACTACCCACCATGAAAAGAAAATCCTATGCTTCCTATGTCTAAGGTAAATTTGTTTTTTAAAGGCTGAAATGAGAGTGGAATGACACACTATCTATAGAAATGTATATGGGTTCTACCTAACCTAAGTTTTAGCACTGGGTGATTAAGGTAGTTGGTTTTGATTCCTAAAGATGGCTTTAATTTTCTTTAAGAGGGGACAACTTATATAGACCTTTGTATTTTTTTTAACCAATGCACAAAGGTGAATATAAATTTTATAAGGGTTAAGGCACTAAAGGATGACTTAAAATTTATTTGCTTCTCCAACAAGTTCATTTTGGTTTGCTTATAATTAGGAGACTTTAATTAAAGTTTAAATATTTGTGTTTTAATGTTTTGTTAAAAAGAAGAAAGTTGGTTGAGAGGATTTTAATGATCTTAATTTAGTTTCATCTTAATTAATGTAGGTTATCATATTAGGAGTAAGCGAGAGGTGTATTTTACATATTTTAAGATTCTACTTGAGTAATTAATAATTTTTAATATATACATTAGTTAAGGGAATTTTAGAGATTGTGGATTAATTAATGAACTTTAGAAGTTGTATTTGGTTTATAAATTCGATTAGAGGCTTGTATGTTGGTTATATTTTATTAGCAACTTTTAGTACTTAATGTTTACAATTAATATACACTTCTTTTATATTTGAATTAATTTAGGTATAAGTTGTAAGATTTAGTTTGTTGATAACTTATTACCACTTATTTAAGTTAAGCGATCATTATCCTTGTCAAATCAGGGCCATGAGGTTTATTTCACCCTCCTTGGGGCTAAGTTAATAGCCTCGTAGGCCCGGGTTGCCAAGTAATCATCTAGTTATTAAGCTTAATGTTTATTGTTTAATGAATTTTATTGAAAGATTATCATTATGATTAGTTCATTAATGATTTAAAATTAATTATGAATTTATTAGTGTATTTATTAGTTAGTCTTGTAGCTTATAGGGGTCATTTTATGTCATTGTTGGAGCAAATAAAAATCATGACATAGGTTCTACATTAGGCTCAAATAGTAACTAAATACACTAATAGTCAAAGGGTGTGAGAAGTAAAGAGAGAAGCTCCACAATTTTAGGAAGAATTTGGAAGAAGATCTTGAAGAATTTGTGTGGCATTGTTGGAGATGGAAGATGGTGGCCGGTCATCCAATGATGACCGGAACACCAAAAATTCGCTATCTACCGCGAGTCCATTCATGTTGGATTCAAAAGGTAGATTCTCCTTCAATCGAATCTCTTCTTTCCGGATTTTGGAATCCCCTCTTGTCATTAAAGAGGGAGGCTTAAAGGCTAGTAAAAAACCATTGCCGATTTTAGGCAAAGGGAAGGAAATTATTTTGGTATTGGATATGCCTAAACCTTTGAAGGCTTCCATTGGTGGAGCAAATGACATGGAAGCATCTTCTTCAAAAGGGAGTTTTGCTGAAATTTTGAAGAAGGACATGGTTATTCCAATTACTTCTCCAAAATTGGATAACCCTAATGTGTGGACTAAAAAACCTCACATTAAAATTAAATTAAGTGAAATTCTTGATAATTTGGGAGATGAAAATGTTGTCATTTTGGACAAGGAAAAGGAATTATCTAATGTTCAAATCTTGAACAATTCCTTGGTCGTTAAAATTCTTAGAAAATTTTTTCCTTTTTTTAAGTGTTCATTTGAATTAAGAAAGCAATGGTCTAAATTTGGTAGTTTTCATATTACATTGCTTGGCCTTGATTGGCTCCTTTGTTCATTTCAAAATCATGAAGCCATGGAGGAAGTCCTTAATAGGGGACCATGGCTAGTAGGGGGTTTTGTGGTTGGCTTAGACATTTGGTCTCCAACCTTGTCTTTTTTTTTTTTTTTGAAGATTGCAAAGATGCATTAAAGACTAAAAGGAAAAAGATACAACAAGTTCAAAGAAAAGCAGCCTCAAAATCCTTCTTCAAAAGACATAATAGGGAAGAAGGAATATCGGCAGAAGAAATAGAATCAAAAAAGAAATCGTTCTTCAATGCAAGAGTTGCGCATAAGTCAGCAACTTTATTACCATTCCTATTAGTATGTTGAAAAATCACCTTATTGAAGTCATGTAAGAAGTAGAGCTTCTCGGTGTCTTGACCAGCAGCGGCATTCTTCACGACAGAGTTATGTAAAAAATTGATAAAATTGTAGTTATCTCCCTCTATAATCAGTCCTTTACAGTTAAGTTTCCAATCCTGGATGTAATCTTTCAGAGCGTAGACTGCTTCCAATTCTAGTTGATTGATATCCCAATGTAATCTCTTCTTCCCAAATGCAAGTAGTAAATTTCCTTTAGAATCCCTTGCTGCACCGCCAATACTTGCTAAGCTAGAGTTCAGGAGTGATGCATCAACGTTAAATTTGATCCAATCTAGTGGTGGGGGATGCCAAGTAGTATCGGACTCCCTTAGGAGGTTAACATCCCAGTTAACTAGAAATTGGAACTTGTTAGTGGCAGCAAAGATCACATTTGCAGCAATCACAGAAACAGGGGAAGCCAGATTGCAATGCTTCTTGTCATTTTTGCGGTTCCAGGAGTAATAAACTGCCGTGCAGTAAAGCCTAACAGTATCAGGTCTTTTACAGGAAAGCATTTTAAGAAGTTGGAAGCAATCATGAAGAGAGCTAAATAATGGAATGTAGAATCCCCAAGCTCTCAGTTTATTCAAAATCTCAATTAGAGACTTACAGCGAATTAAGATATGTTCGCTGGTTTCGGTATCCAGACAACCATAAGCACAAAGATCATTAGTAGTTAGCCTTCTATATTTCAAAAACTCATTCGTTGGAATGGCAAATATGCTCAAACGCCACCAAAAAAGCTCAACCCTTGGCTTAAGCTTCAACTTACGTAGCCAAATAGCAAAGCCATGATCTTCAAAGGTATTCTGAAATTTAATCACTTCAGCATATGCCAATGAAGTGATTGATTTGCCTGAATGTTGGTAAAGAAGCTCCATACTGTCATTGTCATCATTCTGGATGATACAATGTGTAACAATGAGTTTGACTAAATCTGGATTGAATTAGCGGTTGAGTTCAGAATAATTCCAAAGACTGTCCTTAAGAAAATTCTGCAATGTAAGATTTTCCAAACCAATACAATCAGCTAGCATTGGCCATTTATTAAAATTCTTGTCTAGAAGCCAAGTATCATCCATCACGTTAATGTTAGCACCATTGGCAATTTTCCATCTAATGATAGACTTGAGGAATGAAACTCCATTGGCAATAATAGATCTGGCAGCAGAATGTCCCTGTTTTGCCTTACCATTCCAAATATCCGTAGCTTGTTTGCCAGTCAAGCATTTGAACAAAAGAGAGGAAGGATTTTGATAAAATCTCCAGGCTAAGCGGGCACGTAAAGGTCCAACTCTTTTAACTGAGGAATGCATACCCAGTCCTCCACGATTTCTCGGTGTGCACAAGTCATCCCAAGCGAAGTAATGTAGTCCCTTGTTATCTTTATTCTGATGCCAAATGAAGTCGCGACAGATGCGGTCCAAATCATAAAGAATTTTCTTTGGGATTAAAGAGTGAGTAGAGACAAAGGTAGGAAGCGATAGCAGTGATGATTTTGCTAGAATTATTCTACCAGCCATAGAGAGGAACTGAGCTCCCCAAGAGTTGAGTTTATCTAAAGCATGATCAATGACAAATTGAAAGTCATTCTTAGTCAGCCTTCTCAAAGCAATTTTAATGCCAAGATAGTGAAATTCCTTGACAATCTTAAATCCAGTTTTTTTACCAATCTTACGTTTCATAGATTGGTTAGTAGAACTCCCAAAAATAATCTGTGATTTGCTCTGGTTTACACCTTGCCCAGTCCATCCGCAATATTCTTTGATTAAATTCATCATTACACGGAGCTGAGAGACGGAGGATTTTCCAAACAACAAAACATCATCAGCATAAAGTAAATGAGTAATTTTAGGAGCTCTATTGGACGTATGGATGCCAATTTGAAGACCTCTTTGCTGAATTAAGCTAGACAGAAGCTGAGAGCACATAATAAAAAGGTAAGGCGACATGGGACAACCTTGTCTAAAGCCACTCTTGGCTTCAATCCATCTCGTTCCTTTACCATTCAGGAGAATAGAGAACCGAACTCCTGTGACACATTCTAGAATGAGGTTGGAGAAACTTTCCGGGAAACCAAACCAGTGAAGGACATTCTCCAATGTCTTCCAACACATACTGTCAAAAGCTTGAGCCATATCAAGCTTGATCGCCATTAAACCTTTCTTATTTTTTGAGATCCTGAATTTATTAAAAATTTCAAGAGCCAAGAGGCAGTGATCTGACATAGATCTACCCGGAACATAAGCAACTTGCTCCTCGGTGATGAGTTTAGGAATGAAGATTTTAAGTCTATTAACTATCATAGAAGTAGCAATTTTGTAGATAGTTTGACAAAGACTTATAGGACGAAAATTGGAAGGAGTTACCGGATTATTGATCTTAGGAATAAGAACAATCAAGGTGTCTTTCCAAGCTCCGTTCATGCGTCCAGTGGTGAAAAAATGATTGATAGCTCTCCAAGTAGTATCTTTGATAATATCCCAATAAAATTTGAAGAACGAAGAAGTTGAGCCATCTAACCCCGGAGATTTGTTTGAGCCAAGCTGGGAGACGGCATTGAAGAATTCAGTTTCAGAAAAACCTGAAATAAGGCGATCAATATCAGGAATATCAAGTTTCTGTTTGTGATCAATATCAGGCCAGTTCTGGATATTACAGCTTCTTGGCTTCCACTTGTCTTCAAAGAACTTTAAAAAAACTGATTCAATTCTGTCCAAATCATCCACCGTGGTATTGTTCTCATCCTTAATTTGTCTGATCACCTTGCCATTCTTCCTAGCTGTCGCATAGGTATGATAAAATCTAGAGTTAGTATCACCATCTTCATTCCATTTGGCTTTGGCGCGCTGGTTCCACCAAGTTGAGAGTCTCACTAGAGTGACGTTATACTCTCTAACTTTACTGCAGAGCGTGTCAAGATCTTCAGGATTGAGACCACCCGCTTCATCTTCTTGCAATTGCAATTTGAGAATATCATTCTGCAGTTCATCTTTTAGCTGATTTAAGCTTTTGCACTTGTTTCTATTCCAGAAAAAAGGGATTTCAAGGTTCTCTTGATTTTTATGTTGAGGATCTCAGAGTCATCACCGTAGTCATGCTTGTTCCATACTTTAGCAACAATGCTTTTAGTAGCAGGATAGGATCTCCATGTATCTTCAAATCTGAAGGTTTTAGGATGCGAATACTTAGTGTCATCCAGCTTAAAAGCAACTGGACAGTGGTCTGAAGCAATTCGTGGAAGGTGCTTGGCATATGCAGATGGAACCAACTGTAAGGCAGGTGAATTTAATAAACAGAGATCAAGCGGTTCCCAAATTCTAGTAATCCCGTGCTTATTATTGCACCAAGTGTATTTAGGACCAACAATGCATAAGTCATGAAGGTCTTGATTAACCATAAAAGTTTTCATTTCTTCGGTTCCTTTAGTCAATTTAAATCGTTTACCACCTCTTTTGTCTTCAGCTGAAAGGAGGCAGTTGATGTCACCTCCCATAATCGTGGGTACATCAGTAATCATAACCTTGTCAAGACAATTCCAAAGATCACGTCTGAATTGAAAGTCCTTATGACCATACACCATGGCAACATGCCAGATGCCCTTGTTTGGTGTAGTCAAAGCGCCGAAGACAACCTGTGAGGTATGTTCAATCACTGTAAAGCTAGCCAAATTGCTATCCCACATAATCATAATACCTTATGCAGTGCCAACTGCAGGTTGGTGAAAGAAATCCCAGCTATTGCCAATGATATGACCAACATCAGTCTTATTAATCATGGAGACTTTGGTTTCAGCCAAACCAACAAAGAAAATTGAATTATCTCTAATCACTTCTCTAAGGTAGAGGGCAGTCTCTTTCTTCTTGACCCCTCTACAGTTTCAGAAGATTAAGGAGGACATTGATTAACCAGAGGGGAAGAGTCCCCGCCTTTCTTTCTGAGTTTCCCTTCCACCTTTCTCTTTCTAGATATGGGTTCAATGGGACCCAAGAATTTTAATTGAGGCTTGGCTTTCTGTTTTACTGATTTTGAAATTGAAACTTCAACAATTCCTTCAGCATTATTGTCGATGGGTACCTCAGCCGACAAAAGAGTATCAGAATCATTCTGATCAATTCCGGAACAGTCCAGTGTCTTCAGGCAGTTGGGAATGCTGATGGGATCAGTTGCTTGATCAGTAACACTAGAAAACAAGTGAGTTTCGTTTTTCCCAGCTATAACTTTATCCAGATCAGAAAAAGATTGCCTTCCCGATTTTTCATCAGTGTTGGAGTCAGTTATATCATCAAGAATTCCAAAACTATTTGAAACTTGTAATTCTGCTACAGGGGCAGTTTTAGGTGGAAGAGGGGGATTGAAATCCTGCCAGTTGTTTCAATAATATTATCCAGAATGTCAGAACTCCTGGTTAATTTCAAATCCGTGCAAGCTGCAATACTCTGATGTGGGAGATCATCAGTTTTGTTTAGAAAAGAGTTGTCTGGATCAAGATGGTTAGTATTGCCAGAAGTGCCCGCAGTCTTCTCATCATTTCTAAAAGAAGTTCCACGGTTCCTCAACTGTCTCGATCTCTTCTTGAATTTGACGTGCATCCAAGGTCCATAGTCACTTTGATCAGCTTGGTGGGACTCTTCATTTGTAACTTCAGCCGGTGATTTACTGGTTCCAGTTGCACTGAGAAGGTCTAGGCAAACCAAATTCAGATGCCCAATTTTAGCACAATTGTAGCAGAATGAGGACAATTTTTCATATTCAACTTTTTGAAAAAATCTTCCACCTAAGCCGTCAACCCATATACCCGAAGGTAATTTGTTTTCAAGATTTATACGCACACATACCCTTGCGAATTCCATTTTGCTCCAGCTAAAGGAATTACCATCAAAGAACAATGGTGTGCCAATTCTTGAAGCTATCATGGCTATGTTGGTTTCATCCCAACAATGCAAAGGCAAGTGAGGGAAGCAAATCCAGACAGGTGCTGTTAAACCTTTCAAAGAGAGCGGCGAAAAAGATGGTGACCATTTATCAAGCCCAATTATGTGTCCACCAATGTACCAAGGTCCTCCGCTTAAGACTTCCATAGCAGTGGTGGTCTTAAAAGAACATAGAATCCAATTCATCCCTAAGGAAGTGAGATGCAAGTTGCCAAACCTATTCCATTGTTTGCGTAGCTCAATACTGCAAGTAGAGAAAGGAATATTCTTTCCAAGAACCTTCAGCACAATAGAATTCTGAAGAATTTTAGAATTGGTGATTTCCAATTCGGTGTTAAGTTTGACTGCTAACCCGTCTGAGGACATGACGGTGGAATTGGTATCAAAATTGATCTTGATGCGTTGAGGTCTTGACCAAGCGTTGATAAAAGAAGTTTTTGGGTTCTTCATATCTTCAACATGCTTATCGCCCAATGAAACAGTATCACCCGGGTTTGTAGAATTCCGGGAAACAAGGATATCTCGATCTAGAGTCCCAAAAATTAAATTTGAAGAATCAGGGAGATCTTCAATACTATTAGCATCATTACCTCTAAGGACAGAAGATGAAGGATCTAATAAACCCTTTCCCTTCAAATCAGACGTTGGTGAGAATTGCGAATCAAGTCGTTCTTTAGGAACATGAAGAGCTGATCTTGAAGTTAGCGTTTCGGTGATGTTCGTCGATTGCTCCAGGGGCAGACGATCAATAGAGCTTGGTAGAACCACGGGAAAATTCAGATCAGGAGGATCTGAAGGCCGACGGCAAGAGGCTGCCATGGCCGGAGGCGAGACAAAAACCCGCGAAAATAGAGAATTCAAACTTTCTCTCTCTAGAATAAAAAAATGAGAGCTTCTCCTCAGATAAGACTTTTTTCGGCTATTGTCGCAACTCTACACTAAGAAAATTGAAGTGATTTCTAGTCTCCAACCTTGTCTCCTTATTATTTGAATGGAATTTTTTCTCCAATTTGGGTTCGTCTTCCACATTTGCCTTTACATTGTTGGGATGAATCCAATATCACTAGAATTGTTTCTAGGATTGGAACTCTTCTTTTTTTGGATGGTAATATGTTTAGATGGGGGAGGAGAGAATATGCTAGAGCTTGCATCCGAGTCAATTTGGATTCTAAACTCCCTGCTGGAATTTGGGTAGATGGGGTCCATGGAAGATTTTTTCAAAAATTTGAGTATGAAAATCTATCTTCTATTTGCTTTAAATGTGGGAAAATCGGACATATTGATTCTATGTGTCCTAATTCATCACAGAATCAAAATCCTATTGTCAAAGAGATCCTCAATAATTCATTTCATCCTGATAATACATTGGGACCTTGGATACACGTGAAGCTCAAAAATAAGAGAAGATCTTTTCCAGATTTCAAAAAGGTTTCAACCATGGATAAACCAAAAGCTGTTGGTGTTATTGCCATGGTAGATGTTGAAGATGAATGGAAAACAGATTCTTCTGTTTCGAAAATTCAAATGGCTACTGAAAACATGGTAGAAGATGAAAAAAAAAATCTCAACAACAATTTGAATTCAAATTATGAATTCAAAATTCCGGAATTTGTGGATGAAAGAGTGGAAGTTAGAGCTGGAGCTGTTGCTGAAAATCAGGATAATATGGATCAACCCGTCAATGAAAACTGCTCCATTTTGGGATTTCAAAATTCAAAATTTGAAATCCCACATATCATGGAGGTAGTTAAGGTTGTTGAGGAGTTTATTCCAGATTTTTCTATATCAAATACAAATGGACTAAATGATGTTAGTCCAACGTGTATGCCTAAATTAGTTGAGGATTTGAACATTCAAAACCCACAAAAGATGGAGGCAGTCAGGGAGAAGGTTGAGAAAGAACAAATTTTGGTTTTTACTACTTCTAAGGCTACAAATAATTCTGATGAAAAGAAGGAAATTCAAATTTCAGATTTGACTCCTACAAAGGCCACCGAAATTCCTAAAGTTGCTGATTTTTTGGGAGCTAAAAAAACAAATTTTGAAACATTATCTACTTTGGCGGCTGATGTTAGTATAAATGGTAAATATACTAATATCATTGATTCTTCTTCTCTTCCATCAGCTGTTAGCTTGAATTTTAATAAAACTATTCTTAAGAAAGATAAAAACGTTTTTAAGAAGAATGTTTCACCCGGTTCAAAGCATGTTTTATTCAAAGAACTTCAAGCATTGGGTCCGGTGAAAGAATTACCTAGAAGGAAAATGGCTGAACACAAGGAGAAGAACGTTTTGAACGGTTCTTCTTCCTTTTTATCCCATTAATATGAAGAAGGATTCGTCAGTGGATAGCAACAAAAGAGAGATACTTTTGAAGATGGAACACAAGGTCTTAAAGTTTGGCATAGTTTTACCAAAGTTTTGGAATTTATCATTGATATGTATTTTCATTATTTGTTTTTATTTCCTTTCCCTTACTTTAATTTATTATTTTAAATTTTGCTTAATTGTTTATGAGGTCTTTACTATTTCTTATTCTCTAACTGGATGGGAACTCTGGGATACTAATCAACCCTCGGGTTGTTTAATATTTTGGTATCCTCTGCATCTCAACAGTTTCAAAATAGGTTATAGTGGACTTCATTACAATTATAATAAGTTTAAAATAACAAATTTATGTTTTAATAAGATACTTTTTCATGTTGAAAAAGATATCATTAGCTTCTTTTGTCTAGTTTGTATTAGGTTAACTACTTTTTCTTCTTAAATGCAATTTTTGCATCTTCTCAAAAAAAAAAAAAAAAAAAAAAAAAAAAAAAAAAAACAAAAAACAAAGGGGTTGAAATCATGAATCTAATCAAAAGAGACAACCTAGCAAACTATAGCTCATATTTTTATTTCATTTTTGTACATTTTCCTTAGCATGCTTATGAAGGATACATTAGGAGGCCCAAAATCCTTAAGAAGTGATTTTTAGAGTTATTTAATTATTTTAAAACCCAAAGAAAATCATCCTAGCGGTGCCCACTTCGTGTGGGAAAAATGATGCAAATGAAACACATGGGTGGCCTACACTACAGGCCTAAAATGACCATAAGGGTCTCTAGGTTTCATGATACGGGGGCAAGCTTTGGCCCACAAGGCCAAAGCATCATTAGCGAACTAACCTATGGCAGGCTAACTAAACATCCTAGCAATTATATTTGGGTGGGAAAGTAAAAGCAGTCAAATGTGTGTGCTAATGTGTAACCATTTAGCAATACAATGAGGAGTCTCTACAGGACTATCAAGGTATACATGACCCAGGCGTGCCCACTTAAAAGCTCTCATGCAAATGACCCACTGATCAACGCATATGCAAGACTCAATGTTCCTCGCAAAATAATAAAAAGAAGGCAAATATGGAGTGAGAGAAGGCATTATTCAAAAAGAGAAACAAGTTGATATTAATAAAGTTACTGAGCAATTCATATTTATCAATCAAGTACATGTCATCCACTAAAACATAAGCAAGTGTAGGTTTTCTAATGTAAAGCATAACGAAACTTTATACATGGATCACATTGCAATTTATTGCCACAACACATGCATCTACATAATGAGTATATAGAAACTTGCTATCACATAGTGTGCGAGAAGAATAAATAAATAAATAAAAACATGTGAAAACTCATTGATATAAGTAAAGGAGATTATGGGTAAACCATGTTATACATAAAGCATGTAAAAATTCATCGACATGAAATATAGAGGGACATTATACATATATTGTGCAAAGATATAAGCATAATTTCTTATACTACTTAGCTCCAAACATACATTGTAAAATTTTTAATGAACTCATGAAACTAGTTTGATAACAAATCTGTACCCAATATTAAAATTCAATCTGATAAGGAAAACATTTTTTTTTACTCACGAACAGTTCTAAACATACCATTATGTACAAATTTCCTCAATTGATCATGAATGATATAAATAAGATGCTATATGAATGATACAAAAAATGCTTCCTAAACAACTTTCTTAAAGTCATAATAAATACGAACATCCTTTAGACACTACAAAAGATTTATATGTTCGATCGTATGATTGGAGTGTGGCTCTTAGTAGTGGTGTAACATATAGGCAAGATTCCTATAGAAATAGCTCACCAACCATGAAAGGAGTCTCAATTCGTTTCCAATAACAACATTAGAGAAGAAATTTTTAATATGATTATAGCGAGTGAAGGATATAACTTAACAACGATTGTAATCACATAATTTGCATGCACTGCTCTCATTGTCAAGCTTCGTATTCATGAACGTACGCAAATATATCATTAAAAATACAAATCAATAAAGAACGACAAGAGTATATACACTTCGCCCAAATACCACTCATAAACTATAGTATCACTTTCCCATAATGAACAATCGATACAACGCAAAATGAATGAGAATTTTTCATATTAACAAGATAATCTTTCTAATGGAACTCAGGAATTCTATTTAGACCTACCTATATCATGCCAAAATGCTACCTCAAATCTTTATTTTATTTTAGAAGTATAACGTATATGAACAAAGGGAATCATTAAAGTCTCTATAATATTAATAAAAAAAAGAGATTGTAAACATGCTCCCAAGGTCATTTTAAACATATTTGGATATTATTCAATTTGCCACGAGTAACCTTCAATCATCTAAAAAAAAGAATCACAATGATCTTTTGTAGACATAAGAGAATTACAATGCCTTAGAATAATAAGGATCAAACATGAAACCAAAGCATAAATGTATTATGTTGATTTAAAACACGCTTCACAAGAAGAAAATACCTCTAGTTACCATTGCTCATCAAATACAAACATACAAATTACCATAGTATATCAAACTACATATATCAAATTCATATTTTAGCTATCGTTTGTACAAACGTTGAAGTAGAGAACCATTTCATTCATGAGTGGTTAAGACCCATCAACCTCTCCGAAAACACATTATAACCTTCCATCCCTTACAGAAATAAATTAGATAAAGAAAAAAAATGCATTCATAACAATAGATGATTTTGTCATGATCACTTAACAGTCTTTATGTAGAAATAAATAATAATAATAATAATAAAGAACAAGGCACCCAAAATGAAAAATCATGTTAATATCATGAGCCGACATCCACATTCATATGCCGCCGAGTATATGGGCGGAGCTTAGAAATCTGAGAATATGTATAAATAAAAAGATATAAGCTCATTCCTTATTTAAAACTAAGAATATCCCCTTTAAAAATCTCAACGAACTACAGTGACACATTTTCTTTATAAATATATGTGTGTGTATGTACTTAAAAAGAATGAATATGAACAAAAATATGAAATTAATGATCATTTTATTTCTTTTCATTTCTAGAGATAGGTTCTATGTTAATGAATTAGATGTTCAAGTTAACAAAAACATGTCGCGTTGATTTATATTATGATAAGTAATCAATTGATAAAAGAACTATGAAAATCGGCGAGCAAAACATGTTTGAGAATTTTATTCTAAAAATATAAATATATCTATATGTAAACCATGCTTTCAAGTACATATTTAAATATTTGGGTCATGATGAGATTTAGCGAATGGATCATATCCTACATAACAATGATGAAAATGAAAGGTAAAACCTTCATATCAAATACATCTACAAATGTTCAATCAAAGTTTTCAAGCATAACTATTCAAATGATGTAACTTATGTGTGAAAATAAAACATGGATATCAAACATTCCAACTTTACACATGATTAATCTGAACTATAGCAATACATTCATCTCCAAGCATGCTTTGCAAAGATATAAACGTCTTTTACTTTGAACCAAACAAAAGAACTTACATTGTTTCTTCATGAACAATAATACAAACACGTTATGTGCATCTCTTTAAAGAAATGAAATAACAACAATACTCATAATTTTTTCACAACCTAAGCATAAGGAAGAGGAAGACATGCATTACATGATATGAACTATAAACAAACATAAATTTTATTTTACTAAGTATTTGAGCTCCAGTAACTTACATCAATACATGAGCCATTTACCTCTAATGTTCTCATTCCAAAAAATATACATCCATATAATAACTTGACTTTAATGTTCTCATTCCAAGCAAATAAACAAATAAATCATCTACATACAATAACTTGACTTTAATGTTCTCATTCCAAGCAAAATAAACAAAGAAATCATCTGCAAGTATACATTTTTTTTTTGCATGAACAAGTAGGGAAGAAGATAGAAAAGTTGATGAAGGAAAGAGCTAGAAAGAAGAAGGAGAAATAAGGGAAAATGGAAGAAGAAGTAGAATAAGGGAAAGAAGAAGGAGGAGAAGGAAAAGAAGAAGAAGAGGGGAAAGAAGAAGAGCAAGTGGAAGAAGAAATCACCTCGCCAAAGGAGAGAGATTTTCATCTCTAAGCTCAACTCCAATTCAACATAGATTTTAATTCAAGAATGAAATCACACACATAAAAGATATGAGAGAGTACATGATTTATGCTTATCCTCATTTTTTTTGTGTTTTTTTTTTGATATGTCAAATTTATACCTTATCATTGACATCATCCAGGTCTTCATCATCTGAGATGGAAACAACCTGGCGGGAGTGAGAGATAACCCAGGTGTTGGCGAAAGGAAACTGATCTTTCTCAAAATAACCTACACCCTACCCAGTTTGAGGTAATCAGTTTGCCAAACATGGGCTTACCGTAGAGCTTATCCATCTGGCCAGGTCAAAGGGACTAGACCCCGCTCAACAAAGTTATCCGCACAAGGGGAAAAGTATTGAGAAACCTGCATGATCTCATCATCCATAATGGATTCCACGGGACCCTATATATCGATACTCTGTGGGACACCTACACTATGGAATAATGATGCATGCCAAGCAGGTTGTGGTGGCACATAAAGAGTGTGCAGTTCCTGCACAGAGCATTTATAATAGTATAGTGCACGACAAATACTAGTGGAAGGTGTAGGGGAAGGCTGAAGATTGGACTCCTCAACTCTCATCTCATACATCTGATGAGGAAGGGATTGTTGGCTAGCAGTCTGACGTCCAACCTCTACATCTTTGTCTGAGCGATTATCAATGACAAGATCACCTTTAGGTATCATATACCTATGAAATGTAGGATAAGAACTATAATCCTCGACACTAAAGGCAGGTGAGGGAACTGAATGTCAAGAAGCATCAATTATCTCATCATCAGAGTTGGACTCAACAGTCAAAGAGGAAGGGTAAAGATGTCGGGGTGGGGGAATTCAAGTGTCAAAGTTCCTCGGAGGATGAGCTAACTCTCTACCTTGACCTCTACCACGCCATTCCCTACCTCTACTAGGGGGAACATCATGCCTAACTGCAAACTGTAAAGAAGACCCATCGAGATCTGCAGTGGAAGCATCTATCTCAATACCAACCCGTGATGGACCCTATGCTAATAGTTATATAGGACCCTGTGCAAGTGATTACATAGGACCCTGTACAACACTAGTGGGTATCACTAGTGACTGGGTAGTGGGGGGTATATGAGCCTTTTAAGGCATGTAATGCTTAGTATCATCATAAATAGAGACCTCATGTACATTAAAGGGTTGAGTATCTCCAGGAATATAAAACTCTACATTATTCCTCATATACTTTATGCACTGGTGTAGTGTAGAGGGCACCATTCCATTCTCATGAATCCAAGGCCTTCCTAAGAGAGCTTTGTATGAGGTATCTACCTCAATAACATGAAACTTTTCCTCTGTTAAAAGATCTCCAAAATGCAAAAGCAAAGTAATGAAACCTAGAGCATGCTGCCCTTGATCATTAAAACCCTTCAGTATAATCTTATCTGAAGTGAGCTTTAAGTGACCAAGGAGAGACTCTGCAGGGTTGCATGATTAAGAATATTAGCTAAAGCTCTTAGGTTAATGAGGACCCTATTCAACTCATAACCATTAATTTCAGCGGTGATATACAGAGGATAGTTGTGCTCAACAGTCCCTAATAGAATATCTTGATCTAAAAAAATAATGCATGGCATCTCTCTCAACTAGCATGCATCCTTAACAGACTCAGTGGCAAAGAAGGATTGATAGGACTCTGGTTCAAGTAAAGCTTTCACCAAAGTCTCTCTCAAGTCAGGAGACATCATTACAGAATCATAAACACTAAGAATAGATGGAATCTTCCTAAAATAAGCCAACACATTGTAATCAACATCCAATTGGGGGCCTTTACCCTTCTCCTTAGCCGGTGCTTATGGAGGAGGAATAGGATCATCCTGTTGGGTAATGATATTTCTATCCTTTTCTTTATTATTCTTAGTCATCTTAGGTGGAAGGATCTTGGTTGAACGCAACTGTATCTCTCATATTGAATCAAATTCAATAGAGGACTCATTTGGTTCAGATGTTGTGGCTTGTGTTGGTTCAAAAAGAAGTGATTGGAGTGTGTTCTCGGATTCATCCCCAGAATTCATGTAACAACTTCCCTCAGGAATAGAAAATACATGTTCTTCATCACATTCAAACTCTTATCCATATGAAGGGTCATCATCATTACCATAAATAAATAAAATATGAGAGAACGAGTGCTAGGAGAAGTAGAACTAGAAGGAGAAAGAGATAAAAAGTAGTCAGAATCATTTTTTTTCCATTAATTCATCATCATTAGAAGGAGAATGAAATCCTTTAGCATAAGTGCTGGTAGGGATCCCATCTTCCCCTCTGAGGTTACAATAAACTTCTCTCTTTCATACATTTTTTTAGTACAAGTAGAAGTAGAAGAAATGTGCTCAGTAGGCAATACAATAGAAGAAGAAGAAAAAGAAATTGGCAAAATAACTGGGCTGGCAACTATCGACTTGGCCTGTGGGGGTCTCCTCTTAACTGCCTCTAAACTCTAAACTGCTTGTCTAATCATGCCTCTTATCTTGTGAGAGAGTGCAAGCTGCCACTCCCCCCCCCGAACTAAGGGGAGCCCTACTATCACTAATCTGACCATCACACTGACTGTCACACTGACTGGAACTTGTAATTATCTGAATAACATGAGCAATCTTGCCTTGAGGATGTATCAAATCACTATCCTAAAGGTGAATCTCACCACTAGCCATAAGACTCTCCACTCTATCTTTGAACATATAGTAATCTTCAAGGATATGTCCAATATGTCGATGAAAAGGATAATAAGTGGATGCTCTGTTTGCCCCTCTTCTCCTGGTTTCTTATTAAATGGAAATATCAAAATATTTTTCTTAATAAGGAATTTAAAAATCTCTTTACACTTTCCCTTTTAAAGGGATGTTCCTTGCTAAGCTTCTCCTTATGTATTACTGACTCTCTGGAGTCCTATAGGAGGGTCTAAGCTGCTGACTCTGTGGTCATGGCTGAAACTGTACAGATGGCTGTATTGGCGGTGGTATTTGTGGTCGGGGCTGAGATTGTGCTCTTGGTGGTGGTGGTCATTATGGTACTGAGCTAACCATGGGCCCCTTGCCCTTATCTTGAGACTCAAAAGTACTATGCACCTCTCCCTTCTTAGGAGGTGGTGCCCCTGAAAACTCCTGCCTTTGAGGTCTACACGGGGGTTGACTTTCAACCTTAGGAGGAACTACAGTGGGTATACTGTCCTAAAAACTAGTGACCTTGATTAACAACTTCTTAAAGGTTCGAATGCTAAAATATTTTAGGTATGGAGTGATAGAACCATCTATATTCTTTAACAAAATCTCAACTGCGTGCTGCTCCTGCAATTGAGGCTCACACTAAAGGCTAAAGTTTCTCCACCTAACAATATAGTTAGGTAAGGACTCATGGGGGCATTGTCTGGTCACTACCAACTAACCAACTGTCACCCTATGATCTGTACTAATGAATCTCTGAACAAATAAGCACTTCAACTCAGTAAAAGTACGTATTGAATTATTAGGAGATTGACATACCACTCAAATGCCACTCCCACCAAACTACTAATGAATAATCTTAACATCAATGCATCATTTCCTCCAATGTTACAACATATGGACCGATATTAAGCCACATGTTGTCTTGGGTTCCCTAACCCATCAAACACCCGGAAACGAGGAGGGACAAAACTGGCGGGGTAAGACTTCTACACGTACTCTATCCGGTATGGTCGACCTCTACTAACTGAATCTCCAAACTTTCTAGAAGAGATAGCCTGCTTAACCCTCTATGCAATCATATCCTGAATCTATCTTGGTGACAATTGAACAAACTGACTTTGTGTTGGCACACTAAATTGTACTGCTGGGGGTGCTATTAGAACTGCCCTCTAAACTCTGTCAACTTTTACAGGCTCTGGCACTACTACTTGTGGCACTGTTGGCTCATCTCTGGATGTAATGGGAGTACCTACATCCATAACCTGGGGTGTAGCCCCTAATGCTGTTAACTGGGCGATCATCGCTGCCATAACATTAGCCATCTCCACCATCTAGGGTTGTAACTGCAGAACTGTGGCATCTGTATCTACTGATCGGGTAGGTCCACCTTGTGCTGAGGTGGAAGGTACATTGGCCTCCCCTTGCTCCTCCATGCCATCGTACTACTCTCTCTGACCCTCTAGCGTACCCCTCCTCGTAACAACAGAAATACAGTGGATGGGGATGTCTTCATCTGAATCTTCTCCGAGCAAGTCCTCATCGAAGAAGGTATGATAAAGAGCATCTATGTATGGACCCATCGGACAAGAGATCCTATGGGGACTAGAAATAAGAACTAGCTCCACTCGAGTCGGGATACTATCCTCAATCTCTACTACATTATCATAACTCATCTGAACTACTGTTGATCCTGAAGGAGCTATATCTACCTGTTGAATCGTCCCAACTGTCTCCTCTATCTCGACAGGTTGGTCCACCTGCCATCGTCTCCATACCCATCTACTATAATAAGACTCGGTAGAAACATCCAACTAAGTAGGAGGAACTACAATGACTGAACTGAGCTGAGGTCAGACTAGCTCCTACTCCGGATGACGTCTATGACAACATGGGCATCGTCCAATCGTAGGAGTATCCGTTTGGGTTCTAACTGTCATAATGTCCCTAGTCTGCTGTCGTGGTGGCTATCCTCTCTACCACCAATAATTATTCCTAATAGACTATCGCTGTAATTGGGCATGCACCTGAGAGATCTGTCAAAGTAACCTCTCCTTGCTAACATGTCCTCTCCCGCATGCCAAACGAATAATGCTTAAGATCCTCTGAGTGAGGGCCCTAGCAACATTATCCCTGTGGACTCTAGTGTGAGCAAGAGTAATGGGGATAGGAGGGGTCGCCATAATATGAATAGCATCCTCCTCATCACCATTATGAACTAGCGGGGAGAACCATCCTCCCTAAACTGCGTCGATCTCAGGCACGACGACAACATCAGGAACTGGGGTAATTGTATTTCGACATGGCTCCCACTGCAAGGGAACCACCCTCTTCTGAATTGGCTCCTACTAAGCCATTAAATATGCCATCTATTGTATATCTATCTCAGACGCTGCTAACCACAATTTCCTATTCCTATTCCTTTGGGCCCTTCTCCCAAGGCCGGAGGTGGAAGAAGATGATATATCAGTACCAACTAACTGGACTAAAGGAACATGAACTATAGAAGGAGGGAGCGTCGGGGTCTGCTCAGTAGTCTCGAGGTGAGACAATCGGGCGAGAATGAAAACCGAACAGGTAGAGGGTGGAGGAAGCTAGTTTTGAGCACCCCTCTTCCTTAAAGAGGAAGGAGGAGGGGAAACTTGTGCACGAGTAACCTCCATTGGAGCAGCAAGGGAGGTAATTATAGGCTGCCGACACTGAGGTATCGAGGCTGTATGAGTAACTGGGGCTACAGGCACTAGTCGCCTGACCGCTGTACTAACTGGCTGAATAAGAAGTGGCCTAGGCACTAGCTTCCTGGCCATTGGGGGCACTGGTTGTGCACAAAGATAAATGGGATGAGTAGGTGCCCAGGCTAGCTGTCGAGCAACTGGTCGTCCAAAAGGATGCATGGTTGCATGCCCTCTCCTCTATGAGGGAGAGAAGGCAGCAACCTCAGAGATGGTCGGCCCACCAAGAGTGATGTACGCCAAGTCGGTGAAGGATCCAATGGTGATCCCCCCATAGGTAGGCTCAAAAGCAAGGACTCGAGAAGTGTCACTCACGAGTTAGAGTCAAAATAAAAGGTAACGGAAGGACCGGAGTAAGCCATTGTACTGTTTTGCAAAAAATGTAACAATTAGCATTAGACGATATGATGAGAGAGAACGAGAAAGGAAAGGGATGGAATAGCCTAAAAGGCTAAAAAGGAAGGAACCTAACTAAGGAGCACCAAACCCGGAGTGCACATAAGAGAGGATAATATAACATCTGAAGATGGAGAAAGAAATGCATCCCACCGTGGTCGCCAAAAATCTGTGGGTCTCCAAAAGGATTCTGCTTATGGGGTTCAAATGCAAAGGGTACGACCGCACTATCCCGTACGATAAAATGAGTGTAGGCCTTTATACTCGACAGAAGCAGGCCAATGGAAGAGCAGAGCAGTCATACATATAATTATCCATGGAAGATAGCAGCTTTTGCCTACGCACTTCGATGAATAATAATATGTATAACCCAAAATATCACGAGATTTTCCCATTCGATACATCAACTCGAATGGGGTTTATTTGATGTGGGGATAAGTTTCCTACAGGTGCAAGCCCCCGTAGTTAGTTACATCTTAGACCTCGATCTATCAAAACTCTCAATTAAGGATGTTAGATTATCTTCTCAAATAGGTTTAGCGCAAAGGGGAAGTTTCTAGGTTCTCCTAATCAAGAGGGAAGAAAGGTGGTTTAATCATCATGCGCGGTTTAATATCAACATCCAGTCGGTCTAAATAAGAGAAAACTGAAGAAAAAGACATAACACCTCAATCATGCGTGAGAGAAAAATGGAGGTGGCGTCTTCTGTATGACGTGGATGGATGGGATTTAAAGCCTTTGAAGAATAGAGAACTTACCCACCATTAAGATGTATAGTGGTACACTTGTACCTCTAGCCTTAGATCCTAAATCTATAGAACATGTAGTATTGTACACATAATACTAACATCTATGACCTAACTAATGAAATCCGACACAAGGGGACTTATAGCTTAAATACAACAAGGGATCTAAGTAACCCTGACCTAGATTTACCACCCTGCTCGAAAAGAAGTAACAGCTAAACTCCACATAGCATATCAAATCCATGTTGTTTAGTCTTATGCAAATACAAGAGTTGTGGGAGGCACAGAAGAAGAAATGGATATCAAACCCGGCCATGAATGGTACTATGCCATGCAAAGTGAACTATCCCTTTATTTTGAAAAAGGAAAAAAATTTATATGCTGACTCAAGGCTATGCATGTGAGGGTAGGGCTAATTAGGATTGGCCAATAGTCACTACGAAGTGAGCAAGCCTTACTTACTATAATTTTAAAAAGTGACCCTTTAAAGGAGTCATGCATTAATAATGTTTTTTTATAGAAAAATTGATTGATTTTAATCCTATGTTCACTTTTTATCTTACTTAAATAAATTTTAACTTTATAAAAAATTTAACATCCTAAAGTGCCTAATGTTGACTCCGTCCGAGCCACACCCAAACAAAGTAATTTAAGAAACTTAAAAAAAAGCATGCAGTTCTAATGCGCAAGCAAAATAAACAAATCATCATTTTAATAATATTAATCAAAATATCTAAAAGTTCGTGGCAAGTGCCACTTATTATACAACCCATAAAGTACTAAAAAGTAGAGGTGGCCGAGCTCCACCGGCAACAACCCGGATTCTATCCCTATAAAATGACACAAGTCTTAGAAATGAGGTATTTTTATCTTTATCTTCATTCCTTCCAAGCTCCTCATGTTGCACCCTCCAATAGGATATCCAAATGAGAAGAAATTCCCTATAAAGGGTTTTCTTTTCACTTTGGATGCCTAACACATTAAAAATACCTCATTTAAAAGCTTTCACAACCCTTTAAACTAAATTATATTTTATATAAAAAAAAATTACATCAATCCCCTATAAAAATACATATTAGAGCAATTTTAACAAGAATCACATGTCATCTAGAACTTAGTCCTTAGGGCCATATTCCTAAGGGGCTTTAAGCATTCCTCACGGTACTTATTAAAGAGCATATTTATGATGACAACATTTTTTATATTGTCCTTTAGGAACATGACCACCTGTAGAAGATATTTCTATAAAATCTAACCACTTAAGGGCAAGTGCCCACTCATTAATCAAAAGGGAAAGAAAATAAACCAAGCTAGAAACAATCATCACATCATCACATATGCAAAATATAAAAGAAAGAAAATGTAAAAGATTATCTAGCTACACCCCACCCTAGGATGCCTATAAAAAGTATCCTATCCAGCACCTAAGTGTGTGCAAAAATGGGTACGTAACTATCCCAAATTAGGTCAGTGGTTTGAGTTATAAGGTCGAGTTCTTATTGTTTAATTTATTAACCCTCAATTTTCTATTTAAGTGCTTAGTCATTTAGGATGAGTTAATTAAAGCTTGATCTTAGGATTAAATTTTGAGTTAAAAAATTATGAAGAGCCTAAAGGTTTAAGCCCTAATTTATACTAAGATTATAAAGAATTGAGGGGCAAATGGTCCATCCTCAATCCTACTCCTAATCAAGGCCAAAATTATTAAAAGGTGACAAGGGTTGGTTAGTCCTTCCCTTGGTAATAATCTAGTACTCGAGGAATGGTTAAATGTGACACCACTAAGATGGGCCTACTACCCACCATGAAAAGAAAATCCTAAGCTTCCTATATCTAATGTAAATTTGTTTTTTAGAGGCTGTCATGAGAGTGGAATGACACACTATCTATAGAAATATAAATGGGTTCTACCTAACCTAAGTTTTAACACTTGGGTGATTAAGGTAATTGGTTTAGGTTCCTAATGATGGCTTTAATTTTGTTTAAGAGGGGACAACTTATATAGTCCTTTGTATATTTTTTTAACCATTGGACAATGGTGAATATAAACTCTATATGGGTTAAGGGACTAACTAAAGCATGACTTAAAATTCATTTGCTCCTCCAACAAGTTCATTTTGGTTTGCTTATAATTAGGAGACTTTAATTAAAGTTTAAATATTAGTGTTTTAATGTTTTGTTAAACACAAGAAAGTTGGTTGAGAGGATTTTAATGATCTTAATTTAGTTTCATCTTAATTAATGTAGGTTATCATATTAGGAGTGGGCGAGAGGTGTATTTTACATATTTTAAGATTCTACTTGAGTAGTTAATAATTTTCAAGCTGTATATTAGTTAAGGGAATTTTAGAGATTGTGGATTAATTAATAAATTTTAGGAGTTGTATATGGTTTATAAATTTGATTAGAGGCTTGTATGTTGGTTATATTTTATTTGCAACTTTTAGTACTTAATGTTTATGTTTAATATACACTTCTTATATTTTTGAATTAATTAAGGTATAAGTTGTAAGATTTAGTTTGTTGATAGCTTATTATTGCCTACTTAAGTTAAGCAATAATTACCCATATTAAACCAGGGCCATGAGGTTTATTTCACCCTCCTTGGGGCTAAGTTAATAACCTCACAGGCCCGGGTTGTCACGTAATCATCTAGTTATTATGCTTTATGTTTTTTATTTAATGAATTTTAGCGAAAGATTATTTTTATGATTGGTTCGTTAATGATTTAAAATAAATTTTGAATTTATTAGTGTATTTATTAGTTAGTCTTGTAGCTTTTAGGGGTCATTTTATATCATTGTTGGAGAAAATATAAATCATGACATAGGTTCTACATTAGGCTCAAATAGTAACTAAATACACTAATAGTCAAAAGAGTTGCAATCATGAAACTAATCAAAAGAGACTACCTAACATATTAGAGCTCATATTTTTATTTCATTTTTGTACATTTTCCTTAGCATGCTTGTGAAAGATACATTAGGAGGCCCAAAATCATCAAGAAGTAATTTTTAGAGTTATTTAATTATTTTAAAACCCAAGGAAAATCATATTAGCGGGGCCCACTCCCTGTGGAAAAAATGATGCATATGACACACATGGGTGGCCTACACTACTTGCCTAAAATGACCATAAGGGTCTCTAGGTTTCATGATAAGGGGGCAAGCTTTGGCCCGCAAGGCTTTGGGCCAAAGCTTTGTTAGTGGACTATCCTATGGCCGACTAACTAAACATCCTAGCAAGTATATTTGGGTGGGAAAGTAAAAGCAGTCAAATGTGTATGCTAAGTGTAACCATTCAGTAATATAATGAGGTGTCTCTACAGGACTATCAAGGTATATTTGACTTAGGCGTGCCCACTTAGAAGCTCCCACGCAAATGACCCACTGATCAACGCATATGCAAGACTCAATGTTCCTCGCAAAATAATAAAAAGAAGGCAAATATGGAGTGAGAGCATGCACTATTCAAAAAGAGAAACAAGTTGATATTAATCAAATTACTGAGCAATTCATATTTATCAATCAAGTACATGTCATCCACTAAAACATAAACAAAGTGAAGAATTTCTAATGTAAAGCATAAAGAAACTTTTTACATTGATCACATAGCAATTTATTGCCACAACACATGCATCTTCATAGTGAGTATATAGAAACTTGCTATCCCATAGTGTGTGAGAAGAATAAATTCAAAAAAAAAAAAACATGTGAAAACTCATTGATATAAGTAAAGGAGATTATGGGTAAACTATGTTATACATAAAGCATGTGAAAATTCATCGACATGAAATATAGAGGGACATTATACATATATTGTGCAAAGATATAAGCATAATTTCTTACACTACATAGCTCCAAACATACATTGTAATATTTTTAATGAACTCATGAAACTAGTTTGATAACAAATCTGTACACAATATTAAAATTCAATCTGATAAGGAAAACATTTTTTTTTACTCACGAACAGTTCTAAACATACCTTTATGTACAAATTTCCTCAATTGACCATGAATGATATAAATAAGATGCTATATGAATGATACTAAACATGCTTCCTAAAAAACATTCTTAAAGTTATAATACATGCGAACATCCCTTAGACACTACAAAAGAATTATATGTTTGATCGTATGATTGGATTGTGGCTCTTAGTAGTGGTGTAACATATAGGCAAGATTCCTACCCTTAAAGGAGTCTCAATTCTTTTACAATAACAACATTAGAGAAGATATTTTTAATATGATTATAGTGAGTGAAGGATATAACTTAACAAAGATTGTAATCATATAATATGCATGCACGTATTCATGAACGTATGCAAATATATCATTAAAAATACAAATCAATAAAGAATCACAAGAGTATGTACACTTCGCCCAAATACCACTCATAAACTATAGTATCACTTTCCCATAACGAACAATTGATACAACGTAAAATGAATGAGAATTTTGCATATTAACAAGATAATCTTTCTAATGGAACTCATGAATCCTATTTAAACCTACCCTATATCATGCCAAATGCTACATCAAATATTGATTTATTTATTGTTTTTAGAAGTATAACGTATATGAACAAAGGGAATCATTAAATTCTCTATAATGAAAAAAAAAAGAGATTGCAAACATGCTCCCAAGGTCATTTTAAACATATTTGGATATTATTCAATTTGCCACGAGTAACCTTCAATCATCTAAAAAAAAGAATCACAATTAATTTTTGTCGACATAAGAGAATTTCCATGCCTTAGAATAATAAGGATCAAACATGTAACCAAAGCATAAATGCATTATGTTGATTTAAAACACGCTTCACAAGATGAAAATGCCTCTAGTTACCATTGCTCATCAAATATAAACTTACAAATGACCACAATATATCTAACTAAATATATCAAATTTATATTTTAGCCATCGTTTGTATGAATGTTGAAGTTGAGAACCATTTCGTAGCAAGAGTGGTTAAGACCCATCAACCTCTCCAAAAACACATTACAACCTTCCATCCCTTAAAGCAAGAAATTAGATAAAGAAAAAAAATGCATTCACAATAATAGATGATTTCATCACGATCACTTAACAGTCTTTACATAGAAATAAATAAAAAATAATAATAATAATAAAGAACAAGGCACCCAAAATGAAAAATCATGTTAATATCATGAGCCGACCTCCACATTCATATGCCACCGAGTATATGGGCAGAGCTTAGAAATCTGAGAACATGAATAAATAAAAAGATATATGCTCATTCCTTATTTAAAACTAAGAATATTCCCTTTAAAAATTTCAACAAACTACAATGACACATTTTCTTTATAAATATATATGTGTGTGTATGTGTTAAGAGAGTTGTTATTTACATGTTTTGCATTCTTGCAACTTTTATAGTTTTGATGATTCCAAATATTATTGTTTGAAGTATTATATTCTCCTAACACTTTTTTAAAGAATTATTTTGCTCTTGTGTGAACTAACATTTCAGGATAATCGAACTCCAGACAAAGGAAGACTTCAAATCAATTTCAGCATAAGATAGTTTATAAATTGAAGTCTGTATTTTTCAATTTATTGAGATTGAGAGAGTGTGATTTCAATTGAGTAACTTAGCACGAGCACACTTGGGGAGATCTTTAAAAAAAAATTTCTTATACTGATCGTACGGGACGAACCAAGTTCGTACGGGACGATCAGGTCATTTATCCCCTCGTAAGAGCAATGGAAAGAACAGGAAGTGAAAAATTTTTTCTAAGTCCTGATTGTCCAGACGAATTTCCCTATTCGTCTCGGGATGATGGGCTCTGGATTTCTCACTTTGTATTGATCATCCAGACAAAATGTATAATTCATCCTAGGATGATGTGCTCTGGATTCTCACTTTGTGCTGATAGTCCAGATGATTCATCCTATTCGTGTCAGGACGAAGTTCTCTGGACACATGACATGAACTATTCGTCCAGATGAACACTCATATTCATCCCAGGACGATGTCCTCTGTTCCTTGAAAATTTGGGACCGTCCTGCAGTTTCGTCCGAATGAACACTTTATATAACTGTTCATCCTAGGACAAACTTTGTTCGTACGGGACGATGATTGGGTATGAAGTCAGTTCGTACCAATATACATTGGGTTCATATGCAACTATTTTACAATATTTGTACAGGACAATCTGACGATCGTACAGGATGATCTGACGATCGTACAAGACGATCTGATGATCGTACAGGACGATCGGTTGTGTATGGACTTGAAAATCAGCTGTTTTGGATGATTTTTCATGTCTTTCCTATATAAGGTCCACTTAAAACTGTCTTGTAATCTTTTTGCTTACTGGTCTTCATGTAAACTGAAGGGAGAGTGAAGGATAGAGTGTGAGAGAGTGTTTTTTTTTTTTGAAAGAAATGCAATTAGCATTAATAAAGAGAAGGAACTAAAAACAAGCTATAAACTAATAGAGATCTTCCTTCATACTACATTCTTCCTTTAAAAGTTTAACAAAGGAAGAAGGAAGAGAGCTCTCACTAAAATTGTTCCAAATGAAGTCATAAGAAAAGGACAGGTTATCACAAAAATCAGCTATCCTATTACCTTTTCTACTAATACATTTAAAAGTGACATTACTCCCATACCTTAACCCGAAGAAGTCTTCATCTTCGTTGATTCCAATCCTTTTATTTCCTTTGCTGTACATGTTGAGAAGAAAATGAATAACATTCTTATTGTCTCCCTCTATGATGACACCTTTGGCATCATCCAAACAATTGTGTAACAGATACTTTAAAGAATTGAACGAATAAAGTTCTAGCTGTGATATGTCCCAATGCATCCCATAGAAACCAAAGGCACGAATCAATCTTCCTCTATGGTTTCTAACTATTCCTCCAATACCTGCTCCATAGTTGCTTTTCAATGCAGCATCAATGTTGATTTTGTACCACTCGAGTGGTGGAGGATGCCATATTTCTGTAGACAGTCCTAAGGACTGAAAAGCATCCTAGTTTTCTGAGAGCACTCTTTGTCTTTTATCAAATGTTATCATGCTGATAACATTAGTAGCCAGCATTGATACACTATCTTCTTTTTTACCATGCTTAATTTTATTTCTATCATTCCAAAAAAATCCATAACAAAGTAAAATAGATCTTTACCGTCCCAGGATTCTTCTCATACCAGGCTTGTGCTTCATCCAAACAGTGCTGAAATGAATCAAATAAGGGAACTTGGAAACCCCATTTCCGAAGAGTGCCAATAACCTCTAACAGTTTTGGACACTTAGAAGTGATATGGTCTACATCTTCCACTCCTCCACATCCTATGGGACATCTATTATCATTGGATAAATTCCTTATCATCAGAAAATCAGCTGTAGGAATTGCATTTTTGCAAAGCCTCCAAATAAAAAATTCCACTATGGCAAACATTTTCAACTTATGAATCCATAAGTAAGAGCTCCCCTCATTCAACTTCACCAATTCTTCCTTGATCAGTGCAGCAATTGATTTACCAGTAAATTTGTATTTTAGATCCATATAATCATCCTCCCCAACTTGTTCAATTTGAATGCTGCTAATAACATAAACCAATTCTACACCGAAAAAAAGAAGAAGTTTATCAATGTTCCATTTGCCTTGAGTAATAAAAAAATCCAGAGTTATATCATCCTCTTCAAAAGAAGCAATAAAAGTTGGCCATTTGAGCAAGATTTTATCAAAAATCCATACGTCCTTCAATATGTTAATACGAGACCCATTCACCACATTCCATCTCATAACTTTCTTCAACGATTTCCATCCACTTGCAATGATCTTCCAAGCCGAAGAACCCCCTTTAATCTCATCATTCTTCCACCAGTCTTCACCGTACTTGATAAGTAAATTTTTATTTAAGAAGGAGTGAGGATTTATTACCAAATTCCAAGAGAATTTAGCTCTAAGAGTTTGGATACTGTTAACAGCAGAATGTAAACCCCAACCACAGGCAGCTCTTGGCTTGCAAAGCTCTTCCCAAGCAATATAGTGAATTCCCTGTTTTCCATCTTGATTCTTCCATATGAAATTTCTG
The DNA here is from genome assembly GCA_022539455.1 of Dendrobium nobile. NCBI lineage: Eukaryota > Viridiplantae > Streptophyta > Magnoliopsida > Asparagales > Orchidaceae > Dendrobium > Dendrobium nobile. The sequence goes on from CM039721.1 coordinate 46,091,828, forward strand.
CAGTATTTCTCAAATTCTCTCAGCACACTTAAAGGAATTAAGGAATGGGATATTAAAAATAAAGGCAAATTACAAAAAACAGAATTGGCAAGCACAAGTTTTCCAACTAGTGAAATATATCTATTTCCCCAAGCATTTAAAATCTTCAAAGCTCTATCCAAAAGAAATTGAAAATCTGACTTTTTCAATCTTCTTAGAGCCAATTTAGTTCACAGATATTCCATCTCCTCAACCACCATGATCTCCATAATTTTGGCAATCTTCTTCTTCCTTCTCCTTTCAACATTCTTACTAACAATCATAGACGATTTCTTAAGATTCAGTTTTTGTCCTGTCCAACCACAGTATTTGTTCAGAATGACCTTCATCTCCTTGATGCTTCTAATCTTGGCTTTAGAGAATAAGAGGATATCATCTGCATAGACCAAATGAGAAATCACCTGACCTGAAGAAGCCACTTTAATGCCTAACTCCTTTCCCTTTTGAGTAATAGCATTGGTAATTAATTGGGAACAAATGATAAAAAGAAAAGGGGATAATGGACATCCCTGAAGGAAACCACTCCTCCCCTCAATCCACTTCGAAAGGCTACCATTTATAATAATTGAGAATCTAGGCTCCACAATTCATTCCATAATCAGCTTGATGAATTTAACGGGAAAACCCAACCTTCTCATCATACCTTCAAGAGTATTCCAACACATGCTATCATATGCTTGCTCCATGTCTATTTTGATTGCCACCATACCTTCATTAGATTTAGAAGTCCTCATCTTGTAAATCACCTCCTGAGCTAGTAATAAATGTTCGGAGATGCTCCTTCCTTTCAGGAAAGCAACTTGTTCTTCAGAGATTAATTTTGGAATAACCACCAAAAGCCTATTAAGTAACACCTTAGCAACAACTTTATAGATGGAGTTACATAAGCTAATAGGATGGAATCCTTCAGGAGATAAAGGGTTATAAATTTTTGGAATCAAGACAATAAGAGTTTCTTTCCAACTACTACACATAAAACCTGAGAGAAAAAATTCTTTAACTGCCTTACAAACATCAATACCAACAATGTTCCAATAACTCTTAAGAAAAGAGTATGTAATACCATCATGCCCCGGAGATTTGTTATTGTCAAGCCCTTTGATAACCTCCAGAATTTCCACATCTGAGATTGGATTCTCCAGAATGCTTCTGTCCGTCTCGTCCAGAACAGCTACCGGATCCGACCAATTATCCATACAACAGGTCCTTTGGTTCCACTTCTTTCGAAAAAACTGGAACAGAATATTGTGCATCTTTATGGGATCTTCAATGATACAACCATCTTCATCTTTGATCTGAGAAATCCTTTTTCCAATTCTTCTGGTGTTAGCAAAAGAATGAAAAAATTTAGAGTTTGAATCGCCTTCCTTTATCCACTTAGCCTTTGCTCTTTTCCTCCAGTAAGTGTTAAGCCTAGATAGAACTGAATTAAGCTGAGTGAATTTATATCTAAGCTCCCAAAGTTTTTCATCAGATAACCAACCAACCGAAGCTTCCTCTTCTTGAATCAGTGAGATTTCTTCTTTTAATTTCTCCTTCTCTAAAGAGAAATCCTTAATTCTAGCCTTGCTCCAATAAAACAAGTCCTTCAAAACTCTCCTACACTTTTTATTGAGTATCTCCATATCACTACCTTGAAAAGCCTTCCTCCAAATTCTTTCAATAATGAGAGACGAAGCTTTATATGAAATCCATACATCTTCAAATTTGATCATCCCATTCTTATGAAAAGGATTATCAAATATCTTCAAGACTATAGGGCAATGGTCTGAAGCTACCCTAGCAAGATGTCTTACCACAGCATCATTAATCTTGTTGATGGCTATAGAGTTCAGAAAACACCTGTCCAACCTCTCAAGAATACGATCAGCTCCAGATTTGTTGTTACACCAAGTGAATCTTTGACCAAGAAAGCCCACATCATGAAGGTCATTCAAATTTAAGAAATCATCCATTTCTTTGGGTCCTTGAGAAAAAATAAATTTTCTCCCACCCCTTTTATCATCTTGTGACAAGATGCAATTAAAGTCTCCCCCAACTATGAATGGAACCTTTCTATTGGACACCTCTTCCAGATTACTCCATAACTCTCTCCTCTTTAAAACTTCCTTATTGCCATAAATAGTAGCAATCATCCACTTCCCCTTATTGAAGATATTGAGATCTCCAATAATACATTGATCTACTTCCTTTAACACTGAGAAAGAAGCCAAGTTAGACCTCCACAGGACCATAATACCACCAGAAAGCCCATTAGATGGAAAGAGATAGAAATCCCAACCAGCTCCCATAATCTTCTTAAAGGAAACTTTGTCAAAAGAATTGACCTTAGTTCCACCAAACCTACAAATAAAATCCCATTGTCCTTAACCACCTCCTTAAGATATAGAGAGGCCTCTTTGTTCTTGGCCGCTCTACAATTCCAAAATGCTATGGAATTCATTAAAACACCATAGGGGATGCCGCCCCTTCCTTCCTTTTGATACTACCACCATCAAGGTTCCTTCCCCTCGGGATGTTCTTAATAGGACCCAGAGATTTCAGCTCCTTAGCTAACTTTATTTTGTTTGAATCACCATTGGAATTTTTGTCTTTCCCCAAATTATTATCAGAATAATTTTCCTCTCCATTCTCATCATTGATCAATCTCCGTCTAGGACCACCACCAGAATCTTCATTATCCTTCCTCCCTTTTACCATAACTAACAAATCTTCATTTAACTCATTTTCATGGACCGAATTCAGAATATCAAATTTGTTACCAGAATTTGATATGTTAAGACAAGCAGAAGGAGGGGACTTACTCAACGCAGCTTCAGTTTCCTTGTTGCCATTTTCTGAAAAAGATATTCTTACCAGTTCATCAGTTCCATACTCCTCCATAACCGGCTGCTCAATGTCTGGAACCAATTCTCCTTCCTCTAACTGGTCTTCACTATCCAATACAGGCAATTCTGTTGATGCAGAGTGAATCCTGGAATCAACTCCATCAGTTCCTTCTTTCAGATTTGTATTACCAATCCCAACCTTCTTAACATACATAGATCTGCTGGATTTCACCACATTGTTCTTTTGATAAGGCTTTCTCCCTCTCTTTTTGTTAACGAGAATCCATGGTCCATAAGTTGGTTTACCATCTAGATTTTGCTCTTTTCTTCCTTGAACTTCTTCTGAAAAATTACTGTTACCCATTCTTCCTTCACAGATATTTTCTCTATTTTTACCACATTCACTCTTCAAGTGCCCAGTCACACCACATTCAAAGCAAAGGTTGGCCACCTTCTCATATTCTACTTTTTGGTAGAGCCTTCCTGAAATGCTATCCACCCAAATTCCCAAGAGAAGAGGTTGGTCAAGTTTCACCCGAACACAAACTCTAGCAAATTCCCTCCTTCCCCAGTGGAATAGATTCCCATCCAACATTAATGGGATACCAATTCTAGAAGCAATCCTTGCTATGTTAACTTCATCCCAACATTGCAAAGGCAAGTTAGGCGTTCTAATCCAAATGGGAGAGGTTAAACCCTTCATAGAATTAGCTAAAAATTCAGTGCACCACCTCTCCATATCCATAATGTGTCCATTAATAAACCATGGTCCTCCAGATAGTGCTGCTTCCATCTTCTCCTCTGATTGAAAAGAACATAAGAACCACCCTTTTCCTAGAGTGGTAAAGTGAAATTGGCCCAAGTGACTCCATTGTCTTCTTATCTCCCAAGCTACCAGATGAGACACAATTTCTCTGCCAAACACCTTTATCACTACAGAATTCGAAAGTTTCTCAGAATTCTTAAATTCCAGTTCTTCATTCAACCTTACAGCAATACCATCATCAGATAATAACATTGCATCCTCTTTAAAATTAATTTTGATATACGGCTTGTTACTCCAGGGATTATTGATGCCAATTCTATCAGAAGAAATCGGCATTTTAGCAACCACCTTATCCACAGTAGACATGTTATCTTTATTCACCACCTCCTGAATATTGTTGATACCCAGCTTCATAGCATTTAACTTTAACTCATTGCCCGAGTTAATATTAGAATTTACAAATCTGTTTACAAAGATTTTCATCCCAGAGGAGGAAGCTTCGGGATCCACCGTATTTGAAGTAGACAAAATTTTCTCAATACCTGGAGTAATATTTGCTTCAGAAACATCCACTCCTTTGCCTTTGCCTTCCACATAAAATATTTTCCTTGGCGCTACTTTAGAGACTTCTCTAATCACTAATGGACCATTCACTTTCTTCAAGCGATCATCAGGTTGTTGTGGGGACGAAAACACCTCGTTAATCTTCAGGTTGATCTTCGAATTGCCAATAAAGGATGAAGGTCTAGTCGCTAGAGCCCGGGAAGGCCGGCGACTCTCCGCCACCATCTTCCACCGTCCTTCCTGAGAAGCATGAACAAAAATCGGGAACAAAAAATTTGAATTAAACAGGAGTTTCTCTTTCTAATGGAAAAATAGGAGTTTCTCTCTCTAAAGAGAAATGCCTTACAAATGCCTTCGTGAGAGAGTGTTTGAAGGAGGATTCCTACTTCTAGAGCGTGAAGGATTCACTTGGTACTCATAGGTAAGAATCTCCAATTATGATTTGTGATTACTTCACTCTTTTCTCTCATCCTTCTAGATTTCTCGTGAGAAAATCTGTCAAGGAGATTCGGTTCTCTGCCGACACTCGTGGAGTGTGAACAGCCGAAGGGTTCTCTGCCTACACATGGAGAGTGTGAACAGCAGAAGGGTTCTCTGCCTACACTTGGAGAGTGTGAAAGGACAAAGGGTTCTTTGCCCACACTTGGAGAGTGTGAAAGGACAGACGGTTTTCTGCCAACACTTAGAGAGTGTAAAAGGACGACAGTTTTTTGCCAACACTTGGAGAGTGTAAAAGCACGACGGTTCTCTACCGCACCGGGTAGTGGTGGAAGAGAGTTTTTGTAAAGGATTCTCCACCTTGCTGTGGGTGCAAAAGGAGAGTCACTAGTGGTATTAGTGCAATACTTGGAGGGTGCCTTTGGGGAGTGGATGTAGGTCGTATTTGATCGAACCACTATAAATTTTGTGTCTTTTTATTTTCCCCTGCTTTTATTTTTACTTTACTGCATTATTTAATTTGTGGTTGAAAAAAAACTTTTTCTATAAAAATTCACTGAAATTATTATCAGTTTAAATTTCAAAAGAGGGATAATTTTTAAATTACCAATTCACCCCCCCTCTTGGTTAACCGCTGGGATATAAAGCTTAGGTATAATAACCTAATTCATATTGAATAAGTTTCAACAAGTGGTATCAGAGCTTTGTTTCAAAATCATAGGTTTAGACTACTTTTTGATTAACGTAGATGGCTACATTTGGAAACCGAAATACACTTGAGGGTTACTCTATAACAATAACTCCATTGTTCGATAATATTCCTTTGGATTTTTGGAAAACACGCATGTATATATTTTTACAGTCACTTGATTATCGTACATGGATCTTAGTTCAGGAAGGGTATACAAAACCAACTAGATTAGTTGATGAAGTTAGAGTTAAAACACCTTTTGTGGACTGGACAGAAGAAGAACGTGACTTAACATAACTAAATGCCAAATGCTTGCATAGTTTCTTTTGTGCTCTTCAATAAGAAGATTACATACTGATTTCTACTTGCAAGAGTGGAAATGATATATGTTATAGACTTTGTATAACTTATGAAGGGATTAATAAAGTTAAGCAATCTAGACTTAATATCTTGTTGCATGATTATGAATTATTTCGCATGAAACTAAATGAATTCATTTCTAATATGTACACAAGATTCACACAAATAGTCAGCTCTTTACATGCATTGGGTAGGGAACTAACGAATGCTGAAATGGTTAATAAGACACTTTATTATTTGCCTACTACTTATGATGCTAAAATTACTGTAATTATAGAGTCTAAAGATCTAAACATTTACTTTATTGATAATCTTCTTGGATCGCTAATTGCTTACGAGCAAGGAGTTAGACAAAGAAAGATTGATGCAGGTGAACCATGATGGGAGAAGAACATAGCACTGAAAGTGGAGGAGTTAGAGAGTGAACACTCATAATCTGAGGATAAAAATGATATCGCACTAATGACTAGACAATTCAGAAGCTTTCTGAAGAGGAAGCAAATGAGACGCTAGCAATGAAATTGAGGTAAATTTAATAAAAATGTGAATGTTTCAAATGATGTTATTTGCTATTAGTGCAGAAAATCTGGACATATTAAGATAGACTGCCCAAAACTCAAAGCCAATCCTAGCAAAGAGAAGATAGAGGAGAAACCAATTGTGAAGAAGGGCAAAAGAAAATTCCAAAGAGCTTTTTAGGCGGACTCAGCTTCAGACTCATTAGAGATGGAAAAGGAAGAGGAAGTCACTAATCTGTGTTTAATGGTCGATAGTCTTGATCAGTTAGATCAAGAAGAGGTATGTGACTTGACTTACAATGAACTTTTTGAAGTCTCTGAACACATACATGATACATATAGGAGGTTAAGGAAAACATATACTAGTCTGAATTTAGAATTTCTAGAATTACAAAAAGAATAAGAGATCCTTAGGAAAGATCGTGCTTTAATTGATAATAATCACATGAAATTACTTAATGAGTATGGCGACTTGAATAAAATCATGAAAGTTTAAAATCAACTTATGCAGAACTTGAAAAAGAATTTAAAAATTTTAAGGATGAATCTGAGAGAAAAATTTATAGAATTAATTATATGTATCAAATTTTAGAAGATATGAATTCATTTTACAAATTGAAGATAAAAACTCTCAAGGAAAATAAGATACCCCCTAGACTTAAAGATTTCACTAATCCTATTTTGTGGCCTAAATTTATGTAATCCCTGAATATATAGATGAATAGTAGAAGACTTAGGAATCCATTTTCAAAAGTCAAATGTAATAATTATGGATTGATTGGATATATAGCTCACACCTGTACTTTGAAGAAGAAAACTTATTTGGTGTGGATACCTAAGATGCATAAACCTAGACATATCATGCATGCATCTATTTATAAATTATCAAAAGGAGAACCCAAACTTATTTGGGTTCCCAGGTCTAACGTTTGATAATTTTGTAGGGTCACTCACACACAAGACCTCGTAAGAGCATATGGTACCTGGACAGTGGTTGCTCAAAGCATTTGACTAAAGATACTGCACAATTCATATCGCTGGAAGACAGAAGTGGAGCCAAGGTTACACTTGGAGATAACACCACAAGCAAGGTGGTTGGGTCATGTATGATTGGAAATCTTAAGAACTTTTTCATTAAAAATGTGTTATTGGTAGAAGGCTTAAAGCATAATTTGTTAAGTATTAGTCAGCTATGTGATAAAGGATACTATGTAAAAAATTTTCCTACTAGCAGCATATTAAGCCTAAATGGAAATGATGTTTTGAATGGTATAAAAGTAAACAACGTGTATATGCTAGACTTTAATTGCATTAAAACTCCTACTGTTTTTTATTTAAAAACTATTTCTGATGAGTCATGACTGTGGCATAGGAGACTTTGTCACTCTAGCATGAAAAACCTTAGGAGAATTACCCAAAAGAATCTAGTAAGAGATATACCAAAACTAGACTTCACTAAGGATCATCTTTGTGATGCATGTCAATTAGAAAAATAGGTGAAGTCCTCTTTTCAGTCCAATAAAGATCTTAGGACTAGTAAACCATTGGAGATTTTACAAATGGATCTTTTTGAACCAGTTGGAACAGTAAGTCTACGAAGAAAGATACACGGATTTGTGATCGTGGATGATTATTCTAGATTCACATGGGTTAGATTTCTATATCATAAGAGTGAATCAATTAAGAAATTTAGAAACTTTTTTACTTGGATTCAAAGGAAGCTAGGATGTAAAATTATGACTATTCAAAGTGATCATGGAGGAGAGTTTGAGAATGAAAATTTTGAGAATTTTTGTAAGGAGAAAGGAATTGATCATAATTTTTCTACACCTAGAACCCCTCAATAGAATGGGGTAGTCGAAAGAAAAAATAGAACATTAATTGAAGCCGCCCAAGCCATGTTGGCATAATACTCACTTCTTAAATATTTTTGGGCTGAGGCGGTTATCACTACATGTTATGTTCTGAATAGGGTGAATGTAAGATCAAAATTAAATAAAATATCTTATGTGTTGCTAAAGGGAAGAACACCTACTTTGTCACATTTGCATGTTTTTAGATGTAAGGTGTTTATTCATGACAATGGAAAATCTGCCTTAGAAAAATTTGATCCAAAATCAGATGAAGGAATTCTTATCGGATACTCAAGTGTTATAAAATCTTATAGAGTATTCAATAAAAGAACTTTGATAATTGAGGAGACCACACATATTGTATTTGATTAATATGGAATTTTGGAAGAGCCAAATATTGTAGAAGATTAGATTGAGATTAACTCCCAAAAGATTTATAAAATAAATTTGGAAGAAAATTTGGAGATAGAAAATTCTTTGCCTAGAGATTTGAGATTTTCTAAGAACCACCCAAAGGAATTGATTACAGGTGAACCTAGTGAGGGTATAAGGACTATGCGTGGACTAAACAAAGAAGTCAATCATTCAGCCTTTATTTCAACCATAGAACCCATAAATATTGATCAAGCACTTTCGGATGAATTTTGGATTTTGGCTATGCAAGAAGAGTTAAATCAATTTGTAAGAAATAAAGTTTGGGAATTAACTGCAAGGCTAAAGGATCAAAGTGTAGTTGGAACTAAGTGGGTTTTCAAGAACAAAATGAATGACTCAGGAGTAGTCATTAGAAATAAGGCTAGATTGGTGGCTAAGGGGTATAATCAGATTGAAGGGATTGATTATGAGGAGGCTTTTGCCCCTGTAGCTAGACTTAAAGCAATTAGGGTTTTGTTAGCCTTTGCCTATTTTAGAGGATTTAAATTGTACAAAATGGATGTTAAAAATGCCTTTCTAAATGGGGTAATACAAGAGGATGTTTTTCTAGAATAACATCCAGGCTTTGAAAATTCTAAACACCCAAATCATGTTTTCAAATTGAAAAAGGCATTATATGGATTGAAACAAGCACCTAGAGCTTGGTATGAAAGGTTGAGCACATTCCTACTTGAGAGATCTTTTGAAAAAGGGAGTGTGGATACAACCCTCTTTTTGAAGAAAATTGGAGAGGATATACTCATTGTATAAATTTATGTTGATGACATCATCTTTGGATCTTCAAATAAAAATTTCTGTGATGATTTTTCTAAAATAATGAGTAGTGAATTTGAGATGAGTCTAATGGGAGATTTAAGTTACTTTCTAGGCTTTAGCATTAAGCAAATTGAGGAGGGTACATTTCTTAGTCAATCGAAATATGTTAAGGATATCCTCAAAAAGTATGAAATGGATAATGCTAAAGCTGTTAGTACACATATGAGTTCCTTAGTTCAGTTGGATAAGGATCCTAAGGGAAAATCTGTTGATCAAAAGAAATTTAGTGGGACTATTGGATCTTTGCTTTACTTGACAGCTAGCCGGCCTGATATCATGTTTAGTGTTTGTTTATATGCTAAATTTCAATCAGATCCAAAAGAATCACATTTAACAACAGTAAAAAGGATTTTAAGATATCTATTAGGAACTTAGAACTTAGGAATTTGGTATCCTAAGTTTAGCTCTTCATTTGAAATAATTGGTTATTCATATTCTGACTTTGCAGGTTGTAAGGTTGATAGAAAGAGCACTTATGGAACATGTCAGTTTATTGGAAATTCATTAGTCTCTTGGTCCAGTAAAAACAAAATTCAGTAGCCTTATCTACTGCTGAAGCTGAATATATTGCATTAGAAAGTTGTGTGACACGAGTACTTTGGTTAAAACAACAGTTGATTAATTTAGGAATAACTATAGGCACTATTCCCATTTATTGTGATAACACTAGTGCAATTTGCATTTCTAAAAACCTATTCAATATTCAAGAACCAAACATATAGACAGCAGGCATCATTTCATAAGGGATCATGTATCCAAAGGAGAAATTAAACTCATTCTTTTTTCTATAGAAAATCAACTTGTAGACATTTTACAAAACCAATAGCCTTTGATACTTTTAGTACATTAAGAACTAGGCTTAGTGTGATCGATTTGAATGCTTAATTAAAGTGATTCTGCAACATCGATGTGTGTTTTTCTAGTTAGTGTTTTTGTGTGTATTTTTGATTTTGTGATTTTCTGTGTTTTCTATCATTTTTTATTGTGTTTGTGTTTGGTATTGAGAATTTTTGTCCATGTTGTTTTGTATTCTCTCACATCTAAATTCATGATTTTGAATGTTTTCTAAAAAAATTTTAAGTAATAATCGTCTGTACAAAATTCATTTCATACGGGACGAATTGTGTAGTGTATTAATTATCGGATTTGAATGGTTTGCATACAGGTTTTTCAATTTTCATTTCATTGTTCGTATGTATGATCATGACGATCATCCAGACGATGTGTATTCAATCATATGTACGCGTGAAGGCAATTATATGGATAAGATCAAATTAATTATTCCTAATCGTACGTACGAGCCTTTGGTCCGTCCATACAAACACGTGGCATTTCAAAGTGGGGCACGTTTCAAACTGTCATAAAAATGATCTTAAATTTTTGATCATCCTGGATGAACACCTGTTTGTCTGTACGATCATCTTAGTCAAAAGTCTGTATGAAAGGATGCCTCATAACATGTGTGAGTACGAGAAGTTGTTTCATTTTTGGACGTATTCGTTCGTCCATACGAAATATTTTTTGTACATACGAACCAAAATTCGTACGGGATGAAATTCATTTTGTCTGTACAAAAACTCATTTTTTCTTTAAATAGAAGGGTTCTGAACTCAAATCTCATCTCTTCCAAAATCCCTTTCAATCCTCTATTCCCCTATGCTTTCTCCATGGCTAGTTCTAGCAAAAGACAAAAGGTGCTTGCTAAGGGACCACCCAAAAACACTAGTGAAAACTTCCTGTCCAAGGCAAATGAAGAATCTTTCACTAGATTTGCTTCTGCCAAAATCACTCCCTCTAGAGTCCTTCTTCAGAAGCAACATACTTTCAAGGTAATGCACCTTTTTTCTTCCACCCAATTCAGCCTTATCCTCACTCTTATCCATTTGTATAATAAGAAAACCTTCTACTACTTTCTTCAATATGTCTTTTAACTCTGACCAATCTGTGATTAGGTCTTATGTTTTAAAAAAGAAAGTAGAAATCACTAAAGAAGACTTGGGAATTTTTCTAAACTTAAGAACTCAAGGGATTAGAGCCCACACTTTGACTTACTCCACTAACTATGACTGGACAGCAGTAAATCAAATAATTAGAAGATGTAGAGGAGTAGGTCATATGACTAAGGTAGCAACTCTTATTTGCAACATCCGTATCATCCAGCTTGTTCATCGCACATCCATTATTCCTAAAGCTGGGGATTGAGTCAATATCACACCTCTTCTTTCTACAGTGACCTATCTGATAATGACCAATCAACCTATAAATGAAGCCCAACTGATCATTAACTATATTTATGGACTTTTTGAGACTGGCCATGTCACCCACAAAAGAAAGAAAAATATAGCCTTAGGACATCTTGTGACCTATATTTTGGAGAAAAAGTATGAGTTAGTCCATCCAGTTCAAAATCTAGAGGAGCCTCTCTACTACAATGATGGATCTTTTCGAGTGATCTTTAATAAATATGAACATCTTGAACAATATTAGTAGTGAAGCAGAGGAGGAAATGGGAGCACCTCCACCTGCACCTACTGGTGAACCAAATTATCAAGATTTAGTTCACAGATTTGATCGTCTAGAGACTCATTTCGATCAACGCTTTGATAAAATTGAAACTCATCTACAAATGCAGGATGCTCAGTCTCATTAGGATATGAGTTGGATGCGAGAGAAAATAGATGGTATAAACTCAAATATGACTATGATGAGTAGTTATTTTAATTTTTACAACCAACAACCTCCTCCAGATTAAGGCCCCTCAGAGTGATTTATGTCCTTCTTTATGATCTTCTCTAGCTGATGTGATGTGATTGTGATGTGATGTATTTTGTATTAGTTATGTGTTATTATCATTTGATGTGTTAGCATTTAAGTTTTATGTTTTAAGCTCAGATTGTAAGCGTATTGATATCATTTCTACCGATTGTAATATTCTTCGTCATGATATCAATATAAGTTATCTTGTCTTGCTTTTAATCTTGTTTTGAAATGTTTGTTAGCCTATATGAAAATCCCTAAATTTGTTTATCTTACAAGTCCTATACCTTGAACTACAACACAAAATTGAATCTATTAGAAAACCTATTTTTTCTAAATTTAAGTTGTGCTTATAACTTGATGTAATTAAGAATGTCAATCTCATGTCTCTTGTTAGACTAATTTAAAATTTCATATTATTATTGCAATTGTGATGTTTTCTTATTTTGTATTTATATTATCAATATAATTATTATTATACTTAGAGAAATTTGAAAAATTTTATTATTGATTTTGGAAAGATCAAGATTACTCTTGCAAAATGTACAAATATACAAAAATAAAAAAGAATGCGCAATGGTTTGCAATTTGAAAAAGAGGCACAAAATAAGCCCACAAGTAAAAAGATGCATAAAATTGTGCCACAACTATTGAAAAAGATGAGCAAAGCGCCACATGTGGTAATTAATTCTTTCCTTAATCTTTCAATCTTTTAATTCAAATTAATCTTCTATATGATTTTATTTTGTACTGAAAATTTAAAGTATATAAATTTTATATTCATCCTTTTATAATGATATTCTTTATCTCAATGTCTAAATTGAATCATATTTATGATAATTCTATTAATTATCGATGTTATATCTCTTCTTAAATCATATGAATCATTTTATTTGCCTAATGATTCTTAATTTTATTTGCAAATTTATCTCAATCACTTTTAAGGATCAATTATCAAAGGATTATCATATGACTTCTTACATTTCTCTTTGTGTTCTTTTTCTTCTTCTCTTTTTGCTGTTGCCAAAAAGGGGGAGAAATATTTTTTTGTTGTTTGTATCGGTTTTGTTTGTGTTTGTATCATTTTTGTTCGTATCGTATCTATTCTGTTTGTATTTTTTTAAATAAAAAAAATAAAAAGTGACTGTTGTGCAAATGCTGGTGAACCTCCTTATTCTCACAGGTTTATCAATTCAGGGGGAGTTTAGGAGATTCTTAAAATTTGAAAATTATACAAATAATAATTATTTTTCCATCATAAAAAAGGGGGAGATTGTTAAGAGAGTTACTATTTACATGTTTTACATTCATGCAACTTGTATAGTTTTGATGATTCCAAATATTATTGTTTTAAGTATTATATTCTCTTAACACTTTTTAGAAGAATTACTTTTGCTCTTGTATGAACTACATTTCAAGAAAATCGAACTCTGGATTAATGAAGACTTCAAATAAATTTCAGCATAAGATAGTTTGTAAATTGAAGTATGTATTTTTCAATTTATTGAGTTTGAGAGAGTGTGATTGTAATTGAGTAACTTAGCACACACACATACACACTTGGGGAGATCTTTAAAAATCAAATTTTCTTATACTGATCGTACGGGATGAACCAAGTTTGTACGGGACGATCAGGTCAGTTATCCCCTCGTAAGAGCAATGGAATGAATAGGAAGTGAGAAAATTTTTCTAAGTCCTGATCGTTCAGACGAATTTCCCTATTCATCCTGGGAAGATTGGCTCTAGATTTCTCACTTTGTATTGATCGTCCGGACAAAATATATAATTCGTCCTAGGACGATGTGCTCTGGATTCTCACTTTGTGCTTATAGTCTAGATGATTTATCCTGTTTGTGTCAGGACGAAGTTCTCTAGACACATGACATGAACTATTTGTCCAGACGAACACTCATTATCACCCCAAGATGATGTCCTTTGTTCCTTAAAAATTTGGGACCATTCTACAATTTCATCCGAACGAACCCTTGATATAACTGTTCGTCCCAGGATTAACTTAGTTTGTACGGGATGATGATCAGGTAAGAAGTCAGTTCATACCAATATACACTGGGTTCATATGCAACTGTTTTTACACTATTCATACAGGACAATCTGACGATAGTTCAGGACGATCAACTGTGTACAGACTTGAAAATCAGCAGTTTTTGGAGAGTTTTTTGTGTCTTTCCTATATAAGGTCCACTTAAAACTGTCTTGTAATTTTTTTTCTTATTGGTCTTCGTGTAAACTGAAGGGAGAGTGAAGGAGAGAGTGTGAGAGAGTGTTTGAAGGGGGATTCTTATGACTGAAGCGTGAAGGATTCACTTGGTACTCAAAGGTAAGAATCTCCAATTGTGATTTTTGATTACTTCACTCTTTTCCCTCATCCTTCTAGATTTCTTGTTAGAAGATCTGTCAAGGAGATCCTGTTCTCTGCCGACACTCGTTGAGTGTGAACAGTCGAAGGGTTCTCTGTCTACACTTGGAGAGTGTGAACAGCCGAAGGGTTCTCTGCCTGCACTTGGAGAGTGTGAACAGCCGAAGGGTTCTCTGCCTACACTAGAAGAGTGTGAAAGGATGAAGGGTTCCCTGCCCACACTAAGAGAGTGTGAAAGGACGGATGGTTCTCTGCCAACACTTGGAGAGTGTAAAAGGACGACGGTTCTCTGCCAACACTTTGGTAGTGGTGGAAGAGAGTTTTTGTAAAGGCTTCTCCGCCATGCTGTGGGTGCAAAAGGAGAGTCACTAGCGGTATTAGTGCAATACTCAGAGGGTGTCCCCAGGGAGTGGATGTAGATCGTGTTTGACCGAAGCACTATAAATCTTGTGTCTTTTTATTTTCTGCTCCTTTTGTTTTTACTTTACAGCATTGTTTAATTTTTGGTTGGAAAAAAAACTTTTTCTATAAAAATTCACTAAAATTATTATCGGTTTAAATTTCAAAAGAGGGATAATTTTTAAATTACCAATTCACCGCCCTCTTGGTTAGCCACTGGGATATAAGCTTAGGTCTAACAACTTAATTCATATTGAACAAGTTTCAACAGTATGTACTTAAAATGAATGAATATGAACAAAAATACAAAATTAATGATCATTTTATTTCTTTTCATTTCTAGAGATAGGTTCTATGTTAATGAATTAGATGTTCAAATTAACAAAAGCATGTCGTGTTGATTTATATTATGATAAGTAATCAATCGATAAAAGAACTATAAAAATCGGCGAGCAAATCATGTTTGAGATTTTTATTCTAAAAATATAAATATATCTATATATAAACCATGCTTTCAAGTACATATTTAACTATTTGGGTCATGATGAGATTTAGCGAATGGATCATATCCTACATAACAATGATGAAAAGGAAAGGTAAAACCTTCATATCAAATACAACTACAAATGTTCAATCAAAGTTTTCAAGCATAACTATTCAAATGTTGAAACTTATGTGTGAAAATAAAGCATGGATATCAAACATTCAAACTTTACTCATTATTAATCTGAACTCTAGCAATACATTCATCTCCAATCATGCTTTGCAAAGATATAAACGTCCTTTACTTTGAACCAAACAAAATAACTTACATTGTTTCTTGATGAACAATAATACAAAAACCTTATGTGCATCTCTTTAAAGAAAAGAAATAACAACAATACTCCTCATAATTTTTTCACAACCTAAGTATAAGGAAGAGGAAGACTTGCATTTCATAATATGAACTATAAACAAACATAAATTTTATTTTACTAAGTATTGGAGCTCCAATAACTTACATCAATACATGAGCCATTTACCTCTAATGTTCTCATTCTAAATAATATACATCCATACAATAGCTTGACTTTAATGTTCTCATTCCAAGCAAATAAATAAAGAAATCATCTACATACAATAACTTGACTTTAATGTTCTCATTCCAAGCAAATAAGCAAAGAAATCATATGCAAGTATACATTTTTTTTTGCATGAACAAGTAGGGAATAAGATAGAAAAGTTGAAGAAGGAAAGAGCTAGAAAGAAGAAGGAGAAATAAGGGAAAAAGGAAGAAGAAGTAGAATAAGGGAAAGAAGAAGAAGGAGAAGGAAAAGAAGAAGAAGAGGGGAAAGAAGAAGAGTAAGAGGAAGAAGAAATCACCTCGCCAAAGGAGAAGGAACGGCGACTAGAGTTGGACGGCGTCGGTAGGGGAAGCTTTGGCTTTCATGCGATAGAGGAGCTATGGCTCCTCTCGCTTGTGTGAACTGGGAGTGACAGAGAGAGAGGAGGTTGGGATGGAGAGCTAAAGTCGAGAGGGAAGCCTAGAGAAAATGAGAGAGGGAGTCAAGATGGAGTGCTAGGTGATCCCGGGGCTTCTTGAGAGGTAGAGAGGTGTCTTTTTTTTACCTCCTGGAGCTACTCCAAAACTGAAAATCCCCAAAGGAGATTGAATGCTGGAGCCTCCTTCCGCCTGGGTATTTGAAAAGAGAAAAAGAGAGGGAGGGGTTGCATGGGGCAGAGCTTCTGTCCACCTGAACCTCTACATTATGCTTTGATTCCTTCATTCATGATAGGTGAAAGCTTCTATCGTATCTCCCTCCACCAAAATCCAGATCTGCTTCAAAAATAGGCTATCACGTGATTGGATCACAGGTTTTTTTTGAATTTTAGAGAGATCTGAACCGTAGAATTTGTTTCTCGATCTGATGTTAAATTTGAATCAATTTTGAAAGTCAATAAATTTCTAATTGGAATTAGGATGAACCCATAAGCTGAAATTGGGTCAAATTTGAGTCCGAATCTAACTCAATTTGAGTCGAGTTGGGCTCGATCTAATTCAATCAATTTATTTATTCAAAATTAATCCAAAAAAAAGTTAATTAAAATCAAACAAGGCTCGACGAGGTTAATATATGTTGATTAAAATTGATCGAGCATAGCTGAGTCAAATTCGACTCGACCCGAGTCAATTTGAAATTGAATCCCAATTGACGTCGTTTTGACTCGAATTCATCTCGTCATGGCTCAATTAAGTCAATCGAACATGGAAAACCCACGATGACCCAAATCTATCTCGAATGAATGCCAATCACCGTGCTTAATAGTCTAAGTGCTAAAAATGAGGTCAACAGAACCATTATAATTCTCGTCCGCCAGTGGTGGAGTATGCCCCCAGTGGCACCATCCTAGCTTTTACTTGTGTTCTAGTGGTGGAGTATGCCCTTCGTGGCACCATCCTAGTTCTCACCTTCTAGTGGTGGAGTATGCCCCCCCCCCCGGTGGCACCATCTAGCATTTGCTTGTGGTCTAGTGGTGGAGTACGCCCTTCGTGGCACCATCCTAATTCTTGCCCGCTAGTGATGGAGTACGCCCTTTGTGGCACCATCTTGGCTTTTACTAGTGGACTAGTGGTGGAGTATGCCCTTCATGGAACCATCCTAGTTCTCATCTTCTAGTGGTGGAGTATGCCATTCGGGGGCACCACCCTAGTTCCCTCTACCATTCTCTTCCTTTAGGTTAGGTCACCCCTTTCCTAAGGATTAGAACCATTGGTGGTGGATAATGCCCTCCGTGGCCCCACCCTAATGTCCACCTATTCTTTGAACCTTTAAGGTTTGAACTCCCTTATTTTTAGAATCATACTTGATATTTTTGTACAGTCAATGCCAATATGTGCAGCAGAAGTTCCTTCTACTACACATATTGGGGGTCCATTTGTTGATCTCATTTTTGTAGGAGGTCACTATAACCTCTTCCTACATTCTAAATCCTAGAGTTTCCTAGACCTTAAGCTCCTCCTTAACCCTAGATTTTAAAATTTTCTTAGTTTTTGGGCCCTAGGTTCAATTTAGGTTTTAGGACAGTCCAGCTCTAGCATTCCAAACCAAATCTTTGAGTTAAGGACTCAGGTACTGAAACCCCTTCTAGGTGATTCTTTCATCACCTTGAAAGCCAATCAATTAACCTCTGATTTAGGATCTATCAATTGCATGTTGATATGACATGTCTCTAGTGCCAAACTTCCAAATTTGAGCTCATTTGTAGGACTCTAGCCCCACAAACCAAGTTAATATCCAAAAGTTGCAAAACCTTCAAATATTTATGATCCCTACCACTAGACCTATCACCCAGTGAGATTTGACCTTGGAGCCCCCTCCAAATCCTTTGTTCCCTTCCATTCCTTTAATATTGACTTGTTAAGCAGTAATCTATGTTTTTCTAGATTCAATTTGACATAGAATTGATCTGAGGCCAAAATGACCAAAATACCCTTAAAGGGGATTTTTGGACTTTTTGCCTAAACCCAACTTGACTCAACTTATCAACCTTTGAAACTTCCTCCAACCATTTTTAAATAATATTTGAGGCCCATTGGGCCCAATTTCAAACCTTGGGTCAACTCAATTTGACCTAAAGGCCCCTTAAGGGTCAAAATGGTCATTTTGATCAAGATGACCTCACTTTGCCTTGGAATCTCTCCCAATACATTCAAAACAACATTCTAAACTTGTTGACCCTAGTCTTTGCCCTTGAGTCAACCTGGTTGACTAAATCAACCTAAGTTGACCTAATGACCCATTAAGAGTCCAAAATAGGTCATTTGACCCAAATGCCCTTTTTAAACTCTGAAACCACACCCATTAGACTCTAAATATCCAAACAAATCCATTTGATCTAAGTTTAACCCTTGGGTCAACCTAGTTGACCAAGTCAACCTAGGTTGACCTATTAAACCTTAATGGGTCTAAATGGGTCAACTCAACCCATTTGAGACCTCCAACCCATATCACCCTTCCAAATTTACCCCCAACCAGGACCCAAGTATGACTTGACACTTGGTCAACCCAACCCAACTTGAGTTGACTAAGTTAACTCTCAATTCTTGGTCAAAATCTTTATGGCATTTGCTCTCATTCCTTCTAGCCTTGACCCATGACATTTGACCCTTGCCTCGACCATGCCAAATGATTTCCCATGTCCCAAAGTGCCACATCATCAAATTTGACCATGTTGACTGGTCAAACCAAATAAAAAAGGCCTTTAAACCTTTCTTTGAAATGGTCAACACCTTTCTTTGACCTCAAATGCATGGGTCTTAGGCTTGGGGTCCCTCCCATTTACTGCTCTCACCCCCCATGTCACCTCAGCCTCCCTTGACCCATTGACTAATCAACATAGTCAACCCAAGGCCTCAAACCCTTCCAAAAGGTCATAATCAACCCCTAAACCAATTTCCCTTGATTGAGGCTGCTTTAGGTCGACCTACTTATATCCTAAAGCTCACTTTGAGCTCTCTTAACCATGCTTAGGGCTTGGTTTAGCCTTAAGAGGCAATGGTCCCCCCCCACCCCACCAACCACCTAGTTCGTACTAAGTATGTTTTACGCCAAATAATGGTGCCCTATTCAGCTTCATACTAAGTGTGTTTAGGGCCAAATAGCTCACAATAGTTAGAATTATTTAGCTTCATACTAAGTGTGTTTTAGGCCAAATAATGGTGCCCCCAATGTTTCTGTTCATGTCCTTAGTGTGTGCTTAAAATTTCAAGTAAAATGACTAATCTGATCGAAAGAACGAACAAAGAAATGATTTATAGGGTGCTAGTCGTAGTCCGTTACAAGTGCACGCTTTTTGGGCCGCTGATATCACAATCAACGGCTCAGATTTCATTAATCCGCAGCCCCGTCCGACTATGGATCCACCCTCCCAGCTATTGGTTCATCCGACATAATCGTGGCCCTTCATTTTGAACAGTGGGATCATATCTCTTCCGTTTGATCTTGTTTGATAGAGATCAAACTGCGGGACATGATTATAGCCATCCGATCTAACCCCTACGAACCTACTGCCATGATCTCTAATTGACGTGGTTAAGTGGCTAACCACATCCTGATGCGTACTTCGCCCAAGGGATGCTACGTGGAGGATGCAGCGCGCTGCCGCCGTCGTCCGCATTCTGACCCAACGAGCCAGAGCTCACCACGTGGCGTTCCGCCGCCGCCGCGCCGCCAATGACTTTAGAAATGATTTTTAAATAATTTAAATTTAAAAAACACATATATAAATATTTTAAAATTTATTTTAAATAATAATGATATATATTATATATTAAAATATTTGTAAAATTAAATACTTATTTGGTGAAATGGGACAAATCTTTTAAGAAAATTAGCTCCAGATTCCTTTTATTTGGTGATGTTAGCATGGCTAAGAAGTTACATATGATATCATGGGATAAAATTTGTCGGCCTAAAAGTAAAGGAGGGTTGGGCATCCACTCTCTGAACGCTTTACAATTTGGCTTTAACTGTACTGTCATTGTTAGGATGTATAATAGCTCTTCACCTCTAGCCAACTGGCTACTTTATAAATACAAATCCCCTTGGAAGCTTCCCCAGTTTTCTTCTTCTAAGATCTGGAAATCTATCTGTAACACTGCTTCTCAATGCAAACACTGTTTTCAGTTTGATATTTATCAGAATTCTCCCATTTCGTTGAAATGGGACCATTGGTGTTTTAATTCTACGCTTGAGAATTATTCTGGGATTGATGATTTTAGCTTTCTGCCGGATATCAAGCTCTCTGAATTAATTTCTGGGGATAGCTGGGAGTTATCGGGTGTTATTCCCCCTCTGCTCTGTCAGGTATTTGATAGAGTGAGCATTTTACCTGGTGCTGGGGCGTCCTTGCTTTGGAAGAAAAAGAACTGTTTTAAGTTTAAGCATTACACTCATGAGTTTTATAATGATATGCCTAACTGTTGCTGGTCCTCTTTGCTATGGCATAAAAAGCATATACTCAAACATTCTGTTTTTGGATGGCTTGCATTAATGGGTGGTTTAAAGACAGCGGATGCTCTTCGTATAAGGCATATTCTTATTCCCTCTAAATGTAGTCTATGTTACATGGCAGATGAATCTGTTGGGCATTTATTCTTTGAATGCCCCTTCTCTTTCTCTATATTAAGAGGTATCATTCCTGGGGTGGATATTTTTCTATTGAGGCCCTCGATTTTGCAAATATTTGACTGGATAAATGTTAAATTTAGCGGTAATGCTGAGGTGTTGAGGTTTTATAAGTTGGCGGTTTGCTCTATTATCTACTACACTTGGAAAGAAAGGAATGGGAGGAGGTTCAGTGGCAATTCTCAATGTCATACCACTGTGATGATTAACATCAAACGTAATCTGCTTGAAAGGGTTATGCGTTGGAAAAGTGCAAATGATCTGCTGGATTTATTATAAGTGGCTGGTTTGGTTCGTGATAAACTGTCCCTGCGGACTGCCGTTATTGCTGAGGCTGGACGATGATGATGCTCCTTCCGGCTGGACCCTTGGATGGCCTTCGGGCAACCAGGGCTCCTACTTTTTTGGGTTCTTATTTAACTCTCTGAGTCCAGTCTCTATTGCTTGGGAGCTGGTTTTGTCTCAACTTCTGTGCAGGTATGGTAGCAATGTTGTTGGCTGGATCTTCTCATCTGTGATGACGCCTAGGCCTACTGGGGATGTTCTTGCGCCTGGAGCTTTATCTTGCTCCTCATCCGTGTGTTCTGCAGTTGGTTTTATTTGCAATTTTTGTGTCTTTTACCACAATTTTGGCTCTATTCTAGTTTTTATTTTGTTATGGGTGGTATAGTTGTGGTTTTTTGAATTTTTGTTCAGCATAAGTTTGCAATTTTGCTTATGCTGAAGTTCTTTTTGTAATCTCTTATTTTGTTACATTTTCGTTCTTTTAATATACGGGCTTTGTGCCCAAATTTTTCCCAAAAAAAAAAAAATTAAATACTTTTAATTTAAACTAATATTAATTTAGAATATTAATTATGGTATGCATTTTTTTTAAAAAAAATCTATTCCAAAGTATTACTTATTAGTTACCTTAAATAAATATTTTAATTTGATTAAAATTTTATTTAAATGATTAAAAAAATCAGTGAGTTAATCTTTGTATTTAATTTAATAAATGTTTATAATTTAGATAGTTATATATTAATTAGTTATTCAAGTATTTAAATAATATTTAATTAAAATCAAATAAAAAATTATACACAATTTCAAGCTTTTTTAAGTAATTTGAAATTCCAGAAAAAGATTAAGATTTAATTTAATCTTATTTAAAAGTTATTTTTGATATTAGTCAACATTCTAATAATTCAATTAACTTAAAATTTCAATAATTCATAATAAACTCAATTCAATCCATAAAAATATTTATAATAAATTGAAATTTCCAAAAAACTAAGAATTTCAATTTGAAGTTATTTTCAAAATTTAAGGTTCAATTTATTCTAATTAATTTAGTTTACTTGAGTAGTTTTCATTTTTAATTAACATTATATTAAGTGTTATATTAAATATTTTCAAAATTAAACATTTGTTTTAAGTTTTTTTTTTAAATCAAAGGATCTCTCAAATCCTTAAATATTATTCTAATAATATCTTTAATTATCTTATTTTAAAAATTATATATATATATATATATATAAACTATTTTAAAATTATATGTATTTAAATCTTTAGATTTGAGAGATCGTCCTTGAAACTTTATGCATGGATTGAGCTTGAATGAATAAAAACAACGGGGGATAGTTAGTGAACAAATGTGTTTTGCTCACTAACTTAGCATTTAATGTAATTTTATATTGTGTCTCTTTTAGTTCTTGCATGTATAGGGTTGTACACACCACCTAGCTTAGGAACTCCTAGATTTAAGGACTTGAGTGTTATATTTTTGTACTTGCATATGTGATGTGTAAGGGTTAGCAACCTTGATTTAATTTCTCATAACTTAGTGACATCTTTAAGGACAAAAAATTAAGGACTTGTATAGAAAACCTAGAAATTTATAATGTTTAGGATGTATGTTCCCTTGATTTGAGATTTTGAACAAATAAACTTAGTATCATTACCTCTTCATAGAAATTATTTCACTGATTTTTAGAGATCATTAGGCCTCCTAATCAACTTACTTAGGATTAACCCTTTAATTAACCCCTTAGCCTTATTAAAATTCTAATAAATCAAGATTAATTCCAAAAATTATCAAAAATACCTCTAACTAGCCATAATTCAACGTTTAATAAGTGATAATTGAATTTAATTTAATTTGACATCAAACTCAACCTTAATTTAATTTTAAGTTAAAATTAATGTTTAATTAATATTAATTAATTAAAAATAATTAAAAAATCCCAAAAATTTCTTAAACACTTGTTGATCTCTCCTTAGATCATTCCTGATCTTTGGAGGTGATTTCAAGGAGTTTGAGGCTTGTTTGGGTTAAAACCACAAAATGGGCTCTCTAACTAAGGTAATTAAAAAATTTTAATAAATACCAAAATTTAAAAAATTCATAAGCAATTATAGAAAATTCTAAATCAACCAAACTCAAAGGCTAATGACTCTAAATAAAATCTAGTATTTTTTAAAAATGTCAAATCTTTGAAATTTGGTCAAAGTCAAAATGTCAACAATTTGGTCAACCTTAGGTCAAAATGGGATCAAAACTTCTAAAAATGTTAACTTTTCATAAAAAGCTCCAAATTTAGTGTGCTACTAGACTAACAACTCATAATAAGGTCTAGTATTTATTAAAAATTTGAAATCTTTAAAATTCTCTCAAATTTTAAAAGTCAACTTTTAACCCCTTAGTTAATGCATTTAGATAATTTTAAAAATCCAATAATTCATTAAAATTCCAGAATTTTCTAATTTGGATAATAAAATACTTAACCAACCCTTTAGAATCAGTAACTAATTGTTTTTTTAATATTAATCTAACATTAATTCTAACTAATTTAAATTAACTTAATCAATCCCGATTACTACTTGGTAACCCAGGCCTACGAGGCTATTAGCTTAGCCCCAAAGAAGGTGAAATGAACTTCATGGTCTCGGTGTGAAACAAAGGTAGTACTTATTTAACCCTTAAAATATATTTAAATAAATTCTTAATATATTAATATTTAAACTCTAACATAAACCTCCCTTTAAGCCTTAATAAACTTAGAATATTAGATATCTCTAATTAACTGCCCAACTTAGGATCTACCCCAACCACACGACCTTCTACACACACTTTAGATGGTTTTCTGGGACAACTAACTCTAGATCTAGGTTAGGCCGGTGTTTACTTTTCTGCTGTGTGTCATATTTTTTGTGATTTTACTACATGTTGTGGATGATTGTACTTGCTATGTCTACTTACCTTTTACTGCACTATGTGGATGATTTTTGTGTTTGGCGACTAGATACCCTTAGGATAGGAATAATTTGGATGTTCACTGAGTTTTCTGCAGGTGGCCACGCTCATGCAGGGTAAAAAAAATGGGGCTTAAAAAATTAATTATAAATATGCTTGCACAGGTGCTTCAGCTGCTAAGCCCCCCAAGTAATAAAAGAGCGTGGCCAGTGTGTTTATTTATTTTTTCTGCATATACATAACTTCTTGAGAATATATTTTGATTTATCAACTACTTAGGATAACCCGGTAGGAGAGTCTAAAATTTTATTTCATATTATAAATATAATTTGTGCAAGTGTTAAGTGTTGTGAAAGTAGAGTTTTGAGTTGGGATACATGAATCCAATGGTTGGATTCCAAGAGAAAAGGATATCCCTTAGGAGAGTAGCCCTTTTCTATTGGGAGATCCAAATTTGGATCACTTCTTCCTTACCCAAAGAGGAAAGAGTGGCATTCTCCTTAAAGGAAGAGCCCTTTTATCCATTTGGATAGCCTACTACGAAGAATCCAAGGAGCCTAAAGGACAATAAGACTGAAGAACTGAAGACAGAGAGTATCCCACTCGAAATCACTTGTCTCTCTACTAGGTTTAGAATTCGGGTTATTATCAGTGGTGTCCGACCACTTTACTTTCTGCAGACTCTAGTTTGTAAAAAGCAAGGCAACTTTGCATATGGATATTTATTAATTAATTTATTTAAATGTGATGTGTTTATATGGTTACATATAGAATTACCAGCTTTTCTTAGTTTGTTGGCATTTATGTGCCGCTTTTATTTTTTCCTGGATATGTGAGGCTCGTAAGGGTGGGAAAAATTTTATACTTGTAATAAAAAAGCTTAAAATTTAAAGAGTTAAATAACATAGAAATATAACAAATCTAGGGAATTAGCTGGGGACCGCCCCTGGGGTCGCATGCATATTCTTGCACTTCTTCTTTCCTTATTTTAGACCCTTCCCGCCTGCGAGTAGAGTCCGGATAATCTGATCTATGAGGATGAGGTGCCGGTCCTAGGGAAGCGCAGTCTTCTAAAAAAATATTTTTAAGCTTATTTTTAACTTTCAAGTATATATGATTTGAAATTGTTGACTAGCATGCATTGTATTAGAAATCTATTTAAAAGAGTCAAAATTTTAATTGCATTAGTCATTAGCATTTTTCACCCAACCTAAGTCAAATGGGTCAATTAGGAAAATCTCTAGATGTTGGCCCTACCTCTCCAAAACTTTAAAGAAAATATCCCTACCACTCTTTCATAAAAGACCAGACTCATGAATTTTAAATCGGTTAGGTGGTTAGCTGGCTCACCAATCTAGGCCGAGATAAGTCCAGGTCCTGCATTGCATTAGTTAGGTTCAGACAACTATGGTCCAGTGTCCAAATTTAGATTTAGGATCTGGGCCAGATCTTTGGTTATAAGACCCACCCTTTCAGGAATATAATCCCAAATTTCTAATAAAATGATCAACTCAAATTAAATCTTCTTTCAATCTAAAATATAAAGTTCAACACTTAGATTAAGTTGGGACACTTCTAGATGGTTCCAAAATCTCAAAGTGTCCCTCACTTTTCTTCCCTTGTATCCGTTAATAAGTTCTCAACCTCGATCCATTCCCTTTTGAGATTCCAAAATTCATCTCCTTTTGATATCACTCATAGAAAATCTTTAACAAAATTTTGCCACTATTTTAATTGAGAGTTTTCATAGGAGACTTCGTCTTCCCATGGTGTAATTAACTATGAGGGCTTACGCTCGTAGTAGATTTAGAACCACATGCACCTGATTTTCAAAATTGATTTTTAAAACTTAGT
This sequence comes from Dendrobium nobile, assembly GCA_022539455.1. NCBI lineage: Eukaryota > Viridiplantae > Streptophyta > Magnoliopsida > Asparagales > Orchidaceae > Dendrobium > Dendrobium nobile. The sequence goes on from CM039721.1 coordinate 46,117,925, forward strand.
TGACATTTCTTTTGGGAAATCCAACTCATAATGATCGTTATCGTCATAATCATGTAATTGCTAACGAATTATTTTCACTTTCTCTAAAGAGATTTGTCATGCGTTAAAGCCAGTTCGAATATGAAACTAATGATTGTCTCCTCTTGATTATCGTTGTTCGATTTTGGATTGAACCTAATCTCTATCCACCCAGGATCATATGTGATTCTCCCTTAAATCAGACTATGATAGCCTAGAGAAAATTTATAATTCTGAATCTAAACCCATTAGGAGATTTTATCTCGCCTTTTGAGGTGGTATATCATCTCTGATGGTCTGTTTAACTTCAGAATTAAAATTCAAACTTAATTTCCTAAAAGAAATTTGCAAAACTCGAATTAGTATTCTTTGGAAAAATTCAATCAACGACGATCGCTATCGTCATGCCTGAATAATTATCAAACAGTGGTATCTTCTCCCTTAGGGGAGACATATAATTTGTTTATAAAACCTTGGGCATGAGATCAACAATAACCTACTTTGAATATCATGGTTAGAAATTAGACCGAACCCATTTTGATCTTCTAAGATTTTATGTGGTTCTCTCTCGAATCTAATCATGATATTCGAGGTAGGATTTGTAATCTTAAATTTAAACCTCATTCTGGAGGTTTATTTCCACTTCATGAAGTGGTATGACTCTCCTAATGGGATGTTTGATCTCAAGATTCGAATCTAAAAGTGGATTCTAAATTTTCAAAGAAAACTAATCTTTTTCAAAAATCTAATTTTTAAAATTCCACCAACACATCTCCTATCCTTTTCAAAAAGAGAGTTTTGGTTTTCACACTTCCTTTTACAAATGACATTTCTAATAGAAAAGTGATTAACCTCTCATACCAAGCCCTAGGTGCCTATTTTAGTCCATATAATTCCTTTTTAAATTTAAACACATGATTAGAGAATTTAGAATTTTCAAAACCTAAAGGTTGCTAAATATAAACATTCTCTTATATCACCCCATTAAGTAAGGAGCTCTTAACATTAATTTGATATAATTTAAAACCTTTAAAACAGGTAAAGGCTAGCAAAACCCTTATCACTCCAAGTTTGGCTACAGTTGCAAAAGTTTCTTCAAAATCAATTCCTTTTATTTGATTATACCCCTTGACCACCAATCTTGCCTTATTTCTAATCACAACACTTGAATCATTCATTTTATTTTTGAACAATCACTTAGTTCTAACAACACTTTGGTCCTTATGCCTTTCAATTAATTTCTAACAAATTAATTCAATTCTTCCTATATGGCCAAAATTTAAAATATACCCAAAAGTACTTGATTTATATTAGTGTGTTCAATCATCAATATAAAGGTAGAATGGTCCACTTCTTTGCTAAGTCTATGCCTAGTTCTAATACCCTCACTAGGTTCACCTAAAATCAATTCCTTAGGTTTATTATTAGAAAATTTCCATTCTCTAGGCTAAGGGTTTTCTGATCCAACATTCTCTTCCAAATTTAAATTTCATTTCCTTGAGAGATATTTTCAATATGATATTCTTCCAACATTGGCACTTTCAAAATGCTAGATTCATAAAAAATAACATGTGTAATTTCCTCATCTACCAAAGTTCTCTTGTTAAAAATTCAATAGTATTTGCCAACACTAAAATATCCAAGAAAAATTCCTTCATCATATTTAGGATCAAATTTTTTTAAAGGAGTTTTACCTTATTATGAATGAACAGCTTGCATTCAAAAACACACAAATATGAAAGATTAGGTGTTCTTTCCTTAAGAAGTTCATAGGTGTCTTGTTCAATTTGGATCTAATATTCAACCTATATACAACATAACAAGCCATACTAACTGCTTCATCCCTAAAATATTTTAAAAGTGGGTATTTTCCAATATGGCTCTAGCAGCTTCTGTTAATACTCTATTCTTTCTTTCAACAACTTATTCTACTGAGGGGTCTTAGGTGCTATAAAATTATGATCAATTCCATATTCTTTATAAAAATTTTCAAATTCTCCTCCATGATCACTTTGAATTAATAAAATCTCACACCCTAATTTCCTCTGAATCCAAGTAGAAAAGCTTTTAAATTCCTCAAAAAATTCACCCTTATGAAATAAAAACTTAACCCGAATGAATATTGAAAAATTATCAATTATAACATACTCAAAAACTTTTCCTCCTAGACTTATAGTGTTAACTGATCCTAAGAGATTCATGTGTAGGACTTCCATTGATTTTATAGTTCTAAGATCCTTAATTGAATGAAATGAGGACTTCACCTATTTTTCTAATTGACATGCATCACACAGGTAATCCTTAGTGAAGTCTAGTTTTGGTATTCCTTCAAACCAAATCATTATATGTAATCTTCTTAAGGTTTTTTATGCTTGCGTGACAAAGTCTTCTTTACCATAACCAAGATTTATCACTAATTATTTTGAGATAAAAAGCATTATAAGATTTAACAAAAGTCAAATTAAGCATGTGTACATTATTTATCATATTTTCATGCAACATATTAATTCCATTTTGACTTATAATGCAGCTTATGGAAAAAAATTTAAACTATAACCTTTTGTCACAAAGCTGTCTAATACTTAATAATTTATATTTTAAGCCTTCTACCAGTAAAATATTTTTAATGAAAAAATTATTCTTGTTGCCAATCATACTTGTACCTATTACTTTCCTTATGGCATTGTCTCCTAGTGTAACCTTACCTCCATTTTTAGCTTCCAGCGATATTAATTATGTTGAATATCCATTCACATGCATCAAACATCCTCTGTCCATGTACCAAATGCTCTCACGATATCTTATATGAGAGCATTTCTATAAAATGATCAAATGTTAGACTTGAGATCCCAAACAAGTTTTTGTTCACCTTTTAGTAATAATAATCTGGATGCATGTTTAATATGTAATATTTTATGCATCTTAGGTCTTCACACTAGATATATTTTATTATGAATAATGCAAGTGTGAGAAATATAACCAATCATTCCACAAGAAAAATATTTTACTCAAGAAAAAAGTATTTACTAATTTATGTGGATTATACTATCTTTTCTTAGGTTTTGAAATTTTAGTCTTTTGATCAGGATTGGAAAATTGTTCAGGTGTGAGGGGTGTCATATTTTGCTTAAGAGCTTTTAGTTCAACTTTAAAATATGAGTTAGCACTTTCTAAAACACTATTATCTACTTTCAAATAATGCTCTCCACGATCAGATTCATCTATAAATATTTTAAAATCTTTTTAAAGTTTAGTATGTGATGATTTTAATAGTTCATACTTTTGTTCAAATCATCAAACTCATCTAATATTTCATGTGGCTATCAATCAATGCTTGATCATTTCTAAGGATTTCATGCTCTTTTTATAAATTTAAAAATTTTAAGTTCAACTTAGCATACAGCTTTTTGAGTTTCCTATATGCAATATAAATTTTCTTAAAAACTTCAAATAATACATCATAGGTCAAGTCACATACCTATTTTTTTGAGTGATCAAGCTTGTTGGACATTAAATACAAGTTCATGACTTCCTCATCTGCTTCTATTTCTAAAGAATTTAAAGCTGAGTCTGCCTAGAAAGCTCTTTGCAATCTCTTCTTTCTATTCCTTTCATTAGTTTTCTCCTCAACTTTCTCCTTACTAGGGTTAGCTTTGAGATTTGGACATTTAGATTTGATGTGTTCAGGCTTCCTGCATATATAAAAAATTACTTCATTAGACATTTTTGTATTTATATGGAACTTATCTTTATTCCACTACTAATGTCTCCTTTACTTTCTTCACAGGAAACTTTTGAATTGCCTCCCCATGAGTGCAATATCATCTTCATTCTTAGGCTGAGACTGATCACTCTCTGAATAATCCACTTTCAACGTAATATTTATCTCCTTATGCTTGTCATTTGTATCAGTCTATCATTGAGTCACTCCTTGCTTATAAATAATTAGTGATCCAAGAAGATTGTCTATGGAATAAATATTTAAGTCTTATGACATAACTATTGCAGTTATCTTTGTATCATAAGTATAAGGTAAATAACAAAGAATTTTATTTACTTTTTCAAAATTTGTTAGTTCCCTACCTAAATCATATAATGAAGTGACTATTTGTGTGAAATGAGTATACATATCAGTGTTTGATTCATTCAGTTTCATGCAAAATAATTCATAATCGTGTAGTAGGATATTCAATCTAGATTGTTTCATCTCATTAATTTCTTCATAAGTGATACAAAGTCTATCTCAAATTTCTTTTCTAGTTCTACAAGTTGAGACACATATATTATCTTTAGACTTAAGTACACAAAAAAGCTATTTAAACACTTAGCATTTAATTGAGCTAATTTATTTTCTTCTACTATCCAATCAGTAAACGATGTTTTAGTTATAATACCATCTACAAGTCTAGTTGGTCTAGTGTAGCCTTCTTTTAATAAAATCCACATGCGATAGTAAAGCAATTGAAGAAAATTGGACATACGAGTTTTCCAAAAGTTCAAAGGGATGTTATCAAATAGTGGTGGTCTAGTAATTGAATATCCTTCGAGTGTGTTACAATTTTTAAAAGTGCCATGAACATTTTAAAAAAGTTGTCTAAACCTTAATTTCTGAAAGTAGGCTCCGACATCACTTGAAAGTTTGAATTGGTAGTTATACCTAAATATTTGTTCCTAGGCTAACCAAGAGGGGAAGGGAGGGTGTGAATTGGTAATTTAAAAATTCTCTTATAAAATTAGAAAATTGATTTTAGATTTAATCATAATGAAAAGCTTTCTCAAAATAATTTTTCTAACCACAAATTAAAACTTGAAAACAATAGAAATGCAGTAAAAGTAAAGATAGAAAAAGATAGAATTTTATAATTATTCGGTTCAACTAGACCTACATCCACTCCAAAAGATTTTCTCTTTAGGTATTGCACTATAATAAAGTGACTATTCTTTTGCTCTCACAGCAAGGCAGGGAAGCCCTTATAATAACCTCTCTTCCACCAAATCCTAGCGCGGTAAAGTACTGCCATCATTTCATTCCCTCCTGATGATGAAAGAGAACTGGCTTCCTTTCACACCCTCCTGGTGTTGGGAGAGTACATACATCCTTTCACACCCTCCTGGTGTCGGCAGAGTACCGAAATCCTTTCACACCTCCTTATGTCGGTAGAGTACCGACGTCCTTTCACACCCTCTTGGTGTCGGCATAGTATCAATTCTCCTTTGAAATTCTTCTTTTAAGAGTCTTAAAGAAAGTAGAGATGAACTTTAAAGAATAAGCAAGAGATCCTTATCATTGGGCAATCTTTTGAATCCCCTCATAAATTCCTCTTATGAGATTTCTGACTCTGCAATCTTAAGACAGTCTCCTAAACACTCTTCAAGTGCACTATTAAAAGAAATTTTTAGTAGGAGTTCTGTCAGTCAGTTTTTAGGACTCTTAAATATGAAAGACATGACAAATCATCTAGAAAATTGAAAAATTTAATTTTATCATCTTAGATCATATAATATGATAGTACTTCATATGTACAAACAATTTAAAAAATCCTTGTTGTTAAGAGAGTTGCTATTTGCATGTTTTACATTCTTGCAACTTGTATAGTTTTGATGATTCCAAATATTATTGTTTCAATTATTATTTTCACCTAACACTTTTTGGAAGAACTGTGTTTTCTCTTGTGTGGACTAACATTTCAGGATAATCGTACTCCAGACAATTAATGACTTCAAATCAAATTCAGGATAACATATTTTTGTAAATTGAAGTTTGTATTGTTCACTTTATTGAGTCAGAAAGAGTATGATTGAAATTGAGCAACCTAGCACACACACACTGAGGAAGATCTTTAAAAAGCCAAAATTTTTTTAACATTGTTCGTACTGGACGATCAAGTAACTTATACCCCTCGGAGAGCAATGGAACGAACATAAAAGTGAAGAAAATTTTCTAAGTCTTGATCATCTAGAAAAAAATGCAAAATTCGTCCCTGGATGATGTCCTCTGATTTCTCACTTTGAACTATTCATCCAGAAAAAATCGTCCGTTTGTCCCAGGATGATCTCCTTTAGATCCTTACTCTGTACTGATCGTCCAGACGAACTACCCAGCTCATATCTGGATGATATCCTCGGTATTCTCATTTTGAACAATTCATCCAGAAGAAACACACCATTCGTCCCAGGAAGATCTTCTCTGGCTTCAAGGTTTGTACTATTCGTCTAGACAAAACACACCATTCATCCCAAGATGATCTTCTCAGGTTTCAAGGTTTGTACTGTTCGTCTAGACGAAACACACCATACGTCCTAGGATGATGTTCTCTGTTCTTTTAATAATATGGATTGTCTGAAGTTATGTTTCAGCGTGTCTTTAAAATAACTATTTGTACCGGACGAACATAGTTCGTACGGGACGATGATCGAGTACGAAGTCACCTCATCCCAATGCAAATAAGAGTTTGTACATAATAGTTTACACTATTCGTACGTACGAAATCATGATCGTACGGGATGATCATGTACGTACAAAATTGAAAATTAGCAGTTTTCGAACGGTTTTTCATGTCTTTCATATAAAAGGTCCTTTGTAATCTGCCTTGTAATATTTTGGGTCATTGGTCTTCATGCTTACTGAAAAAAGTGTGAAGGAGAGAGTGAGAGAGAGTGTTTGAAGGAGAGTTCCTACCATTGGAGCGTGAAGGATTCACTTGGTACTCAAAGGTAATGATCTCAACTTTGTGAATTGTGATTACTTCACTCTTTTCTCTTGTCCTTCTAGATTTCTTTTGAGAAGATCTTTCAAGGAGATCCGATTCTCTGCCGACACTTGGTGAAGTGTGAAAAGATGAAAGGTTCTCTGCCTACACTTAGAGAGTGTGAACAGCGGGAAGGTTCTCTGCCTACACTTGGAGAGTGTGAACAACGGGAAGGTTCTTTGCCTACACTTGGAGAGTGTGAAAAGTTGGAAGGTTCTCTTCCTACACTTGGAGAGTATGAATAATGGGAAAGTTCTCTACCTACACTTGGAGAGTGAGAACAGTGGGAGGTACTCAGCCTACACTTGGAGGGTGTAAAAGGATGACAGGTTTCTACCACATCGGGTAGTGGTGGAAGAGAGTTTTGTGAAGGCTTCTCTGCCTTGCTGTAGGGGCAAAAGGAGATACACTATTGATATTAGTGTAATACTCAGAGGGTGCCTCCGAGGAGTGGATGTAGGTCGTGTTTGACCAAACCACTATAAATCCTATGTCTTTTATTTTTCGCTGCTTTTTTACTTTAAGTTTTTTCTGTTTGAAAGTGTGGTTGAAAAATTATTTCTATAAAAATGTTTTTACAAAAAATCATTAAAGTTTTTATCGGTTTAAAAAATAAAGAGGGAAATTTTTAATTACCAATTTACCCCCCTCTTGATTAGCCGCTGGGATATAACATTAGGTCTAACAACCTAATTCATATTGAACAAAGTTTCAACAAGTGGTATCAGAGCCTAGTTTCAAATTCATAAGTTTAGACTACTTTTTGATTAACAACCATGGCTACATTTGGAAATTGAAACACACATGATATAACTAGACCTTCATTGCTCGATAATATTCCTTTTGATTTTTGGAAAACACACATGTCTATATTTTTACAGTTACTTGATTTATTGCATGTGGATTTTATTACAAGAGGGCTATACAAAACTAACTAGACTAGTCGATGGCATTAGAGTAGAAACACCCTTTGCGGACTAGACAGTAGAAGAATGTGACTTAGAACAACTAAATGCTAAATATTTAAATAGTTTCTTTTGTGCACTTAAGTCAAAAGATTACATGAGCGTTTCCACTTGCAAGAGTGGAAAGGATATATCGGATAGACTTTGTATAACATATGAAGGGACTAATGAAGTTAAATAATCCAGACTTAATATCTTGTTGCATGAATATGAATTATTTTATATGAAATCTAATTAATCCATTTCTAACATGTATACAAGATTCACACAAATAGTCACCTCTTTACATGCATTAGGTAGGGAAGTAACGAATGCTGAAATGGTTAATAAGATACTTCATTGTTTGACTACTACATATGATGCAAAAATAACTACGATTGCAGAGTCTAAAGATTTAAATGTTTACCGTATTGACAATCTTCTTGGATCACTAATTGAATATGAGAACAGAGTGAGTTAAAAAATGATTGATGCAGGTGAACCATGAATGGAGAAGAACATAGCACTAAAAGTGGAGAAGTCGGAGAGTGATCTTTCACAACTTGAGGATGAAGATGACATCACACTAACGACTAGACAATTTAGAAGTTTTCTGAAAAGGAAGTAAAAGAGACACCAGCATTGGAATCGAGGTAAATTCAATAAGAATGTTAAGGTTTCAAATGATGTTATTTGCTATGAGTGCAAGAAACTTGGATACATTAAGTCAGACTGCCCAAAACTCAAAGCCACTCATAGCAAGGACAAGGTAGAGGAGAAACCAATAGTGAAGAAGGGCAAGAAGAAATTCCAAAAAGATTTCTAGGCGGACTAAGCTTTAGACTCGTCAAAAATTGAAAAGGAAGAAGAAGTCACCAATCTATGAATGATGGCCGATAATCTTGATCAGTAAGATTAAGAAGAGGATCGCTCTCACAAAAGGCCTTGTGAGAGCATATGGTACCTGGACAGTAGTTGATCAAAGCATATGACTGAAGATACTAAATAATTCATATCGCTGGAAGCTAGGAGTGGAAGCAGGGTTACACATGGAGATAACACCACAAGGAAGGTGGTAGGATCAGGTATAATTGGGAACTTGAAAAACTTTTTTATAAAAAATGTTTTATTAGTAGAAGGCTTAAAGCATAATCTTCTGAGTGGGGGAGGATACTCTTCTTCTTTCCACTGTCACTTATTTTATTCTTACTGGTCAACCCATTAACGAACCCCAACTCATTCTTGGCTACCTTTAGGGGCTTCTGAAATTGGCCATGTATCCCATAAGAGAAAGAAGAACATTGCTCTAGAACACCTTGTGGCTTATATTCTTGTTAAGAAGTATGAATTAGTTGATCCTGATGTGCCTCATCTTGAAGAGCCTCTATTCTACAATGATGGTTCATTCCGAGCTATCTTTGCAAAACATGATGAAGGTGCTGACACTAAGGGGTAGGAGAGAGCACCTGCACCTGCACCTGCTCCTGAACCAAACTTTCAAGATATGGTTCACATGTTTAATCATCTTGAGACTCATTTCGATCATCACTTTGATCAAATTGAGACTCATCTACTGCACCAAGACGCACAACACCAGTAGGATATGGGTTGGATGCGAGGCCAACTCAATGATGTGAGCTTGAATATGGCTATAATGAGTAGCTATTTTAACTTCTTTAACCAAGGACCTCGTCCAGATCAGGGCCCCTCTGAGTGATGACTGTACTTCTTTTATGATTTTCTCTAGGAGTGGTGATGTGATGTATTGTTAGTTGTTATGTTTTTTATGTCTTCATATTCTATGTTTTTTTATGTCTTATGTTCTATTGCATCTATGCGTATTGATATCATATGTGCTCAAATGTTCTATCATTCACCATGATATCAATAAAAGTTATTTTGTCATGTCTCTCAAAATGTTTGTAAGTTTATATGATTATCTTTAAATATGGATCTTAGTTTATGAAGGGTATATAAAACCAACTAGATTAGTTAATGAAGTTAGAGTAGAAACATCTTTTGCAAACTGGATAGTAGAAGAATGTGACTTAGCATAACTTAATGCTAAATGCTTGAATAGTTTCTTTTGTGCTATTAAATCCAAAGATTACATACGGGTTTCCACCTGTAAGAGTGGAAAGAACATATGGGATAGACTTTGTATAACTTATGAGGGAACTAATGAAGTAAAATAATCTAGACTTAACATCTTGTATCTTGACTATGAATTATTTCGCATGAAACCTAATGAATCTATTTCTGACATGTACACAAGATTCACACAAATAGTTACCTCTTTACATGCATTAGGTAGGGAACTAATGAATGCTGAAATGGTTAATAAGATACTTCATTGTTTTCCTATTACTTATGATGCTAAAATAACTGCAATTACAAAGTCTAAAGATTTAAACATATATTCTATTGATAATCTTCTTCGATCATTAATTGCTTACGAGCAAGGGTGAGTCAAAGAAAGATTGATGCAGGTGAACCACGAAGGGAGAAGAATATTGCACTAAAAGTGGAGGAGTTTGAGAGTGAACTCTCATAACCTGAGGATGAAGACGATATCGCACTAATGACTAGATAATTCAGAAGCTTTCTAAAGAGGAATCAAAAGAGACGCCAGCAATGGAATCGAGGTAAATTTAATAAAAATGTTAAGGTTTCAAATGATGTTATTTACTATGAGTGTAGGAAACCTGGTCAAAGCCACTCCTAACAACGAGAAGATAGAGGAGAAACTAATTGTGAAGAACGGTAAGAAGAAATTCCAAAGAGGTTTCTAGGCTGACTCAACTTCAGACTCATCAGAGACTAAAAAGGAAGAGGAAGTCACTAATCTGTGCTTAATGGCCGATAGTCTTGATCAGTTAGATCAAGAAGAGGTATGTGACTTGACTTACAATAAACTTTTTGAAGTCTCTGAACATATACATGATGCATATAGGAAGTTAAAGAAAATACATACTAGTCTGAATTTAGAATTTTTGGAATTACAAAAAGAACAAGAGATCCTTAGGAAAGATCATGCTTTAATTGATGACAATAACATGAAATTACTTGATGAGTATGACGACTTGAATAAAAATCATGAAAGTTTAAAATCATCCTATGCAGAACTTGAAAAAGAATTTTAAAATTTTAAGGATGAATCTGAGAGAAAAATTTATAGAATTAGTTATACGAATCAAATTTTGAAAGATATGAATTCATTTTATAAATTGAAGATAAAAGCTCTCGAGGATAATATGATACCCCCTAGACTTGAAGATTTCACTAATCCAATTTTGTATCCTAAATTTATGCAATCCCTTAATAGACAGATTAATAGTAGAAGACTTAGGAATCCCTTTCCAGGAGTCAAATATCATAATTGTGGATTGTTTGAACATATAGCTCACACTTATACTTTGAAGAAGAAAACTTATTTGGTGTGGAGATCTAAGATGCATAAACCTAGATATATCATACATGAATCTGATTATAAATTGCCAAAAGGAGAACCAAAACTTGTTTGGGTTCCTAGGTCTAACATTTGATAATTTTGCAGGGTCTCTCTCACACAAGATCTCGTGAGAGCATATGGTACCTGGACAACGATTGCTCAAAGCATATGACTGGAGATACTACATAATTCTTATCATTGGCAGCCAGAAGTGGAGGCAAGGTTACACATGGAGATAACACCACAAGGAAGGTGGTTGGATCAGGTATGATTGAAAATTTAAAAAAAAAAATTATTGCAAATGTACAACTGGTTGAAGGCTTAAAACATAATCTTCTAAGCATAAGTCAGCTTTTTGATAAAGGTTATTATGTGAAATTTTTTCCTACAAGCTGCATATTAAGCCTTAATGGTATTTATGTTTTAAATGGTATAAGGGTAAATAATGTGTATATGCTTGATTTGAATTGTATTAAAACTCCTACTACTTTTTGTTTAAAAACTATTTCTGATGAGTCATGGCTTTGGCATAGGAGACTTTGTCACTCAAGCATGAAAACCCTTAGGAGGATTACCCAAAAAAACCTAGTGCGAGGTATACCAAAATTAGACTTTATAAAGGACCACCTTTGTGATGCATGCCAATTAGGAAAATAAGTGAAGTCCTCTTTTCGGTCCAATAAGGATCTTAGAACTAGTAAACCATTGGAGATTTTACATATGGATCTTTTTGGACCAGTTGGAAGTGTAAGTCTAAGAGGGAAGGTATACATATTTGTGATTGTGGATGATTACTCTAGATTCACATGGGTTAGATTTCTATATCATAAGAGTAAATCATTTGAGAAATTTTAAAATTTTTTGACTTGGATTCAAAGGAAGATAGAATGTGAAATTATGACTATTCAAAATGATCATGGAGAAGAGTTTGAGTATGAAAAATTTGAGAATTTTTGTAAGGAGAAAGGAATTGATCATAATTTTTCTGCACCTAGAACCCCTCAACAGAATAGGGTAGTTGAAAGAAAAAATAGAACATTAATTAAAGCCGTCCGAGCCATGTTGACAGAATACTCACTTGCTAAATATTTTTGGGCTGAGGCAGTTAGCACTGCATGTTATATTCTAAATAGGGTGAATATAAGATCAAAATTAAGTAAAACACCCTATACTGAAGGGAAGAACACCTAATTTGTCACATTTATATATTTTTGGATGTAAGGTGTTTATTCATAATAATGGAAAATCTACCTTAGTAAAATTTGATCCAAAATCAGATGAAGGTATTTTTATAGGATACTCAAGTGTTGGAAAATCTTATAGAGTATTCAATAAAAAAACTTTAGTAATTGAGGAGACCACATATGTTGTATTTGATGAATTAGAAAGTTTAGACGAGGCAATTATTGAAGATGAAGAAATTGAGAATAACTCCCAAAAGATTGATAAAATAAATTTGGAAGAAAATTTAGAAGAAAATTTAGAGATAGAAAACCCAATGCCTAGAGATTTGAGATTTTTTAAAAACCACCCAAAGGAATTGATTATAGGTGAACCTAGTGAGGGTGTTAGGACTAGGCGTGAATTAAACAAAAAAGTCAATCACTCATCATTTATTTCAACCATAGAAACTACAAATATTGATCAAGCACTTTTGGATGAATTTTGGATCTTGGCTATGCAAGAAGAGTTAAATTAATTTGTAAGAAATGAAGTTTGAGAATTAACTGCAAGGCTAAAGAATAAAAGTATAGTTGGAACTAAGTGGGTTTTCAAGAACAAAATGAATGACTAAGGAGTAGTCATTAGAAATAAGGCTAGATTGGTGGCTAAGGGGTATAATCAAATTGAAGGAATTAATTTTGATGAGACTTTTGCCCCTATAGCTAGACTTGAAGCAATTAGGGTTTTGTTAGCCTTTGCCTGTTTTAGAGGATTTAAATTATATCAAATGGATGTTAAAAGTGCCTTTTTAAATGGGGTAATTCAAGAGGATATTTTTGTAGAACAACCTTCAGGCTTTGAAAATTCTAAACACCCAAATCATGTTTTCAAACTAAAAAAGGCATTATATGGTTTGAAACAAACACCTAAGGCTTCGTATAAGAGATTGAGCACCTTCCTACTTGAAAGATCATTTGAAAAAGGAAGTGTGGATACAACTCTCTTTTTGAAGAAAATTGGAGAGGATATACTCATTGTATAAATTTATGTTGATGACATCATCTTTGGATCTTCAAATGAAAATTTTTGTGATGATTTTTCTAAAATAATGAGTAGTAAATTTGAGATGAGTTTAATGGGAGATCTAAGTTACTTTTTAGGCTTTAGCATTAAGCAAATTGAGGAGGGTACATTTCTTAGTCAGTCGAAATATATTAAGGACATCCTAAAAAAGTATGAAATGGATCATGCTAAACTTGTTAGTATACCTATGAGTTCCTCAGTTCAGTTGGATAAGGACCCTAAAGAAAAATCTGTTGATTAAAGGAAATTTAGAGGGATAATTGAATCTTTGCTTTACGTGATAGCTAGCCGACCTGATATCATGTTTAGTATTTTTTTTTATATCCTAGATTTCAATCAGATCTAAAAGAATTACATTTGACAGCAGTAAAAAGGATTTTAAGATATCTGTTAGGAACTCGGAACTTAGGAATTTGGTATCCTAAGTTTAGCTCTTTATTTGAAATAATTAGATATTCATATTCTGACTTTGCAGGTTGTAGGGTTGTTAGAAAGTGTACTTCTGAAACATATCAGTTTATTGGAAATTCTTTAGTCTCTTTATCCAGTAGAAAATAAAATTTAGTAGCCCTATCTACTGCTAAAGCTGAATACATTGTATTATGAAGTTGTGTAGTATAATTACTTTGGTTGAAACAATAGTTGATTGATTTAGGATTAACTATAGGCACTATTCCCATTTATTGTGATAACACTAATGCTATTTGCATTTTTAAAAATCCTATTCAACATTCAAGAACAAAAAATATAGACATTTGGCATCATTTCATAAGGGATCATGCAACCAAGGGAGAAATTGAACTCATTCATGTTACAACAGAAAATCAACTTGCAGACATTTTTACAAATTCACTAGCATTTGATACCTTCAGTACATTAAGAACAAGGCTTGGTGTAATTGATTTGAATGCTTAAATAAAAATGATTCTGCAACATTGATGTGTGTTTTTGGTTAGTATTTTGTGAGTTCTTTAATTTTGTGATATTCTGTATTTTCTATCATTTTGTTTGTGTTTGTTTTTGGTTTTGAAAATTTTTGCCTATGTTGTTTTGTGTTCTCTCACATCTAGATTTATGATTTTGAATTTTATCTTAAAAATTTGACTGCTAATCATCTGTACGAAATTCATTTCGTACGGGATGAATTGTGTAGTGTATTAACTGTCGGATTTGAACGGTTTGCATATAGTTTTTTAGTTTTCATTTCGCCGTTCATCTGTACAATCATGACGATCATCTGGATGATGTGTATTCAATCATATGTATGCGTGAAGGTAGTTATACGGATAAGATCAAATCAATTATTCTTGATGGTACGTACGAATCTTTGGTTCGTCCATACGAACACGTGGCATTTCAAAGTGGTGGACGTTTCAAACTGTCATTAAAATGATCTTAAATTCCTGATCATCCTGGACGAACACCTGTTCGTCTGTACGATCGTCTTAGTCAAAAGTCTGTACGAAAGGATGCCTCATAACTTGCATGCTTACGAAAAGTCATTTCATTTGTGGACTTATTCTTTCATCCATACGAAATATTTTTCGTACGTAAGAACCAAAATTTGTACGGGACGAAATTCATTTCATCTGTACGAAAACTCATTTTTCTTTTAAATAGAAGGGTTTTGAACTTAAATCTCATCACTTCCAAAATCCCTTTCAATCCTATATTCCCCTAGACTTTCTCCATGGCTAATTCTAGCAAAAGACAAAAGCTGCTTGCTAAGGGACCACCCAAAAACACTGGTGAAAACTTTCTGTCTAAGGTAAATGAAGAATCCTTCCCTAGATTTGCATCTGCCAAAATCACTCCCTCTAGAGTCCTTCTTTAGGAGCAACTCACTTTCAAGGTAATGCACCTTTTTGCTTCCACCCAATTCGACCTTATCCTCACTCTTATCCATTTCTACAATAAGGAGACCTTCCACTACTTTCTTGCCAATATGTCTTTTAACTCTGACCATTCTGTGATTAGGTCTTATGTTTTAAAAAAGAAAGTAGAAATCACTAAAGAAGACTTGGGAATTTTTTTAAACTTAAGAACTCAAGGGATTAGAGCCCACACTTTGACCTCCTCCACTAACTATGACAGGACAGTAGTAAATCAAGTAATTAGAGGATGTAGATGAGTAGGTCATATGCCTAAGGTAGACACTCTTAATCGCAACTCCCATATCATCCAGCATGTTCTTCGCACATCCATTATTCCTAAAGCTGGTGATTGGTTCAATATCACACCTCTTCTTTCTATAGTGACCTATCTGATTATGACTAATCAATCTATAGATGAAGCCCAACTGATAATTGACTATATTTATGGACTTTCTGAAATTGGTCATGTCTCCCACAAAAGAAAGAAAAATATAGCCTTAGGACATCTTGTGACTTATATTTTAGAGAAAAAGTATGATATAGTCCATCCAGATCAAAATTTAAAGAAGCCTCTCTACTACAATGATGGATCTTTTTGAGCGATCTTTAATAAAGATGAACATCTTGAACAACATATTAGTAGTGACTCAGAGGAGGAAATGGGAGCACCTCCACCTGCACCTACTGGTGAACTAAATTATCGAGATTTGGTTCACAAATTTGATCATCTTGAGACTCATTTTGATCAATGCTTTAATCAAATTGAAACTCATCTACAATAGCAGGATGTGCAGCATCAGTAGGATATGAGTTGGATAAGAGAGCAAATGGATGACATAAACTTGAATATGGATATGATGAGTAGCTATTTTAACTTCTACAACATGCCACCCCCTCCTGATCAAGGCCCGTCTGAGTGATCAATATAGTTCTTTATGATTTTCAATGTAATGTGATGTGTTTGTATCAGTGATGTGTTGTTAGTAGTTATGCTTTTATGTTATGTTTTTGTGTTTTGTGTTTTATGTGTTTTTATATTGTGAGTGTATTGATATCATTTGTACTGAATGTAATATTCTTCATCATGATATCAATATAAGTTATTTTGACTTGCTTTTAATCTTATTTTGAAATGTGTGTTAGCCTATATGAAAATCCCTAAAATTTTTGATCTTATAAGTGTTATACCATGAATTGCAATACAAAATTAAATTCATTAGAAAATCTAATTTTTTTAAATTTAAGTTGTGCTTACAACTTGATGTAATTATGAATGTCAATCTCATGTCTCTTGTTAGACTAATTCAAATTTTTATATTATTATTGCAATTATGATATTTTCTTATTTTGTATTTCTATTTTCAATATAAATATTATTATACTTAAGAAAAATTTGAGATTTTAGATTATTGATTTTGGAAAGATAAAAATTACTCTTGAAAAATATACAAATGTACAAAAATCAAAAAGAAAGCACGATGGTTCGTAATTTGAAAAAGATGCACAAAATAAGCTCACAAGTAAAAAGATGCACAAAAATGTGCCACAACTATTGAAAAGATACGCAAAGCCCCACATGTGGTAGTTAATTCTTTCCTTAATATTTAAATCTTTTAATTCAAATTAATCTACTGTATGATTTTATTTTTCATTGAAATTTTGAAGTATATAAATTTTATATTCATCTTTTTTTTGGCAATGATATTCTTTATCTCAATGTCTAAATTAACTAATAATTTTGATAATTTTTTTTATTATCGATGCTATATATCTTCTTAAATCATATGAATCATTTTATTTGCGTGATGATTTTTAATTTTATTTACAAATTTATCTCAATCACTTTCAAGGATCAATTATCAAAGGATTATCATATGACTTCTTACATTTTTCTTTTTGTTCTTTTCTTCTCTTTTTGTTGTTGTTAAAAAGGGAAAGAAATATTATTTGTTTGTATCATTTTTGTTCGTATCGTATCTTCTCTATCGTATCTGTTCTGTTTGTACTTTTTTAAAATAAAAATAAAAAGAGACTGTTGTGAAAATGCCTCCTTATTCTCACATGATTTATCAATTTAGGGAGAGTTTATCAATTCAGGGGGAGTTTAGGAGATGCTTGAAAATTTGAAATATTTACAAACAATAATTAATTTTCCATCATAAAAAAGGAGGAGATTATTAAGAGAGTTGTTATTTACATGTTTTACATTCTTGCAACTTGTATAGTTTTGATGATTACAAATATTATTGTTCCAATTATTATTTTCACCTAACACTTTTTAGAAGAATTATGTTTGCTCTTGTGTGTACTAACATTTTAGGATAATCGTACTCCAGACTACTGATAACTTCAATTCAAATTCAGCATAACATATTTTTGTAAATTCAAGTATGTATTGTTCACTTTATTGAGTAAGAAAGAGTATGATTGAAATTGAGCAACCTAGCACACACACACTGAGGGAGATCTTTAAAAGGCCAAATTTTTTTTAACTGATCATATGGGACGAACATTGTTCATACGGGACGATCAAGTCAGTACCCCTCGGAGAGCAATGGAACAAACAGAAAAGTGAAGTTCTAAGTCCTGATCGTCCAGATGAAATGCCAAATTCGTCCCTGGACGATGTCCTCTAATTTCTCACTTTGAACTATTCATCCAGACGAAATGGTCCATTCATCCCAGGACAATCTCCTCTGGATCCTTACTCTGTATTGACCATCCAGACGAACTACCCAGCTCATCTTTGGAAGATGTCCTCGGGATTCTCATTTTGAACAGTTCGTCCATATGAAACACACCATTCATCCCAGGACAATCTTCTCGGGTTTCAAGGTTTGTACTATTCATCTAGACAAAACACATCATTCATCCCAGGATGATCTTCTCAGGTTTCAAGGTTTGAATTGTTCATCCAAATGAAACACAACATTCATCCCAGGATGATGTTCTCTATTCTTTTAACAATATGGATTATCTGCAGTTATGTTTCAATGTGGCTTTAAAATAACTATTCATACCAGATGAACATAGTTCAAACGGGATGATGATCAGGTACGAAGTCACCTCGTCCAAATGCACATAAGAGTTCGTACGTAACAGTTTACATTGTTCATACATACGAAATCATGATCGTACGAGATGATCATGTACATGTAAAATTGAAAATTAGCAGTTTTCAAACTGTATTTCGTGTCTTTCATATAAAAGGTCCTTTGTAAACTGCCTTGTAATCTTTTTGGTCATTGGTCTTTGTGCTTATTGAAAAAAGTGTGAAGGAGAGAGTGAGAGAGTTTTTGAAGGAGAGTTCCTATCATTGGAGCGTGAAGGATTCACTTGGTACTCAAAGGTAAGGATCTCAACTTTGTGAATTGTGATTACTTCACTTTTTTCTCTTGTCCTTCTAGATTTGTTTTGAGAAGATCTTTCAAGAAGATCCAGTTCTCTGTCGACACTTGGTGAATTGTGAAAAGATGAAAGGTTCTCTGCCTACACTTGGAGAGTGTGAACAGCGGGAAGGTTCTCTGCCTACACTTGGATAGTGTAAACAGCGGGAAGGTTCTCTGCCTACACTTGGAGAGTGTGAATCGCGGGAAGGTTCTCTGCCTACACTTGGAGAGTGAGAACAACAGGAGGTACTTTGCCTATACTTGGAGGGTGTAAAAGGACGACGGTTCTCTGCCGCACCGGGTAGTGGTGGAAGAGAGTTTTGTGAAGGTTTCTCCACCTTGCTGTGGGGGAAAAAGAAGAGACACTATTGGTATTAGTGCAATACTCAGAGGGTGCCTCCGGGGAGTGGATGTAGGTCTTGTTTAACCTAACCACTATAAATCCTGTGTCTTTTATTTTCCACTGCTTTTTTACTGTGCTTTTTACTTTAAGTTTTTTCTGTTTGAAAGTGTGGTTGAAAAACTATTTCTATAAAAAACTTCTTATAAAAATCATTAAAGTTTTTATCAGTTTAAAAAATAAGGAGGGAAATTTTTAATTACCAATTCATCCCCCTCTTGGTTAGCCGCTAGGATATAACAACTTAATTCATATTGAACAAAGTTTCAACACTTGTACTATCCTGGATGAATTAATTTTATTCTCTATGAGTAATCTTTATGAGCTGACATCAAACAATACAAATAGTTTAAAATTGAATAAGTTAGTTCAGTACAATTTCATATGAACCCATTTTGTACTTTGATCGTTGTCTGTACGAACCCCACATTATATAGTATGAACTATTTAAATCAAATCAAGCTTTGTGTGGTATGAACATGGATGAACCCATTTCCTACTTTGGACATTATCTGTATGAAACTAATTTCATACAGTACGAACAATTTAAAAATTTTACCTGTTTGTATGAAACAAACTGGTACGCACCCATTTTGTGCTATGTATATTGTCTATACAAAACTCATTTCATATAATACGTTCAATTTAGAAATGGTGAGTTCATTTGGGATAAACTGGTACATATTTATTTCATACTTTGGATGTCATCTATACAAATCTAACTTCGTATAGTATGAATAGTTCAATTGAAAAATTCTAAGGCATGATTCAATTAACTTCTTTCTGGAGGGCCACTCAGGACAAATCATCTAGTACGATTCAAGAATCGTACAATATGATTAGTTTTAAAAATACAAGTTTTGACTCACTCCCCTAATATGTGTGTGCACGGTTATCCAATTACAATCACACTCTTTTAGACTCAAGAAAAATAGAAAGGTACATACTTCAATTACAAGAAACCCTAATCTAATGTCTTGAAGTCTTTGGCAGTCTGGACTTTGATTTTTATCTAAATTAAAAATGTCATTCTAGAGATCAACTCTAAATGATTTTTATCTAAAATCATAAACATTTAATGATATGAAATTCAATGTACGTCAACACAACATTCCATTATTTCATTTATCTTTCGAAACACATATAAACACATTTTTTAATTTAAAATAACAAACAAGGAAAAGAAAAATACACTACCACTATCCACATTCTTTCATAATAATCCCCCATACATGAGAAATGAGTCACCTATTTATAAAATTAAAAAATAAATATATTGGAGTTGCAACACTGGTCTATGTGGCCCTACAGAGCTGGATTATCCTCTAGTATAGCATAAAACTAAATTTATGCTTCAGTTTGAAAGTTTGAGGAGGATGTGAGACCTCAAAGAACTAGCCTGAGGTGCACTAAGAGGGGAGGGGGTGGGTTAAATTGATAATTTTTAAATTTCTTTATCACAATAAAAATATTATTATAATTTTTAAATACCTTGAAATAAATAAGTTGATTACCCAATGCAGATTCTAATAAACTTAACAACAATTACGATAATGATGATTATATTCTAGTTAACACAACTAAAAAATAATCTCAGATTTTTCCAAGAACTTATCACATAAATAAATTACAAAAAATGAAAAGTGTGAAAAGGAAAAAAAAATGCACCATAAATTTTATAGTGGTTTTACCAACCTTTACCGATGTCCACTCCCTGGAGTCCTCCGCTCGAGCTATTGCACTAGAAATAAATGACTCTTTTTTTGTAACCACAGCAAGGTGGAGAAGCCCTTACAAAATCCCTTCCACTAAACCTTGGTGTGGCGGAGTGTTGAAAGTTTTGTCACCCTCCTGGTGACGGCAACAATCCTCCAATCATTTTCACCCTTTTGGTGAAGGTAGAGAACCCAAATCCTTTTTCTTCCTTATGGAGAAGGTAGTTAACCTTGAGGATTTTACTTTGAAGCCTCTCTTCCTAAGAGAAATCTTCAAGAACTCACAAGGCCACACGAGGAGTAAAGGGGCTTAGCTAGCTTGGAGCAACCATGTGATCCCCTCACACTACTTCTCCCTCATACTAAACCTCTCCTTCTCCTTCCTCTCAAAGCCTGGATCTCTCTCAAAAGCTTCTCTCTAAGAGTTCCTTCAGCAGTCATATATTCCATCTTGGATTACAACACAGTTCACATATCATCACATTAGTTTACTAGTTAAATTGTTATTTAATTGTCATTTCCATGGTGCTATGCATATTTGGTGAAATGATGGTGATATTGTGCTAAAACTCGTTTGCCTAGGTCCCTCAACTTCTTGCACTCTATCTTGAATCAACTCAACATTATCATAGTTTTATTTATAGTGCTCCAACATTACTAGGTATGGCTCTATGATAGGTCTTCTTATTATTTTCTTACAAACTACTTGGTCCTCCAAATATAGTTTAATTTGTTAAGTTGTAAACTTTGTTCTACGTAAGTGCACATGTATTGTCAAGTTATAAAGTGATGAAAAGAGTATTACTTCCATGGGGAACTTTAAAATATCCTAAATTCACTTTACCATAGCCTTATAAAACAACTCTATTTACCTAGCCAAATAATTAAAAATATATCCTACAAATTAAAATGAAAAGCTAAAGTTATATAAGGTAAATTTAATATTGATTCTTTGAACCTAAGATATTAAAAAACACATGAATGTATAAGAGCAATTTTCTACCTATTATGGCTATGAATTAGAGTATAAGTACTTGTCACCTCTACTAAGCTCATAGGAGTATTACCTAAGATTCCTCCTAATATAGTTCCATTATCTCCTTAAGATCCCATAAACCTAACAACCACATGTCTATGTTATGGCAATAGTACAATTTTTAAATTCTAATTATTCTTCTTCTCCATTGAGGTTCTAGATCATGCTAGGTTTTAAGTTTATTCATAAACTAAATGAAGGTTGGAGAAATTAAAAATAAATTATGTAATTTATAAATATCAATCCCACTCTATACAATTCATTGATCTTAAATAATCATTGATTCAAAATTAATTGATTAACTATATATGGAACAAAATTACTTAGCAGAAATATATTCTCTTTTCCAACAAACATAATACAAAATGCAAATCAAAATATAAATGATCAAAGAAAGGTTAGAAGTAACCCAGATCCAAAGTACATACTCTTTTTCCCTCATGCACTTTGACTAACATTAGTATAAGACACCAAACAAGTACATACGAGCTTATTTCCATACAAAATAGCCTCTCACACTCACGCACGTGAGCGTGCGCGCGCACATATACACACACACCCCTCTCCAAAGTGCCCACCTTTTTACATAAATACTTATGCTACTATTTTTACTTTTATAAAATAAAATTAATGGCATCGTGGTACTGGCTTGGTGGCTCTACAATGATTTTAGACCAGTACATAAGTTCATAAATATAACTATCTACTAACACAATGATTGAAAATTTGGAGCTATAACTCTCAATCTGGCACTGTGACACTTCTTGGATAGTACTTAGCACTATGCTCTTTAACTTTTTTTTTTTTTGAGTCCCTCCACTAAAATGCTAAGTGATAACACTACAGTGCCTTTGAAAGATATGGTGTTGTGGCTATACTTCTAGGGCGTTGTGGCACTGGTTTAATTTTGATGATTTTTAACATATTTTGTAATATAAGGCTTAAAGCTCAAATGTCATAATATATGTAATTTATACTTAACATTTTTTCTCTCATCAAATTCCCCCAAAGTAAAAGATATTACTTGTCCTCAAGTAATTTATAGTGCATAGCTATAAAAATATCTTTTGCATTGAATATAATATTTGGAAAGAAATAAAATTAATAATCTATGTTTTTATACGGTATATAAGTTGGATAATTTTTTAATAAAATTATTATAATAGCCTATTCCTTCAATTTTATAAATACTATTTATTTTAAGTTAAACTCGTAAATGTGTTGGTGAAGAATTTTGACTAGCTTACTTGGGTTTATTGAATTTTTCAAAATTAATGAAATTACACATTTAGTTAACACTTAAATCTTACAACAAGCTTTCTTTTCTTTTTTTTACCAAAAAGATTTTTTTAAATATTATAATTCCAATAATTCTAGTAGGAGTACAGAAGTAGTTCTAGACATTGTAGGCACCAATTTTTCATATTATAGTATTAGGCCTTTTTATTTTTTTTCTTTTTATTTTATTTGACTAAGTACATTATAATAATTTTGAATACTTGTCGATTGTCTCTACTCATAATTTTAAGTGATACTAGACATTGCATGCACAAATTTTTAATATTCCAATACTTATTCATCTTAAATCATTTTCACTTTTAACACTTTTCTTATTTACTTGTTGAGAATACCTTATTTTTATTTTGAATCATTGTCTTATGCCTCCACTCATTATATTAATCTTATGTTTGTTAAAGGGTTCATATTTACATAATTACGTGCTTTTAAGATGATTCACCAAAGAAAAAACTAGCATTACCAGTGAACTTTCCAGCTATATTATATCTGCCGGTAGTAGTAGCGGTGTAATTGGCAGATATTTCATTGATCACTTACTAGTGGGTTGTTTGGCTGATAAACCTCATAAACATTATAGACAAAAAGTCGGAGGCTATAAAAGCAATTTTTTTAAAGTCGATGATACCTACCAATGGCAAATGCACCAGAAATTGTTTGGTAGAAATTCTGGTGAAAAACCCATCGGCTTATTTAAACACGATAAAAATTTCCAGCAAAAATGCCATCAGAAACATATTTGGCAGAAAATATATCGGTGTTATCGCCAGAGATGGCCCTATTTTCCCTCTTGGAGGGTTTCTTGATCATCTTTTTATTCATTTCATTCCCACTTTACTATCAATTATTTGGTAGAACTTCTGGTGAAAAACCCATCAACTTTTCAGTGGTTGTCAAGCCGCCGGAAAAATTGGCATCGGAAACTGTTGCCAACGGTGTTTTTCCGGCGGTTTATTATCCCTGACAGCATTCCTGCGGCCTATGCCGCTGGTTATCACCGGAGTTATTACCGGTGGCGTTCCGGCCGTCCAACCGCCGGAAAATATACCGGTGGTTAACCGACGCTCCGTGTCGACGGCATTGCAGGCAGTTGTAGCCACCGGCATGTCGCCAAACAACCGCTAGTAAAATACCGGCGGCTAACTAGCAGTCAGAGCCGACGGCATTGCCTGCGGTTGAAGCCGCCGGCGTGTCGCCGGACAACCACCGGACAGTGTCGATAAACTGCAGGTAAAATACCAGTGGTTAAAAGTGATTTCCGACGGCGTCAATTAGCCGTCCTGTATCATCATTTCTAGCATCAATTAATGGTTGCAAAAAAGTGTCAATTTTGCTTTCGAATTATGTGGTCCAGGTATTATAGGAGTTAAGAACATATACGGAGTAGTCATACACATCTCTGGTGGAAGGTTGTATGGTGTTAATATAACTAGCCAACAAGAGTTTTTGGGTTTCTGTATTTGGTGGCTCTTCCACACTAGCCCTCAAATTAGGACCTGCTAAATCAAAAATAAGTTCTTCATAGGGTTTACTCATTTAATCTTCATCAAATATTTCATAAGCTGTAGATGAATTGGCATGAGCATCTCTATGTGGCTCGTACTCGCCATGTGATGTCCAAATCCAGTAGTTTGGAAGAAATCCCATATGATTTAAATCAAGCTTCACATCATCGGGCTTGAGGAATACTTTATTTTTATGCTTTGAACATGGACATCTAAACATTTTATCAAACTGATAGGAAGGCAGTTGAGATGTAACTTGAATGAAAGTTTCAACTCCCTGTATAAATTCATCTGTCAATCCTTTTCGACCCGACAACAATCTATTATACATCCAATATCTCTCTTCTTGGATAGTCATTTGGACGTTGAAGCAAAAGTCACCTATATTGTTATGAAAACATTTATTAAGAATATCATCAGCAAAAAGCATGCACCAAGGTATATCCTCTTGTAAATATCTAGTGAGAACATCCATGACTAAAGCAAAAAATATATGGACTTAAGGCTGATCCTTGATGTTATCCAACCGAATAAGGAAAGTACTTGGTCAAACCACCTTGTGTTTGATCACAAGTAATAGCTCATGCATACATATCTATCTTTAATGATTTGAATATAAGTGTTATTAACTCCTTTCTTCTTAAGAACTCTCCATAGCACTTCTCTTGGAACTTTATCATATGCTAGATCAACTAAGCACATCCAAAAAAAAATTGAGTGATTTTGTTAAGAGATTTGCTATTTGCATGTTTTACATTCTTGCAACTTTTATAGTTTTGATGATTTCAAATATTATTATTTTATGTATAGTTATCTCCTAACACTTTTTGGAAAAGTTGTTTTTCCTCTTGTGTGTACTAACATTTCGGGAAAATCAAACTCCAGACTATAAAGACTTCAAATCAAATTCAGCATGAGATACTTTGTGGATTTAAAACTTGTATTTTTTCTTTGAATTAAGTTTTGAAAGGGAGTGATTGTAATTGAGTGAATACACATACACCCTTAAGGAGATCTTGAGAAATTTGTACTGATCGTACGAGAACGATCAAGTTAGTTATCTCCTCATAAGTGCAATGGAACGAGCAGGAGTCGAAAGAAATTTTTCTAAGTCCTGATCGTCCAGGACGAAGTGTATTCATCCCAGGACTAAATGTTCTCTGGAAATTTTTTGTTCAAAAATGAAGTGTATTCGTTCCAGGATGAGTTGCTCTCTGGATTGCTATCATCCAGGACGAAGTGTATTCATCCCGGGACAATTTACTCTCTGTTAAATTTCATCCAGACGAACCTTAACTTTGTACCAGGACGAAGTGAATCGACTCTGAAAATTAAGTGTCATTCTGTAGTTTTTGGGAACCGACCTATGGAATAACCGTTCGTACCGGATGAACCTAGTTTGTACGGGATGATATGTGTGTATGAAGTCATTTTGTACCCATATACATTAGGCTCATTTCCAACGCACTTAAGTAAAATTGTCCAGGAAGATCCACGATCGTACGGGACGATCCAATTCGTATTGACTTGAAAATTTGCAGTTTTTGGATGGTTTTTTGTGTCTTTCCTATAAATAGTCCAGATCAAACGGCCATATAATCTTTTTGTCCACTGATATTCGTGCATACTGAAAGAAGCGTCAAGGAGAGAGTGCAAGAGAGTGTTCAAGGAAGGATTCCTACTACTAGTGCGTGAAGGCTTCATTTGGTATTCAAAGGTAAGAATCTCTACTTGTGATTTGACAATTACTTCACTCTTTTCTTTCTTCATTTCTAGATTTCTTGTAAGAAGATCTGTCAAGGAGATCCGATTCTCTGCCGACACTTCGAGAGTGTGAATAGCCGAAGGGTTCTCTGTCCACTCTAGGAGAGTGTAAAAGGATGAAGGGTTCTCTGCCCACACTAGAAGAGTGTGAATAGCCGAAGGGTTCTCTGCCCACACTAGGAGAGTGTGAAAGGACGAAGGGTTCTTTGCCCACACTAAGATAGTATAAATAGCTGATGGGTTCTTTACCCACACTAACAGAGTGTGAAAGGACTAAGAGTTCTGTGCCCACACTAAGAGAGTGTGAAATGATGAAGGTTCTCTGTCATCTCTGGGGATAGTGTAAAAGGACGACGGTTCTCTGCCGCACCGTGTAGCGATAGAAAAAGTTTTTATAAAGGCTTCTCCGCCTTGCTGTGGGTGCTAAAGGAGAGTCACTAGTGGTATTAGTGCAATACTCGGAGGGTGCCTCTGAGAAGTGATTGTAGGTATAGTTTTGACCAAACCACTATAAATTTGGTGTTCTTTATTTTTGTGCTTCTTTTATTTTAATGTTTATAACTTGTGGTTGAAAAATCTATTTCTATAAAACTCACTAAAAATTAGTTTTTATTTCCAAATTTTAAGAGGGTAATTTTTTTTTAATTACCAATTCATCCCCCCTCTTGGTCAGCCGTGGGACATAAGCTTAGGTTTAACAACCTAATTCTTAGTGAATGAGTTTCAACAAGTGGTATCAGAGCTTTGTTTCAAAATCATAATTTTAGACTACTTTTTTATTAACGTAGATTACTACATTTGGAAACCGAAATAAACCCGAGGGTTACTCTATAACTAGACCTCCCTTGTTCGACAATATACCTTTTGATTTTTGGAAAACACGCATGTCTACATTTATACAGTCACTTAATTATTGTATGTGGAACCTAGTTCAGGAAGGGTATACAAAACCCACTAGATTAGTTGATCGAGTTGAGTTGAAACCCCTTTTGCAGACTGGACAGTAGAAGAACGTGACTTAGCACAACTAAATGCCAAATGCTTGAATAGTTTCTTTTGTGCTTTAAAATCAGAAGACTATATGTGGGTTTCCACTTGCAAAAGTAGGTAGGACATATGAGATAGACTTTGTATAACTTATGAGGGGACTAATGAGGTTAAGCAATCTAGACTTAATATCTTGTTGCATAATTATGAACTGTTTCTCATGAAACCAAATGAATCCATTTATGACATGTACACAAGATTCACACAAATAGTCACATCTTTACATGCACTAGGTAGGGAACTAACAAATGCTGAAATGGTTAACAAAATTCTTCATTATTTGCCTACTGCTTATGATGCTAAAATTACTGCAATTACAGAGTCTAAAGATCTAAACATTTACTCTATTAACAATCTTCTTGGTTCACTAATTGCTTACGAGTAAGGAGTTAGCCAAAGAAAGATTGATGCAGGTGAACCACAAAGGGAGAAGAACATAGAACTAAATGTGGAAGAGTCTGAGAGTGAACACTCACAACCTGAGGATGAAGATGGCATCGCAATGATGACTAGACAATTCAGAAGCTTTCTAAAGAGGAAGCAGAAGAGACGCCAGCATTGGAATAGAGGTAAATTTAATAGAAATGCCAAAGTTTCTAATAAAGTGATTTTCTATGAGTGCAAGAAACCTAGTCATATCAAGACTGAATGCCCAAAACTCAAAGCCACTCATAGCAAGGAGAAGGTTAAGGAGAAACCAATCCTAAAGAAGGGCAAGAAGAAGTTTCAAAGAGCTTTCTGGGTGAACTCTGCTTCAGATTCATCAGAGACTGAGAAGGAAGTGGAAGTCACTAATATGTGCTTAATGGCCGATAATCTTGGTCAGTCAGATCAAGAAGTGGTATGTGACTTAACCTATGATGAACTTTTTGAAGTTTCTGAACACATGCAAGATGCATATAGGAAAATGAAGAAAATACATGCTAGTATAAGTTTAGAATTTAAAGAATTACAAAAGGAACATGAAATCCTTAGGAAAGATCATGCTTTAATTGATGACAACCACATGAAATTTCTTGATAAATTTGATGACTTGAATAAAAAACATAAAAGCTTAAAATCACCCTATGTAGAACTTGAGAAAGATTTTAAGAACTTTAAGGATGAATCAGAGAGCAAATTATATAAAATAATTTATATGAATCGAATTTTGGAAGATATGAATTCATTTTACAAATTAACGATAAAAGCTCTTGAGGATAATAGGATACCCCCTAAACTTAAAGATTTTACTAATCCTATTCAGTATCCTAAATTTATGCAATCCCTGAATAGACAGATGAATGTTAGAAGACTTAGGAAACCATTTCCAAAAATAAAATGTAATAATTGTGGATTGTTTGGACATATAGCTCACACCTATACTTTGAAGATGAAAACTTATTTGGTGTGGAAATCTAAGATGCATAAACCTAGATATATCATACATGCATCTGATTATAAATTGCCAAAAGGAGAACCCAGACTTGTTTGGGTTCCCAGGTCTAACGTTTGATAATTTTGCAGGGTCTCTCTCACATAAGACCTCGTGAGAGCATATGGTACCTGGACAGTGGATGTTTAAAGCATATGACTAGAGATACTGCTCAATTCATAATGCTGGAAGCAAGGAATGGAGGCAAGGTTACACTTGGAGATAATACCACAAGGAAGGTGGTTGGATCAGGTATGATTGGAAATCTTAAGAACTTTTTTATAGACAATGTGTTATTAATTGAAGGCTTTTAGCATAATTTGTTAAGTATAAGCCAGCTATGTGATAAGTGTTATTGTGTAAAAATTTTTTCTACTAGCTGTATATTAAGTCTAAATGGTAAAGATGTTTTGAATAGAAAAAGGGTAAATAATGTTTATATGCTAGATTTGAATTGCATTCAAACTCCTACTGCTTTTTGTTTGAAAAAAGTATCTGATGAGTCATAGCTTTGGCATAGGAGACATTGTCATTCTATACAAAGTGATCATGGAGGAGATTTTGAGAATGAGAAATTTGAAGAATTTTGTAAAGAGAAAGGAATTGATCACAATTTTTCTGCGCCTAGAATCCCTCAACAGAATGGGGTAGTTGAAAGGAAAAATAGAACATTTATAGAAGCCGCCCGAGCAATGTTGGCAGAATACTCACTTCTTAAATATTTTTGGGCTAAGGCGGTTACCACTGCATGTTATGTTCTGAATAGGGTGAATGTGAGATCTAAATTGAATAAAATACTCTATGAGTTGCTAAAAGGGAGAATACCAAATTTGCCATTTTTGCATGTTTTTGGTTGCAAGGTGTTCATTCATAACAATGGAAAATCTGCCTTAGGAAAATTTGATCCAAAATCTGATGAAGGAATTTTTGTTGAATACTCAAGTGTTGGAAAATCTTATAGAGTATTCAATAAAAGAACTTTGGTAATTGAGGAGACCACACATGTTCTATTTAATGAATCTGGAAATATGAAAGAGCCAAATATTGAAGAAGATGAAATTGAGATTAACTCCCAAAAGATTGATAAAATGAATTTGGAAGAAAATTTGGAGATAGAAAACCCTTTGCCTGGAGAATTGAGATTCTCTAAAAACCACCAAAGGGAATTGATTATAGGTGAACCAAGTGAGGGTGTAAGGACTAGGCGTGGATTAAACAAAGAAGTCAATCATTCAGCCTTCATTTCAACTATAGAATCCAGTAATATTGATTAAGCACTTTCTAATGAATTTTGGATTTTTGCCATGCAAGAAGAGTTGAATCAATTTGTAAGAAATAAAGTCTGGGAATTAACTACAAGGAAAAAGGATCAAAGTGTAGTTGGAACTAAGTGGGTATTCAAAAATAAAATGAATGTCTCAGGAGTAGTCATTAGAAATAATGCTAGATTAGTAGCTAAGGGGTATAATCAAATTGAAGGGAGATATTTTAAGGAGACTTTTACCCATGTAGCTAGACTTGAAGCAATTAGGGTTTTGCTAGTCTTTTCCTATTTTAGAGGATTTAAATTATATCAAATGGATATGAAAAGTATCTTTTTAAATGGGGTAATTCAAGAGAATGTTTTTGTAGAACAACCTCCAGGTTTTGAAAATTCTGAATATCCTAATCATGTTTTCAAGTTAAAAAAGGTATTATATGGATTGAAACAGGCACCTAGGGCTTGGTATGAGAGGTTGCGCACTTTCCTACTTGAAAGATCTTTTGAAAAAGGATGTGTGGATACAACTCTCTTTTTGAGGAAATGTGGAAAGGATATACTCATTGTTCAAATTTATGTGGATGATATCATTTTTGGATCTTCAAATAAAAATCTTTGTGATGATTTTTCTAAAACAATGAGTAGTGAATTTGAAATGAGTCAAATGGGAGATTTGAGTTACTTTCTAGGATTTAGCATTAAGCAAATTGAGGAAGACACATTTCTTAGTCAGTCAAAGTATGTTAAGGACATTCTCAAAAAGTATGAAATGGATAATGCTAAACCTGTTAGTACACTAATGAGTTCCTCAATTCAGTTGGATAAGGACCCTAAGGTAAAATCTGTTGATCAAAAGAAATTTAGAGGGATAATTGGATCATTACTTTACTTGACAACTAGTCGCCCCGATATCATATTTAGTGTCTGTTTGTGTGCTAGATTTCAATCAGATCCAAAAGAATCACATTTGAAAGCAGTGAAAAGGATTTTAAGATATCTGTTAGGAACTCAAAACTTAGGAATATGGTATCCTAAGTTTAGCTCTTTATTTGATATAATTGGTTATTCAGATTCTGACTTTGCAGGTTGTAGGGTGGATAGAAAGGGCACTTCTGGAACATGTCAATTTATTGAAAATTCTCTAGTCTCTTGGTCCAATAGAAAACAAAATTCATTAGCCCTATCTACTGTAGAAGCTGAATACATTACATAGGAAGTTGTGTGGCACAAGTACTTTAATTGAAACAACAGTTGATTGATTTAGGATTGACTATAGGCACTATTCCAATTTATTATTATAACACTAGTGCTATTTGCATTTCTATAAATCCTATTCAACATTCAAGAATCAAACACATAGACATAAGGCATCATTTCATAAGGGATCATGTATCCAAAGGAGAAATTGAACTCAATTATGTTTCTACTGAAAATCAACTTGCAGACATTTTTACAAAACCTTTAGCCTTTGATACTTTTAGTGCATTAAGAACAAGGCTTGGTGTGATTGATTTGAATGCTTAAATAAAAATATTTTTGCAACATTGATGTTTGTTTTCTAATTAAATGTTTTTGTGTTCTTTATGAGTTTTTTTATTTTATTTGTGTGATTTTCTCTTTTAGAGTTTGTGTTTTTTCGTTGTTTAATGTTTTTAGTGTATTTTGTGTCTTGGTTTTGATTGATTGTTTAAAATTGAAATTTTTTTGAATGAAAATCGCCCCGGAGGAAATTTCTTTCGTACGGGACGATGTATGTAATGTGATAAACTGTCGGATTTTGAACCGTTTGAGTGCAGTTTTCAGTGTTTTATTGTCACTTCGTCTATACGATCTTCACGATCGTCCAGGACAAAATATTTTTCAAACGACGGGATGAATGAATAAAGCGGTCAAATGGATAAGGTATCTTTTAAAACGAACTTCGTACGTACAAACCTTAGGTTTGTCTGGACAAACACATGTCGGTTCAATGTAGGGGACGATTTTAACTGCCATTAAAATGATATAAGTTCTGATCTTCCTGGGACGAACACGTGTTCGTCTGTACGATCAGACTGGTCAAAAGTCTATACAAAAGGATGCTTCGTAAATTTTGTTGATTACGAAAAGCCGTTTCATTTTGATGCTTTCGGTCGTCCGAACAAAATTTTTTCGTACAGGACGAATTAAAAATTTTGTACGGGACAAAATTTTTTTGTCTGATACGAACGTATCATTTTCAATAAATAGAAGGGCTTTTAAACTCAACCTTCACACTCAAAACTCCACTTTTAATCTCTTTCGTACTCTAGATCCTCTTCCAAATGGCGAGTTCAAGCAAGAGAAAAAAGGTTCTAGCAAAGAAACCACATCAAAATTCCTCTGAAAATTTCCTTTCTAAAACAAATGAGGAATCTTTTCCTAGGTTTGCCTCTGCCAAGACCTCACCCTCAAGAATCCTTATCCAAGAACAAATTTCCTTTCAAGAAATGAACTTATTTGTTTCAACTCAATTTGGTTTTATCCTTACCCTCGTCCATCTCTACAATAAGGAAGCCTTTCACTTCTTCCTCGCCAACATGTCTTTTTATTATGACCACTCTGTAATCCGTTCCTATGTCTTCAAACAAAAAGTTGAAATCACCAAGCATGACTTAGGAGCCTTTTTGAACTTAAGGATAGAGGGAGCCAGAGCCCATCATTTGATCAACACTCATGATTATTTATGGTCTGAAATTAATAATTTGATTAGAGGGATCAACGTGAATGAACATGTGACTAGAGTATCCGGTCTAGTTCGTAATGCACGAATCATCCAACATGTCCTTAGAACTTCCATAATTACTAATTCTAGTGATAGGATCAACATTACCCCTCTTCTTACTATGGTGACTTTCTTGATCATGACTAAAAAACCTATAGATGAAGCCCAACTTATTCTTGACTATCTTTATGGGCTGTCTGAAATTGGACATGTAGAGAATAAGAGAATGAAGAACATTGCCTTAGGACATCTTGTTGCCTATATTCTGGAGAAGAAATACAATTTGGTTCATCCTGATCAAGAGTTTGAAGAACCGCTCTACTATAACGACGGATCATTTAGAGCAATCTTCAAAGAAGAACCAAGTAGAACTCATGTTATTAGTGATACAGAGGAAGAACCAGAAGCTGCACCTGCACCTGCCAATGAACCAAATTACCAGGATTTGGTTCAAAGATTTGATCGCTTAGAGACTTATTTTGATCAACAATTTGATCAAATTTAGACTCATCTTCAGCAGCAGGCAGCACAGTATCAGCATGACATGAATTTTATGAGAGGTCATATGAATGATATCAGTACTAATGTGCTTATAATGAGTACTTACTTTAACATCTTTGGTGCTGCACCTCCTCCTCCTCGACCAGATCAGGGTCCTTCTCAGTGATTGTAGCACTTAGTTTTATTTATTTTATATACTTTGTATTTTAGATGTGTTTTCAGTAAGTTTATTTTTTTTTTCTTTAGATGTTTTGTTTATGTATTGATATCCTGTCCTTAAATTGTAATATCTTCATAGTGATATCAATTTATGTTCACATGTTTTGGATTTAATTGTATTGAAATGTGTGTTAGCCTTTATGACAATCATTAGATTTTTAATCTTAATAGTGCTATACTTTTAAGTGCAAGTCTAAATTAAATTCATTAGAAAATCAAACTTTTTCTAAACTTAAGTTCTGCTTATAACTTGATATAAATAGAATTCTCAATTTCATGTCTCTTATTTAGACTACATTAATTCTAATATTATTATTGCAACTATTATGTTTTCTTATTTTATATTTCACTTATCAATAAATATTTATGCAATTAAAAAAACTTGAAATTTTTTATTATTGATTTTGGAAAGATCAAAATTACTCTTGAAAAAATATACAAATGTACAAAAATTAAAAGAAATGTGCAATGGTTCGCAAGTAGAAAAAGAGGCACAAAATAAGCCCTAAAATAAAAAAGATGCACAAAAATGTGCCAATAATTAGAAAAAGATGCGCAAAGCACCACATGTGGTAATTATTTCTTTCCATTATCCTTTAATCTCTTAATTCAAATTGATCTATTGTACATTTATATTCTATATTGACATTTGAAATATATAAATTTTCTATTCATCCTATTTGCAATAATTTTCTTTATCTTAGTATCTAAATTGACTCATACTTTTGATATATTCTTTTTATTATCAATGTTATATCTCTTCTTAAATTCTAGGAATTAATATGATTTACCTAATGATTTAATTTTAATTGTATAACTTACTTCAATCACTTTCAAGATTGAATTATCAAATGATTTTCATATGTCTGCTTACATTTCAAGTTTTGTTCTTCTTTACTTTTTGATGATGTCAAAAAGGGGGAGAAATTATTTGTATCGTAGTTTTTGTATCGTGGTTTTTTGTTTTTGTTTATTCATAATGTGAATGTGTGTCTGTTTTTTATTTTGTTTAGGGTTTTGTGTATGTTGTTTCTTTATTTTATTTTTGTTTGGTATATATTTCCAAAAATGCCTCCTTATTTACACAGGTTTATCAATTCAGGGGGAGTTTCAATTCAGGGGGAGTTTAGGAGATTTTTTTTAATTTGAAAATTATTCAAACAATAATTATTTTGCCATCATCAAAAAGGGGGATATTATTAAGAGAGTTACTATTTACATGTTTTACATTCTTGCAACTTTTATACTTTTGATGATTTCAAATATTATTATTTTATGTATAGTTATCTCCTAACACTTTTTGGAAAAGTTATTTTTGCTCTTGTGTGTACTAACATTTCAGAAAAATCAAACTCTAGACTATAAAGACTTCAAATCAAATTCAGCATGAGATACTTTGTGGATTTAAAACTTGTATTTTTTCTTTGAATTAAGTTTTGAAAGGGAGTGATTGTAATTGAGTGAATACACACACACACTTAAGGAAATCTTGAGAAATTTGTACTGATCGTACGGGACGAACATAGTTCATACGGGATGATCAAGTCAATTATCTCCTCATAAGAGCAACAGATCGAGCAGGAGTCGAAGGAAGTTTTTCTAAGTCCTGATCATCCAGGACGAAGCGTATTCGTCCCAGGACGAAATATTTTCTGAAAAAATTTTCGTTCAAAAACGAAGTGTATTCGTTCAAGGACGAGTTGCTCTCTGGATTGCTATCGTCCAGGATGAAGTGTATTCGTTTCGGGACTATTTGTTCTCTGTTAAACGTTTGTCCAGATGAACCTTAACTTCGTACCAGGATGAAGTGAACTGACTCTGAAAATTAAGTGTTGTTCTGCAGTTTTTAGAACCCGACCTATGGAATAATCTTTCGTACCGGACGAACCTAGTTCATATGGGACGATGTGTGTGTACGAAGTCATTTCGTACCCATATACATTAGGATCATTTCCAATGCACTTAAGTAAAATCATCCAGGAAGATCCACGATCAAACAGGACGATCCAATTCGTATTGACTTGAAAATTTGTAGTTTTTGGACGATTTTTTGTGTCTTTCCTATAAATAGTCTAGATCAAACTCCCATATAATCTTTTTGTCCACTAATCTTCGTGCCTATTGAAAGAAGAGTCAAGGAGAGAGTGCAAGAGAGTGTTCAAGGAAGGATTCCTACTTTTGGAGCGTGAAGGCTTCATTTGGTATTCAAAGGTAAGAATCTCTACTTGTGATTTCAAAATTACTTCACTCTATTCTTTTTTCCTTCTAAGATTTCTTGTGAGAAGATCTATCAAGGAGATCTGTATTAAGAAAGTTGCTATTTGCATATGTTACATTCTTGCAACTTGTATAATTTTGATGATTTCAAATATTATTGTTTTATGTGCAATTATTTCCTAAAACTTTTTAGAAGAATTATTTTTGCTCTTGTGTATACTAACAATTTAGGAAAATTGAACTCCAAACTATGAAGACTTCAAATCAAATTCAGCATACAATTCTTTGCAAATTAGAGCTCTAAATTGTTCTTTGAATTGAGAGGGAGTGATTGTAATTGAGTGAATAAAAACACACATACACACACTTAAGGAGATCTTACAAAGTTTGTATTGATCGTACGGGACGAACCTAGTTCGTACGGGACGATCAGGTTAATTTTCTCCCCGTAAGAGTAATGGAACGAACAGGAGATGAAAAGAATTTTTCTAAGTCCTGATCGTCCAGGACAAATTTATTTTTGTCCCAAGACGATTTGTTCTATGTAAAAATTTCATCCAGACGAAATATAAATCGTCCCCGGACGATTTCTTCTCTGTAAAAATTTCGTCCAGACGAAATCTAAATCGTCTCAGGATGAATTCTTCTCTGTAAAAATTTCGTTCAGATGAAGTTTATTATCATGCCAGGACGAGTTGCTCTCTATAAAACTTTCGTCCGGACGAAGTCCTATTCGTCCTAGGACGATGTGAGCTGACTTACCAAAATTGATTACGTCCATGCAGTTATTTGGGAACTGACTTATGGTATAACGGATTGTACCAAACGAACCTAGTTCGTACGGGATGATGATCGTGTACAAACATAGTTTGTACAAATATACATAAGGATCATTTCCGACACTTTAAGTAAAATCGTCCAGGATGATCCACGATTATACGGGACGATTCATTTCATGTTGACTTGAAAAATTTGTAATTTTTGACGGTTTTTCTTGTCTCTCCTATATATAGTCCAATTTAGATTGCCACCCAATCTTTTTGCTAATTGATCTTCGTGCCTATTGGAAGAAGAGTCAAGGAGAGAGTGTGAGAGAGCATTCAAAGGAGGATTCCTACCACTAGAGCATAAAGGCTTCGCTTGGTGTTCAAAGGTAAGAATCTCTACCTATGATTTTGGATTACTTCACTCTTTTCTTTCTTCCTTCTAAATTTCTTGTGAGGAGATCTGTCAAGGAGATTCGATTCTCTGTCAACACTTGGAGAGTGTAAACAGACGGAGGGTTCTCTGCCCACACTAGGAGAGTGTGAACAGCTGAAGGGTTCTCTGCCCACACTAGTAGAGTGTGAACAGTCGAAGGGTTCTCTGCCCACACTAGGAGAGTATAAAAGGACGAAGGGTTCTCTGCCCACACTAGGAGAGTGTTAAAGGACAAAAGATTCTCTGCCAACACTGGGGATAGTGTAAAAGGATGACGGTTCTCTACCGCATCGGGTAGTGGTGGAAAGAGTGTTTGTAAAGGCTTCTCCGCCTTACTATGGGTGTAAAAAGAGAGACACTATTGGTATTAGTGCCATACTCGGAGGGTGCCTCCGGGGAGTGGATGTAGGTCTGGTTTAGACCGAACCACTATAAATTTTGTTTCTTTTATTTTTACTGCTTTTTATTTTTCGCATTTTATTTTGTTACAAAAAATTGTGGTTGAAAAACTTTTTCTAAAAATCCATTAAAGTTTAATTTCAGTTAAACATACTCAAGAGGGATAATTTTTTTTTAAATACCAATTCACCCCCCCCCCCCCCTCTTGGATAGCCTTGGGACAAAAGATTAGGTTTAACAACCTAATTCATAGTGAACGAATCTCAACAATCCGGTTCTCTGCCGACACTTAGAGAGTGTGAACAGCCGAAGGGTTTTCTTCCCACACTAGGAGAGTGTTAAAGGACGAAGGGTTCTCTGCCCACACTAGGAGAGTGTGAACAGCCGAAGGATTCTCTTCCCACACTAGGAGAGTGTAAAAGGACGAAGGGTTCTTTGCCCACACTAGAAGAGTGTGAACAGCTGAAGCGTTCTCTGTCCATACTAGGAGAGTGTGAAAGGACAAAGGGTTCTCTTCCTCTTGCGGATCTATGGCTTATAATTTTGATAATAGCAAACATTGTTTTTCTCTATGACTGCTTTCTACTAAAATTTCAGGTTCACACGATCAGACTGCAATTTGGAATCAGCTCAAGATTATGTAGACTAGGTCTGAGTCAGTTTATACACTTTTTCCTTTCTTGAGTTTATTGAATTTGTTGTGGCTCCTAATGCTTTGTAACGTATAAGAGTTTCTAACTGTTTCCTAGAGTTTATTGTTTTTGATAACATCGTCCTAGACAATATTTATATCGGCCAGGACGATCTATTCAAAAGCAAAAATCCTAATTAGGGCATCCTCATTAAAGCAGACGTCATTATGCAAAACACATCGTCCTGGACGATTTTGTATCGGTCAGGACGATAGGCTCAATTCAGAAAGAATCTGCCGCTAGATATACTTAAGAAATTCTTATTTTTGGATATCGGCCTGGTGGATCGGCTTGGACTATAAAATATCGGCCAGGATGATTCAGGACAATTTTTCCAAAATTTCTTTGGCAATTCTGGAAAGCAATTAATGATGATTTCATCCGGGCCGATCGCAAGATCATCTGGGCCGATTAGACATCGGCCAGCTTCATTTCAGAGCAATATTCAGGATGATTTTTCTTATATTTGAACTAATCGGCCAGGATGATATGCCTATCGTCTTGGACGTTAATGTCGGCAACTTATATTAATGAGCTTATTTTGAGAGCTTCTATTTAAGCTTTGTCAAGACACTTTTGTAAGTGTCTTTGGCAGCCATTGTAGCTTTGTTCTTATGGGAGAAACTTGAAGAGAGAGCTTGAAAGGAAGAAAGGAAAGGGTGGAGTTTGAGAGGGAGAAGATCCTGTGAGCGGGGGAACTCAAGGGAGTGTGGAGGGGATTCCACACGGTTGCTCCGGCGAACTTGCACCTTAGTACCATCAGATTCAAGGCTTGTCACGAGGTAAGTTCACCAAGGAAGAAGATCTCTTTTGTGTCAAAGGACCCGACGACTCCGCCGCACCGTGGAAGATGGAAGTGATTTTGTAAGGGCTTCTCCCCCTAGCTGTGGGGGCTAAAGAAGAGACACTTGTTTTAGTGCAATAGTTGGAGGGTGCCTCTAAGGAGTGGATGTAGGTCAAGGTTTGACTGAACCACTATAAATCCGGTGTGTTCTTTCTTATTATTGCTTCCGCATTTAATTTCCACATCGTTGGTTTTGATTGTGGTGAATCTTATTTTTGGATTTAAGATTGTTTTTATTTTAAATATTGATTCACCTCTCTATCTCTTAATTAGCCTTGGGCCAGTTCTATAGGGATTAACATCCCTAACAAACTTTCTAGTGCCATCAGAGCACTTTCAAGTGGTATCAGAGCCGTTTTCAAAAAATAAGTTTTTAAAAGCTTTTTGAATTTTGATCCATGGCTAACTTTTGGAATTGTAATATTGCGGAAGGATATTCAATCACTAGACCTCCTTTATTTGAAAATATGTCATTTGATTTTTGAAAAACTCACATGTCTATTTTCTTGCAATCGATTAATTTTCGCATGTGGCATATGATTTTAACTTGTTATTCATCAC
Organism: Dendrobium nobile; assembly: GCA_022539455.1. Lineage (NCBI taxonomy): Eukaryota > Viridiplantae > Streptophyta > Magnoliopsida > Asparagales > Orchidaceae > Dendrobium > Dendrobium nobile. The sequence continues at coordinate 46,157,411 of CM039721.1, forward strand.
CGTCACGTATTGTTAATGGAGTTAAAAATGATATTCCTTTTAATCAATGGAATAAGGAAGAACAACTGTATGCTCAACTGAATGCAAAATCTTTAAATTGCTTTTTCTGTGCTTTAAATTCTGAAGATTTCATGTTAATATCCACTTGCACTACTGGTAAGGAAGTTTGGGATAAACTACATACCATATACGAAGGCACGAATAAAATCAAGCAATCCAAGTTGAATTTGTTAATGCATGATTTTGAATTATTTTCCATGAAACTTTATGAAACGATCTTAGACATGTATACTAGATTCATTCAAATTATAAATTCATTGCATGCTTTAGGAAAAGAATTTTCAAATTTTGAAAAAGTTAATAAAATTCTTCGTTTTCTACTGGATAAGTTTAATGCTAAAGTAGTTGCTATTTGTGAATCAAAAGATTTGAATGATTATTCTATTGATAATTTGATTGGCTCACTCATTGCCTACGAGCAAGGTTTGGGTCAAAGACTTTTGGATGTAGGTGAAATGATTGTTCTAAAAACTAAAGATACAGAAAGAGATAGCTTAGTTGGTGATGAATGCAATAACTTAACAAGCAAATCATAAAGCTCACCAAAGCATAAGCAAAAGTGGAAAAAAGGTAAAAGTGGTAAGGATGTCCATATTTCTTCTGACGTTATTTGCTTTCGATGTAGGAAGCCTAGACATATGAAAAATCAGTGCCCTAATTTAAGAATTCTTCCTACGAAAGAAAAGGGCAAGGTGAAGCAAAATTTAAACTAAAGAAATAATGAAAGGCAAAAAATCTCATGGGCAGATCTGGTTTCTGAAGCATGAGACTAGGAGAGAGATAATGGTTAAAAGCCTTTCGTGTTTTTGTGTTGTGTTTTTATTTTTATTTTTTTTTGTTTTATTATTTTTTCTTTGAAATTTTTATTTACGTGAAAGTTTTTCTCTGATCAACACACACATTCACTTTTTTAAAAATGAAAAATCTACTTCCTATTTTTTCTTGAAATCTTTGGTAAGTTGTGTTTGACTTCTCTAAAACAGTCAAAGGAAGAAAACTCATGTTTTTGACTCTCAATCTCTGTTTCCTAAAAGAGGTTATTTTACTTTTGATTTAAAATCTTTTTCATCTTTTAAATTGGTTTTTGAAACAAAATTTTTTATCTCCCTACGTTTTATTTATCACATAGGAATCTTTTACAAGTTGTTAAATCTAACTCATAATTTTCTTAATCAAGAAATTCGCTTTGTCACTAAGATGGGTTTTCCTTTATTTTTAAGATTTAAGAAAGGGAGGATATTAAAAAAAATGGCCAATGATGCTAAAAATAAAAGATGCGTAAAAACGCCAAATTGAAAATATACACAAAGTGTATCAAAAGATACGCAGTGCACCAACTAATTGTCAAGAGGCATAAAATGAGCCCACAAAATTAATGCTTACCATTTTTATACTTCTTAAAGCATAAGAAAACCCTTGATACTTTCGATACATGAGTTTGAAAATCTTGATTCATGATTCAACAATTCATGCATTGATCTTTTATTAGATATATTTTATGGAATGAGTTTTTGAAAAATGATTATTTCTTTCTCTAATTTATTCCTTGATTTAGATATTGAATTAAAAAGTTTTTGAGCCTTTTTAAAGAACTTAAGTTTGGATTATCAAATTCTGAATTTCTTACCTTTTCTGGGCTATGCGTTGTCAATCCAATTCTACTAAGTTTTTAATTAAAACCAAAAGGTAACTTTCTCATTTTAAGAATATTTATTTTTCACTAGATCAGGGAATGTTTTTGTCTTTGGGTAGTTTTGTTTTTGTTTGTGCCTCCTCTATTTTTGATAATGTCAAAGGGGGAAAATGTATTGTTAAATTTTTGTATTGTTATCGTGTTTTGTATCTTGTTTTCAAAAAATTAAAAACAAAAAAAATATTTTTATCTCCCATATTTTTTAAAAGGGTTTATTCTAGTGAGGGGGAGATTAAGAGAAATTGCTTTTTTTTTAAATTCAAATTGAAATATTTGCCATCATAAAAAAGGGGGAGATTATTGCGGATCTATGGCTTATTATTTTGATTATAGCAAACATTCTTTTTCTCTATAACTACTTTCTACTAACATTTCAGGTTTACATGATCGGACTGCAATTTGGAATCAACTCAAGATTGGGTAGACTAGGTCTGAGTCAGTTTGTACACTTTTTCTTTTCTTGAGTCTATTGTATTTGTTGTGGCTCCTGATGCTTTGTAACGTATAAGAGTTTCTGACTGTTCCCTGGAGTTTATTATTTTTGATAACATCATCCTGGATGATATTTATATCGGCCGGGATGATCTGTTCAAAAGCAGAAACTCTAATTAGGGCATCCTCATTAAAGCAGTTGTCATTATGCAAAACACATCGTCTTGGATGATTTTGTATCGGCCAAGATGATAGGCTCAATTCAGAAAGAATCTGCCACCAGATCTGCTTAGGAAATTCTTATTTTTGGATATCGGCCTGGTGGATCGGCCTGGACTATAAAATATCGGCCAGGACGATCTGGGATAGTTTTTCCAAAATTTCTCTGGCAATTCTGGAAAGCAATTAATGGTGATTTCGTCCGGGCTGATCGCAAGATCGTCCGGGCCGATTAGACATCGGCCAGCTTTATTTCAGAGCGATATTCAGGACGATTTTTCTTATATTTGAACTAATCGGCCAGGACGATATGTCTATCATCCTGGACGATAATGTCGGCAACTTGCATTAATGAGCTCGTTTTGAGAGCTTCTATTTAAGCTTTGTCAAGACACTTTTCTAAGTGTCTTTGGCAGCAATTGTAGCTTCGTTCTTATGGGGGAAACTTGGAGATAGCTTGAAAGGGAGAAAGGAAAGGGTGGAGTTTGAGAGGGAGAAGATCCTGTGAGGGGGGGAACTCAAGGGAGTGTGGAGGGGATTCCACACGGTTGCTCTGGCAAACTTGCACCTTAGTACCATCGGATTCAAGGCTTGTCTCGAGGTAAGTTCACCAAGGAAGAAGATCTCTTTGGTGTCAAAGGACCCGGCGACTCCGCCATACCTGGGAAGGTGGAAGTGATTTTGTAAGAGCTTCCCCGCCTAGCTGTGGGGGCTAAATGAGAGACACTTGTTTTAGTGCAGTACTTGGAGGGTGCCTCTAAGGAGTGGATGTAGGTCAAGGTTTGACTGAACCACTATAAATCCGGTGTGTTCTATCTTATTATTGCTTCCGCATTTAATTTCCCCATCGTTGGTTTTGATTGTGGTGAATCTTGTTTTTGGATTTAAGATTATTTTTGTTTTAAATACTGATTCACCTCTCTATCTCTTAATTAGCCTTGGGCCAGTTCTATAGGGCTTAACATCCCTAACAAACTTTCTAGTGCCGTCAGAGCACTTTCACTTCCTACACTAGGAGAGTGTAAAAGGACAAAGGTTCTCTGCCAGCACTGGGGATAGTGTAAAAGGATGACGGTTCTCTACCGCACCGGGTAGTGGTGGAAAGAGTTTTTATAAAGGCTTCTCCGCCTTACTGTGGGTGCTAAAGGAGAGTCACTAGTGGTATTACTACAATACTTGGAGGGTGCCTCCGGGGAGTGGATGTATGTCTGGTTTTGATCGAACCACTAGAAATTTGGTGTTCTTTATTTTCCGCTGTTTTTATTTTAACGTTTATAACTTGTGGTTGAAAAATCTATTTCTATAAAACTCACTAAAAATTAGTTTTCATTTCCAAATTTTAAAAGAGTAAATTTTTTTTTAATTACCAATTCACCCCCCTCTTGGTTAGCCGTGGGACATAAGCTAATGTTTAATAATCTAATTCTTAGTGAACGAGTTTCAAGAAATGGTATCAGGGCTTTGTTTCAAAATCATAAGTTTAGACTACTTTTTTATTAACGTAAATGGCTACATTTGGAAACCAAAAAACACTCGAGGGTTAACTAGACCTCCATTGTTCGACAATATACCTCTTGATTTTTGGAAAACACGCATGTCTACATTTTTACAGTCACTTGATTATCGTATATGGAACCTAGTTCAGGAAGGGTATACAAAACCAACTAGATTAGTTGATGGAGTTAGAGTTAAAACCCCTTTTATGGACTGGACAGTAGAAGAATGTGACTTAGCAAAACTAAATTCCAAATGCTTGAATAGTTTCTTTTGTGCTTTAAAATCAGAAGACTACATGCGGGTTTCCAATTGTAAAAATGGGAAGAACATATGTGATAGACTTTGTATAACTTATGAGGGGACTAATGAGGTTAAGCAATTTAGACTTAATATCTTGTTGCATGATTATGAACTGTTTTACATGAAACCAAATGAATCCATTTCTGATATGTACACAAGATTCACACAAATAGTCACCTCTTTACATGCACTAGGTAGGGAACTAACAAATGCTGAAATGGTTAACAAAATTCTTTGTTATTTGCCTATTGCTTATGATGCTAAAATTACTACAATTACAGAGTCTAAAGATCTAAACATTTACTCTATTGATAATCTTCTTTATTCGCTAATTGCTTACGAGTATGGAGTTAGCCAAAGAAAGATTGATGCAGGTGAACCACAAAGGAAGAAGAACATAGCACTAAATGTGGAAGAGTCTGAGAGTGAACACTCACAACCTGAGGATGAAGATGACATCGCATTGATGACTAGACAATTCAGAAGCTTTCTAAAGAGGAAGTAGAAGAGACGCCAGCATTGGAATAGAGGTAAATTTAATAGAAATGCCAAAGTTTCTAATGAAGTGATTTGCTATGAGTGCAAGAAACCTGGTCATATCAAGACTGAATGCCCAAAACTCAAAGCCATTCCTAGCAAGGAGAAGGTTAAGGAGAAATCAATCGTAAAGAAGGGCAAGAAGAAGTTTCAAAGAGCTTTCTGGGTGAACTCTGCTTTAGATTCATCAGAGACTGAGAAGGAAGAGGAAGTCACTAATATGTACTTAATGGCCGATAATCTTGGTCAGTCAGATCAAGAAGAGGTATGTGACTTAACCTATGATGAACTTTTTGAAGCTTCTGAACACATGCATGATGCATATAGGAAAATGAAGAAAATGCATGCTAGTATAAGTTTAGAATTTAAAGAATTATAAAAGGAACATGAAATCCTTAGGAAAGATCATGCTTTAATTGATGACAACTACATAAAATTATTTGATGAATTTGATGACTTGAATAAAAAACATGAAAAATTAAAATCATCCTATGTAGAACTTGAGAAAGATTTTAAGAACTTTAAGAATGAATCAGAGAGCAAATTATATAAAATAAATTATATGAATCGAATTTTGGAAGATATGAATTCATTTTATAAATTAACGATAAAAGCTCTTGAGGATAATAGGATATCCCCTAAATTTGAAGATTTTACTAATCCTATTATGTATCTTAAATTTATACAATCCCTGAATAGAGAGATGAATGTTAAAAGACTTAGGAAACCATTTCCAAAAATAAAATGTCATAATTATGGATTGTTTGGACATATAGCTCACACCTGTACATTATAGATGAAAACTTATTTGGTGTGGAAACCCAAGATGCATAAACCTAGACATATCATACATGCATCTGATTATAAATTTCCAAAAGAAGAACCCAAACTTATTTGGGTTCCCAGGTTCAACGTTTGATAATTTTGCAGGGTCGCTCTCACACAAGATCTCGTGAGAGCATATGGTACCTGTATAGTGGATGTTCAAAGCATATGACTGGAAATACTGCTCAATTCATAATGCTAGAAGCCAGGAATGGAGACAAGGTTACACTTGCAGATAATACCACAAGGAAGATGGTTGGATCAGGTATGATTGAAAATCTTAAGATTTTTTTATAGACAATGTGTTATTAGTTTAAGACTTAAAGCATAATTTGTTAAGTATAAGCCAGCTATGTGATAAGGGTTATTGTGTAAAATTTTTTCCTACTAGCTGCATATTAAGCCAAAATGGTAAAGATGTTTTGAATAGAAAAAGAATAAATAATGCTTATATGCTAGATTTAAATTGCATTCAAACTCCTACTATTTTTTGTTTGAAAAATTATCTGATGAGTCATGACTTTGGCATAAGAGACTTTGTCATTCTAGTATAAAAATCTTAGGAGGATTACCCAAAAGAACTTAATGAGAGGTATACCTAAATTAGACTTTACTAAGGACCACCTTTATGATGCATGTCAATTAGGGAAGCAAGTGAAGTCCTCTTTTCAGTCCAATAAGATTCATAGAACTAGTAAACCTTTAGAGATTTTGCATATGGATCTTTTTGGACCTGTTGGAACTGTGAGTCTAGGAGGGAAGGTATACGGATTTGTGACTGTGGAGGATTACTCAAGATTTACATGTGTTAGATTTTTATTTCATAAGAGTGAATCATTTGAGAAATTTACAAATTTTTTGACCTGGATTCAAAGAAAACTAGGATGTGAAATTATTTCTATACAAAGTGATCATGGAGGAGAATTTGAGAATGAGAAATTTGAAGAATTTTGTAAGGAGAAAAGAATTGATCATAATTTTTCTACACCAAAAACCCCTCAGCAGAATGGCGTAGTCGAAAGGAAAAACAGAACGATAATAGAAGACGCCCAAGCAATGTTGGCAAAATACTCACTTCCTAAATATTTTTGGGCTAAGGTGGTTAGCATTGCATGTTATGTTCTGAATAGGGTGAATGTGAGATCTAAATTGAATAAAACACCCTATGAGTTGCTAAAAGGGAGAACACCAAATTTGTCATATTTGCATGTTTTTGGTTGCAAGGTGTTCATTCATAACAATGGAAAATCAGCCTTAAAAAAATTTGATCCAAAATCTGATGAAGGAATTTTTATTGGATACTCAAGTGTTGGAAAATATTATAGAGTATTCAATAAAAGAACTTTGGTAATTGAGGAGACCACACATGTTGTAATTAATGAATCTGGAAATATGGAAGAGTCAAATGTTGAAGAAGATGAAATTGAGATTAACTCTTAAAAATTGATAAAATAAATTTGGAAGAAAATTTGGAGATAGAAAATCTTTTGCCTAGAGAATTGAGATTTTCTAAAAACCACCCAAGGGAATTGATTATAGGTGAACCAAGTGAGGGTGTAAGGATTAGGCGTGGATTAAACAAAGAAGTCAATCATTCAGCCTTCATTTCAACTATAGAACTCACTAATATTGATCAAGTACTTTCTGATAAATTTTGGATTTTGGTCATGCAAGAAGAGTTAAATCAATTTATAAGAAATAAAGTTTATGAATTAACTACAAGGCTAAAGGATCAAAGTGTAGTTGGAACTAAGTGGGTATTCAAAAATAAAATGAATGACTCGGGAGTAGTCATTAGAAATAAGGCTAGATTAGTAGCTAAGGGGTATAATCAAATTAAAGTGAATGATTTTGAGGAGACTTTTTCCCCTGTAGTTAGACTTGAAGCAATTAAGATTTTGCTAGCCTTTGCTTGTTTTAGAGGATTTAAATTGTATCAAATGGATGTTAAAAGTGCCTTTTTAAATGGGGTAATTCAAGAGGATGTTTTTGTAGAACAACCTCAAGGTTTTGAAAATTCTAAATACCCTAATCATGTTTTCAAGTTGAAAAGGCATTATATGGATTGAAACATGCACCTAGAGCTTGGTATGAGAGGTTGAGCACCTTCCTACTTGAAAGATCTTTTGAAAAAGGAAGTGTGGATACAACTCTCTTTTTGAATAAATGTGGAAAGGATATACTCATTGTTCAAATTTATATGGATGATAATATTTTTGGATCTTCAATTAAAAATCTTTGTGATGATTTTTCTAAAACAATGAATAGTGAATTTGAAATGAGTCTAATGGGAGATTTGAGTTACTTTCTAGGATTTAACATTAAGCAAATTGAGGAAGGCACATTTCTTAGTCAGTCAAAGTATGTTAAGGACATCCTCAAAAAGTATGAAATGGACAATGCTAAACCTGTTAGTACACCAATGAGTTTCTCAGTTCAGTTGGATAAGGACCCTAAGGGAAAATCTGTTGATTAAAAGAAATTTAGAGGGATAATTGGATCATTACTTTACTTGACAGCTAGTCACCCCAATATCATATTTAGTGTCTGTTTATGTGCTAGATTTCAATCATATCCAAAAGAATCACATTTGACAGTAGTGAAAAGGATTTTAAGATATCTATTAGGAACACAGAACTTAGGAATCTGGTATCCTAAGTTTAGCTCTTCATTTGATATAATTTGTTATTCAGATTCTGACTTTGCAGGTTGTAGGGTGGATAGAAAGAGAACTTTTGGAACATGTCAATTTATTAGAAATTCTCTAGTCTCTTGGTCCAGTAGAAAATAAAATTCAGTATCCCTATCTACTACAGAAGCTGAATATATTGCATAGGAAGTTGTGTGGCACAAGTACTTTGGTTGAAATATCGATTGATTAATTTAGGATTGACTATATGCACTATTCCAATTTATTGTAATAACATTAGTGCTATTCGCATTTCTAAAAATCCTATTCAACATTCAAGAACCAAACATATAGACATAAGGCATCATTTCATAAGGGATCATGTATCCAAAGAAGAAATTGAACTCAATCATGTTTCTACAGAAAATCAACTTGCAGACATTGTTACAAAACTTTTAGCCTTTGATACTTTAAGTGCATTAAGAATAAGGCTTGGTGTGAGTAATTTGAATGCTTAAATAAAAATATTTTTACAACATTGATGTTTGTTTTCTAGTTAAATGTTTTTGTGTTTTTTATGAGTTTTTTTATTTTATTTGTGTGATTTTTTTTTAGGGTTTGTGTTTTTTCGTTGTTTAATGTTTTTAGTGTGTTTTGTGTCTTTGTTTTGATTGATTACATAAAATTAAAAATTTTTTGAGTGACAATGGTCCGAGATGATATTTCTTTCGTACGGGATGATGTATGTAATGTGATAAACTGTCAGATTTTGAATCGTTTGAGTGCAGTTTTTAGTGTTTTATTATCACTTCGTCTGTACGATCCTCACGATCGTCCGGGATGAAATATTTTTCAAATGATGGAACGAATGAATAAAGCAGTCGAATGGATAAGGTAGTTTTTAATACGAACTTCGTATGTACGAACCTTTGGTTCGTCTAGATGAACACAAGTCGGTTCGATGTAGGGGACAATTTTAACTGCCATTAAAATGATATAAGTTCTGATCGTCCCGGGACGAACACGTGTTCGTCTGTACGATCAGACTGGTCAGAAGTCTGTATGAAAGGTCGCTTCGTAAGTTATGTTGATTACGTAAAGCCGTTTCATTTTGACGCTTTCAATCGTCCGAATGAAATTTTTTCATACATGACGAATTGAAAATTTTGTACGTGACAAAATTTTTTCGTCTTGTATGAACGTATCATTTTTAATAAATAGAAGGGCTTTTGAACTCAACTGTCACACTCAAAACTCCACTTTCAATCTCTTGTGTACTCTAGATCCTCTTCGAAATGGCGAGTTCAAGCAAGAGACAAAAGGTTCTAGCGAAGAAACCACATTGAAATTCCTCTAAAAATTTCCTTTCTAAAGCAAATGAGGAATCTTTTCCTATGTTTGCCTCTGCCAAGATCACACCCTCAAGAATCCTTATCTAAGAACAAATTACCTTTCAGGTAATGAACTTATTTGCTTCAACTCAATTTGGTTTTATCCTTACCCTCATCCATCTCTATAATAAGGAAACCTTCCACTTCTTTCTCGCCAACATGTCTTTTAATTCTGACCACTCTATAATCTGTTTCTATGTCTTCAAACAAAAAGTTGAAATCACCAAGCATGACTTAGGAGCCTTTTTGAACTTAAGGAAAGAGGGAGCCAGAGCCCATCATTTGATCAACACTCATGATTATTTATGGTCTGAAATTAATAATTTGATGAGAGGGAACAATGTGAACAAACATGTGGCTAGAGTATTCGGTCTAGTTCGTAATGCACGTATCATCCAGCATGTCCATAGAACTTTCATAATTCCTAAAGCTAGTGATATGATCAACATTACCCCTCTTCTTACTATGGTGACTTTCTTGATCATGACTAAAAAACCTATAGATGCTGCCCAACTTATCCTTGAATATCTTTATGGGCTGTCTAAAATTGGACATGTAGAGCATAAGAGAAAGAAGAACATCGTCTTAGGACATCTTGTTGCCTACATTCTGGAAAAGAAATACAATTTGGTTCATCCTGATCAAGAGTTTGAAGAACCGCTCTACTATAACAACGGATCATTTAGAGCAATCTTCACTGAAGAACCAAGTAGAACTCATGTCATTAGCGATACAGAGGAAGAACCAGAAACTGCACCTACACATGCCAATGAACCAAATTACCAGGATTTGGTTCAAAGATTTGATCACTTAGAGACTCATTTTGATCAACGATTTGATAAAATTCAGACTCATCTTCAGCAGCAGGAAGCACAGTATCAGCATGACATGAATTTTATGAGAGATCAGATGAATGATATCAGTACAAATGTGCTTATGATGAGTACTTACTTTAACATCTTTGGTGCTGTACCTCCTCCTCCACCACCAGATCAGGGTCCTTCTCAGTGATTGTAGTACTTAGTTTTATGTATTTTCTATAGTTTGTGTTTTAGATGTGTTTTCAGTAAGTTTGTTGTATTTTTTTTTTCTTTAGATGTTTTGTTTCTGTATTGATATCCTGACCTTAAATTGTAATATCTTCATAGTGATATCAATTTATGTTCACATGTTTTGGATTTAATTGTATATAAATGTGTGTTAGCCTTTATGACAATCATTAGATTTTCAATCTTAATAGTGCTATACTTTCAAGTGCAAGTCTAAATTAAATTCATTAGAAAATCAATTTTTTTCTAAATTTAAGTTCTACTTATAACTTGATATAATTAGAATTCTCAATTTTATGTCTCTTAATTAAACTACATTAATTCTAATATTATTATTGCAACTATGATATTTTCTTATTTTATATTTTACTTATCAATAAATATTTATGTACTTAAAAAAGTTTGAAATATTTTATTATTAATTTTGGAAAGATCAAAATTACTCTTAAAAAAATGTACAAATGTACAAAAATTAAAAGAAATGTGCAATGGTTCGCAAGTAGAAAAAGATGCACAAAATAAGCCCAAAAATAAAAAAGATGCAAAAAATGTGCCAATAATTAGAAAAAGATGCGCAAAGCGCCACATGTGATAATTATTTCTTTCCATTATCCTTTAATCTCTTAATTCCAATTAATCTATTGTACATTTATATTCTATATTGATATTTGAAATATATAAATTTTCTATTCATCCTATTTGCAATAATTTTTTTTATCTTAGTGTCTAAATTGACTCTTGCATTTGATATATTCTTTTTATTATCAATGTTATATCTCTTCTTAAATTTTATGAATTAATATGATTTGCCTAATGTTTAAATTTTAATTGCATAACTTACTTCAATCACTTTCAAGATTGAATTATCAAATGATTTTTATATTTTTGCTTACATTTCAAGTCTTTTTCTTCTTTACTTTTTGATGTTGTCAAAAAGGGGGAGAAATAGTCTGTATAGTGGTTTTTATATCGTGGTTTTTTTGTTTTTTGTTTATTCATATTGTGAATGTGTGTTTGTTTTTTATTTTGTTTAGAGTTTTGTGTATGTTGTGTTTTTATTTTATTTTTGTTTGGTATATATTTCCAAAAATGCCTCCTTATTTACACGTGTTCATCAATTCAGGGGGAGTTTCAATTCAAGGGGAGTTTAGGAGATTTTTTTTTTATTTGAAAATTATACAAACAATAATTATTTTGACATCATAAAAAAGTGGGAGATTATTAAGAGAGTTGTTATTTGCATGTTTTACATTCTTGCAACTTTTATAGTTTTGATGATTTCAAATATTATTGTTTTATGTATAGTTATCTCCTAACACTTTTTGGAAAAGTTGTTTTTGCTCTTGTGTGTACTAATATTTAAGAAAAATCAAACTCCAGACTACAAAGACTTCAAATCAAATTCAGTATGAGATACTTTGTGGAATTAAAACTTATATTTTTTCTTTGAATTAAGTTTTGAAAGGGAGTGATTGTAATTGAGTGAATACACACACACACTTAAGGAGATCTTGAGAAATTTATACTGATCGTACAGGACGATCAAGTCAGTTATCTCCTCATAAGAGCAATGGAACGAGCAGGAGTCGAAGGAAATTTTTCTAAGTCCTGATCGTCCAGGATGAAGTGTATTCGTCCCAGGACGAAATGTTCTCTGGAAAATTTTTGTTCAAAAATAAAGTGTATTCGTTCAAGGACGAGTTTCTCTCTGGATTGCTATCATCCAGGACAAAGTGTATTTGTCCCAGGATGATTTGCTCTCTGTTAAACGTTCATCCGGATGAACCTTAACTTCGTACTAGGACAAAGTGAACCGACTCTGAAAATTAAGTGTCGTTCTGCATTTTTTGGGAACCGACCTATGGAATAACCGTTCGTAGCGAACGAACCTAGTTTGTACGGGATGATGTGTGTGTACGAAGTCATTTCGTACCCATATACATTAGGATCGTTTCCAACGCACTTAAGTAAAATCGTCCAGAATGATCCACGATGGTACGGGACGATCCAATTCGTATTGACTTGAAAATTTGCAGTTTTTGGACGGTTTTTTGTGTCTTTCATATAAATAGTCCAGATCAAACTTCCAAATAATCTTTTTGTCCACTGATCTTCGTGCCTATTGAAAGAAGAGTCAAGGAGAGAGTGCAAGAGAGTGTTCAAGGAAGGATTCCTACTACTGGAGCATGAATGCTTCATTTGGTATTCAAAGGTAAGAATCTTTACTTGTGATTTGAAAAGTACTTCACTCTTTTCTTTCTTCCTTTCTAGATTTCTTGTTAGAAGATCTGTCAAGGAGATCCAGTTCTCTGCCGACACTTGGAGAGTGTGAACAACCGAAGGGTTCTCTGCCCACACTAGGAGAGTGTGAAAGGACGAAGGGTTCTCTGCCCACACTAGGAGAGTGTGAACAGCCGAAGGGTTCTCTGCCCACACTAGGAGATTGTGAAAGGACAAAGGGTTCTCTGCCCACACTAGGAGAGTGTGAACAGCGGAGGGGTTCTCTGCCCGCACTAGGAGAGTGTGAAAGGACAAAGGGTTCTCTGCCCACACTAGGAGAGTGTGAAAGGATGAAGATTCTCTGCGAGCACTGGGGATAGTGTAAAAGGACGGCAGTTCTCTGCCGCATCGGGTAGTGGTGGAAAGAGTTTTTGTAAAGGCTTCTCCGCCTTGCTATGGGTGCTAAAGGAGAGTCACTAGTGGTATTAGTGCAATACTCGGAGGGTGCCTCCGGGAGTGGATGTAGGTCTTGTTTTGACCGAACCACTATAAATTTGGTGTTCTTTATTTTTCCGCTAGTTTTATTTTAACGTTTATAACTTGTGGTTGAAAAATTTATTTCTATAAAACTCACTAAAAGTTAGTTTTCATTTCCAAATTTTAAGAGGGTAAAATTTTTTTTAATTACCAATTCACCCCCCCCCCCCCCCCCTCCATCTTGGTTAGCCGTGGGACATAAGCTTAGGTTTAACAACCTAATTCTTAGTGAACGAGTTTCAACAGATTTGAGATGCTGGAAACTAAACAACTATGCCCACAAAATCAAATAATAAATCTTTCCTAAATATAACTCATTCATAACACCTTTAATTTAGGAAATGTTAAACTCACTATGAGGAGAGATTATTAGGTGCGGAGTGCGGACGGAGAGAATCATCCGCACACAAGTATAGGGTCCCCAGCTAGGTACCACTCGGTACTGCTGGGTACTGCTTGGTACCCTATGCTTGTGCGGACGGTGTGCGGACGGTCCACACTCCGCACCTAATAATTTTTCCACTATGAGAGACATAGTCAAGATAAGCATAATCAGGAATATACCAACAACAATAACAAGAATAACATCAAGCCTTTGTCCCACTATGTGGGGTTGCCTACATGAATCATTTTTCTCAATTGTGTCATGTTAAAAGTTAAATTCTCATCTAAATCTAATAAAGAAAGATTATTTCTAATATTTTCTAACCAAGTCTTTTTAGGTCTACCTCTACCTTTCTTAACATAAACCACATCTAAAACCTCAACTTTCCTAATCGGGTCAACGAAAGGCCTCCGCTTAATGTGACCAAACCATCTAAGGCGACTCTCTCTAATCTTATCTTCCACTGGAGCTACTCCAACAATTTCACTTATATGCTCATTTTGTATCCTATCTCTAAGGGTCAAGCCACTCATCCACCTAAGCATCATCATCTCTACAACACTTAACTTAGTATTATGCTTCTGTTTTAATGGCCAACATTTGGCACCATAAAGCATTGCAGGTCTCACCACCATCTTATAAAATTTCCCTTAAGTTAGAGGGGGGATTTTCTATCACACAATAAGCTAGCCCGATGCATTCCTCCACTTCAACCATCCAACTTTAATTCTACTAATAATATCCTCATCTATTTCACCATCACTTTGAACAATAGATCCAAAATATCTAAAATGCGTACTCCTATTAATGATTTCATCACCAAAACTTACAATCCCCCCACAAGAAGTAATATGACTAAAATTACACTCTATATATTTAGTTTTAGATATACTCAAACCCTAAACTTTAGACTCTAAGGTTGATCTCCATAATTCAAGTTTACCTTCAACTCCCTCTCTAGTCTTATCAACAAGAAGAATATAATCACCAAAAAGCATACACTATAGTACAACTTCTTGCAAATGTCTAGTGAGAACATCCATATATCTAAAATGTGCAAATATTTTATGAAAAACATATAAAAAAAAGCTCACTTTGGAAGCTGAGTCGCGCATGGGATCTGGCTGGTGTGTTCGTCGGCGGCCGGAGGCAGCTCGGTCGCACGAGAGGCGGGCGGAGGAGACAGGGGAGAACAGACGAAGAGAGAGAAGGAAAGAAGATGAAATGAAATGGGAGGCTCGGGTTGTTTCATTTTAGGGCTTTTACTGGCGGCTTTCCGGCGGCTTACGCCGCCAATGATAAAATCACTTAACACCGGTAGTCTTAGCCGCCGGTAGACCGCTGGTCTTATTTAAGTCCGGCGGTTAATCCGGCGATGTTATGACCGTCACTAGTTCCGGCGGCATAATCCTTAATAACCGCTGGGTAGGCCGTCAGTATTAACCGGTGACCAAACCGCCGTCATTACCGGTGGCTAGACAACCGCCGATCTAGGCTGCCGATAATAGCTGAATTTGCTGTAGTGACACGATGAGAAAATAAGGCAAATTACAATGTGCAGTAGCGTAAGGGTTGTGAGCAGGCTAATTGTATGAATTGGGACGCGCACAACAATGTTGTTGTGAGCATAGAAGAATATATGGCACACATATGTTAATGATAGCTATTATGTTTACAGGTACTCTAACTTCTTCAATTTTATCTTATGGTAATTGTAGTTCTCTTGACTTCAACACTTTTTTTAACGTACCGAATGGCTTATGATGGGGCAATTTCAACACTTCCGGGACAGGATCAATGGTCTGTATTAACTTACGGCAACTTTGTTTGTCCACCTATTATAGTTAGACCTCATGGACGAACAAAGAAAAGATGGTTTAAGAACTTCTTGGTAGATGCAAAGAAATAAAAATAAGCCATAAATGTGGTCAATGCAATTCTTGGGGAGACCATAGAAGTACTTGCAAAGAACGTATAAGTTTTGAGGGAGAAGATATTTAGACTAATGTTGGTTAAAAAGTACCCATTCGGCAGTCCAATTATAGTTCTGCTCTTGATTAAATTATTACATTTTGTATGACTTTTGAGTCAAATACTTATAGTTCTACTTGCTTTTATATGATTTTTGTTGGCTTTGGCAAGATTTTTGCCTGTCACCGCATAACCAGATCCATTTGTTGATTGTTGTGGTGGCGTCAAACCTGCAATTCAGAGGTTCACAGTAGAGAAAAAAATAGCCACTTTTTGCTGTTTTCTTGAAAACATGACCTGGTACACCGTATTGTTACATTTTGTATGAAAAATTTTGGTTTTTTGTATGACATTTTGTTGCAGTTGATAGAGAAATTGAACAAATGAATTTATATTCAGATTTTGATCTTCACAGTTATGTATTCATATTGTTATGGTTGAAAAAAAATTTTCAGCATATGGTTTATGTTTGCAAAAGAAAGCAAAAAGTTGTCAATACCTGGCAGGTTCCAAACATATTATTTGTAAACGATCACAACATATTTGATAGCTCGTCATAAGCAGTACAAGCCTTTCTATTTTTATTTTCAGACCATAAAATAGCGTCAATTTTGCCATTGCTTTTGCACAGCTGTTATTAAATTTTTGTATTTGGAACATGCTTTCTACAACAAATTTTAAAAAATTTACTTTCTTCATAGCATGTTTATAACTACCATTATAAAAAATAGTGTTGTATTCATCCTTAAAGAATCCTAAGGGTGACAAGCCTTCATCAAAAAAGAGAAAAAATATTTATATAAAAGATTATAAAGATTATGAAAATTCTCTTTATAAATTCTTTTGTAGGTATGTAAGCTTATGATATTTTTATGCATGCCTCTAAATTTTGAGATTTTTTTTTTTCAGTTTAACTTCAATGTTTAGTTATATTACTAAATTTAATTTGCGATAAATATGATAAAAATATTAATTAATTATACACTCATAAAAAAAAAATCATAAATAACTGTAAAATCATTATTATCATATTTATGCTAAGATATCCTTAACCATAATTATGAAAAAGTCACCTTTATTCATTAAATCAATTTCATATATATTACTTTGGGATGGCTGTGATAATTTATATTTATGATTAATTATTATTTTTACTATATATTGAATAATTTGGAATAATGCAAGATACCGTTATTTTAATTAATTTCTTAAATACAACAAATTAGAATTTCAGAATACTTATATGTGTGGTGTTAAAAATAAAAAAGGGTTGGTTGAAAATTCGCCTATTTTTTATTTTATTTTATTGAAATAATTTGTTTGACTTTTTGAAAGTAAAAAGCTTGTAGTACACACAACAACTTCAAAAAATTATTTTACATTAAATTTTGTAAGAGATATTATTTATGTAAAATTTTATATACGTAAATTAATTAAATTTAGATATAATATTAGAGTATATAACAAAATGACAAATTACATATATATAAATTACAAAGTTTATATATATCTCACGATATTTGAATGTACAAATTACAATGTTTAAGATAAAAAAATGTTAAAATTAAGATTTCCTATTGGAAATAGAAAAACTTATGTTAATTTAAAATCGCTAGCACATAAATTTTAAAAAATATATATTTAAATAAGCAGCCTGTTGATGACTTTGCTATTGACTTTGCCTAATTTATCTTTTTTTTTCCTTTTCGATTTTAATTTTACTAGTATAAAAGTTTATGAGATCTATCTATAAAATTTGTACAATAAATTAAAGGGTGCCAATAAGAAAAGAATGAGAATACAAGAATAGAATCATATGTTAAAGAGAAAGAGGGAGAAATATGTCATGGCGAGAAGCTCATGAGAGAAATTAAAAAAAAAACACATTTTTATTCCATGATAAATTATTTCAGTCGAAATATTATATATAATTTTTTAGGACACCATATTATAACATATTTTCAAAGCATCCAGAGGTGAGGTGTATACATTACTTAAAAATTGAAGAGGTTTTGTTGAAAATGAGCCTATTTCTTTATTTTATAAATTTACATGTGAAATCAAAATGCTCGCAACAATAAAGGAGAAGAGTTATATTGATGGCTTCATCTTTAATACCAAAATCCTTATTGTGACTTAGGCTTTGCTTCAGACAGCTTTCTTACTACTTTGTAAAGAAACTTTCTAGTACGTAAATTTATGATTCAAGAAATTTTTGTACTATGAAATTGCTTTAGAAAACAGTAAGAAAGTTGCCCCAAACAAAGCCTTAATCCATGTGATTGGATATGAGGGCTTCTAAAGTGGGGAGTAAGAGGCTAGAATGTTGGGCATGAGTTCTTATTATATGAAAGTGTTATTGTATGAAATATAAGATTTCAACCATAAATAACCTCTTGTGAGATTTTAACTCCATTGAGATAAATGGAAATATGATTATGAAGAGAGGATAAACAACTCAATTGAATGTAAACTCAGACAAAAATAAGATATGATTTAGGAGTGAATGTCAACAATTAAAAAATCAACTTATTGTATATTTTTTAAACTTATTATTTATTGCATCAATAATTTGGAGAATTAGAACCTAAATAAGGATTTCTAAAATATTGTCTTTCAATATATTAATTAAAGCCCAAATTCTTTTGTTATTTTTTTTTTCAAAATGAATGGCTTTACATTCATGAACTTATAGGCAAACATTTCAAATAAAATCATAAAATGTGATATTTTATAATTGTTCATATAATAAGAGAATCCTATGAATCACACAATGAACATAAGCTAAATTTCAGTTTCACGATTGAATGGGAGCTAAGAATAATGCTTTTGTGTTAATTAGTTATATATTTTGGTAAATTGGTTCGAATCTTCGACCCAATCCATATTAAGCTCGTAGAAATGTATAAATCCAATAGTTTATACATTTCCTTCTCTTCAACGCATTGCAGAACTCACAGTGATTGAATAAACAAGAACTTAGACCATTGTATAATGCAGAAGTATGTACAGAGCGACAACATGACGGTTATATATATATATATATATATATATATATATATATATATATATATATATATATATATATATATATATATATATATATATATATATATATATATATATGTATATAACTTAAGATGTATTTAATGACTATAATGCCCTGATTAGTTACAGCATGAATAATTATAAAAAATGGATGCAATTGGCAGTGGCAACAAGGCTAACAGAGAGCTGGGCTAGCTAGGAACTTTCGATTGCTTGCATTATAGTGGATGCAGGGTGTCGTTATCACGATCCCTCAAGCTGATGGGAGGAACAACCATTAGTTTGGAGCGAAGAGTAGCAAACCTAGGCGTACGTAGGGACTTGGTAAGAACATCAACAAGTTCATATGTAGTGGAGATATGTTTAGCCTCAATGTGTTTTGCATGGATGCAAATCGAATGAAATGGTGATCGATCTCGATGTGCTTTGTACAGGCACGAAACACCAGATTCCAGGCAATAGACGTTACAAAAGTGTTGTTACAAAATACTACATGAAAACCAGCTACTTGTGACAAATTTGCGGTGGATATGGTTCTGATTATAAAACGGGCATCCAAAAATATTTTTCGACGAACAAAATACATCACAAAATCTTTGCACTAGATTTATGGTGGATTTGGGACGGAATAATCTCAAATGAAATGATTGTTTACTTTTTGTGGTCCGCCACAGATTCCATAAAAATATATAGCGAATTTATGTCAGTTAATCCGCCATTTATGATGAATGGGTCCATCACAAACGTCGATACCAGAATGTCGTTTCAACATTTTCATCGTATTTTTTTTCCTCAAATCCATCACAAACCTATGGCATAACAAATAAAAGATATTGCTCCTACAATCATTATTTGGGCTATCCAACATTCACAATCCAAGCAATTATAAAAAATAGTTATGCAAAGTAAATATAATCAAAGAATACTATGCAAACTGTACCAACTAATGAACAAACAATCATATTCAATAAAATTCAACAAAAGTTATAACACTATTACAGTTTCAACATAACTTATACATAGAATGACATCAAATATATCAAAAATCATCTCAAGCAATAATTTAATTAGAATATGTATGCGTGTTGTCCTACTTAGCTGATGGAGGCATCGATTGAGATCTGCTAAAAGGACCGCAATAGGCGATGGAGGATGGAAGGACCATAGTCAGAAGGAGACATAAGTCAAAAAGATCATAGTTGTAAGGCGGTCCGGCGGAAGTCCGACGTTACTTGGAAATTCGGGCATTAGTTAGTAGTCTGGTGGTGGTTTTATAGAACTTCAACGTTAGGCAGTAGTCTGACAGAACTCAAGTGTTAGGCGGTGGTTCGATAGAACTTTGGGTGACAAGTGGTGATCTAGTGGAACTCTGAGCATTAGGTGGTGGTTCGGCGGAAATCAGGGCATCATGTGATGGTCTGGCGGAACTCCTGGAATAAAGGTACTGTTCTGACAGAACTTTGGCATCAAGTGGTGGTCCGGTGGAACTCCGGGCATCAAGTGGTGGTTCGGCAAAACTCTGACGCCATGTGGTGGTCTGGAGGAACTCCGGGTGGTGGTCGAGGAGGCAATAAGGCAAGAGCGATCTCCGATCTCCCTCTTGTTTCCTTCAAGAAGAAGGAGGGTAGATTTTCTATAGTGGCATGGGCCGTAAATAGGAGGAAGATCAAGGGTAAGTGGGGAGTGATTTTAATAGACAGTCGATGTTGAAACCCTTGATTGTGGAATGTTTGCTGGGCATTTGAATGTCTTATAGATGTCTGAATTTGGTGATCTTGGGCCCGTTGCATTTGTCTCATTGAGCCACTCGATTTGACTATATGCATGTCACGTTTGGAAACCGTTTGGTAATTCAAATTGTAGTTTGAACCATCCAATAGCATTTCAGGTCTTTGATTTGGATCCATTTGGGCTCGGATTGAGCCAAATTTGTTTTCATTGGGTTCGTATTTTTGAGATGTTCAATTTGACTATAAGTTTGCTAAAATCAGAGTTCAAATAGTCTCGGATTTAATTTTTGAAATTTTTGACTTGATTTTGCCTCGAGATTCGTGCCCGATCTAGATAAATTTTTGATGATGTATCAACACTAAATTTAATTTGCGATAAATATGGTAAAAATAATAATTAATTATACACTCATTAAAAAATCATAAATAACTGTAAAATCATTATTATCATTGATACGTCATCATGAAATTATCTTGATTGGGCACGAATCTCGGGGCAAAATCAGTTCGGAAACTTCAAAAATTAAATTCGAGAGCATATGAACTTCAATTTCAGTAAGCTTACAGTCAAACTGAGCATCTCAGAAATACAAATCCAATGACACCAAATTCGACTCAATCCGAGCCCAAATGAGTCTGAATCAAGGACCCAAAGCGCTGTTGGAATCTTCAAACCGCAATTTGAGTTACCAAACGGTCTTTGATTTTGATGAGCTTATACTCGAATCGAATGGCTCGGCGAGAAAAATCCAACGAGCCTAAGATCGCCGAATTCCGACATCAGTAAGGTTTTCAAATGCCCAACGAACGGTGCATGATCAAAGGATTCGATATCGGCCGTCCATTCAAAACACTCCCAATTCGCCCCTGATCTCACGCCTATTTATGGGCTATGCTACTCTAGAAAAACTATAAATAGAGCTTTCATTCTACACCAAGGGGACTTAAGTGAAGAGAGAGAAGGAGATGAGAAGAAGGAGGAGAAGGAAGAAGCTCCTCCTCGACCACCGTCAGAGCTCCTCTTGCCGCCTGAAGACGCCGAAACTCTGCCGGACTTTCGGGAAACGCTGGGAATTTGCCGAACTTTGTAACTTTGTGAGAAGTTGATTATAAATTGATCATCTTGATTTGTTAGACGGATCAACCTTTGTACTTCAAACAAATACTAGTGGAACTTTGCAACTGGGCGAGGCCCGTGATTTTTTCCCTCTTTCGGGTTTTCCACGTAAAAACCTTGGTGTTCACTTCTATTTTCTGTTTGTGTGTTGAATACTCGTACAATGCTAGGTCGAAAATTTACAAACTCTACCACCGCGTATATTCTAGCACGCAACAGTTTGGCGCCATCTGTGGCAACACTATCCCACAACTTCAAGTATTGCTACAATGGTCAACAGGCGTAGCACTCGCATCATTGGAGCTTCCCGCTCCAACTCCCACCAATCTAGAAATCTGTCTGCAAATCACAGATGCCCGATGTCTGCCTCTTTTCATCCTGGGGGGCAGAATGCTGCCAGAGAAGAGACCTCGGGATCTTCTTTAGCAGAAAGAATTCGGATGATGGAACAATCTCAGAACGAGATCCTTCAACTCCTGCGAGATGATCGACTGCCGACATTGGAGGAGGTCCTTCTCCCTCGGGATCCACCAAGGGTTGAAGATGTTCAATTCGAGCATCGTCAAGAAGAAATTCATCTTCCTCTATCTAGGAGACATCCTCTATCACGACATAAAGATGAACTTGCTGATACAGCGAGTTCAACACATCCTTCCCCCTCGACTTGGCAGCCTCGCATTTTTTCGGATCTCCCAGAAGGCTCTCCCCAACCACACATTGCAGGACTCCCTTACAATGTCCTGCGTCGCGAACTACAAAGATTGGTATGAGAAGAGTTCCCCCGAGGAGATGTGAGGCATGCTCTCCAACAGAGAAACTTCAAGGAATCATCACATCTAACTGAAGCCATTCTTCAGTACCCCATTCCAGTCGGATTCAAAGTGCCAAACGTTGAGTCCTACGATGGGACGACCGACCCATATGAGCATATCAACTACTACAGAACCATCATGCATATTCAACGAGCATCAGACGTGCTCCTCTGCCAGGT
Organism: Dendrobium nobile; assembly: GCA_022539455.1. Taxonomy (NCBI): domain Eukaryota; kingdom Viridiplantae; phylum Streptophyta; class Magnoliopsida; order Asparagales; family Orchidaceae; genus Dendrobium; species Dendrobium nobile. Next base: position 46,180,042 of record CM039721.1, read on the forward strand.
CTTTCCTGCCACCCTTAAAGGACAGGCTCGAACGTGGTTCTATTCGCTTCCACCTGGAACGGTCCCCTCTTTTGTCAAATTGGCCAAAGTATTCGTCGAACAATTTGTGGCCAATCGAAGAATTGATAAGGATTCTTCTCACCTCTCCGGGATCTGCCAAAATGAGGGAGAATCATTGAAGGAGTATTTTCAACGATTTTCCATTGAAGCACGACAGATTCTAGTAGTAGACCCTGAATTACTCAGAGGGGTCTTTCTTGAAGGTCTTTGTCCTGGTCCCTTCTATTTGGCCCTGATGCGAGACACCGTCCATTCATACGCTGACTTGATCCATCGCGTGGAGACACAAATCTCTACAGATGAAGCTATAAATGCTCACATGAAGCAGTTTGAGCAAATCAGCAGGAAGCACAAAGGTGCACCTGTGATGGATAATTCTTTCTCACAACAGAAAAAGCATGAGAAGAATAATCTACCTCATAGGTCTTCATCACCAAAATGGGAAACCCAACAGGAGAAGGAGTATACCCCACTTAATACATCTCGAGCAAATGTATTGATGGCCGTTCGAGATCAAGATACAATAAAATGGCCAAACCCTTTGAAGTCGAACACAAGAAATTCAGATCAGTACTGTCACTTTCATCGTAGCTGTGGTCACACTACCGAAGCCTGCAAGCAACTCAAGGATGAGATTGAAAGGCTTATCCGCCAGGGCTACCTTCGACAATTTATTCAAAATTCACCTACCAGAGAGGAAGCTCGTCCTGCTGGGGGGAAAGTCAACAACAAAGACAACCATTGAATACTATTCAAATGGTTGGAGAGATTGAATGATCATGCACTTAGCGGATTTGTATTAGCAATTCTACTTGTCTTGTTGTCCCTTTTATGTTGAGTATGGTAACACTTTGATATCTCTACTGTATTCTTCCAAGTTAAATATTGTTGTATTGTCACCGTACGTAGATCTTGTGTGTTGAGTACTTTATAATTTGTATATCCCTAAGTCGTACTAGGGAACTATTGTACTATCTTACGTAATGCAGTAATATAATGTTCATGTTGTTATGATATGATTTTTTCTCTTATGAAAGATAAGAAAAAACTTCTCAAACTCTTTCTCCGTGATTCGAGAAATACACAATCTATATTGTATCTCAATCACCGGATGATCAATCCCAGGGGGATTTGATCTGACCTCATCCACACAGGTTAACGTTATCGAGCAGGGCTCCGACATACAACCTCGGATAGGTCTTATATCCTTGGTGGATTCTCTCGACCTCTTCCACAAAGGTTAATGTCATCGAACAAATGTTCTGACATACAACCTCGGATAGGTCTTACATCCTTGGTGGATTCTCTCGACTTTTTCCACACAGGTTAATGTCATCAAATAAATGTTCTGACATACAACCTCGGATAGAACTTCTACCCGACATCGGACTTCTTCTTGTCGTCAAGCTTCTGCTCGTCAGCGGACTTCAACTCGTCGTCGGACTTCTGCTCGTCGACGAACTTTCGTCGGTCTTCTACCCGATACAGTACTTCTACCCGATGTCGGACTTCTCCTTGTCGTCGGACTTCTGCTCGTCAGCGAACTTCTACTCGTCGTCAGACTTTTGCTCGTCGACGAACTTTCATCGGTCTTCTACCCGATACAGTACTTCTACCTGACGTCGGACTTCTCCTTGTCGTCGGACTTCTGCTCGTCAGCGGACTCCTACTCGTCGTCGAACTTCTGCTCGTCGATGAACTTT